>CM055122.1:1239210146-1240466813 GCA_029206835.1 Rana muscosa | reverse complement strand
GGAAGATCTATAGCAGAAGTTTCTGGGACATGGGAAGGCCATAGCCAATCGAGTTCCTCTCTTTCATCCTCACTTAGCTCAGAGACATCTGATTCTTCAATCCGAGGAGTCTGGGACCGAGTGCTTGGCTTGGGAGTATCCAGGATGGAAGTTGGCTCAGGAGAATCCCTTGCAGGGGGTATCCGAACTGCTTTGGCAAGTGGGAGTAGGTGGTTCCGATTCCAAGTCTTTAAAGGCCCCACCTTTCCTTCTGGCTTTAGTCTGTAAACAGGTAGGCCCGGCAGTTTCTTGCAAATAACATAGGGTTCAGGTCTCCATCTGTCTGCAAGCTTGTGCTTTCCAGGGATCCCCAAGTTCCGTAGCAGCACTCTGTCCCCAGGTTGTAGATCCTGAATCCGGACTTTCAAGTCAAAGTTTTTCTTGTTGCAGGCTCCCCTTTGATCTGAGGCTGCTTGTGCTTGCTCATAGGCCAACTTCAAACTGTGTCTGAGTCTACATATCCCTTGTGGGAAGCGCCCGAGCAATGGCCTATGGAGGTACCAAAGGCCAGATCTACCGGTAGTCTTGCTTCTCTTCCGAACATAAGTCGATAGGGTGAGTACCCTGTAGCGCCACTTGTGGTACTATTGTATGCATGTACAATTTCTGCTATATGTTTGCTCCAATGCTGCTTCTTTTCACTACTTAAGGTCCCTATCATGTTGAGCAGGGTTCGGTTGAACCTATCCGGCTGAGCATCACCTTGTGGATGGTAAGGGGTGGTTCGGGTCTTCTTGATCCCTAAGGAATCCAAGAGCTTCCGAATCAGCCGACTTTCAAAGTCCCTTCCTTGATCTGAGTGGAGCCGTTGTGGTAGCCTGTAGTGTACGAAGTATTTCTCCACGAGTACTTTGGCTACAGTGGAAGCCTTCTGGTCTTTGGTCGGAAAGGCCTGGGCATACCGGGTGAAATGGTCGGTTATCACCAGAACATTTCCTAGTCCGCTCAAGTCGGGTTCGAGGCAGAGAAAATCAATGCATACCAAATCCAGTGGGCTTTGACTTTGCAGATGGCCCATTGGGGCAGCTTGATGGGGTAAAGTCTTCCTCTGGATGCAGCGTGCACATGAGTGTCAGTATTCCTCGACTTCGGCCCTCATGCAGGGCCAATAGAACCGGCTCCTAACAAGCTGAAAGGTCCTTTCCGCTCCCAAGTGGCCATGATTGTCATGCAGGGAGACCAGGACGGTCTCTCGATGTTTCTCAGGTAGAAACAGTTGCCATTTATCTTCTAGGTCATCAGAGGGGCCCCTTCGGTAGACCACTCCCTGGTGCACCTGCAGCCTGTCCCACTCCTTCCTAAGCAAACAAGCTTCCTTTGAAGGGTGGCGCAAGAGTCTATCTGGATCCTGACTCTCCAGGGCTTCCAGGACCAATCTCCCCATGGGGTCTTCCAATTGGTCGCACCTCAGCTCCTTCTTTGACAGTTTTGGCAAGTCAGCCTCCTCCAGCTGGGTTACCCCACAGTATTGTTTGGGGACCCCTACTACAGTGACCCCTATCTCTTCTGCTCTTGACCCGCCACTGGCCTGGAGTTCAGCCCCCTGACAAAGGGCCCGCACCCCGTCGGTGCCCCTTGGGTCCAGTCTTCTGTACTGCTGGTGAGGGCATGAGATCTTCTTGACAAGGCGTCTGCATCTCGATTTCCAGCTCCAGGTCTATATTTCAAACGAAAATTGAAAGCAGACAGGGCTGCCAGCCATCTGTGTCCCATGGCATCCAGCTTTGCTGTGGTGAAAAGATAAGTAAGGGGGTGGTTGTCAGTTTTCACAGTGAATTCCGCCCCATACAGATAGTCTTTGAGCGTGTCGACTACAGCCCATTTGAGGGCCAGGAACTCCAACTTATGAGTGGGTAGTTCTGTCACAGTGGTGGGCCTTAGCTAGGAGGTGACTGCCTCCAACTTTTCGGGGTCTGTGGCTACCCCCTCTTCGGACACTATGTGTCCCAGATAGTTAACGGATGACTGATAGAACTGGCATTTTTCGGGTGAAAGCTTGAATCCCTCCTCACTGAGTCTTCTCAAGACCTTCTCCAGTCTCTCCTCATGTTCCTCCAGGGTTCTTCCAAAGACGATGATGTCATCTAAGTATACAAGGACTTCGATGAGGTTCATGTCTCCCACAGTCTTTTCCATAAGGCGTTGAAAGGTGGCGGGAGCTCCAGACAGGCCTTGGGGCATCCTGTCAAACTCAAAGAACCCCACTGGAGTTATGAAAGCTGTCTTCTCCCTATCTTCTGGATGCATGGGGATCTGATAGTACCCACTCTTGAGATCCATTACACTGAACCACCTTGCTCCGGACAAGCTCTGCAAGGCATCCTCTATCCTCGGGGTGGTATACTGGTCAGGTATGGTTCTCCTGTTGAGAGTCCTGTAGTCTATACATAGCCTCAACGACCCATTTTTCTTCCTGACCACCACTATCGGAGAGGCATAGGGACTTCTAGACTCCCTGATAACACTGGTTCGCTTGAGCTCGGCGAGCTGCTCCCTCAAGTCTTCGAGGTCTGCCAATGGGACTCGCCGGACCCTCTCCCTGAAGGGTTTGTCTTCCTGGAGGCAGATTCGGTGGGTGGCACTCTTCGCACACCCCACATCGAACTCATCTTGGGAAAAGATCCTTCTCCACTTGGTCAACTGGGCCTTAGCTCTCTCTTTCCAAGCCCTTGACAGGTTTGGGTTCTCCGTGCAGAGCTTCTCCCAAATAGTCCTTTCTCCCTCTGTCTTCTCCACATCCGACAAGACAACTGGGGTAGCAGGGCTCACCTGGCCCAGCAACATCCTAGCTGGGATCTCCATGGGGCCATCTGTAGTATTCCTGACACTCACAGGTACTTTACAGTGTGCCTTCTTCAAGGCCCTCAACGGGACCACTTCTGGGACTACTTCTAAGCCCTTGTGTTCTTCTCTTGGATCAGGTTCCAACATGATGAAAGGCCCTGGCTGTTCCCAAGTGAGCTTCACTGTGGCTCTGAGACAGGTTACCTAACCGGGCTGCAGCACTATTCCTCTCCTTCCCAGCCTCCAGACCTTCCCCACCCCCTCTTTTGCTCCAAGATCAGTCGCTGATAGGCTGTCTTCAGCATTGGGTGAATCTTGGTGACCGTGGGGTCCTTCTTCCGTACTAGAGGGGCAAAGAGTCTCCGAACCAGGTCCGGGTCGGTCCCTATTATCATGGAGCTCTTGTTAGCTCCAGGCGGTCGGGGACATACCACAGCAAGGGTGTCGAACATTTCAGCCTTCCCGGCTACAGATGGGTCAAAGGTCAGTTTTATGGGCAGATAGCCATCATAAGGGAAGCTCCGGGTCCCAATTCCCCATATTTCCAACTCTTCAATCTTCTGGATGGGTAGAGGACTTAGATGCTTGTCATAAAAGTCCCTGTACAACAGGGTCACTTGTGCCCCAGTATCCAATATGGCTCTTGTGTAGACTCCCTCCACTTGAACAGGTACTATGGGGGAGGGGCCTATCAGCTTCTCTGGATACTGCTTCGAAGGGGTCTCTTTCTTTTGATCTTTGCATTTCCCTTTTGGACTCTCTTTCTTCCGTTTTTCCTTGGAATTTAGTCTCTTGGGCTTGGTATGCATTGATCTCCCTCCTCTTAATGGGTGTAACTACCCGCTGAGGGACACTATTCTCTTTTTTTGGTGTATATTCCCGCTGGGGAACACTGTTTCTTCTGAGGGGTTTTGTCCTCTCTCTTCCTGTACTTCTCATTCAGTTTGGAGCTCACTGGAGATGATGGGCACCCGCTTGACTCCTTCACCGGGGCCCGCTGAAGTTTTCCGGCGGCTTGCGGTTATTCATCTTCTTCTTTGGACTGGAACACACTTTGGCGACATGACCAGCTCCTCCACAGTTGAAGCAAATCGCATCCCCCCAATCTTGCAGGGATGCTGGTGCTGAGATGTTTGGAAACAGTTCCCTCCTCGGACTTTCCCTCTCTGGTACCCTTTGATCCTTGGCCATCAGGGAGGTCAGCATCCCCAATACTTGGGACATCTGTGACTTCAAGGTATCCACCTCTGAGTCTCTTTCGAGGGTCATTGGTGTCCTGACCATCACCGCTGGAGGATTGGTTGGTGTAACGGGAGGGCCCGAGGAACCCAGAATCTCTTAGAAATTATGAGATACCCTTGCTTCAGCTTCCCCAATGCCTCTTATGCGTAAACCACCCTGTGTCCCTACTTGGGGCACATGGTGAAGGAGAACCCCACCATGATCTGTGATAGCCATATCCAATACGGTATATACAGGGCACATATTGGGTATATACTGTGTGTGGGCTGTTTATGTAATACTTGCTGTGATGGTGTGTGATTTCATGCTATTGTGGCTTGTGGGAGTTAAGCCTGTAATTATAGGGTGTGGAACTAGCAGACAGACAGGTTAATTGAAGAGATGCTGAGGTGTTTCATTGGGAAATGTGTATTGAGAGCCGTTATGTATCTATTGTGGCTTGTGGGAATTAAGCCTGTAATTATAGGTATTGTCCTCTGGCAGCCAGACAGGCTGGAGGAACACAAAAGGTCTTGCATAATCCTTTAAACTGAAACGTGGATTGGATGGGGATTGGGAGACAGAAAGGGCATGTGTCTGAGCCATTCACTGTAGTTAATTGGCTCATGTAAATTGGGTCTGGTCAGAGGTGTATGATGAGGAGGGTCAGAAGCTTCTCTCTGTGGATATAAAAGTTGTAATGTTTTGCAATAAATAAGTCAGTTCATTTTGGAAAGATACAGAGTGCGTCTCGTTCTTTTGGAAGGATTAATTCCTATGGGAAGTGGTCGCCTGACTGTGGAGGATCGGCAGTGAATTTGTGTCCAGGAGAGGGAAGATATCTTTAAACGGCGTTACCTTCTTTCATATTAGGGGTGCCGTTACAGTTGGCTCAACTGGTTGGCTCCTCCTTTTGTCTTCCAACATAGCCTCTTCTTCTCTGACCACTCGGATCAAGTCGGGGTACTCCAGGCTCTTCCTGTCCTGTTGGGTGCGTAACACCAATGCGATGGGGTCCAGGGGCTGAGCTCCCCTCAACACCTGTTGAACACGGGCCTCATCCACCTTCCTTGGGTCGATCCCCTTCTTCAGTAGAATTTTATGCAGGATCTTATCCAGGCGCCTCATGAACTCTGACAGCTTCTCCCCTGTCTTTTGGTAGCAGTGTTCCAACTGGTAAGTGAGTTCAGTGACTTTTTCTGTTCCACTGAACACATTCTGCAGAATGTCCAGATAATCCTGTGCATCACAGTCTTTCTTGCTCAGCTTGAGGTTACGTATGGCCCCCAAGGCAGGCCCCTTCAGACTTTCAGTGATTCTCTGTTTCTTTCGGTGTTCTGGGACTTCCCATTCTTCTAAAGCCTGAGTGGCACCGTCTAGCCACTCCTCAAATCCCTCTTCCCCCAAAGGTACAGGTTTCCTTCTAGAAAATATCCTAAGTTTCCTGTATCCCGACATCGGGTAGTCTGTAGGGTCCTTCTTACACTGTGCTACAATCTCCCCCAGGACCGCGCACAACTCTGCGCTGAGGGTAGCCGGTGGTGACCCGGGACTCTCTTTAGCCTTCTGCTTTCCTGCTTTTGGGGACAGCGGTGGAGATATCTGTGGAAGTGACGGTTTTGGTGTCTGAAACCATCCTCCCCTGACTGGCAGCGCATGTATTAAGCTATAGGTCTAATCATCCATTGCTTTTATGCTTGGACTTTTGAAATGCTTTGGGATTTCATTCTTCCATTATATTAGTGCATGGGTCAGCGAAGAATTCGACCTGACATCCATCACCCATGCTTTCTGGTGTGGGGACAGCGACATTACTAACTGTTTTACCGCTACTTCTTGCCAGATCCCTGGGAGTTCAATAACTACTGCCGCGGCTGAATCGGTGCCAGCCACCGTGCACCACTGTTCTACTTCCAGTGGGTCCATGCTGGTACTTTTGGCGCGTTGCTTGCTGTATCAGGAATCCCGGACTCGAGAGCCCCCACGTGTAGCGCTACCCCCAGTTAAGAGAGCCGCTGGATTTTTGTTTCGGGCCCTGTATAAAGCACCACCAACCCCGACAATCTACTCAACCCCTGCTGGCACAGTTAGTCTAGGGAATATTACCTTGTAACGGTCTATACCTGATTATACACAATCTGGCAGTATTGACAGGTAACTACTATCTGCAAGAATCACACTGATACAAGGGGGTTAAAGTATAACTAGATTTACTTTAGTATAAAGGTCAGGATTAAACACATCACATAACATACATGCAGAGCCCTGCAGCAATAAACATATTCATAAGTGATAGTGCAGAGTGATCACCCGCCACGTGCAACTATCCTTATTTTCTTATGCGCAATATGGCGCACCCAATAAAGTTTTAACCCCCCTTGGTCAGGCCTGACTCAGATAAACCTCAGTCCCTTATGAAACAATTTCTTCGCATGCAACTTGAACGGTGGTGCACTTTCAGGAAACAATATTTGTAATCCAAGGGTAATTCACAAATGAGAACACTTCACCGGAGACTATGCAACTCAGTTCCCCCGCTAGTCTCCAGTGGGATAGTAAATGTAAAAGGAAAAGGGCCAAGGCAGTCACTAGACCCAACAGAGTACAGCTAATGTAGTGAGCAAGTGCTCGCTCACCCCTCCTCACCTTCTGTGTATCCGCAAACAGTGTTCTCCAACGGCCGGGTCTCCGGTCCAACTGATGTCAGCAACTTGAACAGGAACAGGTGCCACCCAGGCTCCGCGGTGGGGTGGAAGGCTCTTTGGAAGGTACGCAAGGCCCCGGCTTCAGGCCTTTCACAGCAGCGGATCTGCACAGGGAGTCCCATTGCTTGCAGCGCGGTGTCCAACGAGGCCGAGCTTAGCCTCGCCCCCTTCTTTTATAGCCCCACCCATGAGTCTCTGCGGTGGCCAAATGCACCCTGGGTGCCGAACGGGGTTCTGGGTAATGTAGTCCAGGAGCCTTAAAGGAGACCCCGCTACATATACATACTAATATAGTGGTGTTTATAGTTTAAATGCTGCTAATATATTGATATGGGTAAATATATCCTTATCCTGACGATACTGTTATTATCTCAGGGGTTATAAAAACACAGAAGCTTGGATTCTCCAGTGTATTGTATTATATAAATCCTATATAATAATAATAATAGGGTTGAGGGGTCTGCAGTGCCCCCTCAGTGGACTGATAATGAAATGCACCTGAAAGTTAGTTCATTGTATAGGATGAAGTCCTAAGGTAGCCATGACCTGAAATGGGGGGAGGGAGGACATAGCTGCTAAATAAGGAAATGTCATGGCTTTTTAGGTGCTGACATGCTGCTTTATCAGGAAGGAAGGCAGGCCACTTCATCTCTTTCTGGCTTACAAAAAGCTCAGATTTTTTTTGAAAGAAGTATTACTTGTGTTCCTTGTATTGTGTTTTGTTTTTTTTGTTTTTACTTGTGCTAAGCCTGTTTCCATGTACTATTAATGAATTCAATTCACTAAAGGTTACCACAAAAACGATTCTGCGTTATTTAACGCAAAATGAAAAATTAGTCAGTAAATATCGCTAAAAATCAAGCTGTTAAGTCCAATTCACAAACGGAAGAGGAAGTAAAAAAAACTGATATTTATCACCAGGATTTTGCTGTCGGTATCACATGCGGTACTTCCTGATCCTCTGAGGGTGTTTGGAGAAAGTGAAAAAAATTAACCATGGAGGTGTTTGAATGCAATATCCTATAGTTCAACCTCCTGAGAGGTGTTGGAAAGAAGAGAAGAGTGGTTGTCATGGCTCCAAGGCATTTTCCAGAAAACTGATGACTTTATGGAGGCTGAAGCTGTGTAAAAGTTGTGTCTGACCAAGGAGCTCATCCTCCTACTGTACCTACGCCAGGCTGCGTGTCGTGTTGGAGACCACCACCCAGCAGTGTCGTGCAATACCTGGCATGACCACATTTTTGCTGTACTTCATTCTCTAGGAAAGGCCTCCTACCAGATGGTTGGCAGTGATGTTGTCAGAATGTTGCAGGTATCTTTTTCAAGAATCCTGGGAAAAGTGCAACAGGGCTTTCATTCCATTGAACAGACCTTCATCTACATGCCCTCATCACGACAGGAGTGGGAACAAATTAATAAAAAATGTGCGAGCAATTACCGTATTTATCGGCATATAACACGCACAGGCGTATAACACGCACCCTAACTTTAAGAGGGAAGTTTCAGGAAAAAAACTTTCCACAGCCCCATGCGTACAGTATAACACGCAGGCACAGTTTACCCTCTATTTTCAGGGTAAAAAAGTGAGTGTTATATGCCAATAAATACACAAATTTGCCTCGCTCACCAATGGGAGTGTGAAAGTTATAAACATAGTTTAAAGCCCATAGCAACAGGCAGTCTTTAAATGTTGCAATGTAATTGGTTTAGGAGGTCACATGGTCACAACTGTCAGGGCACGAGCTAATAGAAGTTATTTAAATTTAAAAGATCTGCGCAACAGTTTTCAGTCGGCGCTCAACAGGAGAAGAAGAAGCTTACCGGCCACTTACTATGAAAACTTTACTGCGTCAGCTGCTTGAAAGGGCTTGATCGGCCGATGGTGATGAATGGATGCGTTGCTGCCTAGCTATGGATCCTCCACATACTGACATCCCACATGCTTTGTCATCGCTGTCTTCCTCTGCACTTTCAGTGTCTTCACAATCAGCTACACTATCTTCTCTGTGCCCTGAGGGAGTTCTCCAGACCTTGTTGTTCCTGCTGGGTCTTTTCAGTAAACATGGCTTATGTACAGTAATGGTTTGTGCTGTCTCTCTACATATATCACGACAAACATGGTGTCAGAAGTTTTTCTGAATCCATGTTCTTTCTACACATATGGTGCTAAGAGCCTGCCAGCCTTCATGTGAGTGTTCTTGGAACTGATTGTGCCTCCTGACAATTGCAGTCCTGTCCTGGATGCTGAGTATTTGCACCAAGGAAAACAGCATCATGGTAGCTAACAGCATTCCACTGCCTGAGGCAATGAGGGTAAGTGGAGATATCAGCAGTAACTGGGACAATTTCAGGGCTGAGTTTGAGGACTATTCCCTAGCCACAGGGTTAAATGAGAAGCCTGCAGCAGTGCAAGCAGCCACATTGAGGAGGGTGATGGGCAGTGAATGCCTCCATGTTTACAAGCATAATCTGAACCTCACAGAGGAGCAAAAGAGTGACATGGATGCATTAGAAGCTTTCCTCAGACCCTCTAAAAATGTCATCAATGAAAGATATGTATTTGGCTGCTGTAAGCAAGAAGACTGTGAATCAATAGACAGGTTTGTCACACGGCTAAGAGAAAAAGCTGCAAGCTGTGAGTATGGCTCTCTGAGAGATTAACTTATTTGTGATAAAATAGTTTTGGGTATCACCAGTGAAAGCACACGCCGCCACCTATTGAGGAAACATGATTTAGATCTACAAACAGCAATTGAGATATGTCGCACTGCAGAACTTACTGACAAACATATGAAAGCTATGGAGCAGGATAAACTGACAATATCAATGCAGCCTCTAAACAACAGCTAAGCTTCAAAAACCACCAGCATAAGTTTCAGCACAAGGGTCACCTACACAACTCTCCTGGGAGGAATCCTGCATCATGCAAGTATTGCGGCAATGTGCATGTATGAGAGAAAGAAAAGTGTCCTGCATATGGGAAAATCTGTACTGCATGTGGTAAACCAAATCACTTTGCAAGAGTGTGTCTCTCCAGTAAAATGGAAGCAAGGAAACTGCACACAATTGAGCAAATTTCAGATCCGGAGGACGCACACCCGCTTAGCACTGATATGGTTTACTCCTCAGAATGCATTGGTGCTGTAAACACAAAGGGCAAAAAATGGTTTGTAAACCTCAGATTAAACAATATAATCCAACCCTGCCAGCTGGACTCGGGTGCAACGTGTGATGTCATGAGTATAAAGGACAAAATGAAACTGGCACCCAGAGCACCCCTTCAGCCTAGTAGCACCAAACTAAAGTTGTATTCAGGGGAACTAATGGAATCATTAGGGCTATTCCAAACAGAATTCAGCATACGTGATTGCATACACAAACTGAACTTTGAGATTGTTGATGCCGATCAGAAACCGCTATTATCGGGATCAACATGTGAGCGCCTTGGACTGATGCTGTTCACCATTCCTGCTGAGCTACATAATGTTGATAATCAGCCTGCAAAATCTCTGACTAGGCCACTGACAAAACAGCCAATTATTCACACCTACAGTGATGTGTTTGAGGGCCCGATAGTCTCTGTTCCAGGAGAGGTTCGTTTTGAACTTGATCCTACCATTCAACCTGTACAATGTGCCCCACGCAATGTGCCTATCGCCATTAAGCCACAGGTTAAAGCTCAACTAGATAAATATAAAGCTGAAGGACATCTAACTTCAGTAACAGAGCCTACAGATTGGATCAGTAACATGATTGTTATCAGAAAGCCTGAGAAGATCAGAATTTACATTGATCCCAAGTTTCTGAATATGGCCCTGAAACGGTCACACTACTTAATGCCAACACTCGATGATATTTTGCACAAACTACCTAAAGCACGCGTCTTCACACTTGTGGATGCTAGAGATGCCTTTTTACAGTGCAAACTGGATGAAAAGAGTAGCTACATGACCACGTTCTGGACTCCTTGGGGCAGAAAGAGATGGCTCAAACTACTGTAGCGACCTCACCCCTCTCACCCCTTCTCATTCACGGCTTGTCTGTCTCATCTAGGGGGTTAACACTGGGGGGAGGGATGAGATACACCACGGCCCATGTCCTCCAATTGGTGGAGGTGAAAGCCAGAACTATCGGGTTTTGTGTATGTGTCCCAGAGTCAAATCCTCTCCTCGGATTGACTCCCCTTTGCTCCTAGTAACCAGAGTTCCACACACTGAATAGGTCCAACTCGTATTTATTCTTCTCAATAAATAGTCATACAGCACAGACAGGTTGAGACCCATATACCACTTCAGTATTTGTGAGGAGTAGGCCAAGGCACAATTCTTCTAGATAGAGCTAACCACTGTAGTGTCACCAGTGGCAAATAGTCATTGCCACTGACTATATTGAACAGAACATGAATTACCTTCGCTATCGTAGCCCCTATCAGGGGAAGGACATCCGTCCAAGACAGTTACCGGAGGCCTCTCCGTCACCAGCAATGCTGCGTTGGCCCCCCCGGAGAAGTTCCGCTCACCGGCCTCCTCGTCTCAGACACGGGCACCCAAGGAGTTAGGGCCCCCTCGGATTCCTCCACCCTCACGGAACTCAGTGGAAGGTACTGAGCTCCAGGCTTCCGCCATAGTACCTCACCCCAGGCTAAAGGTGCCTGAGATGGACTCCATCTCCCGCTCCGGCCAGGTCAAGGGCACCTGAGCCCAGAACTCCGGAACGCCAGCACCCAGGCTGAAGGTGCCTGGGCGCGACTGCGTTCTCCGACTCTGAACCCCAAGGTCAGGGCGTCCGCCCCCTTTATCTCCTCTCCCTTTGCATCACAGCGGGTTCCCCTGTACCAGCGCCAGGAAAGGACAAAAAGGGAAGCAGTCTTGCGGTGAGTGTTCAGCTCCAGCCCAGGGCGACAGCGCCACCTGCAGGCCGCAGGGAACCTCGCACCACCAGAGTCCTCCAAGAACCATAAAAGGATCCCAGATTCCCTGACAATCAATGCATCTAGGTTACACTACCACCCAGATGCCTCCCCTAAAATCAAACACCCGCTACACTACCATTTGGAGTCTCTGTAGCACCGGAGGTATACCAGCGAAAGCAGCATGAACTATTAGGTGGTCTTCAAGGAATTGAGCCAATAGCTGATGACATTCTTATAATTGGCTGCGGTAATACAGATGAGGAGGCTGAGCAAGACCATGACGAAAAGTTAATAGCGCTACTATGGGAAGGAGGATATACCGCGCTTAAATGAATAAAGAGTAATAAAAATGATTGAATGATTGGATTAATGAACCCTAAAAATGCAGCAAACTCACACGTGTAGACCAAACACCAATATGCAGAAAAAAAGGAAAAAAGTGCTGCGCAAACCTGTATACAGTGAATATACAATCTAACAATAATCTGGAAATATTGTGCAATAACTATAACTTAATATAGTGACAAAAAAAATACATAGTGCCAATTTTTTTTTTTATATAATGTATGGTATGATATGATAAACCGACACATTAATCGAGTTTGACCCCAAAGGAATAACGGTTAATCATATAAATGTCCATATAAGAGTCCATATAAATTCTGAACATAAATGAATTGCAATGCAAATTGGAAGAAGGGTGAACTCCTAAATTGCACAAAAAAAATGCACACGTGCACCACCACCAAAATAATGTGCTTACCAGGGATGAGCCGAACACCCCCCTGTTCGGTTCGCACCAGAACCTGCGAACAGACAAAATGTACGTGTGAACTTTAGAACCCTATTAAATACAATGGACTCGAACGTTCGAAATCTAAAGTGCTAATTATAAAGGCTAATATGCAAGTTATTGTCCTAAAAAGTGTTTGGGGACCCGGGTCCTGCCCCAGGGGACATGTATCAATGCAAAAATAAGTTTTAAAAACGGCCGTTTTTTTAGGAGCAGTGATTTTAATAATGCTTAAAATTAAAAAATAAAAGTGAAATATTCCTTTCAATTTTGTACCTGGGGGGTGTGTATGATATAGATGTAAAGTGGCGCATGTTTCCCATGCTTAGAACTGTCCCTGCACAAAGTGTCATTTTTGAAGGAAAAAAAGTCATTTAAAACTCACTCGCGGCTAATAATGAATTGTCGGCTTTTATCAATACATACAAAAGTCATTCATTAAAAAAAAAAAAAAAAGCGTGGGGGTCCCCCAGAATTCAATTACCAGGCCCTTCAGGTCTGGAATGGATATTAAGGGGAACCCCGCCGCGAATTTAAAAAAAAAATGGCGTGGGGTTCCCCCTAAATATCCATACCAGGCCCTTTAGATCTGGCATGGATTTTAAGGGGAACTCCACCCCAAATTAAAAAAAAAATGGCGTGGAGTCCCCCCAAAAATCCATACAGACCCTTATCCGAGCACACAACCTGGCCGGCCGCAGGGGAAAAGGGGGGGACGAGAGCGGCCCCCCCTCCCTCCTGAACCGTACCAGGCCACATGCCCTCAACATGGGAAGAAAGCGTAAATAAAATGTAAAAAAAAACACACAAACACCTTGAAAAAGTCCTTTATTAAAAAAAAAAACATTCCAGCGGTGAAATCCAGTGTCCCGCGGCGATCCGATGTCCAGCGCTGTCCGTCACTGGTTTTGCCTGAGCGGACCTGATGGGGAACTTCCTCCTCAGTGTTTTAAATGTATAGACCCGCCCCTTCTAAAGTTCCCCATCAGGTCCGCTCAGCGGACCAGATGCGGAACATGACAAGGGGCGGGTCTATACATGTATTACCACAGTGAGAGAAGTTCCCCATCAGGTCCGCCCCCTCGGTATGTCGGATCCCGCCTACGTCATTGGCCTGAGCGGGAAACTTCCTTCACTGTGTAAATTCAGGCAAAACCAGTGACGGACAGCGCTGGACATCGGGATCGCCGCGGGACACTGGATTTCACTGCTGGAATGTTTTTTTTATTATTATTTTTTTTTTTAATAAAGGACTTTTTCAAGGTGTTTGTGTGTTTTTTTTTTGAAATTTTTTTACGCTTTCTTGGTGAAATGGTAGGGGTACAATGTACCCCTTACCAATTCACATAGGGGGGGCCGGGATCTGGGGGTCCCCTTTGTTAAAGGGGTCTTCCAGATTCCGATAAGCCCCCCGCCCGCAGACCCCCACAACCACCGGGCAAGGGTTGTGGGGATGAGGCCCTTGTCCCCATCAACATGGGGACATCCTCCCCATGTTGAGGGCATGTGGCCTGGTACGGTTCAGGAGGGAGGGGGGGCGCTCTCTCGTCCCCCCCTCTTCCCCTGCGGCCGGCCAGGTTGTGTGCTCGGATAAGGGTCTGGTATGGATTTTTGGGGGGACTCCACGCCATTTTTTTTTTAAATTTGGGGTGGAGTTCCCCTTAAAATCCATGCCAGATCTGAAGGGCCTGGTATGGATATTTGGGGGAACCCCACGCCATTTTTTTTTTAAATTTGCGGCGGGGTTCCCCTTAATATCCATTCCAGACCTAAAGGGCCTGGTAATTGAATTCTGGGGGACCCCCACGCTTTTTGTTTTATCAATGACTTTTGTATGTATTGATAAAAGCCGACAATTCATTATTAGCCGCGAGTGAGTTTTAAATGACTTTTTTTCCTTCAAAAATGACATTTTTTGCAGGGACAGTTCTAAGCACGGGAAACATGCGCGACTTTACATGCATATCATACACACTCCCCAGGTACGAAATTTAAAGGAATATTTCACTTTTATTGTTTCACTTTAAGCATTATTAAAATCACTGCTCCCGAAAAAACTGCTGTTTTTAAAACTTATTTTTGCATTGATACATGTCCCCTGGGGCAGGACCCGGGTCCCCAAACACTTTTTAGGACAATAACTTGCATATAAGCCTTTATAATTAGCACTTTAGATTTCTCCCATAGACTTTTCGAATTTGCCGCGAACACCCCAATTTGTTCGCT
Source organism: Rana muscosa (assembly GCA_029206835.1). NCBI lineage: Eukaryota > Metazoa > Chordata > Amphibia > Anura > Ranidae > Rana > Rana muscosa. The sequence continues at coordinate 1,240,452,133 of CM055122.1, read as the reverse complement.
GTTCGGCGAACGGGCGAACAGGCAATGTTCGAGTCGAACATGAGTTTGACTCGAACTCGAAGCTCATCCCTAGTGCTTACCAGAGGCAAGCTATTGGAATGCCAAACTATGAATCACTCGCTTCCTTGCAGTAGATGGATATCCAAGGATGGAGAGGAACTCTTGCGATATTGGAACTCAGTATTCACCAGTCATAAAAATGAGAAGGGGAAACCACATAGTGTATATCAGTGTTTCTCAACTCCAGTCCTCAAGGCGCCCCAACAGGTCATGTTTTCAGGTTTTCCATTATTTTGCACAGGTGATTTGATCAGTTTCACTGCCTTCGTAATTATCACAGCCATTTCATCTGAGAGAAATCCTGAAAACATGACCTGTTGGGGCGCCTTGAGGACTGGAGTTGAGAAACACTGGTGTATATTGTCCAAACAGCATTTATTTAAATAAAAAGGTGGTAACTTACATCAAGTAGGTAAAATTCAGGCATAAAAACATAGAAAGACCCGCCCGGCATGCAGTCTCCCGTTCAGCGATGACATCAGCGCGTCAACCTCCCAACGTACGTTTCGCTATAGGTAGCATCGTCTGGGGAACAAGCGACGCACTGACTCATCGCAAATTTATACACTTGGAACCACGCCTCTGTCTGAGTTACGGGCAGCCCCACGACCCGGAACAGGAACTTGTGAAGGTCACGAAGTGGAACCATAATAAATACAATACAAAGCACATAAAATACTAATTTAAATGCTGGTTGTTATTTACAAAAATGTTCATTTATATAATTAAATAAGAATTGAACATAAATTAAAATATCTAAAAGACACTGCTGGGAGGAAGTGTCACGGGGACAGACAACTAAATAATCCCAGATAATCAGGAAATCCCAAATAATCAGGACGAAAAACAGCACCATCTTGTGGCCAAAAAGCAGAACAGCCACAGATTAAATAGTCACCAACAACATCTCACTCCTAAATAAAAACAAGGAGATGTGTATAAACTCAATAAATAATCATAGGGCTCAATCTAAAGACCCAAAACAGATGGCAAAAACCTTATATGCTGCCCGGGACTCAGACCGGATGTCAAAATCTGAAAAAGACAATACTAACATTACTCATATAAATGTAAATGTGAATTGAACTAGATTCCCGGATCAACCGAGAAACAAAAATAAAAATAAGAAATAAAGAAAAAACACAAAAGGAATAAAAAATTCCACAATGCAGAATAGATAATAAAATATATCAATCAGGAATTATCTATAAAAGCATTTAACCACTTAAGCCCCGGACCATTATGCAGTTTAAAGACCAGAGGTGTTTTCAGAATTTGGCACTGCGCTGCTTTAACTAGAAATTGTGCGGACATGCAATGTTGTACCCAAACAAAATTTGCGTCCTTTTCTTCCCACAAATAGAGCTTTCTTTTAATGGTATTTGATTGCCTCTGCAATTTTTTTTTTTTTGCGATATAGACGGAAAAAGACTGAAAATTTTGAAAAAAAATGATATTTTCTACTTTTTGTTATAAGAAAAATCGAATAAACAAAATTTTAGTCATACATTTAAGCCAAAATATATTCAGCCACATGTATTTAGTAAAAAAAAAATGTCAATAAGCGTATATTTATTGGTTTGCGCAAAAGTTATAGCGTCTACAAACTAGGGTACATTTTCTGGAATTTACACAGCTTTTAATTTATGACTGCCTATCTCATTTCTTGAGGTGCTAAAATGGCAGGGCAGTACAACCCCCCCCCCCCCCCCGAATGACCCCATTTTGGAAAATAGACACCCCAAGGAAATTGCTGAGAGGCATGTTGAGCCCATTGAATTTTTTTTTTTTTGTCCCAAGTGATTGAGTAATGACTAAAAAAAAAAAAAAATTACAAAAAGTTGTCACTAAATGATATATTGCTCACACATGCCATGGTTATATGTGGAATTGCACCCCAAAATACATTTTGCTGCTTCTCCTGAGTACGGGGATACCACATGTGTGGGACTTTTTAGGAGCCTAGCCGCGTACGGGCCCCCGAAAACCAAGCACGCCTTCAGGATTTCTAAGGGCGCAAATTTTTGATTTCACTCCTCACTACCTATCACAGTTTCGAAAGCCATAAAATGCCAAAATAGCACAAACCCCCCCAAATGACCCCATTTTGGAAAGTAGACACCCCAAGCTATTTGCTGAGAGGCATGTTGAGTCCATGGAATATTTTATATTTTGACACAAGTTGCGGTAATATGACAAACTTTTTTTTTTTTCACAAAGTTGTCACTAAATGATATATTGCTCACACATGCCATGGGCATATGTGAAATTACACCCCAAAATACATTCTGCTGCTTCTCCTGAGTACGGGGATACTACATGTGTGGGACTTTTTGGGAGCCTAGCCGCGTACGGGACCCCAAAAACCAAGCACCGCCTTCAAGATTTCTAAGGGCATGAATTTTTGATTTCACTCCTCACTACCTATTACTACCTATCACAGTTTTGAAGGCCATAAAATGCCAAGATGGCACAAAACCCCCCCAAATGACCCCATTTTGGAAAGTAGACACCCCAAGCTATTTGCTGAGAGGCATGGTGAGTATTTTACAGCTCTCATTTGTTTTTGAAAATGAAGAAAGACATTTTTTTTTTTTTTTTTTTCAATTTTCAAAACTTTGTGACAAAAAGCGAGATCTGCAAAATACTCAACATACCTCTCAGCAAATAGCTTGGGGTGTCTACTTTCCAAAATGGGGTCATTTGGGGGGGGGGGGGGTTGTGCCATCTGGGCATTCCATGGCCTCCGAAACTATGATAGGCAGTGAGGAGTGAAATAAAAAATTTACACCCTTAGACATCCTGAAGGCGGTGCTTGGTTTTCGGGGTCCTGTACACGGCTAGGCTCCCAAAATGTCTCACACATGTGGTATCCCCGTACTCAGGAGAAGCAACAGAATGTATTTTAGGGTACAATTCCACATATAACCATGGCATGTTTGAGCAATATATCATTTAGTGACAACTTTTTGTAATTTATTTTTTTTCTTTTTGTCATTATTCAATCACTTGGGACAAAAAAAAAATATTCAATGGGCTCAACATGCCTCTCAGCAAATAGCTTGGGGTGTCTACTTTCCAAAATGGTGTAATTTGGGGGGGGGTTTGAACTGTCCTGGCATTTTATGCACAACATTAGGAAGCTTATGTCACACATCATCCACTCTTCTAACCACAAAGCCCTTTCTGACACTTTTTGTTTATATGTAACATATTTTTTTTTTGCAAGAAAATTACGTTGAACCCCCAAACATTATAATTTTTTTAAAAGCAAATGCCCTACAGATTAAAATAGTGGGTGTTGCATTTTTTTTTTCACACAGTATTTGCGCAGCGATTTTTCAAACGCATTTTTTTGGGAAAAAACACCATTTTTTTTTATTTTTAATGCACTAAAACACACTATATTGCCCAAATGTTTGATGAAATAAAAAAGAGGATCTTAGGCCGAGTACATGGATACCAAACACGACATGCTTTAAAATTGCGCACAAATGCGCAGCGGCGACAAACAACATACATTTTTAAAAACCTTTAAAAGCCTTTACAGGTTACCACATTGGATTTACAGAGGAGGTCTACTGCTAAAATTACTGCCCTCGATCTGACCTTCGCGGTGATACCTCACATGCATGGTGCAATTGCTGTTTACATATGACGCTAGACCGACGCTTGCGTTCACCTTTGCGCAAGAGCAGGGGGGGACAGGGGTGATTTTTTTTTTATTATTTATTTTGCTTTTTTATTTTATTTTTAAACTGTTCCTCCCATATTTTATTTTTTTTACCATTTTTATTGTTATCTCAGGGAATGTAAATATCCCCTATGATAGCAATAGGTAGTGACAGGTACTCTTTTTTAAAAAAAAATTGGGGGATTAGACCCTAGATATTTCCTCTGCCCTCAAAGCATCTGACCACACCAAGATCGGTGTGATAAAATGCTTTCCCAATTTCCCAATGGCGCTTTTTATATCCGGGGGGGGGGGACATTCCCTCCCACTGCTTGTAAAAGCAGTCCAGAGGCTAATTATCTACTAGGATTGCTTTTACATGAAAGCCTGCCGCTGGCTGAAAAGAATGATACCAAGATGATACCTAAACCCGCAGGCATCATTCTGGTATAACCATTCAAAGTCCAGCAACATACCAGTACTTTGCTGGTCCTTGTTGGACATGTATTGTAATCTTTTTTTTTTCATGCAGCCTATTGGCTGAACGAAAAAAAGAGATTAATCGGTGGGTATGCCCACCATTAGAATACCTCCCTTCATCCACCCACTTCTAATGATGGGCATACATGCACCATTTATATATGCCGAAGCATGGGGGCATCCTCCCGCAAAAAAGTTATGCCGCGTACACAGGGTCGGACATTTCCACGGGCAAGGCTCCGTCGGAATTTCGACCGTATGTACGCGGCATTAAAGGTTATGCTGCGTACATGCGGTCAGACTTTTCCACGGGCAAGCCTCCGTCAAAATTTCGACCGTATGTACGCGGCATTAGGAGCAAAATCGCTCCTCCGCCCCTGCTGCCCCCATGCTTCGGCATATATGCTCTTTTTTTTTAACTGTGGTGGTGAAATCACCTCCTACAGCGTTGGAGTCACGGCTTTATGTATCGTGGGAGCAAACGCTGTTGCTGTCAAGATAAATAGATCCGCACTGCAACTGAATAGCGGACCTGCTAAGCAAATTATGGTTAACATTAAAACAAAGTAACATTACAGTATAACAGTAAGACCTTACCATACCATACCTGCAAAGCAAATACCAAAAAAAAACCTAGTAAAAAATAAAACATTTTTTTAACGCAACCTGTGCCTAAAATATATATATGCCGAAGCATGGGGGCATCCTCCCGCAAAAAAGTTATGCCGCGTACACACGGTCAGACTTTTCCACGGGCAAGCCTCCGTCGGAATTTCGACCGTATGTACGCAGCATTAGGAGCAAAATCGCTCCTCCGCCCCTATGTTTCGGCATATAGGCTCTTTTTTTTAACTGTGGTGGTGAAATCACCTCCTACAGCACTGGAGTCACGGCTTTATGTATCGTGGGAGCAAACGCTGTTGCTGTCAAGATAAATAATTCCGCGCTGCAGCTGAATGGCGCACCTGAAAACAAAAAATTACATACCTGAAAAGCAAGCATGATAAAACATTGCAGAATAGAATACAGTAAAAAAAGAGCAGAACAATAGAGAGAAAATAGAGCGAGAGAGAGAACAATAAAACAACAACTATTTTTGTGTTTTTATTTTATATTTTTTTTGTTTTTTGTTTTTACGTTTTTTTTAATTTTTTACACTTTTTTTTGTAACTTTAACAACTGTAATGGTTCAGGTCTCTCAAAATGCGATGGCATTTTGGGAGACCCTGTGTAAGTGTGTTCTGTTCTGTGCAATGCTGTACCCTACGCTAAAACTTCACTTTTGAGTGGAAGCGTTCAAAACATTTACCAATGCAAAGACAAGGATTGTCAGGACAGAGTGGATAAAAATAACGGGTGTCACGCCTAAATCCGCGCTTGCTACAGACACGACATCTTTTTTGGGGGGCTCGTTGGGTAGGGGTACTCTCGAGGACATACGGATAATGCCTCTCATGCAGCCGGCTTACTGCATTTGGTTGGGGATGGTGAGGTGCAGAACCGCCTGGATACAGGAGTTCTGTGACTATCTCATCCTGGAATTTTAGGAGAGATAACGTTCCGCCTGAAGCTCTGTATAGCACATGAGCGTTCAGCAAAGCCAATTGGAATAAGGATAGAGACACTTTTTTGTACTAGCGTCTCGCCTTACGGTCAATTAGATACGGCGCCAACAACTGGTCATTGAGGTCCACCCCTCCCATATTTTGGTTATATTCGTGGACACAGAGGGGTTTCTCCACAACACCAGTCGCCGTACGAATTTGGACTGTCGTGTCTGCATGAAGGGAGGTAAGAAGGAAAATATTCTTATTATCCCTCCACTTCATAGCGAGCAAGTTATTACACTTCAAGCAAGCTCTCTCCCCCAGCCTAAGACAGGAATCTATAAGCCTCTGGGGAAAGCCCCGGCGATTAGGTCGCATGGTGCCACATGCTCCAATCTGATGATCAAACAAGTGACTAAACAGTGGCACGCTCATGTAATAATTGTCCACATACAAGTGGTACCCCTTTCCGAATAAGGGTGACACCAAGTTCCACACTATCTTGCCAGCGCTCCCTATGTAATCTGGGCAGTTGACCGGCTCAACCTGACTATCTTTTCCCTCATAAACCATAAAGCTCCATACATAGCCTGTTGCCCTGTCACAGAACTTATAGAGCTTGACCCCGTATCTGGCACGCTTGCTGGGAAGGTACTGCTTGAAAGACAAGCGGCCAGAAAATTTAATCAGGGACTCATCAACACAGACAACTTGATCGGGAATAAACAAGGCTGCAAAACGTTAGTTGAAGTGGTTTATGAGGGGCCGAATTTTGTAGAGCCGGTCGTATTCAGGGTCTCCACGTGGACGACAAAGTTCATTGTCGTTGAAATGCATGAACCGCAAGACCTGCTCGTATCGTTTCCTGGGCATGGAGGCAGAGAACACGGGCATGTGGTCAATTGGGTGCGTGGACCAATAAGCACGCAATGACGGGAATTTATGTGTGCCCATGTTGAGGGAAAGGCCCAGAAAGGTCTTAAATTCGGAAACCGTAATTGGTTTCCAATCTTTGGCAATGGAAGGCAACTGGGGACTAGCGGCGATGAATTGACCAGCATTTAAATTACTCTGGTCCACAATAGATCTATAGAGATCTTCCGTGAAAAACAGCGAATAAAAATCAATTGGCATAAAATCAGCTGTTTCCACCTGAATACCGGGTTGGGCAGTGAATGGGGGAAGTACGGGTTCTGCAGAAGTGGTGGGGACCCAATCAGGATAGGCGAATTCTGCAGGAAGGGCACTATGGGCACGACGGGCCTGCCTTTGTCTTCTTCTTGGTGGCAGCAGGACACTACTTGTGCTTGCCACCTCGCCAGCTTGAACTGCACTTATGGGACTCGCCACATCACCACGTGATACTGCAGTGCAGATGTACGCCCAGGCTGTACTAGGCCGCTGGTGCTTGCCAATTCACCAGAAGGAATAGCGGCGCTAGTACTACTCTACTCCATGATACGAGAGCCCTGCAGTTCTTGCTCCTCAACAACCTCAGAAGATCGGGATCGGGTACGCCTGACCTTAGCAGGAACTTCATCTTCGTCGTCAGAGCTATCTGACATGGAGCCGCTGACTTCACTGTCTTCTACGGGAAGATATTCTGAGCCTGAATCTGACAGATGCGTGACCTCCTCTTCACTATCCGTCATGCTCAGAATCTCGTAGGCCTCTTTACTAGTGTACCTTTGAGTTGCCATTTTGGGCTCTAAATTTAGGGGTACACTAGTAAGATTCACAAGTAAAAAAAGCACCTGACTGTCAGCAAATGTATCAAACGCTTAAAAAAAAAACTGTTAGCGATCGCAGGGATCAGGACTGTCTCTGCGAACGCTGCAGTTATGTGTGTTGTGTTTGGTAAGTGACAGTGATCGATCGATACTGCACTTGGGTGGGCTGGGCTGGGCTGGGCGGAGGGGCTAAACGCAGGTGCTAGCAGGTATCTGGGCTGATCCCGCTAACACTGCGTTTTTGGGAACCCTAAACCGCTGGGGATGCTAGTATAGATCTGATCAGATCAGGTATTGATCTGTTCAGATACTATACCACTAAGGGAGGTGTATGCTTTGCGCGTGGGTGTTAGCGTTACTGGCACTAACCTGATGCTGCCTGGGGCGACGCAGACCCTCTCTGGCGCTAAAACCTAATTGATATCAGCCGCCGGGCGATCAGGGGGTTAAACCTTTATTGGGTTATATACGGCGGGTGCCCTGATGCTATAAAAAGCAAACTAACCAACCAGCGTCACCCGTAAAACTTATATGGTGATCACTGGTGAAAGGGTTAACTAGGGGCAATCAGGGGGTTAAAACCTTTATTAGGTTATATATGGGGGTACCTGACGCAATATAAAAACCTGACGGGTAACCTAAATAACTAAATAACTAACTGGCTAACCAGTGTCACCAGTAAAACTTATACGGTGATCACTGGTGAAAGGGTTAACTCTAGGGGCAATCAGGGGGTTAAAATAATATATGGGGGTACCTGACGCTATAAAAACCTGCGGCGAACCTAAAAATAAATAACTGGCTATCTAGGGCACCACCGACACTAAATACAGCGATCGGAAATACGATCGCTTAGTGACGCTGGCGTTAGGGGGTGAAAGGGTTACCTGGGGGGCGATGAAGGGGTTAAACATTTATTAGGGGGGTTTAGGGGGCTACCCTGGACCTAAAGGGGCCTAAACCTAACTGCCCTGACACTTTTTACTGTCACAAATGACACTAAATGCAGTGATCAGTAAATAAATGATCACTGCAATCAGTGACACTGTGACTGGGGGTGCAGGGGATGGCCTGGGGGGTGATCTGGGGGTGATCTGGGGGGTTAAATGTGTGCCTATGTGTACCTATGTGTTAGTGTAGTGTTGGTGCACTAACCTGATGTCTTCTCTCCACGGCGCTCTGGACGAAAAGACCGCCGCATGGAGAGATGACATCACTTCCTCTGCCTGTGTTTACATTACACAGGCAGAGGAAGATTCTCATTAGCCGGGAGCGATCGCGAGGGGGTGGCAGGAAACGAATGGCCGTCCCCTCATCACGGATCGCTCCCGGAACGAGAACCACTGCTCACTGTACCGGAGGGGGGTCCGATGGGACCCCCCAACTATACGAAGGCAGGCACGTACAGGTACATGATTGTGCCTGTCTGTGCCATTCTGCCGACGTATATATACAGTGAGCGGTCGTTAAGTGGTTAAATCTGCATCCACATTTAACCCGAAAGGGGCATAGCATTTTATTCTATGTATCCAAGACATCTCTAACCTAGAGATACTCCGCACTAGGGAATCCCCCCTCCACTGAGGGGTGTATCTATCAATGCCAAGAAACAAGGTCTTGGCAGGGTTTTTGTTATGTACCGCTAGGTAGTGGCGAGACACAGGGTGCTTGGGCAACCCTGTCAAAATGTTCGTAACGTGTTCATTGAGTCTCACTTTTAGGGGTCGCTTAGTCCTGCCCACATATTGGAGCCCACATGGGCACTGCATGAGATAAACGACCCTCTCAGTGGAACACGTTATAAAGGACTTAATAGTAAATTCAGACCTGGTGCTGGTGGATATAAATGTGTGGGTGCGTCTATGTAAACAGCCACTCAAAGAGCACACCATACATTTCCTGCACTGATAGAAACCTAACAGATATTCAAAGAAAACTCTCCTAATAGGGGGAGGATCCAGAATATTAGGAGCCACTCTCCCTCTAAGTGATGGAGCCCCCTTATAAATGACCCGAGGTCTTTCCGGAATGGTGGAACCCAAGACCAAGTCGTTAGTAAGAATATGCCAATGCTTGGCTATAAGGTTCTTAACGTCCTGGTGCTGGATAGAAAAGGTTGTAATGAACGGAATGGGAGGGGGCCCACCAACTTTTGGTGGCCTGTCCTTAAGTAGCTCACTTCTATCGAGATCAGTCACACTACTAAGGGTCTGTATTAGGGAGTTGTGAGTATATCCCTTATCCATAAAACGTTGGGCCAAAACCTCGGCCTGAGACAGGAACTCTCCATTATCTGAGCAGTTCCTCCTCAGGCGGAGATACTGGCTCTTAGGTACTGAATCAAGCCAGTTCTTATGATGACAGCTACCGACAGGAATGTAGGAATTCCTGTTGGTGCTTTTGAAAAAGGTAGAAGTGGTAAACTGATTATCCACAAAGCCAATACATAGATCTAAGAAGTTAATCTTAGTCCGGCTAGCCTCGAAATTGAGAAAAATTCCCCTGGTGTTCTGGTTGAGCCCGGCAATGAAATTATCGAGATCACAACGATCACCATCCCATAGGAGGAGGATGTCGTCTATATACCTGGCCCACAGCACCACCTGGGGTCGCTGTTGGGCATTGACAACATCCTCCTCCCATAGGGCCATAAACAAATTCGCCAGACTGGGGGCATATTTGGCCCCCATGGCGACCCCTCTATCTTGTCTATAAAACTTTTGGTCAAACCAAAAATAGCTGTGTGAAGCCGCGAAAGACAACAGTTCTAAGATGAACACAATCTGCTCGTCGACCAATCCGGAGTCACGTCTCAGATAGTACTCAACGGCAAAAAGGCCCAGGTCATGTGGTATGACTGTATATAGTGATGTGACATCGGCCGTCACTAGCCACATCCCAGGCGTGGGAACATGCTCGGCCAATGTGTTAATCACTTGATGTGAATCCTTAATATGTGATGGCATTTTAAAGACTAGGGTTTGTAAATAAAAGTCAATATACCTTCCCACCCAGGACGTGACAGAATCTATGCCACTAATGATAGGACGTCCCGGGGGGCAGGTAGGGTGTTTATGGATCTTGGGAAGGTAATAAATAATAGGGGTGCGGGGTGCTAAGGGTACTAGGTAGTCCCTCTCTTTTTTATTTAAGATCCCCTGTTCCAATCCCCTTTGAACAATACCATCGAGGATCTCACAATATCTGAATTTGGGATCAGATGTTAGGGGTGTATAGGTATCTCGGTCATCCAAGATCCGATACATTTCGGCTAGATAATCCTTTTTATCCAATATAATGATTTCCCCACCCTTATCGGCCGGCCTTATTATGATCTCTTTGTTTTCACAAAGAGAATTAAGGCCAAGTATCATATCGTGATCCGATCTGGTCCTTTTATTGGGCATCAGATCTAGATCAAGTAAGACCACATCTTTAAAGGTCTTAATAGCTGGGGCTAACGCCCCCGGAGGATTAAATAAAGAAGCACTATGTAGTCCAGAATGTGTGAATCCCTGAGGGATACCGGAATCTGTTTGTATATGGTTTAATAACATATGACGTTTAATACTCAACCTCTGAACAAATTTATGGACATCAATATATGTCTGAAACCTATTGAGTCCACGTGGAGGTGCGTATTTAAGACCCCTATCTAATACCGATTTCTCGGCGGTAGTAAGAACAACTGTACTTAAATTGAATATCCCGGATCCCATTAAAGCTTTTTTCTTTTTTGATCGTACTCATTTACCTCCTCTAGATCCTCTCTTTGGCCTCCAGACCATTTGGTGCCCTGATTTGTTTTGTGAAAACCCCAGTGCTGGCTGTTAGAAGGCCCAGAGTTGCTTATGGAATCGTCAGTGAAAGGTTCTGGTTCTGTTTGGTTCTGTTGGACCTTCTTGGCTCGAGCTGGAGTCAGGATCTGTGGAAGTCTCTCTGACCGGTCGGATATTCAAGACACCAATAAACAGTGAATGGGTATACTAGAATATGTGGTTTAATGGTTACATGTCCTTTTTTATACACAGCGAGAAAAGTTGCCTCCCTCCTATGGACCTATCAGCAATAAGCAAAAACCTCATGAGTTAGACAAAAATAAATTCTAACAGGTTTTTTGACTTCTGCAAAAGCGGTCAGTTAACATACGTCAATTAAAGTGAAGTTCCCCTGGCCTTCTTTCACTATCCCAGCGCTAAAGAAGCTCACAGGTGACTTATAACAGACTACAATGAATACGTGACCGTATTCATTAACCCAAATGTTCACTATATGTATCTATATCAGCAGCCGCTTAAACACAACAAATATTTTGCAGAACATAAAACTATAAAACTTATAAAAAACACAATCAAATCCCTGGGTAGGATAATGAAAGTTTTCTATAGCAGCGCTCAGGTGGTCAATAGACTCCCTTGTCCACTCACTCTTATTTACAGTTCATAAGAGTACATATAGAACTTATGAAAAAAATGTTGTTGTAAATGACATATAGCTCCAGATGTCTTCTTAATATGATCCACTTTAAATCATCAGTTGTATCCCCTTTCGGGTGGGTACTCACCACACACAGGATTTAAACAGGCACCTCACAGATCCCATCCGATGGTCATCCGATCATCCTAATCCTGGTTCTGATTACTCCTTCTAAAGCCTCCAGAGATCACCCGATAATCACCAGCAGATGTTCAAAGTGAAAAGAAAGAGAAGCCACCAATAGTGTAATCCCGTGTAAAAGAGGTTTTAGATTTTTGTTTGTCACATAACTATTTTTGGTTCAACAATGAGTTTTTTATCCAAAAGAGAGGCGTGGCAATGGGCGCAAAATTTGCACCTAGTATTGCAAATTTATTTATGGGGGAGTGGGAGGATAAGTATATTTTTGTGAATAAAAGACGGGAACTCCTGTTTTACAGACGATTCATTGATGATATTATTTTTATATGGGAAGGATCTGAAATATCTCTTAATAATTTTTTAACATATCTCAATAATAACTCCAACAATATTAAATTGACGAGTACATGGAGTAAAGATCAAATAGATTTTTTGGATGTCAGCATCTATAGAAATGGTGATAAATTAGACACAAAAGTATTTTTCAAACCAACAGACCCGAATAGTTTCCTACCTATACAAAGTGGCCACCACCCGGTTTGGTTAGGTTAAAAAATATACCAAAAGGACAATTTATGCGGGTGAAACGAAATTGCTCTACAGAAGAGAATTATCTGTCTCAGTCTGTAATATTGAAAAACAGATTCAGAGAGAAGGGGTATAAACCCCAAGAATTGGATAGAATCTCAGAGGAGATTAGAGCGATACCACGAGAACAAGTAGTAGGAGAAGGTGTGAGGATTCGAACTTCAACCTGCCATGAGTGGAGTTTTATTTCATCATTCCATGCACAATATAGAGAGGTTGAGACAGTGTTAAAAAATCATTGGCATGTACTCTGTCTAGATAAAAGTTTGAAACCAGTGTTGCCAGAAGCTCCTAAATTTATTTATAGAAAGGCACCTAATGTAGGAGACAAGGTGGTAAAAAAGGTGCTGGATCAACCAAGAAGACCATTGTCCTTTTGGGACAAAAAAGGGTTTTTTGCTTGCCGTAAGTGTAAGGCGTGCAGAGAAATAGCTGAACCCATAAGAGGTATTGACTGCTTTACATCCACAGTAAATAAAAAAGAATTTGCCATCAAAGAGTTCATAACTTGTAATATCACACATGTGGTATATGTGTTATTATGCCCATGTGGGTTAATGTATGTGGGACGGACAAAAAGATGCCTTAAAGTGAGGATTGGAGAACACATTAAGAATATTAAATTGGGGTTTAAAGACCATAATGTGTCTCTCCATTTTAAGCTACATCATGATCAAAACCCTATAGGTTTGAAATTTTGGGGGGTGGACCATATTAAACCTACATGGAGAGGAAGTAATTTGGTAAGGGAATTATCCAAACGAGAAACTTTTTGGATTTATTCCTTGGATACCCTCACCCCCAAAGGGTTAAACGTCGAGTTAGATATAAATTGTTTCATTAGTGACTTTTAGTGTTATTATTTGTTTTACCGTTTAGTAGGTTTATATTATATATATGTGGAATTTATTTATAAACCTTTAGGTATTAATAACATAATTATGAAACAATTTTGACGATTAGCATTTTATGTAGTATGTTTTAGGATTTTTTAGAAGTAAATTTTATATATTTAATTTTAATATTGTATTTTAACGTTGAGTGTTGAGAGATATATATATATATATATATATATATAATATATATTCCTATTTTTGTAGAAATTTAGACTGCTGTCTGGTATTCATACTCAAGATGGCGCTAGTGCTGGGTGCTTATCTGTGATAATGAATAATTTTATGGAGACTCAGCTTTTATTGATTTATTTTCACTATTCGATTATGTTATTATTATCTTAATAACTCTTTTCAAGATCAATGTATAAGAGGTTATTGTTGATTTAATGTGTTAAGTGATTTAAAATGACGAGACCCCTGTGACTACAATGCGTTCTGCCGATTTGAGTAATTAAATGGCATTGATTAGCATATAGGAGGGGTTAAACTTGTCTCTCAATCACTTGTGTGTGTATATATTCCTGTGAGCCGTGCTGCAGAGTCACGCCCTCAGAGGAAGTCGAGAAGACGAAACGTCAGGGTGTGACTTTGCGGCTGAAAGGAAGTGACGTTGGTGCGTTTCAGGTGCGCTCCAAACACAGGAAGCGGCAGTAAGTCTGGTTAAACACAAGCTGTACCAGCTGATACACTGCACCTGTTAGGAGCCTGGGGGAACAGCACGGCGGTTTTGAATTACACTGCTGCTATTTTACTGCTTGATTTTTACCATATGGAAGATATGTTGTGGAAACAATTTTTATAGACTGATTAAAAGATACTCTACGGGATTACACTATTGGTGGCTTCTCTTTCTTTTCACTTTGAACATCTGCTGGTGATTATCGGGTGATCTCTGGAGGCTTTAGAAGGAGTAATCAGAACCAGGATTAGGATGATCGGATGACCATCGGATGGGATCTGTGAGGTGCCTGTTTAAATCCTGTGTGTGGTGAGTACCCACCCGAAAGGGGATACAACTGATGATTTAAAGTGGATCATATTAAGAAGACATCTGGAGCTATATGTCATTTACAACAACATTTTTTTCATAAGTTCTATATGTACTCTTATGAACTGTAAATAAGAGTGAGTGGACAAGGGAGTCTATTGACCACCTGAGCGCTGCTATAGAAAACTTTCATTATCCTACCCAGGGATTTGATTGTGTTTTTTATAAGTTTTATGTTCTGCAAAATATTTGTTGTGTTTAAGCGGCTGCTGATATAGATACATATAGTGAACATTTGGGTTAATGAATACGGTCACGTATTCATTGTAGTCTGTTATAAGTCACCTGTGAGCTTCTTTAGCGCTGGGATAGTGAAAGAAGGCCAGGGGAACTTCACTTTAATTTTTGTATACTTTGTGTTTAATCTCTGGCTTTGCAATGGATGCGATCAGATTTCTGAATAACAGACAATTAGATATAGCTAACTTGTTCTCTGTTAATGAACAAGTCAGACTAGAGGAAAATTATAGCGGTATTATTACAGCACTAGGAAGCGCTTTGGAAAAAGCAGGTTAGGACGTGGTGGGACATCTGTACTATTGAACATTATTTAAAGGAAAAAATTATAGTTCGCAGTCTGAGGTGGGAAGTAGCACCTCAAGTCACTTTGGATGATCCTGAATCAATGTCTGAGTGGCTAAAGTTTTTTAATGGAGTGGGTTTACAGTTGCAGGAACTTATTCTGCAAAGAAAAAAGAAGAAAATGATTAAATTGGAGAATAGGATCAACCAACTTCAAGCACAGTTGGATCCAATTAAAGATACACAGCAGATAATTGATTTCAATAATAGGATTAAAAAGAGACTTGAGAAAGTCGATAAAGATACTCAAAAGAAAAAAACTAAGAAATTTTATCGAGATTTAAATGATTTTAAAAATAATACCATCTATTACTGGCAAGATGGAACGCATACAAATGATTTGGCGAATAATGATATACAAATTGAAGTGGATCCAGTTCTTAGTCAAAATGGAACATCCATGCCTAGTACTCCTAGACAAACACAAAGGATGAATAACCCCAGTAGGACTAATACCACTGCCCCACCCTTCAATCACCTCACCCCTAGGAGAGATAATCAAGGGAGAGGGAGAGGAGAAAAGGGTCGTGGGAACACAAGTGTGAACCAACAGTATATGGCTCACAATGAAACCCATAATGTCCCGGTGGCTAATAGATATGAGACCTTGAGGGATGGAGTAGATAGGAATGAGGCCTATCATCCACGTCCTTTTCAGTGGAGAGGAAGGGGAAACAGGAGGAGAGGAAGGGGTCAACCACCACAAAGGGGGAGACCACAACCCAATACTCACAGTATTACCCTCAACAAGTACCCACGCATTATCAAGTACCCTCACATCAACAATATGCACCCGAGTACAGAGACCAACAGTGGAGGGACCAACAGAACTGGGATCATACTCAACAACAAAGTTTAAGGAGAACAGAAAACGAGGATGTAGAGCAGGAGCACGAATCCAGCAAAAAAAGGAGGCTGGAAAAAGACTAACTGGTATCTATAACCTCAGTGGGGTTGATTTGACACACAAAGAGACCAATATCCTACAATTAGGTCTGAAATGTGGTTTGAAAAGATCGATAAACAAATTTGATGTATATATTGATATTCATAGATACATGAGGAAACTCAGTATCAAGAAATATTTCTTGAATAAAATGTCAAACCCAGTGAGTGGAAACATTGGATCATCAGTGGCGGTTGATAGTGGACTTAAAAATAAGTCTCTATTTAACCCCCCAAATACGGAAATTCATCACCTTGAGGTGTTTAAAAGTTTAGTTTTACGAGATATGGAGAAAATTATTCCCAAAAAAGGAGTTAATCCTCGATTTATTTGCGATGGCATAGAAATGTTGGAGAAAAGAAATGATGTAGTAGTCAGACCAGCAGATAAAGGAGGAGGTGTGGTGGTCTTGTCGAAAGATTATTATGTTGGCCAATTAACAGAAATGTTGGCTGACACTGATACATATAAAAAATTAAGTCACGACCCTACACCTCAATATAATGTAGAATTGGGCCACTTGGTGGAGTATGGATTTAAAGGACATACTTTAACAGTTAAAGAGAAGCGTTATTTGACACCAAGCAGTACAAGGATTCCTACAATTTACACGCTGCCCAAAATACATAAAGACTCCCAAAATCCCCCAGCCAGGCCAATTGTGAATGGGATTGGCTCTGTAACCTCAAGGATAGGGGAGTACTTGGATCGGTTTTTGCAGAGTAGTGTCAAAACAACAAAAGCGTATCTGAAGGACACCAAGGATTTATTACAATCCCTGCAGAATATACATTTAGAAGACCGAGGGGAAGTATTTTTTGTGACGTCTGACGTATCCTCCCTGTATACAATAATACAGCATGACGACGCCCTACTCGCCCTCAATTGGGCTTTGAGCCAAAGAGATGATCTTCCCCATCATCAAAAAGTTTTTTTAAAAGAGGTTTTAGATTTTTGTTTGTCACATAACTATTTTTGGTTCAACAATGAGTTTTTTATCCAAAAGAGAGGCGTGGCAATGGGCGCAAAATTTGCACCTAGTATTGCAAATTTATTTATGGGGGAGTGGGAGGATAAGTATATTTTTGTGAATAAAAGACGGGAACTCCTGTTTTACAGACGATTCATTGATGATATTATTTTTATATGGGAAGGATCTGAAATATCTCTTAATAATTTTTTAACATATCTCAATAATAACTCCAACAATATTAAATTGACGAGTACATGGAGTAAAGATCAAATAGATTTTTTGGATGTCAGCATCTATAGAAATGGTGATAAATTAGACACAAAAGTATTTTTCAAACCAACAGACCGGAATAGTTTCCTACCTATACAAAGTGGCCACCACCCGGTTTGGTTAAAAAATATACCAAAAGGACAATTTATGCGGGTGAAACGAAATTGCTCTACAGAAGAGAATTATCTGTCTCAGTCTGTAATATTGAAAAACAGATTCAGAGAGAAGGGGTATAAACCCCAAGAATTGGATAGAATCTCAGAGGAGATTAGAGCGATACCACGAGAACAAGTAGTAGGAGAAGGTGTGAGGATTCGAACTTCAACCTGCCATGAGTGGAGTTTTATTTCATCATTCCATGCACAATATAGAGAGGTTGAGACAGTGTTAAAAAATCATTGGCATGTACTCTGTCTAGATAAAAGTTTGAAACCAGTGTTGCCAGAAGCTCCTAAATTTATTTATAGAAAGGCACCTAATGTAGGAGACAAGGTGGTAAAAAAGGTGCTGGATCAACCAAGAAGACCATTGTCCTTTTGGGACAAAAAAGGGTTTTTTGCTTGCCGTAAGTGTAAGGCGTGCAGAGAAATAGCTGAACCCATAAGAGGTATTGACTGCTTTACATCCACAGTAAATAAAAAAGAATTTGCCATCAAAGAGTTCATAACTTGTAATATCACACATGTGGTATATGTGTTATTATGCCCATGTGGGTTAATGTATGTGGGACGGACAAAAAGATGCCTTAAAGTGAGGATTGGAGAACACATTAAGAATATTAAATTGGGGTTTAAAGACCATAATGTGTCTCTCCATTTTAAGCTACATCATGATCAAAACCCTATAGGTTTGAAATTTTGGGGGGTGGACCATATTAAACCTACATGGAGAGGAAGTAATTTGGTAAGGGAATTATCCAAACGAGAAACTTTTTGGATTTATTCCTTGGATACCCTCACCCCCAAAGGGTTAAACGTCGAGTTAGATATAAATTGTTTCATTAGTGACTTTTAGTGTTATTATTTGTTTTACCGTTTAGTAGGTTTATATTATATATATGTGGAATTTATTTATAAACCTTTAGGTATTAATAACATAATTATGAAACAATTTTGACGATTAGCATTTTATGTAGTATGTTTTAGGATTTTTTAGAAGTAAATTTTATATATTTAATTTTAATATTGTATTTTAACGTTGAGTGTTGAGAGATATATATATATATATATATATATATATATATATAATTTATTCCTATTTTTGTAGAAATTTAGACTGCTGTCTGGTATTCATACTCAAGATGGCGCTAGTGCTGGGTGCTTATCTGTGATAATGAATAATTTTATGGAGACTCAGCTTTTATTGATTTATTTTCACTATTCGATTATGTTATTATTATCTTAATAACTCTTTTCAAGATCAATGTATAAGAGGTTATTGTTGATTTAATGTGTTAAGTGATTTAAAATGACGAGACCCCTGTGACTACAATGCGTTCTGCCGATTTGAGTAATTAAATGGCATTGATTAGCATATAGGAGGGGTTAAACTTGTCTCTCAATCACTTGTGTGTGTATATATTCCTGTGAGCCGTGCTGCAGAGTCACGCCCTCAGAGGAAGTCGAGAAGA
This sequence comes from Rana muscosa, assembly GCA_029206835.1. Classification (NCBI taxonomy): domain Eukaryota; kingdom Metazoa; phylum Chordata; class Amphibia; order Anura; family Ranidae; genus Rana; species Rana muscosa. The sequence continues at coordinate 1,240,433,093 of CM055122.1, read as the reverse complement.
CGAAACGTCAGGGTGTGACTTTGCGGCTGAAAGGAAGTGACGTTGGTGCGTTTCAGGTGCGCTCCAAACACAGGAAGCGGCAGTAAGTCTGGTTAAACACAAGCTGTACCAGCTGATACACTGCACCTGTTAGGAGCCTGGGGGAACAGCACGGCGGTTTTGAATTACACTGCTGCTATTTTACTGCTTGATTTTTACCATATGGAAGATATGTTGTGGAAACAATTTTTATAGACTGATTAAAAGATACTCTACGGGATTACACTATTGGTGGCTTCTCTTTCTTTTCACTTTGAACATCTGCTGGTGATTATCGGGTGATCTCTGGAGGCTTTAGAAGGAGTAATCAGAACCAGGATTAGGATGATCGGATGACCATCGGATGGGATCTGTGAGGTGCCTGTTTAAATCCTGTGTGTGGTGAGTACCCACCCGAAAGGGGATACAACTGATGATTTAAAGTGGATCATATTAAGAAGACATCTGGAGCTATATGTCATTTACAACAACATTTTTTTCATAAGTTCTATATGTACTCTTATGAACTGTAAATAAGAGTGAGTGGACAAGGGAGTCTATTGACCACCTGAGCGCTGCTATAGAAAACTTTCATTATCCTACCCAGGGATTTGATTGTGTTTTTTATAAGTTTTATGTTCTGCAAAATATTTGTTGTGTTTAAGCGGCTGCTGATATAGATACATATAGTGAACATTTGGGTTAATGAATACGGTCACGTATTCATTGTAGTCTGTTATAAGTCACCTGTGAGCTTCTTTAGCGCTGGGATAGTGAAAGAAGGCCAGGGGAACTTCACTTTAATTTTTGTATACTTTGTGTTTAATCTCTGGCTTTGCAATGGATGCGATCAGATTTCTGAATAACAGACAATTAGATATAGCTAACTTGTTCTCTGTTAATGAACAAGTCAGACTAGAGGAAAATTATAGCGGTATTATTACAGCACTAGGAAGCGCTTTGGAAAAAGCAGGTTAGGACGTGGTGGGACATCTGTACTATTGAACATTATTTAAAGGAAAAAATTATAGTTCGCAGTCTGAGGTGGGAAGTAGCACCTCAAGTCACTTTGGATGATCCTGAATCAATGTCTGAGTGGCTAAAGTTTTTTAATGGAGTGGGTTTACAGTTGCAGGAACTTATTCTGCAAAGAAAAAAGAAGAAAATGATTAAATTGGAGAATAGGATCAACCAACTTCAAGCACAGTTGGATCCAATTAAAGATACACAGCAGATAATTGATTTCAATAATAGGATTAAAAAGAGACTTGAGAAAGTCGATAAAGATACTCAAAAGAAAAAAACTAAGAAATTTTATCGAGATTTAAATGATTTTAAAAATAATACCATCTATTACTGGCAAGATGGAACGCATACAAATGATTTGGCGAATAATGATATACAAATTGAAGTGGATCCAGTTCTTAGTCAAAATGGAACATCCATGCCTAGTACTCCTAGACAAACACAAAGGATGAATAACCCCAGTAGGACTAATACCACTGCCCCACCCTTCAATCACCTCACCCCTAGGAGAGATAATCAAGGGAGAGGGAGAGGAGAAAAGGGTCGTGGGAACACAAGTGTGAACCAACAGTATATGGCTCACAATGAAACCCATAATGTCCCGGTGGCTAATAGATATGAGACCTTGAGGGATGGAGTAGATAGGAATGAGGCCTATCATCCACGTCCTTTTCAGTGGAGAGGAAGGGGAAACAGGAGGAGAGGAAGGGGTCAACCACCACAAAGGGGGAGACCACAACCCAATACTCACAGTATTACCCTCAACAAGTACCCACGCATTATCAAGTACCCTCACATCAACAATATGCACCCGAGTACAGAGACCAACAGTGGAGGGACCAACAGAACTGGGATCATACTCAACAACAAAGTTTAAGGAGAACAGAAAACGAGGATGTAGAGCAGGAGCACGAATCCAGCAAAAAAAGGAGGCTGGAAAAAGACTAACTGGTATCTATAACCTCAGTGGGGTTGATTTGACACACAAAGAGACCAATATCCTACAATTAGGTCTGAAATGTGGTTTGAAAAGATCGATAAACAAATTTGATGTATATATTGATATTCATAGATACATGAGGAAACTCAGTATCAAGAAATATTTCTTGAATAAAATGTCAAACCCAGTGAGTGGAAACATTGGATCATCAGTGGCGGTTGATAGTGGACTTAAAAATAAGTCTCTATTTAACCCCCCAAATACGGCAATTCATCACCTTGAGGTGTTTAAAAGTTTAGTTTTACGAGATATGGAGAAAATTATTCCCAAAAAAGGAGTTAATCCTCGATTTATTTGCGATGGCATAGAAATGTTGGAGAAAAGAAATGATGTAGTAGTCAGACCAGCAGATAAAGGAGGAGGTGTGGTGGTCTTGTCGAAAGATTATTATGTTGGCCAATTAACAGAAATGTTGGCTGACACTGATACATATAAAAAATTAAGTCACGACCCTACACCTCAATATAATGTAGAATTGGGCCACTTGGTGGAGTATGGATTTAAAGGACATACTTTAACAGTTAAAGAGAAGCGTTATTTGACACCAAGCAGTACAAGGATTCCTACAATTTACACGCTGCCCAAAATACATAAAGACTCCCAAAATCCCCCAGCCAGGCCAATTGTGAATGGGATTGGCTCTGTAACCTCAAGGATAGGGGAGTACTTGGATCGGTTTTTGCAGAGTAGTGTCAAAACAACAAAAGCGTATCTGAAGGACACCAAGGATTTATTACAATCCCTGCAGAATATACATTTAGAAGACCGAGGGGAAGTATTTTTTGTGACGTCTGACGTATCCTCCCTGTATACAATAATACAGCATGACGACGCCCTACTCGCCCTCAATTGGGCTTTGAGCCAAAGAGATGATCTTCCCCATCATCAAAAAGTTTTTTTAAAAGAGGTTTTAGATTTTTGTTTGTCACATAACTATTTTTGGTTCAACAATGAGTTTTTTATCCAAAAGAGAGGCGTGGCAATGGGCGCAAAATTTGCACCTAGTATTGCAAATTTATTTATGGGGGAGTGGGAGGATAAGTATATTTTTGTGAATAAAAGACGGGAACTCCTGTTTTACAGACGATTCATTGATGATATTATTTTTATATGGGAAGGATCTGAAATATCTCTTAATAATTTTTTAACATATCTCAATAATAACTCCAACAATATTAAATTGACGAGTACATGGAGTAAAGATCAAATAGATTTTTTGGATGTCAGCATCTATAGAAATGGTGATAAATTAGACACAAAAGTATTTTTCAAACCAACAGACCGGAATAGTTTCCTACCTATACAAAGTGGCCACCACCCGGTTTGGTTAAAAAATATACCAAAAGGACAATTTATGCGGGTGAAACGAAATTGCTCTACAGAAGAGAATTATCTGTCTCAGTCTGTAATATTGAAAAACAGATTCAGAGAGAAGGGGTATAAACCCCAAGAATTGGATAGAATCTCAGAGGAGATTAGAGCGATACCACGAGAACAAGTAGTAGGAGAAGGTGTGAGGATTCGAACTTCAACCTGCCATGAGTGGAGTTTTATTTCATCATTCCATGCACAATATAGAGAGGTTGAGACAGTGTTAAAAAATCATTGGCATGTACTCTGTCTAGATAAAAGTTTGAAACCAGTGTTGCCAGAAGCTCCTAAATTTATTTATAGAAAGGCACCTAATGTAGGAGACAAGGTGGTAAAAAAGGTGCTGGATCAACCAAGAAGACCATTGTCCTTTTGGGACAAAAAAGGGTTTTTTGCTTGCCGTAAGTGTAAGGCGTGCAGAGAAATAGCTGAACCCATAAGAGGTATTGACTGCTTTACATCCACAGTAAATAAAAAAGAATTTGCCATCAAAGAGTTCATAACTTGTAATATCACACATGTGGTATATGTGTTATTATGCCCATGTGGGTTAATGTATGTGGGACGGACAAAAAGATGCCTTAAAGTAAGGATTGGAGAACACATTAAGAATATTAAATTGGGGTTTAAAGACCATAATGTGTCTCTCCATTTTAAGCTACATCATGATCAAAACCCTATAGGTTTGAAATTTTGGGGGGTGGACCATATTAAACCTACATGGAGAGGAAGTAATTTGGTAAGGGAATTATCCAAACGAAAAACTTTTTGGATTTATTCCTTGGATACCCTCACCCCCAAAGGGTTAAACGTCGAGTTAGATATAAATTGTTTCATTAGTGACTTTTAGTGTTATTATTTGTTTTACCGTTTAGTAGGTTTATATTATATATATGTGGAATTTATTTATAAACCTTTAGGTATTAATAACATAATTATGAAACAATTTTGACGATTAGCATTTTATGTAGTATGTTTTAGGATTTTTTAGAAGTAAATTTTATATATTTAATTTTAATATTGTATTTTAACGTTGAGTGTTGAGATATATATATATATATATATATATATATATATATATATATATATATAATTTATTCCTATTTTTGTAGAAATTTAGACTGCTGTCTGGTATTCATACTCAAGATGGCGCTAGTGCTGGGTGCTTATCTGTGATAATGAATATTTTATGGAGACTCAGCTTTTATTGATTTATTTTAACTATTCGATTATGTTATTATTATCTTAATAACGCTTTTCAAGATCAATGTATAAGAGGTTATTGTTGATTTAATGTGTTAAGTGATTTAAAATGACGAGACCCCTGTGACTACAATGCGTTCTGCCGATTTGAGTAATTAAATGGCATTGATTAGCATATAGGAGGGGTTAAACTTGTCTCTCAATCACTTGTGTGTGTATATATTCCTGTGAGCCGTGCTGCAGAGTCACGCCCTCAGAGGAAGTCGAGAAGACGAAACGTCAGGGTGTGACTTTGCGGCTGAAAGGAAGTGACGTTGGTGCGTTCCAGGTGCGCTCCAAACACAGGAAGCGGCAGTAAGTCTGGTTAAACACAAGCTGTACCAGCTGATACACTGCACCTGTTAGGAGCCTGGGGGAACAGCACGGCGGTTTTGAATTACACTGCTGCTATTTTACTGCTTGATTTTTACCATATGGAAGATATGTTGTGGAAACAATTTTTATAGACTGATTAAAAGATACTCTACGGGATTACACTATTGGTGGCTTCTCTTTCTTTTCACTTTGAACATCTGCTGGTGATTATCGGGTGATCTCTGGAGGCTTTAGAAGGAGTAATCAGAACCAGGATTAGGATGATCGGATGACCATCGGATGGGATCTGTGAGGTGCCTGTTTAAATCCTGTGTGTGGTGAGTACCCACCCGAAAGGGGATACAACTGATGATTTAAAGTGGATCATATTAAGAAGACATCTGGAGCTATATGTCATTTACAACAACATTTTTTTCATAAGTTCTATATGTACTCTTATGAACTGTAAATAAGAGTGAGTGGACAAGGGAGTCTATTGACCACCTGAGCGCTGCTATAGAAAACTTTCATTATCCTACCCAGGGATTTGATTGTGTTTTTTATAAGTTTTATAGTTTTATGTTCTGCAAAATATTTGTTGTGTTTAAGCGGCTGCTGATATAGATACATATAGTGAACTTTTGGGTTAATGAATACGGTCACATATTCATTGTAGTCTGTTATAAGTCACCTGTGAGCTTCTTTAGCGCTGGGATAGTGAAAGAAGGCCAGGGGAACTTCACTTTAATTTTTGTATACTTTGTGTTTAATCTCTGGCTTTGCAATGGATGCGATCAGATTTCTGAATAACAGACAATTAGATATAGCTAACTTGTTCTCTGTTAATGAACAAGTCAGACTAGAGGAAAATTATAGCGGTATTATTACAGCACTAGGAAGCGCTTTGGAAAAGCAGGTTAGGACGTGGTGGGACATCTGTACTATTGAACATTATTTAAAGGAAAAAATTATAGTTCGCAGTCTGAGGTGGGAAGTAGCACCTCAAGTCACTTTGGATGATCCTGAATCAATGTCTGAGTGGCTAAAGTTTTTTAATGGAGTGGGTTTACAGTTGCAGGAACTTATTCTGCAAAGAAAAAAGAAGAAAATGATTAAATTGGAGAATAGGATCAACCAACTTCAAGCACAGTTGGATCCAATTAAAGATACACAGCAGATAATTGATTTCAATAATAGGATTAAAAAGAGACTTGAGAAAGTCGATAAAGATACTCAAAAGAAAAAAACTAAGAAATTTTATCGAGATTTAAATGATTTTAAAAATAATACCATCTATTACTGGCAAGATGGAACGCATACAAATGATTTGGCGAATAATGATATACAAATTGAAGTGGATCCAGTTCTTAGTCAAAATGGAACATCCATGCCTAGTACTCCTAGACAAACACAAAGGATGAATAACCCCAGTAGGACTAATACCACTGCCCCACCCTTCAATCACCTCACCCCTAGGAGAGATAATCAAGGGAGAGGGAGAGGAGAAAAGGGTCGTGGGAACACAAGTGTGAACCAACAGTATATGGCTCACAATGAAACCCATAATGTCCCGGTGGCTAATAGATATGAGACCTTGAGGGATGGAGTAGATAGGAATGAGGCCTATCATCCACGTCCTTTTCAGTGGAGAGGAAGGGGAAACAGGAGGAGAGGAAGGGGTCAACCACCACAAAGGGGGAGACCACAACCCAATACTCACAGTATTACCCTCAACAAGTACCCACGCATTATCAAGTACCCTCACATCAACAATATGCACCCGAGTACAGAGACCAACAGTGGAGGGACCAACAGAACTGGGATCATACTCAACAACAAAGTTTAAGGAGAACAGAAAACGAGGATGTAGAGCAGGAGCACGAATCCAGCAAAAAAAGGAGGCTGGAAAAAGACTAACTGGTATCTATAACCTCAGTGGGGTTGATTTGACACACAAAGAGACCAATATCCTACAATTAGGTCTGAAATGTGGTTTGAAAAGATCGATAAACAAATTTGATGTATATATTGATATTCATAGATACATGAGGAAACTCAGTATCAAGAAATATTTCTTGAATAAAATGTCAAACCCAGTGAGTGGAAACATTGGATCATCAGTGGCGGTTGATAGTGGACTTAAAAATAAGTCTCTATTTAACCCCCCAAATACGGCAATTCATCACCTTGAGGTGTTTAAAAGTTTAGTATTACGAGATATGGAGAAAATTATTCCCAAAAAAGGAGTTAATCCTCGATTTATTTGCGATGGCATAGAAATGTTGGAGAAAAGAAATGATGTAGTAGTCAGACCAGCAGATAAAGGAGGAGGTGTGGTGGTCTTGTCGAAAGATTATTATGTTGGCCAATTAACAGAAATGTTGGCTGACACTGATACATATAAAAAATTAAGTCACGACCCTACACCTCAATATAATGTAGAATTGGGCCACTTGGTGGAGTATGGATTTAAAGGACATACTTTAACAGTTAAAGAGAAGCGTTATTTGACACCAAGCAGTACAAGGATTCCTACAATTTACACGCTGCCCAAAATACATAAAGACTCCCAAAATCCCCCAGCCAGGCCAATTGTGAATGGGATTGGCTCTGTAACCTCAAGGATAGGGGAGTACTTGGATCGGTTTTTGCAGAGTAGTGTCAAAACAACAAAAGCGTATCTGAAGGACACCAAGGATTTATTACAATCCCTGCAGAATATACATTTAGAAGACTGAGGAGAAGTATTTTTTGTGACGTCTGACGTATCCTCCCTGTATACAATAATACAGCATGACGACGCCCTACTCGCCCTCAATTGGGCTTTGAGCCAAAGAGATGATCTTCCCCATCATCAAAAAGTTTTTTTAAAAGAGGTTTTAGATTTTTGTTTGTCACATAACTATTTTTGGTTCAACAATGAGTTTTTTATCCAAAAGAGAGGCGTGGCAATGGGCGCAAAATTTGCACCTAGTATTGCAAATTTATTTATGGGGGAGTGGGAGGATAAGTATATTTTTGTGAATAAAAGACGGGAACTCCTGTTTTACAGACGATTCATTGATGATATTATTTTTATATGGGAAGGATCTGAAATATCTCTTAATAATTTTTTAACATATCTCAATAATAACTCCAACAATATTAAATTGACGAGTACATGGAGTAAAGATCAAATAGATTTTTTGGATGTCAGCATCTATAGAAATGGTGATAAATTAGACACAAAAGTATTTTTCAAACCAACAGACCGGAATAGTTTCCTACCTATACAAAGTGGCCACCACCCGGTTTGGTTAAAAAATATACCAAAAGGACAATTTATGCGGGTGAAACGAAATTGCTCTACAGAAGAGAATTATCTGTCTCAGTCTGTAATATTGAAAAACAGATTCAGAGAGAAGGGGTATAAACCCCAAGAATTGGATAGAATCTCAGAGGAGATTAGAGCGATACCACGAGAACAAGTAGTAGGAGAAGGTGTGAGGATTCGAACTTCAACCTGCCATGAGTGGAGTTTTATTTCATCATTCCATGCACAATATAGAGAGGTTGAGACAGTGTTAAAAAATCATTGGCATGTACTCTGTCTAGATAAAAGTTTGAAACCAGTGTTGCCAGAAGCTCCTAAATTTATTTATAGAAAGGCACCTAATGTAGGAGACAAGGTGGTAAAAAAGGTGCTGGATCAACCAAGAAGACCATTGTCCTTTTGGGACAAAAAAGGGTTTTTTGCTTGCCGTAAGTGTAAGGCGTGCAGAGAAATAGCTGAACCCATAAGAGGTATTGACTGCTTTACATCCACAGTAAATAAAAAAGAATTTGCCATCAAAGAGTTCATAACTTGTAATATCACACATGTGGTATATGTGTTATTATGCCCATGTGGGTTAATGTATGTGGGACGGACAAAAAGATGCCTTAAAGTAAGGATTGGAGAACACATTAAGAATATTAAATTGGGGCTTAAAGACCATAATGTGTCTCTCCATTTTAAGCTACATCATGATCAAAACCCTATAGGTTTGAAATTTTGGGGGGTGGACCATATTAAACCTACATGGAGAGGAAGTAATTTGGTAAGGGAATTATCCAAACGAAAAACTTTTTGGATTTATTCCTTGGATACCCTCACCCCCAAAGGGTTAAACGTCGAGTTAGATATAAATTGTTTCATTAGTGACTTTTAGTGTTATTATTTGTTTTACCGTTTAGTAGGTTTATATTATATATATGTGGAATTTATTTATAAACCTTTAGGTATTAATAACATAATTATGAAACAATTTTGACGATTAGCATTTTATGTAGTATGTTTTAGGATTTTTTAGAAGTAAATTTTATATATTTAATTTTAATATTGTATTTTAACGTTGAGTGTTGAGATATATATATATATATATATATATATATATATATATAATTTATTCCTATTTTTGTAGAAATTTAGACTGCTGTCTGGTATTCATACTCAAGATGGCGCTAGTGCTGGGTGCTTATCTGTGATAATGAATAATATTATGGAGACTCAGCTTTTATTGATTTATTTTAACTATTCGATTATGTTATTATTATCTTAATAACGCTTTTCAAGATCAATGTATAAGAGGTTATTGTTGATTTAATGTGTTAAGTGATTTAAAATGACGAGACCCCTGTGACTACAATGCGTTCTGCCGATTTGAGTAATTAAATGGCATTGATTAGCATATAGGAGGGGTTAAACTTGTCTCTCAATCACTTGTGTGTGTATATATTCCTGTGAGCCGTGCTGCAGAGTCACGCCCTCAGAGGAAGTCGAGAAGACGAAACGTCAGGGTGTGACTTTGCGGCTGAAAGGAAGTGACGTTGGTGCGTTCCAGGTGCGCTCCAAACACAGGAAGCGGCAGTAAGTCTGGTTAAACACAAGCTGTACCAGCTGATACACTGCACCTGTTAGGAGCCTGGGGGAACAGCACGGCGGTTTTGAATTACACTGCTGCTATTTTACTGCTTGATTTTTACCATATGGAAGATATGTTGTGGAAACAATTTTTATAGACTGATTAAAAGATACTCTACGGGATTACACTATTGGTGGCTTCTCTTTCTTTTCACTTTGAACATCTGCTGGTGATTATCGGGTGATCTCTGGAGGCTTTAGAAGGAGTAATCAGAACCAGGATTAGGATGATCGGATGACCATCGGATGGGATCTGTGAGGTGCCTGTTTAAATCCTGTGTGTGGTGAGTACCCACCCGAAAGGGGATACAACTGATGATTTAAAGTGGATCATATTAAGAAGACATCTGGAGCTATATGTCATTTACAACAACATTTTTTTCATAAGTTCTATATGTACTCTTATGAACTGTAAATAAGAGTGAGTGGACAAGGGAGTCTATTGACCACCTGAGCGCTGCTATAGAAAACTTTCATTATCCTACCCAGGGATTTGATTGTGTTTTTTATAAGTTTTATAGTTTTATGTTCTGCAAAATATTTGTTGTGTTTAAGCGGCTGCTGATATAGATACATATAGTGAACATTTGGGTTAATGAATACGGTCACATATTCATTGTAGTCTGTTATAAGTCACCTGTGAGCTTCTTTAGCGCTGGGATAGTGAAAGAAGGCCAGGGGAACTTCACTTTAATTTTTGTATACTTTGTGTTTAATCTCTGGCTTTGCAATGGATGCGATCAGATTTCTGAATAACAGACAATTAGATATAGCTAACTTGTTCTCTGTTAATGAACAAGTCAGACTAGAGGAAAATTATAGCGGTATTATTACAGCACTAGGAAGCGCTTTGGAAAAGCAGGTTAGGACGTGGTGGGACATCTGTACTATTGAACATTATTTAAAGGAAAAAATTATAGTTCGCAGTCTGAGGTGGGAAGTAGCACCTCAAGTCACTTTGGATGATCCTGAATCAATGTCTGAGTGGCTAAAGTTTTTTAATGGAGTGGGTTTACAGTTGCAGGAACTTATTCTGCAAAGAAAAAAGAAGAAAATGATTAAATTGGAGAATAGGATCAACCAACTTCAAGCACAGTTGGATCCAATTAAAGATACACAGCAGATAATTGATTTCAATAATAGGATTAAAAAGAGACTTGAGAAAGTCGATAAAGATACTCAAAAGAAAAAAACTAAGAAATTTTATCGAGATTTAAATGATTTTAAAAATAATACCATCTATTACTGGCAAGATGGAACGCATACAAATGATTTGGCGAATAATGATATACAAATTGAAGTGGATCCAGTTCTTAGTCAAAATGGAACATCCATGCCTAGTACTCCTAGACAAACACAAAGGATGAATAACCCCAGTAGGACTAATACCACTGCCCCACCCTTCAATCACCTCACCCCTAGGAGAGATAATCAAGGGAGAGGGAGAGGAGAAAAGGGTCGTGGGAACACAAGTGTGAACCAACAGTATATGGCTCACAATGAAACCCATAATGTCCCGGTGGCTAATAGATATGAGACCTTGAGGGATGGAGTAGATAGGAATGAGGCCTATCATCCACGTCCTTTTCAGTGGAGAGGAAGGGGAAACAGGAGGAGAGGAAGGGGTCAACCACCACAAAGGGGGAGACCACAACCCAATACTCACAGTATTACCCTCAACAAGTACCCACGCATTATCAAGTACCCTCACATCAACAATATGCACCCGAGTACAGAGACCAACAGTGGAGGGACCAACAGAACTGGGATCATACTCAACAACAAAGTTTAAGGAGAACAGAAAACGAGGATGTAGAGCAGGAGCACGAATCCAGCAAAAAAAGGAGGCTGGAAAAAGACTAACTGGTATCTATAACCTCAGTGGGGTTGATTTGACACACAAAGAGACCAATATCCTACAATTAGGTCTGAAATGTGGTTTGAAAAGATCGATAAACAAATTTGATGTATATATTGATATTCATAGATACATGAGGAAACTCAGTATCAAGAAATATTTCTTGAATAAAATGTCAAACCCAGTGAGTGGAAACATTGGATCATCAGTGGCGGTTGATAGTGGACTTAAAAATAAGTCTCTATTTAACCCCCCAAATACGGCAATTCATCACCTTGAGGTGTTTAAAAGTTTAGTATTACGAGATATGGAGAAAATTATTCCCAAAAAAGGAGTTAATCCTCGATTTATTTGCGATGGCATAGAAATGTTGGAGAAAAGAAATGATGTAGTAGTCAGACCAGCAGATAAAGGAGGAGGTGTGGTGGTCTTGTCGAAAGATTATTATGTTGGCCAATTAACAGAAATGTTGGCTGACACTGATACATATAAAAAATTAAGTCACGACCCTACACCTCAATATAATGTAGAATTGGGCCACTTGGTGGAGTATGGATTTAAAGGACATACTTTAACAGTTAAAGAGAAGCGTTATTTGACACCAAGCAGTACAAGGATTCCTACAATTTACACGCTGCCCAAAATACATAAAGACTCCCAAAATCCCCCAGCCAGGCCAATTGTGAATGGGATTGGCTCTGTAACCTCAAGGATAGGGGAGTACTTGGATCGGTTTTTGCAGAGTAGTGTCAAAACAACAAAAGCGTATCTGAAGGACACCAAGGATTTATTACAATCCCTGCAGAATATACATTTAGAAGACTGAGGAGAAGTATTTTTTGTGACGTCTGACGTATCCTCCCTGTATACAATAATACAGCATGACGACGCCCTACTCGCCCTCAATTGGGCTTTGAGCCAAAGAGATGATCTTCCCCATCATCAAAAAGTTTTTTTAAAAGAGGTTTTAGATTTTTGTTTGTCACATAACTATTTTTGGTTCAACAATGAGTTTTTTATCCAAAAGAGAGGCGTGGCAATGGGCGCAAAATTTGCACCTAGTATTGCAAATTTATTTATGGGGGAGTGGGAGGATAAGTATATTTTTGTGAATAAAAGACGGGAACTCCTGTTTTACAGACGATTCATTGATGATATTATTTTTATATGGGAAGGATCTGAAATATCTCTTAATAATTTTTTAACATATCTCAATAATAACTCCAACAATATTAAATTGACGAGTACATGGAGTAAAGATCAAATAGATTTTTTGGATGTCAGCATCTATAGAAATGGTGATAAATTAGACACAAAAGTATTTTTCAAACCAACAGACCGGAATAGTTTCCTACCTATACAAAGTGGCCACCACCCGGTTTGGTTAAAAAATATACCAAAAGGACAATTTATGCGGGTGAAACGAAATTGCTCTACAGAAGAGAATTATCTGTCTCAGTCTGTAATATTGAAAAACAGATTCAGAGAGAAGGGGTATAAACCCCAAGAATTGGATAGAATCTCAGAGGAGATTAGAGCGATACCACGAGAACAAGTAGTAGGAGAAGGTGTGAGGATTCGAACTTCAACCTGCCATGAGTGGAGTTTTATTTCATCATTCCATGCACAATATAGAGAGGTTGAGACAGTGTTAAAAAATCATTGGCATGTACTCTGTCTAGATAAAAGTTTGAAACCAGTGTTGCCAGAAGCTCCTAAATTTATTTATAGAAAGGCACCTAATGTAGGAGACAAGGTGGTAAAAAAGGTGCTGGATCAACCAAGAAGACCATTGTCCTTTTGGGACAAAAAAGGGTTTTTTGCTTGCCGTAAGTGTAAGGCGTGCAGAGAAATAGCTGAACCCATAAGAGGTATTGACTGCTTTACATCCACAGTAAATAAAAAAGAATTTGCCATCAAAGAGTTCATAACTTGTAATATCACACATGTGGTATATGTGTTATTATGCCCATGTGGGTTAATGTATGTGGGACGGACAAAAAGATGCCTTAAAGTAAGGATTGGAGAACACATTAAGAATATTAAATTGGGGCTTAAAGACCATAATGTGTCTCTCCATTTTAAGCTACATCATGATCAAAACCCTATAGGTTTGAAATTTTGGGGGGTGGACCATATTAAACCTACATGGAGAGGAAGTAATTTGGTAAGGGAATTATCCAAACGAAAAACTTTTTGGATTTATTCCTTGGATACCCTCACCCCCAAAGGGTTAAACGTCGAGTTAGATATAAATTGTTTCATTAGTGACTTTTAGTGTTATTATTTGTTTTACCGTTTAGTAGGTTTATATTATATATATGTGGAATTTATTTATAAACCTTTAGGTATTAATAACATAATTATGAAACAATTTTGACGATTAGCATTTTATGTAGTATGTTTTAGGATTTTTTAGAAGTAAATTTTATATATTTAATTTTAATATTGTATTTTAACGTTGAGTGTTGAGATATATATATATATATATATATATATATATATAATTTATTCCTATTTTTGTAGAAATTTAGACTGCTGTCTGGTATTCATACTCAAGATGGCGCTAGTGCTGGGTGCTTATCTGTGATAATGAATAATATTATGGAGACTCAGCTTTTATTGATTTATTTTAACTATTCGATTATGTTATTATTATCTTAATAACGCTTTTCAAGATCAATGTATAAGAGGTTATTGTTGATTTAATGTGTTAAGTGATTTAAAATGACGAGACCCCTGTGACTACAATGCGTTCTGCCGATTTGAGTAATTAAATGGCATTGATTAGCATATAGGAGGGGTTAAACTTGTCTCTCAATCACTTGTGTGTGTATATATTCCTGTGAGCCGTGCTGCAGAGTCACGCCCTCAGAGGAAGTCGAGAAGACGAAACGTCAGGGTGTGACTTTGCGGCTGAAAGGAAGTGACGTTGGTGCGTTCCAGGTGCGCTCCAAACACAGGAAGCGGCAGTAAGTCTGGTTAAACACAAGCTGTACCAGCTGATACACTGCACCTGTTAGGAGCCTGGGGGAACAGCACGGCGGTTTTGAATTACACTGCTGCTATTTTACTGCTTGATTTTTACCATATGGAAGATATGTTGTGGAAACAATTTTTATAGACTGATTAAAAGATACTCTACGGGATTACACTATTGGTGGCTTCTCTTTCTTTTCACTTTGAACATCTGCTGGTGATTATCGGGTGATCTCTGGAGGCTTTAGAAGGAGTAATCAGAACCAGGATTAGGATGATCGGATGACCATCGGATGGGATCTGTGAGGTGCCTGTTTAAATCCTGTGTGTGGTGAGTACCCACCCGAAAGGGGATACAACTGATGATTTAAAGTGGATCATATTAAGAAGACATCTGGAGCTATATGTCATTTACAACAACATTTTTTTCATAAGTTCTATATGTACTCTTATGAACTGTAAATAAGAGTGAGTGGACAAGGGAGTCTATTGACCACCTGAGCGCTGCTATAGAAAACTTTCATTATCCTACCCAGGGATTTGATTGTGTTTTTTATAAGTTTTATAGTTTTATGTTCTGCAAAATATTTGTTGTGTTTAAGCGGCTGCTGATATAGATACATATAGTGAACATTTGGGTTAATGAATACGGTCACATATTCATTGTAGTCTGTTATAAGTCACCTGTGAGCTTCTTTAGCGCTGGGATAGTGAAAGAAGGCCAGGGGAACTTCACTTTAATTTTTGTATACTTTGTGTTTAATCTCTGGCTTTGCAATGGATGCGATCAGATTTCTGAATAACAGACAATTAGATATAGCTAACTTGTTCTCTGTTAATGAACAAGTCAGACTAGAGGAAAATTATAGCGGTATTATTACAGCACTAGGAAGCGCTTTGGAAAAGCAGGTTAGGACGTGGTGGGACATCTGTACTATTGAACATTATTTAAAGGAAAAAATTATAGTTCGCAGTCTGAGGTGGGAAGTAGCACCTCAAGTCACTTTGGATGATCCTGAATCAATGTCTGAGTGGCTAACGTTTTTTAATGGAGTGGGTTTACAGTTGCAGGAACTTATTCTGCAAAGAAAAAAGAAGAAAATGATTAAATTGGAGAATAGGATCAACCAACTTCAAGCACAGTTGGATCCAATTAAAGATACACAGCAGATAATTGATTTCAATAATAGGATTAAAAAGAGACTTGAGAAAGTCGATAAAGATACTCAAAAGAAAAAAACTAAGAAATTTTATCGAGATTTAAATGATTTTAAAAATAATACCATCTATTACTGGCAAGATGGAACGCATACAAATGATTTGGCGAATAATGATATACAAATTGAAGTGGATCCAGTTCTTAGTCAAAATGGAACATCCATGCCTAGTACTCCTAGACAAACACAAAGGATGAATAACCCCAGTAGGACTAATACCACTGCCCCACCCTTCAATCACCTCACCCCTAGGAGAGATAATCAAGGGAGAGGGAGAGGAGAAAAGGGTCGTGGGAACACAAGTGTGAACCAACAGTATATGGCTCACAATGAAACCCATAATGTCCCGGTGGCTAATAGATATGAGACCTTGAGGGATGGAGTAGATAGGAATGAGGCCTATCATCCACGTCCTTTTCAGTGGAGAGGAAGGGGAAACAGGAGGAGAGGAAGGGGTCAACCACCACAAAGGGGGAGACCACAACCCAATACTCACAGTATTACCCTCAACAAGTACCCACGCATTATCAAGTACCCTCACATCAACAATATGCACCCGAGTACAGAGACCAACAGTGGAGGGACCAACAGAACTGGGATCATACTCAACAACAAAGTTTAAGGAGAACAGAAAACGAGGATGTAGAGCAGGAGCACGAATCCAGCAAAAAAAGGAGGCTGGAAAAAGACTAACTGGTATCTATAACCTCAGTGGGGTTGATTTGACACACAAAGAGACCAATATCCTACAATTAGGTCTGAAATGTGGTTTGAAAAGATCGATAAACAAATTTGATGTATATATTGATATTCATAGATACATGAGGAAACTCAGTATCAAGAAATATTTCTTGAATAAAATGTCAAACCCAGTGAGTGGAAACATTGGATCATCAGTGGCGGTTGATAGTGGACTTAAAAATAAGTCTCTATTTAACCCCCCAAATACGGCAATTCATCACCTTGAGGTGTTTAAAAGTTTAGTATTACGAGATATGGAGAAAATTATTCCCAAAAAAGGAGTTAATCCTCGATTTATTTGCGATGGCATAGAAATGTTGGAGAAAAGAAATGATGTAGTAGTCAGACCAGCAGATAAAGGAGGAGGTGTGGTGGTCTTGTCGAAAGATTATTATGTTGGCCAATTAACAGAAATGTTGGCTGACACTGATACATATAAAAAATTAAGTCACGACCCTACACCTCAATATAATGTAGAATTGGGCCACTTGGTGGAGTATGGATTTAAAGGACATACTTTAACAGTTAAAGAGAAGCGTTATTTGACACCAAGCAGTACAAGGATTCCTACAATTTACACGCTGCCCAAAATACATAAAGACTCCCAAAATCCCCCAGCCAGGCCAATTGTGAATGGGATTGGCTCTGTAACCTCAAGGATAGGGGAGTACTTGGATCGGTTTTTGCAGAGTAGTGTCAAAACAACAAAAGCGTATCTGAAGGACACCAAGGATTTATTACAATCCCTGCAGAATATACATTTAGAAGACTGAGGAGAAGTATTTTTTGTGACGTCTGACGTATCCTCCCTGTATACAATAATACAGCATGACGACGCCCTACTCGCCCTCAATTGGGCTTTGAGCCAAAGAGATGATCTTCCCCATCATCAAAAAGTTTTTTTAAAAGAGGTTTTAGATTTTTGTTTGTCACATAACTATTTTTGGTTCAACAATGAGTTTTTTATCCAAAAGAGAGGCGTGGCAATGGGCGCAAAATTTGCACCTAGTATTGCAAATTTATTTATGGGGGAGTGGGAGGATAAGTATATTTTTGTGAATAAAAGACGGGAACTCCTGTTTTACAGACGATTCATTGATGATATTATTTTTATATGGGAAGGATCTGAAATATCTCTTAATAATTTTTTAACATATCTCAATAATAACTCCAACAATATTAAATTGACGAGTACATGGAGTAAAGATCAAATAGATTTTTTGGATGTCAGCATCTATAGAAATGGTGATAAATTAGACACAAAAGTATTTTTCAAACCAACAGACCGGAATAGTTTCCTACCTATACAAAGTGGCCACCACCCGGTTTGGTTAAAAAATATACCAAAAGGACAATTTATGCGGGTGAAACGAAATTGCTCTACAGAAGAGAATTATCTGTCTCAGTCTGTAATATTGAAAAACAGATTCAGAGAGAAGGGGTATAAACCCCAAGAATTGGATAGAATCTCAGAGGAGATTAGAGCGATACCACGAGAACAAGTAGTAGGAGAAGGTGTGAGGATTCGAACTTCAACCTGCCATGAGTGGAGTTTTATTTCATCATTCCATGCACAATATAGAGAGGTTGAGACAGTGTTAAAAAATCATTGGCATGTACTCTGTCTAGATAAAAGTTTGAAACCAGTGTTGCCAGAAGCTCCTAAATTTATTTATAGAAAGGCACCTAATGTAGGAGACAAGGTGGTAAAAAAGGTGCTGGATCAACCAAGAAGACCATTGTCCTTTTGGGACAAAAAAGGGTTTTTTGCTTGCCGTAAGTGTAAGGCGTGCAGAGAAATAGCTGAACCCATAAGAGGTATTGACTGCTTTACATCCACAGTAAATAAAAAAGAATTTGCCATCAAAGAGTTCATAACTTGTAATATCACACATGTGGTATATGTGTTATTATGCCCATGTGGGTTAATGTATGTGGGACGGACAAAAAGATGCCTTAAAGTAAGGATTGGAGAACACATTAAGAATATTAAATTGGGGTTTAAAGACCATAATGTGTCTCTCCATTTTAAGCTACATCATGATCAAAACCCTATAGGTTTGAAATTTTGGGGGGTGGACCATATTAAACCTACATGGAGAGGAAGTAATTTGGTAAGGGAATTATCCAAACGAGAAACTTTTTGGATTTATTCCTTGGATACCCTCACCCCCAAAGGGTTAAACGTCGAGTTAGATATAAATTGTTTCATTAGTGACTTTTAGTGTTATTATTTGTTTTACCGTTTAGTAGGTTTATATTATATATATGTGGAATTTATTTATAAACCTTTAGGTATTAATAACATAATTATGAAACAATTTTGACGATTAGCATTTTATGTAGTATGTTTTAGGATTTTTTAGAAGTAAATTTTATATATTTAATTTTAATATTGTATTTTAACGTTGAGTGTTGAGATATATATATATATATAATTTATTCCTATTTTTGTAGAAATTTAGACTGCTGTCTGGTATTCATACTCAAGATGGCGCTAGTGCTGGGTGCTTATCTGTGATAATGAATATTTTATGGAGACTCAGCTTTTATTGATTTATTTTAACTATTCGATTATGTTATTATTATCTTAATAACGCTTTTCAAGATCAATGTATAAGAGGTTATTGTTGATTTAATGTGTTAAGTGATTTAAAATGACGAGACCCCTGTGACTACAATGCGTTCTGCCGATTTGAGTAATTAAATGGCATTGATTAGCATATAGGAGGGGTTAAACTTGTCTCTCAATCACTTGTGTGTGTATATATTCCTGTGAGCCGTGCTGCAGAGTCACGCCCTCAGAGGAAGTCGAGAAGACGAAACGTCAGGGTGTGACTTTGCGGCTGAAAGGAAGTGACGTTGGTGCGTTCCAGGTGCGCTCCAAACACAGGAAGCGGCAGTAAGTCTGGTTAAACACAAGCTGTACCAGCTGATACACTGCACCTGTTAGGAGCCTGGGGGAACAGCACGGCGGTTTTGAATTACACTGCTGCTATTTTACTGCTTGATTTTTACCATATGGAAGATATGTTGTGGAAACAATTTTTATAGACTGATTAAAAGATACTCTACGGGATTACACTATTGGTGGCTTCTCTTTCTTTTCACTTTGAACATCTGCTGGTGATTATCGGGTGATCTCTGGAGGCTTTAGAAGGAGTAATCAGAACCAGGATTAGGATGATCGGATGACCATCGGATGGGATCTGTGAGGTGCCTGTTTAAATCCTGTGTGTGGTGAGTACCCACCCGAAAGGGGATACAACTGATGATTTAAAGTGGATCATATTAAGAAGACATCTGGAGCTATATGTCATTTACAACAACATTTTTTTCATAAGTTCTATATGTACTCTTATGAACTGTAAATAAGAGTGAGTGGACAAGGGAGTCTATTGACCACCTGAGCGCTGCTATAGAAAACTTTCATTATCCTACCCAGGGATTTGATTGTGTTTTTTATAAGTTTTATAGTTAACATACGTCAATTGTGGTCAAACTAGACATGTTCTGACATTTGAAACAGGAAGATAAGAAACGCCAGATGTCAGTGTGGTCAATCTGTCAGTTAAAAAGCAGAAGTGAGATAAACTTTTTCCCGGAAAAGGCCTAACCACAAAGTCACATTTCAACCTAAATATACATGCCTGTTACACAGAAGAAAGATTAGCTTGACCACAAAAGGCACATCCTGTTCACACTCATGTCAGAGAAACATTATTGTAAAATATATATATATTTGAGGAGAACTCTAACCATGAATATTGGTTCATGATCTTCTTATACCTTACAACCCCTCCTTATGATCATGGCTTCAAGAATTGAAGCCCATCGATCATTGGATTATTAAGGACGACAGATGGTGTGCCGTTTAGGAGAGGGGTGAAGTTTAGAGGTACTGCCATTAGGGGGATCCTAGCAGTGCTAGGATGGAGTTTACTACATATCCAACATTTTTCATATCCAGATTTTTGAGCATAAGCATACTTAAATTTAAGCAGCAGCATTTTACCACTAAAATTGTCTTCCATACTTCTTTTTGGTCTGTTAAAATTATCTGACCAACAGTGTCCTATGATTATGAGCATTAAAATAAACAATGTAATCATTAAGGAAAAAAGAAAAAGTTTTGCCGAAGTGACCCCTCCTTTTTTGACCATTAGTGTCTATGGGTATGGAACTCTGAGTTTCTTGTTTTTTATGGTCCACTAGGGAGTATTTTCCGGATCCTTTTCTGGAATACTCTCCAGAACAGAGGTCTTTGTCTTCTCCTTCACCTTCTTCCAGTTTCTCTTTGGAAATGTCTTTAGTCTGGATGCATGGATCCATTGTGGTCCTTGATCTGTAAGAACGGCTGTTCTGGCAACCTTCAGAATTTCAAATGGTCCTTGGAAGATAGGGCCTGGTTGTTTCCGGACAGCAAGTTGTTTTATCAATACTTTGTCTCCTGGGATATACGGATGTGTAGGCTCTGTGGAGAGAGGAGGGAAAGTGACAGCAACCTTGTCCTCTGTTTCACGAAGGCTACTTACCAGATGTTTCACGTACTCTTCCTGTAAAGAATAAAGATTAACCTCCTCTCCCTCATCAGGTTTCCTCTGTGCTGGCCTACCCATAAGTATCTCAAAAGGAGATATTCCTGTTCTGTGGGGGGGGGGGTAGTCCTGATTTGATATAAGACTGCTGGCAAGTAATCTAACCAGTTTTTCATTGTGCCACCTGTTGCTTTTTTCAATTTGTCTTTTATGGTTCTGTTCATGCTTTCCTCTACTCCTGAGCTCCTTCACTAAGGCCGAGGTAAATGCTGGACCTTGATCTGACCATATAGTGGCCGAAAGGCCAAACCTACAGATCCACTGATTTATTAGTACTCTAGCTGTCTCTCCTGTGGTAGGGATTGCTTCTACCCATCCTGTAAATCTGTCAACTATAACCAAAAGATATTCTAAATTGCCCTTCTGTGTGGGGACTTGTGTGTAATCTAGGGATTCTATCATGTGGTGCACCCCTTTTATTCCCTATTATTCCCTCCTTGGTTGACCAAAGTCCAGTAGGATCTTTTGTCAACCCGTGTACCCATATCTGCTGTCAGTGTTTACATCTTTTCCTTCAAAAATCTGACAAACCATAGTTATAGCAATGAGTTCTGCAATCTGGACTGAACTAGCATTCAGAGATTTGGCTTCAATCATTACATCTGGCAATTGAACAATAGCATAACCAGTTTGATAAGTTTTGTCATCAGGTCGGGAGCAGCTGCCATCTACATAAACATTTTCCGCATTTGGATACGGAACATCTGTGAGGTCTGGTCTAGGGAGGGTAGTTTCTGCAAGTACCTGGGCTTTGAGGTTTCTGAACATGATTTTATGGTTAGAATATGTGTTTTTAGCAAGATAATCTCATAGCCGCTGCACCTTTGCATTGTCATGTGTTCATGTTTGTCATGAGGTGTGTAGTATACAGTGTGAGGTCATGTCCCAGAACCACCTTTGAAGCCTCTTGTACTGCCATTGCACAGGCTGCTATGGCCTGTAAGCAATGTGGCATACCTTGAGCTTGATCTGGAAGTTTCTTTGAGATGTATGATACGGGTCTCAGAGAATTCCCATGTGATTGTGCTAGGACCGCTGCAACCATAGGTCCAGATACCACACAGTACAATGAAAAAGGCCCTGCGCACTCTATAAGTCCCAATGCAGGGGCTTGCCTTAGAGAGCTGATTAATGCTGTGAAAGCCTTAACCCTCTCTGTTGTCCAATCAATAAACTTTGGGGCATCCTGCAGGGTAGCAGACCTTAGGATAGAATCATAATAAGAGCAATCAGGTATCCACTGCCTGCAGTATATTATGGACCCTAGGAAAGAGAGAAGCGCTGACTTGTCTCTTGGTGGACTCCAGGAGGACAGTGCCTTGACTCGAGCTGGTGACACCAAACGTTCGATTCGGATTATACACCCCAAGTACTCAACCTGCGACCTGCACCACTGGATCTCTTTGCGAGACACCAAGTGATCTTTTGAGGCGAGGTGAGTTAGTAGGTGCTCTGAGTCCTCCACACAGCTGACCTCATTTTCATTACACAGCAATAGGACATCCACATACTGAAGCAACACTGAGCCTTCTTTTGGTACCCAATCGCTCAAAGATCGATTCAAGACCATGGAGCACGCTGCAGGACTGTTCACAAAGCCTTGCGGGAGCCTAGCCCAGGTTTAAAGTAATTTTGGGCTTCCTCTGCAACAGGTATGGAAGAGAACGCGATACTTAAATCAATGACCATGTAGATCTTGGACGTTGCCGGTATCTCACAAAATATTGTAGTAATATCCGCAACAAAAGGTGGAAGGGGGACAATAGCTTTGTTCAGGGCCCTTTGGTCCTGTGCAAAGCGCCATTCACCACTGGCTTTGACTGGGTGAATGGAGGTGTTCCAGGGACTGATTGTATGTTTCAGTATTCCTTCTGCTAAATATTGCTTTATTTGTGGTGCTATGCCTGCAATTTTTCCTTCTGACAGGGGATATTGTTTTTGGTAATGTACTACTGCTCCTTCCCCAATGATGGGCTTGTATGGTGTACAATGTATGCAGTGCCCATATAGGGTGTGCTTCAAGGTGTGCCGATAGTAACATAAAGTACCCTCTAAAATCCTGTCTTTTTTGGGTTAGATAAATCACAGATTTCTGATGTAGCTAGCAGGCCCCCATCTTTTGTAAATTTGATGTGAATGTTTAAACTTGACATTAAGTCTCTTCCCAGAGGAAGTGGTCAGTCAGAATGGCAAAACTCATTTAAAAAGATGTTGGTCATGAACTGTACCAACGGGCAATCTGCCTCTTCCCATATTACCCCTGCGGTTAGCTGCCCTACTTGTTCCTCTCCTAAGGGGGCATTCTGACTTCCAATGTCCCATGTCCCTGAATGTGAAACAACCCTGCTGGTTATCCTGGGGATATGCTTGGTATTCTACTTGTTGGGATTGTTGGGGAACTGGTTTTGTATAAGGGACAACCATTTGTGCAACAGCTAACTGCGGGCTTTCTATCTGTTCGGGGTTAAATGAGGGAAATACCCCTCCTTTTGTAGTGAATAAGCCCGAGGATGCACGCTTTTTTAATGTCTTCGAGAAAGGCATCAGGTTTTAATGTTGACCAATTGGGGGTAATTAATTTAAGTAACTGTGTTGTTTTGGGATCTCCCCCGGACATGACTGTGCTCACATACAGTTCAGGGTTCTCCATTCCTGTATCTTTGTATAACTGGTGTACCCGTTTACAAAATGAATAAAAGTTTTCTACCGGTCCCTGCTTTGCAGTGCACATTATCTGCAAAGCGCTCTCTCCTTTGTAACTTTACTGCCAAACAGCTGTCACAGCTGCCCAAAATGATTCCCATCCCTTTGCCTTTTTTAAAGGGGTCATTATCAGCAAATAATGTCTTAACTTCTACATCGCAGATGGGATCTGGATCCACTGTCTGTATTATTATTTCACAGTCATCGGCATTCATGCCAGTGCCCGCGCAATGTCTCTGTAAGAACAGAGCTGCCTCTCTGGGGTGTTTGCGTGGCTTTGGGCAAAGATCTTTAATATCCCTTAACGTCCCGAGGGGGAGTGGGATATGGACCGGGGTTTCTCCCATGTGAATAACTGGGAATTTGAGGGCTTCTATCCCCGAGGTCAAGCCACCCACTGCCTCATCATCCTTATCCTTCTCAGCTTTTCTTCTATCACTTTTTCTTCATCTTCCTCTTTTTTTAATACACTGTTCTTCCTCCTTTTACTAATTGACTTAAACGTTCCTTTATCTGTCTTCTATCTTCCCCCTCCCATAACCAATTAGTTCCCTTTTGTTTAGCTATGGTTAATACTCCTGCTATAACATTTGGATCTAACGAGGGGTATATTTTCTTGGGGACAAGGGATTCATCTTTTACCATAGCATATGGAGGGGGTTTTTCTTGATAAAATTTAGGGGAAGCTGATGGACTTCCTATTGCGTCTTCTAATTGCTCTTTCTTTTCCATTTTTACACTTGTATATTTCTTTCTATATTCCTTCATACCCTTTGCCCAAATCTTACAACATTTAGTCATGTAATCTTTGTCAAGGTCTTTTATGGGATAATTATACTGTTTATGTTGGCCACATATTCTGGTCACTTCCTCCCACTCTCTTCCTCGGAACATGGTCCGTATTCCCCCAAACATGGCACTTCTAACTGATGTGCTCTTTTTAAAACTAGTGACCAAAAAGGATCAGTATAATTTTTCCCATAATTGACTTTAATGTAATCAATCAGAGAGGGTTGGTGCTGCTTACCTTCAGCTTCCTTTCCTGCTTGATTACCCATTATAGCAAACAATAATACTTATACTTTAAAATTAAAAAATTTCAGACTTGCTTTTTCTATTTCGTTCCAGGGGCGGAAAATGTCCTTAAACTTATGACCATTTATAGATTTATGACAAGGAACCCAGTGTTCTCCTTTTTTTGGTATATAATTAGACACTGGATTTCAGCCACACTTAGGCCCTCGAGTGTCAAACTATATGATAAAGAATTATGTATATTAAATCTTAACATATGTTGTTTTGATCCCTGGAACATAGGACCCTTGCCAATTTTGACAAGATACCCCCCTGGAACAATTGCCACTAATGACGTGGTCTTCCCTTTATAAGCAAACAATAAATCAGTTTTACATTCAGGACAACAATATACAGTCGACATTTAAAAAGGTAACCCTTTTTGTGTACACCTTTAGATATAGAGTTTACACAGATCCGTCCTATGTAGAGAAGAATTTAAGATTCTTTCTCAATCTAATAACCTGGTCTGGCCAACCTAGCGAGACCCTCTGTATCTATTCTAAATCTACCTTTCAATCTTAACAGAGTCCCAGAAAACTTGTAGTTTTCTCGAGAGTCTACTTTATGGTGAACCAATTGACAAGGCAAGACTGTTGTTCCTAATAATGATTAAAGGGGGTCTTACCTGTTCAATTGGATCACCCCACTTCTGGTACCACTGAAAGGTTCTGGTTCTGTTTGGTTCTGTTGGACCTTCTTGGCTCGAGCTGGACTCAGGATCTGTGGAAGTCTCTCTGACCGGTCGGATATTCAAGACACCAATAAACAGTGAATGGGTATACTAGAATATGTGGTTTAATGGTTACATGTCATTTTTTATACACAGCGAGAAAAGTTGCCTCCCTCCTATGGACCTATCAGCAATAAGCAAAAACCTCATGAGTTAGACAAAAATAAATTCTAACAGGTTTTTTGACTTCTGCAAAAGCGGTTAGTTAACATACGTCAATTGTGGTAAAACTAGACATGTTCTGACATTTGAAACAGGAAGATAAGAAACGCCAGATGTCAGTGTGGTCAATCTGTCAGTTAAAAAGCAGAAGTGAGATAAACTTTTCCCCGGAAAAGGCCTAACCACAAAGTCACATTTCAACCTAAATATACATGCCTGTTACACAGAAGAAAGATTAGCTTGACCACAAAAGTCACATCCTGTTCACACTCATGTCAGAGAAACATTATTGTAAAATATATATATATTTGAGGAGAACTCTAACCATGAATATTGGTTCATGATCTTCTTATACCTTACAGTCAGGAGGTCCATTCCTCTCATACAATGGGAAGAAATGGTTGGAAGTGCTAACATTGTAATCAAACTCATACCCTCGATCACCTGAATCAGAGGGTTCAGAGTGTTGAGGCTCAAAACCCAAACGTTCGAATTGGTTGGGCCTAAGGCCCAATGGTGGACCCTGACTATATTGTGGGGGGCCTCCTTGACCATACCCCTGGTATGAGGGAGGGCCACCATGATAATTATTGACTGGTGGGCCATAATTATAGTTATAATTAGGCCGATTGGATTGTGGTCCAGGATATTGATAATTCCCACCTCTACCTGTTCCTGAACCAGGATGTTGGTTGGATCCCCGAGGGCGTCGCTGTGGCAGAGGAGGGTATGGTGGGCCACCAGAATTGTTACATCTAGCTCCACCAGATCTAATTGGAGTAGGATCCCCGTCTAGGTTTATGGGGAAGAGGGACCCTAGATGCACCCTTATGGGGGGCTTTAGTGGAAGGAAGGTCCGCTGCAAGAGCTGTATTAGCGGAAAGTTCCATATCGGAATTATTGGCATTTGATTGTTCAGCCAAAAGTTTCTTTTGCCACTCAAAGACCACACCCCCTTGGTAATCTATGAGGTCTCTATTGTATTTATTTTTCTTTTTAACTTTCTGTCCTCTTTTTTTAAGATTTTAAGGAGAGATACTGACTTCTCCTTATACTCAATACTTTCACCGAATGGACTGATTTTGTCTTTGATGACTTTAATTTCATCGTCCAGTCGTGAAAGTTTGGCATTTTTTCTCCCGATTAAAAACTGAAAGAAGTTAACACCAGCCGTATTAAAATATTTGAACCAGTCGTCCAGCTGGACGTCACCTTGTTGGGGCCTAACTTCCCACCTAAGACTCCTGGGTACCATCCCATTCTTGACGTATGTCTCAAGGTAGGCTAGGTCCCATTGTGTATGTATTTCTGATATGATAAGATTTTTTAGCCTCATGGACAGGCCACTTAAATCACCCCCATCATTATTGGTATATATTTCGAATACCCCATCGGTATTGACCACCCTGGTAGCACGGTATTCGAAAATATCCATGACTGGAGAAAGCAAGCAGTAAAAAAGTCAAAAATGCAATATGGGAAGGAGGATATACCGCGCTTAAATGGATAAAGAGTAATAAAAATGATTGAATGAATGGATTGATGAACCCTAAAAATGCAGCAAACTCACACGTGTAGACCAAACACCAATATGCAGAAAAAAAGGAAAAAAGAGCTGCGCAAACCTGTATACAGTGAATATACAATCTAACAATAATCTTGAAATATTGTGCAATAACTATAACTTAATATAGTGACATATATAATATAATGTATGGTATGATATGATAAACCGACACATTAATCGAGTTTGACTCCAAAGGAATAATGGTTAATCATATAAATGTCCAAATAAGAGTCCATATAAATTCTGAACATAAACGAATTGCAATGCAAATTGGAAGAAGGGTGAACTCCTAAATTGCACCAAAAAAATGCACACGTGAACCACCACCAAAATAATGTGCTTACCAGAGGCAAGCTATTGGAATGTCAAACTATGAATCACTCGCTTCCTTGCAGTAGATGGATATCCAAGGATGGAGAGGATCTCTTGCGATATTGGAACTCAGTATTCACCAGTCATAAAAATGAGAAGGGGAAACCACATAGTGTATATCGTCCAAACAGCATTTATTCAAATAAAAAGGTGGTAACTTACATCAAGTAGGTAAAATTCAGGCATAAAAACATAGGAAGAGCCGGCCGGCATGCAGTCTCCCGTTCAGCGATGACATCAGCGCGTCAACCTCCCGACGTACGTTTCGCTATAGGTAGCGACGCACTGACTCATCGCAAATTTATACACTTGGAACCACGCCTCTGTCTGAGTCATGGGCAGCCCCACGACCCGGAACAGGAACTTGTGAAGGTCACGAAGTGGAACCATAATAAATACAATACAAAGCACATAAAATACTAATTTAAATGCTGGTTGTTATTTACAAAAATGTTCATTTATATAATTAAATAAGAATTGAGCATAAATTAAAATATCTAAAAGACACTGCTGGGAGGAAGTGTCACGGGGACAGAGAACTAAATAATCCCAGATAATCAGGAAATCCCAAATAATCAGGACGAAATACAGCACCATCTTGTGGCCAAAAAGCAGAACAGCCACAGATTAAATAGTCACCAACAACATCTCACTCCTAAATAAAAACAAGGAGATGTGTATAAACTCAATAAATAATCATAGGGCTCAATCTAAAGACCCAAAACAGATGGCAAAAACCTTATATGCTGCCCGTGACTCAGACCGAATGTCAAAATCTGAATAGACCCGCCCCTTCTCACGTTCCGCATCAGGTCCTCAGCCTTACACCTACGTCATTGGCTGAGCGGACCTGATGGGGAACTTTAGAAGGGGCGTGTCTATTCATTTAATACACTGCCGAGGAAGTTCCCCATCAGGTCCGCTCAGGCTCAGCCAATGACATTTCGTCTGGACACCGCTGGACATCGGGATCGCCGCGGGACACTGGATTTCATCGCTGGAATGTTTTTTTTTATTTTTTATTTTTTTATTTTTAACCACTTAACGACCGCCCACCGCCGATTTACGTCGGCAGAATGGCACGGACAGGCAGAATCACGTAGATCTACGTGATCGCCTTTGTGCAGTTGGGGGGTCCATCCGGACCCCCCTTCACTGCAGTGAGCGGCCGTTAAGTGTTCGGGAGCGATCAGGCATGAGGGGGCGGCCGCTCGATTCCGCCCCCCCCTCGCGATCGCTCCCGGCCAATGAAATTGCTTCCTCCGCCATGTGATGTAAACACAGGCTGGAGGAAGTGATGTCATCTCCCTCGCCGCGGTCTTTTCGTTCCCGGCGCCGAGGAGTGAAGACAGAGGTTAGTGCTCCAACAGTCCACTGACACGTAGGTACACATAGGCACACAAATCACCCCCCAGTCACCCCCAGATCACCCCCCAGGTCACCCCAAAGCCCCCAATCACAGTGTCACTGATTGCAGTGATCATTTATTTTACTGATCACTGCATTTAGTGTCATCTGTGATTGTAAAAAGTTGCAGGGCAGTTAGGATTAGGCCCCTTTAGGTCCAGGGTAGCCCCCTAACCCCCCCTAATAAAGGTTTAACCCCTTGATCACCCCCCAGGTAACCCTTTCACCCCCTAACTTCAGCGTCACTAAGCGATTGTTTTTCCAATCGCTGTATTCGTGTCGCTGGTGTTTTAGATAGGCAGTTATTTTTTTTTTAGGTTCGCCGCAGGTTTTTATTGGTGTCAGGTACCCCCATATATTATTTTAACCCCCTGATTGCCCCTAGAGTTAACCCTTTCACCAGTGATCGCCGTATAAGCGTCACTGGTGTCACTGGTTAGCCAGTAAGTTATTTAGTTATTTAGGTTACCCGTCAGGTTTTTATATAGTGTCAGGTACCCCCATATTTAACCTAATAAAGGTTTTAACCCCCTGATTGCCCCTAGTTAACCCTTTCACCAGTGATCACCATATAAAGGTTACGGGTGACGCTGGTTGATTAGTTTGCTTTTTATAGCATCAGGGCACCCGCCGTATATAACCCAATAAAGGTTTAACCCCCCTGATCGCCCGGCGGGTGAGATCAATTAGGTTTTAGCGCCAGAGAGGGTCTGCGTCGCCCCAGGCAGTGTTAGGTTAGTGCCAGTAACGCTAACACCCACGCGCAAAGCATACACCCCCCTTAGTGGTATAGTATCTGATCAGATCTATACTAGCATCCCCAGCGGTTTAGGGTTCCCAAAAACGCAGTGTTAGTGGGATCAGCCCAGATACCTGCTAGCGCCTGCGTTTAGCCCCTCCGCCCAGCTCAGCCCAGCCCAGCCCACCCAAGTGCAGTATCGATCGATCACTGTCACTTACCAAACACAACACACATAACTGCAGCGTTCACAGAGACAGGCCTGATCCCTGCGATCGCTAACAGTTTTTTTGTAGCGTTTGATATATTTGCTGACGACAGTCAGGTGCTTTTTTTCCTGTGAATCTTACTAGTGTGCCCCTAAATTTAGAGCCCAAAATGGCAAGACGAAGGTACACTAGTAAAGAGGCCTACGAGATTCTGAGCATGACAGATAGTGAAGAGGAGGTCACGTATCTGTCAGATTCAGGCTCAGAATATCTTCCCGTAGAAGACAGTGACGTCAGCGGCCCCACGTCAGATAGCTCTGACGACGAAGTTGAGGTCCCTGCTAAGGTCAGGCGTACCCGATCCCGATCTTCTGAGGTTGTTGAGGAGCAAGAACCGCAGGTCTCTCGTATCATGGAGCAGAGTAGTACTAGCGCCGCCATTCCTTCTGGTGAACTGGCAAGCACCAGCGGCCTAGTACAGCCTGGACATACATCCAGCACTGCAGTAACACTTGGTGACGTGGCGAGTCCCATAAGTGCAGTTCAAGCTGGCGAGGTGGCAAGCACAAGTAGTGTCCCGCTGCCACCAAGAAGACAAAGGCAGGCCCGTCGTGCCCATACTGCCCTTCCTGCAGAATTCGCTTATCCTGATTGGGTCCCCACCACTTCTGCAGAACCCGTACTTCCCCCATTCACTGCCCAACCCGGTATTCAGGTGGAAACAGCTGATTTTATTCCAATTGATTTTTATTCGCTGTTTTTCACGGAAGATCTCTATAGATCTATTGTGGACCAGAGTAATTTATATGCTGGTCAATTTATCGCCGCTAACCCCCAGTTGCCTAAAATTGCCAGAAATTGGAAACCAATTACGGTTTCCGAATTTAAGACCTTTCTGGGCCTTTCCCTCAACATGGGCACACATAAATTTCCGTCATTGCGTGCTTATTGGTCCACGCACCCAATTGACCACATGCCCGTGTTCTCTGCCTCCATGTCCAGGGCACGATACGAGCAGATTTTGCGGTTCATGCACTTCAACGACAATGAACTTTGTCGTCCACGTGGGGACCCTGAATACGACCGGCTCTATAAAATTCGGCCCCTCATAAACCACTTCAACGAACGTTTTGCAGCCTTGTTTACTCCCGATCAAGTTGTCTGCGTTGATGAGTCCCTGATTAAATTTTCTGGCCGCTTGTCTTTCAAGCAGTACCTTCCCAGCAAGCGTGCCAGATACGGGGTCAAGCTCTACAAGTTCTGTGACAGGGCAACAGGCTATGTAGTGAACTTTACGGTTTATGAGGGAAAAGACAGTCAGATTGAGTCGGTCAACTG
Source organism: Rana muscosa (assembly GCA_029206835.1). Classification (NCBI taxonomy): domain Eukaryota; kingdom Metazoa; phylum Chordata; class Amphibia; order Anura; family Ranidae; genus Rana; species Rana muscosa. Next base: position 1,240,401,482 of record CM055122.1, on the reverse strand, counting down.
CCCGGATTACATAGGGAGCGCTGGCAAGATAGTGTGGAACTTGGTGTCACCCTTATTCGGAAAGGGGTACCACTTGTATGTGGACAATTATTACACGAGCGTGCCACTGTTTAGTCACTTGTTTGATCATAAGATTGGAGCATGTGGCACCGTGCGACCTAATCGCCGGGGCTTTCCCCAGCGGCTTGTAGATGCCCGTCTTAGGCTGGGGGAGAGAGCCTGCTTGAAGTGTAATAACTTGCTCGCTATGAAGTGGAGGGACAATAAGAATGTTTTCCTTCTTACCTCCCTTCATGCAGACACGACAGTCCAAATTCGTACGGCGACTGGTGTTGTGGAGAAACCCCTCTGTGTCCACGAATATAACCAAAATATGGGAGGGGTGGACCTCAACGACCAGTTGATGGCGCCGTATCTAATTGACCGTAAGGCGAGACGCTGGTACAAAAAAGTGTCTCTATCATTATTCCAATTGGCTTTGCTGAACGCTCATGTGCTATACAGAGCTTCAGGCGGGACGTTATCTCTTCTAAAATTCCAGAATGAGATAGTCACAGAACTCCTGTATCCAGGCGGTTCTGCACCTCACCATCCCCAACCAAATGCAGTAAGCCGGCTGCATGAGAGGCATTATTCGTATGTCCTCCCGAGTACCCCTACCCAAAGCCACCCCCAAAAAAGATGTCGTGTCTGTTGCAAGCGCGGATTTAGGCGTGACACCCGTAGTTTTTGTCCACTCTGTCCTGACAAGCCTGGTCTTTGCCAAGGTGAATGTTTTGAACGCTACCACTCAAAAGTGAAGTTTTAGCGTAGGGTACAGCATTTCACAGACAAGGACACACTTACACAGGGTCACCCAAGATGCCATTACATTTTGAGAGACCCGAACCATTACAGTTGTAAAGTTACAAAAAAAAGTGTAAAAAAGAAAAAAAAAACTTAAAAAACAAAACACAAAAAAAATATAAAATAAAAAAACCAAAAATAGTTGTCGTTTTATTGTTCTCTCTCTCTCTATTTTCTCTCTATTGTTCTGCTCTTTTTTACTGTATTCTATTCTGCAATGTTTTATCATGCTTGCTTTTCAGGTATGTAATTTTTTGTTTTCAGGTGCGCCATTCAACTGCAGCGCGGAATTATTTATCTTGACAGCAACAGCGTTTGCTCCCACGATACATAAAGCCGTGACTCCAGTGCTGTAGGAGGTGATTTCACCACCACAGTTAAAAAAAAGAGCATATATGCCGAAGCATGGGGGCAGCAGGGGCGGAGGAGCGATTTTGCTCCTAATGCCGCGTACATACGGTCGAAATTCCGACGGAGGCCTGCCCGTGGAAAATTCCGACCGTGTGTACGCGGCATAACTTTTTTGCGGGAGGATGCCCCCATGCTTCGGCATATATATATTTTAGGCACAGGTTGCGTTAAAACATTTTTTTATTTTTTACTAGGTTTTGTTTTGGTATTTGCTTTGCAGGTATGGCATGGTAAGGTCTTACTGTTGTACTGTAATGTTACTTTGTTTTAATGTTAACCACCATTTGCTTAGCAGGTACGCCATTCAGTTGCAGCGCGGATCTATTTATCTTGACAGCAACAGCGTTTGCTCCCACGATACATAAAGCCGTGACTCCAACGCTGTAGGAGGTGATTTCACCACCACAGTTAAAAAAAAGAGCATATATGCCGAAGCATGGGGGCAGCAGGGGCGGAGGAGCGATTTTGCTCCTAATGCCGCGTACATACGGTCGAAATTCCGACGGAGGCCTGCCCGTGGAAAATTCCGACCGTGTGTACGCGGCATAACTTTTTTGCGGGAGGATGCCCCCATGCTTCGGCATATATATATTTTAGGCACAGGTTGCGTTAAAACATTTTTTTATTTTTTACTAGGTTTTGTTTTGGTATTTGCTTTGCAGGTATGGCATGGTAAGGTCTTACTGTTGTACTGTAATGTTACTTTGTTTTAATGTTAACCACCATTTGCTTAGCAGGTACGCCATTCAGTTGCAGCGCGGATCTATTTATCTTGACAGCAACAGCGTTTGCTCCCACGATACATAAAGCCGTGACTCCAACGCTGTAGGAGGTGATTTCACCACCACAGTTAAAAAAAAGAGCATATATGCCGAAGCATGGGGGCAGCAGGGGCGGAGGAGCGATTTTGCTCCTAATGCCGCGTATATACGGTCGAAATTCCAACGGAGGCTTGCCCGTGGAAAAGTCTGACCGTGTGTACGCGGCATAACCTTTTATGCCGCGTACATACGGTCGAAATTCCGACGAAGGCTTGACCGTGTGTACGCGGCATAACTTTTTTGCGGGAGGATGCCCCCATGCTTCGGCATATATGCCCATCATTATAAGTGGGTGGATGAAGGGAGGTATTCTAATGGTGGGCATACCCACCAATCAATCTCTTTTTTTCGTTCAGCCAATAGGCTGTATGAAAAAAAAGATTACAATACATGTCCAACCAGGACCAGCAACGTACTGGTATGTTGCTGGACTTTGAATGTTTATACCAGAATGATGCCTGCGGGTTTAGGTATCATCTTGGTATCATTCTTTTCAGCCAGCAGCCGGCTTTCATGTAAAAGCAATTCTAGCAGATAATTAGCCTCTAGACTGCTTTTACAAGCAGTGGGAGGGAATGTCCCCCCCCGGATATAAAAAGCGCCATTGGGAAATTGGGAAAGCATTTTATCACACCGATCTTGGTGTGGTCAGATGCTTTGAGGGCAGAGGAAAGATCTAGGGTCTAACTCCCCAATTTTTTTCAAAAAAAGAGTACCTGTCACTACCTATTGCTATCATAGGGGATATTTACATTCCCTGAGATAACGATAAAAATGGTAAAAAAATAAAATATGGAAGGCACAGTTTAAAAATAAAATAAAAAAGCCAAATAAATAATAAAAAAAAAAAAAAAAAAAAGCACCGCTGTCCCCCCCTGCTATTGCGCAAAGGCGAACGCAAGTGTCGGTCTAGCGTCATATGTAAACAGCAATTGCATCATGCATGTGAGGTATCACCGCGAAGGTCAGATCGAGGGCAGTCATTTTAGCAGTAGACCTCCTCTGTAAATCTAACGTGGTAACCTGTAAAGGCTTTTAAATGCTTTTAAAAATGAATGTAGTTTGTCGCCGCTGCGCGTTTGTGCGCAATTTTAAAGCATGTCGTGTTTGGTATCCATGTACTCGGCCTATGATCATCTTTTTTATTTCATCAAACATTTGGGCAATATAGTGTTTTTTAGTGCATTAAAAATAAAAAAAGTGTGTTTTTCCCCCAAAAAATGTGTTTGAAAAATCGCTGCGCAAATACTGTGTGGAAAAAAAAAATGCAACACCCACTATTTTAATCTGTAGGGCCTTTGCTTTAAAAAAATATATAATGTTTGGGGGTTCAACATAATTTTCTTGCAAAAAAATAAATTTTTTCATGTAAACAAAAAGTGTCAGAAAGGGCTTTGTCTTCAAGTGGTTAGAAGAGTGGATGATGTGTGACATAAGCTTCCTAATGTTGTGCATAAAATGCCAGGACAGTTCAAACCCCCCCCAAATGACCCCATTTTGTAAAGTAGACACCTCAAGCTATTTGCTGAGAGGCATGTTGAGCCCATTGAATTTTTTTTTTTTTGTCCCAAGTGATTGAATAATGACCAAAAAAAAAAAATGTACAAAAAGTTGTCACTAAATTATATATTGCTCAAACATGCCATGGGCATATGTGGAATTACACCCCAAAATACATTCTGTTGCTTCTCCTGAGTACGGGGATACCACATGTGTGGGACTTTTTGGGAGCCTAGTCGCGTACGGGACCCCAAAAACCAAGCACCGCCTTCAGGATTTCTATGGGTGTAAATTTTTGATTTCACTCCTCACTGCCTATCACAGTTTCGGAGGCCATGGAATGCCCAGATGGCACAAACCCCCCCAAATGACCCCATTTTGGAAAGTAGACACCCCAAGCTATTTGCTGAGAGGTATGTTGAGTATTTTGCAGATCTCACTTTTTGTCACAAAGTTTTGAAAATGTAAAAAAAGAAAAAAAAAAAGGAAAAAAAATGTCTTTCTTAATTTTCAAAAACAAATGAGAGCTGTAAAATACTCACCATGCCTCTCAGCAAATAGCTTGGGGTGTCTACTTTCCAAAATGGGGTCATTTGTGGGGGTTTTGGGCTATTTTGACATTTTATGGCCTTCAAAACTGTGATAGGTAGTGAGGAGTGAAATCAAAAATTTATGCCCTTAGAAACCTTGAAGGCGGTGCTTGGTTTTTGGGGTCCCGTACGCGGCTAGGCTCCCAAAAAGTCCCACACATGTGGTATCCCCGTACTCAGGAGAAGCAGCAGAATGTATTTTGGGGTGTAATTTCACATATAACCATGGCATGTGTGAGCAATATATCATTTAGTGACAACTTTTTGTACATTTTTTTTTTTCTTTTTGTCATTATTCAATCATTTGGGACAAAAAAAAAAAAATATTCAATGGGCTCAACATGCCTCTCAGCAAATAGCTTGGGGTGTCTACTTTCCAAAATGGGGTCATTTGGGGGGGTTTTGTGCCATCTTGGCATTTTATGGCCTTCAAAACTGTGATAGGTAGTGAGGAGCGAAATCAAAAATTTATGCCCTTAGAAACCTTGAAGGCGGTGCTTGGTTTTTGGGGTCCCGTACGCGGCTAGGCTCCCAAAAAGTCCCACACATGTGGTATCCCCGTACTCAGGAGAAGCAGCAGAATGTATTTTGGGGTGTAATTTCACATATGCCCATGGCATGTGTGAGCAATATATCATTTAGTGACAACTTTGTGCAAAAAAAAAACAGTTTGTCATATTCCCGCAACCTGTGGCAAAATATAAAATATTCCATGGACTCAACATGCCTCTCAGCAAATAGCTTGGGGTGTCTACTTTCCAAAATGGGGTAATTTGGGGGGGTTTTGTGCTATTTTGGCATTTTATGGCCTTCGAAACTGTGATAGGTAGTGAGGAGTGAAATCAAAAATTTACGCCCTTAGAAATCCTGAAGGCGGTGCTTGGTTTTTGGTGCCCTGTACGCGGCTAGGCTCCCAAAAAGTCCCACACATGTGGTATCCCCGTACTCAGGAAAAGCAGCAGAATGTATTTTGGGGTGCAATTCCACATATAACCATGGCATGTGTGAGCAATATATCATTTAGTGACAACTTTTTGTACATTTTTTTTTTCTTTTTGTCATTATTCAATCATTTGGGACAAAAAAAAAAATATTCAATGGGGTCAACATGCCTCTCAGCAAATAGCTTGGGGTGTCTACTTTCCAAAATGGGGTCATTTGGGGGGGTTTTGTGCCATCTTGGCATTTTATGGCCTTCAAAACTGTGATAGGTAGTGAGGAGTGAAATCAAAAATTTATGCCCTTAGAAACCTTGAAGGCGGTGCTTGGTTTTTGGGGTCCCGTACGCGGCTAGGCTCCCAAAAAGTCCCACACATGTGGTATCCCCGTACTCAGGAGAAGCAGCAGAATGTATTTTGGGGTGTAATTTCACATATGCCCATGGCATGTGTGAGCAATATATCATTTAGTGACAACTTTGTGCAAAAAAAAAAAAGTTTGTCATATTCCCGCAACTTGTGGCAAAATATAAAATATTCCATGGACTGAACATGCCTCTCAGTAAATAGCTTGGGGTGTCTACTTTCCAAAATGGGGTCATTTTGGGGGTTGTGTGCTATTTTGGCATTTTATGGCCTTCGAAACTTTGATAGGTAGTGAGGAGTGAAATCAAAAATTTGCGCCCTTAGAAATCCTGAAGGCGGTGCTTGGTTTCCGGGGTCCCGTACGTGGCTAGGCTCCTAAAAAGTCCCACACATGTGGTATCCCCGTACTCAGGAGAAGCAGCAGAATGTATTTTGGGGTGCAATTCCACATATAACCATGGCATGTGTGAGCAATATATCATTTAGTGACAACTTTTTGTAATTTTTTATTTTTTTTTGTCATTATTCAATCACTTGGGACAAAAAAAAAATATTCAATGGGCTCAACATGCCTCTCAGCAATTTCCTTGGGGTGTCTACTTTCCAAAATGGGGTCATTTGGGGGGGTTTTGTACTGCCCTGCCATTTTAGCACCTCAAGAAATGAGATAGGCAGTCATAAATTTAAAGCTGTGTAAATTTCAGAAAATGTACCCTAGTTTGTAAACGCTATAACTTTTGCGCAAACCAATAAATATACGCTTATTGACATTTTTTTTACTAAAGACATGTGGCTGAATGCATTTTGGCCTAAATGTATGACTAAAATTGAGTTTATTCGATTTTCCTATAACAAAAAGTAGAAAATATCATTTTTTTTCAAAATTTTCGGTCTTTTTCTGTTTATATCGCAAAAAATAAAAATCGCAGAGGCAATCAAATACCATTAAAAGAAAGCTCTATTTGTGGGAAGAAAAGGACGCAAATTTCATTTGGGTACAACATTGCATGTCCGCACAATTTACAGTTAAAGCAGCGCAGTGCCGAATCCCAAAAACAGGCTTGGTCCTAATGGCCCGAAATGGTCCGGGGCTTAAGTGGTTAATAAAGGACTTTCCCAATGGTGTCTGTGTATTTTTTTTTACAATTTTTTACACTTTCTTTGTGAAATGGTAGGGGTACAATGTACCCCATTACCAATTCACATAGGGGGGCCGGAATCTGGGGGTCCCCTTTGTTAAAGGGGTCTTCCAGATTCCGATAAGCCCCCCGCCTGCAGACCCCCAAAACCACCGGGCAAGGGTTGTGGGGATGAGGCCCTTGTTCCCATCAACATGGGGACATCCTCCCCATGTTGAGGGCATGTGGCCTGGTACGGTTCAGGGGGGGGCGCTCTCTCGTCCCCCCCTCTTTTCCTGCGGCCTGCCAGGTTGCATGCTCAGATAAAGGGTCTGGTCTGGATTTTTGGGGGGTACTCCACGCCATTTTTTTTTAAATTTGGGGTGGAGTTCCCCTTAAAATCCATACCAGACCTGAAGGGCCTGGTATGGATATTTGGGGGAACCGCACGCATTTTTTTTTTCAATTTGCGGCGGGGTTCCCCTTAATATCCATACCAGACCTGAAGGGCCTGGTAATTGAATTTGGGTGGACCCCTACGCTTTTTTTTTTATCAATGACTTTTCTATGTATTGCCGGGAGCCGACAATTCATTAATAGCCGCGAGTGAGTTTTAAATTACTTTTTTTCCTTCAGAAATGTCACTTTGTGCAGGGACAGTTCTAAGCACGGGAAACAAGCGTGAATAGTCCTCAGAAGTTTGGGTCCCCATTGACTTCAATGGGGTTCGGGTTCAGGGTCAAGTTCGGGTCAAGTTCGGCCCCGAACTCGAAGTTTTTACCGAAGTTCAGCCGAACCCGTTGAACCCGAACATCCAGGTGTCTGCTCAACTCTAATCACAAAACTTTGATAGCCATATCTAAAAAAAAACTTTTGTGTGCTCCCAAGCGTTTGCAGAGCATGATGCTTACATTGCAGCATTACAACCTCAATGTTGTCTACAAGCCAGGATGTGAAATGTATATCAGCGATACCCTGAGCAGAGCTACGTCAGATAATGTGGCACCTGGAGGTGAGCATGAGCATCGTACAATTTGTCTGCTGGAACAGGAACAAAATTTCTTTGCCAATATCAATCAAGCGGACTATCTTAATGTCACAGATCAGCGACTACATCAACTCATACAGCACACTGACAGTGATGCAACTTTACAAGCTTTGAAGTCTATTGTTTTGAGTGGGTGGCCAGATGAAAAAGAGGCAGTACCTGGAATTGTAAGGGAATACTGGTCCTTTAGAGATTAGATCAGCATACAAAATGGTATCTTGTACAAAGGTCCAAGGGTCATCATGCCAAAGTCACTGAGAGCAGAGATGTTATTACGCATACACTCCAGCCATATTGGTGGTGAAGCATGCTACAGACAAGCTTGTGATACTCTTTACTCGCCCAACATGCATGGTGAAATCAAAGACTTTGTCAGTAATTGTCCCACCTGCAATGAATATGCCCATTTGCAACAAAAAGAAACCATGATGTCACATGAGATACTTACACGTCCGTGGCAGATTATCAGTATGGACTTATTTAACTACGCAGGCAAGGAATACCTGCTATTAGTCGATCATTATTCAGACTTCTGGGAAATAGACCTACTCCCCGACTTATCCACTGAAGCTACAATTAAGAGGTGCAAGGCTCAGTTTGCACGTCATGGCCAACCAGATACAGTGATCTCCGACAATGGCCCTCAGTTTGCAAGCCTACATTTCAGAAAATTTGCCACTGAATGGGAGTTTGAGCATGTTACTTCCTCACCACGTCATCCACAGGCTAATGGCAAAGCTGAATCAGCTGTAAAGATTGTTAAAAATGTATGCAAGAAAGCACAAAGTGATGGTAAAGACCCATGGAAGGCCATTTTACATTGGAGAAACACTCCGACTGAATGCATGGATAGTAGCCCGGCACAAAGACTGATGTCAAGGAGATTAACCCTTTCCATACAGGGCTTTTTATACCACTTCCATACCGGGCCTATTCTGCCACTTCTCTCCTACATGTACAAATCTCTCCTCCAGGCTGGAAAGCATGAGATCGTGAAACAAATTTCACCGATCTTATGCTTACTAGCCGCAATGGCGGCTTTGTTTACTTCCGAGGACCTGGGCGTGACGTCATCACATCGCGCCCGGGCCTCCGACGGTCATAGAGATGACTGGTGACCATCTGGTCACTAGTCATCTCTATTCTCCTTGTCATGTGACCACCGGCGCCGGACGATTCTTTCTCCGGGCCCCCGATGGCACGGGAGAGCCCGGAGAAGCACAGGATGGCGGCGGGAGGGGGGTGATGTCCCGCCGCTATGATCGTTCTTATGGTGCGCAGAATTGCCGGCTGAAGACAAGGATATCTGAATGATGCCTCTAGCTGCAGGCATCATTCAGATATCCCCCCTCAAACCCAGGACGTCATATGACGTCCACCCGGAGGGAGAGAGGGTTCCTGCTGACGTCATTTTACAATGACCCGGTATGGAAGTGGTTAAAGACCTCCTTACCAGTAGCAAATAGGCTGCTTGAACCCTCTGTCATACAAGGTGTTCTAGAAAAGTTAAGGATTAAGAGACAAGTGTCAAAGGCACGATATGACACATCGGCCAGAGATTTGGCAGAATTGAATATTGGAGAACGAATCCGTATGAAACTGTATGAAACCATTACTTGTCTGCAAAAGGTTGCACCACGCTCCTATCTTGCGGACGTTGAAGGAACTCTCTATCGCCGCAATCAAGTGGATTTGAGAGTGGCAGAGCAGCCTGAATCTCAGTATCCCGTTGATAGATCAGACTCACCCAGTATCACAAGTACATACTAACCCATTGACAGTGAGGCATGTACAGAGGGAATGCCTCATACCAACGGCAATGACAGTTCTGGGCAAACAAGTATCCCTGACAGCTGTCAAGTGCAGAGCATGCCAGTACATGATGAGAGGAGCCCAGTAACTTCAGAGAGGGCTAAAGGAATCCTTGCACAAGGGCCAGTCTTCACCGATAGTGGTAGATGTTCAAAACCACCTATGAGACTTATAACTAAAATTTATAAAAAAATGATTCAAGTCCTTGGGTAGGGTGATGAAGGTTTTCTACAGCAGCGCTCAAATGGTCAGCACACTCCCCTGACCACTCTTTCTTATTTTCAGTTCATAAGAGTACATACATTTTTTTTTTTCATGAAACTGTGATGAATGACATAGATCTTCAGATGTCTTCTAGAATAAATAATAAAATCCACCTCTAATCATTTGTTGTTTCCCCTTTCGGGTGGGTACTCACCACAACAGTGGATTTTAAAGGCACCTCACAGATCCCATCCACTGATCCTCCGATCGTCCAGATCCTGGTCCTGCTTTCTCACTCAGACACCTCCGAAGATCATCCGATATCCACCACCAGATATTATGGGTGAAAAAGAGAAGCCACCAATAGTGCAATCCCGTAAAGATTTCTTTTAATCAGTCAATAGTAAAATCATTCCAAAACATTTCTTCCATATGATAAAAGCTAGCGGTGAAGTAGCAGCATAATAATAAAAAAAAAATGCGCTGTTCCACAGGCCCCCACCAAGCTCAGCGTATCAGCTGGTACAATTCGTGTTTACCAGTCTCACTGCTGCTTCCTGTATCCGGAGCGCACTTGGAACGCACAGACGTCACTTTCTTTTTTAGACGCAGAGTCACGCCCTGACGTTTCGTCTTACCGACTTCCTCTGAGGGCGTGACTCTGCGGTGCGGCTCACAGGAATATATACACATATCCCTGTCATTGGAAGACGAGTTAACCCCTCCTGCATGCTATTCAATGCCTCCAGACAAAACCGATCGGCAGAAAGCAATATAGTCACAGGGGCTTCATTATTTATAACCACCTGGCATATTAGATCAATCATAACCCCTTATGCATTAATCTCAATAAGCATTATAAAGTTATACAATAGTCCAAACTTTAAAATGAAAACTAGGTACATACATTAATGTAATTCATTATAACAGATAAGCGCTCAGCACTAGCGCCCTCTAGAGCATGATTACTACACAGCAGTTTAAACTAAATAATAGGAGAAAAATATCCTAACACGTACTCAGCGTTATACTACAAAATTTAAAATAGTAAAAATATAAAATTTCTAAAAAAACTCCATAAAATTACTCATCGTCATTATTGTTTCATAATTGTATTATTAATACCAGAGGGTTTGTAAACCTGTTAAAATTACACAAATAAAAAGCTTACACCTTCTTAATGGTAAAAAAACTAAAATGTTAAAAAAACAAAAATGTAAAAAATGAGATTTATAAATCACTAATGAAACAATTTATATCCAACTCGACGTTTAACCCTTTGGGGGTGAGGGTATCTAAGGAATAAATCCAAAAAGTTTCTCGTTTGGATAATTCCCTTACCATATTACTTCCTCTCCATGTAGGTTTAATATGGTCAACCCCCCAAAAATTTCAATCCTATAGGGTTTTGATTATGATGTAATTTAAAATGGAGGGACACATTGTGATCTTTAAACCCTAATTTAATATTCAACAGAGGAAAATTATGTTTCCCAATCTGTAATATTGAAAGAAAGATTCAGAGAGAAGGGATATAATCCCCAAGAATTGGATAGAATCTCGGAGGAGATTAGAGCAACACCACGGGAAGAAGTATTAAGAGATGGTGTGAGGATTAGAACTTCTACCTGTCACGAGTGGAGTTTTATCTCATCATTTCATGCACAATACAGAGAGGTTGAGGCAGTATTAAAAAATCATTGGCATGTACTTTGTTTGGACAAAAGTTTGAAACCCGTATTACCAGAGGTTCCTAAATTTATTTATAGAAAGGCACCTAATGTAGGAGATAAGGTGGTAAAAAAGGTGCTGGACCAACCAATAAGACCAATGTCCTTTTGGGATAAAAAAGGGTTTTTCGCTTGCCGTAAGTGTAAGGCGTGTAGAGAAATAGCTGAACCCATAAGAGGGATTGACTGCTTTATATCCACAGTAAATAAAAAAGAATTTGCCATCAAAGAGTTTATAACTTGTAACATTACACATGTGGTATATGTGTTAATATGCCCATGTGGGTTAATGTATGTGGGACGGACAAAAAGATGTCTTAAAGTAAGGATTGGAGAACACATTAAGAATATTAAATTAGGGTTTAAAGATCACAATGTGTCCCTCCATTTTAAATTACATCATAATCAAAACCCTATAGGATTGAAATTTTGGGGGGTTGACCATATTAAACCTACATGGAGAGGAAGTAATATGGTAAGGGAATTATCCAAACGAGAAACTTTTTGGATTTATTCCTTAGATACCCTCACCCCCAAAGGGTTAAACGTCGAGTTGGATATAAATTGTTTCATTAGTGATTTATAAATCTCATTTTTTACATTTTTGTTTTTTTAACATTTTAGTTTTTTTACCATTAAGAAGGTGTAAGCTTTTTATTTGTGTAATTTTAACAGGTTTACAAACCCTCTGGTATTAATAATACAATTATGAAACAATAATGACGATGAGTAATTTTATGGAGTTTTTTTAGAAATTTTATATTTTTACTATTTTAAATTTTGTAGTATAACGCTGAGTAAGTGTTAGGATATTTTTCTCCTATTATTTAGTTTAAACTGCTGTGTAGTAATCATGCTCTAGAGGGCGCTAGTGCTGAGCGCTTATCTGTTATAATGAATTACATTAATGTCTGTACCTAGTTTTCATTTTAAAGTTTGGACTATTGTATAACTTTATAATGCTTATTGAGATTAATGCATAAGGGGTTATGATTGATCTAATATGCCAGGTGGTTATAAATAATGAAGCCCCTGTGACTATATTGCTTTCTGCCGATTGGTTTTGTCTGGAGGCATTGAATAGCATGCAGGAGGGGTTAACTCGTCTTCCAATGACAGGGATATGTGTATATATTCCTGTGAGCCGCACCGCAGAGTCACGCCCTCAGAGGAAGTTGGTAAGACGAAACGTCAGGGCGTGACTCTGCAGCTAAAAAAGGAAGTGACGTCTGTGCGTTCCAAGTGCGCTCCGGATACAGGAAGCAGCAGTGAGACTGGTAAACACTAATTGTACCAGCTGATACGCTGCGCTTGGTGGGGGCCTGTGGAACAGCGCATTTTTTTTTTATTATTATGCTGCTACTTCACCGCTAGCTTTTATCATATGGAAGAAATGTTTTGGAATGATTTTACTATTGACTGATTAAAAGACATCTTTACGGGATTACACTATTGGTGGCATCTCTTTTTCACCCATAGTATCTGGTGGTGGATATCGGATGATCTTCGAAGGTGTCTGAGTGAGAAAGCAGGACCAGGATCTGGACGATCGGAGGATCAGTGGATGGGATCTGTGAGGTGCCTTTAAAATGCACTGTTGTGGTGAGTACCCACCCGAAAGGGGAAACAACAAATGATTAGAGGTGGATTTTATTAGTTATTCTAGAAGACATCTGAAGATCTATGTCATTCATCACAGTTTCATAAAAAAAAAAATGTATGTACTCTTATGAACTGAAAATAAGAAAAAGTGGTCAGGGGAGTGTGCTGACCATTTGAGCGCTGCTGTAGAAAACCTTCATCACCCTACCCAGGGACTTGAATCGTTTTTTTATAAATTTTTGTTATATGTACTGCAAAATTTTTGTTTTGTTCTAAAGCGGCTGCTGATTTAATATATTGGGTTAATGATTATGGTAACATACTCATTGTGGTGTGTTATTAGTCACCTGTGAGCATCTTTAGCACTGGGATAGTGAAAGAAGGCCAGGGGAACTTAACTAGATAATTTTGTACACCTATGAGACTTTACCTGTAGAATGTGTTATTGCTTTGTTTCTTTTGAATTTCACAATGTTCATTTTATAACACTAAAATGGGGAGATGTTATGGATGATATGTTTCTTTAAATGCAACTCTATGGTGCATCTCTGTTGTACTTCTGTTGTTCTTCTTCCTGTGTTATATTTCCTGTTCCTGCTGGGTCTTTTCAGTAAACATGGCTTATGTACAGTAATGGTTTGTGCTGTCTCTCTACATATATCACGACAAACACTTGTCGCTTTGACTCACCATCGCCTCCCAGACAGCATTCATCGGGTAAGCGCTGTCCATAGGCTGCCCAAAAGAAGAAAGCATCATCTGTGCTGCATACTAAGACTCGCCTCATTTGGAGACTGTTTCTGTAGATGATTTTGTTCCTGCTTTACCTAATGTATTGGTTAATGCTGTGGATAATGATACTGTCATTGATCAAAGTGGTCAGTCACTGACACTTTTTTTTTTAAATCTCTTTATTAATTTTTATCAGACAAACCAAAAAATAAATAAAAAATCAATACATACATTTAAATTCATACATACATACATACAAAGTAATAAATACACATTTACAAATATAACAATTATTTGGTCTCAGTTTAATCCTTTCCAGCATGTCCCTTCATAAGATTTATTAAATTATATCTTAGGAGAGCCTCTTTGTCCAAATGAGATATGTCCTGTCTTATACCCCAATACTCTTTCTCCGTTAGTTTGGAGAGTTAACACCAGTAGGATAGGAATATATAGAAAAGAGAGAAGGATACAGGGAAACAGGGAAAAGGAGGGGAAGGAGGGGAAGGGAAAAGGAAGAAAGGGGAGGGGCAGAAGAAAGGAAAAAAGAAAAAAAAGGGGGGGAAGGGAAGTGAAGGAAAAGAGGAGAAAGTACTAACACACTTACTTTCTCCTGTAATATAAATTTAGTGTATAAAAAATCTAGAAGGCCGAAACTTCCGGCTTAATCGTGGGGCCTCTTAAGGGAAAAAAAAAAGGGGGGGGGGAAGGGAAAGGAAAGGGAAAAAAAAAAAGTGCTGATAGACTTACTACCTCATGTGATATAAATGAAGTGTCTAAAAAATAAATAAAAAGGGGTGGGGAAGAGGGGGGGATGCCCCAAAAATGGTGTTAATATTACTAAATGTGACCATTTCTAAATTTCAATGACTACATTAATACCTTTGGAAAAGAGAAAAAAAAATTATAATTTACAAACCCTCCCCATCCTCCCGTCCCTCCCCCTGTACCTCCAACTCTCTAAATTCCCTCCATCCCCTCCATATCCTATTGAATTTTTCCCTATATCCATTATGATTAGACATCAACTCCTCCATCAATCTAATTCTATCTATTTCTCTTATCCACTCTCCTATTGATGGGGCTTCTTTTTTTTTTGCATTTCCTATGGATTACCACTTTAGCCCCATTCAATAGGTATGGTATCATGGTCGTTCTATACTTTTTCCTTGTAATCCCTGTGTTATGAAACAGGCAATACCAAGGATCATATTTCACCTCCAATCCACTAACCCTTTTTATCAAACTCTCTCCAAAATTCTTGTATCAAAGGGCAATACCACCATATGTGGGCATGTGTTCCCTCCATTCTACACTCTCTCCAGCAAAGGGGTGAATTCTCTTTATTTAATCTATGTAGTTTTGTTGGGACAAAATACCATTTAACTAGGAGCTTATAATTCATTTCTTTTACTTTTGCTTCTACTGATGTAGAGTGGACATATTCTAAAACCTGTCTCTTTTTTTCAACTGTTATAGTTTGGTTTAACTCTAATTCCCAACTTTCTAATACTTTTAATGCGTCAGATCCCCTTGTGGGAGTCAGTATCCTACATATATTCGATATCCTACATATATTGAAGTTTTTCCAAAGCATTTAATTCACTCAATGCTCGCAGAGGTTTGGGTATAGTATTTTCAAAATTTTTAACTTGTCTATATCTCCAACTATCTCCTGTCGTGCATCCATATTTCTCCCGTAATTCCAGCATTGAACACAGAGTGTTCCCTTTAAGTACGTCTTTCAAGTCTAATGTGCCCACCGTTGTCCATCGTAGAAACGCTCCTCCTCCCCTGCCCGGAGGGAAGAAGTCTGCGCCCGTGAGGGGCATCAGTGGGCTATTATATTGCCACTTCTTTACTCTGCAAACTCTATCCCATATTCTAAAAGTTTCTTTAGTTATTATTGGTGTCTCTTGAGTGAGGCCTCTATAATGTTTTGGAATCCATATCAGTTTTCCCACATCTTTTTTACTCATACTTTCTTCCACTTCTACCCATTTTTTTTTCTTTTGTTTATTCTCCTGTAGCCAGTCCAAGACCCTCTTTAATACTCCTGCCTCATAGTGTCTTTTAAAATCTGGTAGATGTAAACCTCCCTCTTGTCTGGGGCTGGACAAGGTCTTGGCCGATATGCGAGGCTTCTTTTCTCTCCAGACAAATCTCCTTATTATCTTTGCTAATACCTTAAAATATGTATCAGGAATCTTTTTCGGGAGAGTTTGAAAGATATATAGAGCTTTTGGCAATATCATCATCTTATCAGTGCTCATTCTACCCCACCACAAGAGTTTTTCTATTGGATATCCCTTCAGCTCTAATTTTATTTTATTCAATAAAGAAATTTAATTATCTTCATATAGATCTCTCTCAGTACTAGACAGGAATATGCCCAAGTATTTAATCCCCCTTTGTTTCCAAGTGAATGGATACCGATCTCCAAGATCTCTCCGTACTTTCGGATTAAGATATGAACTCAATATCTCAGTCTTCTTTTTGTTTATTTTCATATTTGACATCTCCCCATATTTTTCATATTCTACTATGATCTTTGGCAGTGTCAGACTGGGGTTTGTCACATATAACATCATATCATCCGCGTACGCAGAGATCTTGTGTTCCCTCCCATCCACCTTTATCCCCTCAATCTCCCGATTAATTTGTATGGTTGCTAATAGTGGTTCTAATGAAAGTACAAAGAGAAGGGGTGAGAGTGGGCATCCTTGTCGGGTCCCATTAAAAAGTGGGAATCTCTCCGATGGGGTTCCATTAACCCAAACCTGGGCCGAGGGTTTAGAATACAGTGCACCTATCCATCTAAGCATTCTAGACCCCAGGCCTTTGTGTCTCAGAGTTGCAAACATAAAGTTCCAATTCAATCTGTCAAAGGCTTTTTCGGCGTCTATTGACAGAAACAAAGCTGATGTCTTATTTTTTTTACTTTTTGTATCAGGAGTATCGTCCTTAGGACACTGTCCCTTGTTTCTCTCCCAGGTACAAACCCTGCCTGATCATTTTCTTTCAACCCTGGCATGAGAGGTTTTAATCTTTCAGCCACACAATGAAGGATATTTTCCTTCTTTCCCTATAAGAGTAATGTGGGCTCCCAATGCTTCCTCCCGTATTGTCATTCCTCCACCTATGGAGTTCATATACTCCTGGAAGTACGGCAACAGGGTTTCCACATACCTCTTATAGTATAATGAGGTATATCCATCAGGACAAGGGGTCTTTCCCATTTTAATATTTTTAATTGTTTGATTTATCTCTTCCCTAGATATTTCCTTGTTTATTTTATTAATTTCTTCTTCTGGTATTTCCGGCAGCTTAATCTTTTCTAAATATTGTTTAATTTTCCTACTTATACTCTGTGTTTCTAACGGGCCCTGATTTTTATTTACATTATATAAATTTTGATAATATTCTTGAAAAATTATTGTTATCTCCCTTGTTGAATGCTTCATTTCCCCTTTCTTATCTTTTATTTTGGATATGAAATTCTGTGTGTTTCTAGGTTTAATTATCATTGCAAGTAATTTACCTGGTTTATTCCCCATGGTATAACATGTTTTACTCATGTTATTAAACACCCATTTGGTTTCCTGTCCCAGTAACTCCCTCAACTTCTCTCTTTTTCCAGTTAGTATTCTCAGTACTTAATCTTCTTGCCTTTCTTTAAGTTTCTGTTCTAGATCCTGGATTTCCTCTAGTAAAGTTTGTCTTTGGGCCTGTCTTATTTTCTTCCTCTTGGCCTTTTCTACAATCATCCTCCCCCTCATATACACTTTATGTGTTTCCCAAAGTGTCGATGGGACCACATTTTCTGTGTCATTTTCTTTAAAGAAGAGACCCATATCCTTCTCTAAATCATCTGCGATCTCATTATCATTTATAAGGGATTCGTCCAGTCTCCACATTCTCTGGCCTGCCGGAATTTCCCCTAACGCAAGGGTCAATTCAACCAGCGCATGGTCAGAGAGCGTTATTGTTTTAATTGCTACACTTCTCAGACCTTCAAGTAGCCGATGATCTATTAGGACATGGTCAATTCTAGAATATGACCCGTGTACAGACGAATAGTATGTAAAGTCCTTGTCTCTTGGATGTAATATTCTCCAGGTCTCAACCAAACGCATTTGATGAAGTTTATTTTGAATTATTCTAAGATATTTTCCTTCAGACCTCAATGACAGAGGTTGAGTATCTAATACGGGATTAAAGACAAAGTTAAGGTCCCCCGCCAGTATCACCTTACCCTCCTTAAATACCTCTAATCTATTCAATATTTTCTTCAGATATACCTCTAGCTGTACATTAGGACAATACACATTAACCAGAGTAAATTTCACATTGAATAATAATCCCTTAATAAAAAGGTATCTTCCCTCCGGATCTGATTCCATAGCCTCCAATATAAAACGTGTATTCCTATCAAACCCAATCGCAGTTCCTTTAGATCTTTTATTCGGGGAGTAACACTGTATCCAAGTGGGATATTCTTTAGGATTCAGTCTTGTCTTGGATGTCAACTTTAAGTGAGTTTCCTGAAGCAATACTATGTCGCCGACATTCCCCTCATCTCCTGTAGTATCTGATATCGCTTATTTGGACTATTTAATCCTCGCACGTTATATGTGGCGATTTTTAAACCTGACATGTTCTGTTTTTAAGTTCCTTTATCCTGTATCCATGGCCATTAATCAGACCTACGCTGGAGAGGAAGGGCCTCAGGTCCCTAGTTCCTTCAGGAGATTTTTATCATACCATGATATTAAAAAACACATCTTCAAGATATATCAATCCAATCTTACTGACCAAGCAATACCTTCCATACCAGACTTCCACCAAAATAACATAAAAATAATTAAACCAAATTGAGACCACATATACCCCCCTCCCCTCCCCATTCCCCTCCCCGCATCACATTGCAAACCAATGTTGTAGGTCCTTTGGCCTGGGCCCCCCCAGACCCACTGCCCGGCGGGCCCAGCCTCAGGATACCTCATTTGTCCCCCCATTCCCAAAGGGTACACCCCAAGAAAAAAAATTGGGTTGGCCCCCAGAGCGCAGGTGGACATTGTTGCTCCAAACCCGCCCACAGGTATAATCAGATTTAACCTTTCATTTTACTCTTTTTTCCATTTGACTTCCCCCTTTCCCCCCTTTATATGTTATATTTTATAGGCTAAGTTCTATTCCAGTCCTGATCCCTCCACTTTCTCCAGGCCGGTGGTCTCTTCTCTCAGTTGTCCACTTGTATATATTGTATATTCAATCTGTTACAAAATTATTTTATGTCCTCTGGGAACCGAACATATGCTGATACCCCCTGATTTTTAACCGACAAACATGCCGGGAATCCCCACCTATAAGGAATACCATTTGCCTGCAGATGGCTTGTTAGAGGCTTCAGTGCTCTTTTCCTTGCTAATTGATACTTTAATTCCTTTATATTCCATGGGGTTAGAGTTCCTTGTGCTGTGGGAGACTTGATCGTTTTGTTCATAGTCATGAAATCTTATAATAATGTCCCTTGGTAGGTCCCTATGGGCACTATATGCCCTTTGAATTCTATGTGCTCTTTCAAATTGCATCGTCGCAGTTATCTCGCTATTTAGGGCCGTATTAAATATCTCACACAGCACATCTCCCAGCTCTATATCTTTCGCCTCTTCTGGAATCCCTCTAACGCGTATGGTTTTTCCTCCTACTTCAGTTCTCTTGGTCCTCAAGTTTATATTGGGCATTCCTTATCTCTATCCAGTCCATGTCAGCTCTATCTCTAAGTTCTTTTATTGCACTTTTATGTTCTTCCAGCTGTTCAATTCCTTCAACTCTTTGCAATACACTCTGTATATCTTTCCTTGTTGCACCCATTTCCCCTTTAATTGTTTGCTCCAAATGAGATATCATTTCTGTCATATCCACCATATCTTGCTTTGTTGGTGGATTTTGTGAGTCCTCACATATTACTTTTGGGGATCGGGCCTTATTACTTTTACCTTTCCCAGGGGTATCCTCCCTCACCAGCTCAGTCTCTGGGTGTCCTTTATTTTTAGCCGGTGTAGTTGGGACTGTCTCCGTTTTTTTTTTACTGGGGCTCTCCGCCACCCGGTCCACGCCATCCGCCACCAAGTAAGATTTTATTGTATTGCGGCTTGTGGCTTCCCCCTGGTTCCCTTTGGGACCCTTTTTTCCCATTTTCTCCTTATTAAAGGACCTAAGCTCCAGCAGATTCTGTGTTATTGGAAAAAAATCAGGGGGAAAGACCAGAAAAAACCCCCCCAAAAAAAACACCTGTGGCTAGGGTTCCGGTATCAGTTCACAATATCAGAGTATCAAAGTATCAGTCCCAAGAAACTGACCTCTGTCAGTAGTTCAATCAAGAATTAGAAGAGCCAGCTGATAAGTCAATATATACATTTATGATATCTAGATTATTTTCAAAGATAAAGTCTCAGTATCAAGGAAAACAGACCCAATATTATACTCTTACAGATCTCACAGTTCCTTTGTTTGAGTATAATTTTTGAAATTCTTATAAGTCCTTCCTTAGTTTCACTACTTGTTTCTTGTTTTTACTTTGCATTTGGAGAACTAGGAGGACCAGGGGACGGGTAATCAAGGTCTTTTGGACTTACCCCTCCGCTGGTCTGGACTACTGCTTTAGTCACACCTTATGGCCGCCAGCGTTGGTCCCAGACTTCCTCCTCACTCCTCCACTCGCGGAAGCTTATGCTCCCTATTTGTCCGGTCCAGCGCTCAGTACTGTGACAGGGCGGTATCCGAGAGAGCCCCAGATGACACATGGGGGCCCGGCAGTCTCCTTCACCTCCTCCGTTACCACCGCTCCCGGGTCTCCATCCCTGCTCCGTCCCTGCTTGTGGTAGCAGTTTTCCTCTCTCCTCTGCCCTCCACACCAGACACAGCACGCCAGCGTCTCACTTCCGGATCTTCACAGCTCACGGCTCTCTCACCTCTTTCCGGAGGACAGACGGGGCACTCTCAGCAGTGAATCGGCGTGATCCCAGCCAGGTAAGAGAAGGATCAAGAGCAGGTAAGGATCATCTTCCATTTGGGCTCCTTCAAATGGGAATTAACTTCCATTTCTGATTGTTTGGGGGTTCTATTCCTCCTTCATTCCAGTTGCCTGGGGAAGAGCATGGAGCCAGCCGCTGCACACTGCTCTAAGGCGCCATGTCCTAGCTCCACCCCTAGCCTAGACGCAGCAGCCAGTCACTGACACTTGATACTAATTGTTCTGCTGATGTTAGTAATGTATCTGTTAGTATTCCAGCTCTGTCTACTATGAATGCTGTAAATTCACTGATGACTGCCTCCTCCAATGGGACAGGTGAGTGTGATGATATACAGCTACTTTTGCGATTAGCGCGTTCAAAATCCTGTCAGAGCACCTCCTACCCCTGTTCACACAGTTGATACAAATGTTGCTGGTGTTTGGTTGGGTGCTTTGAATGTTAACCAACCTGCAGTGTCTCAGGTATCTTCATACCCACATACTGTGCCAATTACTACACCTGTGATTTCTCCAGCAGTCCCAGAGAGTTGTTTTAAAGAGGCCCTGTCCTGCAAATTTTCACCTTTAGGTTTCCATTTGAGTAATTCTTTTAAAGACAGAATTTGGAAGGGAGAATATATCGATATTTTGTCCCTTTTGCCTTCTTTTAAAGATAATCGTATGGAGAAGAGAGATTTGGATAAGAATGACGATGACAAGCGTAGATCAGTGCCTCGTAGCTTTAACAACTGGTTACAGGCATTTTGTATCTTTGCAAGTGTCATGGGAGAGAAACATCCAGAACACTGTTGTGGATTGTTCCAGCATGTTGAAATTATTTTAGAGGCATATAAGAACTTTAATGGTCTAGCATGGTTCTTTTATGACGAATCATTTCGTCAGAAACTTGCGTTTCACCAGACATTAAAATGGGGGATGAACGATGTAGGGCTATGGCTGAACTTGCTACTCCCTCCCTCCCTCTAGTTAGCAGACCTGTGAGGAGCCTGATGGGACAGGAGAGGCTCCTCACAGGTCTGCCAGCTAGACGTATGGTCCAAGATTACAGCTTGGTCACTCTACCATATTTGGGGGTTATACTGTGGACAGATTAATCTCTGCCCAGTCCATGCACCAGGCTCCGACCGATGCACACCCCCTGGCGTCTTTAGCTCCACACACTTGGAGGGAATCCCCTTCTGCTTACCAGCAGCCTGTGCTTCACTAAATTACCCTGCTGCTGTTTATTATGATTTCTATTGACCCAACTGGCTATCTTTTTTAGATAGATTGCCTGTATACTGGTACTCAGGGCCGTCTTGCATCATTCAATACGGCCTGTTTACTATTATGGCTAAATCAACAGATGGCCCTGTTTAGCGTTTTTTCAGATGATTTTCCTTTGCCCTCTTTCTCAGGTTTTGGGTGTTTGCTTCATTATGCTCCTGAAGAAGCGTCACGACACGCGAAACATGTAGAGCAGAGCAAGATGGTTTTTCAGATGGTTTTCCTTTGCCCTCTTTCTCAGGTTTTGGGTGTTTGCTTCATTATGCTCCTGAAAAAGCGTCACGACACGCGAAACATGTAGAGCAGAGCAAGACTACGTTTCTACATACTGGACCCTGGATTAAGGCTACCCACTTCCTACATACACTGTTCAACCAAATGCAATTTTGATTGTTGGATATTTATCTCTTATAATCATTTTGAGTTTATCTATACTACTGTAGCTTTTGGAAGTGAGATATGAGCACTACTCCGGGTCATGTATCAATGATCATTATAATGACAATTTTTGTATAAATGTATTTTTACAGTTTTTCTACTAATAAAAACCCATAGATTTTTTACCGAATTTACCTATGTGCCGTTTAAAATAACAAACATGTTACCAAGGCTACGCATTTGGCTAAATCAACAGATGGCCCTGTTTAGCGTTTTTTCAGATGGTTTTCCTTTGCCCTCTTTCTCAGGTTTTGGGTGTTTGCTTCATGATAATTTACCATCTATTGGATGGCATGCTGCCATTGTAGCTGATAAAATTTTAAGAGAGGTTCAAGAAGGTCGTGTAGCTGGCCCTTTTGATTCTCCTCCTTTTGTCAATTATAGGATTTCGCCATTAGGTATTATTCCTAAGAAAGATCATAAATCTTTCCGTCTCATCCACCATTTGTCCTTTCCAGACGTAATGTTTCTTAATGATTAGTGATGAGCCGAACACCCCCGGGTTCGGTTCGCACCAGAACCCGCGAACGGACCAAAGGTTTGCACGAACTTTAGAACCCTATTAAATACAATGGATGCGAACGTTCGAAATCTAAAGTGCTAATTATAACGACTATTATGCATGTTATTGTCCTAAAAAGAGTTTGGGAACCCGGGTTCTGCACCAGGGGACATGTATCAATGCAAAAAGAAGTTTTAAAAACGGCCGTTTTTCTGGAGCAGTCATTTTAATGATGCATAAAGTGAAAAAAAAAAGTCAAATATTCCTTTAAATATCATACCTGGGGGGTGTCTAAAGTATGCCTGTGAAGTGCCACGTGTTTCCCGTGTTTAGAACTGTCCCTGCACAAAATTACATTTCTAAAGGAAAAAAAGCCATTTAAAACTGCTTGCGGCTTTAATGTAATGTCTGGTCCCGGTAATATGGATGAAAATCTTTAAGAAAAATGGCATAGCTACCCCATCACACACACCCCCCCCTACCCCAGCCCATTACCAGCCCCTTTGGGTCTTGTATGGATATTAAGGGGAACCCCGCACACAAAATAAAAAAGGCCCTATATACTCTGAACAGCCGTATACAGGCGGTGCATACAAGACAGGGACTGTAGGTTTGTTCTTATGTAGAATCTGTTTTTAATTTTGAACAGGTACATTGTTTAAGTGTAGCTCCAGGCAAAAAAATCTATTTTTAAGCTTTTTGGAAAACATAGGGAAGGGTTATCACCCCTGTAACATTTGTTTTGCTGTCTGTGCAGTGTGCACATGTTCAGAACAGTTCACCTCACTTTCCGTCCTAATGACAAATGTTTTTTGAAAATTCCATCAGTGGAGAGTAGACACTTTTTTACCCATATTAACTCTTACAGGAGAGAATTTCCCTTCCTAGGGGTAGATTTCCTCTCACTTCCTGTTGTATCCTTCCGTTTGCAAGGAGGAGTCGTTTGTAAGTTGTATGTTTGAAAGTAGGGGCCTGCCGTATATACTCAGCTGAAATTTGCCCCTTACATGTTGGTGTTGCCACAACACTGTGAGCCCTCACAGTTACTCTTGGTGGGCGCATGAATGGGCCCTGCTGTGAATTATTAGATCAAGAATTGTAATTGCATGCCCCTGTTGAACAGGGGCTGAAAAATTGGGCCTTTGGTGGTGGTGGTGGTGGTGGTGGTGGTGGTGTTGACACAACACTGTAAGGCCTCACAGTTAGTCTTGGTGGGCGCAGGAATGGGCCCTGCTGCAAAGCATTGCATAAAAAATTGTAATTACATGCCCCTGTTAAACAGGGGCTGAAAAATTGGGCCTTAGCCACTGGTGCCACAACACTGCAACCACTCACAGATACTGTACTTGGAGCACAGCAATGAGCCCTGTTGCAAAGTATTGCATCAAAAATTGTAATTACACGCCCCTGTTAAACAGGGGCTGAAAAATTGGGCCTTAGCCACTGGTGCTGGTGCCACGACACTGCAACCACTCCCAGATACTCTAGTTGGAGTGCAGGAATGAGCCCTGCTGCAAAGCATTGCATAAAAATTTGTAATAACACACCCCTGTTAAACAGGGGCTGAAAAATTGGGCCTTAGCCACTGGTGGCGGCACCCAGAAACAAAAATGTTCTTCCAAGCTATCATCGTCAATCGGATCATTGAGGAGCAGGAGGATAGTCAGTCAACATAACAGGACAGTCTCTCAGCATCAGCATCAGTCTTGAAGGGATGTGACATTTGAAAATAAATTAGTCTGTTATATCAGCTTCAGGTGTTTGGTAGCTGGTGGTGATCCAAGACTGGTTCATCTTTATGAAGGTCAGTCGATCAACAGAGTCGGTGGACAGGCGCACCCTGTGATCCGTGACAAATCCTCCAGCAGCACTGAATGTGCATTCTGAAAGAACGCTGGATGCAGGACAGGCCAGTAGCTCAATTGCATACTGTGCAAGCTCTGGCCAGTGATCCATCCTCAAGACCCAGTAAGCCAGAGGATTTTCGGTGGGGAAGGTGTCCAAGTCTGACCTTGCCCCTAGGTATTCCTGCACCATGTATATCAGACGCTGGCGATGGTTGCTGGAACCGATCATACCTTGGGGCTGCGGACTAAAGAATTGTCTGAACGCTTCGGTCAGACGGCCACCTTCCCCACCGCTCCTTCTTTGACTGACCGAAGCCTCAGCAACTCGTTGTCCAGGACCAGGAGTTTGTAACCTCCCAGTCTCTGGGAACGCGTTGCACAGACCTTTCTGCAAGGCCTCCCGGAGTTGTCTCATCCTCTGCTCCCTCTGCGACGGTAAGATAAGGTCCGCAACCTTACCCTTGTACCGTGGATCAAGGAGAGTGGCCAGCCAGTAATGGTCCCTCTCCTTGATCCGAAGAATACGAGGATCCTTCCGCAGACTTTGCAGGATCAGGGAGGCCATGCAGCGTAGGTTAGCTGAGGCATTCGGTCCGGAGTCCTCTGGGTCACTAAGGACGACATGATCCGCAGCCACCTCCTCCCAGCCACGTACAAGTCCACTGGTTTCTTGGGACTGTAAATCATCCCTAAAAGACTGCTGCTGATGATGCTGAGTGCCAGGCTCCACCTCCATGCTGACACAATCCTCCTCCTCCTCCTCTTCCTCTTCTTCCTGTGCGATGGGTGGGACAGAAGGAACACTGTCTGGGTAAAGGGGGCCTTGAGAGGCAAGGAAGTCCTCCTCTTCCTGCCTCTGTTCTGCCCCAAGTGCCCTGTCCATTATTCCACGCAGTGTATGTTCCAACAGGTGGACAAGAGGTACAGTGTCACTGATGCATGCACTGTCACTGCTCACCATCCTCGTGGCCTCCTCAAATGGTGCCAGGACAGTGCATGCATCCCTGATCATTCCCCACTGGCGTGGTGAAAAAAACCTGAGCTCCCCTGACCCTGTCCTGGTGCCGTAGTCGCACAGGTACTCATTGATGGCCCTCTGCTGCGTGTGCAGCCGCTGTAGCATGGCCAACGTTGAGTTCCACCTGGTGGGCATGTCACATATAAGGCGGTTCTTGGGCAGGTTCAACTCCTTTTGCAGCTCAGCCAGGCGAGCACTGGCATTATAAGATCTGCGGAAATGCACACAGACTTTCCTGGCCTGCCTCAGGACATTCTGTAAGCCCGGGTACCTGCCCAAGAACCGCTGCACCACCAGGTTAAGGACGTGAGCCACACAGGGCACATGGGTCAGTTGTCCCTGTCGGAGAGCGGAGAGGAGGTTGGTGCCATTGTCGCAAACTACCATTCCTGGCTTAAGCTGGCATGGCGTCAACTACCTCTCGGCCTGCCCCTGCAGAGCAGACAGAACCTCTGCCCCAGTGTGGCTCCTGTCCCCCAAACACACCAGCGCAAGCACGGCATGGCATCTTTTTGCCTGCGTACTTGCGTAGCCCCTTGAACGCCTACGGAGCACCGCTGGTTCCGAGGACAAAGCACAGGAAGAGGCCACAGAGGAAGAAGAAGAGGAGGGGGTGGAGGACAGAGGTGTGTCACAACCAGTAGTAGCATTTTGGAGGCGTGGCGGTGGAACAACCTCCAAAACTACTGCACCTTGTCCTGCATCCTTCCCAGCTGCCAAAAGAGTGACCCAATGGGCCGTGAAAGAAAGGTAACGTCCCTGTCCATGCCTGCTGGACCATGAGTCAGCGGTAATATGCACCTTACCACTGACCGCCCTGTCCAGCGAGGCCAAGACATTGCCTTCCACATGCCGGTAGAGAGCCGGAATCGCCTTCCGTGTCATGGATATGCAGTAGTGTTTGTCTGTCAGCTTACCTTCCTTCCCATGTGTTCATCTTAGAGGCCTGAGCCCTTTCACCTGGCTTCCTTTATAATCTCCTCCCAGCCAGACTCCACCCCAGGCCCTATCACAGAACACTATATTAACCTGTGCACTGCAAGCCTGCTTTGCTGATCAACGTGTTTGTTAGGCATTGTGTGTTTGGGTTCCTGCCTGCCGTGTGCTACGTCTGTCTCTCTGTTACATATTTGGCTTGTCCCCGACTATCCCTGTCTGCTCGTGACCCTTGACCTTCGGCTCGTTCTTTCGTTATCCTTGTCTGCTTGTGGCCCCTGACCTTCAGCTTGTTATTCGGTTCTCTCATATCTTGTGCTGCTGCTTCCCCTCTTTTCCCCTTATCCTACGGGGCGTGAGCTAGGAAACTCCAGGGGCCGCGACCTGGTCCCAGCCTGCAGCATAGCATCCTCACCACTAGAGGCCCTGGAGAAGACCTGCTGGGTCTTAGACTCCGCGCCCTGGGGAATCTTGGCTCTAGCTTCCGTTAGGATCCCGGTTTTGCTCCTCTGGTCCCGCTTTCCACAACCACCCAGTTTCCTATCCGCAGCAGTCAGCCATAGGGTTCACTACCTTGCGGTGCACTCCTGTCCCCCTATGGTGTGCATCTGTCACCTGGCCACAGGTGACCTTGATACCGTGAGAAAAGTGGCGTTTGGGAACCTGCCACTGAGGAACCGCACATTGCACAAACTCACGGAAGGGGGCCGAGTCTACCAACTGAAAAGGCAGCAGTTGAAGCGCTAGCAATTTAGCCAAGCTAGCATTCAACCGCTGGGCATGTGGATGGCTGGGAGTGAACTTCTTTCGACGGTCCAGCAGCTGGGGCAGGGAAATTTGCCTGCTAGAATCGGACGTCGGTGTACTGCTAGCAGAGTGCCCGCAAGTACTTGGCTGTGACACACCTAATTCTACACCTTCATTCCTCTCAGAGCAGGTTTCAGAGAGGACTGAAGGTATAGTGGGGTTGGAGATCCCAGCTGATGCGGTGCAAGAAGAGGTCAGCTTTGTTCTTTGGTGTGGGTCTTTAAGGTAGGCTTGCCAACGAGCTGCATGGCAGGTCAACATATGTCTGGTCAAGCATGTGGTGTCCAAGCGGGTGATGTTTTGGCCACGCGATATACGCTTGAGACATATGTTGCAAACAGCAGCTGTGCGATCTGATGCACTCGACTCAAAAAAGGCCCACACCAAAGAACTTTTTGAATAACGGGCAGAGGCAGCGCCCTGCACAGGCGGAGCTCTGTGGTGTGATTCCGTCGGTGTGCTGCCCTTACGCTGGCCCCCCGAGGGCATCCTGCCTCGTTGGAGATGTGCCTCCTCCTCCTCTCTCCTATTAGGCACCCACGTGGAGTCAGTGACCTCATCATCCCCTCCCTCCTCATCACTGGAGCCAATCTGGCAGTATGCTGCAGCTGCTGGAACATGACTGCCAGATTGGTGTCCTTCTTGAGCATCCCCTCTCTCTGCTCTCACGCTACTGCCTTCCTCTAGCTGGGTATCATCATCAGACCCTTCGAAACGCTGGGCATCCTCCTGGAGCATGTACCCAACACTGTGCTCAAACAGTTCGGGGACTCCTCAGGAGGACATGGTTGGTCTAGGGAAGGAGTGACTGATGATGACATTGATACCAGGGAAGAGGACGCTTTGGCAGCTGCTTTGCCAGTACCCTGAGCCTGGGTGAGAGAGGATGAGGAGGATGAGGAGGGCTTGGTCATCCACTCTACCAAGTCTTCGGCATGATGCGGCTCAACACGTCCAGGTGCCGAAAAGAAGGACAAGCGTGTCCCATGGCCACGTGCTGATGGCGATGCACCGCGTCCACGACCAGCACTGTTGTCTCTAGACACAGAGCCTGCTTGCCCTCTTTTATTGGCTCCTGACTGTCTGCCTCTCCTTGTTTGCCTTCCAGACATTCTAATGGCCTGCAGGGAAATGGGAAAAGCAGCAATACAGGCTAAGTTAAGGTGTAATATGGTCAGGAGGCACACTCCGCCCGCTGTAAGTGCCGCAAAATCCTGTTGGTGTAACACACCAGGAAAAAGCAGCAATACAGGCTAAGTTAAGGTGTAATATGGTCAGGAGGTACACTCCGCCCGCTGTAAGTGCTGCAAAATCATGTTGGTGTAACACACCAGGAAAAAGCAGCAATACAGGCTAAGTTAAGGTGTAATATGGTCAGGAGGCACACTCCGCCCGCTGTAAGTGCCGCAAAATCCTGTTGGTGTAACACACCAGGAAAAAGCAGCAATACAGGCTAAGTTAAGGTGTAATATGGTCAGGAGGCACACTCCGCCCGCTGTAAGTGCCGCAAAATCCTGTTGGTGAAACACACCAGGAAAAAGCAGCAATACAGGCTAAGTTAAGGTGTAATATGGTCAGGAGGCACACTCCGCCCGCTGTAAGTGCCGCAAAATCCTGTTGGTGAAACACACCAGGAAAAAGCAGCAATACAGGCTAAGTTAAGGTATAATATGGTCAGGAGGTACACTCCTTCCGCTGTAAGTGCCGCAAAATCCTGTTGGTGTAACACACCAGGAAAAAGCAGCAATACAGGCTAAGTTAAGGTGTAATATGGTCAGGAGGCACACTCCGCCCGCTGTAAGTGCCGCAAAATCCTGTTGGTGTAACACACCAGGAAAAAGCAGCAATACAGGCTAAGTTAAGGTGTAATATGGTCAGGAGGTACACTCCGTCCGCTGTAAGTGCCGCAAAATCCTGTTGGTGTAACACACCAGGAAAAAGCAGCAATACAGGCTAAGTTAAGGTGTAATATGGTCAGGAGGCACACTCCGCCTGCTGTAAGTGCCGCAAAATCCTGTTGGTGTAACACACCAGGAAAAAGCAGCAATACAGGCTAAGTTAAGGTGTAATATGGTCAGGAGGCACACTCCGCCCGCTGTAAGTGCCGCAAAATCCTGTTGGTGTAACACACCAGGAAAAAGCAGCAATACAGGCTAACTTCAGGTGTATAATGTGCAGGAGGCTTAGCAACAATGACACTGACACTGTCCCCTGCCTATCCTTCTCTCTCCCTGCACACAAGGTTTATCAAAGTATATGACACTGACACTCTCCCTGCCTATCCTTCTCTCTCCCTGCACACAAGGTTTAGCAAAGAATATGACACTGACACTGTCCCCTGCCTATCCTTCTCTCTCCCTGCACACAAGGTTTATCAAAGTATATGACACTGACACTCTCCCTGCCTATCCTTCTCTCTCCCTACACACAAGGTTTAGCAAAGAATATGACACTGACACTCTCCCTGCCTATCCTTCTCTGTCCCTACACACAAGGTTTAGCAAAGAATAGATTTGACAAGATTTGACACTCTCCCTGCCTATCCTTCTCTGTCCCTACACACAAGGTTTAGCAAAGAATAGATTTGACAAGATTTGACACTATCCCTGCCTATCCTTCACTTTCCCTGCTCCGGAACACACTACACAAGGCCGCCGCGCTGGCGGCCTTTTATAGTGTGGGGCGTGTACTAAACCCCCTCAGCTATAATTGGCCACAGGCATCCTGCCTGTGGCCAATCATTGCTCTCCTCGCTGCCGGCGCTGTGATTGGCCAAGCATGCAGGGTCACAGTGCATGCTTGGCCAATCACAGCGCCGGGATTACACTGCGATGGCGCAGTGTATTGTGGGCCGTTTGCGTCACTCGAATTTGGCGCGAACGGCCCAAATCGTTAGTCGTTCGCCGAACGCGCGAACAGCCGATGTTCGAGTCAAACCTATGTTCGACTCGAACACCGAGCTCATCCCTATTAATGATAGCATAGATCCCTCTCTCTGTAGGGTATCTTATGCGTCTTTTGACAATGCTTTAGATAAGATCGGCAATATTGTTAAAGGTGCGTTGTTATCAAAAACAGATATAAAATCTGCATTCAGGCTACTACCTATACATCCAAAAGCTTTTAATTGTTTAGGTTTCTGTTTCAATGGTGGATTTTATTACAACAAATGGGTTGCTCACTTTCATGTCGTTATTTTGAGACATTCTCAACTTTTTTAGAATGGGTGGTATCCTTTAAAACTGGGCCGTCTGATTTGATTCATTATTTAGATTACTTCATGTTTATAGGATTATTTGGACTGTTTATACTTGTTGGGAAAATTTCAGGTAGTGTGTAGAAATTTTGGAGTCCCCTTAGCCCCTGAAAAAAATATGTATCCAACCACTTGCCTTGAATTTTTGGGCATTTCTATAGATACGGTTAACATGGTATTTAGGTTGCCTGTGGAAAAAGTAAAAAAAATGTTGGATCTAGTTCTTTTGTTCTTTCCAAACATAAAGTTACATTAAAAACCTTACAGATGTTGTTAGGATTGTTGGGTTTTGCCTTCAGGGTTATCCCTATGGGTAGGGTCTTCTCTAAGCATTTGTATCGGTCCATTACGGTTGTTTCCTCTCCATTTAATTTTATACGTATTACTGCAGAGTTAAAAGAAGATTTAATAATTTGGTGCAAATTTTTGTTACATTTTAATGGTTGTACGCTATGGCAGGCATTTTTTTGTTCTACATCTGCTCTCAATTTATAGACTGATGCTTCTGGGGCTGTTGGCTATGGTCTTTTTTGGCAAGGACATGGTCGGCTGATCACTGGCCACAATCTTGGAAAGATAAAGGTTTGACTAAAATTATTGTTCTTTTGGAACTCTTTCCTATATTAGTTGCCCTGGAGTTGTGGGGTCCTTATTTTAGAAATCGTAGGCTTTTATTCCATTCCGATAACAAAGGGGTGATTTATGTAATTAATTGCCTCTCATCCAAGTCTTTACCAGTTCTTACTATATTGAGGCAAATAGTATTAAAATGTTTAAAATTAAATATTTGTCTGAAAGCTCAATTTGTTCCAGGAGTGGATAACATCATTGCTGACTTATTGTCCCGTTTTCAGGTCCAGCAATTTCAGCTTATGGTTCTGGAGGCAGACGTAGAGGGTTTCCGGTGTCCTCCACATTTATGGGACCTGCTTTAACTATTGTGGCTTCTTCTATTAAAAATTCAATTGCACCTTCCACGTGGGCAAATTATCAAGCCGCGTGGTGTTCTTGGTGCTCATATTAAAGCAATATGGGATACGGACCTTCTCAATTCTCTGAAACACTTGTTCTGTCTTTTTTGGCTTCTTTATTGGCACGTTGTTATTCATATTCCCATGTAACGAAAACTTTGGCAGGCATTACTTTTTTTCTTAAACTGTGGGGTTTTAATTCTTGTACAGAATTATTTTCTGTGAGACAAGCGTTGAAGGGATATCGTAAGCACAATATGGTTGCGGACTCAACATTGACAATAACTGCTGATGTTCTATTTCGCTTATGCGAGTCCACTACTTCTGTTTGCTTCTCTTCATATGAATCACTACCGTTCAGAGTATCTTTTAATCTCTGTTTTTTGGAGCATTTTGCATCTCCGAATTTCTTCCTCTTAAAAACTAGAGATTCCTCTGGTATTTTAATATGTTATTTAAAACTGAGTAGTGGCTTCCTGCAGACTTTCTTGAAAAAGAGCAAAGCTGATCAGCTGGGTAGGGGGTTTTAGATTACGCTTCGACAACTTAGCAACTCTCCAATTTGTCCAGTTTTCTTGGTACAACAGTTTTTGCAATTTAGACCATCTAGTGAGACCCACTTGTTGATTCATGCATCTTGTTTACCTCTCACCAATTTTCAATTCAAATCCGTACTGAGGAAATGCTTGCATTTTCTCAATTTGCATCACTTACATATTACATCCCATTCATTCTGTATTGGGGCTGCTACAGAAGATTCTAACCTGGTATTGTCTGAAAATTATATTGTTATTTTTCATATGTAAGACCTCAATTTTGTTTTTAATTTTACAGATTCACAGTGCCATGTTTGGATTGTAGGTCACTCATACATCCATTGGGCTCATCAACGTGCTTCAAAGAGAATCTACGGTTCTAATTTGGGACTTCGGACTGATCAATTTAAAATTTGGTGGTTTGGTAAAAGGGGTATGTCATGGTTTGAATTGTGCAATGCTCCATAGTGGCTATATATTAATTGAATATGCCAGGAACTAAGTGTATTGTCATGACCTTACAGTAATACTTTCATGACCTGTCTGTCTCTTACCTGGTCTGTGTATCAGCCTTAGGGCTTGCTCTCTCACACCTGCATGGCTAAGTAAACTTCCCTCAGTGTGGCTCCACCCTAGCCTCAACAGGAACCACTATTTAACACTGTGTTCTCCAAGCCTGCCTTGCCGTGCAATATTGTGTGTTTGGTTTCCTGTTTCCAGCTTGCCGTGTGCTCTGCGTTTGTCTCTGTTACCAATCTTGGCGTGTTCCCCACCATCCCCGCCTGCTTGTGACCCTGACCTTTGGTGCGTTTCTCGACCATCCCTGCCTGCTTGTGACCCTTTACTTTTGACCTTTGACTTGTTCTCCATTTATGCTTGGCTGCTAGTTGCCCCGACCTGTAGCTTCCTCCTATACCCTACCGTGAGCGTGAGCTGGGAGACCCTGGGGGCCGCGACCTGGAGTCAGCTGCAGCGTAGTCCATCCTCACCGCTAGAGGCTCTGGTGAACACCTGCTGGCTCTTAGACTCCGTGCCCTGGGGAATCTTATGTTCTAGCTCCCTGTGGGATCCGTGTTGGCGCCTCAGTGGACCTGCCTTCCTGTACCACCCAGGGTTCCATCCGCAGCAGTCAGTCGTAGGGTCCACTATCATAGCACTCCTGACCCCAACGGTGTGCATCTGTCACCTGGCCTCAGGTGACCTGACAGTTTGCACGGCCATGGACACGGCTGATGTGACGCTACCTGCCGATGATCAGCTGCAGGGCATAGTCCGCAGACTCGAGACCCAGGAATCTTCTTTTTTTTTTCAATTTCTTTATTTATCTACTTTATCCAGCATACAAGAGAAATGACAAATAACAAATTTAATGATTCAGTTCAAACCAATGAGTACCCACCAGGTCTATTCGATATACAACCTTCCTCTTATCTTAAATACAACATATACCTAGTTATATTGAAATATTCCCTCTCCTTTGGTTCTTCCCATCCTAAATACCCAGACTTCCCACCCCCCCCCCTTTTCCCCCTTTTTTTAAAACTCCAATTAACTCAAATGAACCCCAACAACAAAAAAACACCCCATCCAAAAAATATTTATCTCCAGTCGGCAGGGGAGGTAGAGGAAGCAGAGCTCTCCACTCACCCCCCCCCCCCCACTTTTTCCTCATCTCAAGTTTCAAAAAGGGACTTCCCTTCTTCCGAATATTTAAATATTTTCCATTGTGCCCAAGTTTCCGAGTAAATCTCATGTCGATTTTGAAATGATAGTGTCAAATCCTCCATCCTATTTACCTCTTCGATTCGTGTGAACCATGAGAAGATTGTTGGAGGTTTTGTGTCTCTCCACTGCCGAGCAATGCACGCTCTGGCCCCATTGATAAGATGGCGTAAAATGTATTTACTGTATGTTTTCCCCGGTATTTCGGATACGTGCAGCAAGAATAAAGCTGGATCTTCTGGGAGGTTATATTCAGTGAATTTCTGTGCTATCTGACGTACCTCCCTCCAGAAATGCTGCAGCTTCGAGCACGACCAAAAAACATGAAGTAACGTCCCTCTTTCTTCCTGGCATCTCCAACATTTGTCTGGAATCTCCGTAAAATATTTATTGAACAATGAGGGTGTTCGATACCATCTTGTCATGATTTTAAAATTGGTTTCTTGGGCCCTAGTATATATAGAAGATTTTAACGCAAGATTTATAATCTGCCTATGTTGTGCCTGAGTAAATATCCTGTCCAATGTAATTTCCCACTTCCTTATATATGGAGGAATATAGTCCTCTGAAGGAGCAATCAGTAGTCCATATATTTTCGAGAGTGTATGATAACAAGGGCCCGTCTCCTCACACAGCTTTTCTAAAGAGGTCAATGGTCTTAGAAATCCCTCCAGAGGTGGAAGAATATTGAAAAAATGTCTCAATTGTGCTCCACTCCAAAAGTCCAGTCGGAAACGATCATTAGATGAGGTCAGTTCCATCAGTGAGGGCCAGTTACCCGTCGTTACTTTCACAAAGTGTGAAGCCTGAAAAATCTGTGAGTCTAAGAGTCTTCTCAATGGGCCCTCCTGTAGTCCCGGGGGAAACGTGGGTTCCCCACAATGGGGTACAGGGGGGAGTTAGCTGATGATAGTACGGTAGTGGAGCATATTTGAGAACAGATCCGCAGGGTAGGGCCCAAGGTTGGGTGCCCGACACAATGGGACCCTGCACTGTGATTTCTCGATCTTTGGCCATATTTTGAGGTTTGTATGCCTGCACCAGTCTATTAATCTCACCATGTGAGCCACTTAATAATATTTCTGGATGTCTGGAACTGCTACCCCCCATACTGTTTAGGCATGGTCCTTATTCGGCGTTGTAATCTTGGCCTCTTATGTGCCCAGACAAAGTCCGCTATCAATGCATTCGTCCGATTAAAAAATTCTGGAGGAATATGGATAGGTAGTGTTTGAAATAAATAGGATAGTTTAGGCAAAATTTTCATTTTTATTATGTTGCATCTACCAAACCACGAGAGGGTACCCTTGTCCAATTTAGCCAATAGAGTTTTCACTCTGCTTAATAATGGTAGAAAATTCAACGTAAAGATTTTGTTCAATTTAGGTGACATATACGTGCCCAAATATTTAAGAGGCGTCGAGGTCCATCTAAATTTGAAATTTACTTTCAGGGCACTGATTTGTATTGGTGACATAGATACCCCCATTGCTTCTGATTTTGTCATGTTGATTTTTAAATTGGATAAAGCACCATATTGATCCAATTCTCCCATCAGATTCGGCATTGATATTGCTGGCTTTGTGAGGGAAAACAAAAGGTCATCCGCATACGCGGAGACCTTATAATATGTATCTCCAGTTCTTATCCCCGAAATGTCTGGGTTTTGCCTTACTTTGCAGAGGAGGGGTTCCAGCAAGAGCGCAAAAAGGAGGGGTGATAAGGGGCACCCTTGACGGGTGCCGTTAGAGATAAAAAAGGAATCAGACATGTGTCCATTTACTTTGATTTGTGCCTCTGGTCTTGTATATAGACTCGATATCCATCCAACCATCCTCTGCCCCATACCCAAATATCGTAAAACTGAAAACAAAAAGGGCCAGCTAACCCGGTCAAATGTCTTTTCGGCATCCGTTCCTAGAAACACAGTGAGCATGTTGGAGAGGCCGGCTATATGGATAAGGTTCAAGGTTTTAATGGTATTATCTCGGGCCTCTCGACTTGGTATAAAGCCTACCTGATCTGGGTGTATTAATGCTGTTAGATGTGGTTGGATACGTGTGGCCAAGGGTTCCATCCGCAGCAGTCAGCCGTAGGGTCCACTATCATAGCGGTGCACTCCTGACCCCAACGGTGTGCATCTGTCACCTGGCCTCAGGTGACCTGACAGTTTGCACGGCCATGGACCTGGCTGATGTGCCGCTACCTGCCGATGATCAGCTGCAGGGCATAGTCCGCAGACTCTAGACCCAGGAATCTAATCAGACCCAGGTGATGCGATTCCTTCAGGATTTGGCTTCCTGCTTTGAACAACTTCAAGCCTCCTTAGAATCCCCGGTTCGACAATCTGAACCACAACCTGCTGCCGTATCAGCTCCACCTACAACCGCAGCCGCTAACCCGTTGCACTTACCAGCTCCGTCCCGTTACTCTGGGGATTCCAAGGCCTGCAGAGGGTTCCTTAGCCAGTGTACCATTCACTTTGAACTCCAGCCTCACAACTTCCAGTCTGATCGGGCTAAGGTGGCCTATATTATTTCTCTCCTGTCCGGCGAGGCTTTAGCTTGGGCTGCCCCTCTGTGGGAGAGGAACGACCCAGTTGTTTCCAGCCTGTCTAATTTCTTGAAGCTCTTTCGGAACATCTTCAAGGAACCAGGTCGTGTCTCTACAGCGGCCAGCGCCCTTTTACGTCTCCGCCAAGGGTCTGCTTCTGTGGGACAGTATGCTCTTCATTTCCGCATACTGATGGCTGAGCTGAGCTGGAACAATGAGGCCTTAGTCTCAACCTTTCTGCATGGTCTTTCTGATAGAGTGAAGGATGAGTTAGTGGGAAGAACCATCCCCAATGATCTCCTTGTGTAACCAGGTAGATATTTGTTTTCAGGAAAGGATCCTAGAAAAGCGACGCCAGCACTCCTTGGTCCTTGGTCAGCCTGAGCTCCCCTCTCTTCAACCAGTGGAGCATCTCCTGCCAGCTGAGGAACCCATGTAGCTGGGTCAGACCAGGCTATCACCCGAGGAACATGCTAGGCGCAGAACTCTGGGCCTGTGTCTCTACTGTGGGGGCAAAGGTCATTTTCGTGACACATGCTCATTTCGTCTGGGAAACGCTCGGGTCTAAAACATCTGGAAGGTGGAGTATTGGACCCAGAAAGTCACCTTTTCGTCTCCTTCTTTCTGTGTTTTTTCATGTTGGCGCTTCCTCCCACTCAGCCTTGGCTTATCTAGATTCCAGAGCTGCTGGCAACTTTATGGACTGGAGAACTGCATCTTCCATGAACCTTACCCTTTCACCCCTCACCACTCCATTGGTGGTCTCAGCGATTGATGGCACTGTTCTTCCAGGGGGCCCTATTCGCTTCCAGACCCTTCCTGTTAAGATGACGGTAGGGATACTCCACCAGGAGTGGATATCCTTCCTTATCCTTCCTAAGGTCTCAACTCC
This sequence comes from Rana muscosa, assembly GCA_029206835.1. Classification (NCBI taxonomy): domain Eukaryota; kingdom Metazoa; phylum Chordata; class Amphibia; order Anura; family Ranidae; genus Rana; species Rana muscosa. The sequence goes on along the minus strand of CM055122.1, from coordinate 1,240,363,981 downwards.
TATCGTATTGGGGCTTCCTTGGTTGCAGCTCCACTCTCCACACGTTGACTGGACTTCTGGGCAGATCTTGGCTTGGGGTCCCTCCTGTTTCTCATCCTGCCTACTCAAGGTTGCCCCTAAGGAGAGACTTCGCATGGCCACCACTTGAGTATCCTCTGCCCTTCCCGCTGCATATATCGATTTCCAGGATGTGTTCTGTAAAAAGTCAGCTGAGGTGCTTCCTCCTCACAGGTCCTTTGACTGTGCCATTGACCTTGTACCCGGAGCAGCTCTGCCCAGGGTTCATACCTACCCCTTGTCCATCCCAGAGACCCAGGCCATGTCTAAGTACGTTGCGGAAAATCTAGAAAAAGGATTCATCCGGAAATCCTCATCGCCTGCGGGAGCAGGGTTCTTTTTTGTTGCCAAAAAGGATGGTACCCTAAGACCCTGCATTGACTATCAAGGCTTAAACGCAGTAACAATCAAAAATCGATACCCCCTACTTTTAATATCGGAACTATTCGACAGGTTGAAAGGTGCCTCCATTTTTACCAAGTTGGATCTCAGGGGTGCATACAATTTGATCCGAATACGGGAGGGGGATGAATGGAAAACTGCGTTTAACACTAGAGATGGGCCTTACAAAAACTTGGTCATGCCCTTTGGTTTGTGTAATGCCCCAGCGGTGTTCCAAAACTTTGTTAACAAAATCTTCAGGGATCTGCTTTACCAATTTGTTGTCATTTACCTGGATGACATTCTCATCTTTTCGGATAATCTGTATGTTCACAGAGACCATGTCCGGATGGTACTTCAGCACCTTCGAGAAAATAATCTGTACGCCAAGCTGGAGAAATGTTCTTTTGAGTGTCCTGTTTCTGGGATGCTTTGTCTCTAACTTCGGTCTTCGTATGGATCCTGGAAAGGTCTCGGCCATTACCAACTGGCCTCTTCCTGCTAGCCTCAAGGCCACACAGCGCTTTGTGTTCACTAATTATTACAGGCAGTTCATTAGGAATTACTCTGCTATTGCTGCGCCTATTATCACCTTAACCAAGAAGGGTGCTAATGCCAAGGAGTGGCCCCCTGAAGCTGTCTCTGCCTTTCATGATTTGAAACAGGCCTTCGTGTCTGGACCTTTGTTGAAGCGACCTGACCCAGGAGATCCATTTTTTATTGAAGTGGACGCTTCCTCAACGGGGGTGGGAGCTGTGCTTCTTCAATCCTTTGGAAAGAAACGTCAACCATGTGCGTTTTTCTACAGAAATTTTTCTCAGGCGGAGAAGAATTCCGCCATTGGTGATCGGGAACTTCTTGCGATTAAATTGGCATTGGAGGAGTGGCATCAGCTCTTGGAGGTTTCCCCACATTCCATAACAATTTTCACTGACCATAAAAATCTGCAGTACTTACAGAATGCCAAGAGATTGAATCCCAGACAAGCCAGGTGGAGTCTCTTCTTTTCCCGTTTTAACTTCACCATTACGTTCAAACCTGGTCCCTGCAACAGTCGGGCTGATGCCCTCTCTAGGTCTTTTGACATTCAGGATGAGGAGCCTACCCTCGAGCCAGAGCCGATCATCCCTACCTCATGCATCCTTGCCCATTCTACCACCCTGGAGTCAAAGATTCCCCACTGAGCTAAGAACTAAGATCCTCCATTGAGGACATGACTCCAAGGTGGCAGGTCATGCTGGGTTCCTCCGATCCTTCCTCCTCATCAGTCGCCACTACTCGTGGCCTACTCTCCGTTCGGATGTCAAAGACAATGTTAAGGCTTGTCATGTCTGTGCCAAGTCAAAATCCTCCACGCAGGCTCCTGCTGGTCTTCTCATGCCCTTGCCCATTCCCAAGGAGCCCTGGTCTCATATAGCCATGGACTTCATCACCCATCTTCCACCTTCTGAGCAGAATACAGTCATTTTGGTGGTAATTGATCGATTCTCCAAGATGGCCCATTTTGTTCCTCTTCCTGGTCTCCCTTCTGCTCCTGCCTTGGTTCCCATTTTTGTACGAGAGATTTTCCGCCTTCATGGAGTCCCTTCCTATGTTGTTTCAGACAGGGATGTTCAGTTTACGTCTCGCTTTTGGAGAGCCTTTTGCAAGTCCCTCAACATTATCTTGGATTTTACCTCTTCTTACCATCCTCAATCCAATGGTCAGACTGAGAGGGTTAATCAGGAGTTAGAAGTCTTTCTCCGTACTTTGGTCTCGGCTCATCACGATAATTGGGCATCGCTACTCCCGTAGGCAGAGTTCTCCCACAATAATCATGTCAACGTCAGTTCTCAGAAGACACCCTTTGTCACTGTTTATGGAAGACATCCTCAGCTCCCTCTTCCTATGACCTGTTCTTCTGACATCCCAGCCTTGGCTACCATTCAGGAATCATTCAATTCCATGTGGGTTGATGTTCACAATTCCCAACAGACAGCTGCCAAAAAATTCAAGGGTTTTGCTGACCACCACAGGCGTAAGCCGCCTCCTCTACAGCCAGGAGACAAAGTCTGGCTTTCCACCAGGAACATCAGACTCCGGGTTCCTTCTCTTAAATTTGCCCCGAGATTCATTGGTCCTTACAATATAATTTCAAAGCTGAATCCTGTTTGTTTTAAACTCCAGATCCCCAAAAGCCTCAGGATCTCAAACTCCTTTCATGTATCTCTTCTGAAACCTTTCGTTTTAAATAAGTTCTCCCGTCCTCTCCCTACCTATTGAAGATGATCAGGAGTACGAGGTTAGTCAAATTTTGGATTCTCGCTTCTGTAAAGCTGTTCTTCAATATCTCGTGGATTGGGAGGGTTTTGGTCCTGAGGAGAGATCTTGGATTTCTGCATCTGAAGTCTTCGCACCTCGTCTTCTGAGGGAGTTCCATTTGAAGTTCCCCTCCAAGCCTGGTCCCAAGTGGGGGAGGGGGAGGCCTCGTAAGAGGGGGGGTACTGTCATGACCTTGCAGTAATACTTTCATGACCTGTCTGTCTCTTACATGGTCTTTGTATCAGCCTTAGGGCTTGCTCTCTCACACCTGCATGGTTAAGTAAACTTCCCTCAGTGTGGCTCCACCCTAGCCTCAACAGGAACCACTATTTAACACTGTGTTCTCCAAGCCTGCCTTGCCGTGCAATATTGTGTGTTTGGTTTCCTGTTTCCTGCTTGCTGTGTGCTCTACGTTTGTCTCTGTTACCGATCTTGGCGTGTTCCCTACCATCCCTGCCTGCTTGTGACCCTTGACCTTTGGCTTGTTCTCCATTTATCCTTGTCTCCTGTAGTTTCCTCCTATAGCCTACCGTGAGCGTGAGTTGGGAGACCCTGGGGGCTGCGACCTGGAGTCAGCTGTAGCATAGTCCATCCTCACCACTAGAAGCTCTGGTGAACACCTGCTGGTTCTTAGACTCCGCGCCCTGGGGAATCCTATGTTCTAGCTCCCTGTGGGATCTGTGCTGGTTCCCCAGTGGACCTGCTTTCCTGTACCACCCAGGGTTCCATCCGCACCAGTCAGCAGTCAGCCTTAGGGTCCACTATCATAGCGGAGGAACTCCTGACCCCAACGCTGTGCATCTGTCACCTGGCCTCAGGTGACCTGACATGTATTAGCACATATTTACATATTACATTTTTCAATTGTTTATATTAACTTAACATTTCATTTTCTAGTTGATTACCTGTTTATGTAAAATATCTAATCTTCAGATATGTATAATTCCATCCAATTTATTATCATATACTTAACTAATATTACCATTTGTTGTAACTATTTATTACTAATTGTAACTGTCTTTATTATTTAATATTCAATAAACAAAATTGACAAGTGAATTGTGCAAAGCATTGTCCTACTTGTACTTAAACGGTCCTCCTCCTGGTATCCTCATTTTCCATTTATCCAGCAATGATATAGGGTACCGCAAAACGCTATATATTGTATATCAAATTAAATAAGAGTTGTTCCATATTCATTCAATTTTGCCTAATACCATTCTATTTTTTTCCGAAATAATTACTAGATTACAGTGGTTGTTAGTTCCTGAATTTAAACATTTTGATAAGATCAGGAAACGTATCAACCGAGCGATTTCAACGTTTATGCCTTCTATTAATGGCTTGTCTTTTCGCCATGTTGACCTAGAAGGGGGTTTGAGAGGTTTTTACAGAAGGGATAATGTGCATTTGTCTATGGTTGCACTGGATATTTTAAATTTAGATTTGGAGTCTTGTATTGAATTGGCCACGGTTCGAGTGAGGTGCCAGGTACATTTAGGTTGAGCCTGGCTTGTGGGACAGTTTTTGGGTTAAAATACTTATAACTCGAGCTGTAATGCCTGACTTATCATATATGAATTTGAGATGTGTGTAAATTATATAATAATTTTGGTTTGGTGTTAAAATATTTGGTGATAAAACATCAAAAGTGTTATGAAATCGGATTAAAATATAATATTTTATTGGCAATAATAAAGGGCCGTGGCCAATTTCAATCCATTAAAGTATGTCTAATGTTTTTTATTTTCATTAATTATATAATTAAAGGGTATTATATGGATTAAGTACTGTCTATGATCCCATAAAAAATGGTGTTCTAAGGAGTCACTTCTGCTACATATCCCCTTCTGGTGGATTCCTAAGGTATGCTCCGGAAAAAATTGGTAACATATTCCTTGCATGCTGCATACTTCACAAGATTTTTTTTTTTTTCTTAATTTCCCTCTCTCTTCTTTCCTTTCTCTTGCCTCTTTGATTTGCTGGACTTCTCTCTCTCTATCTTTCTTCCCCTCTCTTGTATGCTCGACCCCTCTATCTGGGGGTTTAAGAGTTTGGGGGCCATGGAGAGGGATATACTTTATATGGGATAAGTAGATTTTTCTTAGTTTAAGCTGTTATTGATACTTTTGGTTCATCGCAACAAAGGGGTATATATTGAGACCGTATATGTGTGTTTTGTCTATGTGGTTTAAATATCTATGTATTGTTATGTATGTAATGTGAAAAAGGATTAATAAAAAGATTTAATACACAAGATTGCCCATCATGCTGGTCTGTTGCAGGATATCGATCTGGAGGAAATGGACCATGGAAAGCATATTTTCACCCCAGAGGTGTCTCAGAATGCATGTGGCAATGAATGCCGTCAGAAGTAAATAGAAAAGTACTTCACCAGGTGAGCAACATTTTTTTACATGACTTCAAATAGTAATTAATGTAATGATGGTAAGGCGAAACCTTTGTAACTTCCAATTTTTCCCATATGTACCCTGTGCACCTCTTCCATTAAAGTAATTGTAAATGGTTTAGTTTTACTAAGAGAAGAGATGCACATGGGCACATCCCTGGATCGAATGAGGGCTCACGTAAGTATAAAGGGGAGGAGCTGGATAAAACTATAATTTCCTAAGGAATTATGGGGCGTTCGTGGGAAATTAGAGCGCCTGCGGAACGCACCATAATGAACGTCGAGAGTGTCAATGCACTGAGAGATCGCATTGCATTGACGGCTGCTGATTGGCCAAAGCATGCACCTGACCTGCATGCTTTGGCCAATCACAGGGTGCCTTTGGCCAATCATGGCTCAGGGGGCTGAGTCCACGCCCCACACTTTGTAAGGCTGCTTACACGGCAACCGTACATAGTTTTATGAATGAGAGCAACAAAATTACATTTGTAAAAGAAAAAATTGAATTTAAAACTGCTTGCGGCTGTATTGTATTGCCAGATCCCAGCAATATAGATAAAAATAATAAAAGAAAAACGGCATGGCCCCCCCGGTCCATTACCAGGCCCTTCAGGTCTGGTATTGATATAAAGGGAACCCTGCGCCAATTTTATTTTAAATGGCATAGGGGTCCCCCCAAAATCTATACCAGGCCCCTTAGGTCTGGCATGGATTTTAAGAGGAACCGTGAGCCAAAATAAAAAAAAATGGCGTAGGGGTCCCCCCAAAATCCGAGCACGCAACCTGGCCGCACGAAAAGGGAAAGTGCTCTCACAACACACTCAATATGATTGGCATTATGGCTATTTCATTACGGAAGCTTTGGATTTAATTTTACATCATGAGTTTTTCAGTTTTCAGGATTCCCACTTCCTCCAGGTGCAGGGGGTTGTGATGGGGACTTGCTGTGCCCCATCGTATGTGAAACCTGTACCTGGGGGAGTGGGAAAGCAATATTTTTGAGTCTGAGGAGATGGCCCCCTATGGCAACAACATCATCCTTTGGTAGAGGTACATCAATGATATTTTTGCAGTTTGGGAGGGAACTACTGATCTCCAATTATTTTTGGAGTATATCAATAAGAATTCCATTAATCTCAGTTTTACTATGACCTTTGACTCTAAAACGATTCCCTTCCTAGACATTAATGTCCATAAGGATGATGATGGACGCCTTGGGAGTACTCTGTACCATAAACCCACTGCTGGTAACAGCATACTGCATGCATCTAGCTTCCATCCGAAACCATTAATAAAATCTATAAATCGCTCCATTGATCCCCGCTGAGCCGGCAGATGACAGGGCGGTCCCTGCACACTGGGGGGATCGGACTGTCCGTGTTTATCCTATCCGCTCTGCAGACGGATCTCCACTCAATCTGCCATTACTTTCAAAAGGGCCAGATCCTTATAAATATCAAGGGATCTTCACATGTGGTGGCTGTGGCTACTAGACATGTGCAGGATGAAAAAATGTGTTTCGTTTCGATTCGTTATTTAACTAAATTTGTTTAGTTAAATTTGTTGCATTTGTTACATTCGTTTTCGGGATTCGTTTAGTTTCGTATTCGAATTCGAAAAGATCCTACCGCATTCGAAAAAATTCTACCGCATTTGAAATAATTCTACCGCATTTCAAAAAAATTCGACCGCATTCGAAAAAAATTCTACTGCATTCGAAAAAAAATCTACCGAATTCGAAAAAAAACATCAAATTCGAAATAATTCTACCGCATTTGAACTAAACTATATATAACCATTTCCGAAATTCAAAATTCCTATTGAATGAAATCGAATTTGAATAGAAAAGATTAGGATAGAATAGAAAAGAATAGCATAAAAAAAAACAATAAAACAGAACAGAAAGAAAATATAATATATATGTGTGTGTATATACCATCTTCCGAAATTCGAATTTCTTATAGAATGAATTCGATTTTTGCATACAAAAATTAGAATAGAAATTAATAGAAAATAATAAACTAGAAAAACATATAGTATATTTTATTTTATTCTGTTCTATTGTTATTCTATTCTATTCTTTTCTATTTTCTATTCTATTCTAATCTTTTCTATTCTAATTCAAAATAATTTTATATTTGAATTTCGGAAAATGGTTATATATATAAATATTAGGGTTAGGGTTAATCCTAACCCGAACCCTATTATATATACATAACCATTTTCCGAAATTCGAATTTTGTATGGAATGAATTTGAATTTGAATAGAAAAGATTGGAATAGAAAATATTAGAAAAGAATAGACTAGAAAAACAATAGTACAGAATAGAATAAAATATAATATAAATGGTTATGTATATATAATAGGGTTAGGGTTAGGGCTAACCCTAACCCTAATATTTATATATATAACCATATATATATATAACCATTTTCCGAAATTCGAATTTCGTATAAAATGATTTTGAATTAGAATAGAAAGATTAGAATAGAATAGAAAATAGAAAAGAATAGACTAGAATAACAATAGAACAGAATATAATAAAATATAATATATGTTATCTAGTTTATTCTTTACTATTATTTTCTATTCTAATCTTTTGTATTCAAATTCAAATTCATTCTATATGAAATTCGAATTTTGGAAGATGTTAGAAAAAATATAATATAATATAATATATATATATATATATATATATACATATATATATATATATATATATATATATATATATATATATATATATAACATCTTCCAAAATTCAAATTTCATATAGAATGAATTTGGATAGAAAATATTAGAATAGAATTTAAAATAATAGAAAAACAATAGAACAGAATAGAAAAAAATATATAATATAATATATAAATATAACCATCTTCTGAAATTGGAATTTTGTATAGAATGAACTTGAATAGAAAAGATTAGAATAAAATGTAAAATAATAGAAAAGAATAGCATAGAAAAACAATAGAACAGAACAGAAAAAAATATAATAAATATATATATATATATATATATATATATAAAACCATCTTCCGAAATTCGAATTTCGTATACAATGAATTTGAATACAAATAGGAAAGATAAGAGTAGAAAAGAATAGTCTAGAAAAACAATAGAACAGAATAGAATAAAATAATATATATATTATATTTTATTATATTCTATTGTTTTTCTAGTCTATTCTTTTCTATTATTTTCTATTCTAATCTTTTGTATTCAAATTCAAATTCATTCTATACGAAATTCGAATTTCGGAAGATGGTATATACACACACACACACATTTTTTTTTCTGTTCAGTTTTTGCTATTCTTTTCTATTCTATTCTAATCTTTTGTATTCAAATTCGATTTCATTCTGTACGAAATTCGAATTTCGGAAGGTGTTTATATATATATATATATATATATATATATATATATATATATATATATTATATTTTTCTATTCTGTTCTATTGTTTTCTATGCTATTATTTTCTAATATTTTTTATTCGAACTATATGAAATTAAAATTTCGGAAGATGTTTTATATATATATATATATATATATATATATATATACACATATACACACATGCACACATACATACATATATATATATATATATATATAATTTATTATATATTTTTCTGTTCTAGTGTTTTTCTATGCTATTCTTTTCTATTCTTTTCAATTCTATTGTAATCTTTTCTATTCGAATTCATTCTATACGAAATTAAAATTTCAGAAGATGGCTTCAGAAGTTCAAATTGCGTATAGAACGAATTTGAATTCGACTAGAAAATATTTGAATAGAAAATAGAAAAGAATAGACTAGAAAAACAATACAACAAAATAGAATAAAATATATATTACATTTTATTCTATTCTGTTCTATTGTTTTTCTAGTTTATTCTTTTCTATTCTTTTCTATTCTATTCTAATCTTTTCTATTCTAATTCGATTTCCTTCTATACGAAATTCGAATTTTGGAAAATGGTTATATAAAGTTAACTTTTTTGAATTCTGACAATTTTTTTCGAATGCGGTAGAATTTTTTAGAATTTGATTGTTTTTTCTAATCCGGTAGATTTTTTTCAAATGCGGTAGATTTTTTTAGAATTTGATCAAATTTTTTCAAATTCTTATACGAAACTAATCTATTATAATCTTTTTGATTTAATTCTATAAGAAATTTGAATTTCGTATAGAATTAATTCAAATTTGAATAGAAAAGATTAGAATAGAATAGAAAAGAATAGAAAAGAAAAACAATAGAACAGAATAGAATTAAAAATATATATATATATATTATATTTTATTCTATTCTTTTCTATTGTTTTCTATTCTTTTCTATTTTAGTTTCCATTGTTTTGAATTATTTTCCAATCTATTCTCGAGTTCGAATTTATACTATTCTAATTTCGGAAGACGGTCATGTTCTATTTTATTACATTCTATTAAATTCTATTCTATTCTTTTCTATTCTTTTTTTATTCTATTGCTTTATTGTTTTATATTAATTTTATTGTATTTTTTAGAAAATTGATTTCTATTTTTTCTAATTCGATTAGAATTTGTTTTCGAATTTGTTTCAAATCAAATTTTGTTCGCGTTTTTTTTTAATTGAATCGTTTTTTCGGATTTGTTTAAATTCGTTATATTTGTAATTCGGAAATTTGGATGCATCCGAATTTCCGAATAATGAAAAATTTGTCAGAATTTCGATTCGGAACGAAACCAAATGCACATGTCTAGTGGCTGCTGCCAGTTCATGCACACTGCCTGCAACCCCATATTTCCTAACGGTTCCAAATTTAAAATCAAACATTACGCCTATAGCAAAACCAGAGGATTAGTTTACATGCTCCTCTGTGATTGCAAATGTTTCTATATAGGCAAGACCATTCAGGAATTTTGGCAGAGAGCCTATCGTCACATTTTCTGTATGAAAAAAGCTAATACCGAATTGCCACTGGGTAGACATGTTGCCCATATGCATGATGGAAAGTTTCACAAAATTCACTTTTTGATTCTGGACAGAGTTCAGCTCAGCCCCCATGGGGAAGACTGGAAGAAAACTTTATTACAGAAAGAACTACGATCGATTTCCAGATGCAAGGCAACCACATACCCAGGGCTAATGGCTCGTACACATGACCGGTTTTACCGTCGGAAAAACTGCGATGAGAGCTTTTGGCCGGGAAATCCAACCGTGTGTAGGCTCCATCACAGTTTTCCCAACGGGAAAACTTCCGGCAAAAAAGAGAAGGATCTCTTTTTTCCCGTCAGGAAAAAATCCTAGCGGGAAAAACAATTGTCTGTATGCTTTTCCGACGGGAAAAAAAACGTGCATGCTCGGAAACAATTTGACGCATGCTCGGAAGCATAGAACTTAATTTTGTCGGCTCGTCATAGTCTTTTACGTCACCGTGTTCTTGCCAGTCAAAAGTTCACCAGACTTTTGTATGACCGTGTGTATGCAAGGCAGGCTTGAGAGGAACTCCGTCCGGAAAACCATCGTTTTTTTATCCGACGAGAAAACCGGTCGTGTGTACGTGGCTTAAGTGATAAAATTTCATACAAACCTTTTTTGGATGGCTGTGTATCAGGTGGTTGGGAAAAATAGCACCACGATGTGGAGCGGTCCACAAGTGCTGTTCACCAACGTGTGAAAGGTCTTATGCCTATTCAATTCATTAGACATTCTTCTTTTCTCATTTAATTTCTTCCTTATCATCTTCTCTCCCCCTTTATATTCTATCCCTCACTTATTTTCTTCATCATTTATGGGTACATCTTTTAAAATTTGTATATATGATGTTTGCTAACCAACTGACCATTGGATTTTTTATCTTTATTTTTCACATTGTAAATGTATGAGCCAATCGTTCTTTTTCTGCCACTGCAACTATCGGTCATCCTTCAATGCATCAGTGGATCACCAGCCATCCCTTTCTTCTCCCCCGACATCCTCATAGAGCTCCCGCCTGGCGCACCCGAGCCATCCCATGTTATTAGTCTGCATATGGATGTGCTATAACATCCAGCCTGCTGCAATGTTTGCTGTGCTCCCTCATGGGTTATTCCATGCTTGGCTGTAGTCACATTGAGGCTTGGTAGATCCAGCCCTCGATGTGGAATCCACGTCCGGTTGCAGGCATTGTTGCATCGGCGGCGGTCCAACATGTGACGTCATCACGCCCCTGTGGGCGGAGCTATGCCACGCCCCTGCTCGGCCGGAGTTTCTCCATCCCTAATCAGGCCCCACTTCCCATGGGGCCTGACGTCTGATGATGCTTCAGGGATCACCTGTAGAGGAGCCCTTCCATTGGCTCTCCCTCCCTCTTAAGCATCCAGGTAGCAACTGTCTGCACACAGGGTTCTCTGATCGGCCGGATGTGTGTCTATCTCTCTGAAGCCCTTACAGGGTAAGTCCCCTCTCCACACTCGTTTATGACACTGTGTGTGGACGTGTATTTATGTGTATCCTGAGATGACAGTCATCGCAGTGGATATACATGTATCTCATATTGTTATTCATATATACATATTTTTTAGTGTAGACTCGCTTTTTGAGCTTGAAAATACTGACCACCTGGCTTCAATACCAAACAACTGACTCAGGACTATCTTCAGTCTGGACTATGTTGGTGCAGTGATTTTCTGCCATATACAGTGGTCCCACTGGTAGCTACTTGTTGATACATGTTATCATATATCTGCATATTTAGGTGCATTAACACATACATTTTCATGCCATTTCCTCTTTTAGATCCAAGTTCCCATTTGCGAGTATACCCATCTTCTAACATCACACAGTCTCTGTTTCTTCAGACCGCATCCTGGGAGAATCTCTGCGCGCCTGTTCCGAGTGGACCTATGGTTGGGTGTCAGGTAATAACAATGCATGGCCCGCTGATGCATGTTCTTAAGTTTCACGATATGATTTATCACTCAAAAATTTGTATGAGTGGAGTCGCATTATGGTTCTGCTTATGTATGTGCTGATATATATATTTGGATATCAATATGTAGTTTTATCTTGCAGAAAGCTATATGTACTGTATATTGAAGACACCTCTGAAGAAGGAGTCCCGAAACGCATTAGGTGTCTGCATTTAATCTTTCCAATATCCATGTATGGCTATCATACATTATTTTCACTTGATGTTTTGTACATGTACAGTCTGTAATAAAATTTGATATTTTTATAATTCTTACTACCTCTTTACTTTAATCTACTAGTGTCACTATAGTCCCACACCTTGAGGGATTTCTCAATTTCCATTTATTAGGGATGATGACACTTATCCATTGCAGCCATATTCCATATTTCTATTAAGCTAATGAACCAAAGCAACAATCCAAGTCTAGGAATGCCATCATTCATTATTACAAGTGTGCACTAAGGCAATGCACCTGTATTATATTGTGTCATAATGCACAGCAATTCACAGTAGTGTGTAGTGGTACTGTATGCTGTGTTAGGAAAAAAAAGGTCATACATATGCTATTTTAAGCACAGTAATGTGTAATACAGCCCATTTTTTTAAGAGCTGTCTTAACACAATGCACATTAACACACTGTAAAGATGTAAATGACCTTAACAGGAGTTAAAACACCAGGCAGCATAGCTTTTAGCTTTCCTGACGCAAACATGCTCATCTCAACAAGTCACATTTTCGTGAGAGGAAAATGTTAAAACATATTCATAATTTTTTTCAATTTTTTTTATTTTTTTTAAATATTAAACATGTTGATAATATGATTGACATTAATCATATTCTTCTATTTGTATGCTGACAAAACATTAAAATAGTCTATATTCTTCTTCACTTCAACACAAAAAGATCTCAGGCCTGTTTCCTCTGTGCTACTCTTAACCTTCACAAGAACAGCTAGCCATCATAACAGCTTTCAGAAAGCAAGTATTTGTTGATCATAATGCATGCACTGCATCAACAAATTATGCAGGCATCACATTCCAAAAGTACTGACATCTTAATCCCCCTCTGTGTCATTTTCTGAAATATTTTAAAAAATTCATAGAATAAATTTATGCCATACAGAAGATTTCTCATTTCTGTAACAAATGACCTTAAGTGTGGAAACCATTCAGCATCTGACACAGCTTGTGGACAATCCCGCTATATAATCCTTAAAGCAAGATGTTTTGCCACATTAAGTCACCAGTCAGCATTACATTTATTTTCATGCAGGCAATATTTGGATTTCAAGACTCATGGATAACAGTGTTCTTGATGGAAGAAAACTTTTTTTTACTACTATAGACAAAAAAATAAAAAATTCTTGTAGTGATCAACAAACTTTGCTGCCAATGACCTCTTAAATGTAAAGAAAATGGACTGGGTGAAAAAATATATTAAAAAAATGTGTTAAAGAGTATAATTTGTATTTAACTTTTCTCTGTATATCTTTGTAAACCTTCATTGCATTTGTGCATCATTTGAATAAACTATTATCTGTAAAAAAAACTGAAGCCCTGTACACACGATCAGTTTTACCGATGAAAACAGCCCGATTGGACTTTTTTCATCGGACAAACCGATCGTGTATGGGCCCCATCGGTCTTTTTTCCATCGGTGTTAAAAAATAGAACATGTTTTAAATTTATCCGATGGAAAAAAAAACTATAGCAAATTACTATCGTCTGTGTGGAACTCCATCGGATAAAAAACCCACACATGCTCAGAATCAAGTCGACGCATGCTCAGAAGCATAGAACTTAATTTTTCTTGGCTTGTCGGAGTGTTTTACGTCACGGCGTTTGGGACGATCGTTTTTTTGACTGATGGTGTGTAGGCAAGACTGATGGAAGTCAGCTTCATCAGATTTCCGATGGAAAAATCCATTGGTTTAAAATCCATAAGAAATCCGATCGTGTGTACAGGGCTTAAGAGTATCATTTATTTACCTCAAATTAAAGAGACATTCTTGCCTTGCCTCCAAGGGGAAATTCACAGTCTCTGCAAAAAAAGCTTTTTTACCTGGTTTGCGCTCCATTGCCACTCTGATGCAGCCAAAGACTCTACCTAGCACTTATGAGTTTGGGGCAGCAGATCACTTGGTCTCCTCTGACAGTGCTCTGGCCCAGCAGAACGTTGCACTGTGACCTGAAAAAGTAAGTGACAACACCACTTACCTGGGTCACTGATACCACTGATTTCAGTACTGGCTTGTGATGGAGTGGGAGATGGGGATATGGGGGGAAAGCAAGGCGATAGATGCCTATTTAACCCCTTACACGCGATTTACATCGGCACAATGGCACGGCTGGGCAAATTGACCTACCTGTATGTCCACTTTACATTGCGGCATAGTGGGAATGCGTGTGCCTGCCGTGTACTCCATGAGCGTGCCCGCGGGTCCCGCGGACTCGATGTCCGCCTGGGGGCCCGCGATTGTGTCAGGAAGCGGCAGAACGGGGAGATGCCTATGTAAAGGAGGCATTTCCCTGTTCTGCCTAGCAACATGACAGAGATCTACTGCTCCCTGTCATCGGGAGCAGTGATTTCTGTCATGTTCTAGTGAGACAATCCCCCCTACAGTTTGAATCACTCCCTAGGACACACTTAGGCCCTTGATCGCCCCTAGTGTTTAACCTCTTCCCTGCCAGTGTCATTTACACAGTAATCAGTGCATTTTTATAGCACTTATCGCTGTATAAATGACAATGGTCCCACAATAGTGTCAAAAGTGTCTGCCATAACGTCGCAGTCACGATAAAAATCACAGATCGCCGCCATTACTAATAAAAAAAATAAAACAATAAAAATGCCATAAATCTATCCCCTATTTTGTAGATGCTATAACTTTTGCGCAAACCAATCAATCAATCGCTTATGACGTTTTTATTTACCAAAAATATGTAGAAGAATACATTTCGGCCTAAACTGAGAAAGAAATTTGTTTTTTTTATATATTTTTGGGGGATATTTATTATAGCAAAAAGTTAAAAACATTGCTTTTTTTCAAAATTGTTGCTTTTTTTGTTTATAGCGCAAAAAATAAAAACCGAAGAGGTAATCAAATACCACCAAAAGAAATCTCTATTTGCGGGGAAAAAAGAATGTCAATTTTGTTTGGGTGCAAAGCGCTCTGGTCAGGAAGGGGGTAAATCCTTCCGGGGCTGAAGTACCGTATTTATCGGCGTATAACACGCGCCGGCGTATAACACGCACCCCAAGTTTAGGAGGAAATTTTAGGGGAAAAAACTTTTAGCAGGGAAGTTTAAGGAAAAATAACTTACCGTATTTTTCGCTCCATAAGACGCACCTGACCATAAGACGCACCTAGGTTTTGGAGGAGGAAAACCAGAAAAAAAATATTCTGAACCAAATGCTGTACTAAAATATTTACCAGTGCCCATGAAATGCAGCCTGACCTGTGCCATTATTGCAGCCTGACCATTGCCACTAATGCAGCCTGGATATTGCCATTAATGCACCCTTTACATATAGTTATTAATGCAGCCTTACCATTGCCATTAATGAATAAAATGTAATTAAATTAAAAACACAGTCCACTTTGCTGCAAAGATAGTCACTGGCTGCTTGCAGGAAGAGAAATTATATATTATTGATCAGTGTACTCTGTACAGCTCTGCACAGCACAGGGAAATGCATTGTTTTAAATGATTTCAAGGTAAAACTGTGCTACTCCTCCTCAGTGATGAAGAGTGCAGGAAAAGGTTGGAAACATGCAAAAAGAAGGAAGGAGAGATTGTCCCTGAATATGTGCTCCTGGAAATGAGAGCCAACTTTGTTATCCCTGTAAAGGGTGATTTTCTAAAAGATGTTCTTTATGCTGAGCTGGGGTTAGGAAGAGAGAGAGGCTAGTGAGAAGTGCACACACTCACTTGGAATACACCTGGGGGCTCCTCTCTAGCTCATTCAGTAGTAAATCAGTGTGTTTGTCGGCTGCTTCTTTTTAATCTTCCCGCCCACCTCTCCTTCACAGACAGAACACACGAGCAGGGAGGGAGGGGTGAGAGAAGAGATGTGTGAAGCTGCTCAGTCGGGACAGGCTGCAGGCATGCTGGAGGTGGAGTTGGATGGAGCAGTGTGAGGATTGGATCCTCTCCACGTAGGACATCTACACTTCCTGAGCCATCAGCTGCACTGTCTGCACAGTGCACACAGTGACAGAGAGCAGAGCGCCATCAGAGGAGGGAGGAAAGGAGCAGGTGGATGGGTTTTCCGTGGACAGGAACCAATCTCTCCACCCCTCACTTACTTCTCATGGCAGTGTCGGCGGGGGGGCGGGGCCGGCAGTGGCAGGGGGCGGGGCCTAATGTATATTCGCTCCATAAGACGCAGAGACATTTTCCCCCATATTTTGGGGGGAAAAATATGCGTCTTATGGTCCGAAAAATACGGTATATATATATGTATGTGTGTGTATATATATATATATATATATATATATATATATATATACATATATATATATATATATATATATATATATATGTGTGTGTGTGTATATATATATATATATATATATATACATAAAATATGTACTGTATATACAGTATATTTAAATATAGTATATGCTTACAACAATGTCAAGTGAAGTCAGCAGATTGCATTGTAACAGGAAGTGGGAAAAGAGGAAAAACTTTTGTATGCAAGATCCCTCATGGTTTTTTTTTAGCAGCATAGAGCAAGTGACAGTGATTTTCTTAAAAAATTATTAAGCTTTATTTTAACATGGTATCAAAGATCAAATGAACATGGATTCATATAGGTCATAAAAAATATTAAAACATGTATTAGTCTGGCCGTAACATAAAACATGTCTCGTAAACAGCAAAACAACTACACATGAACTTGGATATATTATAAAACCATAAAGATTTATTGGTGTTTCTTATTTGTCCCTACGCGTTTCGAACTGTTTGGGGTCAAAGTCTTCTTCAGGGGAGCGACATACATATTCTAAGCGAAAAAAGAAAAAGGTAAAAGGTTTATGAATTACATTGTTTACGGGTATATCAATCGGTTACATGTTCGTTATATTTTCTATTTTTAAGTTATGGTAAGATTATTTGTGTTTATTTACCGGTTTCACAACGAGAAAGTCAAACCTCATGACCAGACGGATTACTGCTCATCTAAAACCACTCCATGATCCGGTGATCTCATGGTATCCTCAAACTGGTCCCAGATCCTCCACAGCGGAAGCCCCACCCCCGCACGACTTATAAGGAGTCACCCCCTGATGGGACCAGAATGGGGGGGGAAGAAGGGGTGCAGAAGGGGGAGGGGGAATCCCCAAAGCACCTGTGATTGTCTGGATAACAAGATTTAAAAAGGATTTTATTAAGTTTATGCTAACCACATGGTTGGACGCAGACAGATCATGAAGGGCCTAATGGTGCATGTGTAATATATTAGTTATAGTTATAGTATCAATTTGAGTATGATTATTTTAATAGAGATATAACCAGTGTGTGTTATATGCACGCACGCACCTGGCCCGACAGCAGTATTTTATTTTTTATTTTATTTATATATTTTAGAATTATTCATTTATCGACATGGAATATGGTCGCAAATCGATATCTAGTATCCTGTATCCTGGGTCAGCTTAGGGCCAGGGCGTGCGTACAAAAATTCACACATTTGGTATTTCTTAACAATCAATTAATTATTAATATACTGGAAGGTTGAATGGAATGAAGAATATTTGTATTAATATTATTATATTTGTATATGTTTATGTTTGTTTTGGATATTAATAATAGTGAATTTAACATTGGTATGAAATAAAAATGTAATGTGATGAATGAGTGATCGTGTTAGAGAATAAAGTGAATGGGATAAGTGGAAAGGATAAATGTGTGTGGTGAACAAAATGAATATGGTGACAATTTTTTTGAATGACACTAAAATAAATTATAAATAATGATGAAGTGATTATGTTTGAAAAAATTCGTATAAAATAATATTGAAAAGAAATGTGAAAATTAATAAATTGAAACAACATAATTTGTTGAGTGGAGTGATGGAGTGCTATTATGTAGACTTCACAACGAGAAAGTCAAACCTCATGACCAGACGGTATTATGATGTTTGTCATTGACATTTTTCAAATAATTGGAACATAGTGCGGCTCGAACATGAGCGGCGTTGGTTTTTCAAATTATAAGCTATAACGTTCCCAGGATTAAATGAAATTATTTCATATGCACCCCCTTTTTTAAACAAAGAAGGTATTGCTCCTGGTAAAACAAATTAAATATTGCTGTTACTTTATGAATATATATTTGAACAATCATCCAAGAACGGCTGGGTTCCTCTAGCCCATATTAAATCAATCATTGTCTAATTAGTGACTGCCACACCAAAGTGAAATACATTTATAACTTAATATGGATTTGTTGAATTTATTATAGTATTGAACAATTCTGAGATTGCTGATTTTTCTGTGCCCTCCAGCTCCTGGTGGTCCGCTGCTCCTGCACCCCTTTGTTTCCTCTCGGGGGTACGTTTTTTGCCCCTCCCCTCTTCCCGACACACGGGGGAGATACTGCCTCGGCGGTTCTCCAAAACAGCTCCGATCGGTGCATTATACCACCAGCGCCGCTTCAAGGAGCTACTGTGTGTCGGCGGCGTCCTGGGATCATCGCTGGACCCTTCGGGGCCCTGCGCGCCTGCGCTGCCCGCCCGCATGCGCATGATGCCTCTGCGTTGCGCGCCCCGCGGTTCCGCCGCATGCGCATGGGGGGTCGGAGTGTCTCACTGTTGCCACGGCGATGTCGGCAGAGGCCGGGGATCCACCCACCGGAACGCCAAGGGAGTCAACCCTTAAGTCGCTGTTCATCAGCGGCTGGGGCTGGTGTGTGTGTGTGGGGGGGGGATTGAGGGAGGAATGGGAGGAGACTGGGATCTCAGCAGCTGATGACAATTATGTCATCCAATACTGCAAGATAAAAACCACCCAGCCTCCAGCTGATCAGTGTCATTCAAAAATGTTCTCACCATATTAATTTTGTTCACCACACACATGTATCCTTTCCACTTATCCCGTTCACTTTATTCTCTAACACCGATCACTCATTCATCACATTTAATTTTTATTTCATATCAATGTTATATTAATTATTATTGATATCCAAAACAAGCATAAACATAAACAAATATGATAATGTTAATACAAATATTCTTCATTCCATTCAACCTTCCAGTATATTAATAATTTTATTAGACCTTCCAACAATTAATTGATTTTTAAGAAATACCAAATGTGTGAATTTTTGTACGCACATCCTGGCCTTAAGCTGACCCAGGATACTAGATATCGATTTGCGACCATATCCCATGTCGATAAATGAATAATTCTAAAATATATAAATAAAATAAAATACTGCTGTCGGGCCAGGTGCGTACGTGCATATAACACACACTGGTTATATCTCTATTAAAATAATCATATTCAAATTGATACTATAATGTTACACATGCACCATTAGGTCCTTCATGATCTGTCTGCGTCCAACCATGGGGTTAGCATAAACTAAATAAAATCCTTTTTAAATTTTGTTATCCAGACAATCACAGGTGCTTTGGGGATTCCCCCTCCCCCTTCGGCCCCCCTTCTTTCCTCCCCCCCATTCTGGTCCCATCAGGGGGTGACTCCTTATAAGTCGTGCGGGGGTGGGGCTTCCTCTGTGGAGGATCTGGGACCAGTGTGAGGATGCCATGAGATCACCGAAGCATGGAGTGGTTTTAGATGAGCAGTAATCCGTCTGGCCATGAGGTTTGACTTTCTCATTGTGAAATCGGTAAATAAACACAAATAATCTTACCATAACTTAAATATGGAAAATATAACGAACATGTAACTGATTGATATAGCCGTAAACAATGTAATTCATAAACCTTTTACCTTTTTCTTTTTTCGCTTAGAATATGTATTTCGCTCCCCTGAAGAAGACCTTGACCCCAAACAGGTCAAAACGCGTAAGGACAAATAAGAAACACCAATAAATCTTTATGGTTTTATAATATATCCAAGTTCAAAGTACCAAATTGCTATACACTGGCAAGAATCAGAACGACCTAGCTTGAAGGGATGGTGCCATAAAATCGATGATATCTACAGACTGGAATATCTGAAGTTTAGGGAGGGGGAGGAGATGGAGCAGTTCGAAAAAAAATGGCGGGAATGGGTAACTTATAAACATACTATGGGATACGCAGAGTTGCTGGGAGCGTAATGGGTATATATGTGTGTGTATGCGTAGGCGCGTATTGTATGGGCATACATATATATAGAGATACGTGGCTATATAAATTTATATAGTTTATATAAATCATATAACAAAATTTAACACATAAATTATATCGATTTTATATGAGAGAGAGGCAAGATTAGGAGAAGAAAATGAAAAGGTTAAAGAGGGAGTAATAGAAGGGTGGGTAACCATAGAGGGGAGATCCGGGGAGGGGGGCGGGGTTGGGAGTAATGTTTTATTATCTCTCTGTGAAATATTAGGCTATTGTACATTTTGATATTATGCTATGAGATATGAAAATTAATAAAGACATTTAAAAAAAAAAAAAAACTTAAAAAAAAAAGAAAAAACGCGTAGGGACAAATAGGAAACCCCAATAAATCTTTATGGTTTTATAATATATCCAAGTACATGTGTAGTTGTTTTGCTGTTTACGAGATATGTTTTATGTTACGGCCAGACTAATACATTTTTTTTTTTTATGACCTGTATGTATCCATGTTCATTTGATCTTTGATACCATGTTAAAATAAAGCTTAATCATTTTTTAAGGAAATCACTGTCACTTGCTCTATGCTGCTAAAAAACCCCATGAGGCATCTTCCAGCAGCACCCACAACCCATATATATGTGTTACCTATTCTATAAGAGGAAAAACTTGAGCATGTGCTTGAGAATAGAACACATCTGGATGAAGAAAGGACCAACGCTCATGCTTGTCCTCTGAAATGAGAGGCTCCATAACCATCATCATGTAATCATCGGCCATTAAAACTTTGAATTTTGTGATCTTAGTTAAAGTAAACTTTTAATGAATGTGTATTGTGAATGTGATGTGAATTGTTATTTTTGTTAGATGCTTAAAAGCAGGGTATAGATAATTGTAGTTTGAATGTTTCACTATATACTCTGTACATTTTATCCACATTCTGTAATTAGCATCTTTTACATCTTTATTTAGGTATCCCTTTTAACACTTTTAATTTGTGTAAATGCTTGCTTTTATAAAGTCGCTATAGACCATAAGACACACACTCACCAGCCACTTTATTAGGTACGCCTTGCTAGTACCTGGGTTGGACCCCCCTTTCCCTTTAGAACTGCCTTAATTCTTTGTGGCATAGATTCAACAAGGTATTGGAAACATTCCTCAGAAATTTTGGTCCATATTGACATGATAGCATCACACAGTTGCTGCTGATTAGTTGGCTGCACATCCATGATGCAAATCTCCTGTTCCACCACATCCCAAAGGTGATTTATTGGATTGAGATGTGGTGACTGTGGAAGCCATTGGAGTACAGTGAACTTCATTGTCATGTTCAAGAAACCAGTTTGAGATGATTTGAGCTTTGTGACATGGTGCATTGTCCTGCTGAAACTAGCCATCGGAGGATGAGTACACTGTAGTCATAAAGGGGTGGACATGGTCAGTAACAATACTCAGGTATGCAGTGACGTTTAAAGGTTACTCAATTGGTACTAAGGGGCCCAAAGTGTACCATGAAAATATCCCCCACAACTGTTCAAACTGTTCTCGTCTGTCTTCACAAACAGGAAAAATAAATTATGTCACAGGATGTGGTGTGAATCTGTGCATAAAAAAAATGCATAAAAAAAACTGATGTCAATGTGCATAAAAGCACTATGAAACACTTATGAAAACTGATGTAAACTTGTGTCTCTGCAAGTGAAATCTGCACGTTTCTTCCATCAGTTTTTCTGCACGTATGGTGTAAACAAGGCCTAAGAGATCCACCACTGTAGAGCTGATTGCGGTTAATACTCCAGCCCCCTCCCTATTTTTTTTTTAATTCCAAAAAGATTTTATTAGAGTTTTTCATGAAATATACAGAGAAATACATCAAACTGGGGTTTCATACACAATAAGCTCAACAGTAGCTAGCAGGTTACTAACATCAAAATTGTCTAGAGGTTAGGTTAGAACTATATGGAGCTCTATAACATTACGAACAGTATGTAAGGTCCAAGCGTGTAGTGGCTTCTCTCTTTGATCATGTGTCTCGGTTCAAATTAACTTACTAACACTCTCGGAAACTATCCGGCCCACCTGAGGGGGCCTATACGCAGCAGCCCTGTATTACCCAATTCTGACTTCTTGGAACGGCAGCCTGGAGGTCAGGACCGACCCAAATAGTTGGCACCAACCTCCAGATCCCCGACCACAAAGGGCTCAGACCAGAGAGAAGAGAAGAGGATAGAAAAAGAAAAACGGGGAAGAAGGAGAGGTAAGTGAAAGAATTGGAAAAAAAAGGATTGACAAGAGGGGGGGTGGGGTCCCACCTGCTACCCCCTCCGTCTACTGTTTGCTGTTTACATCAACAGGGTCCTCCGGAATTCCGTAATGAACCATCTGAGATCACCTTGTATCTTGACAATGAATTACATGTTATGTTGTAACAGATCCTGGTATGATTGGGAGCTTTTGAACGTGATCCACGCCTCCCAAATTGCCGAAAAGCTTGAGATCTTGTCCTGTGAAGCGAATATCAGCTCCTCCTTTGTTGCTATGCGGTCCGTACGTGCCGCCCACTCTTTCATGGAGGGCGACCGTGTGGACCTCCAATGTACCGGTATGCATAGCCTAGCAGCGTTTATCAAGTGCATCGCTTTTGACTTAAAATATTTACCGTATTTTTCGCTCCATAAGACGCACCTGACCATAAGACGCACCTAGATTTTAGAGGAGGAAAATATATAAAAAAAAAAAACTTGAACCAAATGGTGTACTAAAATATTTAATAAAGTATAACAGAATAATATTTCTACACTAACAACTAATGTAAGGGGGCACCCTACACTGATCCCCAATTTAACTGGGACATTTACATGACCTCAATACAACAGGAGTATTTGCATATTTAGACATTTACACTGACCAGTAATGTAAATGGTGTATTTACAGTAACCCCCTCCCCCATCTCTCTACTAATCTCTGCATTCTTATCTCCCTCTCAGTACAACTCTGCCCCTCTAACTCATCTGCTAACCTCTGTCCCCCAAACCCCTCATCTTCTAACATCTGCACTCCAACCCTTCCTTCCCATTCAACTCTGCAGCCTCTGCAGCCTCTGCACCTCAAACCCCCCTCTTTGATCCCCTCTACATGCCCCCTATATTCACCTGTATGCTGTTCACACCTTCTAGGTGGGCGGCATGCAGAGGTGCGGGCGTAATTAGCATATGAATCGCGTCGGCCGACCTCATTAACATAACAATGCCCGCGCGATTTACATATCAATGCCGATCCTGTGGGGGTTAAATACAGAACAATACCCTTTTGTTTCTCTCCCAGTAGCAGCTGAAAGCATTAGAGAAACAGCATCTAGCTGGGGCAGAGTGATGCATAGGGCATCGTTCTGCCGTCGAAACGATCCCCCTATCAGCGGCTCTCCTGATTAGTATTCGCTCAGTTTTTTGGGGGATAAAAAGTGCGTCTTATGGAGCGAAAAATACGGTACTTTGGGGAATTTTGGAGAGGTGCAGCAGATACTGTGCTGGTGTAAACTCCAGGGGGAGCGCAGAGAAAGCAGTCCCCACCTCATGTACAGTACCTTACGCCAGTATGACTGAATTACCGGGCATGTCCACCAAATGTGGAGAAAGGCGCCCACTTCCCATTCACAACGCCAACAGTGCTCTGGCATCGGTGGAAAGATCTTGTGGAGCAACTGTGGGGTCTTATACCATCTAGTTTTGAGTTTGTACCCATTTTCTTGCGTGTTTACATTTGTATGAGTAAATGGATACGATCCCAACTGGCATCCCCTATCTCCCTGTCCAAGGCCGATTCCCAGAAGGCATGATCCACACTCAGAGAAGAGTATGGTTCCCCGAACATGGAGGCATACAGACCCAAAATCACGTGAGACTGTGGTGATGAGCTCGAACATAGGGATTCTAACACCGTGGGGTTTCTCGTGTATTGGATTACTTTCGCTGGGACGTCCAGAAAGTGTTTTATTTGCCTGTAGGGCCAAGAGGGGAAGGATTTAGTGTTAGACCGCGCCGCGAGATCTTGTATCTTCAGAAACTTGCCCCTGTGAAAGAAGTGCTTTGCCTGCATATGCGTGTGTGGCCGTTCCGATAAAAGGTAAGTCTTCGATAAGCCCGGGGGGAAATCCGGATTATCTCTGATGAGGGTAATCGGCCCCCTCCCTATTATCTTTCAACTTACTACAATTTTTCCTAAGGCACAGAGTGAATAAGTTTGAAACCTTTCTTGAAGGTAAACAGTATACAGTACAAGGAAATGATCTATTACGGAACATTTTTTGAAAAGTAAACTATCTGTACTACTGAGATAAGCCAATTTCAGCACATGGAACTTAAAGTCATTGTAAAGTCTTGTTTTTTCCCCCCATAAAAATAACAAACATGTTATACTTACCTGCTCTGTTGCAGTGGATTTGCACAGAGCAGCCAAGGTCCTCCTCTTCCCGGGCCCCTCTTCTGTGATCCTGGCCCCACCTGTTCAGTGCCTCCAAAGCAAGTAGCTTGCTATGGGGGCACCCGAGCCGAGTCACAGCTCCCCATGTCTATTCAGACACGGATCCCTGACCCAGCCCGCCCCCTCTCTCCCCTGATTGGCTAGCCAACTTTGATTGACAGAAGTGAAAGCCAATGAAGCTGCTGCTGTGTCTCAGCTAATCAGGAGGGAGAATCTTGGGTGACTGAGACACTCGTGGACATCGCTGGACAGTAAGGGACCTCAGGAAAGTGTTAGGGGGCTGCTACACACAGAAAGCTTCTGCCTTTACAATCCCTTTAAAGTGGAATTCCACCCAAAACTGGAACTTCCGCTTTTCGGAATCCTCCCCCCTCCGGTGTCACATTTGGCACCTTTCAGGGGGAGGAGGGAGCAGATACCTGTGTCTACCTGTGACCTACGCCACGTCCGGCGCCTACTCCGTCCCCCCCGCTGTCTTCTGGGAGACACACAGGTCCCAGAAGACAGCAGGGACCAGTGGGATTGCGCACTTCCTGATTCCCTTACCGAAGATGGCAGCACCTCCACCTGAGAGCCGAGGGACAGATCGGCTTCGGGTGCCGACATCGCGGGCGCCCAGGACAGGTAAGTGTCCATATATGCAGTATTTGTAGCTGCTGACTTTTAGATAAAAAAATTCCCCTCTACATGTCCCCTCTACATCCCCTCTACATGCCCCCTATATTCACCTGTATGCTGTTCACACCTTCTAGGTGGGCGGCATGCAGAGGTGCGGGCGTAATTAGCATATGAATCGCGGCGGCCGACCTCATTAACATAACAATGCCCGCGCGATTTACATATCAATGCCGATCCTGTGGGGGTTAAATACAGAACAATACCCTTTTGTTTCTCTCCCAGTAGCAGCTGAAAGCATTAGAGAAACAGGATCTAGCTGGGGCAAAGTGATGCATAGGGCATCGTTCTGCCGTCGAAACGATCCCCCTATCAGCGGCTCTCCTGATTAGTATTCGCTCCATAAGACGCACACACATTTCCCCCCGTTTTTTGGGGGATAAAAAGTGCGTCTTATGGAGCGAAAAATACGGTACATTTAAATGCAGCCTTGTCAGTGTCCATTGCAGCCTTGTCACAGTGCAGCCTTGTCAGTGTCCATTGCAGCCTTGTCACAGTGCAGCCTTGTCAGTGTCCATTGCAGCCTTGCCCCAGAGTCCATTTCAGCCTTGCCCCAGTGTCGCCGTGCAGCCTTGCCCCAGTGTCGCCGTGCAGCCTTGCCCCAGTGTCGCCGTGCATCATTTTAAAATTGGCGCGAGACTGTGCGGACGCCGCTGGGGACGCCGGGAACGCAGGGGATGCAGGGGATGCAGGGACTGGGCGGAGCCGCCGCCGAGATACACATAGCCGAGTGTACTCGGCTATACTCGGCTTTTCTCGGCTCCGCTCACAGTCACGCCGAGTCCCGCCCTATGATGGACATAACACAGGTCCAATGGTGGGACTGGGCGTGACTGTGAGCGGAGCCGAGAAAAGCCGAGTATAGCCGAGTACATTCGGCTATGTGTATCTCGCTCCGCTCCCCTCACAGTCAGCGGAGACAGCTCAGGGATGTCAGTATCGGCGTATAACAAGCACCCACGATTTTCCCCTGATTTTCAGGGGAAAAAAGTGCGTGTTATACGCCGATAAATACGGTAGTTAAAGAAATTGTATTCTTTTCCAATTGATGGTAAGCAACAGGGTTAACATACAAATATTAAATTATGCATTTTCTATATGGTAAATCAACACACCCCTTCAGTATACATTATATTTAACATATGCTAAATCACTATATTGTTAATAAATATTATGTACAAAATTTCACCACAATATTAATATAAATAAATCCCAAAATGTTTTTTTTATCACAAAATAAAGTCTCTCTGGCACAAGACTAGTAACACAAAAAAATATGTGTCCAGATTAAAATAGTCCTGCTTATTTCTCAGTAAATCTTTAATAATAAAGGCACATATTTTTTGTCAAAGTCCTACTGCCAGCTGCCTGTAAAACTCTCCTGAAAGCTGCTCCAGGCTTTCGTTCCTGGGTGCATACTGCCCTAAACCAGGGATGAGCCGAACACCCCCCTGTTCGGTTCGCACCAGAACCTGCGAACAGACAAAATGTTCGTGTAAACTTTAGAACCCTATTAAATACAATGGACTCGAACGTTCGAAATCTAAAGTGTTAACTATAAAGGCTAATATGCAAGTTATTGTCCTAAAAAGTGTTTGGGGACCCGGGTCCTGCCCCAGGGGACATGTATCAATGCAAAAAGAAGTTTTAAAAACGGCCGTTTTTTTGGGAGCAGTGATTTTAATAATGCTTAAAATGAAAAAATAAAAGTGAAATATTCCTTTAAATTTCGTACCTGGGGGGTGTGTATGATATGCATGTGAAGTGGCGCATGTTTCCCGTGCTTAGAACTGTCCCTGCAAAAAATGTCATTTTTGAAAGAAAAAAATGCATTTAAAACTGACTCGCGGCTATTAATGAATTGTCGGCTCCCGGCAATACATACAAAAGTCATTGATAAAAAAAAAAGCGTGGGTGTTCCCCAGAATTCAATTACCAGGCCCTTCAGGTCTGGAATGGATATTAAGGGGAACCCCGCCGCAAATTTAAAAAAAAATTGACGTGGGGTTCCCCCAAATATCCATTCCAGGCCCTTCAGATCTGGCATGGATTTTAAGGGGAACTCCACCCCAAATTAAAAAAAAAATGGCGTGGAGTCCCCCTAAAAATCCATACCAGACCCCTTATCCGAGCACGCAACCTGGCCGGCCGCAGGGGAAAAGGGGGGGACGAGAGAGCGGCCCCCCTCCCTCCTGAACCGTACCAGGCCACATGCCCTCAACATGGGGAGGATGTCCCCATGTTGATGGGGACAAGGGCCTCATCCCCACAACCCTTGCCCGGTGGTTGTGGGGGTCTGCGGGCGGGGGGCTTATCGGAATCTGGAAGACCCCTTTAACAAAGGGGACCCCCAGATCCCGGCCCCCCCCTATGTGAATTGGTAAGGGGTACATTGTACCCCTACCATTTCACGAAGAAAGCGTAAAAAAATGTTTAAAAAAACACACAAACACCTTGAAAAAGTCCTTTATTTAAAAAAAAAAAAAAAACATTCCAGCGGTGAAATCCAGTGTCCCACGGCGATCCCGATGTCCAGCGCTGTCCTTCATTGGTTGTGCCTGAGCGGACCTGATGGGGAACTCCCTCTCAGTATTTTAAATGTATAGACCCGCCCCTTCTAAAGTTCCCCATCAGGTCCGCTCAGCGGACCAGATGCGGAACATGAGAAGGGGCGGGTCTATACATGTATTACCAAAGTGAAAGCAGTCCCCCATCAGGTCCGCCCCCTCGGTATGTCAGACCCGCCTACGTCATTGGCTTGAGCGGGGAACTTCCTTCACTATGTAAATTTAAATTACACAGTGAAGGAAGTTCCCCGCTCAAGCCAATGACGTAGGCGGGTCCGACATACCGAGGGAGCGGACCTGATGGGGAACTTTAGAAGGGGCAAATTGGTGGCCACAGGAGGAGATTTGTTTGCAAAGGGTGGTGGTGTAAAAAGTGTTACTTGAAAAGGAGAAATCAAAGTGAAGTGGTAATAAAGGCTGCTACTGTAATAGACAGGGGAGCCAGAGCTGCAGGATCACATCACTAGTAGTGATGAGCCGAACACCCCCAGGTTCGGTTCGCACCAGAACCCGCGAACGGACCGAAAGTTCACACGAACTTTAGAACCCTATTAAATACAATGGATGCGAACGTTCGAAATCTAAAGTGCTATTTATAACAACTAATATGCATGTTATTGTCCTAAAAAGGGTTTGGGAACCCGGGTTCTGCACCAGGGGACATGTATCAATCCAAAAAAAAGTTTTAAAAACGGCCGTTTTTCGGGAGCAGTCATTTTAATGATGCATAAAGTGAAAAAAAAAAAGTCAAATATTCCTTTAAATATCGTACCTGGGGGGTGTCTAAAGTATGCCTGTGAAGTGCCACGTGTTTCCCGTGTTTAGAACTGTCCCTGCACAAAATTACATTTCTAAAGGAAAAAAAGCCATTTAAAACTGCTTGCGGCTTTAATGTAATGTCTGGTCCCGGTAATATGGATGAAAATCTTTAAGAAAAATGGCATAGCTACCCCATCACACACCCCCCCCCCTACCCCAGCCCATTACCAGCCCCTTTGGGTCTTGTATGGATATTAAGGGGAACCCCGCACACAAAATAAAAAAGGCCCTATATACTCTGAACAGCCGTATACAGGCGGTGCATACAAGACAGGGACTGTAGGTTTGTTCTTATGTAGAATCTGTTTGTAATTTTGAACAGGTACATTGTTTAACCACTTCGCGCCCGGGCTATAAGCAAAAGACGTCCGCAAAACGGTCGTCAATTGCTGATAGGACGTCTATGGACGTCCTCTTATTTACTTCCGCGATGCGCGCCACCGCGGGCGCGCGTCGGGGAAAAACTGTGCCCGCCGTGTCAGGCGAGTGCCGATGCGCGTGCCTGGCGGCCGCGATGTCCGCCAGGTACGAGCGATCGGCTGTCACAGAGCCAGGGACGTGGATCTCTGTGTGTAAACACAGAGATCCACGTCCTGTCGGGGAGAGGAGACGGATGGTGTGTCCCTTGTACATAGGGACAACCATCAGTCACCTCCCCCAGTCAGTCCCCTCCCCCCCACAGTAAGAACATCTAGCAGGGAACATATTAACCCCGTGATCGCCCCCTAGTGGTTAACCCCTTCCCTGCCAGTCACATTTATACAGTAATCAGTGCATATTTTTAGCACTGTTCGCTGTATAAATGTGAATGGTCCCAAAAATGTGTCAAAAGTGTCCGATGTGTCCGCCGTAATGTCACAGTCACAAAAAAAAAAATCGCAGATCGACGCCATTACTAGTAAAAAAATAAATAAAAAAAAAATCATAATTCTATTCCCTATTTTGTAGGCGCTATAACTTTTGCGCAAACCAATCACTATACGCTTATTGCGATTTTTTTTTTTTACCTAAAATATGTAGAATACGTATCGGCCTAAACTGAGGAAAAAAATAGTTTTTTTAAAAAAAAAATGGGATATTAATTATAGCAAAAAATAAAAAATATTGTGTTTTTTTCAAAATTGTCGCTCTATTTTTGTTTATAGCGCAAAAAATAAAAACCGCAGAAATGATCAAAGACCACCAAAAGAAAGCTCTATTTGTGGGAAAAAAAGGACATCAATTTTGTTTGGGAGCCACGTCGCACGACCGCGCAATTGTCATTCAAAGCGTGACGGCGCTGAAACCTGAAATTTCGCCTGGGCAGGAAGGGGGTTATGTGCCCAGTTGTCAAGTGGTTAAGTGTAGCTCCAGCCAAAAAATCAATTTTTAAGCTTTTTGGAAAACATAGGGAAGGGTTATCACCCCTGTAACATTTGTTTTGCTGTCTGTGCAGTGTGCACCTGTTCAGAACAGTTTACCTCACTTTCCGTCCTAATGACAAATGTGTTTTGAAAATTTGGGGTTTTTATTGAAACAAGAATTGGTGATAAAGCATCAGGGGAGAGGAGACACTTTTCCCATATTAACTCTTACAGGAGAGAATTTGCCTTCCTAGGGGTAGATTTCCTCTCACTTCCTGTTGTATCCTTCCGTTTGCAAGGAGGAGTCGTTTGTAAGTTGGATGTTTGAAAGTAGGGGCCTGCCGTATATATTCAGCTGAAATTTTCCCCTTACATGTTGGTGTTGCCACAACACTGTAAGCCCTCACAGTTACTCTTGGTGGGCGCATGAATGGGCCCTGCTGTGAATTATTAGATCAAGAATTGTAATTGCATGCCCCTGTTGAACAGGGGCTGAAAAATTGGGCCTTTGGTGGTGGTGGTGGTGTTGACACAACACTGTAAGGCCTCACAGTTAGTCTTGGTGGGCGCAGGAATGGGCCCTGCTGTGAATTATTAGATCAAGAATTGTAATTACATGCCCCTGTTAAACAGGGGCAGAAAAATTGGGCCTTAGGCACTGTTGCCACAACACTGCAACCCCTCACAGATACTGTACTTGGAGCACAGCAATGAGCCCTGTTGCAAAGTATTGCATCAAAAATTGTAATTACACGCCCCTGTTAAACAGGGGCTGAAAAATTGGGCCTTAGCCACTGGTGCTGGTGCCACGACACTGCAACCTCTCCCAGATACTCTAGTTGGAGTGCAGGAATGAGCCCTGCTGCAAAGCATTGCATACATTTTTTTAATTACATGCCCCTGTTAAACAGGGGCATAAAAATTGGGCCTTAGGCACTGGTGCCACAACACTGCAACCCCTCACAGATACTGTACTTGGAGCACAGCAATGAGCCCTGTTGCAAAGTATTGCATCAAAAATTGTAATTACACGCCCCTGTTAAACAGGGGCTGAAAAATTGGGCCTTAGCCACTGGTGCTGGTGCCATGACACTGCAACCTCTCCCAGATACTCTAGTTGGAGTGCAGGTATGAGCCCTGCTGCAAAGCATTGCATAAAAAATTGTAATAACACGCCCCTGTTAAACAGGGGCTGAAAAATTGGGCCTTAGCCACTGATGGCGGCACCCAGAAACAAAAATGTTCTTCCAAGCTATCATCATCAAACGGATCATTGAGGAGGAGGAGGATAGTCAGTCAACATAACAAGACAGTCTCTCAGCATCAGCATCAGTCTTGAAGGGATGTGACATTTGAAAATAAATTAGTCTGTTATATCAGCTTCAGGTGTTTGGTAGCTGGTGGTGATCCAAGACTGGTTCATCTTTATGAAGGTCAGTCGATCAACAGAGTCGGTGGACAGGCGCACCCTGTGATCCGTGACAAATTCTCCAGCAGCACTGAATGTGCGTTCTGAAAGAACGCTGGATGCAGGACAGGCCAGTAGCTCAATTGCATACTGTGCAAGCTCTGGCCAGTGATCCATCCTCAAGACCCAGTAAGCCAGAGGATTTTCGGTGGGGAAGGTGTCCAAGTCTGACCTTGCCCCTAGGTATTCCTGCACCATGTATATCAGACGCTGGCGATGGTTGCTGGAACCGATCATACCTTGGGGCTGCGGACTAAAGAATTGTCTGAACGCATCGGTCAGACGGCCACCTTCCCCACCGCTCCTTCTTTGACTGACCGAAGCCTCAGCAACTCGTTGTCCAGGACCAGGAGTTTGTAACCTCCCAGTCTCTGGGAACGCGTTGCACAGACCTTTCTGCAAGGCCTCCCGGAGTTGTCTCATCCTCTGCTCCCTCTGCGACGGTAAGATAAGGTCCGCAACCTTACCCTTGTACCGTGGATCAAGGAGAGTGGCCAGCCAGGCTTGATCCGAAGAATACGAGGATCCTTCCGCAGACTTTGCAGGATCAGGGAGGCCATGCAGCGTAGGTTAGCTGAGGCATTCGGTCCGGAGTCCTCTGGGTCACTAAGGATGACATGATCCGCAGCCACCTCCTCCCAGCCACGTACAGGTCCACTGGTTTCTTGGGACTGTAAATCATCCCTAAAAGACTGCTGCTGATGATGCTGAGTGCCAGGCTCCACCTCCATGCTGACACAATCCTCCTCCTCCTCCTCCTCCTCTTCTTCCTGTGCGATGGGTGGGACGGAAGGAACACTGTCTGGGTAAAGGGGGCCTTGAGAGGCAAGGAAGTCCTCCTCTTCCTGCCTCTGTTCTGCCTCAAGTGCCCTGTCCATTATTCCACGCAGCGTATGTTCCAACAGGTGGACAAGAGGTACAGTGTCACTGATGCATGCACTGTCACTGCTCACCATCCTCGTGGCCTCCTCAAATGGTGCCAGGACAGTGCATGCATCCCTGATCATGCCCCACTGGCGTGGTGAAAAAAACCCGAGCTCCCCTGACCCTGTCCTGGTGCCGTAGTCGCACAGGTACTCATTGATGGCTCTCTGCTGCGTGTGCAGCCGTTGCAGCATGGCCAACGTTGAGTTCCACCTAGTGGGCATGTCACATATAAGGCGGTTCTTGGGCAGGTTCAACTCCTTTTGCAGCTCAGCCAGGCGAGCACTGGCATTATAAGATCTGCGGAAATGCACACAGACATTCCTGGCCTGCCTCAGGACATCCTGTAAGCCAGGGTACCTGCCCAAGAACCGCTGCACCACCAGGTTAAGGACGTGAGCCACACAGGGCACATGGGTCAGTTGTCCCTGTTGGAGAGCGGAGAGGAGGTTGGTGCCATTGTCGCAAACTACCATTCCTGGCTTAAGCTGGCGTGGCGTCAACCACCTCTCGGCCTGCCCCTGCAGAGCAGACAGAACCTCTGCCCCAGTGTGGCTCCTGTCCCCCAAACACACCAGCGCAAGCACGGCATGGCATCTTTTTGCCTGCGTACTTGCGTAGCCCCTTGAACGCCTACGGAGCACCGCTGGTTCCGAGGACAAAGCACAGGAAGAGGCCACGGAGGAAGAAGAAGAGGAGGGGGTGGAGGACAGAGGTGTGTCACAACCAGTAGTAGCATTTTGGAGGCGTGGCGGTGGAACAACCTCCAACACTACTGCACCTTGTCCTGCATCCTTCCCAGCTGCCAAAAGAGTGACCCAATGGGGCGTGAAAGAAAGGTAATGTCCCTGTCCATGCCTGCTGGACCATGAGTCAGCGGTAATATGCACCTTACCGCTGACCGCCCTGTCCAGCGAGGCCAAGACATTGCCTTCCACATGCCGGTAGAGAGCCGGAATCGCCTTCCGTGAGAAAAAGTGGCGTTTGGGAACCTGCCACTGAGGAACCGCACATTGCACAAACTCATGGAAGGGGGCCGAGTCTACCAACTGAAAAGGCAGCAGTTGAAGCGCTAGCAATTTAGCCAAGCTAGCATTCAACCGCTGGGCATGTGGATGGCTGGGAGTGAACTTCTTTTGACGGTCCAGCAGCTGGGGCAGGGAAATTTGCCTGCTAGAATCGGACGTCGGTGTACTGCTAGCAGAGTGCCCGCAAGTACTTGGCTGTGACACACCTAATTCTATACCTTCATTCCTCTCAGAGCAGGTTTCAGAGAGGACTGAAGGTATAGTGGGGTTGGAGATCCCAGCTGATGCGGTGCAAGAAGAGGTCCGCTTTGTTCTTTGGTGTGGGTCTTTAAGGTAGGCTTGCCAACGAGCTGCATGGCAGGTCAACATATGTCTGGTCAAGCATGTGGTGCCCAAGCGGGTGATGTTTTGGCCACGCGATATACACTTGAGACATATGTTACAAACAGCAGCTGTGCGATCTGATGCACTCAACTCAAAAAAGGCCCACACCAAAGAACTTTTTGAATAACGGGCAGAGGCAGCGCCCTGCACAGGTGGAGCTCTGCGGTGTGATTCCGTCGGTGTGCTGCCCTTACGCTGGCCCCCGAGGGCATCCTGCCTCGTTGGAGATGTGCCTCCTCCTCATCCTCCTCCTCCTCTTCCTCCTCTCTCCTATTAGGCACCCACGTGGAGTCAGTGACCTCATCATCCCCTCCCTCCTCATCACTGGAGCCAATCTGGCAGTATGCTGCAGCTGCTGGAACATGACTGCCAGATTGGTGTCCTTCTTGAGCATCCCCTCTCTCTGCTCTCACACTACTGCCTTCCTCTAGCTGGGTATCATCATCAGACCCTTCGAAACGCTGGGCCTCCTCCTGGAGCATGTACCCAACACTGTGCTCAAACAGTTCGGGGGACTCCTCAGGAGGACATGGTTGGTCTAGGGAAGGAGTGACTGATGATGACATTGATACCAGAGAAGAGGATGCTTTGGCAGCTGCTTTGCCAGTACCCTGAGCCTGGGTGAGAGAGGATGAGGAGGATGAGGAGGGCTTGGTCATCCACTCTACCAAGTCTTCGGCATGATGCGGCTCAACACGTCCAGCTGCCGAAAAGAAGGACAAGCGTGTCCCATGGCCACGTGCTGATGGCGATGCACCGCGTCCACGACCAGCACTGTTGTCTCTAGACACAGAGCCTGCTTGCCCTCTTTTATTGGCTCCTGACTGTCTGCCTCTCCTTGTTGCCTTCCAGACATTCTAATGGCCTGCAGGGAAATGGGAAAACCAGCAATAAGGCCTAGCTTCAGGAGTATATTTTGCAGGAATCACACTACGCCTGCTGTAGGTGCTGCAAATGCCTGTTGGTGTAACACACCAGGAAAAAGCAGCAATACAGGCTAACTTCAGGTGTAATATGGTCAGGAGGCACACTCCGCCCGCTGTAAGTGCTGCAAATGTCTGTTGGTGTAACACACCAGGAAAAAGCAGCAATACAGGCTAACTTCAGGTGTAGTATGGTCAGGAGGCACACTCCGCCCGCTGTAAGTGCCGCAAAATCCTGTTGGTGTAACACACCAGGAAAAAGCAGCAATACAGGCTAAGTTCAGGTGTAATATGGTCAGGAGGCACACTCCGCCCGCTGTAAGTGCCGCAAAATCCTGTTGGTGTAACACACCAGGAAAAAGCAGCAATACAGGCTAAGTTCAAGTGTAATATGATCAGGAGGCACACTCCGCCCGCTGTAAGTGCCGCAAAATCCTGTTGGTGTAACACACCAGGAAAAAGCAGCAATACAGGCTAAGTTCAGGTGTAATATGGTCAGGAGGCACACTCCGCCCGCTGTAAGTGCCGCAAAATCCTGTTGGTGTAACACACCAGGAAAAAGCAGCAATACAGGCTAAGTTCAGGTGTAATATGGTCAGGAGGCACACTCTGCCCGCTGTAAGTGCCACAAAATCCTGTTGGTGTAACACACCAGGAAAAAGCAGCAATACAGGCTAAGTTCAGGTGTAAAATGGTCAGGAGGCACACTCCGCCCGCTGTAAGTGCCGCAAAATCCTGTTGGTGTAACACACCAGGAAAAAGCAGCAATACAGGCTAAGTTCAGGTGTAATATGGTCAGGAGGCACACTCCGCCCGCTGTAAGTGCCGCAAAATCCTGTTGGTGTAACACACGAGGAAAAAGCAGCAATACAGGCTTAGTTCAGGTGTAATATGGTCAGGAGGCACACTCCGCCCGCTGTAAGTGCCGCAAAATCCTGTTGGTGTAACACACCAGGAAAAAGCAGCAATACAGGCTAAGTTCAGGTGTAATATGGTCAGGAGGCACACTCCGCCCGCTGTAAATGCCGCAAAATCCTGTTGGTGTAACACACCAGGAAAAAGCAGCAATACAGGCTAAGTTCAGGTATATAATGTGCAGGAGGCTTAGCAACAATGACACTGACACTGTCCCCTGCCTATCCTTCTCTCTCCCTGCACACAAGGTTTATCAAAGTATATGACACTGACACTCTCCCTGCCTATCCTTCTCTCTCCCTGCACACAAGGTTTAGCAAAGAATATGACACTGACACTGTCCCCTGCCTATCCTTCTCTCTCCCTGCACACAAGGTTTATCAAAGTATATGACACTGACACTCTCCCTGCCTATCCTTCTCTCTCCCTACACACAAGCTTTAGCAAAGAATATGACACTGACACTCTCCCTGCCTATCCTTCTCTGTCCCTACACACAAGGTTTAGCAAAGAATGGATTTGACACTGTCCCTGCCTATCCTTCACTTTCCCTGCTCCGGAACACACTACACGAGGCCGCCGCGCTGGCGGCCTTTTATAGTGTGGGGCGTGTACTAAACCCCCTCAGCAATAATTGGCCACAGGCATCCTGCCTGTGGCCAATCATTGCTCTCCTCGCTGCCGGCGCTGTGATTGGCCAAGCATGCAGGGTCACAGTGCATGCTTGGCCAATCACAGCGCCGTGATTACACTGCGATGGCGCAGTGTATTGTGGGCCGTTCGCGTCACTCGAATTTGGCACGAACGGCCCAAATCGTTCGTTGTTCGCCGAACGCGCGAACAGCCGATGTTCGAGTCGAACCTATGTTCGACTCGAACACCGAGCTCATCCCTAATCACTAGACCAGAGTGGATTGAAAATTGGTAAGTACACAGACACTTTTTTATACAGAGTATGCAGGATAGGTAGGAGGAGGGTGAAGGGAACATGGAGGGAACATGTTACCTTATTTATCACTTTTATATTAGCGAAACCACATAATGCAGTGTTCATGAGCCTTTATTCTGTGTATCCAATAAAATATATGGATGGGATGAAAAGAAAATGAACCCTGTATAGAGTCCACTACCAACTATCAAATAAAAAAAGGGAACTAAAGGAACATCAAATCACAAATATTATAAAACAAAAAAGGAAAAAGAGGAGAGCACACCTTGTCTCTAAATCAAAACTTATAAATTACTACACGTATACAGATTTAAAGATGTTCAGATGTCCTACCTGAACCAAAACAGATTTTTTTTTAAATATATATTAATACTGTACATACACAGTATATACACACATATATACTGTACATATATATATATATATATATATGTATATACATACTGTCATCAGAGTAGTGCAGTGTCACCAAATTGGGGTGGTGATCAAATTTTTTATTTTTTTTACACTATGATTGCTTGTTATGGTCACGATCATTTTAACTGTCACAAATGGCTTTTATTCATAATCAGTGCTGACTATTGTGATTGCGGTGATTGACCACAGCAATCACAGAGTACAGGGCCATTATGACTGACCAATCACAGATGATATCACAAATGGATTGCATTAATGACAGTTGTTTACTATTGGGCATGTCACCTTTTACTGTAATTACATGGTACCCGGGACAATCACAGCAGTCCAGTACTGACAACTGTGGTCACATGCATGCTGCTGCATGCCCCAGGCATGTCCTCCTAGAACAAGAGAGCACCAGACCAGCTGTTTATATGCATTGGCTTAATGTGATATAATAATATTAAATATCAAATTAAATAAAGGAGAAAATATAAGAATTAAAGTGATACTAAAGTCTCATTTTTTTTTCTTTAAAAATAATATACATGTTATACTTACCTGCTCTGTAAAATAGTTTTGCACAGAGCAGCCCAGATCCTCCTATTCTCTGGTCGCTCGCCGGCGCTCCTGCCCCCCCCTCCTGTCGAGTGCTCCCACAGCAAGCAGCTTGCTATGGGGGCACCCAAGCTGAGCTGAACCTCTGTGTGTCCATTAAGACATGGAGCCATGGTTTTGCACCATCCCCTTTATCTCCTGATTGGCTAACTGACTTTGATTGACAGCAGTGGGAGCCAATGGCGCCACTGCTGTGTCTCAGCCAATCAGGAGAGTGAGTCCCAGACTGCCGAGGCACACGTGAACATTGCTGGATAGAGATGGGTCTCGGATAAGTATTAGGGGGACTTGGGGGGGCTGCTACACACAGAAGGTATTTTATCTAAATTATGATAAAAAAAAAACTGTCTTTACAACCAGCTTAATTAAAAGAAAACAGCATTATGTACATGTTCAATCCAGTTGGAGCAATGGTATTAAGTTCAAAGATCTCTTTTAATTTCACATTGTGACATCTCCAGTCTGGATTTACTATTTTCCCCCAAATCTTTTCCCTTTCAAACTCCTGTTGTGGAACTCATTATAGGGTCTGGGGAGAGGGTGCTTGTCATTACCTTGTAAAATCTTAAAAAAATGTTCCTGAATTCAGACACCTAAAAGAGAAGTATGGGTTTCCTTTTTTTTTTTGCTTAATCCTGATCCTTATGAGCTGCTAGTATCTACAAATCTTTCCTGCCCTCTGAGAAGTGCACAGTTTCTGTTAAAATAGAGTTAGTTACCTGT
This sequence comes from Rana muscosa, assembly GCA_029206835.1. Lineage (NCBI taxonomy): Eukaryota > Metazoa > Chordata > Amphibia > Anura > Ranidae > Rana > Rana muscosa. Next base: position 1,240,325,373 of record CM055122.1, on the reverse strand, counting down.
GTGAGGGTCTACAGACTTTCTTGAAGCGTCATACTGACAATGAGAGTCTGGATCCACCCCCCCCTTCTCCTCCCTATGATTGATATCGGCTATGGGCTCTGTACTCGTTCCCGAGACTAAACACAACACACAGAGCTGCTCTCCTCCTCCCCCTTCCCTCTCCCCTCCCCCATCCACTCTCTTCCTCCTCCCTCCCTCCTCCCCTCCCCATTTCCTCTCCTCCTCCCTCCTCCCCCTTCCCCTCTCCCCCTTCCCCTCTCCTCCTCTCTTCCTCCCCCTTCCATCCCCCTCCTCCCTCGTGTAGACAGAACGATCTCAGAACACATTCAGGAAAGCAGCAGGCATTAGTGAGTGTAGAAGTCAGTGATAGTGCTCTGTACAGTGTATTATATTCTACTTTCCTGCTAAAATTTGAATGCAAAGAAGAAATGTTTAAGCCAAAATATTATTATTTTATTATTATTATACAGAATTTATATAGCGCCAACAGTTTACGCAGCACTTTCCAACTTGAGGGTAGACAGTAGAAAGACAATACACTTTAATACAGTAGGAATCAGAGGGCCCTGCTCCTTGAAGGGAAGGTGAAGAGATACAAGAGGTAATGGCTGTGGGGGATGTGCTGATGGAGAAAATAAATGTACAGTTGTTAGGTGGGGGCCGGATAGGCTTCCCTGAAGAAATTAGTTTTCAGGGATCGTTTGAAACTGGACAAAGTAGGGGAAAGTCAGACAGATTGGGGTAGAGCATTCCAGAGGATGGAAAAGGCTCTGGAGAAGTCCTGAAGGCAAGCATGGGATGAGGTGACAAGGCAGTTAGAGAGCAGGAGGTCGTGGGAGGAGCGAAGAGAACGATTAGATTGGTATTTTGAGACTAGGTTAGTGATGTAGCTGGGGGGCCAGGTTGTGGATGTCTTTGTAAGTTATTGTTATTATCTTGAATTTAATTTTTTGGTTGAGTGGCAGCCAATGGAGGGATATAGCAGACGCTGAGTGGTTTGTGAGGTGGACGAGCCTGAAGTGGGGATAGCCTATTTAGAGGTAAGCCAATGAGGAAGCAGTTGCAGTAGTCAAGGTGAGAGGTTACCAGGGAGTGATCTAGAAGCTTTGTGGTGACATTGGTTAGAAAGGGGCATATCTTGGAGATGTTGCGGAGGTTGAGAAGGCAAATTTTGGATAGCGATAGGATGTGGGGCCGAAAAGGTTAGTTCGGAGTCCAGGATTACACCTTGGCGTGGAGAGTCAAGTTGATAGTTGAGCCGTTGATATTGACAGAGATATCAGGGGAGTGGCACCTGGAGGAGGAAATATCATGAGCTCGGTTTTGGATAGGTTAAGCTTGAGAAAGTGATGTGACATCCAGGCTGATATGTCTGCTAGTAAGTTGGCGATGCGTGAGGATACAGATGGAGAGAGCTGGGGGGGGGGTGGAGGGATAGATTTGGGTGTCATCAGCGTAGAGATGATATTGAAAGCCATGGGAGGCAATCAACTGACCCAGGGAGGTGGTGTAGATTGAGTAAAGGAGACGTCCAAGAACAGAACCTTGGGGGACCCAGATGGAGAAGAGTAGAGGAGGAAGTAGAGTTGTAAGTGACATGGAATACAACACTGGCTTTTGTTTGCATTGCCTGCATTTACTGTAAAACAATTACAGCTAATATTGTGATTTTATCATTTTATTGGTTATTCAGATTGTTCGATGTGATTGAGGCCATGGAGCCTTCCATGTACATATGCTTAGGCTGGTTTCATACTGCTAGGAGTACAGGGGATGGGGATGATGGAACTGTATAGGAGTACAGGGGATTGGGTTGACAGGATTGTATAGGAGTACAGGGTATGGAGAGGATGGGACTGTATAGGAGAACAGGGGATGGGGATGACAGGACAGGAGGAAGTACACGGAAGGCTAATGGCAAAGGGAAGCTTAGACACTGTTTAGGATAGGTAGGTGTCCAGCGTTCTCTATACTGGGGTCAGAGAACAACCCCAATATGTGTGGCCCAGGGTTCCCAGGTGAGTTTGAATTTGTCTACTGTGTCCAGGATAGTGTTGGAGATCAGCTCCTGGGACATTATCCAAGAGATTTTTTGTTTAGTTAATTGGTAGGAAACTGTCTGAGATTTCCAGACCCGGGCAATAGATGTCTTGGCACCTAATAGAATGAAGCAAATCAGGGTCTGAGATGGCTTGGGGGTTTTTGGGTTGAGACGGTTGAGTAGAGCAATAGTAGGGTCTTGCTTAATCTCAATGCCTGTGACTTTGCGTATTAAGTGGAACATTTTGTTCCAGTAAACTCTGATTCTGGGGCACTCCCACAAAGTATGAAGGAGAGTGCCCATATGGCCACATCCCCTGAAGCAGAGGGGGAGGATTGCAGGAAATATTTGGATAAGCGAGTAGGTACCAGGTACCAGCGAGTCATAACCTTGAGTCTTGCTTCAGTCAGGGAGACATTCAAAATGCCTTTGTATGATCAGGCAAAGTTAGAGTGCCAAGATTCTAGATCCCAGTCAAATTCCAAGTCTCGTTCCCAGCTCACCATATAGGTCGCTTTCTCCAAAGGCTCGGCTAGGGCTGAGTATATCAGGGAGATACCCCCTTTCGTATCCATGGCTGAGGAGCACCATTGCTCATAAGGCATAACCGAGAGGGGAATCGCGTTGCTTTTGTGATATTTGGTGAAACCGGAAAGTTTCAGAAGGGGGCATTTCTAGTTTCAGGGTACAGTATCTCAAAGTGAGGGGGTTATTAGAATTAAAAAAGTGTCCGATTCTGTATAGGCCTTTGTCCAACCACCACTTGAAGGCTTTGATATCTAACCCTGGGGGGAACTGGGGATTGTGAAAAATGTGGGCGAGTGGGTGCCAGGCAGAAGTCAGGAGTTTAATTTTGCGTAGGGAGTCACAAAGTGTCATTGAGTGGGAGAGTGTAGGGGCTAGGATTGGGGGGCGGCTTTTGGGTGGGCTCCAGAGTAGGAAGTCCAAGGTGTGGCCAGGAGTTGTTTCTCGTTCCATGGTCACCCAATCAGGTTTCGGCCCCTTAAAGTAAACGGTCGAAAACTGGCATAAATGGGCCTCCTGATAGTACCACCACAGGTTGGGTAAGCCTAGGCCACCCTTAGTTCTGGGCCTAAAAAGGACACCCTTAGATAGACGGTGCCCCTTCTTGGCCCAGATAAACCGTAAAATTGCAGAGTGCAATTTATCGATGTATAGTTTGGTGACTGGTATGGGAAGGGAACGGAAAAGGTACAACAGTCTGGGTAAAAGGCTCATCGTGACTGCATTTACTCTGCCTAGTCAGGATATTTTATATAAAGACCATTGGAGAAGGTCTTCCATAAGTCTTTTAAACATGGGAGGGTAGTTACATTTGTATAAATGATCAATTCTAGATGTGAGATTAATGCCTAGATAGGGGATGGATGTAGAGTTCCAAGAAAAGGGGAAGTGGTCTTTTAGTCTATCTACCAAGTCTGGGGGAGTTGAGACGTTTAGGGCTACCGATTTAGTCATATTTACTTGTAGGCCCGATGCCTGCCCGAAGTCTGAAAGTAACCGTACAATGTTGGAGGTTGAGATGAAGGGGGACGTAATAAAGAGGACATCGTCCGCAAGTAATGTGCATTTATGTGTCGATTGGCCACAGCGAACCCCGTGGATATCCGGGTGGAGTCTGATCGCGATAGCCAAGGTTTCAATGGCTACTGCAAAAAGAAGGGGGTAGAGGGGGCAACCCTGCCTCGTGCCTTTCTTAATTAGGAACTGTTCTGACAGATGTCCTTGGAGTCTAACCTGAGCGTTGGGTTGAGAGTAAAGGGTCTCCAATATTTTGACGAAGTTAGGACCGAAACCCCATCTCTGGAGTAAAGTGAAGAGGTAGTGCCAGGCGACCGTATCAAATGCCTTTTGGAGATCTATAGATAGGAGGTAACCCTCCTGGGGGGTACCCCCGTCCCACCCTGACTTCATAAGAGATATAATGTCCACCGCTCTCCGTATCTGGTACGGACCCTGCCTCCCCACCTGGTCCTTGTGGATATATGTATGAATAATAGATGCCAATCTGTTCGCCAATATTTTCGTCATTATTTTTACGTCATTGTTGATTAAAGAGATTGTAAAAAGAAAAAATATTCAGCGCTGAAAAAATTGTTAGGAAATACTAAAAGTTGCAAGCCAGCACTCAAGGTATACTCATAAAAATCCCTCAAATACAATCTGAAATAAAAATAGTGCAGCGCAACAAAATTAAAACTATGTAGAATACATGTCATAAACACATATCAAAATCCATAAATCAATAACATAAAGTCCATAGGTGCTTGTGAACCAGCAATAATAATATCATGCAAAGTGGATATAAAAGTGTCCAGAGATCCCTCCACCACAATAGGATTGGCCTCTCACCTCACAACTTCGACCTAACTAGAGGTCACACAGCTTGTACTCAAAAGAGTAAATGAGAATCACATGGGAAAACTCCGATCAAACAGTGGTCTCATATAGCAGGATATCAGGCTGGAAACTCCATCATATAGGAAGACAAGAATAAAGAACGATCTAGTGCTCTCTGTATAGACTGTTTAATGTATTAAAATATACAACTCATAAAATGTTACTCACAAATAAGGCACTCAGACGCGAGTGTCAGCGTTCAAAGCATATGGATAGAGCGGCGTGGTAACACAGACTGTGGTGATGACCGCGAATGACGTCTAGCGTGGCTCCTCCCCCCGTACGCGTTACGTCCAGTAGGCGGGACTTCCTCAGCGTGGGGTTGGATGACAATATTTGGCTAATATTGTGGCATGTGAGATCAGCCTGGATTGGCTGACTCTTACTGGGAGGTTGATTCGCTGCAGGATGGTTACCATGACACTATTTTAGTTGCTGTGTTGCGAGACGTCTGTGTGTCATCCAACCCCACGCTGAGGAAGTCCTTATTCTTGTCTTCCTATATGATGGAGTTTCCAGCCTGATATCCTGCTATATGAGACCACTGTTTGATCGGAGTTTTCCCATGTGATTCTCATTTACTCTTTTGAGTACAAGCTGTGTGACCTCTAGTTAGGTCGAAGTTGTGAGGTGAGAGGCCAATCCTATTGTGGTGGAGGGATCTCTGGACACTTTTATATCCACTTTGCATGATATTATTATTGCTGGTTCACAAGCACCTATGGACTTTATGTTATTGATTTATGGATTTTGATATGTGTTTATGACATGTATTCTACATAGTTTTAATTTTGTTGCGCTGCACTATTTTTATTTCAGATTAAAGAGATTGGCCTATAATTACTGACTTCGCTGGGATCTTTACCCGGTTTGGGGATTACCGATATATAAGCTAGGTTAGCGGCAGCATCTAGGGGGGAGTCCTTGCTTAGTGAGTTGAAAAAGCGGGCCAGATACGGAGAGAGGGCCTCTGCAAAGGTTTTATAATAATGGGTGGAGAAGCCATCGGGGCCTTGGGCCGAGTCTTTTTTAAGGTCTTTGATGACTCCTCGGATCTCAGATTCCTGGAATGGCAAATCTAAGATAGAGCGATGAGATTCTGAGAGTTTTGGGAGGGGAGTGTTCTCTAGAAAGGCATCGAGGTGATTGGGAGAGATGGGATTATCGGCTGAGTATAGGGAGGAGTAGAAAGACTGAAAAGCTTTGAGTATTTTTTGGGGGTTTTGAGTCAGAGAGCCAGTCAGAGATTTAACTTTGGGTAGGGCAAAAATCCTGTATTTGGGGGTAAGTTTAGCCGCTAACTGTGGGCCAAACTTATCCGCCCGCATGTAATGTCTGCCCCTAGTCCAACGTAAGTGTTTTTCTGCAGTAGAGGTAAGGGCTAGGTTAAGGACCATCCTGGAAGATTCCAAATTGGCTAGGGAAGTAGGGGTGGGTTTCTGTTTGTGAATTGCGCTAAAGGTTTTAAACTCCTTTTCAAGTTTAATAACGTCTGCTTTTCTTTCACGCTTCAGTTTAGAGGAGAGTTGAATAAACTTCCCTCTCATCACCGCTTTATGGGCTTCCCACAGAGTGCAAGGGGAAATGTCTCCCGTGTCGTTAGTCAGAAAGTATTCCTGAATATCTCTTTCCAACATGATGCAATGCACAGGGTTGGAGAGGATTGTTTTGTTTAGGCGCCATTGTCGGGGTCCTGAGGGGGTTACAGATTCTGTGAGTTTCAAGTTTACTATGGAATGATCCGACCATGGAACATCTTAAATGGAGGCTTGGGTGGCAGAATGTATATCAGAGGTGGATATAAAGATATGATCTATCCTGGCGTAAGTTTTGTGTGGTGCTGAGTAGTGCGTGTAGTCTTTCGCAGAGGGGTTGAGTTCCCTCCAGGTGTGGATAAGGCCAAGTGAGTGTAGGAGTCGGGCAATGCGAAGGCTTTGTTTAGGTGGTTTTTGAAGTGGGGGATCCCTTGGGTTGATTTATCCATCCGGAGGTGGAAGGTGATGTTGGAGTCACCGCCCATGATCACTCTACCCTCGAAATGAGGGGATTAAGGACTGTTTAACTGCGATAGAAATTCTGAGGTCTGCAAGTCGGTGTCTTTGTTTTTGGCTTCTGTGAAGCTGTTTATGTTTAATAAACCTAATTTCCCCGAACTTTACAACTGGTGCAGGAAGCAGGGCCGGACAGAATAACAGGCATAAGAAGATATTTTTTTTTTTTTTTTTTGCATTGGACTTAAAAACTGACATTTAAAGAGACAGTGCATTGGATTTATGTTCTGGGTTAAAGCTGCAAAAACCCTGAAAGCTGAACCAATGGAGGAGCTAATTAAACAACTTTCCCTGGCTAATATGCAAGCGCAGACACGCCACAAGGAAGCTAATCAGGGATTAGCAACCCAGCTGGAGCTACAACAAACTCACCACAAAGAGGCGCTGGCTCTGCAGCAAGAAAGTACTCGTCTGTTGGTGGCCCAGCTGGCAGCCCAGCAGGCGACCCAGCAAGGGGTTATGCAGGCTCAGGTGACTGCCTTACAATAAGCAGTGCAGCAGCTTTCTCAGGGGCATGAGGAAGCGGCTGTTGCCCCTGGCAACCAGGTGACCGCGAGGGCGAGCCATTTTCTGCAGAAGTTGTCCCAGAGTGATGATGTAGAGGCATTTCTTGCTACATCTGAGAGGACAGCAGATAGAGAAGGGTGGTCCTAGGACCAGTGGGCCCGCATCATTGCTCCTTTCCTCACCGGAGATCCTCAAAAAGCCTACTTTGACTTTCCACCGGTTGACGCTAAAGACTATCAAAAACTAAAGGCAGAAATTCTGGCTTGTCTAGGGGTGACTACGGCAGTTCGAGCCCAATGAGTGCACCAATGGAAGTATCATCCAGATCGGCCACCCCGGACTCAAACACATGACCTGGTGCAACTGGTAAAAAAATGGCTGCAGCCTAAGGTGTTGTCTGGCCCCTAAAATCGTGGAGCGGGTTGTGCTGGACTGATACCTGAGGTCCCTGCCAGATGACCTTCAACGGTGTGTCAGCCATTGAGAACCCAAAACAGTGAATCTCCTTGTCGAGATGGTGGAACAATATACAGTGGTGGAGGATCTGCTCGGCCCTACCAAGCCCCAAGGGCCCAGTCTGCCACGGCCTGTTTGATCAACTGCCGCCCTTCGAAAGGATGTCCCACGGAGCCCTCAAACAAACACCCCGGAAGGCCAAGAGTCACTTCCGGTACCTTCTCAGCATTCTGTTCCTGTTGAGAGAGGAGGGGATGTACAATGTTGGCAATGTCATTCCTGGGGCCATACCCGGCACACTGCTTGGTGAGGCTAAATGAACATACAGTATTACAAATATAATAAACGGCTTCCCGAAACATTCGGTTTCCAAACATTATTTACTGGCTCACAACAAGGACCCTTCAAAAAATGTATTTTTGGGTATAGACAAATATTCCCTACATTGGAGGGGAAGTTCTCTAGTTAGAAGCATATCCAGGCTTGAGATGTCATGGATACACAAGATCAAGAGTTATGTCCCTTTTGGACTAAACGTTGCTATAGATGTGAATTTATTGATAATTCATAGATGTGATTTTTTTTAAATGAATATCCCTGACATTGTGAACTTGATGTAAGACTTTGGTGGTAACACCTTTTGGGTTGGGTATTGGTAGTAAGTTCTGCCATTTTCTGAGTGGGATATTTTATTTTTATTATCATCTTTATTTTTCTTCTATTAATAATTCCCTTCTTGGCTGTATTTGCCCCTTTAAAGTACACTAGTTTTACAAACCTTTGGTGTATATATAATACATTTTTACATATGTGTGATATATGGTATTATAAATAAATATTGATCTTACATAATCTTTGAGATTTTATTATATTCATTTATATATATTTAATTTTTTGATATTTATTTAAATTTTTTGATATAATAGTTGGTATATTTACATTTATCCTCTGGGGGCATTAATGCATGCATGCCCTTGTCTCTTAGCCCCCCCTTTTTTCGTTATATACCTGGGAGTTTTTTCCTGTCCATAATTGGAAGATGACATTCGGTTCCCTTTAAAAGTCTGGATTGTTATAAACAATAATATGAGGGGTTTAATGCCACCATTGATGGTATTTGCTTTCTGCCATAATACAATAGACCATTTTTTTTTCTCTCAATATGAGCAGTTAACAAAACAAAATATCTTTGCGGGTTTGAATTTAACATGCTTATATAGCTTGTCTTTTCTTGTTTTTTAGGCTATATTTTCTTGTTCTCTTTCTCAGGATCACTATTCATTTTTAAATATATTTTAAATACAGATAACCCCCATATTGGCTGAGATCAGTTTTTCCAGTTTCCAATATGGTGGCTCAGGTTCTGCCATTCAAGTCTCAGATCGAGGCGTGGTTCGTCCTTTCAGTATATAGTGCGATGAGTCAGTGCGTCGCCCGTGCTCCAGGACGACATCAGAGTGTGACGAAACGCGCATCAGGAGGAGTGGCATGCTGACGTCATCGCCCTGTGTACCTTAGTGAACAGGTGTTCGCTTGCCGGGCGGCTTTTAAAATTTCTGCAATATTACTTCTTACTGCATGTAAGTGTAACCTTTAACTTTTAATAAATATTCATATTACGATTTACACTATGGTGAGCTCCTTTCTATTTTGGGTTAACTTCTGGTCCTCAATCATGACCATTGAGTGATCGAGTTTCCCTGGTCGTTTGCTGTGTGTTCCTGCCCCATCATATCAAGTATTTGGGAGCTGCCATTTCCATCCCTTTGGATCAAAAGCCCTGGCGGGGTTAATAGCCACAAGTCTATGTTAGCTTGCCTCTGGTAAGCACGCAATTAATGTTTATAGACTAATTTATGTCAATATTATGTGGTGTTGGAAGCAATTTATAACACGTGAATTTTTAATTAGCGCAGCTTCATTTTATTATCTCAAATCACACATTAGACCTTACCAAGGGGTATTGGCAAATGACCAAGGCTGCTAGAGAGAAAATGGCTTTTTCTACCCCAGAGGGGAGTTTTCAGTACAAAAGAATGCCTTTTGGACTACAAACTGTTCCAGCCACGTTCCAGCAAGCAATGGATAGGATATTAGAACCTTACTGGTAGTATGCCTCAGTGTACTTGGACGACATTGTCATTTTTATTAGAGACTGGCACTCACACTTGCCCAAAGTCCGGGCAGTGTTGGACTCCCTCTGGAAGGAGAGGTTTACAATAAACCATGAAAAATGTGCTTTGGGAATGGAGGAGGTAAAATACCTGGGATATATTGTGGGTAGAGGGGTGGTGAAACCTCAGGTCAGCAAAGTAGAGGCTATACAGAACTGGCCCCGCCCCCTCACAAAGAAGCAGGTACATGCATTCCTGGGTATGGTGGGATACTACAGGAGGTTTGTACCCAACTTTGCCACATTAGCGGCTCCATTGACTGATCTGAATAAGGGTCAGAAATCGGTCATGGTGGAGTGGAATGCAGACGCTGAGAAAGCTTTTTTGGAGCCCAAGTCGGCACTGTGCCAACACCCTGTCCTGATAGCACCCAATTTTTCAATTTTGTTTATGGCGAGGAGCACCAGGTAGTCTTTGTCAGTAGGAAGTTGGCACCAGCGGAGAAAAACTATACTATAGTTGAACGAGTGTCTGGCCATTAAGTGGGCTCTGGAATTCCTCACGTATTACCTTTGGGGAGGAAGTTTCGGCTGATTTCTGACCATGCCCCTTTAACAGGATTACTCGTTGGTTCCTGGCACTCCAGGAATTTAAATTTGTGGTGGAGCGTAGGCCCAGGAGACTGCATCAGAATTCAAATGCCCTCTCCCAAGTCCATTGTTTTAGCTCCACTGTTGCCTCCACCTCCTTGGTGTTGGGGCAGAGGGGGGGGGGGGATATGTACAGGATGCTGTGGCTGGGTCCTGGAAGGATGCTATATTTACCCTCTGTTTGGACTGTGGTCCCTTTAAGGTAACAAAAAGGTTAACTCACCTGTCAGAGGAAGTGGGTTTAAAAAAAAAAGACAGGAAGTTGTAGGTGGGTGTGGAGGAGTATAGAGGAGACTGTGGCTGGTGGATGATGAACAGCTGTGAAAGCCCACGGCAGAGTCATGCCTGCAGTGGAAGTTACCTGCGATAAAAATAAAGACTGTTTAACTGCGGTAGCAGGTCTGAGCTCTACAAGTCAGTGAGACTGATATTTCTTTCTGTTGTTTTTGGCTGCTGTGAAGCTGTTTAAGTTTAATAAACCTCCTTTTGATTGAAAAGCCTGTGTCCGGCGATCTAGCTGGTTCCCAGAACTTTACAGAGTACAATGGGGATGATGGAACGTACTGCCCGCTTTAGAAGGCATGCGCGAGTCACGGATTTTGCACACGAATGTGCGTATGCGAGTGCATTAGACACGCTTTGGCGCTCAACGGCCTATAAAAGACTCTCCAGGGTTACCGTTCCTTGTGGTTTGATCTGCTTCTGTTCCCTGTGTTCCTGTGCCTTTTTCTTGTTCCTGTGTTTGACCCAGCTTCCTGACCTTGCTCCTGTCTCCAGTCCTGACCCTGGCTTGTTTGACCCTGCTCAGTTACCTGTCTGATCACCTGTTGCCAAGACCCAGCCTGGACTCTCACTATTCTCTGCCTGCCGTTTATGTGTATGACCTGGCTTGTCTGACTCCGCTCCTGCACCTGCTGACCTGCATTGTCTGCTCTGCATACCTGCACCTGCTGGCCTGCATCCGCTGCTCCGCATACCTGCACCTGCTGACCTGCATCTGCTGCCCTGCATACCTGCACCTGCTGACCTGCATCCGCTGCTCTGCATACCTGCATCTGCTGCTCCCAGCTCCAGCTGTCCCAGCTCCCACTTGGCATCACTACACCCAGCCGAGAGGACCAAGCAGGCACCCTTACCTCACTGCACTCTTAACACCACTGTCCCCACTCCAGTGGTCTCCGAGACGGGGTTGTACGGGAGGTCTGCACCTCAGGCTCACACCTAAGGTACGTGACAGACTGTATAGGAGAACAGGGGAGGGGAATGACGGGAGTGTATAGGAGTAGAGGGGATAGGGATGATATCAGTGGCAGTGGTGATGGGGGGATAGGGATAACATCAGTGGCGGTGGTGATGAGGGGATAGGGATGACATCAGTGGCGGTGGTGATGGAGGGATAGGGATGACATCAGTGGCAGTGGTAATGGAGGGATAGGGATGACATCAGTGGTGGTGGTGATGGGGGATAGGGATGACATCAGGGGCAGTGTTGATGGAGGGATAGGGATGACATCAGTGGCAGTGGTGATGGAGGGATAGAAATTATATCAGTGGCGGTGGTGATGGGGGTATAGGGATGATATCAGTGGTGATGGGGGGATAGGGATGACTTCAGTGGTGGTGGTGATGGGGGATAGGGATGACATCAGTGGCGGTGGAGGGATAGGAATGACATTAGTGGTGGTGGGGATGGTGAAGACATCAATGGTGGTGGGGATAGGGATGACATCCGTGGTGATGGGGGAATAGGGATGACATCAGTGGCAGTGGTGATGGAGGAATAGGGAAGACATCAGTGGCGGTGGTGATGGAGTAATAGGCATGACATCGGTGGTGATGAAGGGATAGGGAAGATATCAGTGGCAGTGGTGATGGAGGGATAGGGATGATATCTGTAGCGGTGGTGATGGGGGATAGGGATGACATCAGTGGCGGTCGAGGGATAGGAATGACATCAGTGGCGGTGATGATGGGGAAGACATCAATGGTGGTGGGGATATGGATGACACCCGTGGTGATGGGGGAATAGGCATGACATCAGTGGCAGTGGTGATGGAGGAATAGGGAAGACATCAGTGGCGGTGGTGATGGAGGGATAGGGATGACATCGATGGTGATGGAGGGATAGGGAAGATATCAGTGGCAGTGGTGATGGAGGGATTAGGATGATATCTGTGGCGGTGGTGATGGGTGGATAGGGATGGTATCAGTGGTGGTGGTGATGGGTGGATAGGGATGGCATCAGTGGCGGTGGTAATGGGGGGATAGGGATGACATCAGTGGTGGTGGGGATAGGGATGACATCGGTGGTGGTGGGAATAGGGATGACATCAGTGGCGGTGGTGATGGAAGGATAGGGATGACATCAGTGACAGGGGGATGATTTGTATGTACAATAAAGGAGACTTTAGAATATTTCACTTTAGATGACAGGGAGTTGTCAGTCTCCCTCTCCTCTGCACACCTCCTATATACTGTTCACAGAGAACAGACACAGGAAACAGGTTACTATGCTCCTTACCATGTCTCCTCTTCTGATATAACACAGTGCTACAGTATGTGTAGAAAGCTTACCTGTGTTTATTGCTGGACATGATAAATGTTCAGTGACACTCCCCCCTCCCCCTATTAGCTGGAGGAGACGCTGACACGGACTTTGAATGAGTAAGGGGAAGGGGAGGGAATTCATTGGTCACAGGAACATCAAAGCCCAGGGGAGAGGTGTTGGAGGCTTGCACATAAGAGCTAGAAACATTTTCCAACTGCTGGGAGGTGAGGAGATTGAATGCCTGTGCCACGTTTCAGCTGTGGACATGCTGCCATGAAAACAGAGGCACGTGAAGAACGTGCTCGCTCTAGATAGCAGCTTGGGTATGCACCTTTTCAAGCACAGCCACATGTTCAAGGGAGAGAGGGACTGAAGGGGTGGCTGGATTGTGGAGCTGTATCCACCCCCTGCAATCTTTTATACTGAGAGAGAACCACTAGAGGCTGCTTTTTGACTGTTCAAAAGACTATTCTGCAAAAACTAAGGGACTGGGGAAAGAAAGTAATGTAGCAGAGGTATGAGGGTAGCATGTACTACCTATTTTTGCTTTCCCATACTTTTCCTTTAATTCTTGTTTTATTTGCCCCCACATATAGTTTCTGATATATAAATACGTTGATTATATAAATAAGCCCTGTAGTTGCACAGATTATACATTCCCTGATCCTGTTAATTTGTTTTGTCCCACTATAGCAAACTGCTTGATTTTTTGTTTTACTCCCTGTATTCATGCAGGCCAGACATGAGCCACATCTAATAAAATCTCTCAAATGAACCCGTTTGCATAAAACCCTTATTTTACCATTATGTTTATGGTTCTTCACCATTGGTGCAATTACCAAGCCAAAAGGTTTTGCCTTTTTGAAAAAAAAAATAAGTTTCATAGGCAATTTTAATGCTAAAATACAATCACCTTTTAAAATTTTGCAATGCTTAGATATTTTCCTCCTCATTATAAATTCTTAAGAATTGTACTTAAAAAACAAATCCAATTAATTATGTATCATCTTGTTTTGCTCTATCCCTCAACAGCTCTTCGTTTGGTCTAGTTTCTATTTCCTCAACATGTCTCTCCAAATGTTCCCTCTCATAAAATGTTTCAGTAAATTAGGAGGTTAATACCCAATCCTCCTCCCTATAATCTCATGTGGGATCACAGTATAAAGTGATATGACATCCAGTGTTACCAATCAGCTTGGCTGCCATTCTATATTATTACCTTAGTTTAACCACTTCCATACCGGGTCATTGTAAAATGACGCCGGCAAGAACCCTCTCTCCCTCCGGGTGGACGTCATATGACGTCCTGGGTTTGAGGGGGGTATCTGAATGATACCTGCAGCTAGAGGCATCATTCAGAAATCCTTGTTTTCAGCCGGCGATGCTGCGCACCATAAGAACAATCATAGCGGCGGTTCTGCCACTTGATCGTTCTTATAGGCGGCAGGAGGGGACATCCCCCCCTCCCGTTGCCATCCGGTGCTTCTCCGGGCTCTCCCGTGCCATCGGGGACCCGGAGAGAATCGTCCGGCGCCGGTGGTGGGTCACGTGACGAGCATAGAGATGACTGGTGACCAGATGGTCACCAGTCATCTTTATGACCGTCGGAGGCCCGGGCGCGATGTAAACAAAGCCGCCATTGCGGCTAGTAAGTATGAGATTGGTGAAAAAAAATTCACGATCTCATGCTTTCCAGCCTGGAGGAGAGATGTGGGGTCTTATTGACCCTGCATCTCTCCATAAAGAGGACTTGTCCCACACATTCCTATTACAAGGGATGTTTACATTCCTTGTAATAGGAATAAAAGTGATCCAAAAAAAAAAAGTGTAAAAAAAAAAGTAAAAATAAGTAAAAAATAAAAATAAAATTATATATATTTTTTTTAAAACGCCCCTGTCCCCAATAGCTCGTGCTCATAAGCGAACGCACACGTAAGTCCCGCCCACATATGTTAACGCCATTCAAACCACATATGTGAGGTATCGCCGCGTGCGTTAGAGTGCGTGCAACAATTCTAGCACTAGACCTCCTCTGTAACTCTAACCTGGTAACCTGTAAAAAAAAAAATTCAAAGCGTCGCCTATGGAGATTTTTAAGTACCGAAGTTTGGCACCATTCCATGAGTGTGCACAATTTTAAAGCGTGACATGTTAGGTATCTTTTACTCGGCGTAACATAAGCTTTCATATTTTCCAAAAAAATTGGGCTAACTTTACTGTTTTTTTATTTTTCAATTCATGAAACCATTTTTTTTTTTAAAAAAAAGGCGTTTTAAAAATGATTGTGCAAATACCGTGCAAGATAAAAAGTTGCAATGACCGTCATTGTATTCCCTAGGGTGTCTGCTAAAAAAAACCATATATAATGTTTGGGGGTTCTGAGTAATTTTGTAGCAAAAGAATGATGATTTGTACATGTAGGAGAGAAGTGCCAGAATAGGCCCTGTATGGAAGTGGTATAAAAAGCCCTGTATGGAAAGGGTTAAAAAGAGTTTGAAATCCCTCAGGTGTGGATTGTACATTGTATGTAGGAATAGATCAATGGACTGTGATAGTTTAGATGTTATTGAACCTATCACAGATACTAAGGGGTGTCCTGGGGGATTTACAGGATCTTTATGGACCTTTGGGAGAAAATTAACAAACAGTATAATGAGTAAATACTCATATACCTTCTTAAAGATAATCTCCCTATCCAGAACTCTTTCAATAATGATTTTAGGTCATTTACAGTAAGAACTCAATACTTGGATCTCCACTTAATTTCAAATATGCAGAGTTGTCCCCTAATGCTTAATTCTTCCCATATTTCTCCAGGTCCATCAATACCGCTCCGTTATCTGCTGGTCTAATTATGATGTTGTCGATAGGTTGGAATGTTCTAAGGGCATATATCTCCTGAGAAGTTGGAATATTTGGGATATAGTTACTGTATCTGCCTTAAGTTTCCTAGGATTTTTCAATACCAATTCCTGAAATTAGCATATATTGTTGCTCATCTCATTGGTAGGCATAAAAATGGTATTTAGGCTTAAAATGGAGTTCCGCGGGAATTTTTTTTATCTAAAAGTCAGCAGCTACAAATACTGCATATATGGACACTTACCTGTCCTGGGCGCCCGCGATGTCGGCACCCGAAGCCGATCTGTCCCTCGGCTCTCAGGTGGAGGTGCTGCCATCTTCGGTAAGGGAATCAGGAAGTGCGCAATCCCACTGGTCCCTGCTGTCTTCTGGGACCTGTGTGTCTCCCAGAAGACAGCGGGGGGGACGGAGTAGGCGCCGGACGTGGCGTAGGTCACAGGTAGACACAGGTATCTGCTCCCTCCTCCCCCTGAAAGGTGCCAAATGTGACACCGGAGGGGGGAGGATTCCGAAAAGCGGAAGTTCCAGTTTTGGGTGGAATTCCACTTTAAAGGGATTGTAAAGGCAGAAGCTTTCTGTGTGTAGCAGCCCCCTAACACTTTCCTGAGGTCCCTTACTGTCCAGCGATGTCCACGAGTGTCTCAGTCACCCAAGATTCTCCCTCCTGATTAGCTGAGACACAGCAGCAGCTTCATTGGCTTTCACTTCTGTCAATCAAAGTTGGCTAGCCAATCAGGGGAGAGAGGGGGCGGGCTGGGTCAGGGATCCGTGTCTGAATAGACATGGGGAGCTGTGACTCGGCTCGGGTGCCCCCATAGCAAGCTACTTGCTTTGGAGGCACTGAACAGGTGGGGCCAGGATCACAGAAGAGGGGCCCGGGAAGAGGAGGACCTTGGCTGCTCTGTGTAAATCCACTGCAACAGAGCAGGTAAGTATAACATGTTTGTTATTTTTATGGGGGGAAAAAACAAGACTTTACAATGACTTTAAGTTCCATGTGCTGAAATTGGCTTATCTCAGTAGTACAGATAGTTTACTTTTCAAAAAATGTTCCGTAATAGATCATTTCCTTGTACTGTATACTGTTTACCTTCAAGAAAGGTTTCAAACTTATTCACTCTGTGCCTTAGGAAAAATTGTAGTAAGTTGAAAGATAATAGGGAGGGGGCCGATTACCCTCATCAGAGATAATCCGGATTTCCCCCCGGGCTTATCGAAGACTTACCTTTTATCGGAACGGCCACACACGCATATGCAGGCAAAGCACTTCTTTCACAGGGGCAAGTTTCTGAAGATACAAGATCTCGCGGCGCGGTCTAACACTAAATCCTTCCCCTCTTGGCCCTACAGGCAAATAAAACACTTTCTGGACGTCCCAGCGAAAGTAATCCAATACACGAGAAACCCCACGGTGTTAGAATCCCTATGTTCGAGCTCATCACCACAGTCTCACGTGATTTTGGGTCTGTATGCCTCCATGTTCGGGGAACCATACTCTTCTCTGAGTGTGGATCATGCCTTCTGGGAATCGGCCTTGGACAGGGAGATAGGGGATGCCAGTTGGGATCGTATCCATTTACTCATACAAATGTAAACACGCAAGAAAATGGGTACAAACTCAAAACTAGATGGTATAAGACCCCACAGTTGCTCCACAAGATCTTTCCACCGATGCCAGAGCACTGTTGGCGTTGTGAATGGGAAGTGGGCGCCTTTCTCCACATTTGGTGGACATGCCCGGTAATTCAGTCATACTGGCGTAAGGTACTGTACATGAGGTGGGGACTGCTTTCTCTGCGCTCCCCCTGGAGTTTACACCAGCACAGTATCTGCTGCACCTCTCCAAAATTCCCCAAAGTACAGTATTTTTCGCTCCATAAGACGCACTTTTTATCCCCCAAAAAACTGAGCGAATACTAATCAGGAGAGCCGCTGATAGGGGGATCGTTTCGACGGCAGAACGATGCCCTATGCATCACTCTGCCCCAGCTAGATCCTGTTTCTCTAATGCTTTCAGCTGCTACTGGGAGAGAAACAAAAGGGTATTGTTCTGTATTTAACCCCCACAGGATCGGCATTGATATGTAAATCGCGCGGGCATTGTTATGTTAATGAGGTCGGCCGACGCGATTCATATGCTAATTACGCCCGCACCTCTGCATGCCGCCCACCTAGAAGGTGTGAACAGCATACAGGTGAATATAGGGGGCATGTAGAGGGGATCAAAGAGGGGGGTTTGAGGTGCAGAGGCTGCAGAGGCTGCAGAGTTGAATGGGAAGGAAGGGTTGGAGTGCAGATGTTAGAAGATGAGGGGTTTGGGGGACAGAGGTTAGCAGATGAGTTAGAGGGGCAGAGTTGTACTGAGAGGGAGATAAGAATGCAGAGATTAGTAGAGAGATGGGGGAGGGGGTTACTGTAAATACACCATTTACATTACTGGTCAGTGTAAATGTCTAAATATGCAAATACTCCTGTTGTATTGAGGTCATGTAAATGTCCCAGTTAAATTGGGGATCAGTGTAGGGTGCCCCCTTACATTAGTTGTTAGTGTAGAAATATTATTCTGTTATACTTTATTAAATATGCACATTGACATCAGTTTTTTTTATGCATTTTTTTTATGCACAGATTCACACCACATCCTGTGACATAATTTATTTTTCCTGTTTGTGAAGACAGACGAGAACAGTTTGAACAGTTGTGGGGGATATTTTCATGGTACACTTTGGGCCCCTTAGTACCAATTGAGTAACCTTTAAACGTCACTGCATACCTGAGTATTGTTACTGACCATGTCCACCCCTTTATGACTACAGTGTACTCGTCCTCCGATGGCTAGTTTCAGCAGGACAATGCACCATGTCACAAAGCTCAAATCATCTCAAACTGGTTTCTTGAACATGACAATGAAGTTCACTGTACTCCAATGGCTTCCACAGTCACCACATCTCAATCCAATAAATCACCTTTGGGATGTGGTGGAACGGGAGATTTGCATCATGGATGTGCAGCCAACTAATCAGCAGCAACTGTGTGATGCTATCATGTCAATATGGACCAAAATTTCTGAGGAATGTTTCCAATACCTTGTTGAATCTATGCCACAAAGAATTAAGGCAGTTCTAAAGGGAAAGGGGGGTCCAACCCAGGTACTAGCAAGGCGTACCTAATAAAGTGGCTGGTGAGTGTGTGTCTTATGGTCTATAGCGACTTTATAAAAGCAAGCATTTACACAAATTAAAAGTGTTAAAAGGGATACCTAAATAAAGATGTAAAAGATGCTAATTACAGAATGTGGATAAAATGTACAGAGTATATAGTGAAACATTCAAACTACAATTATCTATACCCTGCTTTTAAGCATCTAACAAAAATAACAATTCACATCACATTCACAATACACATTCATTAAAAGTTTACTTAAACTAAGATCACAAAATTCAAAGTTTTAATGGCCGATGATTACATGATGATGGTTATGGAGCCTCTCATTTCAGAGGACAAGCATGAGCGTTGGTCCTTTCTTCATCCAGATGTGTTCTATTCTCAAGCACATGCTCAAGTTTTTCCTCTTATAGAATAGGTAACACATATATATGGGTTGTGGGTGCTGCTGGAAGATGCCTCATGGGGTTTTTTAGCAGCATAGAGCAAGTGACAGTGATTTCCTTAAAAAATGATTAAGCTTTATTTTAACATGGTATCAAAGATCAAATGAACATGGATACATACAGGTCATAAAAAAAAAATATGTATTAGTCTGGCCGTAACATAAAACATATCTCGTAAACAGCAAAACAACTACACATGTACTTGGATATATTATAAAACCATAAAGATTTATTGGGGTTTCCTATTTGTCCTTACGCCTTTTTTTCTTAAGTTTTTTTTTTTTTTTAAATGTCTTTATTAATTTTCATATCTCATAGCATAATATCAAAATGTACAATAGCCTAATATTTCACAGAGAGATAATAAAACATTACTCCCAACCCCGCCCCCCTCCCCGGATCTCCCCTCTATGGTTACCCACCCTTCTATTACTCCCTCTTTAACCTTTTCATTTTCTTCTCCTAATCTTGCCTCTCTCTCATATAAAATCGATATAATTTATGTGTTAAATTTTGTTATATGATTTATATAAACTATATAAATTTATATAGCCACGTATCTCTATATATATGTATGCCCATACAATACGCGCCTACGCATACACACACATATATACCCATTACGCTCCCAGCAACTCTGCGTATCCCATAGTATGTTTATAAGTTACCCATTCCCGCCATTTTTTTTCGAACTGCTCCATTTCCTCCCCCTCCCTAAACTTCAGATATTCCAGTCTGTAGATATCATCGATTTTATGGCACCATCCCTTCAAGCTAGGTCGTTCTGATTCTTGCCAGTGTATAGCAATTTGGTACTTTGAACTTGGATATATTATAAAACCATAAAGATTTATTGGTGTTTCTTATTTGTCCTTACGCGTTTTGACCTGTTTGGGGTCAAGGTCTTCTTCAGGGGAGCGAAATACATATTCTAAGCGAAAAAAGAAAAAGGTAAAAGGTTTATGAATTACATTGTTTACGGCTATATCAATCAGTTACATGTTCGTTATATTTTCTATATTTAAGTTATGGTAAGATTATTAGTGTTTATTTACCGATTTCACAATGAGAAAGTCAAACCTCATGGCCAGACGGATTACTGCTCATCTAAAACCACTCCATGCTTCGGTGATCTCATGGCATCCTCACACTGGTCCCAGATCCTCCACAGAGGAAGCCCCACCCCCGCACGACTTATAAGGAGTCACCCCCTGATGGGACCAGAATGGGGGGGAGGAAAGAAGGGGGGCCGAAGGGGGAGGGGGAATCCCCAAAGCACCTGTGATTGTCTGGATAACAAAATTTAAAAAGGATTTTATTTAGTTTATGCTAACCCCATGGTTGGACGCAGACAGATCATGAAGGACCTAATGGTGCATGTGTAACATTATAGTATCAATTTGAATATGATTATTTTAATAGAGATATAACCAGTGTGTGTTATATGCACGTACGCACCTGGCCCGACAGCAGTATTTTATTTTATTTATATATTTTAGAATTATTCATTTATCGACATGGGATATGGTCGCAAATCGATATCTAGTATCCTGGGTCAGCTTAAGGCCAGGATGTGCGTACAAAAATTCACACATTTGGTATTTCTTAAAAATCAATTAATTGTTGGAAGGTCTAATAAAATTATTAATATACTGGAAGGTTGAATGGAATGAAGAATATTTGTATTAACATTATCATATTTGTTTATGTTTATGCTTGTTTTGGATATCAATAATAATTAATATAACATTGATATGAAATAAAAATTAAATGTGATGAATGAGTGATCGGTGTTAGAGAATAAAGTGAACGGGATAAGTGGAAAGGATACATGTGTGTGGTGAACAAAATTAATATGGTGAGAACATTTTTGAATGACACTGATCAGCTGGAGGCTGGGTGGTTTTTATCTTGCAGTATTGGATGACATAATTGTCATCAGCTGCTGAGATCCCAGTCTCCTCCCATTCCTCCCTCAATCCCCCCCCCACACACACACACCAGCCCCAGCCGCTGATGAACAGCGACTAAGGGTTGACTCCCTTGGCGTTCCGGTGGGTGGATCCCCGGCCTCTGCCGACATCGCCGTGGCAACAGTGAGACACTCCGACCCCCCATGCGCATGCGGCGGAACCGCAACGCAGAGGCATCATGCGCATGCGGGCGGGCAGCGCAGGCGCGCAGGGCCCCGAAGGGTCCAGCGATGATCCCAGGACGCCGCCGACACACAGTAGCTCCTTGAAGCGGCGCTGGTGGTATAATGCACCGATCGGAGCTGTTTTGGAGAACCGCCGAGGCAGTATCTCCCCCGTGTGTCGGGAAGAGGGGAGGGGCAGAAAAACGTACCCCCGAGAGGAAACAAAGGGGTGCAGGAGCAGCGGACCACCAGGAGCTGGAGGGCACAGAAAAATCAGCAATCTCAGAATTGTTCAATACTATAATAAATTCAACAAAAACCATATTAAGTTATAAATGTATTTCACTTTGGTGTGGCAGTCACTAATTAGACAATGATTGATTTAATATGGGCTAGAGGAACCCAGCCGTTCTTGGATGATTGTTCAAATATATATTCATAAAGTAACAGCAATATTTAATTTGTTTTACCAGGAGCAATACCTTCTTTGTTTAAAAAAGGGGGTGCATATGAAATAATTTCATTTAATCCTGGGAACGTTATAGCTTATAATTTGAAAAACCAACGCCGCTCATGTTCGAGCCGCACTATGTTCCAATTATTTGAAAAATGTCAATGACAAACATCATAATGCCGTCTGGTCATGAGGTTTGACTTTCTCGTTGTGAAGCCTACATAATAGCACTCCATCACTCCACTCAACAAATTATGTTGTTTCAATTTATTAATTTTCACATTTCTTTTCAATATTATTTTATACTAATTTTTTCAAACATAATCACTTCATCATTATTTATAATTTATTTTAGTGTCATTCAAAAAAATTGTCACCATATTCATTTTGTTCACCACACACATTTATCCTTTCCACTTATCCCATTCACTTTATTCTCTAACACGATCACTCATTCATCACATTACATTTTTATTTCATACCAATGTTAAATTCACTATTATTAATATCCAAAACAAACATAAACATATACAAATATAATAATATTAATACAAATATTCTTCATTCCATTCAACCTTCCAGTATATTAATAATTAATTGATTGTTAAGAAATACCAAATGTGTGAATTTTTGTACGCACGCCCTGGCCTTAAGCTGACCCAGGATACAGGATACTAGATATCGATTTGCGACCATATTCCATGTCGATAAATGAATAATTCTAAAATATATAAATAAAATAAAAAATAAAATACTGCTGTCGGGCCAGGTGCGTGCGTGCATATAACACACACTGGTTATATCTCTATTAAAATAATCATACTCAAATTGATACTATAACTATAACTAATATATTACACATGCACCATTAGGCCCTTCATGATCTGTCTGCGTCCAACCATGTGGTTAGCATAAACTTAATAAAATCCTTTTTAAATCTTGTTATCCAGACAATCACAGGTGCTTTGGGGATTCCCCCTCCCCCTTCGGCACCCCTTCTTCCCACCCCATTCTGGTCCCATCAGGGGGTGACTCCTTATAAGTCGTGCGGGGGTGGGGCTTCCGCTGTGGAGGATCTGGGACCAGTTTGAGGATACCATGAGATCACCGGATCATGGAGTGGTTTTAGATGAGCAGTAATCCGTCTGGTCATGAGGTTTGACTTTCTCGTTGTGAAACCGGTAAATAAACACAAATAATCTTACCATAACTTAAAAATAGAAAATATAACGAACATGTAACCGATTGATATACCCGTAAACAATGTAATTCATAAACCTTTTACCTTTTTCTTTTTTCGCTTAGAATATGTATGTCGCTCCCCTGAAGAAGACTTTGACCCCAAACAGTTCGAAACGCGTAGGGACAAATAAGAAACACCAATAAATCTTTATGGTTTTATAATATATCCAAGTTCATGTGTAGTTGTTTTGCTGTTTACGAGACATGTTTTATGTTACGGCCAGACTAATACATGTTTTAATATTTTTTATGACCTATATGAATCCATGTTCATTTGATCTTTGATACCATGTTAAAATAAAGCTTAATAATTTTTTAAGAAAATCACTGTCACTTGCTCTATGCTGCTAAAAAAAAACCATGAGGGATCTTGCATACAAAAGTTTTTCCTCTTTTCCCACTTCCTGTTACAATGCAATCTGCTGACTTCACTTGACATTGTTGTAAGCATATACTATATTTAAATATACTGTATATACAGTACATATTTTATGTATATATATATATATATATATATACACACACACACACATATATATATATATATATATATGTATATATATATATATATATATATATATATATATATATATAGACACATATATATATATATATATATATATATAGACACATATATATATATATATATATATACACCGTATTTTTCGGACCATAAGACGCATATTTTTCCCCCCAAAATATGGGGGAAAATGTCTCTGCGTCTTATGGAGCGAATATACATTAGGCCCCGCCCCCTGCTGGCCCCGCCCCCCCCCCGCCGACACTGCCATGAGAAGTAAGTGAGGGGTGGAGAGATTGGTTCCTGTCCACGGAAAACCCATCCACCTGCTCCTTTCCTCCCTCCTCTGATGGCGCTCTGCTCTCTGTCACTGTGTGCACTGTGCAGACAGTGCAGCTGATGGCTCAGGAAGTGTAGATGTCCTACGTGGAGAGGATCCAATCCTCACACTGCTCCATCCAACTCCACCTCCAGCATGCCTGCAGCCTGTCCCGACTGAGCAGCTTCACACATCTCTTCTCTCACCCCTCCCTCCCTGCTCGTGTGTTCTGTCTGTGAAGGAGAGGTGGGCGGGAAGATTAAAAAGAAGCAGCCGACAAACACACTGATTTACTACTGAATGAGCTAGAGAGGAGCCCCCAGGTGTATTCCAAGTGAGTGTGTGCACTTCTCACTAGCCTCTCTCTCTTCCTAACCCCAGCTCAGCATAAAGAACATCTTTTAGAAAATCACCCTTTACAGGGATAACAAAGTTGGCTCTCATTTCCAGGAGCACATATTCAGGGACAATCTCTCCTTCCTTCTTTTTGCATGTTTCCAACCTTTTCCTGCACTCTTCATCACTGAGGAGGAGTAGCACAGTTTTACCTTGAAATCATTTAAAACAATGCATTTCCCTGTGCTGTGCAGAGCTGTACAGAGTACACTGATCAATAATATATAATTTCTCTTCCTGCAAGCAGCCAGTGACTATCTTTGCAGCAAAGTGGACTGTGTTTTTAATTTAATTACATTTTATTCATTAATGGCAATGGTAAGGCTGCATTAATAACTATATGTAAAGGGTGCATTAATGGCAATATCCAGGCTGCATTAGTGGCAATGGTCAGGCTGCAATAATGGCACAGGTCAGGCTGCATTTCATGGGCACTGGTAAATATTTTAGTACAGCATTTGGTTCAGAATATTTTTTTTCTGGTTTTCCTCCTCCAAAACCTAGGTGCGTCTTATGGTCAGGTGCGTCTTATGGAGCGAAAAATACGGTATATATATATACACAGTACTTTATGGCTATATATAGGGCGTTATGTTCCCTATGTGTACAATAAAAAATTATGATGTTGTCTACTATTACAATGTTAGCAACATCGCCAGTTCTTTTACTGTAAGACCTTGCTTGCAGATTTATTGTTGAAATATCACAGTCACCATTACAACTGAAATTACAGAAATCTGAGAATTCTCTATTGCCCATGATGTTAGCTTACCCCTGTTTCCTTATAATACTATAGAGGTGTTCACCCACTTGGCCACCCACTACTTTTTCATACATAGTTACAGCACACTTTTTCCACTGTACCTTCCACTGCTTGGAGGTCTAAGTGAAATATTTATAAAGCTAGAGGACTAGAAATACTATAAAATAGTGCCCTGCAGTACTTCATATAATATATTTATGCGCCAGTCCCAGTAATACAATGCTTCTCCTCAATGAGTTTTAATAAATTATAGTCCCCATTGGTGTAAATATAAAGTTAATATCTTGTCTTTTAAATTTCTCTGTCCTTCTCTTTAATTTGTGTAAATAAAAAATTCATATGTTGCCCATTGAAATTCCTGCGTCCGTGTCTTTAAGTATATATTGTGTTGTGAACTAATTCTTCCTGATTTATTTTCCACCATACATCATGCAATCCCACCACCACCGATATTACAATGTTCTCACCTGATCTTCTGACCTAACAGAAAAATTATGTCTCATGCACTTTTCCCCTTGAAGCAGGGTGCCGATATCAGGAATGATGTTTCCCTCAGTGGTATCTTGGTGCTTCTCAATCAATCTCCATCCTCCAGTTAATGTGTATGAAACGCTCAAAAGAGAAGAATATACATAGTGCATTCTGTATATACTGTTCACCAGTATTTTTATATTGAAAACATTTCCAATATTAAAAAATTCAGCTTAAAAAGTGCACTGTATATGGTGAACTGCAGTATACATATATTTAGTAAATTTGGTCCCACACAAAATGGCAGCCCGCTCATTAGGCTCCTACCTACACGTGACATCACAGAGTCACGTGACTTCGTTGGGGGGTAGGTTATCAGGTCGCCATTCTGTTTTCTTTCACCACAATACAATTACAATCTCTATGGAAACCACTTGCGGTGGCGATTTTGTTTTGGTACAATATAAGTAAAACACTGGGGGCCATGTGGGAGTATATTAGACTGCAATATCATATACACAACAGTTGGAAGTGAGCGACTCTCCATTTTACAGTATACATATAAAACTAATTGATAAAAAGCACAAGCACATACGTTTTTTTTTTATATTTCACAGCATTGTATTACTGGGATTGTTTGGCACATTTATGTTATATGTAGTACTGCGCAGCAATATTTATATAGTATTTTTATGCTTGGTTACATGTGGGAACACATAGGGGTTGATTTACTAAAGGCAAATGCACTTGCAGAGCGCAACTGGTATAACTTTGCAAAGTGCACAGCCTATTTGTCTTTAGTAAATCAGCCCCATAGAGTGTGAGTAGTGAGTAGTAGTAAATGTTTGGCACACATTTTGTTAAGAATAGGTGGTTGCGTTGGGGTTTTTCTGGTTTTATAGCTAGAGGACTGCGGAGGGCCAAAATCCTAATTTGTAGGACGAGAATGATTGGCGAATGTGTATCAAAGAGGGATTTCAAATGTACATTAAAAACAGGCCCAATGTTACCGATCCTTGGATTCCCATATAAAGAATAGGAAAGACCAAATGCCTGCTAATGTTGGTAAAATCTTTTGTTCAGGTACACTTATAAGCTGATATGGCCAATAAATATGCTCTCTAAATATAAAGAATATTTTAACAGAGACAACCTAATAAAAAGGTTGGGAATGATCATTAAATCAATAATTTGACACTTTATAAATACACCATTACCTATACAATCATGGTTCATAACACATCTTTATTTCAGTATGTAGGAACTGCTAGAACATTTTTTTTAAGAAAACTATAAATGGTATTTGTTGGAGTGAGAACAATACTGTGTTTACACACTATTAAATAAAAAGCAGTAGAGGTTTTTTTTCTGAGAATTGGAAATCCCCTTTAAAGAGTAATCAGTAACACACCATAAAAATGTTAGGCTCTGTATTCAGCAATTTCCAACACTCTATGCAGCTTATACTAAACAGTATACATTGTACAAATGATACTACATTTCTCCTTGCTCCAAGAATCATGGAATCTCATAGATACCGAAATATATTATTTAGCGTAAATTACATTTTTTTTACTGTTGGAATTTAATATATGAGCCATAGCTCAAGTGGAAACATTTGAATGCAGAAAAGAATAACAATGCAATATCATTCTGTTTTAAAATGAACAAGTGAAGTCCTGCCCAACTAAAGAAATTACTGTGTAGCTATTACAAAATCTCAATGATCAGTGACTAATGGAAAATTTAGAATGGAGTCATTCTTAAGAGATTGCCTGAATAAATCTAGCAAATAATAAAGTCTATGATGAGAAATGATTACCTAACACTACAAACCAAAATTATTTTGTAAAAGAATGTCAAATGGGACACACAAGTATCCCAATACACATCCATACATATATTTGTACAGTACATTTAAATTGTTAAAGAGGAAACATTTTAAACTTAACAAAAAACGATACCACAACATTTTCCTTTTTCAGGCTTTGCTTTTGAGGGATGATGTTCAGATTTGCCATTATTAGGGTCAACAGTATTTTTTTTTTTGCCCTGGTATGTCCCCAATGCCAGCTCTCATGACTGTTTTTTTTACAATAGCTTGAAAATAAGTCCTATAAATGGCCAAGGTTTTCAGAGAGAATTCGCTGCCAATATACTTCAGTCGAATTTGGGTCCTCTAAATTACTAACAGTTTTTGACAAACCTTTTTAACGACTTCAGCCCCAGATGAATTGGCCCCTCAATGACCGGAGGACTTTTTCCAATTTGACACTGCACTGCTTTAACTGGTAATTGCGTGGTCATGCAATGTTGTACCCAAACAAAATTTGCATCCTTTTTTTCTCCACAAATAGAGCTTTCTTTTGGTATTTGATTGCCTCTGTGATTTGTATTTTTTGCGATATAAACGGAAAAAGACCGAAAATTTTGAAAAAAACAATGATATTTTCTACTTTTTGTTATAAAAAAAATCCAATAAACTCAATTTTAGTCATACATTTAGGCCAAAATGTATCAAGCCACGTGTATTTGGTAAAAAAAATGTCAATAAGCGTATATTTATTGGTTTGCGCAAAAGTT
Source organism: Rana muscosa (assembly GCA_029206835.1). Classification (NCBI taxonomy): domain Eukaryota; kingdom Metazoa; phylum Chordata; class Amphibia; order Anura; family Ranidae; genus Rana; species Rana muscosa. Next base: position 1,240,297,227 of record CM055122.1, on the reverse strand, counting down.
ATAGCGTCTACAAACTAGGGTACATTTTCTGGAATTTACGCAGCTTTTAGTTTATGACTGCCTATCTAATTTATTGAGGTGCTAAAATGGCAGGGCATTACACATGACCCCATTTTGGAAAGTAGATACCCCAAGGAAATTTCTGAGAGGCATGTTGAGCCCATTGAATATTTTATTTTTTTGTCACAAGTCATTGAAAAATGACAAAAAAATTAATAAAATTACACAAAGTTGTCACTAAATTATATATTGCTCACACATGCAATGGTTATATGTGGAATTACACCCCAAAATACGTTCTGCTTCTTCTCCTAAATATGGGCGTAAATTTTTGATTTCACTCCTCAATACCTATCACAGTTTACCTACCATAAAATGCCAAGATAGTACAAACTCCCCCAAACGACCCCATTTTGGACAGTAGACACCCAAAGCTATTTGCTGAGAGGCATGTTGAGTCCATGGAATATTTTATATTTTGCCACAAATTGTGGGAAAATTTGAAACTTTTTTTTGGTTTTGCACAAAGTTGTCACTAAATGATATATTGCTCAAACATGCCATGGGTATATGTGAAATTACACCCCAAAATACATTCTGCTGTTTCTCCTGAGTACGGGGATACCACATGTGTGAGACTTTTTGGGAGCCTAGCCGCGTACAGGACCCCGAAAACCAATCACCGCCTTCAGGCTTTCTAATGGCGTAAAATGGTGATTTCAATTCCTCACTACCTATGACAGTTTTGGCCATGAAATGTCAAGATAGCACAAAACCTCCCCAAATGACCCCATTTTGGAAAGAAGACACTTCAAGCTATTTGCTGAGAGGCCTGTTGAGTCCATGGAATATTTTATATTTTGCCACAAGGTTCGGGAATATTATTATTATTTTTTGTTTTATTTTTTTATACACAAAGTTGTCACTTAATGATATATTGTTCAAACATGGCATGGTTATATGTGGAATTACACCCAAAAATAAATTTTGCTGCTTCTCCTGAGTATGAGGATACCACATGTGTGGTACTATTTGGCAGCCTAACTGCATACAGGACCCCGAAAACCAATCACCGCCTTCAGGCTTTCTAAGGGCGAAATTTTTTGATTTCACTCCTCACTGCCCATCACAGTTTCGGAGGCCATGAAATGCCCAGATAGCACAACCCCCCCCCCAAATGACCCAATTTCGGAAAGTAGACACCCCAAGCTATTTGCTGAGAGGTATGTTGAGTATTTTGCAGATCTCGCTTTTTGTCTCAAAGTTTTGAAAATTGAAAAAAAACTAATTTCCTTTCTTTCTTAATTTTCAAAAACAAATGAGAGCTGCAAAATACTCACCATGCCTCTTAGCAAATACCTTGGGGTGTCTACTTTCCAAAATAGGGTCATTTGGGAGGGGGGGGTTGCTATCTGGACATTTCAGGGCCTCTGTAACTGTGATAGGTAGTGAGGAGTAAAATCTAAATATTACGCCTTTAGAAAGCCTGAAGGCGGGGCTTGGTTTTCGGGGGGTCCCGAACGCGGCTAGGCTACCTTAAAGTCTCACACATGTGGTATCCCCATACCCAGGAGTAGCAGAAACATGTGTTTTGGGGTGTAATTCCACATATGCCCATGGCATGTTTGAGCAATATATCATTTAGTGACAAATTGTGCAAAAAAAAAAGTTTGTAATTTTCCCGAAGCTTGTGGCTAATTATAAAATATTCCATGGACTCAAAATGCCTACCAGCAAATAGCTTGGGGTGTCTACTTTTCTTTCTTCCAATTAGGGATGTGGTGACTGTCAAACCTTTTCTGTGATTGGTGGAATACTTTTTCTACTTTCCAGAAAGGGGTCATTTGGGGGGGGGGGGGGGGTTTGAACTGTCCTGACATTTTATGCAGAACATTAGAAGCTTATGTCACACATCACCCACTCTTCTAACCACTTGAAGACAAAGCCCTTTCTGGCACTTTTTGCTTACAGGAAAAAAATAAATTTTGCTAGAAAATTACTTTGAACCCCCAAACATTATATCATTTTTTTAAAGCAAAGGCCCTACAGATTAAAATGGTGGGTGTTGCAATATTTTTTGTTCACACAGTATTTGCACAGCAATTTTTCAAACGCAATTGTTTTGGAAAACAAAACACTTTTTTTAATTTTAATGCACTAAAACACACTATATTGCCCAAATGTTTGATAAAATAAAAAAGATGATCTTATGGCGAGTACATGGATACCAAACACGACATGCTTTAAAATTGCGCACAAACATGCAGCGGCGACAAACTACATACATTTTTAAAAGCCTTTAAAATCGTTTACAGGTTACCACTTTAGATTTCCCAATGGCGCTGTTTATATCCGACGAAACCTAAGTCTTGAAATGCTCATAGCTTCCTGGTTCCTAAGGCCATAGAGATGATTGGAGCCATTCTGGTCTCCAATCAGCTCTATGGTCAGCTGGCGGAACCATCATCTGTATTCTCGGGTTCCCTGTTGGGACAGGAGAGCCAGAGAAAACCATGGAAGATGGTGGGAGGGTGGACGACATCCCCTCCCACTGCTTGTAAAAGCAGTCTAGAGGCTAATTAGCTAATCGTAATAACCCTCTTCAATCTGAAGCCTCCTTTGTCACAGCTTTTTTCTATAACCCTAAGTTACCCGATAGTCTAACCTACCAAATGATCTCACCCTGGTTAGAGAAGAACCTATTCCACTACGGACACCTAGTGAACCCTGTAACTAGGATACTACTACCCTTCAATGAACTTAGAGCCAAACATGACCTCCCCCGTACCGCTTTCTTTGGGTATCTTCAGATACGGCACTATGCTTTTACTTTCGCCCAACTCTACAGTTCTCCATACCTTCCCCGTTTGAAAGAATGGTCCTATCTGGCCCCTCACAGAGGACTGACCTCAGACATATATAAAATTCTAAACTCTGCTGACAGGCTCTCAATGACGCTATATGCATAAATGGGAAGAAAACCTTGGGGAGGAACTGTCTCCTGCACAATGGAGAACTATATGGTCCTGTGCGGCTAAAAGCTCTATATGTACAGAGTGACGAGCCTAGCTGGTTGGAATTACACTCTTAAGCCCCGTACACACGACCGGTTTTCCTACCAGGAAAACTGCCAAGAGAACTTTTGGCCGAGAAAACCGGACGTGTGTATGCTTCCTCTCAGTTTTCCCATCAGGAAAACAGCCGGGAATCGTAACGGGAAAATAGAGAACCTGCTCTCTATTTTCCCGTCGGGATTCCCGTCGTTTTTTTTCCCCAAGATTTACTAATACTTTCCTATGGGAAACACTGCGAGGCAGTGCCGATGGAGCATACACACGGCGGGGATTCCTGGCCAAAGCTCTCATGACAGTTTTCCTGTCGGGTTCTCGGCTTTCCCCTCGGTTTTCACAGCAGACTTTTTACCGCCGGGAAAACCGAGCGTGTGTACAGGACTTTATACACTTTTCCTCTTCCCTCTTTCCCCCTCCACTCTTCTTTCCTCTTTTTTTTTTTTTTTTTGGGGAAACGTATGCCCCAGTTGAAGCACACTGTTGCAAAACATGTCGGGTACATGAACCTGCTTCAAGTCTTACTACGCCATACATGAATTTTTTGTGATCACCATTTTACTAGCAGCCTCAGGATGCCTGTATACTTTTTTATCGTTCTGTTTCTTGTTCGATGTGATTCGTTTTTGGAATAAACTAGCCTTTTTTACTATACACCACCTGACTGATCTATACTACGAGGAGGTCTCCTTTGTTCCTTTCCATGGTGGATATCGTTCCTTGGTTGTCTGGATCTCGAGGACACTGAGATAGGAGAATTCCAACCTTCCGTGGATACCTTGTCGGTCATTGGTGTAGGACACCATTCCCTACAGGAAGTTCCAGTCCACACGTGTATCCAAGTGGATCATCTGTATGCCTTATTGACCCACCGCTGCTGGCCTGTGAGTCCACACGTAGGGGTAAGAGTATTTATTCCCCCCCCCCCTCCCCTGGTGTTGGAAGTCACATTCCTGGGTGTTGTGCATCTTGAAACATTCATCAGCAGCACAGTCATTTTATATGGGCTACCGTGGACATTGTCTTTGGATTTAGAGTCACATTGACTCCAGCACATCCTGTATGTGTTACTCATAGATGGACTTCACACACCAATTCATATGTTTTAATTTATCTGATAGTATGTTTAAAGCCCTGTACACACGATAGGTTTTACCGATGAAAACAGTCTGATGGACTTTTTTCATCAGACAAACCGATCGTGTATGGGCCCCATCGGTCTTTTTTCCATCGGTGTTAAAAATAGAACATGTTTTAAATTTATCCGATGCAAAAAAAAAACCATAGCAAATTACTATCGTCTGTGGGGAACTCCATTGGATAAAAAACCCACGCATGCTCAGAATCAAGTCGACGCATGCTCAGAAGCATTGAACTTCATTTTTCTCGGCTCATCGGAGTGTTTTACGTCACGGCGTTTGGGACGATCGTTTTTTTGACTGATGGTGTGTAGGCAAGACTGATGGAAGTCAGCTTTATCGGTTTTCCGATGGAAAAATCCATTGGTTTAAAAACCATAGGAAATCTGATCGTGTGTACAGGGCTTTACTGTTGACCGAGATCCGCCTATAGGCTTATAGGTATTGCTATTTTGTTATGTTCACACTCTTCTAGAGCCGTATCTCAATCTCCTTTTATTAATCGGCTATGCGCCTCATGTTTGATAATTGCAGGATGCATCCACGCCAGGGGTCTCAAAGTACCGGCCCGCGGGCCATTTAAGGCACGCGGACAGGTTACAAATGGCCCACAGGCAGGGCCGATCCTCGGCGGATGCGCGGTGTGCACTGTGCAGCGGCTGGGAGCTTTCTCTCTCTCTCCTGTGTAGGGATGAGCTTCGAGTTCGAGTCGAACTCATGTTCGACTCGAACATTGCCTGTTCGCCCGTTCGCCGAACAGCGAACAAATTGGGGTGTTCGCGGGAAATTCGAAAAGTCTATGGGAGAAATCTAAAGTGCTAATTATAAAGGCTTATATGCAAGTTATTGTCATAAAAAGTGTTTGGGGACCCGGGTCCTGCCCCAGGGGACATGTATCAATGCAAAAAAAGTTTTAAAAAAGGCTGTTTTTTCGGGAGCAGTGATTTTAATAATGCTTAAAATTAAAAAATAAAAGTGAAATATTCCTTTAAATTTCATACCTAGGGGGTGTGTATGATATGCATGTAAAGTGGCGCATGTTTCCCTTGCTTAGAACTGTCCCTGCATAAAATTTCATTTTTGAAGGAAAAAAAGTCATTTAAAACTCACTCGCGGCTATTAATGAATTGTCGGCTCCCGGCAATACATACAAAAGTCATTGATAAAAATAAGAAAAAAAGCGTGGGGGTCCCCCAGAATTCAATTACCAGGCCCTTCAGGTCTGGTATAGATATTAAGGGGAACCCCGCCGCAAATTTAAAAAAAAAATGCGTGCGGTTCCCCCAAATATCCATACCAGGCCCTTCAGATCTGGCATGGATTTTAAGGGGAACTCCACCCCAAATAAAAAAAAAAATGGCGTGGAGTCCCCCCAAAAATCCATACCAGACCCTTATCCGAGCACGCAACCTGGCAGGCCGCAGGAAAAGAGGGGGGGACGAGAGAGCGCCCCCCCTCCTGAACCGTACCAGGCCACATGCCCTCAACATGGGGAGGATGTCCCAATGTTGATGGGGACAAGGGCCTCATCCCCACAACCCTTGCCCGGTGGTTGTGGGGGTCTGCGGGCAGGGGGCTTATCGGAATCTGGAAGACCCCTTTAACAAAGGGGACCCCCAGATCCTGCCCCCCCTATGTGAATTGGTAAGGGGTACATTGTACCCCTACCATTTCACGAAGAAAGTGTCAAAAAATGTAAAAAAAAAACACACACACCTTGGAAACGTCCTTTATTTAAAAAACAAAAACAAAAAAAAAACATTCCAGCAGTGAAATTCAGTGTCCCGCGGCGATCCGATGTCCAGCGCTGTCTGTCATTGGCTGAGCCTGAGCGGACCTGATGGGGAACTTTCTCCGCAGTCTATTACATGTATAGACCCGCCCCTTCTAAAGTTGATGCGGAACATGAGAAGGGGCGGGTCTATACATGTATTACACAGTGAGGGAAGTTCCCCATCAGGTCCGCCCCCTCGGTATGTCAGACCCCGCCTACGTCATTGGCCTGAGCGGACCGGATGGGGAACTTCCTTCACTGTGTAAATTTAAATTACACAGTGAAGGAAGTTCCCCGCTCAGGCCAATGATGTAGGTGGGGTCTGACATACCGAGGGGGCGGACCTGATGGGGAACTTCCCTCACTGTGTAATGTATAGACCCGCCCCTTCTCATGTTCCGCATCAGGTCCTCAGCCTTACACCAAGTCATTGGCTGAGCGGACCTGATGGGGAACTTTAGAAGGGGCGGGTCTATACATGTAATAGACTGCGGAGGAAGTTCCCCATCAGGTCCGCACAGGCTCAGCCAATGACGGACAGCGCTGGACATCGGATCGCCGCGGGACACTGGATTTCACCGCTAGAATGTTTTTTTTAATTTATTTTTTTAATAAAGGACTTTTCCAAGGTGTGTGTGTTTTTTTTTTTACATTTTTTGACACTTTCTTTGTGAAATGGTAGGGGTACAATGTACCCCTTACCAATTCACATAGAGGGGGGCCGGGATCTGGGGGTCCCCTTTGTTAAAGGGGGCTTCCAGATTCCGATAAGCCCCCCACCCGCAGACCCCCACAACCACCGGGCAAGGGTTGTGGGGATGAGGCCCTTGTCCCCATCAACATGGGCACATCCTCCCCATGTTGAGGGCATGGGGCCTGGTACGGTTCAGGAGGGGGGGCGCTCTCTCGTCCCCCCCTCTTTTCCTGCGGCCTGCCAGGTTGTGTGCTCGGATAAGGGTCTGGTATGGATTTTTGGGGGGACTCCACGCCATTTTTTTTTTATTTGGGGTGGAGTTCCCCTTAATATCTATACCAGACCTGAAGGGCCTGGTAAATGAATTCTGGGGGACCACCATGCTTTTTTTTTTTTTTTTTATCAATGACTTTTGTATGTATTGCCGGGAGCCGACAATTCATTAATAGCCGTGAGTGAGTTTTAAATGACTTTTTTTCCTTCAAAAATGACATTTTATGCAGGGACAGTTCTAAGCACGGGAAACATGCGCCACTTTACATGCATATCATACACACCCCCTAGGTACGAAATTTAAAGGAATATTTCACTTTTATTTTTTCATTTTAAGCATTATTAAAATCACTGCTCCCGTAAAAACGTAATTAAAAAAAAAAAATGTTTGCATTGATACATGTCCCCTGGCGCAGGACCCGGGTCCCCAAACACTTTTTAGGACAATAATTTGCATATAAGTGTAGCGGCCTCACCCCATCTCCTTTGTCTAGGGGTATGTCACACGACAGGGTGAGATGCGCTACGGCCCATGTCCTCCCCATAGCTGTGGGTGAGGTGAAGGCCAGCACCAGATGATATTTCCTCGGGCCTATGTGCTTTTGTCTAGAATACAGTCCTGCTGTGTCAACACTTCCCTCTGCTCCCATTAACCAGAGTTCCACACACCGATCACAGTCCAACTCTTGCTTTATTGTACATCTCACAATAAACAGTGCTTCAGTAGCCAACTGGTTGCGACTTGATAACATTTTGATACGGGGAATGAGCAGGTCGAGGCACTATCCTGGTTATTAGCTAAACCACTGCGATCTCGCCAGCGGTTACTATAGCATTTAGCTAGAAAGGACTTAGAATCTGAGAGTCTCTACCAGCGACTCAAGAGAACGTAGATAGGAGTATCTTCGCTGCGCTGCGGCCCCTATCAGGGGAAGATGTCCCTCCAAGGGAGTTACCAGAGGCCCATCCGTCACTGGGTTGATGCTGCTCCAGACTCTCCAGACGGGTAACCTCCCCGGCCTCCTCACCTCAGACATGGGCCCCATCCACCTCAGGGACCCTCGGACGTCTCCACCCACGCGGGATCCAGTCGAAGTCACTGGACCCCAGGCCTCCTAGTTTAGTACCTCACCCCAGGCTGAAGGTGCCTGGGATGGACTCCAACTCCATTCCGGTCAGGCCTAGGGCGCCTGGGCCGGAATCCAGAACCGCCCGTACCCAGGCCTAAGGTGCCTGGGCACGTGAAGAAGATCCTCCTGAAGACCTCGTGGTTAGGGCGTCTCCCCCTTTTATCTCCTCCCATCGACGCCACAGCAGGTTCCCCGCCCTCACCGTACCATCTCTGGAAAAGGACAAAAAGGGTAGCACTGTAATGGCAAATCTACCTTAAGCCTCCAGGTACCCCGCCACCCAGAGGCCAAAGAGATTATTACACCATCCAATCCTCCACGAACACAAGTGGTCCACTATTCCCATACTTACACACCTGGGTGTCCCACCTAAATTTATAGACCCCGCTACATACTCCCCCCTGTGATTTGACGCTGGTCCCCAGCGTCTGGTGCAAACCCATGTCTCCCATGGAGTGATGACACAAGCTTAGCCCCAGAGGCTATCCCTAAAATTTTTGAACCTCAACCATACCAAGACCTGCTCAAAGGGGAAAGGGAATATAAAACAATGAAACTTTTCCCTAAAAACATCTATCATGTACACATACACAATCCCTCCCTTCACTGTCTAAGAACCACCCCATACTCAGCAGTCTTGACAGACGAATCTCCTGCAGAAGGGAAGAAATAAAAACACAACACACAAAATAAAATCACATCCTGACATTTTTGTGTTATTTTGGAATGAATGGGTCCATCAACCAATGGACCCACTCGCTCCAATGAGTAAAGTGATGCGCATGTAAAAAAAAAAAAACAGCCGTTGCACAACACTGCCACCTGGTGACAGCACCGCGGTAATGACACTTGGTGCAATCTTCATTCTTCCTGCGTCCCTACACTAACTCTACCCCCAAAGTCTGTCTTCGAGCTGTGAGGAAGAGAGAACAAACAAAAACTGCTCTCATTCCTCCTGAAGAGTAGAAAACAAAAGCCCAAATAAAAAACTAGGGCACAGTTCGGATGCTCCGGCAAGAACACCTCTGGAAGATTGTAGGAAAGGAAACAACAAGTGAGTCTCTTCTCACAAATAGAACTTCGGGTCAGGCAAGAACAAGGGCTTCAAATGCTTATCAAAAACCTCAATTGAATAGTCAGCATCCTCTCCATCCTTCCTGCAGATGCGCACCTTGTCTGCGTGGATATGGCGGCCCCACATCCAGTCTGCTCTGCAGTCCCGAAACTTTTTCGACACGGATGGCGAACAGGACAAATACAGGTCCTTCTCAAAAAATTAGCATATTGTGATAAAGTTCATTATTTTCTGTAATGTACTGATAAACATTAGACTTTCATATATTTTAGATTCATTACACACAACTGAAGTAGTTCAAGCCTTTTCTTGTTTTAATATTGATGATTTTGGCATACAGCTCATGACAACCCAAAATTCCTATCTCAAAAAATTAGCATATCATGAAAAGGTTCTCTAAACGAGCTATTAACCTAATCATCTGAATCAACTAATTAACTCTAAACACCTGCAAAAGATTCCTGAGGCTTTTAAAAACTCCCAGCCTGGTTCATTACTCAAAACCGCAATCATGGGTAAGACTGCTGACCTGACTGATGTCCAGAAGGCCATCATTGACACCCTCAAGCAAGAGGGTAAGACAAAGAAAGAAATTTCTGAACGAATAGGCTGTTCCCAGAGTGCTGTATCAAGGCACCTCAGTGGGAAGTCTGTGGGAAGGAAAAAGTGTGGCAGAAAACGCTGCAGAGAAGAGGTGACCGGACCCTGAAGAAGATTGTGGAGAAGGACCAATTCCAGACCTTGGAGGACCTGCGGAAGCAGTGGACTGAGTCTGGAGTAGAAACATCCAGAGCCACCGTGAACAGGCGTGTGCAGGAAATGGGCTACAGGTGAAGCCACTTTTGAACCAGAAACAGCGGCAGAAGCGCCTGACCTGGGCTACAGAGAAGCAGCACTGGACTGTTGCTCAGTGGTCCAAAGTACTTTTTTCAGATGAAAGCAATTTTTGCATGTCATTCGGAAATCAAGGTGCCAGAGTCTGGAGGAAGACTGGGAAGAGGGAAATGCCAAAATGCCTGAAGTCCAGTGTCAAGTACCCACAGTCAGTGATGGTCTGGGGTGCCATGTCAGCTGCTGGTGTTGGTCCACTGTGTTTTATCAAGGGCAGGGTCAATGCAGCTAGCTATCAGGAGATCTGCTGAAAAGCTTTATGGAGATGAAGATTTCATTTTTCAGCACGACCTGGCACCTGCTCACAGTGCCAAAACCACTGGTAAATGGTTTACTGACCATGGTATTACTGTGCTCAATTGGCCTGCCAACTCTCCTGACCTGAACCCCATAGAGAATCTGTGGGATATTGGGAAGAGAAAGTTGAGAGACGCAAGACCCAACACTCTGGATGTGCTTAAGGCCGCTATCGAAGCATCCTGGGCCTCCATAACACCTCAGCAGTGCCACAGGCTGGTTGCCTCCATGCCACGCCGCATTGAAGCAGTCATTTCTGCAAAAGGATTCCCGACCAAGTATTGAGTGCATAACTGAACATAATTATTTGAAGGTTGACTTTTTTTGTATTAAAAACACTTTTCTTTTATTGGTCGGATGAAATATGCTAATTTTTTGAGATAGGATTTTGGGGTTTTCATGAGCTGTATGCCAAAATCATCAATATTAAAACAAGAAAAGGCTTGAACTACTTCAGTTGTGTGTAATGAATCTAAAATATATGAAAGTCTAATGTTTATCAGTACATTACAGAAAATAATGAACTTTATCACAATATGCTAATTTTTTGAGAAGGACCTGTATCTTCGTGCATGGGGTACTTTGAGCTTTTCCCAAACAAATTCATCATACCATCTCTGACGTATGACCACAACTTCAAAAAGTAAGTCCCGAGGCAAGTAGGGATATTCCCACCCATACTCACGGACGACTCTCTGTGAGAAAATTCGTTGCAATCTGGCCAAAGGAGGCATGGCTTCCCGCTCACCTTCTCCGGGTTGAACGATGGCCTCCGGATGCCGAGGTACTTTCACTACCTCTGATGGCTTTTCTCTCGGTGCTCGTAGTGAGGTGCGCTGCATCCCCACCACTAGTGATGAGCCGAACACCCCCGGGTTCGGTTCGCACCAGAACCCGCGAACGGACCGAAAGTTCGAACGAACATTAGAACCCTATTAAATACAATGGATGCGAACGTTCGAATTCTAAAGTGCTAATTATAACAACTATTATGCATGTTATTGTCATAAATAGGGTTTGGGAACCCGGGTTCTGCACCAGGGGACATGTATCAATGCAAAAAGAAGTTTTAAAAACGGTCGTTTTTCGGGAGCAGTCATTTTAATGATGCATAAAGTGAAAAAAAAAAAGTCAAATATTCCTTTAAATATCGTACCTGGGGGGTGTCTAAAGTATGCCTGTGAAGTGCCACGTGTTTCCCGTGTTTAGAACTGTCCCTGCACAAAATGACACTTCTAAAGGAAAAAAAAGCCATTTAAAACTGCTTGCGGCTTTAATGTAATGTCTGGTCCCGGTAATATGGATGAAATTCTTTAAGAAAAATGGCATAGCTAACCCATGACCCCCCCCCCTACCCCAGCCCATTACCAGCCCCTTTGGGTCTTGTATGGATATTAAGGGGAACCCCGCACATAAAATAAAAAAGGCCCTATATACTCTGAACAGCCGTATACAGGCGGTGCATACAAGACAGGGACTGTAGGTTTGTTCTTATGTAGAATCTGTTTGTAATTTTGAACAGGTACATTGTTGAAGTGTAGCTCCAGCCCAAAAATCTATTTTTAAACTTTTTGGGAAACATAGGTAAGGGTTATCACCCCTGTAACATTTGTTTTGCTGTCTGTGCCCCTGTTCAGAACATTTCACCTCACTTTCCGTCCCAATGACAACTGTTTTTGAAATGTGGTGTTTTTCTTGAAACAAGGATTGCTGATAAAGCATCAGTACAGATGAGACCCCTTTCTCCCATATTTATTCTTACAGGAGAGAATTTTCCTTTCTAGGGGTAGATTTCCTCTCACTTCCTGTTGTCTTCTTTCGTTTGCAAGTAGGAGTCGTTTGTAAGTTGGATGTTTGAAAGTAGGGACCTGCCGTATATACTCTGCAGAAATAGGCCCCTTAGTTGTTGGTGTTGGCACAACACTGTAAGCACTCAGTTACTCTTGGTTGGTGCTGGAACGCCCTGCTGTCAACTATTATATCAGGAATTTTAATTACATATAATTGTTGAACAGTGGTAGTAAAAATTGGGGCTTTGATGGTGGTGCTGGTGCCACAACACTGTAAGCCCTGACAGTTACTCTTGGTGGGTGCAGCAATGGGCCCTGCTGTGAATTATTAGATCAAGAATTGTAATTACATGCCCCTTTTGAACAGGGGCTGAAAAATTGGGCCTTTCGTGGTGGTGGTGGTGGTGGCGTTGCCACAAGACTGTAAGCCCTCAGAGTTACTCTTGGTGGGTGCAGCAATGGACCCTGCTGTGAATTATTAGATCAAGAATTGTAATTGCATGCCCCTGTTGAACAGGGGCTGAAAAATTGGGCCTTAGGCACTGGTGGCACAACACTACAACCCCTCACAGATACTGTACTTGGAGCACAGCAATGAGCCCTGTTGCAAAGTATTGCTTCAAAAATTGTAATGACACGCCCCTGTTAAACAGGGGCTGAAAAATTGGGCCTTAGGCACTGGTGCCACAACACTCCAACCCCTCACAGATACTGTACTTGGAGCACAGCAATGAGCCCTATGGCAAATTATTGCTAAAAAAATTGTAATTACACGCCCCTGTAAAACAGGGGCTGAAAAATTGGGCCTTAGCCACTGGTGGCGGCACCCATAAACAAAAATGATCTTCCAAGCTATCATCATCAATCGTATCATTGAGGACTCGGAGGAGGAGGATAGCCAGTCAACATAACAGCACAGGCACTCAGCATCAGCATCAGTCTTGAAGGGATGTGACATGTTAAAATCAATTAGTCTGTTATATCAGCATCAGGTGTGTGGTAGCTGGTGGTGATCCAAGACTGGTTCATCTTGATGAAAGTCAGTCGATCAACCGAGTCGGTGGACAGGCGCACCCTGTGATCCGTGACAAATCCTCCAGCAGCACTGAATGTGCGTTCCGAAAGAACGCTGGATGCAGGACAGGCCAGTAGCTCAATTGCATACTGTGCAAGCTCTGGCCAGTGATCCATCCTCAAGACCCAGTAAGCCAGAGGATTTTCGGTGGGGAAGGTGTCCAAGTCTGACCTTGCCCCTAGATATTCCTGCACCATGTTTATCAGACGCTGGCGATGGTTGCTGGAACCGATCATACTTTGGGGCTGCGGACTAAAGAATTGTCTGAACGCATCGGTCAGACGGCCACCTTCCCCACCGCTCCTTCTTTGACTGGCCGAAGCCTCAGCAACTCGTTGTCCAGGACCAGGAGTTTGTAACCTCCCAGTCTCTGGGAACGCGTTGCACAGACCTTTCTGCAAGGCCTCCCGGAGTTGTCTCATCCTCTGCTCCCTCTGCGACGGTAACATAAGGTCCGCAACCTTACCCTTGTACCGTGGATCAAGGAGAGTGGCCAGCCAGTAATGGTCCCTCTCCTTGATCCGAAGAATACGAGGATCCTTCCGCAGACTTTGCAGGATCAGGGAGGCCATGCAGCGTAGGTTTGCTGAGGCATTCGCTCCGGAGTCCTCTGGGTCACTAAGGACGACATGATCCGCAGCCACCTCCTCCCAGCCACGTACAAGTCCACTGGTTTCTTGGGACTGTAAATCATCCCTAAAAGACTGCTGCTGATGATGCTGAGTGCCAGCCTCCACCTCCATGCTGACACAATCCTCCTCCTCCTCCTCCTCCTCCTCCTCTTCCTGTGCGATGGGTGGGACAGAAGGAACACTGTCTGGGTAAAGGGGGCCTTGAGAGGCAAGGAAGTCCTCCTCTTCCTGCCTCTGTTCTGCCTCAAGTGCCCTGTCCATTATTCCACGCAGCGTGTGCTCCAACAGGTGGACAAGAGGTACAGTGTCACTGATGCATGCACTGTCACTGCTCACCATCCTCGTGGCCTCCTCAAATGGTGCCAGGACAGTGCATGCATCCCTGATCATGCCCCACTGGCGTGGAGAAAAAAAACCAAGCTCCCCTGACCCTGTCCTGGTGCCGTAGTCGCACAGGTACTCATTGATGGCCCTCTGCTGCGTGTGCAGCCGCTGCAGCATGGCCAACGTTGAGTTCCACCTGGTGGGCATGTCACATATAAGGCGGTTCTTGGGCAGGTTCAACTCCTTTTGCAGCTCAGCCAGGCGAGCACTGGCATTATAAGATCTGCGGAAATGCACACAGACTTTCCTGGCCTGCCTCAGGACATCCTGTAAGCCCGGGTACCTGCCCAAGAACCGCTGCACCACCAGGTTAAGGACGTGAGCCACACAGGGCACATGGGTCAGTTGTCCCTGTCGGAGGGCGGAGAGGAGGTTGGTGCCATTGTCGCAAACCACCATTCCTGGCTTAAGCTGGCGTGGCGTCAACCACCTCTCGGCCTGGCCCTGCAGAGCAGACAGGACCTCTGCCCCAGTGTGGCTTCTGTCCCCCAAACACACCAGCGCAAGCACGGCATGGCATCTTTTTGCCTGCGTACTTGCGTAGCCCCGTGAACGGCTACGGAGCACCGCTGGTTCATAGGACAAACCACAGGAAGAGGCCATGGAGGAAGAAGAAGAGGAGGGGGTGGAGGAGAGAGGTGTGTCACAACCAGTAGTAGCATTTTGGAGGCGTGGCGGTGGGACAACCTCCAACACTACTGCACCTTGTCCTGCATCCTTCCCAGCTGCCAAAAGAGTGACCCAATGGGCCGTGAAAAAAAGGTAACGTCCCTGTCCATGCCTGCTGGACCATGAGTCAGCGGTAATATGCACCTTACCGCTGACCGCCCTGTCCAGCGAGGCCAAGACATTGCCTTCCACATGCCGGTAGAGAGCCGGAATAGCCTTCCGTGAGAAAAAGTGGCGTTTGGGAACCTGCCACTGAGGAACCGCACATTGCACAAACTCACGGAAGGGGGCCGAGTCTACCAACTGAAAAGGCAGCAGTTGAAGCGCTAGCAATTTAGCCAAGCTAGCATTCAACCGCTGGGCATGTGGATGGCTGGGAGTGAACTTCTTTCGACGGTCCAGCAGCTGGGGCAGGGAAATTTGCCTGCTAGAATCGGACGTCGGTGTACTGCTAGCAGAGTGGCCGCAAGTACTTGGCTGTGACACACCTAATTCTACACCTTCATTCCTCTCAGTGCATGTTTCAGAGAGGACTGAAGTTATAGTGGGGTTGGAGATCCCAGCTGATGCGGTGCAAGGAGAGGTCCGCTTTGTTCTTTGGTGTGGGTCTTTGAGGTAGGCTTGCCAACGAGCTGCATGGCAGGTCAACATATGTCTGGTCAGGCATGTGGTACCCAAGCGGCTGATGTTTTGGCCACGCGATATACGCTTGAGACATATGTTGCAAACAGCAGCTGTGCGATCTGATGCACTAGCCTCAAAAAAGGCCCACACCAAAGAACTTTTTGAATGACGGGCAGAGGCAGCGCCCTGCACAGGCGGAGCTCTGCGGTGTGATTCCGTCGGTGTACTGCCCTTACGCTGGCCACCAAAGGGCATCCTGCCTCGTTGGAGATGTGCCTCCTCCTCATCCTCCTCCTCCTCCTCTCTCCTATTAGGCACCCACGTGGAGTCAGTGACCTCATCATCACCTCCCTCCTCATCACTGGAGCCAATCTGGCAGTATGCTGCAGCTGCTGGAACATGACTGCCAGATTGGTGTCCTTCTTGAGCATCCCCTCTGTCTGCTCTCACGCTACTGCCTTCCTCTAGCTGGGTTTCATCATCAGACCCTTCGAAACGCTGGGCATCCTCCTGGAGCATGTACCCAACACTGTGCTCAAACAGTTCGGGGGACTCCTCAGGAGGAGGACATGGTGGGTCTAGGGAAGGAGTGACTGATGATGAGTCTGACATTGATACCAGGGAAGAGGACGCTTTGGCAGCTGCTTTTCCAGTACCCTGAGCCTGGGTGAGAGAGGATGAGGAGGAGGAGGAGGGCTTGGTCATCCACTCTACCAAGTCTTCGGCATGATGTGGCTCAACATGTCCAGCTGCCGAAAAGAAGGACAAGCGTGTCCCATGGCCATGTGCTGATGACAATGCACCGCGTCCACGACCAGCACTGTTGCCCCCAGACACAGAGCCTGCTTGCCCTCTTTTATTGCCTCCTGACTGTCTGCCTCTCCTTGTTTGCCTTCCAGACATTCTAATAGATGGCCTGCAGGGAGATGGGAAAAAAGCAATAAGGGCTACCTTCAGGTGTCCTTCTCTGTCCCTTGAAACAAGGACTTTGACAGTGAAAGAAACTGACACACTCTCCCTACCTACAGTTTTCTGTCCCTAGAAAAAATGTTTTTTTTAAGCACAATTTAGCACAAGGAGAATTCACTCACTGTCCTTCCAGGTCCCTGGAAACAAGGACTTTGACAGTGAAAGAAACTGACACACTCTCCCTACCTACAGTTTTCTGTCCCTAGAAAAAATGTTTTTTTTAAGCACAATTTAGCACAAGGAGAATTCACTCACTGTCCTTCCAGGTCCCTGGAAACAAGGACTTTGACAGTGAAAGAAACTGACACACTCTCCCTACCTACAGTTTTCTGTCCCTAGAAAAAATGTTTTTTTTAAGCACAATTTAGCACAAGGAGAATTCACTCACTGTCCTTCCAGGTCCCTGGAAACAAGGACTTTGACAGTGAAAGAAACTGACACACTCTCCCTACCTACAGTTTTCTGTCCCTAGAAAAAATGTTTTTTTTAAGCACAATTTAGCACAAGGAGAATTCACTCACTGTCCTTCCAGGTCCCTGGAAACAAGGACTTTGACAGTGAAAGAAACTGACACACTCTCCCTACCTACAGTTTTCTGTCCCTAGAAAAAATGTTTTTTTTAAGCACAATTTAGCACAAGGAGAATTCACTCACTGTCCTTCCAGGTCCCTGGAAACAAGGACTTTGACAGTGAAAGAAACTGACACACTCTCCCTACCTACAGTTTTCTGTCCCTAGAAAAAATGTTTTTTTTAAGCACAATTTAGCACAAGGAGAATTCACTCACTGTCCTTCCAGGTCCCTGGAAACAAGGACTTTGACAGTGAAAGAAACTGACACACTCTCCCTACCTACAGTTTTCTGTCCCTAGAAAAAATGTTTTTTTTAAGCACAATTTAGCACAAGGAGAATTCACTCACTGTCCTTCCAGGTCCCTGGAAACAAGGACTTTGACAGTGAAAGAAACTGACACACTCTCCCTACCTACAGTTTTCTGTCCCTAGAAAAAATGTTTTTTTTAAGCACAATTTAGCACAAGGAGAATTCACTCACTGTCCTTCCAGGTCCCTGGAAACAAGGACTTTGACAGTGAAAGAAACTGACACACTCTCCCTACCTACAGTTTTCTGTCCCTAGAAAAAATGTTTTTTTTAAGCACAATTTAGCACAAGGAGAATTCACTCACTGTCCTTCCAGGTCCCTGGAAACAAGGACTTTGACAGTGAAAGAAACTGACACACTCTCCCTACCTACAGTTTTCTGTCCCTAGAAAAAATGTTTTTTTTAAGCACAATATAGCACAAGGAGAATTCACTCACTGTCCTTCCAGGTCCCTGGAAACAAGGACTTTGACAGTGAAAGAAACTGACACACTCTCCCTACCTACAGTTTTCTGTCCCTAGAAAAAATGTTTTTTTTAAGCACAATTTAGCACAAGGAGAATTCACTCACTGTCCTTCCAGGTCCCTGGAAACAAGGACTTTGACAGTGAAAGAAACTGACACACTCTCCCTACCTACAGTTTTCTGTCCCTAGAAAAAATGTTTTTTTTAAGCACAATTTAGCACAAGGAGAATTCACTCACTGTCCTTCCAGGTCCCTGGAAACAAGGACTTTGACAGTGAAAGAAACTGACACACTCTCCCTACCTACAGTTTTCTGTCCCTAGAAAAAATGTTTTTTTTAAGCACAATTTAGCACAAGGAGAATTCACTCACTGTCCTTCCAGGTCCCTGGAAACAAGGACTTTGACAGTGAAAGAAACTGACACACTCTCCCTACCTACAGTTTTCTGTCCCTAGAAAAAATGTTTTTTTTAAGCACAATTTAGCACAAGGAGAATTCACTCACTGTCCTTCCAGGTCCCTGGAAACAAGGACTTTGACAGTGAAAGAAACTGACACACTCTCCCTACCTACAGTTTTCTGTCCCTAGAAAAAATGTTTTTTTTAAGCACAATTTAGCACAAGGAGAATTCACTCACTGTCCTTCCAGGTCCCTGGAAACAAGGACTTTGACAGTGAAAGAAACTGACACACTCTCCCTACCTACAGTTTTCTGTCCCTAGAAAAAATGTTTTTTTTAAGCACAATATAGCACAAGCACAAAACACACTGACACTCTCCCTACCTATCCTTCTCTTTCCCTAAACTAAAGGAATCCAGGTTAAGCAAGAAAGAAATAAAAGTCACTGTCCCTGCCTATGCTGCTCTATCCCTGCTCCGGAAAACACTACACTAGGCCGCCGTGCTGGCGGCCTTTTATAGTGTGGGGCGTGTACTAAACACCCTCAGCAATAATTGGCCACAGGCATCCTGCCTGTGGCCAATCATTGCTCTCCTCGCTGACGGCGCTGTGATTGGCCAAGCATGCGGGGTCACAGTGCATGCTTGGCCAATCACAGCGCCTGGATGACACTGCGATGGCGTAGTGCATTGTGGGCCGTTCGCGTCACTCGAATTTGGCGCGAACGGCCCAAATCGTTCGATCTTCGTCGAACGATCGAACAGCCGATGTTCGAGTCGAACGTATGTTCGACTCGAACACGAAGCTCATCCCTACCCACCACCAAGACGAGCAATGTTGTAGACTGTGGGAAGGCACTCTGAGGACTAGACTTCCTCGTAGACTCCGGGGCTTGTACCTGGGGCGTGCTGTCTCCTATTGACATAGGGGAATCCTGCGGTACACGTAACACAGGCAATGGGCGTTTGTCCCAGCCCTTCCGATGAAACAGTTCATCAATCTCCCCGTTATCTCCACAATCTGACAGCGACTCTAGGTCGGAAGTGTCATACATCTCGGCGGGAAGGTAGTCTCTGGTAGACGTGGTACTACCCTCCCTTGCGGGCTCCACCGGCTGTGGACCCCCGACACCTCCAACCACCACCACAGTCCCAGCCCCTGGCTCACCTTGACCTTTTGTAGAACTGGGATGTCCAGGACTCTTCCAACCGGATCCATCCAGGCAAGGCAAGCGACGGGGTGAAGCTCGACCACGACCACAGGAGGCCTGCACCAGGCCAACCTTCCTCTTCGGAGGTGGGAGCAGAGAATCTGTGGTGACCGAAGCAGCATCCTCTGATTTTTCTCTCTCAGTCTCTGATTGGGCAGTCACATCGCCCTGGTCAGTGCGTATGGGAACCTCCGCAAAGGCCTGGATCTCTCCTTCCAGAGTAGCGGTACCTGTGAGGCTGTTGAGGCGAAGGGCCCGGGGCCTTACTGTGGATGGCTCCACCTCGAACAAGAACTCTTTGCATGCCTCGCAACGCCCAAATGGCTTCAGGTGGACCACCAGTCCCGAGCATCCGGGACAGATCACGCCGAGGGCCTCCGTGTCTCTGCATGAGTACAAAGCCAACTGCCCTCGGGGCCTGAGTCTTATCCCCGTGTCTGTAAGGGGAGCAGCGAACGTAGTCATCTTCGTGGGGTAGGGAACCGGAATCCACGGGGAGCTTGAGGCCATCCCGACTATCTGCTGCTCCATCACGCACTTACCACGCGCCAAAGTCTCCACGTGAGTTCCTCCACATGGCCAGACTCCTCCCATGACTTGCACGTTTTCGCGGGCTTCCTTCAAGCTCCGCCCACGAACTGTACAGTCACGGGGTGCCTCGTGGCACAGTGCAATAAAAGCCCCCACATGCAGTACTTCACACGGCTGGACTCCTCCCTCTTCTCGCTCCTCTGCATGGGCCTTTCCCATTTCATTTCCACGACTTTGAGCAGGGATGCACTTTGGCCAATCACATGGCCGACCTGCACGGAACTCCTCCGGGCAGCAAAGTCCAGACACAGCCATTCTTTCTTCCAAAGTTAAAACACATATCATCCCGGACTCACTAGCCCCCACATGTAGCGGCCTCACCCCATCTCCTTTGTCTAGAGGTATGTCACACGACAGGGTGAGATGCGCTACGGCCCATGTCCTCCCCATAGCTGTGGGTGAGGTGAAGGCCAGCACCAGATATTTCCTCGGGCCTATGTGCTTTTGTCTAGAATACAGTCCTGCTGTGTCAACACTTCCCTCTGCTCCCATTAACCAGAGTTCCACACACCGATCACAGTCCAACTCTTGCTTTATTGTACATCTCACAATAAACAGTGCTTCAGTAGCCAACTGGTTGCGACTTGATAACATTTTGATACGGGGAATGAGCAGGTCGAGGCATTATCCTGGTTATTAGCTAAACCACTGCGATCTCACCAGCGGTTACTATAGCATTTAGCTAGAAAGGACTTAGAATCTGAGAGTCTCTACCAGCGACTCAAGAGAACGTAGATAGGAGTACCTTTGCTGCGCTGCGGCCCCTATCAGGGGAAGATGTCCCTCCAAGGGAGTTACCAGAGGCCCATCCGTCACTGGGTTGATGCTGCTCCAGACTCTCCAGACGGGTAACCTCCCCGGCCTCCTCACCTCAGACATGGGCCCCATCCACCTCAGGGACCCTCGGACGTCTCCACCCACGCGGGATCCAGTCGAAGTCACTGGACCCCAGGCCTCCTAGTTTAGTACCTCACCCCAGGCTGAAGGTGCCTGGGATGGACTCCAACTCCATTCCGGTCAGGCCTAGGGCGCCTGGGCCGGAATCCAGAACCGCCCGCACCCAGGCCTAAGGTGCCTGGGCGCGTGAAGAAGATCCTCCTGAAGACCTCGTGGTTAGGGCGTCTCCCCCTTTTATCTCCTCCCATCGACGCCACGGCAGGTTCCCCGCCCTCACCGTACCATCTCCGGAAAGGGACAAAAAGGGTAGCACTGTAATGGCAAATCTACCTTAAGCCTCCAGGTACCCCGCCACCCAGAGGCCAAAGAGATTATTACACCATCCAATCCTCCACGAACACAAGTGGTCCACCATTCCCATACTTACACACCTGGGTGTCCCACCTAAATTTAGAGATCCCGCTACATAAGCCTTTATAATTAGCATGATTTAAAAAGAAGGGCTTGAGGTCACATACCTCTGGATTTTTAGCGGTGTCAAAAGTAAGAATAAATATTGAAAAACCAAAAAGGATCCAATGACAATAGATTTATACAAAAACAGAACAATAGTTTATTTAATAAAAAAGGAAAATAAAGTTTTCCTGAGAGTTCAACATATACAACATTTTAAACTAGGTACATATACAATAACCGTTGACCTCGACATGTTTCGCTCGAAATTGGAGCTTCTTCAGGAGTAATCTACGGTGTAACGGTACACTAAAAAATGAAGTAAAGAGAAGAACAAAGGAACATCCATAAAATGTATACAAAAACACATCTATTGGAATATCCACCAAAAATAGGTTAACAAAAACGGCAAAATTTAATTGCAATGTTAGTTACGTTATGATAATGTTTTATAATGTACACGTCAAATATTTTTAAATATTATAGAATCAGGGAAACATAAATCTAATAAAAATTATTGGAGATGGAGGACAATTTAGAATTCTAATCTGGAATTGCTAAAACATCTCCTTCATCTTTAATATACAATTGGTAGGTGCCATGTTTGACCACATCATTTATTGACACTTCAGTATACTTTATAATAATTTTTATTAGATTTATGTTTCCCTGATTCTATAATATTTAAAAATATTTGACGTGTACATTATAAAACATTATCATAACGTAACTAACATTGCAATTAAATTTTGCAGTTTTTGTTAACCTATTTTTGGTGGATATTCCAATAGATGTGTTTTTGTATACATTTTATGGATGTTCCTTTGTTCTTCTCTTTACTTCATTTTTTAGTGTACCGTTACACCGTAGATTACTCCTGAAGAAGCTCCAATTTCGAGCGAAACATGTCGAGGTCAACGGTTATTGTATATGTACCTAGTTTAAAATGTTGTATATGTTGAACTCTCAGGAAAACTTTATTTTCCTTTTTTATTAAATAAACTATTGTTCTGTTTTTGTATAAATCTATTGTCATTGGATCCTTTTTGGTTTTTCAATATTTATTCTTACTTTTGACACCGCTAAAAATCCCGAGGTATGTGACCTCAAGCCCTTCTTTTTAAATCAACAAACTATTGGGATTTGGTGTCCATCTTGATTTGCTCACTCCTACTTCTTCTTTATAATTAGCACTTTAGATTTCGAACGTTCGAGTCCATTGTATTTAATAGTGTTCTAAAGTTCACGCGAACATTCTGTCTGTTCGCAGGTTCTGGTGCGAACCGAACAGGGGGGTGTTCGGCTCATCCCTGCTCCTGTGTCCTCTCCCCTGCATACTTCTGCAGCCCAGCGTGCACACAGGGGCGGATCCAGGGGGGGGGGGGCAACAGGGCAATTGCCCCCCCCCCGAGACAATCTGTCACACTCACTTGCTTGCTCTGTTTTTTTTGCGCCTGATCTCCCGGACTTTGGAGACCCGGTACCAGCCGGCCATAGGTCCCCTGGACCCCAACCTTGGCACACATATAGCCCCATTTCTCCTCTACAAGTGTGCAAAGTTTGGTGTCTGGGAGACTTATGGCCGGGGAGAACCGATTTTTCAAATTCGGGCACTCCTTCCATAGACTCCAATGTTAAACGGTCATTTCTCTGGTGAATTTGCGGACCTGGTACCGGCCGGTTTCAGGTCCCCTGGACCCCAAACTTGGCACACATATAGCCCCATGTCTCCTCTACAAGTGTGAAAAGTTTGGTGTTTGGGAGATCTACGGCCGGGGAGCACTCCTTCCATAGACTCCCATGTTAAACATCAGTCTAGTCATGGGCACAGTGAAGCATGGGCACAGCGAGGCATTGGCACAGTGAGGCAAAGTGAGGCACAGTGAGGCATGCAGATGGACACCCTAGGCTTATACTCGAGTCAATACGTTTTCCCAGTTTTTTGGGGTAAAATTAGGTGCCTCGGCTTATATTCGGGTCGGCTTATACTCGAGTATATACGGTACTTGTTCTGCGGCTGCCGCTCTGAGTCTCTCTCTCTCAGTTTCTCACATTAGCCGATCAGCCGCGCCGAGAGAGAGACTCGTCTAATGTAGTTACGGGGCGCACTGACACGATACCAGGAGTGGAGGAGGAGGTGGGTGGAGCCTCTTCCCCGCACTCGTTGCTAACGCCTGGGCCGCTTGGCGTCTAGCAACGAGTGACGTCAGTGAGTCACGTCGGGCTGCTTTGCAGGCAGGTGCGATAGCGTGCGGCTCCACAGATGGGTAAGAAAGCGGGCGGCTCCGCGGGCGGCTCCGCTTGCGGCGCGGTTTGTGGGTGGGCGGCGCGGTTCGTGGGCAGACCGTGCTGCTCAGTGTGTTGGCAGCGCAGGTGAGAGTGAGAGAGCAGGCTCATCTCTCACCGCCCGTGCCTGCCCTGCATTCCTGCAGTGACTTCCGCCCTCACTGTGCAGGCAGCATAGAGATTACATTATCTCTCTGCTGCCTGACTCTGGGAGTCTGGGACACAGCAAGAGACAACCAAAACTACACCTTAGCAGGCAAGTTAGTGACAATCCGCAAATTGTGTCAGGTGACGTGGCAAATGACAATCTGCATCTGGTGGCAGGCAAGTAACAATCAGCAAGGTGTGGCAGGTGAGTGGCAAGTGACAATCCGCAAGGTGTGGCAGGTGAGTGGCAAGTGACAATCCACAAGGTGTGGCTAGTGACAATCCACAAGATGTGGCAGGTGAGTGGCAAGTGACAATCCGCAACGTGTGGCAAGTGACACACTCAGGGCTCCCACTAATTGCAGGCAATGGTGGCAAGTGACACACTCGGGGCTCCCACTGATTCTGCATTGAACTATTTAATTTTATATTACAATGTAATAATAGAAATAATGCGCTTCAATCATCCTGACACCATAACAACCATGGTGCCGGGATGATTGAAGCGCCGACACCAGCCATTTCCCCGATAAATTTCCCACAAAAAAAACATATTTTTTGCCAGTACCCCTCCCGAGAAAAGACTCTGGATCCGCCCCTGCGTGCACAGCAAAGGAAACAGCACAGGAGATCAGAGAGAACAGAGTGGAGGGAGGATCCGCCCATCACCCCGCCCACCTAGGCTCTGATGATCGTTCAGAGCTGTGCTCCCTCGGAGGCTGTGCCCCAGGGTTCTGCTGTCACCTCAGGGCGGGAGATCATGTCTTTCTCGGGGGGGGGGGGCCCTGCCACTAGGCATGTGTTGAGCCAGGACCTGACAGGCCACAAGCTGACTGCCAGGAGGAGAGGTAAGTGGGGTAGCTGGGGTTGAAATTTGTGAAGAGGGGGTATTTGTGAAGTGTTGGGGGGTATTTGTGGAGTTTAGGGGGGAGTTATTTGTGGAGTGTAGGGGGGAGTTATTTGTGGAGTGTAGGGGGGGAGTTATTTGTGGAGTGTAGGGGTAGTGCTGGGGGTTAATAGTGCGTCTGCTGACACCAGTGCTGGGGGTTAATAGTGCGTCTGCTGACACCAGTGCTGGGGGTTAATAGTGCATCCGCTGACACACCAGTGCTGGGGGATAATAGTGCGTCCGCTGACACCAGTGCTGGGGGTTAATAGTGCGTCCGCTGACACCACTGCTGGGGGTTAATAGTGCATCCGCTGACACCACTGCTGGGGGTTAATAGTGCGTCCACTGACACCAGTGCTGGGGGTTATTAGTGCGTCCGCTGACACCAGTTCTGGGGTTAATAGTGCGTCCGCTGACACCAGTGCTGGGGGTTAATAGTGCGTCCGCTGACACCAGTGCTGGGGGTTAATAGTGCGTCCACTGACACCTGTGCTGGGGGTTAATAGTGCGTCCGCTGACACCAGTGCTGGGGGTTAATAGTGCGTCCGCTGACACCAGTGCTGGGGTTAATAGTGCATCCGCTGACACCAGTGCTGGGGGTTAATAGTGCGTCCGCTGACACAAGTGCTGATGTTATTAGTGCGTCCGCTGACACCAGTGCTGGGGGTTAATAGTGCGTCCACTGACACCTGTGCTGGGGGTTAATAGTGCGTCCGCTGACACCAGTGCTGGGGGTTAATAGTGCGTCCGCTGACACCAGTGCTGGGGTTAATAGTGCATCCGCTGACACCAGTGCTGGGGGTTAATAGTGCGTCCGCTGACACAAGTGCTGATGTTATTAGTGCCTCCGCTGACACCAGTGCTGGGGTTAATAGTGCATCCGCTGACACCAGTGCTGGGAGTTAATAGTGCGCCCGCTGACACCAGTTCCGGGGGTTAATAGTGCGTCCACTGACACCAGTGGTGGGGTTTAATTGTGCGTCCGCTGACACCAATTATGGGGGTTAATAGTGCGTCCATTGCCACCAGTGCTGGGGGTTAATAGTGAGTCCACTGACACCAGTGCTGGGGGTTAATAGTGCTTCCTTTGACACCAGTACTGGGGGTTAATAGTGCGTCCACTGTTACACCAGTGCTGGGGGTTAATAGTGTGTCCTTTGACACCAGTGCTGGGGGTAATGCCCTTGCACAGACAAGCGCTGCACCTCATTCACTTTTTTTACAGTGTATTTGTTGTATGGTAGAAAGGGGATTCATATTTAGAGTGGTTGCAGCAGCTGTTCTTTTGTTTTTCACCTGTCACTGTTTTCTGCACTCTGAAGCCTCGTACACACAACCGAGTTTCTCGGCAAGAACCAGCAAGAAACTTGCTGGCAGAGATTTCTTGCCGAGAAATTTGTTCGTGTGTATGGTTTCTCGTCAAGAAAACCGACTAGAATCTCGACGAGAAAATAGAGAACCTGCTCTCTATTTTCTCGTCGAGATTCTCGTCAGCCTGTTTCTCGACGAGAAAATTGTGTGTGTGTACACTTACCTGTCCTCCGGGAAGCCCGCGCATGCTCGCAATGACTTTGACGCATGCGCGGTAGCTTCCTAGGCATAGGATAGGGCGTACAAAGATGGCGGCGACGGCATCAAATGTGACGAGCGCATGCTCGTCGTATTCAATTACGTCACCGCGTTCGCTCCATTCAAAGAACCGCGGGTTCTTTGAAATGAGCGTGTGTACACTCGGCCGGGACAAGTTTCTTGTCCAAGGATCTCGTCGAAAAAAACGACGTGTTTTTTTTTACAACGAGATTCTCGGCCGTGTGTACGAGGCTTAAGCTCTGTGTTTTGCAGAGTATCCACATTTTTTTTTTTTTTTATTAAGGTGGAAGTTCAGCCAAAAACTAACCAACTCTGGCAGCCACATTCTAATGGGTGTTAGGAAAAAATGAAGTTCAATAGGCAGTTTGGCTCTTCTGCTTGATTCTGAGCATGCGTTTTTTTGTGCATCGGAATTGCATACAGACGATTGGAATTTCCGACAAGAACTTTTCTTGTCGGGAAAATTTGAGAACCAGCTCTCAAATTTTTGTTGTCGGAAATTCCGACAGCAAATGTCCGATGGAGCCTACACACGGTCGGAATTTCTGACAAAAAGCATACATCGAACATTTGTTGTCGGATATTCCGATCATGTGTACGCGGCATTAGGCTAATATATCTAACCCTGTAAAGCAAAAATCGCTATACATACCTTTTCTGCAGCTGACCCGGTCCTGTCTCCACTGCCGGATGCTGTGTGAGAGAGACAGCCGACGACGGCTGGGAAATGCCTGGGAAGTGACGTCACCCATAAACATACTATGGGGCTTCCTTTGTTGGCTGTCTCTCTTGCACACACCTACACAGAGAAGCCGACGCTGACACCTCAGCGTGGGATCAGACCGGAGCGGCTGCAGAAAAGGTATGTATAGCGATTTTTGCTTTACAGAGTTAAATAGATTAGTCTTAAAATGTGGCTGCCAGTAGATTTAGATTTAGTTAATTTTTGCCTGAACTTATACTTTAAGTAGTTAAAGCACCAAGAAAGTAGAAAGCACCAAGAAAGTAGCAAAAAAAAAATTTTTGTCATACTCTAAAAACTAACCAATAAAGGGAACGTTCAATGTCTTTGTATATAGTTTCTGTGCTCCTTATGTTCAGGACCAAAAAATGTAATCTTTTTTCCGGTCACATACACTTAAAATATTGAACAGTATGGCTTTGTTTAACCCCCTTAGCGCTATTCCTGAGTCTGGCTCGGGGTGAATTTTTAATGCTAAAAGCGGTAACCCCGAGCCAGACATTGCAGTATCCAGGGGAAGTAACTTACCTTGTTCCCTGCATCCTGCAATGTCCTCCCGCAGTTGAGGCGCACGGGGGCGGAGTTCAGCACCAAATTCAAAAAGTGAAACATGCAGTATACATACAGTACACTGTAATCTTACTGATTACAGTACTGTATGTAATAATTACACACCCCCTTTGTCCCGACTCCCTAGTGGTCTGCCCAGTGTCCTGCATGCACTTTTATATAATAAAAACTGTTCTTTCTGCCTGGAAACTGGAGATTGTCCATAGCAACCAAAAAGTGTCCCTTTATGTCAAAAGTGGTTTTAGACCAGCTAAAAAACAGCGACAATAAATTAGAATCACTTGCAGAATTGACCGATAGCGATTTGTGGGGAAATTCGTCATCAAACACTAAATCTAATGACAGCGACAATTCTGCAACTGAGCAAATTTCAGTGTTTTTGATTTGATTACATTATTGAATAATTTTTATTATAATTACATTACTATTTGTTATAATTATTTATAGTTATTTATTATATTATAATTTATGATTTCGTGTTTCAAACTTTATCATACCCGGGATGTCTACTAGAGTCTTGTTTGGTCAGGTTTAAGTAAGTAATTACTAAGAATTGCAGGCCTACAATACATAACACCAAATTTCCATGCAAAATAATTGTACCGCTTTTGGTACATAATTCCAGACAGAATCATACCGCCAGGGAGGTTAAAGGGTATGTAAAGGTAATTTTTTTTTTTTTTAAATAACAAATATGTTATACTTACCTCCACTGTGCAGCTCGTTTTGCACAGTGGCCCCGAACCTGGTCTTCTGGGGTCCCTCGGCGGCTGTCTCGGCTCCTCCCCACAAGAACTCATCACCTTCATGCGAGCAAGCTTGCATGGTGATGAGTTCTTGCGGGCGTGCTCCCGTGATACAGCCGGTGGCCATAGCCGCTCAGTGTATCACTCGGCCGCCCGACCCCGGCGCGCTACGTCATTGGATGTGATTGACAGCAGCTCGAGCCAATGGCTGCACTGCTTTCAATCAACCATTGAATGCGCCAAGAAGCCTGGCCGAGAAGCAAGCGTGTTCACGGCGCGGGACTTTCGAGGGGTCAGGTAAGTAAATGGGGGTGCTGGGGGGCCGCTAATCCGCAGATGTTTTTTCACCTTAATGCATAGAATGCATTAAGGTGAAAAAACTTTTACCTTTAAAACCCCTTTAAAGTGAGAGACCCTTAGCCCAGTCTGCAGTCCCTGTCTGTGGGAAGGTGTGTGTGAAGGCTCCTTTTCACATTTTTACCAGGTTGTTCTTATCTACAATGTTGTAAAAGCCTGGTGTTTTTTAGAGCTCATTGGCTCAAGTTAATGAGTTATTCTGATTACGATATTCATTTTGTTGACCTCTAGCCCTAATAACGAGGATGCACACCTTTTAAATGCAGTTGCATCTTGGTTCTTACTCCCAATAAAACATTTCTTATTCTATTTTCAGTCAATTGTTAGTCGCATCAACACTTGTCTGTGTGTGCTGTTCAGTATCATTCTTTGTCAATGGCACCCCAACATAGGGTTACCACATTTCCAAACTGCCATTCAGGGACACCCCTCAGAATGCACCGGTCGGTGACATCACAAGGGGTGGTGCCACCATGTGACATTGCTGGGTGACCCCGCCCCTTACCTAAATAAGCATGTTTCATCTATGTTAGCCCAACATTGCAGACGGCCACTTAGAGTCACAGAGTTTAATTGTTCTTACAATGTTGGGCTAACATACATGAATCAAACGCTTTTTATATCCAAGGCACTAAAGTTGTATATAAAACCCTGTACTTTATACTACAAAGGGTATACAAATAACCTGAGGGATCTGGAGTAAAAACTGGACATACACTGACCTACCTGATCCCTACACTAACTACTATACTAACCTACCTGATCCCTACACTGACCATTACACTGACCTACCTGATCACTACACTGACCACTATACTAACCTACCTGATCCCTACACTGACCACTATACTAACCTACCTGATCCCTACACTGACCACTATACTAACCTACCTGATCCCTACATTGACCATTACACTGACCTACCTGATCACTACACTGACCACTATACTAACCTACCTGATCCCTACACTGACCTACCTGATCAATACACTGACCTACCTGATCCCTACACTGACCACTACACTAACTTACCTGATCCCTACACTGACCATTACACTGAACTATCTGATCACTACACTGACCACTATACTAACCTACCTGATCCTTACACTGACCACTATACTAACCTACCTAATCCCTACACTGACCATTACACTGACCTACCTGGTCACTACACTGACCTACCTGATCCCTACACTGACCACTACACTAACCATTACACTGACCTTCCTGATCCCTACACTGACCACTATACTAACCTACCTGATCCCTACACTGACCACTACACTAACCTACCTGATCCCTACACTGACCATTACACTGACCTTCCTGATCCCTACACTGACCACTATACTAACCTACCTGATCCCTACACTGACCTACCTGATTAATACACTGACCTACCTGATCCCTACACTGACCACTACACTAACTTACCTGATCCCTACACTGACCATTACACTGAACTATCTGATCACTACACTGACCACTATACTAACCTACCTGATCCTTACACTGACCACTATACTAACCTACCTAATCCCTACACTGACCATTACACTGACCTACCTGGTCACTACACTGACCTACCTGATCCCTACACTGACCACTACACTAACCATTACACTGACCTTCCTGATCCCTACACTGACCACTATACTAACCTACCTGATCCCTACACTGACCACTACACTAACCTACCTGATCCCTACACTGACCATTACACTGACCTTCCTGATCCCTATACTGACCACTATACTAACCTACCTGATCCCTACACTGATCACTATACTAACCTACCCAGATCCCTACACTGACCTAACGGATCCCTACACTGACCATCAATTGCAGCCTCATTGTGCCCATCAATTGCAGCCTCACTGTGCCCATCAATTGCAGCCTCACTGTGCCCATCAATTGCAGCCTCACTGTACCCATCAATTGCAGCCTCACTGTGCCCATCAAACACAGCCTCACTGTGCCCACCAAACGCAACCTCACTGTGTCCATCAAACGCAGCCACTGTACCCATCAAACACAGCCGCTGTTCCCATCAAACGCAGTCGCTGTGCCCATTAAACGCAGCCGCTGTGCCATCAAACGTTGCCACTGTTCCATCAAATGCTCCCACTGTGCCCCCCCCCGCCCGCTGTCTAATAGAGGGGGTGGCTGGTGATAGGGGGCGGCGCCCATGCGCCCTTATGGACACACTGCCACTGCCTCTAGTTAATCAAAAACCCCAGATAGGAGGACTGTGTGGGGGGGGGGTGATAAGAAGGGACCCCAATACAGGAATCCCCCTCTCTTCCCCCTCAAGTTATGAGGATTGCAGGGGGTGATATTAGGGGACCCCCATCCAGGAAAATAGGAACTCCCCCATTAGTTAAAAAAGACCCCCAGCTGGGAGGACTGCAGAGGGGTGATGGGGGGCCCTGCTCACCTCCCTCTAATAGAAAAAAAGAGCACTGGCCAGGAAGACTACAGGCAGCAGTCCCCCCCCCCCCTCCCAGAAGGTGAATAGTGTGTGGTTACTAGTGACTGTGAACAGATGCAGAGAGTAATATATACACAGCAGCCCAAGAGGGGGAGGAGGGGGGTGACTCACAGTAACAGATAAGGAGGAAGAATTCTTGCACAACTCCGATGTCTGCAATGGTGCGGAAACTTCTCTCCCTTCACTGTAGTGGGACAGACGATCCCAAGCTCTGCACAAGGGGGGGTGGAGGCGGGGAGAAATATGTGCAGGGAGTTGAAGTGCCCCCTTCCCTTATTGGTCAAAGCTGTGAAAGCATATAATAAGGGAGAGGAGGATTGGTGCTGCGGGGCTGCCACTGATTTGATCGGGTCTCGGGCAAACAGAAAGCCGGGCAGAGGATTCAAAACCCTAAGCACCAACTCGGAGGAAGTGAAATCCTCCTCCGCTTTCAACGCTGGGCAGTGACGTCACTGGTTGCCAGACGCCAGGCAGCTATAGCAACCAGTGATTAGGTGTATAGTCAGGTGGAGGTGGAGGCGGAGCGAGAGCCAGAGCTATGGTGGCTCAGTCCGCCTCTGTCTCATGAATTGCTGTATGTTCCCAGTGTCAGTTTGTATTGTCCCGGAATGAAGGTGCCCGGGACCAGGGACAGAGATGTCAATTAAGGGATAATCCCGGGCAATCCAGACACGTGGGCACCCTACCCCAACACACTGTACAGTCAGGGCCAGCACACCGCAACACACATACTGTGTTTTGTGTTATGCCACACTGTGGTGCATCAAAAAAGGGTCATGTTCAGTGGCGGTGCGTCCATAGTGGGTGCAGGAGCGCCGCCCCCTCTCGCTCCTGCGCTCGTCACTCACAACAACAATGCATAGGTTCATGCATTGCATGAACCTATGTATTGTGGCCGCCGCTGCCGCCCACTATTCAGATGGCCGACCCCTGTTGAGCGCCGGCCATCTGAATAACAGCAGCTCTGATAGGCTTCCCGATTACAGCCTGAGGGCTGTAATCGGCTTCCAAATAGTTAACCAGAGGACGCACGGGGGTGCGTTCCTTGGTTAACACTGACAGGCATCTCAGCCAATCAGGTTCACTGGGTCTGATTATCGGTAACCTGATTGGCTGAAGCGACATCGAGGGCGGGAGAAGACATCGAGGATGAAAGAAGGATAGCGCTGACCCGAGGAAGGTAAGTGCAGGGCTGGGGACAAACTGGCTGCATTTGGGGACAAACTGGCTGCATTTGGGGACAAACTGGCTGCATTTTGGGACAAACTGGCTGTATTTGGGGTGAACCTGGCTGTTTTCGGGGACAAACTGGCTGTATTTGGGGGGAAACTGGCTGCATTTGGGGGGAAACTGGCTGCATTTGGGGGGAAACTGGCTACGTTTGGGGACAAACTGGCTGCATTTGGGGACAAACTGGCTGCAATTGGGGGGAAACTGGCTGCATTTGGGGACAAACTGGCTGCATTTGGGGACAAACTGGCTGCATTTGGGGACAAACTGGCTGTATTTGGGGGAACCTGGCTGTATTTGGGGACAAACTGTCTGTATTTGGGGGAGACCTGGCAGTATTTGGGGACAAATTGGCTGCATTTGGAGACAAACTGGCTGCATTTGGGGACAAACTGGCTGTATTTGGGGGGAAACTGGCTGCATTTGAGGGGGCAAACTGGTAGCGTTTTGGCACAGTGGCTGCGTTTAATGGGCACAGTGGCGGCAATTGATGATTTTATTTTTTCAGTTTGTTTGCGCCCCCCCAAAAAATTTTGAGCACCAGCCGCCATTGGTCATGTTCATTGATTAGTCTGTTGAGGAGAGTTAGCAACCAAATTATAATGAGTGGGCTACCCTAACACAACCCACGCTTTCCTTTTAATGCACTGCAACAGACTGTATTGATGTAAATGGGCCTTAAAGTGGAGTTCCACCCAAAAAATACCACTTCCGCTTATCCGGTTCCTCCCTGCCTCCAGTGTCACATTTAGCACCTTTCAGGGGGGAGGTGGGAGCACATACTTGTTTAATACAGGTATGTGCTCCTGCTTCAAACAAAAGATCGCCGCAGTATCCGCAGCGATCTTCACCATGTCTGGCCCTTCCTCCGTGCCCCGCTGTCTTCTGGGAGACACACAGGTCCCAGAAGACAGCAGGGACCAGTCAGAATGCGCAGTGCGACTCGCGCATGTGCAGTAGGGAAACAGGCTGTGAAACCGCAAGGCTTTACTTCCTGATTTCCCTACTTAAGATGCTGGCACCTCCCCCCGGAGCCAAGGGACGGGTCGACTTCAGATGAGGACAGCGCAGGCGCCATGGACAGGTTAGTGTCCTTATTTTAAAAGTCAGCAGCTGCAGTATTTGTAGCTGCTGACTTAATTTTTTTTTCTTTTTGCAGGCGGAACTCCGCTTTAAGGGACTCCGCTTTGTTTGTTCTGCTTATGTTCTACAAGAATAAGAAAAATCTGATTGGGCTGGAAATGGACAATTCAAATTAAATTGAGTCCTAGCAAAATTGCTGAAATACTATATTTGCAGCAGTTTACTACTGTACTACAGTACAATAATACAACAAGTCTGGTGGAGTCCATGAATAATATTAGGGATTGGGCTGTTTTATGTGCAGTAGCTTCCAACTCTGCAGCTTTCACCAAAATTGTTTTCCACCGATGATTATTCTACAACCTCAGCATGAATTCAGGGAAAACCATTATGCAAGATTTACATTAATCCCTTCACGCCTAAGGGTAAAACGAATGTTAATGCCTAAGCACAATTTTTTTAACTTTGACATGTGTTAGTAAAACCGTACATATCATCACAACTACTTTGTACATCCAGGTGAATTATACCTTTTTTTTTTTCCAAGATAAATTGGGCTTTCATTTGGTGGTAAATGGTTATGGATTTCTCCTGATATTTTTTTATTATCAAAGTGAAACTGGCCCAATATAGTAGAAAAATAAAAAAAGGTTTTAAATTTAGCTGTATGTATTTTGTTACTACCATAACTTACCACCAAAAAACAACCTAAATTAAATTCTCCTGCTCCTGACGATCACAGCGATGCCACATATGTGTATGTTATTTGTTGTTTGTACCCGTAGTACAGCCCGAAATCAGTAGTGCACATTTTGCGCTTTTTTTTGTCCTACCTAAAACACACTGACATTAACTGACGCATAATAATTAAAAATAAAATCTTGCCCAAAATATACTGACCCTGACCTTTGACTTTGACCTTGACCTTTGATCTTTACTTGACTTAAACACTAACCCTGGCACTGACCTAGATCAAACTTTGATCTAGGTATTTTTCTTTTATTTTACTTTCATTTTTTACTATTATTTATGTAGCGGCCTCCTCTCTCCCCTCTTTTCTATCAGCTCGTCTTTCTCTTGTCTAGGGGTACTTTAGAGGAGAGAGAGCGGGGTCACCACACCAAGCCCTCACCGCAGATGTTTGTGTGGTGGAAGCAAAGTTCTTGTTTTACCTTCGGGTCAGTGTTCTGCACCTGGAACCTCCAAAGAGAGAGTTACCTTGAACAAAATCTGCCAGAAAATGAGCCCCACACCATTAAAGTCCAACACTCCTTTATTTTTCTTCATGCAAAGTGAACACAGTCAGTTGGACTCCCTTAGAAAACAGAACAGACAAGAAGGTGTGGATGCGAGTAGGCCCAGACACAATGAACTCTCCACTTTCCTTCCTGAAAGTGGGTTGCGGTCTCCGAGCGAGGGGGAATTTCCTTCCAGGTGGTCTCCGATGGGAGGCTCACCTGTCACTGGCAATATGCTGCACCGGGTCTTCAAGCGAGTAACTCCCACCGGTCCATTACGCCTTCCGGATTCGGGTACCCACTCCTGGGGTTCCCTAGGATCTCCTTACCTCGCGGAACTCAGTGTTGGGCACTGAGCTCCAGACATCCATTATAACCATACCTGTTAGAATCACATATTCACATTATACTTTTCCCCCACCCATCCTGACTAAGACCCACCCCATACTCAGTGGTCTTGATGGGATGCTCTCCTGCAGAGGGAAAAAAAGAAAATTATCACACATAAACCCTGACACATATATTCGTGTAAGAGGAAAGAAACTTCTTCGTAAAGAAATCCCTTTTCTCTATAGAGTGAGTGTGTGAAAAGTGTTAACGATGTGCAACACTGCCACCTGGTGACAGCGTCGTGGTAACTGCACTCGTGAACTTTTCTTCTTTTCCTGAGCCCTATCTACCCCCTCCCTCTCAAGGTGTCTCCTCAGCATCCCAGGATGGGGATAATAACATAGAGCGCATAGCTCAGGCTGTGGCAGCTCTCCTCACCCCCACAATAGCTGCCTCTGTGGAGAGAGCAGTCCATGCAGGAATGCAACAGATTAAAGCACAACTGGGGGAGCACAGCACTAGATTGAATGAACTGGAGCATCGTTTATCTAATGTTGAAGAAGAGCTATACCAAGCTCAGGCCACTGAACAGGCCCAAGACAAAACAAATCAGTATATTCTACAAAAGCTGGACGATTTGGAAAACAGATCCAGAAAGTCCAATTTGCGCTTTGTGGGTGTCCCAGAATCTTTACAAGCAGCTGCCCTCACTGAATTCTGCACCAGACGTGTACCTGAAGCCCTAGGCCTCTCAGGCCCCTGCTCAGTGGAACGGGCGCACCGCATGGGGACTTTCAACACTGATCGTAAGTCTCCTCAGCCGATCATTGCTAAATATCTGAACTATGCTGACAAAACCACCATTCTACAGAAATTCCGTCAATCCAGATCTCTCCAAATCAACGGCATGAGGGTCCTGATTTTTGCTGACTATTCCATTGAAGTATCAAAAAAGAGAAAAGCTTTCCAGCATATATGCACGGAACTGTACCAACGCCAGGTTAAATTCACCCTGGCCTTTCCCGCTACACTCCGTCTCAAGGCCCCCAACGGCGATCAGCTCTCCTTCCAGGATCCCTCCGATGCAGCGGCCTTCATACGTACACTTCACGCGGGTCCGCACCCGAGCCCCACTTCAAGGTCTGCACCACTTAACCGCCCTCTGGACCAAAGGAGCCCACGTAAAGACTCTCCAAAACGCTTCAGGCCATCCGGCACGGATCATCAGCCCCCTTCTCCGCACTAACACAGTTAACGTAAACTCAGGTTTTTTATCCTCTTTGGAGACACTAAGCTACCCCACGAGTTTATCTCAGGCAGCATCTTTTCTAACCTATGTTTACCTCCTTTTGCCGTTACAATCGCCAACTTTATGGTAGGCCAATTCATGTCGTTATGTTGTATGTTATTATATTATGCTCTGATCGTTCTTTTTCCTCTTTTTTTTTTTTTTTATTGAGCCCAAGGTTCCCAGACATTGCCCCAAATGATTTCACTGTCTATTACCTTCATCTCCTCCCATACACGTCCCGGCTGTTCCTGTTATTTTATAGATGCATGGGCTCATATATGCCGCTCTACATGGGTCTGCATTGGGAGCTTGCTTACACAGTGACTCCATGCGGAAAAAAGTGAAGTTCTTCCAGTTTGCGTTCTTGTTTTTGCTTCCTGTTTGTACCTCTCCGCACCTCCCCCCCTCCTCCCTCTCACCCCTTTCCCCCCGCGCACACACACCACCAGGCACTCAGACACCAACCATCTATCATGAGTACTATACTCTACCCCGAAACTTAGCAGTAGCATCTCACCACACAATACCCAGAGATAATCATACACCAACGGCCCAAGCCCCCTTAATGATTCCCTCACTATGAAAATTGTTTCCTGGAACGTAAAGGGACTCAGGTCCCCTAATAAAAGAATAAAGATCCTTCGGCACCTCCAAAGACTTAAAACTGACATTGCTCTACTCCAGGAAACTCACCTATCCGCCCCCGATTTCCATCGTATGAAAAAGCTTTGGGTAGGCACGGTTCTCGGCTCTGAAGCCGTTGGACGCAAAGCAGGGGTCCTCATCTTGATACGTAAAACCCTCCCTTCTACGGTCGTGGCTGTCGATTCTGACAGTCAGGGCCGTCTTCTCTCCGCACACCTTCAAATAGGGACGAGGGATCTTATGGTCTCCAACATATATGCTCCTAACAGCCCAGGTAGGCAGTTCTTTGGAGAACTATCTTCCTGGCTACTCCGGCGCCCACATTTCCCACACATAATTGGCGGAGACTTCAACACCATTCTACACTCGATAGATGACAGATCCTCTCCCAAACGCCTACAAAACACATATGCTTCCGGCGATCTGACACTCTTCGCATCTACTATAGAATCCCTTTGCCTCCAAGACGTATGGCGCCTCCTACACCCGGCTGATAGGGAATTCACTTTCTATTCTAAACCACACAACATTTTCACTAGAATCGATTACATCTTCTGCTCAGACAATCTGGTCCCGATGATATCCAATGCTGATGTCCACGATATCACCATTTCTGATCACGCCCCCATCTCGGTGACACTAGATAGCCCCGAACATTCACCCCAACCCCAAAATCTGGCGTTTCCCTTCCTACCTCCAAAATAATACTGACTTCCAGCAGTACTTGGAGAAGGCTTGGTCGGAATTCTCCATTGCTAATGCACCACACTCTGACGACCCAAATCTCTTTTGGTAAGCTGGCAAAGCCTTTCTCAGGGGTCGAGTCATTTCCTATGCGGCTTCATTCAAGAGAAACACTCTGGCAAACTACAAATTGGCCAGTTCTAGGCTACACCAGGCACAACGCTCTTTATACTCCATGGACTCACCAGACAATAGGAAAAAGTGGCACTCAGCTAAGAGGGCCTTTGACACATGGGCCGACACCCTCGAACTGACAAAACAGGCACATATGGATGCCACCCTCCATAAATATGGCAACAAAGCAGGAAAACTGTTAGCTAGACTCTGCAAAGGCCCTTTCCGCCCGACCCACATAACCTCCTTACGAGACGCCTCGGGCATTGCCCACTCCACGCAGCAGGACATTAATAGAGTCATGTTACAATATTACTCCTCATTGTATGCTCTAGACCCTATAGACAAACTAAAAGCCCAATCCTTCCTCGAGAATGTTGTCATGCCTACGGTAACCCCCTCCCAACTTGAGACCCTGAACGCACCCATAACCCTCTACGAAATATCTACTACCATCAACAATCTAGCACCCTCTAAAGCCCCAGGTCCCGATGGCTTCACAGGCGAATCCTATAAGACCTTAAAAACGATTTTAGAGCCCACTCTCCATAAAGTTTACTGTGGCATTTGGTCTGGCGGCCCTTATCTACCCACGGGGAATCACACCATCATCAAATTACTATACAAGAAGGGGAAAGACCCCCAAGAACCAGGCTCTTACCGACCCATATTACTGCTGAATCTGGATGTCAAAATCCTCTCTAAAATTATAGCCAACAGACTAGCCGACATCTTACCCTCTCTAATCCACCCTGCCCAATCAGGATTTGTGAGAGGTAGAACAGCCACCCTAAATATTCGAAAGGTAATGATGGCCCTAGAATATGCCAAATCTAATCCGGGGGGGACCACACTATCATCACTCTGGACGCGGAGAAGGCCTTTGATAATGTCAGCTTTGAATGGCTATCCCTGGCCATGTCGAAAATGGGGTTTACTGGGCCCTTCTCCCATCTCATTGACGCCATGTACGCCTCTCCTGCGGCCAGGCTGGTGGCAGCGGGTCTCCTCTCGGACGATTTCCGCCTCCATAAGGGCACCAGACAAGGCTGTCCCCTATCCCCACTTCTTTTTAACATTGGCTTGGAACCTCTGTCCAGACACTTAATCCAAAATGCCCCTCTTCATGGCATCAAGGCGGGCTCCCACGAATTGCGCACATCACTCTTCGCTGATGATGTACTCATATTCTCAGCGAAGCCCTCCTCCGACATGTCCACGTTCAAAACGATTTTCGATGAATTCAGGTTGTGTTCAGGCCTCCGTATAAACTATGGTAAGAGTGAAATCCTCCCCTTAGGCATTCTATCTAACCCACCCTGGGCCCTCCAATCACCCTTCACGGTCGCAAAATCCCACATGACCTACTTAGGAATCAAAATAGGGAAAATACCCTCATCCATATACCACCTCAATTATCCACCCATGATCACAAAAATTACACACGAATTGGAAAACTGGATGGACCTGCCCCTCTCGCTCCTGGGAAGATGCCACCTGGTGAAAATGGTCAGTTTTGCGCGATTATTATACCCACTCCAAACTATACCTTTGCTCCTCCGCCACAAAGATACAAAAACCCTCAGCAAGGCCATATCTAAATTCATCTGGCAAGGCAAACGACCACGCATAGCATTCGCAAAACGATATCTTCCCAGACGCGAAGGGGGTATCAGCCTTCCAAATATCAGAGCTTATAACTTGGCGTGCCTACTGAGGATAGGACTCGACTGGATATCCCAGTGCTCCCGGTACTCGAACTACTCCTTAGAATCTATAATGGCTCAACCCTTTTCCCTGGCGGCACTACTCCACTGCAAATGGAAATCTGTCCCACCTCTACTCCAACATAATCTCCTGCTGCGGGACACTGCTATAGCATGGTGAGAGGTTAGGAAGAGCCTCAAACTTTCCCCTTTCATGTCCAGATACCTACCAATACAAGGGAACCCCAGCTTCCCACCCGGATTGGAACACAAAGCCTTTTCCATCTGGCTACGGAAAGGCCTCACAAAGTTCTCTACTCTATGCAATGTGGAAACTGGGCGCCCTCTCAATTTCTCAACCATAGCCAAGACCTTCTCACTCCCCCAATCCCACATTTTTCACTTTGGGCAATGCATCAGCTTTTTGAAGGACTCATGCAGAGAGGAGAGTAAACGATTTAAACTAGCCTTCATGGACCAACTGCTCCTGGATACTTCCTATACCATCTCAGATATTTACAAACCCTTTCTCCAAAAGACCACCCCTACACTGGCATCTTCCTCAGCAGCTAACTGGAAAAGGGATTTCCTGGATGCGGAGCTGGTAGACAAACTTCTACAAGGACTCAACAAAGTCCACTAACTGATTCCTAATGAATCATGGAGAGAAACCCA
The DNA here is from genome assembly GCA_029206835.1 of Rana muscosa. Classification (NCBI taxonomy): domain Eukaryota; kingdom Metazoa; phylum Chordata; class Amphibia; order Anura; family Ranidae; genus Rana; species Rana muscosa. The sequence goes on along the minus strand of CM055122.1, from coordinate 1,240,256,969 downwards.
ATTAAAAATCCTTCACCGTGCTTACATGCCTTTTCTCTCAGACAAAAAGAACCCGGGCAACGCCAATTGCCCTCTCTGCCAACTCCCAAGACCCACCCTAACTCATCGTTTGTGGTCATGTTCATACATATCCACCTTCTGGGACCAGGTCATATCCTACATATTTGATGTAACCCTGCTGAAACTGCCCAAGGACCCTTTGCTCCTCATCTTCGGGCATTGGGATCCTCTGCTGCTACACTGGTCACCCAACGCCTACCATCCTTGCCGGGACTGGTCTCTGATCTGCCTCTTAATAGCGAGAAGAACCATACTGAAAAATTGGACCATCCCTCTATGTCCACACACCTCTCAAGTCAAACGTGAACTCCTGCAGCTACTCTATAAGGATAGACTTAACACTGACTTCGAACACAAAGGTTCCAAGGATCGCTTCTTCTCCAAATGGCAAGCTTTCATGGACTTGACATTATCCTTGGAGGAACGTAACAACTTTGACAAGTTCTCATACTCATACTTTGGGGCCCTCCCCCCACCTCCTCAGGGGTCGGACCCCCCCCCCCCCCCTCTGCAAATTAACCATCAAACGTACGCTGGATCCTAAACATCTCCGATCGTTCACCAAGATGTCCACTACGTCATCATCGATTCATCTTCTACTACCCCAACTAATGTGATTGATTATCTCGGGTCTCGGCTAATGCCTTGGTGCCATCTCCCCCCCCCCCTCCGACTTGGTGTGCACCCCCCCCCCTCTGCCCCAGTTCCCTCTTCCCTTCCTTTCCCTCCTAACAAATTTTTTTTTTTTTTTTTTTTTTTTACCTTGCAATCTCCAGACATATCCACTACAGACTCCTTCCTGCTATCCATTATATGCAAGTTATTTTCTTGGTTTGTTGTATCTTATATCTTATCTACCCTTATACAGACTTGTGTTATGTTCTTCATATACTGTTTTTTAATCTGAATGAAAAAATTCAATAAAATCTTTTGAAAAAAAAAGAAGCAGGCATGCGGCAGAACAAGTGGTTTCAAGTGCTGATCCATGGTCTCCAGATGATACTCAACATCTTCCCCTTCCTTGGGCCAGATCAACACCTTGTCCGCATGGATGTGCCGTCCCAACATCCACTCTGCCTTGCAGTCTTTAAAACGATGAGAGGCCTTGGGAGAACACGCCAGGTACCTGCGGGCGTGTGGAATCTGAAGGTGAGTCCACACAAAGTCATTGTACCAGCGCTCCCGGCAAACTTCCACCTCGTACAACAACTCCTTGGACAAGTATGGGTACTCCCATCCATACTCTGCAGCAACCTTCTGGCCAAATAGGCGTTGTAGTCTCGCCAGAGGAGGCATAGTGGCTCTGTCCCCTTCGCCAGGCAAAACTATCGAGTCCGGGTGGCAAGGGACCTTGATCACATCTGATCTGGGCATAGGTTCCCGCAACAACAGTCTCTTTTCCCCGGTCCTGGGTGTAGGTGACACCGGGAATGTAAGGGCAGGTTGGGAACGGGACCCCTCCTCAGGCGCTGGTGCCTCCACCCGGGGTGTATTATCCCCTGTAGACATGGGTGGGTCCCTGGTTCTGCGGGATGAGGCAAGAGGTACTTTGTCCCAGCCCTTTTCTGCAAACAGTTCATCAATAGCAACATCGTCTCCCATATCCGAGAGCGACTCCAGGTCAGAGGTGTCACACTCCTCCGCGGGCAGGTAGCCTGTAGTGGAGACTGAATTTTCACCTCTTCCCACACACCAAATCTCTCCGCCTGGCTTACCTCGGTCTTTACTTGAAGCGGGACGTCCGGAACTCTTATCGATGGATCCATCCGGGCCGGGCGTAAGCGGGCGAGATGGTCCACCACAACCGCTGGTTGGGGCTACCATACCGGTCTTTCTCTTCGGTGGTGGACGCTGCGAGACAGTGGTGACCGAGTCAGCATCCTCGGATTTCTCCCGTTGAGTACTCACGACCTCCTCCGCGGTCGTTGCAGTGTGCGCAGGGATGGCTGTCAAAGCAGTGATTCCTCCTCTCTGAGTGGTGTTGCCTGCAGCACGGCCAGGGTTAATGGTTCTCGGCTTCTCAACCGCTGGATCCACTTCAAAAAGGAACTCCCCAGAGGCCTCGCATCGCCTGAACGGCTTCAGTTGGCACACCAGTCCCGAACAACCGGGACAAATCACACCCAGGGCCTCAACGTCCATGCATGAATACAGGGTGAATCGACCCCTTGGCTTTAGCCGGATCCCCGTATCTGTAACCGGAGCAGCAGCAGTCAGTGTCGTGGTAGAAGGGTGAACCGGAATCAACGATGTATGTCCAAACATGGTGACCTGTTGCTGATCCATCGCACACTGCAAGGTTTTTGCGCCAACGTCCCACGTGTAGTCCTTCACACGTATTGGACTCCTCCCCTTTGCTCCAGTTTGCGGGCTTTTCTTCTTTTCTCTTTCTGAGTCACGCCCACGAACTAAGCGGTGGGGGTGTGCCTGCTGGCGCAGTGCAATAGAAGCCTCCACGTGTACTACTTCACACGGCTGAGCTTCCCCCTTTTCTCACTCTTCTGCGCGGGCCTTTCCCTTCACTGGGTCATGTCCACGACTTCGAGCAGGGATGCACTTCGGCCAATGAAGGCCTGCCTACTCGTAACTCCTCCGGGCAGACACGTTCAATTCCGTAGTAACACGAACACTATAGCGGATCCGAGCCCCCACGTGTAGCGGCCTCCTCTCTCCCTTCTTTTCTATCAGCTCGTCTTTCTCTTGTCTAGGGGTACTTTAGAGGAGAGAGAGCGGGGTCACCACGCCAAGCCCTCACCGCAGATGTTTGTGTGGTGGAAGCAAAGTTCTTGTTTTACCTTCGGGTCAGTGTTCTGCACCTGGAACCTCCAAAGAGAGAGTTACCTTGAACAATATCTGCCAGAAAATGAGCCCCACACCATTAAAGTCCAACACTCCTTTATTCTTCTTCATGCAAAGTGAACACAGTCAGTTGGACTCCCTTAGAAAACAGAACAGACAAGGAGGTGTGGATGCGAGTAGGCCCAGACACAATGAACTCTCCACTTTCCTTCCTGAAAGTGGGTTGCGGTCTCCGAGCGAGGGGGAATTTCCTTCCAGGTGGTCTCCGATGGGAGGCTCACCTGTCACTGGCAATATGCTGCACCGGGTCTTCAAGCGAGTAACTCCCACCGGTCCATTACGCCTTCCGGATTCGGGTACCCACTCCTGGGGTTCCCTAGGATCTCCTTCCCTCGCGGAACTCAGTGTTGGGCACTGAGCTCCAGACATCCATCCGAGTACCTCACCCCAGGCTGAAGGTGCCTGGGATGGAACACGACCTCCGAACGTCCTCTAGGCCTAGGCCGCCTAGAGGACCGACACGGACCACCGCCCACAGGCTGAAGGTGCCCGGGACTCGACTCCCGCCACCGAAAATGGCCGCCCCCTTTATAACCCCTCCCAGCAAGCACGGCGGGTTCCCCGCCCCACCATACAACCGCTGAGAGAGGCCAAAAGAGGTACACCACCGCAACGATGGCTCAACCCCGGGCCCAAAGCGACAGCGCCACCTGGTGGGCCCCAGGGAACCATACATCACAGTTTCCCCACCAGATTCAAAAAATAGAAAGCATATACCCGCTACACTCTCCCCCTAGTGATTTGACACTGGTCCCCGGTGTCTGGAGCAAACTATGCCCTCAACGGCTGACATAGTCCAGTCCAGAAACCAACTATAAATTGTACAAAATATACTTTTGAAAAAACTTGGTCAACTAAAGCAATTGTGTCTGAGCCTTACATAAAAGGGAAGGGAAACAGCAACATTATAACCATAACTGTTAGAATCACATATTCACATTATACTTTTCCCCCACCCATCCTGACTAAGACCCACCCCATACTCAGTGGTCTTGATGGGATGCTCTCCTGCAGAGGGAAAAAAAGAAAATTATCACACATAAACCCTGACACATATATTCTTGTAAGAGGAAAGAAACTTCTTCGTAAAGAAATCCCTTTTCTCTATAGAGTGAGTGTGTGAAAAGTGTTAACGATGCGCAACACTGCCACCTGGTGACAGCGTCGCGGTAACTGCACTCGTGAACTTTTCTTCTTTTCCTGAGCCCTATCTACCCCAGAATCCATGATCTCTTGCTGGAAAAGTGAAGAACAAACAGGAACAGTCCTTCATTCCTCTGGGTAACAAGGACAACAGGCCCCAGAAAGTTCAGCAGCATACAAAACAAGAACGGAGTCTTTTCTCTCCTACAAATAGAAGCGGGCATGCGGCAGAACAAGTGGTTTCAAGTGCTGATCCATGGTCTCCAGATGATACTCAACATCTTCCCCTTCCTTGGGCCAGATCAACACCTTGTCCGCATGGATGTGCCGTCCCAACATCCACTCTGCCTTGCAGTCTTTAAAACGATGAGAGGCCTTGGGAGAACACGCCAGGTACCTGCGGGCGTGTGGAATCTGAAGGTGAGTCCACACAAAGTCATTGTACCAGCGCTCCCGGCAAACTTCCACCTCGTACAACAACTCCTTGGACAAGTATGGGTACTCCCATCCATACTCTGCAGCAACCTTCTGGCCAAATAGGCGTTGTAGTCTCGCCAGAGGAGGCATAGTGGCTCTGTCCCATTCGCCAGGCAAAACTATCGAGTCCGGGTGGCAAGGGACCTTGATCACATCTGATCTGGGCATAGGTGCCCGCAACAACAGTCTCTTTTCCCCGGTCCTGGGTGTAGGTGACACCGGGAATGTAAGGGCAGGTTGGGAACGGGGCCCCTCCTCAGGCGCTGGTGCCTCCACCCGGGGTGTATTATCCCCTGTAGACATGGGTGGGTCCCTGGTTCTGCGGGATGAGGCAAGAGGTACTTTGTCCCAGCCCTTTTCTGCAAACAGTTCATCAATAGCAACATCGTCTCCCATATCCGAGAGCGACTCCAGGTCAGAGGTGTCACACTCCTCCGTGGGCAGGTAGCCTGTAGTGGGGACTGAATTTTCACCTCTTCCCACACACCAAATCTCTCCGCCTGGCTTACCTCGGTCTTTACTTGAAGCGGGACGTCCGGAACTCTTATCGACGGATCCATCCGGGCCGGGCGTAAGCGGGCGAGATGGTCCACCACAACCGCTGGTCGGGGCTACCATACCGGTCTTTCTCTTCGGTGGTGGACGCTGCGAGACAGTGGTGACCGAGTCAGCATCCTCGGATTTCTCCCGTTGAGTACTCACGACCTCCTCCGCGGTCGTTGCAGTGTGCGCAGGGATGGCTGTCAAAGCAGTGATTCCTCCTCTCTGAGTGGTGTTGCCTGCAGCACGGCCAGGGTTAATGGTTCTCGGCTTCTCAACCGCTGGATCCACTTCAAAAAGGAACTCCCCAGAGGCCTTGCATCGCCTGAACGGCTTCAGTTGGCACACCAGTCCCGAACAACCGGGACAAATCACACCCAGGGCCTCAACGTCCATGCATGAATACAGGGCGAATCGACCCCTTGGCTTTAGCCGGATCCCCGTATCTGTAACCGGAGCAGCAGCAGTCAGTGTCGTGGAAGAAGGGTGAACCGGAATCAACGATGTATGTCCGAACATGGTGACCTGTTGCTGATCCATCGCACACTGCAAGGTTTTTGCGCCAACGTCCCACGTGTAGTCCTTCACACGTATTGGACTCCTCCCCTTTGCTCCAGTTTGCAGGCTTTTCTTCTTTTCTCTTTCTGAGTCACGCCCACGAACTAAGCGGTGGGGGTGTGCCTGCTGGCGCAGTGCAATAGAAGCCTCCACGTGTACTACTTCACACGGCTGAGCTTCCCCCTTTTCTCACTCTTCTGCGCGGGCCTTTCCCTTCACTGGGTCATGTCCACGACTTCGAGCAGGGATGCACTTCGGCCAATGAAGGCCTGCCTACTCGTAACTCCTCCGGGCAGACACGTTTAATTCCGTAGTAACACGAACACTATAGCGGATCCGAGCCCCCACGTGTAGCGGCCTCCTCTCTCCCTTCTTTTCTATCAGCTCGTCTTTCTCTTGTCTAGGGGTACTTTAGAGGAGAGAGAGCGGGGTCACCACGCCAAGCCCTCACCGCAGATATTTGTGTGGTGGAAGCAAAGTTCTTGTTTTACCTTCGGGTCAGTGTTCTGCACCTGGAACCTCCAAAGAGAGAGTTACCTTGAACAATATCTGCCAGAAAATGAGCCCCACACCATTAAAGTCCAACACTCCTTTATTCTTCTTCATGCAAAGTGAACACAGTCAGTTGGACTCCCTTAGAAAACAGAACAGACAAGGAGGTGTGGATGCGAGTAGGCCCAGACACAATGAACTCTCCACTTTCCTTCCTGAAAGTGGGTTGCGGTCTCCGAGCGAGGGGGAATTTCCTTTCAGGCGGTCTCCGATGGGAGGCTCACATGTCACTGGCAATATGCTGTACCGGGTCTTCAAGCGAGTATCTCCCACCGGTCCATTACGCCTTCCGGATTCGGGTACCCACTCCCGGGGTTCCCTAGGATCTCCTTCCCTCGCGGAACTCAGTGTTGGGCACTGAGCTCCAGACCTCCATCCGAGTACCTCACCCCAGGCTGAAGGTGCCTGGGATGGAACACGACCTCCGAATGTCCTCTATGCCTAGGCCGCCTAGAGGACCGACACGAACCACCGCCCACAGGCTGAAGGTGCCCGTGACTCAACTCCCGCCACCGAAAATGGCCACCCCTCTTATACCCCCTCCCAGCAAGCACAGCGGGTTCCCCGCCCCACCATACAACCGCTGAGAGAGGCCAAAAGAGGTACGCCACCGCAACGATGGCTCAACCCCGGGCCCAAAGCGACAGCGCCACCTGGTGGGCCCCAGGGAACCATACATCACAGTTTCCCCACCAGATTCAAAAAATAGAAAGCATATACCCGCTACATTTATTTTTTGCACACACTTTTTTTTCTGCAAGGAGAGACAAAGATACAATATATCTTTCCTCTACGTTCACAGAGAGAGAAACACAGGGGCAGGCTTTACAGTAACTGATCACTGTGGTAGCCAATCAGAGGCCCGATTGTTAGTATTGGGCCTGGTGCTTTCGGTGCTGGGTACACATTGTGTGGCGCACTCCCAGCACAAAAGGGAGATATGCTATTATGCAGCCCTATAGCAAAAAGCCCAGTGCAATGGGGCATATTTGTGTTACATTGGCATCTAAGGGTTCAAGCAATTTTTGACATCACATTTATATTTTTATTTTTATTCTGTTTATTATTTTGAAATTACACCATACAGGCTCTGCTACCTGATTTGCAGTACAGCTAGATGATTGGTCTTTACTGCTCCTTCTCACAATGGGTTTGATTTACTTAAGGCAAATAGACTGTACGCTTTGCAAGTGCAGTTGCAAAGATATTTTTTCCAGAGCTTAGGAAAGAGAGAAAGCTCTGCTGACTTACATCATCCAATCATGTGCAAGCAAAAATGCATTTTTTTTCATATCCTTGCAGGTAATTGGGTAGTCTTTGCAAATTGAAGCTCTACCTCATTTGCTAATGCAACTGCATTTGCAAAGTGCACAGTCTATTTGCCTTTGGTAAATCAACCCCACTGTAGGTCTATGAGCCGCCCAATTTATTGCGAACAGTGCCCTCCCTGTGTTGCTGATATTTAACAAGTGGCTGGGTTTTGTAAAATGTTGGAGATATGGGAAATTTTCACCATTCTGGTAAAATGCATTGGAGTCAATGCTTAAAGAGAAATTAAAGTGGCTTGTGCTGTTTTTAAGGGCTTTAAGTGGTTACCCCTATTTTTTCACGGAAAGAATATACAAAGAAAAGCGATAGCACACAAATAATAATAAAAAAATAAAAAGAACATTAGTAAAATAAAAAGCCATATATACACATCCCATCAAACCCCCCCAAAAATTAAATATGTCCTTCCTGAAACAATTCTATCTTCATTGTCTTTTTGATATCTTGTAAACAATTATACATTTTATTGTATCTCTCTTTTCAGAAACATTGGCCAGAATGTGTGCAAAATCTCTTCTTCTGGTGTAGCGGGTATTTAAATTTGGGGGGGAGCATCTGAGTTATTTAACCCAGATGTACTAATTGTTAGGGAATCTGAGAATCCCTTTTGTGGTTCTTGGAGGACTCTGGTGGTGCAAGGTTCCCTGTGGCCTGCAGGTGGCGTTATCGCTCTGGGTCGGAGTTGAACCTGCACCGCAAGACTGTACCTTTTTGTCCTTTCCTGGCGCCGGTACAGCGGGGTGGGGAACCCGCTGTGACGCAAAGGGAGAGGAGATAAAAGGGGCAGACGCCCTGACCTCGGGGTTCAGAGTTGGAGGACGCGGCCGCGCCCAGGCACCTTCAGCCTGGGTGCTGGCGTTCTGGAGTTCCGGGCCCAGGTGCCCTTGACCTGGCCGGAGCGAGGGATGGAGTTCATCTCAGGCACCTTAAGCCTGGGGTGAGGTACTACGGTCAAGGCCTGGGACCCAGTAACTTCGACTGGGTTCCACGAGGGTGGAGGAGTCCGAGGGGCCCTAAGGTGTTGGGACCCGTATCTGAGGCGAGGAGGCCGGGGAGTGTAACCCTTCCGAATAGCCCGGTACAGCATTAATCCGGTGACGGCGGGGCCTCTGGTAACTCCCTTGGAGGGATGTCTTCCCCCTGACAGGGGCTGCAACGTAGCGAAGGTAACTCCAGTTCCTGTTCACTAGAGTCGCTGGAAGAGACTCTGTACCAAAAGTCCATTTAACAGCCACTGTGCTTAGCAACCGTTGGTGAAACCTCAACGGTTTAGTTTCTTTGAGGATTGTGCCTTGACCTACTCCCCACCAATACTGAACTGTTCTATGGGTCTCAAACTGTCTGCTCGCAAAGGACTATTTGTTTGCCGTTATAGAATAAATACGTGTTGGACTTTTTTCAGTGTGTGGTACTCCAATTACTGGGAGCAAAGGGTGGTTATCAGCAGAACAGACCTGGCTCTGAGCGTATACACAGCCCGAATATAATCTGATACTGGCCTTCACCTCTACATGCTATAATCTAGAGGACATGGGCCGTGGCGCACCTCGCTCTCCCCTTCAAGGTACCCCTAGACCGAAGCCAAAGTAACCGTTAAAGAAGAGAGAGAGGGTGAGGCCGCTACACTGGTATTTGGGATCACCCTGGGTCTCTCCCATCTGTCCTTGTCTCAGAACTGGGCAATATTTCAGCAGAAGCACATTGTAAGCACATCGAGCATCAACTGTAACACCACCATGGACAACAATTTATTCATCATACGAGGTCGCTGCAAGTCACTGAACACTTTCATCATTTCACCCACAGCCACCGTGCAGGCCATCTGTAGCAGGGTGCCAATCCGTAGCAATGTATCAGGCACCACAAGATTCCAGCTCATTGATTGCATTCGTATATCTATTGTAACCCCACCTTGTCCATATAACAACATTAGTCAAAATAATGTGATATGTGTAACATGTGAGAGAAGACTTCCCCTACATTTTGTTGGAAAAGGAAGATGTTAACCAGCTGAGTACCAGCCTGTTACACCCCTTTCCTTTTTTCAGTTTTCAGTGCTGTCATAGTTTGACTGGCAATTACTTGGTCAAGCAACGCTTTTTTTTTTTTTTTAACAGATAGAGCTTTCTTTTGATGGTATTTAATCACCTTTGCTTTTTTTATCTTTTACTATTATAGCGGTATCCCCGTGAGGGCTGCTAGTAGACTCTATACCCCAATGGTTAACTCGACTCTGCAGATCCTCTCTTACCTCTGACACCTTGGGTTCCATACTGCAATGCTGCAATAGTAATGAGAAACTCACACCGTATCACTGAACCACTCAGATATGTTTACTGAGATGAAACAAACACAAAGAATGGAATAAGTAAAACACAGCTTTAGATTAACAGTGAATAGGACTCGTAACTGATATACAAAGGTGCTTGACATAAATCTACTATGAGACCTATGTGAACAGGTAGACAGAGAAACAAATACCCAACACTGTAACACATATGTTGGATACTTTCCCTCTGTGTCCTCAGCACTAGGGATGAGCCGAACACCCCCCTATTCGGTTCGCACCAGAACCTGCGAACAGACAGAAAGTTTGCGCAAACTTTAGAACCCTATTAAATACAATGGACTTGAACGTTCAAAATCAAAAGTGCTAATTATAAAGGCTAATATGCAAGTTATTGTCCTAAAAAGTGTTTGGGGACCCAGGTCCTGCCCCAGGTGACATGTATCGATGCAAAAAAAAGTTTTAAAAACTGCCGTTTTTTCGGGAGCAGTGATTTTAATAATGCTTAAAGTGAAACAATAAAAGTGAAATATTCCTTTAAATTTCATACCTAGGGTGTGTATATAGTATGCCTGTAAAGTCCCTCTTGTTTCCCGTGCTTAGAACTGTCCCTGCACAAAGTGTCATTTCTGAAGGAAAAAAATCATTTAAAACTCACTAGCGGCTATAATGAATTGTCGGCTCTCGGCAATACAGAGAAAAGTCATTAGTAAAAAAAAAAAAAAAAATGCGTGGGGGTCCCCCCAGATTCAATTACCAGGCCCTTCAGGTCTGGTATGGATATTAAGGGGAACCCTGCCGCAAATTTAAAAAAAAATGCGTGGGGTTTCCCCAAATACCCATACCAGGCCCTTCAGGTCTGGTATGGATTTTAAGGTCCTCATCCCCACAACCCTTGCCTGGTGGTTGTGGGGGTCTGCGGGCAGGGGGCTTATTGGAATCTGGAAGACCCCTTTAACAAAGGGGACCCCCAGATCCCGGCCCCCCACCCTATGTGAATGAGTATGGGGTACATCGTACCCCTACCCATTCACCTGGTGGCAAAAAAAGTCAATAAAAAAAACACAACACAGGTTTTTAAAGTAATTTATTAGGCAGCTCCGGGGGTCTTCTTCCAAATTCGGGGGTCTCTTCCGACTCTCCGGCCTCTTCTCCCGCTCTCCGGTGCCTTCTCCGCGCTCTCCGGTCCTTCTCCCGCTCTCCGGTGCCTTCTCCACGATCTCTGGTTCTTTCTGCCTTCTGCCGGGCGCCCCGCTATCTTCTTCCAGCTCTTTTGCTAGTGAGGTCCCAGTCTTCATCGTCGTCTTCTTCCCTCTTCTCTCCGCCCGATGTTGCCTTGTCGCTGTCTGCCGCTACAATGCTGTGTGTGCGGAGCGCAACGACTTATATTGACATGGGGCGTGGTCATCGGTGACCCTGTCCCCATATGACTGTCAGAACATTTGGGGTTAAAAAGAATTACATATCGGTATTTATATTATGCATATTATGTATTTTTCATATGGTTCATATTCATGTACATGATGAACGAGAGGACAGCCATTTTGTCTCTAAAGTTAAGCCCATAGCTCATGATATGCTATGAACAAGACTTTGGTTTCTACTTTCTCTTTGAGGGGTTAACCCAGATTCAATGTCTTGGAAAGTTTAAATTAGATTCACAGACATGAATAGGCTTTGTTCTTATGTCTCACTAAGGGGGTCTTGAACATACCAGTCTCCCCGGGTGGTAATTCAAAGGTTAGGACACTTGGTAATATAAACAAGATAAGGAACTCTTGTTTCAAGGGAGCATAAAAACCTAAATTAGTATTTCAGAATAAGCTACAAAACTATAGGGCTTATTAAAAATAAGCTGTGTACTCTAAATCTTAAATAAGGTTTATTGTAAGTACCTTCACAAAGTATCTATACTAGTAATACATGTATAAACCCATGTATGTATATATATAGATTAGTATTAAGGAGTTGTATACATGCTACTATATTAGTGGGGTAGCATTAGAAACTGCTTAAACTGACATTCCAGTGGTTAGCTTCAGGAACTTCCCAAAACATTAACAAAATGGCCGGAGTCAATGTTGATAATAAACATTCACACCTGTAAATATAAAGTGTCGCCGAAATGTCTGGTATACAGGACATGTGTTTTGACACCCTTAGACAATTAAGTGTGTTTTACTAAGCTAGGTCAAATGGTAGTCGTAAATTATCTTCGCCTACATGAAAATAACATTAGAAATTATTTCTAATACGCTACCTCCCTCTAGTGGCAAAAATACTTAATTGTTCAAGATAATGTGATGTTTGGTTGCTATGACAACCTACCCAATCACATCATCATTTGACGTCTCAGTTACGTAGTAATGTAAGATACACACCCACATTTGGAGTGAGATAAAAGTAGCAGCTGAGATAGCAGGAGGGGACTTGATCTGAGGAGGACCTGGAGACCTGAAGACCTGGAGAAGAGAGGATCTCTGAGGGAACAGGTCGCTCTACAGATGGAGATCTCTCACTCGAGCTCTGGGGAACTCTCTCTCTGAAAGGATCTCTTGAAGGAAGACGCTCGCTGAGGCGATCTTAACGCAAACATGTAGCAATGGTGAAAGAAGTCCCTCTTGGGACTTTGCTTCTCAAACAGACAGAACTCTCAGTTATTGGTAACGTATAAATCTTTTATCCTACATGCAATAGATGGTTTGAACAGATACCAAATGCGGCCGCTCTATTATGTTAGTAAGCGTTAATTGAATCTGGGAGATTTTATAACTGCAGTATAGAATCTGACGGGGGCAATTAAAGAAAAAACATATATAAATACATATTTATATATATCACAGTATTATTGTGAACCTGTGAATGGCCTGATGTTGGGATCTGTTTAAACAAGTGATGCATTTGAGATAGCTTTGTGTTTAAATAGACATTCTTGGCTAAATTACCAAGAATTGTCCACAGGACAACATATTGTCCGTATGTTCAAGAAGTGTAATTAGGAGATCTGTTTGTCTTGAGAAAGATAACTTAATGTAAACAAGTTTGTTTATCTAAAGCCGTGAAGTCACAGAAGGTTACATTTCAAGAGCTACCAAGTGTTAGATGTACAAGTATCATTTAAGCATTGAATTGTGAATATACCTTGTCATATCGAGCTTGCATAGAAATGTATGTAAATATTATCTGTACCTTAATCATCATTTATCTCTGATTGTAGAAGTATATCCATTCATTTGTTTGATCACGACTTATACCTGATAGTAATTTGCACTGTACTTTAGTTAATAAATATATATAATATTTTAAGCAATATTCATTTGTGTTACTTGTCTTCAAACTAGCATGGATAAAAGAACTTAGAATTTCTTGTTTAATATTGTAGGAAAAGGGGAATCTCCAAAATTAAGATTTACCTATTTCCATAAGTACAGTAATATTTTTATATTTCAGTATAAACATTCTGACATACTTGTAGGCACTATGCTGAGATGCGTCAATGTTTCTGACATGACGTCACGGTCCCATCATTCCCCGGGACTGTGACGTCATACGGGGGCGGGGTCACCGGGTGGCATCACCCGGTGACCACGCCCCATGCCAACATAAGTCGTTGCGCTCCGCGCACACAGCATTGTAGCGGCAGACAGCGACGAGGCAACATCGGGCGGAGAGAAGAGGGAAGAAGACAACGATGAAGACCGGGACCCGCTAGCAAAAGAGCTGGAAGAAGATAGCGGGGCGCCCGGCAGAAGGCAGAAAGAACTGGAGATCATGGAGAAGGCACCAGAGAGCAGGAGAAGAACCGGAGAGCGCGGAGAAGGCACCGGAGAGCGGGAGAAGAGGCCGTGGGGTCGGAAGAGACCCCCGAAGTCGGAAGAAGACCCCCGGAGCTGCCTAATAAATTACTTTAAAAACCTGTGTTGTGTTTTTTTATTTACTTTTTTTGCCACCAGGTGAATGGGTAGTGGTACGATGTGCCCCATACTCATTCACAAAGGGTGGGGGGGCCTGGGATCTGGGGGCCCCCTTATTAAAGGGGGCTCCCGAATTCCGATAAGCCCCTCGCCCGCAGACCCCGACAACCAACGGCCAGGGTTGTCGGGAAGAGGCCCTTGTCCCCATTAACATGGGGTAGCCATTTGGCTTTTGTTTTGTTCTGAATAAATCGTTTACTACATACTGCACTTAGTCTGGCGCACCTTGTTCTTCCTTTTACCCTGCCTTCCAGAGTTTGCTTCAACTCCCAAGGGAGCTGCCACTGGTGCTTAATATCAACATTTGCTGGAACTTGTTGTTCATCAATTATCTTTTGACATCTTAATAATTCATATATTGTGTTTTTAAACTGTAATATGCTGTGCATGTTCTGGTTCTTGTGCCATCTTTCCCCTTTCCCATATGCATGTGCACAAAAATCAACGTATAAGAGTACAGCCTCATAGTCCCAAACCCCTAACCCTAATCCCAGTCCCAGTAGTCCAAAACCCCTAATCCTAGTTCCGGTTGTCCCAAACCCTAACCCCAGCCCCTATAGCTCCAAACCCCTAACCCTAAACCCTACCCCTAATCCCAAATATCATTGAAACAAAAAATTGCTGCGTAAATACCGTGCGAGATAAAAAGTTGCAACGAATGCCATTGTATTCTCTAGGGTCTCTGCTAAAAAAACATATATAATGTTTGGGGGTTCTATGTAATTTTCCTAACCAAAAAATTATGATTTTTACATGTAGGAGGGAAATGTCAGAATTGGCCTGGGTGGCAAGTGGTTAAACCTCCAAAAACCAAATCATGATAAACCAAGACAAATAAATTACCTGGGAATGGCCCAGCAGGTCTGGGTGGTGCATAATGTTGTGGTGGAAGTTGTGGTGGATTTTTAGAAGTGGGTGGTGGAAAGCCACTAGTGGCACATATAGGTCCTGGCTAGTGTTGAGCGAACACGAACTGTAAAGTTCGGGTCTGTACTGAACTTTAGCTTTTTCCCGAACCCGGACTTTGCGCAAAAGTCCGGGTTCGGGTTCGGCAATCTAATTACGCATTTAGAAATGCTTCAGGGGCCAGCCAATCACCTTTTGATTAGCTGGTGTGCCCTTAGAGGCCAACATAGCCATGCCTACTAATGGCATGGCTGTGATTGGTCAGTGCAACATGTGACCCAGCTTCTATATAAGCTAGAGGCACACAGCACACACGTCACTCTGCTTCAGAATAGATAGGGAGAGGATCTTGGCTGCTGCTGTTGCTAATAGGGAGAGATTGTAAAATACATGAGGTAGTCCTGATTCTGCAATCTGAGGGAAAAGATAGAGAGATAGTGTAGTGTAGGGCCAGGTTCCTGTTGGTGCTTTCAGGGAGAGAGAATATTATATAGGAGTCCAGATTCAGAGATTAAAATCAGCGATCTGCATAGGTTTACCTGTTTGTGTTGCAGTGCACAGTCTTTTTACACTGCCATGAGCCCAGTGTCAGAGAAAATCTAACTTTTATCTGCAAGCTCAGTGCACCAGCACTGCATATATTACGTTGAGAGATACACCGTTTCCATACTGTGGGTGTATTCTGCTCTTTGAAAAAGATCCATTTAGGGGGAAAAAAAAGGCACTTTATTGTGCTCTTTTCCAAAAGACCCATAGGGCAAAAAAAATAAAAAATTTGCATTTTATTTTGCTCGTGCAAAAAAAGACCCGTTTAGGGCAAAAAATAAATAAAAAATTTGCACTTTAATGTACGCTTGCAAAAAGAGCCATTCAGGGCCACAAAAAATAGTTTGCAGTGTGTTATACATATGTGGAGGTGTGTGAAATAAACAATTTCTATATAGTTTTCTCCTACTGTGCTATACTAAAAAAACAACATTTTTTTTTAATAGCATTTTCTGCAGTTCTGTAGCTGTGCTTTTCAGCGGTTACGTACTGTGGGTGTGTTCTGCTCTTCCAAAAACACCCATTTAGGGCAACATCCTAAATTTGGAAAATATGAGGAGAAGGTCAAAGGGACGTGGTGGCCCCGGTCGTGGTGCTGCTGGTGGAGCTCCTGTTGCAGGGAGAGAACGTGGTGGATCTGTGCCAGATACACGCACAAGTGAAACACCTTCCTCAGGTGCGAGTAGGCGACCGAGCCTGCGGCGGTATTTTGTCGCGCCTAATGAGGCTGTACGAATGTTTAGGCCAGGACAAGTACAGGCGATAGTAGATTGGGTTGCTGACAGTGCCTCGGGTTCCTTCACATTGTCTCCCACCCACTCTTCTGATGAAAGATCAGAGTTGGCACCTGAAACCCATGTCCATCAGTCTTTCACCTCACCCCCTTGCAAATCAGCCAAGCAGTCTGAGCCCCAAATCATGCAGCAGTCTCTTCTGCTTTTCGATGACTCTGTTAGCAGGGTTTCCCAGGGCCATCCACCTAGCCCTGCCCCAAAAGTGAAAGAGATTGAGTGCACCGATGCCCAACCACTTATGTTTCATGATGAGTACATGGGAGGACCATCGCAGTACGTCTCGGATGATGACGAAACACAGGTGCCAACTGCTGCTGCTTTCGCAATTGTGCAGACAAACAAGGAGGGCAGGGGTGAAGACTGGGTGGAAGATGATGTGGAGGACGATGAGGTCCTCGACCCCACATGGAATGAACGTTATGCAGGTGACCAGTGTAGTTTGGAGGAAGAGGCGGTGGTCGCACAGAGCCACCAGCACAGCAGAAGAGGGAGCAGGGTGCAAAAGCGGAGCGTCCGTCCCCTAGACAGTATGTCTGCTACTGCCCAACGCAGCAAGGGACCGAGCACACCAAAGCCAGGTCCAAGGAGTTCCCTAGCGTGGCAGTTCTTCACACAATGTGCTGATGACAAGACACGAGTGGTTTGCAGGCTGTGCAATCAGAGGCTGAAGCGAGGCATAAACGTTCTCAACCTGAGCACAACCTGCATGACCAGGCATCTAAGTGCAAAGCACGAGCTGCAGTGGAGTAGACACCTCAAAAACCAAGAAAGGTCTCTGGCTCCTCCTGCTTCCTCTTCTGCTGCAATCTCGGCCTCTTCATCCACCTCTGTAGTGACAGTGGCACCTGCCACCCCGCAAACAGAGGATCTGCCAGCAACACTACCACCTGGGTCACCAACCATCTCCACAATGTCCCATGGAAGCGTTCAGCTCTCTATCTCCCAAACATTGGAGCGGAAGAGGAAGTACCCCCCTAGCCACCCGCGATCCCTGGCCCTGAATGCCAGCATTTCAAAACTCCTGGCCTTTGAAATGCTGTCATTCCGTATGGTGGAGACGCAGAGTTTTAAAAGCCTGATGGCATTGGCTGCCCCACAGTACGTCGTGCCCAGCCGCCACTATTTTTCCAGGCGAGCCATCCCTTCCCTGCACAACCAAGTGGGGGACAAAATCAGGTGTGCACTGCGCAACGCCATCTGTGGCAAGGTCCACCTAACTACGGATGCGTGGACCAGTAAGCACAGTCAGGGACGTTATATCTCCCTAACAGCACACTGGGTAAATGCAGTGGCGGCTGGGCCTGAGGCAGATAGCAGTTTGGCGCATGTCCTTCCACCACCGAGGATTGCAGGGCGCTTCAGTTTGCCTCCTGTTGCTAACCCCTCCTACTCCGCTTCCTCATCCTCTACCGCCTCCTCATCCGGTCAGCGCAACACCTTCACCACCAACTTCAGCACAGCCAGGGGTAAACGACAGCAGGCAGTTTTAAAACTTTCCTGTTTGGGGGAAAAACCCCACACCGCGCAGGAGTTGTGGAGGGACATGGAACAACAGACCAATGAGTGGTTGCTGTCAGTGAGCCTCAAGCCCGGCCTGGTGGTGTGCGATAATGGGCGAAATCTCGTAGCAGCTCTGGGCCTAGCCGGTTTGACACGTAACTTCGGCCTTCCCGCTCACCGCCTCATATGTGACGTGCCCACAAGGTGGAACTCCACCTTGCACATGCTGGCCAGACTGTGCGAGCAGCAGCAGGCGATAGTGGAGTTTCAGCTGCAGCAATCACGCGTGAGTCGCTCTGCGGAACAGCACCACTTCACCACCAATAACTGGGCCTCCATGCGAGACCTGTGTGCCTTGTTGCGCTGTTTCGAGTACTCCACCAACATGTCCAGTGCCAATGACGCCGTTCTTAGCGTTACTATCCCAGTTCTATGCCTCCTTGAAAAAACGCTTCGGGCGATGATGGAAGAGGATGTGGCACAGGAGGATGAGGAGGAGGAGGAGGAAGCGGGATCATTTCAAAGGCTTTCAGGGCAGTCTTTCACAAGTGGCTACGAGGGTGGGTTCCTCCACCAACAAACGCCAGGTACACAATTGTCCGGCAGAAAGGGCACAGTTCTGGAGGATGACGAGGTGGAGGAGGAGATGGAGGAGGAGGAGGAGGAGCCATTTTCACAGCAGGGTGGCACCCAGACCAGCTCGTGGCCATCACTGGTGCGTGGCTGGGGGGATACAGAGGACACAGACGATACACCTCCCACAGAGGACAGCTTTTCTTTGCCTCTGGGCAGCCTGGCACACATGAGCGATTACATGCTGCAGTGTTTCCGCAATGACCGCCGAGTTGCCCACATTTTAACTGGTGCTGATTACTGGGTGGCCACCCTGCTGGATCCCCGTTACAAGGACAACGTAACGTCCTTAATTCCCTCACTGGAGCGGGATCGTAAGATGCACGAGTACAAGCGCACGCTGGTAGACGCGCTGCTGGTGGCATTCCCACCTGACAGCGGGCGTACGGTGGAAGCACAAGGCGAAGGCAGAGGAGGAGGAATAGGTCGCCAACGCAGCCGGGGCACCGACAGCACCTCAGAAGGCAGGGTTAGCATGGCTGAAATGTGGAAAAGCTTTGTCAGCACGCCACAACAACCAGCACCACCAGCTGAGATGGAACGTCTTAGCAGGAGGCAGCATTTCACCAACATGGTTGAGCAGTATGTGTCCACAGGCCTACACGTACTGGATGATGGGTCTGCCCCCTTTAACTTTTGGGTCTCCAAATTGGGCACATGGCCTGAGCTTGCCCTTTATGCCTTGGAGGTGCTGGCCTGCCCTGCAGCCAGTGTATTATCTGAACGTGTATTTAGCACGGCAGGGGGCGTTATCACAGACAAGCGCAGCCGCCTGTCCAGAGCCAATGTGGACAAGCTCACGTTCATTAAAATGAACCAGGCATGGATCCCACAGGACTTGTCCGTACCTTGTGCAGAATAGACATGTATACCGGTGTTGTGACAAAAGCTGTCCGGCCATCGGATTGTGTCCAGCCCATACTGCGAAGGCACAGCGCTTGCGCAGTACAGAGGACAAGGAGATTCACAAAATCTCCGAAGATGAACGCGCCTGCGCTGTGAGTGCAGGTTCAAGCCCCACCATCCAAGTGGACATACGGTAGCACATAGTAACAGGGCCCCTCACGGGCTCGGTTCGATCGCCACGCTTAGGGCACGGCCTCACTTGGCTCGGCTTGAACCACGGATGGTGTGGCCTTCACCTGAACTCACCACGCAGGCGCCGTTCGTCTTGGGAGATTTTCGAAATCCCCTTGTCCGACATACTGAGCAAGCGCAGTACAGGGTGGACACTATTTGACGGGGGACAGAATTCGACACATCACCGGCCTTACCCAGCCATTGTTGTATTTTTGAACCAGTGATGGCTACCTCATCCTCCTCCACCGCCGCTTCCACCTACACAGCCACATCCACCGCCACCTCAACCTCCTACTCCATATGGACCTCGTCCTCCTAGGTCAAGATTATAATTGTTATTTTATTTTTTTGTAGCGCACAGATCCTTTCCCCCCTTACCTGCCTTTATGTTGTTGGCTCCTCGCAGGAGGGAGAAAGGCACACCGCACTACCAGCCCGTACCCTCCTATATGAAGAGGTTGAGCGGTGTACTTGACGGGCCGTGTCCACAGCCGGAGTCAAAACTCCTCCAGAGGATGATTCTCACCTCTACTGTAGGTAGAGGCAAGTCCTTTAATTCCCAGTAAAGTCAACGTCCACACCAGCTGAAATTACAACTCTTATTCTCTCATGGCAAAATAAACTCTACTCGGATAGAAAAGGTTAGAGCAAAGAAACAGGACAGCTTAAGGTGTGGAGGAGGTCCAGGTACAAACGTAGCACATTCACTTCACTGCTTAGGTTTCTCAAACAGTTTTAGGTGCACGGTCTCTGCCACAGACCTTAAGGTTGGTCTCTGCCACAGACCGGGTGTACAAGGCCCCTGCCATGGACCTGGAGAACTTTGGTCTCTGCCACAGACCAGGGTGTATAAGGCCCCTGCAGGGGCCGGGTGAATAAGGCCTCTGATACAGTCAAGATGACCTTGAGCTTCTCCTTCTACGAACCTAGCCCATATCAAGAGGAAGACATCTCTCCAGGGAGTCAACAGACCCTTCCTTCACCGTGACTCCCGCATCGGTCCATCAGAATGATCCTCCCTTCCCTGGAACATGGTCCCCTACACAAGGCGGCACCCTAAGACTCCTCGACCCTTAGCGGACTCCAGACGAAGGCTCTGGACTCCAGGCTTTACTCCCGCACCTAGGCCTCCATACCCAGGGCAGCAGGAACTCCAGGATAGTACCTCACCCCGGGCTAAAGGTACCCGAGATGGAACAGGAACACATGCACCCAGGCCGAAGGCACCTGGGCGTGGACCCCACTGGACATCAGCCCCCAGGCCAAAGGTCTGCCCCTTTTATATGCTCTCCCGGCATGCACAGCAGGTTCCCCGCCCCGCTGTACTACTGCCAAGAGGGGACACAAAAGGCACAGCACTGTATCGGCGGTTCAACCCTAGCCTACCATGGCAGCGCCACCTGTAGGCCGCAGGGAACTGCACACCAATACTGTCCCCCGAGGACAAAATGGTCCATGAATCCTACAGAATTAGGGTGTTTGAGCCTATTTACCACTCAAACACTTCCCTTAAATTTAGCACCCCGCTACATTTTTATTTCAAAGTATTTTATTTTCCTACTAGCTTATCCATTAAATTGAATAATTTATTCCAGAAAGGGCGTATTCTGGGGCATTCCCACCATATGTGTGGCATCGTGCCGTTGAGTTTCTGAGGTTCTTAATGACTTCCCGTACCTCTTCTGCTGAAAAGGGGGCCTCCAGCATATTTTTTTATTTTTTTTATGTTATTTTAAGTTATTTCTAGAGTTGAGCGGACACCTGGCTGTTCGGGTTCGACGGGTTCGGCCGAACTTCGGAAAAAAGTTCGGGTTCGGGACCGAACTTTAACCCGAACCCGAACCCCATTGAAGTCAATGGGGACCCGGACTTCTAAGGACTAAAAAGGCTCTAAAAAGGTAATGGAAAGGGCTAGAGGGCTGCAAATGGCAGCAAAATGTTGTTAAGGGCATGGCAAGTGCTCTGCAAACAAATGTGGATAGGGAAATAACTTAAAATAACATAAAAAAATAAAAAATAATAATAATCTTGACCTAGGAGGACGAGGTCCATATGGAGTAGGAGGTTGAAGTGGCGGTGGATGTGGCTGTGTAGGTGGAAGCGGCGGTGGAGGAGGACGAGGTAGCCAACACTGATTCAAAAATACAACAATGAGTATACAAAAATAGTGTAGCGCTGGAAAGAACTGTATATATCTATACAGTTAAAATTAAATACGTGAAAAAAGTTTCAAAAACACTAATAAAACAATGCAAATAAACCAATCAAGTTCATAAGTGCCCGTGAAGAAAGAAGATTATCAAATAAATGTGTAGAGGATTTCCTCTATATTGATGATAAGAGTTCCACAGAGAAGATATCCGATGAAACTGGTAAGTGCTATTCCAACAATAAGTGAAGATCCCGCCACCAAAGTGAGAAATGAAGGCTTACCAAACAGCCTGCGACCGCCCTTCTCAGGGGGGTCAAAACAAGCTTAGTAGAGCGGTGTTCACTCTATGGAAGGCAGAGAAATTCCAGTGAAGACACTTCATCCACAATAGGCGAGTCTCCAGAGACGTGTCTGCACAGCTGATCCAAATCGGAGATGAAAAACACTCTTGATTGATCAGAGTGAATAATCCTCAGCAGTTAAAACGATGTCCAAAGAGAAGAAAGAAAAACTTTCCATAGTGTAGCATTCATCAGGGAAGTTTTATTAGAAATGAACAGGAGAGAAAACAGCTCTCACATAGGTATAAAAATAATGATAAAACGAGAAAATCCTTGCAAGGAAATAAAAAAGCTCAGAGTTTCTGTCAAAGGCTGATTCGCGCGTGCGCAATACATGTGCGTGTCACCCTACGCCGTTTCGTCAAATGTGACATCATCAGGGGCACGCCCACGTGAGCACGCACACGCTATTTGTAGCCAAAGGGCCCACTCGGGGTTCTCTCATTGGCTACATGTCAAATTGGCAGACGGAGCAGAAAATTGTACTAGCCTCTGCATTGATCTCTCAATGGAGAGGTCTTGACATAAAACACAGTTGCACCATCACCCCCAGTGGAACTTACAGATATTGCACCAATTTTTAAAACTGATTTTCAAAATAATCTCCACACTGACATCTTGTGGATCATGGTGCAACTGTTATTAAACCATTTTTTCAAAAACATTCTTTATTCAAAAAAAAAACATTCTTTTTCCAAAAAACATTCTCTTTTTTTTAAAAAACATTCCTTTAAAACATTCTTTTTTTTAAAAAAATTCTTTTTTTCAAAAAATGAATCCTAAGCAGGTTTACACTTAACCAATATAGAAATACTTAAAAAAACTTTTTATATTAAAATAAAGCTTATGATATACTTAGTTAGTCAGGCCCAAACAAAACACTGGACCAAAATTGCACAGGAAGAAAAATGGGAACAAATTGCTTATGAGGGGAACAAATAATATGTCACCCATTGTTGATAAAGCAATTTATATCCCATTCAACGTTGAGGCCACCCGGTGTGTGACAACCCAATTTATGTATCCAACTGGTTTCGGATCTAGAGATGCTTCTTTTGCCATTGCCCCCTCTCCAGTTGGGCACATATTTCTCCAAACCAATGAAAATGGTACCTTTTGGGTTTCTGTTATGCACAAGATCATAGTGCTTAGACACACTATGTTTGTCAAAGCCACTTTTTATGTTGGTGATGTGCTCACCTAATCTGGTACTCAATTTTCTAATGGTCCGGCCCACATATTCCAAACTGCATGGGCATCGCAAAAGGTACACCACGCACTTTGTAGCACATGTTATAAGGGACCTGATAGGATATGTGGCTCCTGTTCCTGATGAAGTAAACTCCATAGTTCTTCTACCTTGCAGGGCATTCACCCTGCAGACTTTACATCGTCTACACGGGTAAAATCCCTTCAAGTCCCCAAAAAAAGAAGGACGAGTTGGGGGATCTGGTACATTAGGTGCTAGTAGATGTCTGAAGTTAGAAGCACCCCTAAAGAGTACTCTCTGGGTGTTAGACAATAAAGGGCCCAATACTCGGTCGTTCTTTAGCACCGACCAGTGTTTTTTAATGATCCTTTTTATAGCCCAATGCTGACTTGAGTACGTGGTCAGAAAGGCTAAGCCAAAGTCCTCCCTATTTTCCACTTCTGGAGGTCTGTCACACAGAAGTGTCTGTCTATCTCTAAGGCCCACATCTGTAATAGCAGAGTCCAGTTTGGCAATGTCATACCCCTTGGCTATAAATCTTAATTTAAGGATTTCTGCCTCTTTGTGATATTGTTCCAACTCAGTGCAATTTCGCTTTAGACGTAAAAATTGACCCTTCGGGACCGCCGACAGCCAGGAACTATGGTGGCATGAATCCAAAGGAATATAGCCGTTCCTGTCTGTCGGTTTGAAGAAAGTGGATGTGACTATCCTACTGTCCTTTATTGAGACATTGAGATCCAGAAAGTGAATCTGGATGGGGCTAATCTATGACTGAGAATAATGCCCCTATCGTTACTGTTTAGGAGGGATAGATAAGAATTAACTGATTCTACATCACCATCCCAAATAAACAAAATGTCATCAATAAATCTTTTCCAAAAGATTAAATTAGGTGGGCTTTCACAAAGTACTACATCTTCCTCCCACTTAGCCATAAAAAGGTTGGCCATACTGGGGGCAAATTTTGCCCCCATGGCCACGCCCCTAATCTGGAGATAGTGTTTACCACTATGCCAGAAATAGTTATGCTTCATCGCGAAATCCAGCAACTCCATCACGAAGTTGCGCTGCGTGACGGAGATGCTGGAGTCGCGATAAAGAAAATGACGCACCGCCTCATACCCCAAATCATGAGAGATGGCCGTGTAAAGGGATGCGACATCGGCTGTAATAAATAGATAGGAGGCCTTCCATTCAATCTGACCAAGAAGGTTAATGACGTGCTTAGTGTCCTTAAGAAAAGACGGGGTGCCCAAGACCAGTGGTTGCAAGTAATGATCGATGTATTTGCCGATCCGTGAGGTGATAGAATCGATACCACTGATGATGGGCCTTCCCGGGGGATTGATCACAAAATATCCATGACGGATACACCAGCTGCAAATTAGGTATATCAAAATAGAAAAATGGTTATAAAAAGTAAAAATTCGCGCTAGGTGCAAAGTGAATCACTTTGCACCTAGCGCAAATTTTTACTTTTTATAACCATTTTTCTATTTTGATATACCTAATTTGCAGCTGGTGTATCCGTCATGGATATTTTTGACTATAGGTCACAGGTGGTATTTAACACTGCGGGCGTATTTGATGGTAATGACGACCCCAGAGATGATTTAGCAGGTTGCTTTCTTAGACTAAAAAACCTTACCATCACTGAAGTTCATACTAAATGGGATGTAGCATATTTAGAGGAATATGTGAAAGCAGAAATGGTCCCTAGGAGCCTCAGGTGGGATGTTAATCCCCAAAAGGAAGATAATGAGCTGGCCGAATGGTTCAAATATTTTAATGAGGCAGGGGTCAACTTTTTGCAGTTCCTTATAGCAAAAAAGAAACGCAAGTTGGCAATTTTGGATAATGAGATCAATATCATTAAAAACAAATTAATTCCTTTTAAAGCTGAACAGGATTACCTGCACAGGTCTGAGGCTCTTAAGGTAATATTAATTAAAGAAGAATCTGAACAAAAATCTAAGAAAAAGAAAAAGTATAATAGAGATGTAAAAGATTATAGAGAGAATATAGTTTTTAAATGGCAGGTTACACCACCTTCTGACCCAATGGTGGGTGACAACACAGTTGGTTCACAACCAATTGGAGCTGTCCAAAGGAATGGTGTATTGAGGAATGAACAAAATGCGCTCTATAGCGCATCTCAAATGCCCCACCCCTCTCCTGATTTACGGGGAGGGCGTACTAATTCACAACAACATTATCAACAAGGTAGAGGTAAGGGCAGGAGAAGGAATCCCTCCCCTCATCCCAATTACCACTCCCCTCCACCCTGGCGTCACCGTGATGTATATCACAATCAACAGAATCATGGGAACCATCACCCCCCTCGTGTTGACAATAGAGGCAACAATATTGTAAACACTAACAACAGATTTGCCTCACTAGCTGGGAATGAAGGGGAACCCACTTTGGATGTCAATCACGGGGCTTCCTGCTCCTTCCAGAATCAACAACCAGAGGGCCGCTCGGTTTGGGATTTTCGGCAGGCCGGCAGGAACAGGAACAAAAGAAATGGGGACGCAAGAGAGGGTGCAGAGGGGGGAGGAAATCTCACTCCAAAGAGAAGGAAGTTTTAGATTGTGCTGGGATTATTAATCTCAGCACAAAAGAGCTATCTAAGGACGAATTAACTACCTTGAATAAAGGGTTAAAATTTGCCCGCCCACGGAATCTTAACAAATTCCAAACCTTCATAGACATCCAAAAATACACCAGAAAGTTAAATATCAAAAGATATATCATGAGCAATCCCACTAGGCAATCAGATAGGGAGGCTTCAGTTATTTTACATTCAGGGATGTCCAATGCATCCCTTTTTAACCCCCCTATTCATCAGGCGCCAAATTTAACCGTATTCCGTGATCTAGTGCTAGGGGATTTAAATAATTTGAATGTGAAACCGGCACGAACTCAACAGAATCTTAGATTGGGCATGGAGTCCCTATGTAATAGGAGGGATGTGGTTGTGGGACCAGCTGATAAAGGGGGCGCCATAGTTGTTCTTGACAAGGACTCCTATTTTGAAGAAATGTCGAGGATAGTTATGGACCCTCTGACATATTTAAGTTTACCCATGGATCCCACTGTGGAATATAAGAAGGACCTGAGAGCCCTAATTAATAAGGGACATTATATGGGTATTTTAAATTTGAAGGAATGGGAACATCTAGTACCACTGGCACCCAGATTGCCAGTGATGTATATATTACCCAAGATCCACAAAACCCTGATCAATCCCCTGGGAAGGCCCATCATCAGTGGTATCGATTCTATCACCTCACGGATCGGCAAATACATCGATCATTACTTGCAACCACTGGTCTTGGGCACCCCGTCTTTTCTTAAGGACACTAAGCACGTCATTAACCTTCTTGGTCAGATTGAATGGAAGGCCTCCTATCTATTTATTACAGCCGATGTCGCATCCCTTTACACGGCCATCTCTCATGATTTGGGGTATGAGGCGGTGCGTCATTTTCTTTATCGTGACTCCAGCATCTCCGTCACGCAGCGCAACTTCGTGATGGAGTTGCTGGATTTCGCGATGAAGCATAACTATTTCTGGCATAGTGGTAAACACTAGGCTTGTGCAATTCGTTTCGTAACGAATTGAAATTCGTCCGAATTTAGCAACTTTCGGACATTCGGAAGCATTCGAATTTCCGAACAAAGCAATTACGAATAAGACCGAATCCGAAATAAATTATACCGCAAATAGCGAATGCCCGAATGTCTTCGGCATAATTCGTTATGAAAAAGTTATGAATGTACGAATCCATACGAAGCACAATAACACTCACTCTGCTCTGCTCTCTGCTTCTCCCACACCGTGCTGAACTCCCTCTCAAAATGGTGTACAGGGGCGGAGGTTATAGCCGCATGTAAAAAACGAAAGTAAAATACGAGATTTCGAATCCATTCGAAGCACAATAACACTCTGCTCTGCTCTCTGCTTCTCCCTCACCGTGCTGAACCCTCTCAAAATGGTGTACAGGGGCGGAGCCTATAGCCGCATGTAAAAAACGAAAGTAAAATACGAGATTTCGAATCGTTACAAATAACCGCTATGTATTTAGAAAAGTACAAATCCATTCAAAGCACATTAGGCATAATAGGCAGCGTCGTTGTGAGAGAGACACGGAAAATTACGAATCAACGAACCCAAAAAAAGTTACGAAAGTAGGAGTTGTGTCCAGAATCAACGAAAAACAACGTACTCTACCGAAAGTACGAATTATAAAGCAACAAAAAATTCAACGAAAAATGTCGCTTGCAAAAATACGAATGAGTCCGAACACGAAAAATCCCGTCTAGCAAAATTACGAATGATTACGAATCAACAGGACCGGAAAGAAACGAACCGAAACGGAACGAATTTTTCCGTTGTGCACAAGTCTAGTAAACACTATCTCCAGATTAGGGGCGTGGCCATGGGGGCAAAATTTGCCCCCAGTATAGCCAACCTTTTTATGGCTAAGTGGGAGGAAGATGTAGTACTTTGTGAAAGCCCACCTAATTTAATCTTTTGGAAAAGATTTATTGATGACATTTTGTTTATTTGGGATGGTGATGTAGAATCAGTTAATTCTTATCTATCCCTCCTAAACAGTAACGATAGGGGCATTATTCTCAGTCATGAGATTAGCCCCATCCAGATTCACTTTCTGGATCTCAATGTCTCAATAAAGGACAGTAGGATAGTCACATCCACTTTCTTCAAACCAACAGACAGGAACGGCTATATTCCTTTGGATTCATGCCACCATAGTTCCTGGCTGTCGGCGGTCCCGAAGGGTCAATTTTTACGTCTAAAGCGAAATTGCACTGAGTTGGAACAATATCACAAAGAGGCAGAAATCCTTAAATTAAGATTTATAGCCAAGGGGTATGACATTGCCAAACTGGACTCTGCTATTACAGATGTGGGCCTTAGAGATAGACAGACACTTCTGTGTGACAGACCTCCAGAAGTGGAAAATAGGGAGGACTTTGGCTTAGCCTTTCTGACCACGTACTCAAGTCAGCATTGGGCTATAAAAAGGATCATTAAAAAACACTGGTCGGTGCTAAAGAACGACCGAGTATTGGGCCCTTTATTGTCTAACACCCCGAGAGTACTCTTTAGGGGTGCTTCTAACTTCAGACATCTACTAGCACCTAATGTACCAGATCCCCCAACTCGTCCTTCTTTTTTTGGAGAATGTTTTAAAGGAATGTTTTTTTAAAAAAAGAGAATGTTTTTTGGAAAAAGAATGTTTTTTTTTGAATAAAGAATGTTTTTGAAAAAATGGTTTAATAACAGTTGCACCATGATCCACAAGATGTCAGTGTGGAGATTATTTTGAAAATCAGTTCTAAAAATTGGTGCAATATCTGTAAGTTCCACTGGGGGTGATGGTGCAACTGTGTTTTATGTCAAGACCTCTCCATTGAGAGATCAATGCAGAGGCTAGTACAATTTTCTGCTCCGTCTGCCAATTTGACATGTAGCCAATGAGAGAACCCCGACAGACAGGAACGGCTATATTCCTTTGGATTCATGCCACCATAGTTCCTGGCTGTCGGCGGTCCAGAAGGGTCAATTTTTACGTCTAAAGCGAAATTGCACTGAGTTGGAACAATATCACAAAGAGGCAGAAATCCTTAAATTAAGATTTATAGCCAAGGGGTATGACATTGCCAAACTGGACTCTGCTATTACAGATGTGGGCCTTAGAGATAGACAGACACTTCTGTGTGACAGACCTCCAGAAGTGGAAAATAGGGAGGACTTTGGCTTAGCCTTTCTGACCACGTACTCAAGTCAGCATTGGGCTATAAAAAGGATCATTAAAAAACACTGGTCGGTGCTAAAGAACGACCGAGTATTGGGCCCTTTATTGTCTAACACCCCGAGAGTACTCTTTAGGGGTGCTTCTAACTTCAGACATCTACTAGCACCTAATGTACCAGATCCCCCAACTCGTCCTTCTTTTTTTGGGGACTTGAAGGGATTTTACCCGTGTAGACGATGTAAAGTCTGCAGGGTGAATGCCCTCCAAGGTAGAAGAACTATGGAGTTTACTTCATCAGGAACAGGAGCCACATATCAGGTCCCTTATAACATGTGCTACAAAGTGCGTGGTGTACCTTTTGCGATGCCCATGCGGTTTGGAATATGTGGGCCGGACCATTAGAAAATTGAGTACCAGATTAGGTGAGCACATCACTAACATAAAAAGTGGCTTTGACAAACATAGTGTGTCTAAGCACTATGATCTTGTGCATAACAGAAACCCAAAAGGTACCATTTTCATTGGTTTGGAGAAATATGTGCCCAACTGGAGAGGGGGCAATGGCAAAAGAAGCATCTCTAGATCCGAAACCAGTTGGATACATAAATTGGGTTGTCACACACCGGGTGGCCTCAACGTTGAATGGGATATAAATTGCTTTATCAACAATGGGTGACATATTATTTGTTCCCCTCATAAGCAATTTGTTCCCATTTTTCTTCCTGTGCAATTTTGGTCCAGTGTTTTGTTTGGGCCTGACTAACTAAGTATATCATAAGCTTTATTTTAATATAAAAAGTTTTTTTAAGTATTTCTATATTGGTTAAGTGTAAACCTGCTTAGGATTCATTTTTTGAAAAAAATAATTTTTTTAAAAAAAAGAATGTTTTAAAGGAATGTTTTTAAAAAAAAAGAGAATGTTTTTTGGAAAAAGAATGTTTTTTTTTTTTGAATAAAGAATGTTTTTGAAAAAATGGTTTAATAACAGTTGCACCATGATCCACAAGATGTCAGTGTGGAGATTATTTTGAAAATCAGTTTTAAAAATTGGTGCAATATCTGTAAGTTCCACTGGGGGTGATGGTGCAACTGTGTTTTATGTCAAGACCTCTCCATTGAGAGATCAATGCAGAGGCTAGTACAATTTTCTGCTCCGTCTGCCAATTTGACATGTAGCCAATGAGAGAACCCCGAGTGGGCCCTTTGGCTACAAATAGCGTGTGCGTGCTCATGTGGGCGTGCCCCTGATGATGTCACATTTGACGAAACGGCGTAGGGTGGCACGCACATGTATTGCGCACGCGCGAATCAGCCTTTGACAGAAACTCTGAGCTTTTTTATTTCCTTGCAAGAATTTTCTCGTTTTATCATTATTTTTATACCTATGTGAGAGCTGTTTTCTCTCCTGTTCATTTCTAATAAAACTTCCCTGATGAATGCTACACTATGGAAAGTTTTTCTTTCTTCTCTTTGGACATCGTTTTAACTGCTGAGGATTATTCACTCTGATCAATCAAGAGTGTTTTTCATCTCCGATTTGGATCAGCTGTGCAGACACGTCTCTGGAGACTCGCCTATTGTGGATGAAGTGTCTTCACTGGAATTTCTCTGCCTTCCATAGAGTGAACATCGCTCTACTAAGCTTGTTTTGACCCCCCTGAGAAGGGCGGTCGCAGGCTGTTTGGTAAGCCTTCATTTCTCACTTTGGTGGTGGGATCTTCACTTATTGTTGGAATAGCACTTACCAGTTTCATCGGATATCTTCTCTGTGGAACTCTTATC
Organism: Rana muscosa; assembly: GCA_029206835.1. Classification (NCBI taxonomy): domain Eukaryota; kingdom Metazoa; phylum Chordata; class Amphibia; order Anura; family Ranidae; genus Rana; species Rana muscosa. The sequence continues at coordinate 1,240,226,454 of CM055122.1, read as the reverse complement.
ATCAATATAGAGGAAATCCTCTACACATTTATTTGATAATCTTCTTTCTTCACGGGAACTTATGAACTTGATTGGTTTATTTGCATTGTTTTATTAGTGTTTTTGATACTTTTTTCACGTATTTAATTTTAACTGTATAGATATATACAGTTCTTTCCAGCGCTACACTATTTTTGTATACTCATTTTGTTTGTACCTTATATCAAAGGTTTTTTTGGTGTTTAGCAGCAGGTTTCCTTAAGGGACATATTCATTTATATATTTTTTAAATCACTTTGCACCTAGCGCAAATTTTTACTTTTTATAACCAAAAATACAACAATGGCTGTGTAATGCCGGTGATGTGTCAAATTCTGTCCCCCGTCAAATAGTGTCCACCCTGCACTGCGCTTGCTCAGTATGTAGGACAAGGGGATTTCTAAAATCTCCCAAGACGAACGGCGCCTGCGTGGTGAGTTCAGGTGAAGGCCACACCATCCGTGGTTCAAGACGAGCCAAGTGAGGCCGTGCCCGAAGCGTGGCGATCGAACCGAGCCTGTGAGGGGCCCTGTTACTATGTGCTACCGTATGTCCACTTGGATGGTGGGGCTTGAACCTGCACTCACAGCGCAGGCGCCGTTCATCTTTGGAGATTTTGTGAATCTCCTTGTCCTCTGTACTGCGCAAGCGCTGCGCCTTCGCAGTATGGGCCGGACACAATCCGATGGCCGGACAGTTTTTGTCACAACACCGGTATACATGTCTATTCTGCACAAGGTATGGACAAGTCCTGTGGGATCCATGCCTGGTTCATTTTAATGAACGTGAGCTTGTCCACATTGGCTCTGGACAGGCGGCTGCGCTTGTCTGTGATAACGACCCCTGCCGTGCTAAATACACGTTCAGATAATACACTGGCTGCAGGGCAGGCCAGCACCTCCAAGGCATAAAGGGCAAGCTCAGGCCATGTGCCCAATTTGGAGACCCAGAAGTTAAAGGGGGCAGACCCGTCATCCAGTACGTGTAGGCCTGTGGACACATACTGCTCAACCATGTTGGTGAAATGATGCCTCCTGCTAAGATGTTCCATCTCAGCTGGTGGTGCTGGTTGTTGTGGCGTGCTGACAAAGCTTTTCCACATTTCAGCCATGCTAACCCTGCCTTCTGAGGTGCTGCCGGTGCCCCGGCTGCGTTGGCGACCTCTTCCTCCTCCTCTGCCTTCGCCTTGTGCTTCCACCGTACGCCCGCTGTCAGGTGGGAATGCCACCAGCAGCGCGTCTACCAGCGTGCGCTTGTACTCGCGCATCTTACGATCCCGCTCCAGTGAGGGAATTAAGGACGGTACGTTGTCCTTGTAACGGGGATCCAGCAGGGTGGCCACCCAGTAATCAGCACCAGTTAAAATGTGGGCAACTCGGCGGTCATTGCGGAAACACTGCAGCATGTAATCGCTCATGTGTGCCAGGCTGCCCAGAGGCAAGGAAAAGCTGTCCTCTGTGGGAGGTGTATCGTCTGTGTCCTCTGTATCCCCCCAGCCACGCACCAGTGATGGCCACGAGCTGGTCTGGGTGCCACCCTGCTGTGAAAATGCCTCCTCCTCCTCCACCTCGTCATCCTCCAGAACTGTTCCCTTTCTGCCGGACAATTGTGTACCTGGCGTTTGTTGGTGCAGGAACCCACCCTCATAGCCACTTGTGAAAGACTGCCCTGAAAGCCTTTGAACTGATCCCGCTTCCTCCTCCTCCTCCTCCTGTGCCACATCCTCTTCCATCATCGCCCGAAGCGTTTTTTCAAGGAGGCATAGAACTGGGATAGTAACGCTAAGAACGGCGTCATTGGCACTGGACATGTTGGTGGAGTACTCGAAACAGCGCAACAAGGCACACAGGTCTCGCATGGAGGCCCAGTTATTGGTGGTGAAGTGGTGCTGTTCCGCAGAGCGACTCACGCGTGATTGCTGCAGCTGAAACTCCACTATCGCCTGCTGCTGCTCGCACAGTCTGGCCAGCATGTGCAAGGTGGAGTTCCACATATGAGGCGGTGAGCGGGAAGGCCGAAGTTACGCTGCAGCGCTGACAGGCGAGCAGCAGCAGGGTGAGAACGCCGAAAGTGCGCACACACAGCCCGCACTTTCTGCAGCAGCTCTGGCATATTGGGGTAATTTTTAAGGAACCTCTGGACCACCAAGTTCAGCACATGCGCCAGGCAAGGGATGTGCGTCAAACCGGCTAGGCCCAGAGCTGCTACGAGATTTCGCCCATTATCGCACACCACTAGGCCGGGCTTGAGGCTCACTGACAGCAACCACTCATTGGTCTGTTGTTCCATGTCCCTCCACAACTCCTGCGCGGTGTGGGGTTTTTCCCCCAAACAGGAAAGCTTTAAAACTGCCTGCTGTCGTTTACCCCTGGCTGTGCTGAAGTTGGTGGTGAAGGTGTTACGCTGACCGGATGAGGAGGTGGTAGAGGATGAGGAAGCGGAGTAGGAGGAGTTAGCAACAGGAGGCAAACTGAAGCGCCCTGCAATCCTCGGTGGTGGAAGGACATGCGCCAAACTGCTATCTGCCTCAGGCCCAGCCGCCACTGCATTTACCCAGTGTGCTGTTAGGGAGATATAACGTCCCTGACCGTGCTTACTGGTCCACGCATCCGTAGTTAGGTGGACCTTGCCACAGATGGCGTTGCGCAGTGCACACCTGATTTTGTCCCCCACTTGGTTGTGCAGGGAAGGGATGGCTCGCCTGGAAAAATAGTGGCGGCTGGGCACGACGTACTGTGAGACAGCCAATGCCATCAGGCTTTTAAAACTTTGCGTCTCCACCAGACGGAATGACAGCATTTCAAAGGCCAGGAGTTTTGAAATGCTGGCATTCAGGGCCAGGGATCGCGGGTGGCTAGGGGGGTACTTCCTCTTCCGCTCCAATGTTTGGGAGATAGAGAGCTGAACGCTTCCATGGGACATTGTGGAGATGGTTGGTGACCCAGGTGGTAGTGTTGCTGGCAGATGCTCTGTTTGCGGGGTGGCAGGTGCCACTGTCACTACAGAGGTGGATGAAGAGGCCGAGACTGCAACAGAAGAGGAAGCAGGAGGAGCCAGAGACCTTTCTTGGTTTTTGAGGTGTCTACTCCACTGCAGCTCGTGCTTTGCACTTAGATGCCTGGTCATGCAGGTTGTGCTCAGGTTGAGAACGTTTATGCCTCGCTTCAGGCTCTGATTGCACAGCGTGCAAACCACTCGTGTCTTGTCATCAGCACATTGTGTGAAGAACTGCCACGCTGGGGAACTCCTTGGACCTGGCTTTGGTGTGCTCGGTCCCTTGCTGCGCTGGGCAGTAGCAGACATACTGTCTAGCTGACAGACGCTCCGCTTTTGCACCCTGCTCCCTCTTCTGCTGTGCTGGTGGCTCTGTGCGACCACCGCCTCTTCCTCCAAACTACACTGGTCACCTGCATAACGTTGATTCCATGTGGGGTCGAGGACCTCATCGTCCTCCACATCATCTTCCACCCAGTCTTCACCCCTGCCCTCCTTGTCTGTCTGCACAATTGCGAAAGCAGCAGCAGTTGGCACCTGTGTTTCGTCATCATTCGAGACGTACTGCGATGGTCCTCCCATGTACTCATCATGAAACATAAGTGGTTGGGCATCGGTGCACTCAATCTCTTCCACTTCTGGGCCAGGGCTAGGTGGATGGCCCTGGGAAACCCTGCTAACAGAGTCATCGAAAAGCAGAAGAGACTGCTGCATGATTTGGGGCTCAGACTGCTTGGCTGATTTGCAAGGGGGTGAGGTGAAAGACTGATGGACATGGGTTTCAGGTGCCAACTCTGTTCTTTCATCAGAAGAGTGGGTGGGAGACAATGTGAAGGAACCCGAGGCACTGTCAGCAACCCAATCTACTATTGCCTGTACTTGTCCTGGTCTAAACATTCGTACAGCCTCATTAGGCGCGACAAAATACCGCCGCAGGCTCGGTCGCCTACTCGCACCTGAGGAAGGTGTTTCACTTGTGCGTGTATCTGGCACAGATCCACCACGTCCTCTCCCTGCAACAGGAGCTCCACCAGCAGCACCACGACCGGGGCCACCACGTCCCTTTGACCTTCTCCTCATATTTTCAAAATTTAGGATCTTGCCCTAAAGGGGTGTTTTTGGAAGCGCAGAACACACCCACAGTACGTAACCGCTGAATCGCACAGCTACAGAACTGCAGAAAATGCTATTCAAAAAAAATGTTGTTTTTTTAGTATAGCACAGTAGGAGAAAACTATATAGAAATTGTTTATTTCAAACTCCTCAAAATATGTATAACACACTGCAAACTTTTTTTGTGCCACTAAACTGCGTTTTTTGGAAGAGCAGAACACACCCACAGTATGTAACCGCTGAATCGCACAGCTACAGAACTGCAGAAAATGCTATTCAAAAAAAATGTTGTTTTTTTAGTATAGCAACGTAGGAGAAAACTATAAAGAAATTGTTTATTTCAAACTCCTCAAAATATGTATAACACACTGCAAACTTTTTTTTGTGCCACTAAACGGCGTTTTTTGCAAGCGTACATTAAAGTGCAAATTTTTTTTTATTTTTTTTTTTTGCCCTAAACGGGTCTTTTTTTGCACGAGCAAAATAAAATGCTTTTTTTTTTTGCCCTTTGGGTCTTTTGGAAAAGAGAACAATAAAGTGCCTTTTTTCCCCCCCTAAAAGTTAGATTTTCTCTGACACTGGGCTCATGGCAGTGTAAAAAGACTGCACTGCAACACAAATAGGTAGACCTATGCAGATCGCTGATTTTAATCTCTGAATCTGGACTCCTATATAATATTCTCTCTCCCTGAAAGCACCAACACAGGAACCTGGCCCTACACTACACTATCTCTCTATCTTTTCCCTCAGATTGTAGAATCAGGACTACCTCATCTATCTTTCTATCTCTCCCTAAAAGCAGCAGCAGCAGACTAGATCCTCTCCCTATCTATTCTGAAGCAGAGTGTCATGTGTGCTGTGTGCCTCTAGCTTATATAGAAGCTGGGTCACATGTTGCACTGACCAATCACAGCCATGCCATTAGTAGGCATGGCTATGATGGCCTCTAAGGGCACACCAGCTAATCAAAAGGTGATTGGCTGGCCCCTGAAGCATTTCTAAATGCGTTATTAGATTGCCGAACCCGAACCCGGACTTTTGGGCAAAGTCCGGGTTCGGGAAAAAGCTAAAGTTCGGTACGGACCCGAACTTTACAGTTCGGGTTCGCTCAACACTAGTTATTTCCCTATCCACATTTGTTTGCAGAGCACATGCCATGCTCTTAACAACATTTTGCTGCCATTTGCAGCCCTCTAGCCCTTTCCATTACTTTTTTAGAGCCTTTTTAGTCCTTAGAAGTCCGGGTCCCCATTGACTTCAATGGGGTTCGGGTTCGGGTCCGGGTTCGGGTTAAAGTTCGGTCCCGAACCCGAACTTTTTTCCGAAGTTCGGCCGAACCCGTCGAACCCGAACATCCAGGTGTCCGCTCAACTCTAGTCCTGGCATCCCTGTTGCTGCTGGGAAAGGGATATAAATTAGACCAAAACCCTGCAAAATCTTCAAAGTGGTATGTTGGACAACATAAATTAGATATAGGACACATCAAACATATTAAAATGGCAGGTTTTTCCACTATGCAACATTTTTATTTCTGTTGATCCTTCCAGTAAATATTTAACTTCCTTTAACAGGAAAAAGGCAGTCCAAGTTCTAAATTGAGGAGCGCAAATGGCAGGTTGACAACACCGATACTAAAAGCGAGGCAGCAGATTAACGTTTTCAGTCTGCAACAGAAGTGCTGGTCAGTAGTGTATTTAGGTTTTGTGCTGCCCTAGGCCTGACTAAACTCGTGCACCCCCTAATTTAAATATGACCCACCCCTTTCTGTCAAGGCCACACTCCTTGCTTTTTAAGATCTGCCCAAAATTTTTCGAGTGGGGACACTAGTTCTGAGGGCCTGGGGGGGAGGGAATGAATTTCCTTAATTTGCATAGATTTTCTCTCACTTCCTGTTTGGCTATGGGGCAGAAAGTGAAGGGAAATCTCTGCAATGGGACAGGGATGGTAAAAAAATAAACTGACAGGGGCTATAACCCTCCCTTACTCTATCCAAAATGAAAAAAAAAGTGTTGCCTGTAGTTCTACTTTAAGCACAAATTTCTGATAATTTTATGGAGAGGACTAAGAAGATGCACCATGCCAATGGTGCAGCAGAAACATATAGCACAGTGAGGAAGTTTTGTGGTCCAGGATGATAGGACAGTCAAAATTGGAAGCAGCGCCCCCACAGTTGCGGAATGCCAGCCGCCTGCATACTGGAAGCAGTGTGGCCGCTTTATTGGGGCGCTAGACTAATTTGCCTCTCAGCCCAGTCCGCCCCATAAGACTGGTGCTACACTAACAGTGTAGCGCAAGCCGGTGGGGACTCTTTCCTTGCTGCCCCCCTGCAAAGTGCTGCCCTAGGCCTGGGCCTTGTTGGCCTAGGCCAGGATACAGCTTTGGTGCTGGTACTAGCAGGATCTCCAAAAAAAAAAAAACTGCAAAAGTTTAAAAACAGAAATCTGTATACAATGAGGCATTATTTCAAACATACTAAAAATTGATTTCATAAAATAAAAGGTGACCTTTGGAGTACATTACAGGACACATGATGCAATTCTGAGACATAGGGATTGATTTACTAAAGACAAATCCACTCTGCACTGCAAGTGTACTTAAAATTCCCTGTACACACGAGCTGAATTTCCATCGGAAAAAAGTTGGATGGTTTTTCCGACGGAATTCCGCTCAAGCTTGGCTTGCTTACACACGGTCACACAAAAGTTCTCTGAACACTACGAGGAGGTGAAAAAAAGAAGTTCAATGCTTTCAAGCATGCGTCAAATTGTTTCCGAGCATGCGTGTTTTTTTTTCCCCGTCAGAATTGCATACAGACAAATGGATTTTCCGATCTGAAAAATTGAGAACCTGCTCTCGAACTTTTGCTGGTGGAAATTCTGACAGCAAAAGTCTGATGGAGCATACACATGGTCGGAATTTCCGATGAAAAGCTCACATCAGACTTTTGCTGGCAGAAATTCCGCTCATGTGTATGGGGCAAAAGTGCACTTGGAAGTGCAGTCGCTGTAAATCTGAGGGGAAGATCTGAAATGACGGGAAGCTCTGATGATTTTATCATCCAATCATGTACAAGCAAAAATGCTGTTTTTTTTTTCTTTGCATGTTCCCCACGGATCTACAGTGTCTGCACTTCCACGTGCACTTGTAGTGCAAAGTGGATTATATTTTAATAAATGCATGGAGTCTTTTTCTCTGCATATACTCTGTTGCTTACATGCTGAGGAGGAGATCTTGGGAGAAGTTTAGGAGCCAGCTATGTTGGATATTTCACTGAGTTCTGGGGTGACTCACAGGCGTTTTTGACCCTGCTTAGTTGGGGGGTCGCACTCCCAGAGGTGAGCCTATACCCATTGGGGGGGCACGAGTGAGGTGATTCGTTGGTGGTCTGGAAGCTTTATATAGGATTTCACTATTACATTTTTACTGTTTTAATATGGAATTTTTTGCACTTGACCAGTGTAGATAAGATGCCCCACCTTGTTTTGTGTCTTCCCGACCATGAATACTCACCATACCCCTTGCTATTAACTAAATTAATGCGACCACACATGAATTGGAGTACAAATGGTCATAGCAGCCTTTTTATTAACAAAAACAACTTATCAGCCTGTTGGTCTTATGACGGCACCCAGAATTCCAACTTGTTCCACTTGTAACACTGCGGGACCTTTTACCATACCAGGCCTCCAGCCGTGACACACCAGCTCAGAGACAACCTGCAGTGCATTCATTTCCGTATTTTAGCTAACCTTAGTAACTGGAATACACCAGAAGGGCACATACCACCGATGAGCCCCCCACACTTCCATCTCAACCGTATTTTCTTCCACCGTCAAAAGACCAACCACCGCCACCGCCCACTAGGGTGACACCCTACCCTTGGGGGCCCCTCCACACCCTCAATGTACATTGAATGCCATCCTGCAACCCCCAGGTAGCACAAATCAATATACACCCCAGATAAATGGACCCCTATCCCCCCTTGTAGCACCGCCCGGTATCGGACTCCAATACTAAATGGCAAATGACCATGCCCCATTACGGATAAAATTCGATCCGCCACTTTATAAACTTTTTTTTGTAAAATATTAGAAATGACCGTGCTATACGCCAAGTCGTCTGAGCCACCATGTCGGACTACAAGACCAGCATATCCGTGAAGGCTGTACAGAGCTGCCGGAAATCAAATTTAACCTCCCAAATGAGCGCTCCCTATGGAGCGAACCCCCCAGATCGTTCCCACTAACAAGTAGTACCAGAATGTCCCGTACCCTGTCAAGGCGTGCAAAGTAATGCACCTCATTCACTTCCTTGCTCCACCTCATCCCTGGTACCCCTAACCAGCGGACACCCGCCTCCCCCCTGAAAAATGCCTATCTACCTACCATCCTTCTTAACGGCAGCTCGCCCCAGATCCAGACGAGGCGTGCTGCACTCCATCTGAAAGAAAGAAAAAAACACTGTATAACCCCCACACAACCATGAATACTTGCCCAGCATGATAAATCCCCCCCCCCATTTTCCAGGATTAATCAGCCACCACAGAGGGCGAATGTAACTACAGAATCTTCTGGAGTCCCATCTCCCACTCCGCTCCACAGCTGCCTCATCCAACCCACACCGAGCAGCCACTGTGGCCACCCTGATATGGAAGGAGTGCGAGGCATACTTTCCCCAAAAAAAAAACGCTGCCCGTAGACCCCCAAAATTGTCTAAAACAGAAACTTGGACAACAGAGACCAATCCCCATGCTATAGCAATGGCCTCCCCACTAGCAGGCGAGCCTCCAAAAACTGCCGCACCACGCTCACCAGATGAACAGTGGAACCTGGCAAGGGAAACAGTTGCATGCAACCTATGCACCCCCTCCTGGTCTGCCTTTGACCTGCGCAGCAATACGCTCCACCTGTCCTTACTACCAGAGCACCTCCTGTACCCAAATACCCCCCCCCCCCCCCCAAACTTCCTAGCCGTACTGACCAGTTGATCCGAAATGCCCCCAAAAAAGCCAGAAAAAAACAAACAAACAAAAAAAAGTCTTAAATAAGGCAACTTCGTAGCTGAATGGACACAGCGATCCCAGCCATGCCAAATTGGCCTACAAAATTGCAAAGACCATCGGCCGCCTAACATCCTTGTTTTTTTTTTTGACTACCAATATCCTTTTACTGCCTGACGAACCCAAAATCTTTTTGTAACATCCACCCCACTCTATAGAAAAATGCTAAGTCCGCCAGCTTCTTCTCTATAGCGGACACTGACACACCCCAAACCATGTTCCTAGAGACAAAATAAAGGACCCTCATCCTTACCTCTGACTGCACCTGATCCACCCACGCTAGCCACCAGACCTACCACCATTACTGCCATAACTTGGTGTAGACTGTTCCCGTAACCTCACTCACCGACCTCCTGATCCAACCTGGGCCGGCTCCAATACAATCTCCCCCAGCCACCCGTGCCAAGGAACGGCGAAATGAGATGCTATCAATGACTTGAACCACTCCCATGTAGTCACAATTCAACCTAATTTAAATTTTTAAACAACTCGCCCCAGATTTCCATGGCCAGCACTACCGGAAGAAGCACCAGGAGCACCCAGTTACCGAAAAAAACCTGCATCTGACCAGGAACGCGGCCAAGGTGCCGCACTCAAATGCCCTGGTAGAAAGTCCCATAACCTAATGACCCTGTAGCATCCGTAAAAAAACAAAAAAACAATTTGAGTTAGCTCACCCCCCCCCCTGACATACAAACCGATCTCCCATCATACTCTACCAAAATTTGTGCAACACTCTCAAGTCCTCCCGATGTTTCCAATTAAGATTGAGAAAGTGTGTAGAGGACTTAACCCCCACTGTAGCAGCTGATAACCGGCTGCAAAAACCCAGCCCGTGGAGAAAATGCGACATGCAAAATGAACTTACCCAACGGTGATTGTAGCTTTTAAGCTGTAACTTGCGCATTCCCAACGTCCCACGGATCTCCGCCTTGAGGGCCACCAAAGTATTCTCCTGCAACCGACACTCCATAGTGTCCGCAACGATCACTATACCTGAAACAAACTAAACATGGTAGTCTGGCTCTCCTTCATGCCCTCCACCAAGGGAATACCCACTCTGCCCTAAATGTGCTGTAATATAGACACAAGTATCCCACACACCGTAGCGAAAGGGGTCCCCACGCAACGGAAATCATCCAATTAATGAATGACAGTATTCAAGCCTAATAGTTCCCGGACCACCCATTCCACAAAGGAACTGAACATCCCGAATAATGCGCAGGAAACTGAGAAGCCTATGGGTAAGCAACGATCTACGTAAAATTCATCCTGCCAGCAGCACCCCAGCAGGCGGAAACTGTCTAGGTGTACGGGAGCGAGCAAAAAAACGGATTCAATGTCCGCGTTCACCCTGTTTCCATAGCGGCGAAAAATGGATAAGGTGAAACGTGTGCCTCCTACTTAGTTACCGCCCCTCGAGGCAAAATCCCTAAATCCGCAAATGGCCCGCACATGCGACCCCGCTATCTCCTTGCCCAGCTGTACAGAGACCACCACTGGATGTTGTAAAGTGGAACGCAAATACCGTGACACAGGCGTGGCCACCTTCAGGGAAACAAGGGACCCTAACACTTCAAGAACCCCCCCCCCCCCCGCAGGAACCGCACAGCCTCACGGTCCGAAAACCAAATTAGGAAAGGTTGCATCCTTACCCCTTTCTAGTTTTCAGACTCCAGGCACGTCCCTTGCCCCCCTTTTTTTTACAGAAAACCTCAGTATGGGAGGAGAACCTCCCCACCTTGGAGCACTCATGAATAAAACGACAGAAGCTCGCACACTTGCAATTGCCCATGTCGTACTGCCCACATAAAAACCCCACTGCTTAGTGGCCGGTTGTCCAGGGGAAGCTGCACCACCAGCCCCTCCTGTAAAACTGGTTTGGAGCCCACGCTAAGGACATGAGCCGCATTCAGGGGCTGATGTCTTAGTGGTTGCCATATAACAACAGAGCGCTGAACCGTGCTCTGGGTTCTTTTACCTATGACACTCCCCATAATGGCAAACGCCTGTAGTCAATTGGCAAAAAAAGTTGAATCCTCAGGCATAACCCTAACCAGGTTAAACTTCTTCAGAGGTAGCCGGGAAAATCTACACGTACTCACCCCTGCAATCTCTCCCTGACATCCTGCTTTAAGTGTGCCCCTAACGGCCCTTCCAAGCACACATAACCTATCACTTAGCTGCATCGGCAGTCCGCACAGCGTCCAGCTTTCCCGGGACCCCCTGCGAATTTCTGGCCTCCTCCCCTGATGCCGCAACAGCAGCCACCTGATCTGGGGGGATACTATGGGCCCCGCGATAGGGGGTGCTACCACCATAACCAGGCGGAGGAGAGGGGGTACCACACTGTGTCCATTCCCTATCCCCACCACGACTAGTCCCCCCCCCCCCGTAAAACGGTGCACCAAATCACGCAGCCCCCTAATAAATGCCACAATTGCACTTCCGTCCCGGACGCGGCAGGTGCAAAACCCGCCATCTGTGGGCCATACCCCCACCCGCGGCGTGGCACTGTGAGGGACTGCCACGCTCCCATCATCTACCCCAACAAGTTACACACTACATTACCAAGAGAGCTGTTAAATAAATTATTCGACTTACCAGGCTGCCCAGGGGGACCCCAACAGCAACAGCTGTCGCTCCAAAATCCCCCAATGCCAGATGCCCTTGCGAGTCGTCTTCTACAGACCAGGACAGTTCACCTTCTGACCTCACTTCTGACCTCACTTCTGGGATCTGTGGTTCCTCCCCTTCAAGCATCCCCAGGCGAGGAAGGCCTGGTTGCCGTTGATCCGTGCCGTACCTGGCTCCACCTCCCCGCATCAGATCCGCCTGTCGATATATTACGCAGACCTCCAGCACTTGCAGTATCCCAGGCCACCGTCATCCATCTCCTGGCCCATTACCCCCTCTCAATTATGGCAGGGGTCGCCGGCGGACATTAGGGCCGCCGGCCACGGCTGGTAACCTCCCGGCAGGCCGCGACATTGTTCCTCCCACGCCAAGACTCCCCCCCTTACCACCGCATCAGAGGGGGAGGAGTCCGTTAGCTCCGGACAGTGACGGCGGGCAGAGGAGGTGTACGCACGCTTCCTGACACCCCGCCCGCTGATCTCCGCCTATGCTGGGGCCTCGCCAGTGGTTCTGATGGGTCCCGGGCGGTGCTCATAAACTGACCCAATGCTCATGGGGAGGATCCGGGAGAAAAAACTCTTAAGGGGGGGATATGATCAATATGTACAAATATATAAGGGGTCCATATAGTGAACTTGGCTTTGAGTTATTCACTTTACGGTCAACACAAAGGACAAGGGGGCACTCTTTACATCTAGAGGAAAAAAGATTTCATCTCCAAATACGGAAAGGTTTCTTCACAGTTAGAGCTGTGAAAATGTGGAATAGACTCCCTGCAGAGGTGATTCTGGCCAGCTCAGTAGATTGCTTTAAGAAAGGTCTGGATTCTTTCTTAAATGTACATAATATAACTGGGTACTAACATTTATGGGTAAAGTTGATCCGGGGAAAATCCGATTGCCTCTCGGGGGATCAGGAAGGAATTTTTTCCCCTGCTGTAGCAAATTGGATCATGCTCTGCTGGGGTTTTTCCCCTTCCTCTGGATCAACTGCAGGTATATGGGATTGTATGATATCATATATATATATATATATATATATATATATATATATATATATTTTTATGGTTGAACTGGATGGACTTGTGTCTTTTTTCAACCTGACTAACTATGTAACTATGTAAGTCATGCCCCATGATTTCCAATGAGTACCGTTCATATCTGTGCGACTTCAAGTCACAGTGACTTCAAAGTAGTCCCTGCACCACTTTGGTTCCACTTTGATGCGACTTGAGGTCCATAGACCTCAAGAATATACAGGCATTGCTTCAAGTCGCATCAAAATTCTGCAAAAATCACACGACTTTAGGGCTGCAATAGTGAAAACAGAGCCCCAGTGTCTCTATCAGAGCAGATACCTGGCTCCAAAGTCCTCTCTGGATCATGTCCACCTCTTCCATGCTTTGAGGACCAGTGACACTAATACAGTGATCAGTGCTAAAAAATATGCAACATCACTGTACTAATGTACAGCCTACATTACTGGATAAGTCACTTCTACCTAAACTATTTTAGTATTACAAACAGGGGTCAAGTCCTGGGGGAAAAAGTGTGGGAGCTCACCCAAGATCCCCCCCCCCCACCTCAAAAATAAAAACGTGTGTGTATAAATATTTACATACAGTATCTCACAAAAGTGAGTACTGTACTGTCATGGAGCTTTTTATATACGCCAAAGTGGTATGGTAACAGTGGAGTCATACCACTTTGCAAAGCGCCTTTTTATCATCTTAAATGTAAGTGTTCCTACTTCATTAAATTTTGATACTCCATACAGAGTTATGCTATATGGCCCTTTTTTTCTCTTATTTTATGATACACACCCTTCTACATTAATTTGGAATTTTCCGGACCACCACTCTTCATGAGATTGTCCTGAAAGACGTCACTCTCCTCTGTGGTTTATTCCATTCTGCTGATGTTCGGTCATCCCCAGTTCAGCAAATTGGAGTGTACAGGATTGTCCAGGTCTCACTGTGGTTCCACCACGCAAAGCCTATTTGACCCATAGAACGTATGTTCTCTTGGGTTCAAACTTTCTGGCAAGCTTTCTACCTATCGGTGGTGGTTTTCTTCAATTCATCATCCCTTCACCTTCACCGCTTTGTTTCTGTTTGAAGCCATCACCAAGTTTTGAACTCTTGCAAATATTGAAGTTTTGCCACTATATAGACACACAGTTGTGCATTTGAGCACTAGTAATGTGCTTTCTTTATACAGACATTTAATCGTGTACTTATGAGTGCATCAATATTTTTTCATTGTTCATATTCACTATTTGAGCACTTTGTTTACCTATGTTTATAGGCATTTATTTATTCATTTTTGACCAGCGCTACACTTTTTGTTTCTAATTTCCTGCTATTTGTCTATTTTGCTGTGTTAGCTGCTTATCTGAAGGGCAGCGCGGAATTACAGTATTCTTTATACTATTTAAAACTTTTCTAACATTCCCTCTTCTTGTGTGGCTGAGTTGTAAACCCTCATGGTTTTTCACCTTAATGCATTCTATGCATTAAGGTGAAAAACCTTCTGTACTGCAGCTGCCCCCCCAGAGCCCCCCTTTTTCTTACCTGAACCCAGTCGTTCCAGCGATGAGCATGAGCACAGCAGCTCCAGTCGCTGTCTCGGGTATTCATAGGATAGATTAATAGCAGCAGGAGCCATTGGCTCCCACTGCTGTCAATCAAATCCAGTAACAGCCGGAGTCAATGAACGCAGCATCAGGATACGGGAGCGCGCCCGCACGAGTGCCCCCATGGAAAGCAGATCTTCATGGGGCACTCGATGAAAAGGAGGAGCCAGGAGCGCTGCCGGGGGACCCCAGAAAAGAAGAATCGGGGCCGCTCTATATAAGTATAACATGTTTGAAAAGCCCCATACACACGGTAGGACTTTTTGACAACAAACTTCAAAATGAAGTCCTATCGTGTGTACAGAAATCCATCTGACTTTAGTCCAAAGTACAAACACACATGCCCAGAACCAATGTTAAAATCAACCAACAATAGCAGAAGTTGACCAAAGGGTGGCGGTAAAGAGCAGAAAAGAGCAGAAAACACGTGATTTTGGAAAAGTTTGCATAAAAAGTCCTGCCGTGTGTATGCTATGGGTGTTCCCGGCCAACGCCCTTCAAACAAAAATCCACAGAAAAGTTTGTTTGAAGTTGGATCATGTGTATGAGGCTTTACCTTTTATAATCACTTTAAAGTTGTGAAAGGAATGTATTCTGACAGTGTACCTAAAATCTGCTAAATCCTTCTGCAGCATTAGAGCAGTAGCAAAGTGAGCCCCATTAAGATGGTGGACTTGGGGAAATTGAGATTTTTAGCACCAGAATAAGGTGGCTTTAGATATCGCGCAAGACATAAATTCATATATTGTGAAACAGTATACACTGCTGTGTCCTGATGTTGCTTAGCATGTTGCTTAAATGTAGCACATTACTAAACTCTATACATTATCTTGAAAAGCTTTACTTTTTCACAAAAATAGATTATCTATGCAGACCAATACATCACACTTTATAAATGGGCACAATCTGCTTAATTTATCTTGACTTTGCAGGTAAACAGAAATCATTCTAATACTATTTGCAAATACATTACGATTTCTTACTCGGTATAGAGTTTCAGATTTTTCATTAACTAGTAAGCTGTTACTAGAAGTGTTTATACCTAATTATAAATTACTTTGATTATCAAGTAAAAATATTTTTGCAAAGAATTTTAGAAACACCTTTCCCAAGAATGGAAGACTAAGCATTTTAATTAACAAGTTGTTAAGCAGTTATTTGCAAAATCTATGCACTGAAATATTCACTGTCAATTTATCTAACTACCCAGCCACCATGAAGTACTGTATGTCATTTTTGCAGGCTTCTGTATCTAACTGGGATTTTTGTATTTCACTACTGTAAAGGGTAATGGAGTTTAAAGTAAAATTGTCCACATGTAATCCAGTCTTTGCTACATGTACAGTAACAGCTGCATGTATGGTGGGACCAACAACACTAACAAATGGTTAAGCAATCAACACATACAATTCTTAAGATTAAAAACAATATTTCATGGCAAGCACTATTCCACAAGTTGCATTTGAGGGGGGCCATTAAGGATGCAATCATTTTCAGATGATAGAGTGTTAATGACTAGTGTGTGCACACATGGGAGATGTGAGGATCTCTTTGTGGACTTTAGGGTTGCTCCATTATTGCTTGCTGCCAGACACCAGATTTTTCTGAACCTGTGCAGTACCTGCACCACTTATAGCTGTCTTTAAAAACGAACTAACCAATTCCTGCAAGCTTTAGATGATAAATAAAGTTGGGCTGCGTCTGTTACACTGCCTTTCTCATGTTGTTGTTACTGGGAGCTTGGGATGTCACCGGAATAGATCAGAGCTGACATACTGCATTTAGCAGCCTACATCTATGCATGAACATTGAATGCAAAATGAATCTTATGTAGTTGCCCTGCAGTCAAATGAAGGACAAAATGTGATAATGCACCACACATAATATTACAACTGCTACACAGTCTACTACTACATAGGTTGCATACCCTTATTATGTTGAGCACTACTCTAGTCACATTCTAGTGAAAGAAAATCAGTCAGTGCATATTTTCCACAAAGCAAACCTAACAAAAAAAATTGTATCAAATGCTAAAAATAGCAATCACTTGAGAATCAATTTCTACAGTTTGTCTGTAGTATTCAACGTTCATTTCTTAGAGATTAAAACACTCAATAATGCTCCTAGCATATTCCAGGGGCACCTCTCAATATTAATCAGACCGTTGAGACTCTTTGCATTGCAAGGTGCACTGGTAGTATACCTTAGTGATACGTCAGAATTATATACTGTATATAATGTAGTAGGCGTCCAGCAACATCAGATTGCAAAATTGTCGGTAGGTACCAATTCGAACTTGGAGAGGGTGGTATATACATTCAGAAATCTCCCTGTCCACTTTGCGTCTCTCCTTTAGCTATTGCTTGGACCTCAGAAGAAAACTTGTCCTGAAAATGTAACTGTTAGCACATATAAAAAGTATCACAGAACTGAGCTGTGTTGTCATAAACATGAATAAACTTTGAAAAATATGTAATTAGGTCTAAAAACGCTGAAATAATCTATTTAGTATATGAAACAAATACTGTATATACTGTATAAATATAAAAATAACTACTTTTGATAGGAAAAAATACCACTTACCTCATTAATCATCTTGTGTTTATCTGTGTATTATGCATGAATTGCCAAAGTCTTCACACTTTATGAAAAAGTTAGTTATGGAATATAAAATAATTCTATAACCAGGGCTTTTTTTCAGAGGGAACTTGGTGGAACTCAGTTCCACCACCTCTGGCTCAGACCCTTGGGGGGGGGGGGCTGCTCACTACAATCACTTGCATAGGTGTGCGCAGCCTCTTGCATTAGGGTGTGCACCCCAAAGCTCAAACACACATGAATGCCACCCGCTGTCACAGGGAGGAGGCTCTGATGGTGGGAGAAGGTTGATTGGGAGCATATTAAATACGAGTTTAATGTGTTCCAAAGGTTGAACCTAGCCTTTAATATAATGGGGGACATTTACACTGGCCACTGGCATCCCCCCCAACCACCCACCTGGTGCCTTCCCTGGATAATGCTTATTCACATGGGGTGATTAGGGTGTGCCAGGGCACACCCTGTGCGCACACCTATGATCACTTGTGTAGCGGGGTGTTCCCCTTTAATGCAGAGAGACAAGAAGTTCTAGGGGAGAGGTGAGTCAGGAGGAAGTAGAGAAAGGACATTACTGGAAGTGAAAGCAGAGGAGAGAGAGAGACTACATCTCCCAGTACATCTTGCAGCACCCAGGGTACATTGCTCCGGAACAGAGACTGCTGGGGCAGACTTTATAAAGGGGAGGTGGAGTTTGTTCGGTCTCTTTGGGACACCCCTCTCCTAGCAAGAGGATCTCTGTGCTGAACTGCTGTGTGCACAAGGCCTGAAGCCTGGGCCTTGTGCTCCTTTCCAAAGAGCCCCTCTGCCAGCCTAGCAGAGCCTTAGAGACATCTTCTCATCCTTGCTGCAGTACACCAGAAGGATTGAAGACTTGGATGTCGGTGGATTCCTGTTCCTAGACGAATCGATGGAGGAAACGGACTTGGACTTGTCCGGGTGGTGAGAGCTGTTTAAAGACAGATACTTTTATCTTTACTATTCGTTCGGATTACAAAGTTGTTCTTCAAGTGCACCACCGAAAGATTTCTAGCGAATATTGTTTCACTGAACTTCCATTTAGATCAGTCAGGCCTGACTGCATAGGTAGACATTGCTGGGTGTTAGTCTACCCATGAGGGGAAGTAGCTGTAAAAGGGCAGCGCTAGAGTTGCATAGCAATATTTTATTATTCTGATTACTCTGTTTATCTTTATTACTGTTTATTGCAGGGATCTGCAACTTGTTATACTGTTGTTTATTACTTGCCCATTAGCCTCAGTAAAATATCTGGGTCAAATACATTGGTGTCAGTTTCACTTACTTTAATAGAAGTTTTAAAGTATATCACTGTGTGTGTGTTTGCCATAGGACTGCGTCACCTAGAGTTGCGGTCACGCGGTCCTATCTCCCCTTACTAGCTGTGCCAGTAGGGGGTTGAGCAGATTGCCGGGGGGTTGGCGGAGCTGTCTTCAGGGCCCAACTAAATCTGCGGCCTTCTTAGTTGGAGGTATCGCTACACGTGGGGGCTCGTCAGGGATCCTGATACAGCAAGCGAACACGCCAAAAGACCGGCATGGACCCGCTAGAAGTAGGACAGTGGTACACAATGGCTGGCGCAGACTTGGCCGCGGCGGCAGTTATTGAACTCCCGGGGATCTGGCAAAGAGATGCGATAAAGCAGTTAATGACATCCCTATCACCATGCCAGAAATCATGGGTGATGGATGTGAGACCACATGCTTCGTGTACATACGCATTAATAGAGTGGAAAGACGAAATTCCAGAGCATTTTAAAAGCCAGAGCATACAAGCTATGGATGGGCAGACCTACCATCTGACACATGCGCTGCCACATAAGGGAGATCGGTTCCAAATAAGAAAGTCATCATCTCCACAGATACCTCCCCCACCATCCCCTAAGGCACAAGAGCAGGAGGATACAGAGAGTCCCAGATCATCACCGGCCACCCTCAGCACAGAACTATGGCCCAGTGCAAGAAGAATCCCACAGATTACCCAATGTCGGGGTACAGAAAGCTCCGGATATTCTCAGGGAGAAAACCTGTGCCCTCAGGGGAAGAAGGATTTGAGGAGTGGCTAGATAGCACCACTCAGGCCTTAGAGGAATGGGAAGTTCCAGAACGCAGCAAGAAACAGCGAATTGCTGAAAGTTTGAAGGGGCCTGCTCTGGATGCCATACGCAACCTGAAGATGAGCAGGAAAGACTGTACTGCACAGGACTACTTGGACATCTTGCAGAATGTGTTCGGTGGGACAGAAAAAGTTACCGAGCTCACCTATCAGCTGGAGCACTGCTACCAGAAAACAGGAGAGAAACTGTCAGAATATATGGGACGTCTAGACAAGATCCTGCATAGAATTATTCTGAAGAAGGGGATCGACCCAGGGAAGGTAGACAAGGCCCGGGGTCAGCAGGTATTGAGGGGAGCTCAGCCCCTGGATCCTATTGCATTGGCGCTGCGCACCCGACAGGACAGGAAGAACCTGGAATACCCCGACCTCATTCGAATGGTCAGAGAGGAAGAGGCCATGTGGGAGAAGAAAAAGAGGGAACAGCCAGTCGAGCCAACCAAACCTCTGGTGGTGATGGTCAGCCCGGCCATGACCCCCGAAAGAGATGCAGAAGTGGACACCCTGAAATCGCAGATGTCCCAAGTGTTGGAGATACTGACCTCTTTGATGGAGAAAGATCAAAGGAAACCAGAAAAGAAAAGTCCAAGAAAGGAGTTGTTCCCGAATACCTCAGCGCCCGCTTCTCTACAGGATCGTGAAGAAGAGGTGATTTGTTACAACTGCGGAGGGATTGGTCATTTTGCAAACATATGTTCCAGTCCCAGGAAGAAAAAGATAAATAACCGCCAGCCGGCGGAAAACTTCAGAGGGCCCCGGTGAAGTAGTCAACCGGGTGCCCATCATTTTCAGTGAGCTCCAAACTGAATGAAAAACAGAAGAAGAGAGAAAATAGAACACCTCAGAGGAAACACAACATTCTCCAACAGAGATACACCGCAGAGAAAGGGGGCAAGACCCCTCAGAAGAGACACAGCACTCCCCAGAGGGGGTGCACACCTAAGAAAAATAACAGTATCCCTCAGCGGGTTCCTACACCCATAAAAAGGAGGGAAGTCAATGCATACCAGGCTCAAGAAAGGTTCAAGTCCAAAGGGAATAGGACAAGAGAGAGTCCAAAAGGAAAAGGTCTGAAGAAGGCGACCCCTGCCGGGCCATATCCGGAGAAGCTGGTGGGCCCATCTCCTATAGTGCCCATTCAAGTGGAGGAAGTCTACACCAGGGCCCTCTTGGATACCGGGGCACAAGTGACCCTACTATACCGGGACTTCTACGATAGGCACTTGAGTCATCTGCCTATCCAGAAGATAGAAGAGCTGGAAATATGGGGAATTGGAACCCAGAGTTTCCCTTACGACGGCTATCTTCCCATCAAGATGACCTTTGACCCATCCGTGGCTGGGAAGGCCGAAGTGTTTGACACCCTGGCAGTCGTGTGCCCTAGGCCGCCTGGAGCCAACAAGAATTCCCTTATAATAGGGACGAACACGGACCTGGTCCGAAGACTCCTGACCCCTCTAGTAAAAGAAGAGGGGCGAACAGCCACCAAGATCCATCCCATGCTGAAGACGGCCTACCAACGGCTGGTCCAAGAGCAGGAGACCCCTGGAGAAGGGATAGGGAAGGTGTGGAGACTTGGAAGAGAAGGGGTAGTGGTGCAGCCCGGCGAAGTAATCTGTCTCAGAGCCACTGTGAAGCTTACTTGGGAGCAGCCTGGTCCCTTTGTCGTGTTGGAGTCAGACCCAAGGGGTGAGTCCTCAGGTCTGGAAGTGATACCGGAAGTGATTCCGCTGAAGGTCCTGAAGAAGGCCCATTGTAGAGTTCCAGTGAGTGTTAGGAACACTCAGTGGCGTAGCGTGGGTTGTCAGCGCCCGGGGCAAGGCAAGAAATTTGTCCCCCCCCCCCCCAGCCTGCGGACTTTCCATTACACTACACACGACCACTAACCCGCACACCACTACCTTGCACACCTGACCTACGTGACCATTACACTGACCCACCTACTGACACCTACACTGACCCACCTACTGACACCTACACTGACCCACCTACTGACACCTACACTGACCCACCTACACTGACCCACCCACTGACACCTACACTGACCCACCTATTGACACCTGCACTGACCCACCCACTGACACCTACACTGACCCACACACTGACCCACCTATTGACACCTACACTGACCCACCTACTGACACCTACACTGACCCACCTACTGACACCTACACTGACCCACCTACTGACACCTACACTGACTGACCCACCTACTGACACCTACACTGACTGACCCACCTACTGACACCTACACTGACCCACCTACTGACCCCTACACTCACTGACACACACACACACACACACACACTGACACACACACCTACACTGAAATATGTAAAATGAGGTGCAGCGCTAAATGAATAAATAAATGTCAATAGGTGTAATGTGAAAAATTGGTGAAAAGGAAAACTAATGCAGAGTCTCCCATTTCTTAAATTCATATGAGTCTAAGGCTCCTTTTACTCTGGGGCGGGCAGGTGCGGTGGCGGTATAGCAGCGCGATTTTCAGCGTTGCTATACCGTCGTTCTTACCGCGGTATGCGGCCGCTAGGGGGGTGAATTTAACTCCCGCTAGCGGCCGAAAAAGGGTTAATACCGCGCGCAAACCGCGGCTATTGCCGCGGTTTGCGGGCGGTATTACCGCGCTGTCCCATTGATTTCAAAGTGGATGACGGGTGGAGCCCTGGTGACGTCATCACGTTTTTCCTTTCCAGACAGCGGATTGACGATAGGGAGTAGAGAGAGGTTAATGGAGACGCTGCAGCTCCTTACATGACCGCATATGTGATTTCTGTTTTGCTGATATACCAACATCACGCTTGTAAGTGCAATAATTCTTATAATACATTTATTTGAGTTAGGCCCCATGCACACGAGACGCAGGTGCAAACTCTGCTGAACACACGTTTTTAAACGCTGAAACCGGCGTTTATAAACGCGCGTTTTGCCGCGTTTGCAGCCGCGTTTAGCGGCGTTTAACCGCGTTTGCGTTTATAAGCGTTTCATCATAGACCCTCCCTAAGCTCAAAAAAGAGTAAATTTTAACCATTTCAGCCAGTTTGTGAGACCAGAGTGAGTAGCAGCAGCTGAGAGAGCAGCAGTGTACTTGTATTTAGCGTATCACTTGCCACATCATCTGCCACAAGTTGTGGATTGTCCACTTGCCACGTCACCTGCCACGTCACCTGGCCACATCACCAGGCCACGTCACCTGGCCACGTCACCTGCCACAAGTTGTGGATTGTCCACTTGCCACGTCACCTGGCCACATCACGTGCCACGTCACCTGCCACAAGTTGTGGATTGTCCACTTGCCACGTTACCTGGCCACGTCACCTGGCCATGTTACCTGCCACGTCACCTGGCCACGTTACCTGCCACGTCAGCTGGCCACGTCACCTGCCACAAGTTGTGGATTGTCCACTTGCCACGTCACCTGCCACGTCACCTGGCCACGTCACCTGCCACAAGTTGTGGATTGTCCACTTGCCATGTCACCTGGCCACATCACGTGCCACGTCACCTGGCCACGTCACCTGCCACAAGTTGTGAATTGTCCACTTGCCACGTCACCTGCCACGTCACCTAGCCATGTTACCTGCCCACATTACCTGCCACGTCATCTAGCCACGTCACCTGCCACAAGTTGTGGATTGTCCACTTTCCACGTCACCTGGCCACATCACGTGCCACGTCACCTGCCACAAGTTGTGAATTGTCCACTTGCCACATCACCTGCCACGTCACCTGGCCACGTTACCTGCCACGTCACCTGCCACGTCACCTGGCCACGTCACCTGCCACAAGCTGTGGATTGTCCACTTGCCACGTCACCTGGCCACGTCACCTGGCCACATCACCTGACACAAGTTGTTTATTTCCACTTGCCACGTTACCTGCCACAAGTTGTGGATTGTCCACAATGCAATGCAAGCAATTACAGTTTTCTTTTATATTTTTTAATAGTTTTTTATCATTTGCCATCATTTTTGAGATTTCTAATGTTAAAAAATAGGTCACCTTTAAAAACGCTTATAAACGCAAACGCGGCAAAACGCCAGTACCGCGTTTAGCCGCGTTTAGCCGCGTTTAGCAGCGTTTAGCGTCTGAAACGTGGAAAACTTTTGCGTCTGAACCCATTTTTTTGCTTCTGGAAAAACGAGGTTAAACGCAACTGCTTGTAAACGCCAAAAAACGAGAGTGTGTGCATGGACACATAGGATAACATTGAATGGGTTCAGGAGCAGTTGAAAAAAGCGTCCAACTGCCTCTGAACGCGCGTTCAACAGCAAATAACAGCGTCTCGTGTGCATGGGGCCTTAACATACTGCACCATGAGAATATTTGTTACCTTCCATGTCTGCGAGTAACACCTCAATTACATGCCAAAAGCCCCCTCCAAGCCCCTCCCTCAGGAATCGGATTAATGATTTACTGAGCTTCATGACAGTATCCCTCAGAGCTTTCAGCATGTAAGGGGTTAAATGATCAATTCTGCTATATAATGCATTCCTCGCAGGATTGATCATTCAACCCCTTACATGATGCTGAAAGCTCTGAGAGATACTGTCATGAAGCTCAGTAAATAATTAATCCGATTCCTGAGGGGGGGGGGGCTTGGAGGGGGCTTTTGGCATGTAACTGTCTCTGTCTGTCTGTACTTAGGCCCGCAGGCATGCATGCATTAACACATGGTGGTGGCGTGACTCAACTCTCCTCTCCCTAACTGCTGCTGACCGGGCCCGGCGTCTGGTCCATCCATCTGAGATGGCTCCCTGCCTCACTCACCTCCATTTTTTGTTGTCCATCAATCGAGACACTGCCGCGTTACTTCCACTTCCTAGGTCCCAGATGAAGGCACTACACCACTTCCAGATCCGGTCAGGGAGGAAGGGTGGAGGAGAAGACGGCAGCTTACAGTAGCGCGGGCGGGCCTTCGCGCATGCGCCGCCCGCGTTCAAGGACTGGCCAGCCCTGCCGGAACACATGACCACATTCACCCAATCACAGGGCGCCAGCTGCCGCAAGATGGCGGCCGGGCCCGGCCGTGACACAGTAAATAGAATTTAACGGGCCTTGAGAAAAGTGACACAAACGGTGCAGGAATTCGCCCCCCCAAATATTGCGCCCGGTGCGACGGCCCCCCCTGCCCCCCCCCACGCTACGCCTCTGGGAACACTACCAGAGACCCCATGGAAATCCCAGCCAGAATGCTGCTAGGCCAGGTGAGCCCTGTGGCCCCTGTTACCCTGTCAGAAGTGAAGAGGACAGGTGAAGGAGGAGATGCTTGGGAGAAGCTGTCCATGGAAAACCCGAATCTGCCAGGAGCTTGGAAGGAGAGAGCCAAGGTCCAGTTGAATAGATGGGAGAAGATCTTCTCTAAGGATGAGTTCGATGTGGGGTGTGCAAGGAGTGCCACCCATCGGATCCGCCTCCAGGAAGACAAGCCCTTCTGAGAGAGGGTCAGGCGGGTCCCCCTAGCAGATCTGGAGGATCTAAGGGAACAACTTGCAGAACTCAAGAGGACTGGTGTGATACGGGAGTCCAGAAGCCCCTATGCCTCTCCCATCGTGGTGGTCAGAAAGAAGAATGGATCATTGAGGCTCTGTATCGACTACAGGACTCTCAACAGGAGAACCATACCTGACCAATACACCACTCCGAGGATAGAGGATGCCCTACAGAGCTTGTCTGGAGCTAAATGGTTCAGCGTTATGGATCTCAAGAGCGGGTACTATCAGATTCCTATGCACCCAGAAGACAGGGAGAAGACAGCCTTCATAACCCCAGTAGGGTTCTTTGAATTCAACCGGATGCCCCAAGGTCTGTCTGGAGCCCCAGAGACTTTCCAACGTCTCATGGAGAAGACTGTAGGAGACATGAACCTTATTGAAGTCCTTGTATACCTGGACGATGTCATTGTCTTTGGGAGAACCTTGGAAGAACACGAAAGGAGGCTGGAAAAAGTGTTGAGAAGACTCAGTGAGGAAGGACTCAAGCTTTCGCCTGAGAAGTGTCGGTTCTATCAGTCTTCTGTGAACTATCTGGGGCACATAGTGTCTGAAGAAGGGGTGGCCACAGACCCTGAGAAATTGGAGGCAGTTACCTCCTGGCCACGACCCACCACAGTAACCGAACTCAGATCCTTCTTGGGGTTCTGCTCCTATTACAGGAGGTTTGTGGAAGGATTCGCCCGAATTGCCAGGCCATTGAATGAACTACTCAAGACCGATGGGGAAGAGGACGACTCAGGGCCCAGGAAGCCGGGAGAGTCAGTCAGAGATCAGTAGAACCAGAAGTGTGAAGAGGCCTTCCAGGCATTAAAGGAGAGCCTAACCACTGCCCCAGTCTTGGCCTATGCAGACCCAACCAAGCCCTATGAACTACATGTAGATGCTAGTCATGACGGTCTGGGAGGAGTACTTTATCAAGAACACGAAGGGCAACAACGGCCTGTTGCCTATGTGAGCCGGAGCCTGACCCCCCCTGAGAAGAACTACCCCACTCACAAGCTGGAGTTCCTGGCCCTTAAGTGGGCGGTAGTAGACAAGCTTAAAGACTACCTGTATGGGGTGGAGTTCACTGTGAAGACCGATAACAACCCCCTTACCTACCTTTTCACCACAGCCAAGCTGGACGCCACTGGACACAGGTGGCTGGCCGCACTTTCTGGATTCAACTTCAGCCTAAAGTATAGGCCAGGGACTGGGAATCGAGATGCAGACGCTCTGTCCAGGAGATCTCATTCTCTCACCAGTGATGTAGAAGATTGGACCCAAGTGGCACCGGACGGGGTGCGGGCCCTTTGTCAAGGAGCTGAATTCCAAGCCAGAGGAGGCTCCAGAGCAGAGGAAATAGGAGTTACCATGGTGGGAGTCCCCAAACACTACTGTGGAGTAGCTCAACTGGGAGAGGACAACCTGCCAAGACTGTCCAAGAAGGAGTTGAGGTGTGACCAATTGGAAGACCCCATGGGGAGATTGGTCCTGGAGGCCCTGGAGAATCAGGATCCAAACAGACTCATGCGTCAACCTTCAAAAGAAGCTCGCCTGCTGAGGAAACAGTGGGACAGGTTGCAGTTACATCAGGGAGTGGTCTACCGAAGGGGCCCCTCTGATGACTCAGAAGATAAGTGGCAACTGTTCCTCCCAGAGAAATATCGAGAGACTGTTCTGATTGCCCTGCATGACAACCATGGCCACCTAGGGGCTGAAAGGACCTTTCAACTTGTCAGAAGTCGGTTCTATTGGCCCTGCATGAGGGCAGAGATAGAAGAGTACTGCCACTCATGTGCACGGTGCTTCCAGAGGAAGACTTTACCACATCAAGCTGCCCCAATGGGACATCTACAAAGTCAGGGCCCAATGGATCTGGTATGCATTGATTTTCTCTGCCTCGAACCCGACCTGAGTGGACTAGGAAATGTTCTGGTGATAACCGACCATTTCACCAGGTATGCCCAGGCTTTCCCCACCAAAGACCAGAAGGCCTCCACCGTAGCCAAGGTACTTATGGAGAAGTACTTTGTCCATTATGGGCTGCCACAGCGACTCCATTCAGATCAAGGGAGGGACTTTGAGAGTAAACTGATCCGTAAGCTCCTGGATTCTTTGGGAATTAAGAAGACTCGAACTACACCTTACCATCCACAGGGAGATGCTCAGCCGGAAAGGTTTAACCAAACCTTGCTCAACATGTTGGGGACTCTGGAAAGCGAAAAAAAGCAACATTGGAGCCAACACATAGCAGCCATAGTACATGCTTACAACTGCACCATCAGTGATGCTACAGGCTACTCCCCATATCGACTCATGTTTGGGAGAGAAGCGAGACTACCGGTGGACTTGGCCTTTGGCACCTCTCTGGACCATTCCTCAGCCACATCCCACAAAGGATATGTGGACAGGCTCAGACACAGCCTGAAAGTAGCCTATGAACATGCTCAAGCGGCCTCAGATCAAAGGGGAGCTCGAAATAAAAGAAACTTCGACTTGAAGGTTCGGGTACAAGACCTACAGCCCGGGGATAGAGTACTGTTACGCAATCTGGGGGTCCCTGGAAAGCACAAACTTGCAGACAGATGGAGATCTGAACCCTATGTCATCTGCAGGAAGTTGCCAGGCCTACCTGTCTATACGTTGAAGCCAGAAGGAAAGGTAGGCCCACTGAAGATGTGGCATCGAAACCACCTTCTCCCACTTGCTGAGGCAGTTAGAATACCTCCCGTGGGAGACTCCCTTGAACCGGCCTCTATCCTGGATACTCCTAGGCCGAACACTCGGTCGCAGACCTCCCGAGCTGAAGATGGAGAGGCCTCTCAACTTAGTGGAAGTGAGGAGGGAGAACTTGATTGGCTGTGGCCTTCCCCAACTCCAGGAACTTCTACCATAGATCTTCCAACCACTGAAGACACCACAGATGAAACACTGAACCCAGAAGCCACAGAGTTCATCCCTTCTAGTCCTTCAGCAGAATACTGGGAAGATGCCCATGATGGTTGTTCAGAGGAAGAGGAGCCTGTGGCGCCAGAGCCAGAAATCCCAAGAGAGCAAAGGGCTCGAAGAGTCATCCGGCCTCCTAAGAAGCTGACCTACCCACAAATGGGGAACAGCTCAGAAGACTCTGTCGTTACTGCTAGGAGGAATGCTGAGAATCCGGATCCCTCCACGGTCCATTTGGTGGAGGGCAACCCCAGCTCACTCTCTGGCACAGCTAGACAGGTCGCCCCCACTGAAGCGACCTGTAGACAGGACAGCTCCCCATCTTATGATGATTGGTGGGAGGCTCCTCTGTCAACCCTATGCAACCGCATTGAATCTAGAATGTTTTGCAGACCAAAAAAATGTCTTTGGGGACCAAAGATTCAAAGTGGGGGGAGTGTGTAGCGGGGTGTTCCCCTTTAATGCAGAGAGACAAGACGTTCTAGGGGAGAGGTGAGTCAGGAGGAAGTAGAGAAAGGACATTACTGGAAGTGAAAGCAGAGGAGAGAGAGAGACTACATCTCCCAGTACATCTTGCAGCACCCAGGGTACATTGCTCCGGAACAGAGACTGCTGGGGCAGACTTTATAAAGGGGAGGTGGAGTTTGTTCGGTCTCTTTGGGACACCCCTCTCCTAGCAAGAGGATCTCTGTGCTGAACTGCTGTGTGCACAAGACCTGAAGCCTGGGCCTTGTGCTCCTTTCCAAAGAGCCCCTCTGCCAGCCTAGCAGAGCCTTAGAGACATCTTCTCATCCTTGCTGCAGTACACCAGAAGGATTGAAGACTTGGATGTCAGTGGATTCCTGTTCCTAGACGAATCGATGGAGGAAACGGACTTGGACTTGTCCGGGTGGTGAGAGCTGTTTAAAGACAGATACTTTTATCTTTACTATTCGTTC
This sequence comes from Rana muscosa, assembly GCA_029206835.1. Taxonomy (NCBI): domain Eukaryota; kingdom Metazoa; phylum Chordata; class Amphibia; order Anura; family Ranidae; genus Rana; species Rana muscosa. The sequence continues at coordinate 1,240,197,892 of CM055122.1, read as the reverse complement.
GGATTACAAAGTTGTTCTTCAAGTGCACCACCGAAAGATTTCTAGCGAATATTGTTTCACTGAACTTCCATTTAGATCAGTCAGGCCTGACTGCATAGGTAGACATTGCTGGGTGTTAGTCTACCCATAAGGGGAAGTAGCTGTAAAAGGGCAGCGCTAGAGTTGCATAGCAATATTTTATTATTCTGATTACTCTGTTTATCTTTATTACTGTTTATTGCAGGGATCTGCAACTTGTTATACTGTTGTTTATTACTTGCCCATTAGCCTCAGTAAAATATCTGGGTCAAGTACATTGGTGTCAGTTTCACTTACTTTAATAGAAGTTTTAAAGTATATCACTGTGTGTGTGTTTGCCATAGGACTGCGTCACCTAGAGTTGCGGTCACGCGGTCCTATCTCCCCTTACTAGCTGTGCCAGTAGGGGGTTGAGCAGATTGCCGGGGGGTTGGCGGAGCTGTCTTCAGGGCCCAACTAAATCTGCGGCCTTCTTAGTTGGAGGTATCGCTACACTTGTAAACACAGAAGTCTGGTTTCTGTGTTTACAAGTGACAGCTCTGCCCTCTGTATGTAATGCAATCCTGGTATTTAACCCCTTCCTTACTGGGCACATATACCCCCTTCCTGCCCAGGCGAAATGTCAGCTTTCAGCACTGTCACGCTTTGAATGACAATTGCGCAGTCGTGCGACGTGGCTCCCAAACAAAATTGACGTCCTTTTTTCGCACAAATAGAGCTTTCTTTTGGTGGTATTTGATCACCTCGGCGGTTTTTATTTTTTGCGCTATAAACAAAAATAGAGCGACAATTTTGAAAAAAAAGCAATATTTTTTGATTTTTGCTATAATAAATATCCCAATTTTTTTTTCCTCAGTTTAGGCCGATACGTATTCTTCTACATATTTTTGGTAAAAAAAAATTGCAATCAGCGTTTATTGATTGGTTTGCGCAAAAGTTATAGCGTTTACAAAATAAGGGGTAGTTTTATGGCATTTTTATATATATTTTTTTTTTATTAGTAATGGCGGCGATCAGTGATTTTTTTCGTGACTGCGACATTATGGCGGACACATCGGACACTTTTGACACTAATTTGGGACCATTCACATTTATACAGCGAACAGTGCTATAAATATGCACTGATTACTGTATAAATGTGACTGGCAGTGAAGGGGTTAACACTAGGGGGCGAGGAAGGGGTTAAATGTGTTCCCTATGTGTGATTGTTACTGTGGGGGGAGGGGACTGACTGGGGGAGGTGACCGATCTGTGTCCCTATGTACAAGGGACACAGCATCGGTCCCCTCTCCCTGACAGGACATGGATCTGTGTGTTTACACACACAGATCCATGTCCTTGTCTCTGTAACCGCCGATCGCGGGTGCCTGGCTCGCGCGCCCCCCAGTGGCCAAATAGCGGAGGCCATATATTAACGGCCTCCCGGCATTTGACAACCACCTTGCGGCCGTATATTCTCGTACGGCGGCGCGAGGTGGTTAATGTCTCTTTAAGACCTTCCTACTGTTTTTGTGAAATTTGACTGAACACACCCACTATTTGATGTGATTTGAAGGGTGTGTGTAGGGGAGGGGTTTTGTGGGGCCGTGGTTAAGTAAAAAAGCCCTGTCTATAACACATAGGGTAACAGAAAATACTTACCGTAATACTGCAGACTTCCCTTAAAAAGTTTTCCATAATCTATTGCTAGGGGAAAGAAATCGTGTTTCAGCCAGGGCTGCTCTCTAGATTTTATCACTGAATATGTTTACATATTTGTTTATATATTTTTATATATTGTAATACAAAATAAAGAAGGGAGATCTTTAAATTAGTTTATCCATATTGCATCTATTCTGGATATTTGAGTAATTCCAGTTATTCATGAAAGCCATGAGAGGTGTAAGCGACCTTGCACAGCAGCACAAATATCAATGAATGACAGCAAAAGGCTAGTCAATGACGTATATGAGTTATTGCATTTTGAATGTTCCAGCTAAAATTACCATGGTTTTTTAAAATGTATTTATCCTTTGCCAACCATTTGGATAAAGAGAAAGTAATTGAATTACTTTTTTAGCCTTCATTTAAACAAAAAATAGACATGAAACAGATGCTTCCTACAAACTATAACAGATTATGTCTTGCAATTCAAATTTCAAATAGCCTTAACACTTTGCCTGTCAATGATGCATTATAAACCTTAATGTTGTCCTTCTCTTAGCTAGCACTATTCGGATACACAAATGTGCTTAAATCCTTATATCCTTATTTAATCTTACTGTTGATATAATGCTACCAAACCTGCCCTCTGCAGCAATAAAAAGTCGATAGAGGTTCTAACCTATCAACGCTCTAAAACGAAACAAGCTTTGATTTTCAGCCCCACTTTAAAGTGGAGCTTAGTTTGTTCACACTCCCCCCCCCCCCCTGCCAAATTTGGCACTGTTTAGACAGGCACCCACTCCCACTTCCGGGTAAGATCATCGATCATCATTTCTGGCCCCTCTTCCTTCCCCCGCTGTCTTCTGGGACACATACAGGTCCCAGAAGATGGTGGGATCATTCAGAAAGTGCAGCATGAGTCGTGCATGCACAGTAGGAAACCGGCTGTGAAGCCTTAAGGCTTCACAGCCAGTTTCCCTTACTTACAATGCCAGCGCCTGTACCCAAAACTGATCAACTAACCGGCTGGGGGTGCTAACATTACAGGATCCATGGGCACCAGGGGGAACACTGAGCCAGGGGCTCCCCAGGCTCAGTGTTCCCCCTGGACCGATAATATGACCTGCACAGTCTAAAGGTAAAATTTAAAATGTAAATAAACGTATTTTATGATAAACAGATTCAAATATTTAAATATTTGACCGTTTACCGTCCCTTTGGATTAACTCTGCACCTGTGAGAAACCACTGCACATGAAACAGTATGACATGTATCTGCTTTTCTGCGTTAAAGTTTTTATATTTTGATTTAGTTGGGTTTTATCAAGGAGCAACTATAGATGCAACTATAGATGCTTTACAATGACTTGGTGCTCATGTAAAAATCCATATGTATGTTGTATTGGTAATATTAACGTTCATCTAATGTTGATTTAACAAAAAAGATTCGCCCTTTGGGACTTTAAATGAGGTGGACACCATTGGGCCAATAAACATAGTAGCAGTAAATGCAGTATAAAGTAGATGCGTTTATTCAGATAAAAGTAATGCAATGCATGCATAGATATCATCAATAGGGTTGAGTGGACCCGAACTGTAAAGTTCGGGTCCGTACCGAACTTTTGGGTTTTTGGGTCCCGGACCCGAACCTGAACAATTGACTGTATGTTCGGGTTCAGGTCCGGTGTTCGGCAATATGCATGTAAAGTCGCGCTTGTTTCCCATGCTTAGAACTGTCCCTGCACAAAGTGTCATTTCTGAAGGAAAAAAGGTCATTTAAAACTCACTCGCGGCTATAATGAATGAAAAGCGTGGGGGTTCCCCCAAATTCAATTACCAGGCCCTTCAGGTCTAGTATGGATATTAAGGGGAACCCTGCCGCAATTTTTTTTTTTTTAAATGCGTGCGGTTCCCCCAAATATCCATACCAGGCCCTTCAGGTCTGGTATGGATTTTAAGGGGAACTCCACCCCAAATTTGAAAAAAAAATGGCGTGGAGTACCCCCAAAAATCCAGACCAGACCCTTTATCCGAGCACACAACCTGGCAGGCTGCAGGAAAAGAGGGGAGGACAAGAGAGCGGCCCCCCTCCTGAACCGTACCAGGCCACATGCCCTCAACATGGGGAGGATGTCCCCATGTTGATGGGGACAAGGGCCTCATCCCCACAACCCTTGCCCGGTGGTTGTGGGGGTCTGCGGGCGGGGGGCTTATCAGAATCTGGAAGACCTCTTTAACAAAGGGGACCCCCAGGTCCCAGCCCCCCCCCCCCATGTGAATTGGTAATGGGGTACATTGTACCCCTACCATTTCACAAAGAAAGTGTAAAAAATTGAAAAAAAAAATACACAGACACCGTTGGGAAAGTCCTTTATTAAAAAAAAAAAAAAAAAAAAAAACATTCCAGCGATGAAATCCAGTGTCCTACGGCGATCCAATGTCCGGCGCTGTCACCACGAAATGTCATTGGCTGAGCCTGAGCGGACCTGATGGGGAACCTCCGCAGTGTAATAAATGAATAGAAAATGAAAAAAGAAAAAATTGCGCTATTCAAAATAACTAAACTAATCAAGCGGCAACAAGGTGCTATACAACACAATCAGATATAATAAGAAAAAAAGTTGCGCTAAACCATGATAATGAATGGCGATATACCATACATAAATATATAGCATATACGTCAACCACTGAGTGAAATGGTGTCCAAGTGGTGAAAAGCAAATGAATTGCAAAAAAATGAGAAGCAAAAAATGTAATAAATAAATAGGACTCAGTCCATAAACAGAGATAGGTGAAATATTTCCAAAAGTGTCCAAAGTTATAAATAGTAGTAGAATTATGAAAAGTCCACTGTGCCAAACTTGTTCCAGTAAAGTAAACCCTGCCGCTTACCAAATGGACGTGATCTCTTATGACAGGAGATCAAAAACAGCATAGGCTAATGACCCAGCCTGGGGTTCTTTATGGAAAACACCTTAGCTCCGCATACAGCATACAGGGATGTAGACCTCAAATAAGCACCTCGGCTCAGCATACAGCATGTAGGGATGTGGACCTCAGCCAGCAGCACTCAGAGTCACGCCACATAAAATGATGAATGAATACGCATAGCATAAAACCCTTTTATGGTCACGTCCCTCTTGCGACGAAACGTAGGGAGGTACGACGTTGTGACGTCACCGTCTTTTTACTACAGACCTGGAAGATACGGGCTGCACATCGAGGAGCCGGCCGGCTCGATTGTTATATGCTAATTTTAAACTTCTTAATCGTAAGTGTAACCCTATTTGTTCACAATAAATTGTAAAAGGGTTTTATGCTATGCGTATTCATTCATCATTTTATGTGGCGCGACTGGCTGAGGTCCACATCCCTACATGCTGTATGCCGAGCCAAGGTGCTTATTTGAGGTCTACATCCCTGTATGCTGTATGCGGAGCTGAGGTGTTTTCCATAAAGAACCCCAGGCTGGGTCATTAGCCTATGCTGTTTTTGATCTCCTGCCATAAGAGATCACGTCCATTTGGTAAGCGGCAGTGTTTACTTAGGTGGAGGTGCTTTACTATCATCACAATTTCTCTATCGTGTTTGGAACAAGTTTGGCACAGTGGACTTTTCATAATTCTACTACTATTTATAACTTTGGACACTTTTGGAAATATTTCACCTATCTCTGTTTATGGACCGAGTCCTATTTATTTATTAAATTTTTTGCTTCTCATTTTTTTGCAATTCATTTGCTTTTCACCACTTGGACACCATTTCACTCAGTGGTTGACGTATATGCTATATATTTATGTATGGTATATCGCCATTCATTATCATGGTTTAGCGCAACTTTTTTTCTTATAATAAATGAATAGACCCGCCCCTTTTAAAGTTCCCCATCAGGTCCGCTCAGCCAATAACGTAGGTGTAAGGCTGAGGACCTGATACGGAATGTGAGAAGGGGCGGGTCTATTAATTTATTATACTGCGGAGGAAGTTCCCCATCAGGTCCGCTGATCCAATGAGGTAGGCGGGGTCTGACATACGAGGGGGCGGACCTGATGGGGAACTTCCTCCACAGTTTAATACATGAATAGACCCGCCCCTTCTCACGTTCCGCATCAGGTCCTCAGCCTTACACCTACGTCATTGGCTGAGCGGACCTGATGGGGAACTTTAGAAGGGGCGGGTGTATTCATTTATTACTATTAGATGAATACACCCGCCCCTCCTAAAGTTCCCTCAGGCAAATGGCTGCTTTGTGCCTGGGAGGATTAAAGTAAGAAATGGTTTGTTGGCAACTTCACTAACTCCTGCAGGAAATCACCGCTTGTGTGGAGAATTAACGATCAGTTCCCCAATGCCTCTCCTCACTGCCCATCATTTGCCCATCATAGGAAGAAGGGGAAGGGTTTGAAGCCTATAGTCATGGGATTATATGTATATTTATACTCCCTGCCCTTCACCCTGGCCTTATTTTTTCCAACATTCTTTTTTATGCTTCCAGCCCTTCCCACATACTGTGGAAAAGAAGGTGGCTTTCTAATTTTCTTACATACCTCCTTTAATGAAAGTGGCTGCTATGCACCCATCAGGAGGAAAAGGAGGAAAATGGTGTATTAGCAGCACTCTAAAAGAAACCAAATGTGCCCTTCAGCAACAAGGAGGGTGTGTCATTTGCTGCCAACTTATCTCACTGAGGTGCTGCTCACACGAAGTTCTGTGTAACAGAGCCATGTGTTTCCTCATGTATTTGTTATGTATTCACTTAAACTAATTTGGTGGGGAAGGTCATTTTGCTCATGTGTTTTAAAACTCTTTTTCTAACACAATTCGCCATCACAACTCACCCACATATGTACTGTATGTGAAACCTACACATGTAGCTCTATGCTTGGGTAGTCCTGTTGCATTGGAATAACACAAAAAGAGATTCAGGAGTGACTGCACATACTTGCAGAAGCTTTTAATATACCCTGCTTTCATAGGCATGCGCACGGGGCACACCCTAATCACCCCCATGTGCATCACTCTGCCTGGCCCTAGCAATTCCGTATGGGTTCCCCGCAGCAGAGAGAGGAGCCCAACTCACAAACCCTGGGCACTTCTGCTCTGCAGCTATTTAAAAAGAAAAAACAGCCCCATTGTTAATCTGCCTTGCGGGGCAAAAGGGGACTATTTAACCACTTTCGGGTGCAGGCGGAGTGATCTACTGCACTGTGGTTCCCGACAATTAAATTAAAGTCCCGACTTCTTCTAAAACAATCTGCGGGGCTTTAATCTAATTGGAAGCAAAGGCTGTGGAAGATTATTCCACCTCCTCCTGAACGTGGGTAAATAGTCCTCCTTCGGCACCAGGCTCTGGTGCCCAGCTCAGCGCAGTGGATGGAGTGGTGAGTCTGGGATGGTGAATCCCAGTGATCGATGTTGTGCCCGGCTCTCGGTGACTGACATGGAGCAGCGGGCGCAAGTGCAGAGGATGGCTGGCTGTGTGGATCCCTCCAGTGTGTCCCGGGTTGCTCCCTCACGATGCCGACTCATCCCCCCCACCCCCCCTCAAGTGGATGTGCTGCAGGAAGAGATTGGCTACACTGCTGGCTGCCCAAATCGTGAGTACCAACTGCTCCCTCCCTGCTCGGCTCTGATCCGCGGTCCCTCTAACCCTGCCAGGCTATCTGGGGTACCCTCTGTCCCTGTCATCTGCTCCTCTCCTGACCCTGTGCCTTCCATCTGCCCTGCACCCCTCACCCTATACTGACCTACTCTACAGCACCCTGCACCCACCCCACAGAACTCTGCACCCCTCACTGTGCACCCTGCACCCACCGCACAGCATTCTGCATCCCTCACTGTTCACCCTGCCCCCACCCCACAGAACTCTGCACCCCTCACTGTGCACCCTGCACCCACCCCACAGCACCCTGCACCCCTCACTGTGCACCCACCCCACAGAACTCTGCACCCCTCACTGTGCACCCTGCACCCACCGCACAGCACTCTGCATCCCTCACTGTTCACCCTGCCCCCACCCCACAGAACTCTGCACCCCTCACTGTGCACCCTGCACCCACCCCACAGCACCCTGCACCCCTCACTGTGCACCCACCCCACAGAACTCTGCACCCCTCACTGTGCACCCTGCACTCACCCCACAGAACCCTACACCGCTCACTGTGTACCCTGCACCCACCCCACAGAACTCTGCACCCCTCACTGTGCACCCTGCACCCACCCCACAGAACTCTGCACCCCTCACTATGCACCCTGCACCCACCCCACAGCACCCTGCACCCCTCACGATGCACCCTGCACCCACCCCACAGCACTCTGCATCCCTCACTGTTCACCCTGCCCCCACCCCACAGAACTCTGCACCCCTCACTGTGCACCCTGCACTCACCCCACAGAACCCTGCACCGCTCACTGTGTACCCTGCACCCACCCCACAGAACTCTGCACCCCTCACTGTGCACCCTGCACCCACCCCACAGAACTCTGCACCCCTCACTATGCACCCTACACCCACCCCACAGCACCCTGCACCCCTCACGATGCACCCTGCACCCACCCCACAGCACCCTGCACCCCTCACTATGCACCCTGCACCCACCCCACAGCACCCTGCACCCCTCACTATGCACCCTGCACCCACCCCACAGCACCCTGAACCCCTCAGTATGCACCCTGCCCTCACCACACAGCACCCTGCACCCCTCACTATGCAACCTGCCCCCACCCCACAACACCCTGCACCCCTCACGATGCACCCCCCACTATACACCCTGTGTCCCTCACTATTCACCCTGCACCCACCTCATAGAACACTGCGCCCTTCACTATACACCCTGCACCCACCCTGTAGAACACTGCGCCCCTGTCAGGCTTAGGCCCTAGCTCTGTCAGGCGGAGGGAGCTTTGTCAGGTAGACTGTACCAGGCCCATGATTTCTGACAGTGGCCCTGTCGCTCTGTGTGCTGGCGGGGTGATGGGAAAGCTCCCCCTCTTTCACTATGCGGGTGGGGAGATGAGATAGAAATATATTATATACTCATACCCACACGCGTGTTTGAGCTTTGGGGTGCACACCCTAATGTAATAGGCTGTGCACGCCTATGCCTGCTTTGTGTTCAAACTTCAAGCCATTTGGAAAAACTGTGACATCTTCACATTGTGCCAAAACTTGCCTTGTCCCTCTCTCCCACTCTACACCCAACCCCCCCCCCCCCCCCACACACACACACACACAACACACACACACACTTTCCACTCGGCCCTCACTGAGCAATTGGAATGTACAAGTGAAGGAAAGGGCCAGACAACAATCAGTGCTCAGAAGATGTTGCCTGTCAAAAAGGCTTGACAATCAGGAAAAGGAGGTATGAAAGCTGCTACAGGTTCATACCTTTCAGCAAGTTTTTGTTCTCTTAAAGTGACAGGGTCCCTTTGATTCTGGTGGTATGTTGACAAAATAATTACCAAATGTATGAGTGTTTAAAGAAGGCTTACCAAAATTTGTATTTGGTTGTGAATTCTTGCTGTATTTGTATAACACATTTTGTAAACTAATATGGAAAGATGTCAACTGTTCTTTGTAAACATAACTCATAATGTGCTACTTTATCTTGGTATATCCACTTTGTGAGCTTCTCTGGAAATATGTAAATTATCTATAGTAGCTAGATCATGGCTTATCTCATACAACGTGGCAGAGGTCGTGGATTCTGAGCTCTGCAAGCTGGGCCAGTGGCTTGAAATAGTCCAGTCTGCAATATAGATCCTCTCCTGCTCGCTCTCCAGCATTCTTACCAGTAAAGTAGTTGGAGTGGTAAGTGGAAAAGTTTCCAGAAATCCCACCAGACTGTAACCCATGAGCTTCAGGAGATAGATGTCCATTAAACAAGACTTGGGTAAGCTGAAATTTTGTTACCTAAACTTTCTGCCACAAAATAAATACATTATCGGCACCAACAGTCATCTCAATTAATTGCCATTAGCCAGATCAGTACATAGTTACAAAGTTAGTCAGGTTGAAAAAAGACACAAGTCCATCTAGTTCAACCATAAAAATAAATAAAAAATATCATACAATCCCATATACCCTATACCAGACCTCAAATTTTCCACTCGCCTACTCGCATTTTGCGAGTGGAAAATGAGGTCTGGCGAGGAGCTGGGCTGCCTGGGAGTGGGGGGGCGAGCACCACCAGCGGGCGGGGTTGATCGGGAGCTGTTCTCCCAGCGATCGCCCCGATGGCAGAGAGCATAGAGGAAGAGGAGAGCCGTGGGTCGCAGAGCGGTATAGCATGCTGTTACAACTTACAATGAAATTTCCTCCGCTCTGCTCACTCCCACAGCCCTGCCTCCTCCTGACCCCGTGCCTGTAATAGACAGAATGCGGGTCCAATGCTGAGATGTTTTGTGTATTACAGGCGCAGGGTCAGGAGGAGGCGGGGCTGTGGGAGAGAGCAGAGTGGAGGAAACTTCATTGTAATTTGTAACAGCATGCTATACCGCTCTGTGATCCCGCAGCTCTCCTCTTCCTCCTGTCATGATCTGGCCGCCAATGGGAGCACAGTGAGTCTGCAATGGGGGCACAATGAATCTGCAATGGGGGCAAAGTGAATCTGCAATAGGGGCACGGTGAATCTGCAATGGGGGCACGGTGAATCTGCAATGGGGCGCGGTGAATCCGCATTGGGAGCACGGTGAATCCGCAATGGCGGCACGGTGAGTCCGCAATGGGGGCACGGTGAATCCGCAATGGGGGCACGGTGAGGCCGCAATGGGGGCACGGTGAGGCCGCAATGGTGAGCACGGTGAGGCCGCAATGGTGAGCGTGGTGAAGCCGTAATGGTGGGCACGGTGAGGCCACAATGGTGGGCATTGTGAGGCCGCAATGGTGGGCACTGTGAGGCCGCAATGGTGGGCACTGTGAGGCCGCAATGGTGGGCACGGTGAGGCTGCAATGGTGGGCACGGTGAGGCCGCAATGGTGGGCACGGTGAGGCTGCAATGGTGGGCACGGTGAGGCTGCAATGGTGAGCACAGTGAGGCTGCATTGATGGGCACAGGGCAGGCTGTGCTGAGGGGAACTGATAAAGTTGTTGTTACTATATTTTTTGTATCTTAATTCTGCATAAAACATTTCACAAAATAATTTATGAGGGCGTGATTAGTGGCAGAATTAGGGGCAGAGCAGGGTTGGGTGGGGCAACTAGTGGCGAGTAACCCTTGAGGCCTGGCTAGTGGCTCAAGACTTGAAATTTTGAGCCCTGCCCTATACCCATATACCCTATACCCACAGTTGATCCAGAGGAAGGCGAAAATCCCCAGCAAAACATGATCCAATTTGTTTCAGCAGGTGAAAAAAAATCTTCATGATCCCCCGAGAGGCAATTGGATTTTCCCTGGATCAACTTTACCTATAAATGTTAGTACCCAATTATATTATGTACATTTAGGAAAGAATCCAGGCCTTTCTTAAAGCAATCTACTGAGCTGGCCAGAACCACCTCTGGAGGGAGTCTATTCCGCATTTTCACAGCTCTTAATGTGAAGAAACCTTTCCGTATTTGGAGATGAAATCTCTTTTCCTCTAGACGTAAAGGGTGCCCCCTTGACCTCTGTGTTGACCGTAAAGTGAATAACTTAACACCAAGTTCACTATATGGACCCCTTATATATTTGTACATGTTGATCATATCCCCCCTGATCTTCTCTTCTCGTGAGAGAATAAATTCAGTTCCTCTAATCTTTCCTCTTAGCTGAGTTCCACCATACCTCTTATCAATTTGGTTGCACTTTCTCCAGTTCCCCGATATCCTTTTTGTGAACTGGTGCCCAAAACTGAACTGCATATTCCAGATGAGAATGCAGCTGCTTTATTTGTTGCCCTTGTACCTGTATATGTACATATCCAAGTACAGAAATAAGTTTGTTTTTGCTCTGAATTTTGTATATTGTGGGCAGAAAATGTTTTGCATTGCTCACACATCTCTGTCCTCGAACAATAACACATTTATCTTATAAGCTTTAAAAATGTCACATTAATGCACCATTGGTGTATGTGCATTAAATGTTAACTTACAACAAAATTCTAAATTGGACAATAAAAAGGGAAGGGCGGTTATGACCGATCAAGTACTCTACATCACTAACCAAAATACTTCATAGCCAAATGGATATGTGTATGACAAGTCTTTAGCAAAGATTTGGAGATCAGAAAAGTCAATAGATTTGTGTGGGTAAATTATTGCAGATAAGTTTTATCTTTATACACACTGTGAGGGGGTTAGCTCGGCAAAAACAGGCCCAGCAAACGGAGGTTGTGGTTTTCAAAATCAAAAAGGTGCGGTTTATTTTCTATTTACAGTGACAAAACACAGCAAAGCAAAAGAAACATAAATAAAATAAATCCTGGTCAACTTGACCTCTGACTAAACATGCAGGTTTCCTAACTAACAACTGGGATCAGCCTGGTGCTGTCCTAGTCCCTAAGTCCCTGGTTTAGTCAATGTCCAAACAAATAGCCACACAGGCTTTTTCTCACCGCACAGGGGTTCACTCTCCCTAGACAGTCCACACAGGTCTGGTTCCAGGCATGAGCAAACACCTAATGAATCTGGGAGTTTTTATAGAGGCCTTAAACGAACTGACAGGCTTCAGCTGGTCTCATCAACTCCCTGCCTCCACGACGCCCAGCCCTCTCCCTAGAGGTATGAGTCATCCATGAGCCCACTAGCCTCAGCTGGGCTTCATCAACTCCCTCCCTAGTTGTATAAGTCGGCATAAAGCCTGAATCTGGGAGAAATATATCTACCCCCCTGGATGCAACCAGGTGACTTTACCTTCCTGCTGTCACATACCCCCCCCTCTTGTTTTAACCTTGGGGTTGGAACACCAGCAATCAGGCATTCATGTACTCGAGACAAAGCATCCACATTCCCCATTTGAACGCCAGGGCGATGCTTTACTGTGAAGTTGAATTCCTGTAGGGCCAGGAACCACCTATTCACTCTTCTATTTGTCTCCTTGTTTTGAGCCATCCACTTTAACGGAGCGTGATCCGTAACCATGTCAAAGTGCCTACCTAGCAGATAGTACCGAAGGGAATCTAGAGCCCACTTCACCGCTAAACACTCCTTTTCAACCGTGGCGTAATTTACCTCATGGGACTTCAACTTCCTGCTGAGGTAAATGACTGGGTGCTCTTCCCCGTTCCAGACCTGGGACAATACTGCTCCTAACCCCACATCTGACGCATCACTTTGTACGACAAAGTCTTTAGAGAAGTCGGGTGAGTACAACACTGGCTGGCTACATAAGGCTTGTTTCAAGAATTGGAATGCTGCCTCAGCCTCGGGGGTCCATTTAATCATGACCGACCCTTTCCCTTTCGTCAGGTTGGTTAGGGGCACAGCCTTAGAAGCAAAGTGGGGAATGAAGCGCCGATAATAACCCGCGATTCCCAGAAAGGCCCGTACCTGCTTCTTGCTGTTGGGACGTGGCCAACTCTGGATGGCCTCGACTTTGTTGAGTTGGGGTTTTATCACTCCCCTGCCAATGGTGTACCCAAGATATTTGGCCTCCTCCTGCCCAATGGTACACTTCTTGGGGTTAGCCGTAAACCCCGCTTCCCGGATAGAGTCTAGGACTGCTTGCACTTTTGGCAGATGTGAGGCCCAATCTGTGCTATGGACAATTACGTCATCCAGGTAAGCCGCAGCATACTTCCGATGGGGCCTCAGTATCTGGTCCATTTTCCGCTGGAATGTGGCCGGCGCATTCTGTAACCCGAACGGCATTCTCTTATATTGGAACGCCCCGTCTGGGGTTACAAATGCGGTTTTCTCTTTGGCCGACTTGGCCAGGGGAATTTGCCAATACCCTTTTGTGAGGTCAAGAGTCGTCATGTATCGGGCTGTTCCCAGCCGGTCGATCAACTCATCTATACGTGGCATGGGGTAGGTGTCAAATTTTGTAACTTTGTTCAACTGACGAAAATCGTTACAAAATCGCCAGCTCCCATCCGGTTTAGGCACCAACACAATGGGACTAGACCAATCACTTTGGGACTCCTCTATCACCCCTAAGTTCAGCATTTTCTGTACTTCCTCCCGTATTGCCTCCCGTCGGGCCTCTGGGATCCGATAGGGTTTTAACTTCACCCTTTCACCGGGCGGGGTAATAATATCATGCTCTACCCCAGATGTTTGTCCCGGCAGCTCAGAGAACACCTCCTTGTTGCGAAGCACAAACTCCTTAACCTCCTGTTGTTGGGGTTGTGACAAGGTGGCTGCTATTCCAACCTCCGGAATCACGCAACCAGTTTGAGCTGGTGACCAAGTTTCTGCGACTAGGGACTCTCTATCCCTCCAGGCTTTCAACAGATTAACGTGATATATCTGTTCAGGCTTTCGCCTTCCTGGTTGTCTGACCTTGTAATTCACTTCGCTCACTTTTTCCATTATCTCGTAGGGGCCTTGCCATTTGGCAAGGAATTTACTTTCAACCGTAGGGACAAGTACCAATATCCTATCCCCCAGGGAAAAGGTACGGGTCTTGGCTCCACGGTTGTACACTCTCTGCTGTGCCAACTGCGCTTGGGCCAAATGTTCCTTCACGATGGGCATTACCTGTGCAATTCGATCTTGCATCAGGGCGACATGCTCAATCACACTCCTGTGGGGAGAACTCTCACTTTCCCAAGTTTCCTTGGCAATATCCAACAGCCCTCTTGGGTGTCTCCCATACAGTAACTCAAAGGGGGAGAATCCCGTAGAGGATTGGGGCACCTCCCTAATAGCAAACATCAAATAAGGAAGTAGACAGTCCCAATCCCTTCCATCTCTATCCACCACTTTCTTCAACATTTGTTTTAGGGTTTTGTTGAATCTTTCAACCAGCCCATCGGTTTGGGGGTGATACACAGATGTACGCAATTGCGTCACTTTGAACAATTTACACAGCTCTTTCATAACCCGGGACATAAAGGGTGTACCTTGGTCCGTAAGCAGTTCTTTACAAATACCCACCCGGCTAAAAACAAGAGATAGCTCTTTGGCTATGGTTTTGGCCGAGGTATTTCTGAGAGGGATCGCTTCTGGATAACGGGTGGCATAGTCCATTATAACCAATATGTACTGGTGCCCCCTAGCGGACTTGATTATAGGACCTACCAAATCCATTGCGATTCTCTCAAACGGGACCTCAATGATGGGTAGAGGGACCAGCGGGCTACGGAAATGTGGCATCGGGGCCGACCTCTGACACACAGGGCAGGAGGAACAATAATTTTCTATGTCCTTCATCACCCCAGGCCAATAGAATCTCTGTAATACCCTCTCTCGGGTTTTCTCTGTCCCCAGATGACCTCCAAGAATGTGCCCATGGGCCAACTCCAACACCAACTTCCTGTAAGGTTTGGGCACCACAAGCTGCTCAACGGTTTCTTCTGCCCTTTTTGCCACCCGATACAGTAGGTCCTTCTCTACGCTGAAGTATGGGTAAGTGCAGGTATTATCTGGGTTCACTAACTCGCCATCTATTTCCACTACGTTTTCCCGTGCCTTTATTAGGGCGGGGTCTTTTAACTGTTCTGTGGCAAAATTTTCCCTGTGAACCTCCAGATCAGAAAACTCCACAGACGGTAGGTTTTCGTCTGAGGAGGTGGGCTCCTCTCCAGTTTCTTGAGTCTCCCCTGCCAATACTGACAAGGGAAATTCTGGAGAGTCCTCACCACTCTCAGAGGAGTTCTGGCTATCACATTCCTGGTACATAGGGGCACCAGTGGGGGGCTCAGGATCATCCCACAGTTCCCAGAACTTTGGAAAATCCCTTCCCACAATGGCATCATGCGGTAATTGAGATACTAACCCCACTGGATGAGAGAGGGTACCTTTGGGGGTCTCGAAACACACTGTAGTCACTGGATACTCTCGGGTGTCCCCATGCACACAAATAACAGCTACCTTGCTATTCCCAGAGACCTCTGTTTTAACTAATTCAGCCTTTATCAGGGTCACAAGGCTACCTGAATCCAGTAATACCACAACATTTCTACCATTAATACACATTTTGCATAAATGTTTCTCAGTTCCCCGAATGGCAGTGCATGCGACTGTCGCACACAGCGACTGACGTCGGTCCGTCAGAAAGTCACATTGCATGGGTTCCTCCACAACCGGGCAATTTGCTGCAATATGTCCCGCTTGCCGGCAGCGGTAGCAAACAATCCATTTGGCTGCCTCTTGAGCCCCTGACTTCCCAGGCTGTTCTCGCCAAACTTTGGGTAGAGCTCCCACCCTCTCACTCTCTCCACCCTCACCCCTTGGAATCCTCTTATCCGCCCCTGGGGATGGTCTGGTCTTAGGGTGGAAAGTCCGAGTGTCTCTGGAAGAGGCCGTCAGGTTCTCTGTAGCCAAGTATTTCTCTACACGATCCACAAGACCATCGGCCGTCTCTGGGTCTCCATGGCTTACCCACTTTTGGATGGCAGTAGGAAGAGCTCTCAAAAACCGATCCATTACAACACGTTCCACAATCTTTGGTGCGGACAAAGTCTCTGGCTGTAGCCACTTTCTGCTCAGGTGAATGAGATCATACATTTGAGACCTGGGGGGTTTTCCAAGCTGGAAAGTCCAGTTATGCACACGCTGAGCCCGGACAGCCAGGGTGACACCCAGCCTTGCCAATATTTCAGCTTTTAGCATCACATAGTCTTTTGCTTGGTCAGGCTCTAGGTCATAGTAAGCCTTCTGCGATTCACCAGTTAACAGAGGAGCCACCAGTCCAGCCCACTGCTCCTCAGGCCACTTTTCTCTTTCAGCAGTCCTTTCAAATGTGGTCAAAAATACCTCTGGATCATCCTCTCCAGTCATTTTTGTCAATAAACGACTCACCCCAAAGGACGCGGTATTAGTGGGACGGCTTTCCTCACTGGTCTGCGGACGTTGCTGCATTACTGCTTCCATTTGTTGTAGTCTCTACTCTTGCTTCTGTAACAGGTCTATGAAGCGGGCCTCAGATTGCTGCTGGGCTTGTTGCTGAGCTTCCAGACTCTGTTGGTGAGCTTGCTGCTGGGCTGCAAGGCTCTGTTGATGAGCTTGCTGCTGGGCTGCGAAGCTCTGTTGTTGAGCTGCAAGGCTCTGTTGTAAACCTGCATTTGTCTGCTGTTGATTGGCATTTGCTAGAGCCAGCTGCTTCAGTATCTCCTCCATGCTGGCTTAACAAAAAACTGCCACTGGTTCTCCACCAACTGTGAGGGGGTTAGCTCGGCAGCGGGTGTGTGTGACCCCCGGGATGGGCTCCCCACACAAAAACAGGCCCAGCAAACGGAGGTTGTGGTTTTCAAAATCAAAAAGGTGCGGTTTATTTTCTATTTACAGTGACAAAACACAGCAAAGCAAAAGAAACATAAATAAAATAAATCCTGGTCAACTCGACCTCTGACTAAACATGCAGGTTTCCTAACTAACAACTGGGATCAGCCTGGTGCTGTCCTAGTCCCTAAGTCCCTGGTTTAGTCAATGTCCAAACAAATAGCCACACAGGCTTTTTCTCACCGCACAGGGGTTCACTCTCCCTAGACAGTCCACACAGGTCTGGTTCCAGGCATGAGCAAACACCTAATGAATCTGGGAGTTTTTATAGAGGCCTTAAACGAACTGACAGGCTTCAGCTGGTCTCATCAACTCCCTGCCTCCACGACGCCCAGCCCTCTCCCTAGAGGTATGAGTCATCCATGAGCCCACTAGCCTCAGCTGGGCTTCATCAACTCCCTCCCTAGTTGTATAAGTCGGCATAAAGCCTGAATCTGGGAGAAATATATCTACCCCCCTGGATGCAACCAGGTGACTTTACCTTCCTGCTGTCACAACACCAAAATATAAATCATGAACAACTACATTCTTCTTTTATATTTGTCAAACGTTTCATGCAGTCCTACATAATAAATATTCTTGTGTGATGATGAATTATCACGCTGCATTGGTCTGCTGCCTTTGTATTCCTCTCTGATATAGATTTTCTGTCCCTTGCCATTATAAAATTGATTTGCAACATCTCTGCCTTATTTAATAATATGTGTGTACTTAGAGTTGTCTTGCAGATGTCTCTTGGGGAAATCTACTTTTCATTATCTTTCCTTCACCATTTTATGACCTGTGATGAGTTGCGGAAAGCTACATTTGAAGTGAAAGTCAATTCAACTTTTGCTGGTATCCATTTACCTACCATTATACTTCTGTTTTATTTTTCAGTTTTCCAGTTTGACCGAATGACCTTGCCACAATGGGTAAAGGAGATGGATTTACTTTGCAAACTTGAAGAATTCATACTTAGTTTCAGCAATGCTGATAAATCAAACAACAGCTTAAATTATTTTACTAAGTTTTCTTGTAACACATTAATTAAGTCTTTCAAAACTTACTGCTCAGTTTGGTTGTTTGAACATTCTGTATGCAATGGTCAAAGCAATTTTCTTTTAGCAACGTGTCATTTTTTACTTTGTGACATGCTGCTTGTGTCATGGTTTTTGATGTTGCTTAAAATACAAATAAATGCAAGCTTTTTGTGATTAGATTTTTTTTTCACAATGCAAATACTGCTACTGTGACCTTGCACTTTTTAGATTGAATGTTAAAACGTCCCTTTTCTGCAAAAGTCAAAAAGTAAAAATATAAAACGTTTTAAATATTTGGGAGTTATTCTCACTTAAATTCTACAAGAATTAGTACAGCAACAGCATTAACATACTATGCAATTCAATAATATTTTGCATTGCATCCTTAGATTATTTTTGTCCACAATAGAAAGCATGCCCCTCTTCTATATGCAACAAATATCCATTATTACTGTCTTTTTTTTTTTTTTTAAGCAATCTCAGGCAAGTTTGTTCAATATCATTTTTTTTTTTTTGGACTAGGATCTCATTGAAAGAACATGTTTTCCTTTTTTGTTTACCGGCTTGATTTAAAGACTTCACCTTTGAGGAAAATAAAAAATGCACATATTTTGTAGGAAAAAAAGTTATAGCATGTATAGCATGTGTAGCGCCCTGGAGTTTAGGCAAGGTTGCTCCTCACAAATTTACTTGCCAGGAGTAGTTATTAAAGCGGAGGTCCACCTAAAAAAAAAAAAAATTAAAAGCCAGCAGCTACAAATACTGCAGCTGCTGGTTTTTAATAAATGGACACTTACCTGTCCAGGGTGCCCGCGATGTCGGCAGCCGAAGCTGTTCAATCTCTCGTCTCTCAGCTGCCCCTGCCGCCATCCTCGGTGAGGGAATCAGGAAGTGAAGCGTTGCCTGCTGTCCAGTCTGATGTCCCAGTGCCCGCTGTTCAGTCTGATGTTCCAGTGCCTGCTGTTCAGTCTGACGTTCCAGTGCCCACTGTCCAGTCTGACGTTCCAGTGCCCGCTGTTCAGTCTGATGTTCCAGTGCCTGCTGTCCATTCTGATGTCCCAGTGCCCGCTGTTCAGTCTGATGTTCCAGTGCCTGCTGTCCAGTCTGATATCTCGGTGCCTGCTGTCCAGTCTGATATCTCGGTGCCTGCTGTCCAGTCTGATTTCTCGGTGCCTGCTCTCCAGTCTGATGTCTCTGTGCCTACTTTCCAGTCTGATGTTCTGATGCCCGCTTTCCAGTCTGATGTCCTGGTGCCCGCTTTCCAGTCTGTTGTCTTGGTGCCTGCTTTCCAGTCTGACATCTCAGTACCTGCTTTCCAGTCTGGCGTCTCGGTGCCTGCTTTCCAGTCTGATGTCTCAGCGCCCGCTTTCCAGTCTGATGTCCCCGGTGCCCACCATCTTGTTTGATGATTCGATGCCTGATCTGCTTAGTGATCCCGCACCTGGTATCCAGCCTGACGATCCAGTTCCTGGTGGTCCTGTTCCTGATACCCTGTCTGATGGTCCCATTCCTGATACCCTGCCTGTTGGTTCCTTTACCGCTGCCCAGCCTGATGACCCGGAGCCTGCTTCCCAGCCTGATGACCCGGAGCTCGCTGCCCAGCCTTAAGACCTGGAGCTCGCTGCCCAGACTGATGACCCGGAGCTTGCTGCCCAGCCTGATAACCCGGAGCTTGCTGCCCAGCCTGAAGACCCATGGCTTGCTGCCCAGCCTGATGACCCGGAGCTCGCTGCCCAGCCTGATGACCCGGATGTCGCTGCCCAGCCTGATGACCTGGAGCTCGCTGTCCAGCCTGATGACCCAGAGCTCGCTGCCCAGCCTTATGATCCGGTGCACTTTGCCCAGCCTGCTGACATGATACCTGCTAAACCAGTTCCTGGTGCTCAGTCTGACTGTGATGCTCTTGTGTTGTCTGCCTCCGATAGGTTCATGCACGTTGCCCTGCCTGTTTTAATTTCCAGATCAAAACTTCCAGACCCTGGTGGTGAGGTGTGTGTTCCATTGCCGGACTCGGGTCGCATGCCTCCCACTAGGTTAGGAGACTATGGCCAGAAGAGCGCAAAGAAGTCCGCAGTCACAGGGGAGACTTTTTGGAACTTTTCCGCACCTACATGCGCTGCCAGGTCAAGGGCAGAATAGAGTGTCCGGAGGCCACTCATTGGGGCCTGTCAGGATCAGTGTTTTTCTTGGGTCACCTGCTGGTGGGACTATTTCTTTCAGCATCAGAGGATGTAGTTCTGGTGGCCACCAGTGGGTGTCTCCCAGCAGATGGACGTTCTGATGATCAAGCTGCACCTGATGTGGAACTGCTGGGAGTATATAAACCTGCCCTTCACTGAGGCTCAGGGCTTCAGTATTCCTTCTGTAAGCCTAGTCCCTGCCTGTACCTGAATCCGTTTACCTGATGCTGAACCTGATCCGTTTGCCTGATCCTGATCTGTTTCATGTATCCCGTTCCTGAGGCCTGTCCCCGGATACCTGCTTCCAGCTCCCCCTTGCTGATTGCTCCCAGTACTTGGCCTTCTGTTCCCCTTTTCTCCTGTCCCTGCCTTGTTTATGTGTATGTGTTCCCGTTCTATGTATATATTAATTAGATAGTTATATTAGGTGTTTTGGGGTTTGCTGTGTTTTCTTGTATTCATTTCTTGTATTCATTGCTTGTTTTTGGTTTGCTGTTTGGTTTGCACGTGTGCCTTATCTTATATAAATATATTTTTTCACTTACCTTGTCTGATTCCTTAAGTGCAGCCCACTGATCTGTTTACCCTGTGCTGGATGCCTGTGTTAGGCATCCCCTGACAGCCTCATCCCCACAACCCTTGCCCGGTGGTTGTGGGGGTCTGCGGGCGGGGGGCTTATCGGAATCTGGAAGCCCTCTTTAACAAGGGGACCCCCAGATCCCAGCCTCCCCCTATGTGAATTGGTAACTGGTACATTGTACCCCTACTATTTCACAAAAAAAGTGTAAAAAATAGTAAAAAAAGACAGGAGACACTTTGGAACAAGTCCTTGATTAAAAAATTTAAAAATAAAGATGTCTCGTGATCTAGATACATCTCACGCCACCCGGCAAAACAAAAAAAAAAAAAAAAAGCAGCAACAGCTCCGCCTCCATGGGAGGCTCCCGTCAAGTGACGCTTCTTCTCTGTGACAGCTGTTATATAGCTGAGGGTGGGGCCACCCGGTGATGTAAACGGGTGACCCTGCCCCCCTCTGACGCCACGTGACGTCAGAGGAAGACGGGGTCGCGCATTTTACGTCAGCCTTTAATATTCATACCAGACCCAAAGGGCCTGGTAATGGACTGGGGGGGAACCCATGACGTTTTTTTCAATGAGTTTTATCTATATTGCCGAGACCCGACAATTCATTAAAGCCGCGATCAGTTTTAAATGCCTTTTTTTCCTTTACAAAATGTAATTTTGCTGTGGTACTGTTCTAAACATTTTATTGTTTCACTTCAAGTATTATTAAAATCACTGCTCTCGGAAAAAAATGCAGTTTTTAAAACTTTTTTTTGCATTGATACATGTCCCCTGGGGCAGGACCCAGGTCCCCAAACACTTTTTATGACAATAACTTGCATATAAGCCTTTAAAATGAGCACTTTTTTATGTTAGTGTCCCATAGACGTTAATGGGGTTCCGCGGCTTTCGAATTTGCCGCGAACACCGCATAATGTTCGTTGTTTGCCGAACATCCGAACAACCAAAATTTGGCTCGAACTTATGCTCGGGCCGAACTGTTTGCCCATCCCTAGTAGTTATCCTGGTTGATTGCTAGAGATCTATTGATTTCTCCCTAAGTTTGGACTTGTTGCACTTTTCTCTTCTTCAACTAGGTGACCTGGGTACTTGGTGGTACTAGGTACGAGAAGGGCAATGCAAGATCAGGTTATGGATATAAGGGGTATCTCAGCCAATGGGCAGGGGTTTTCTTGAATCCTTTGGCCTGCTGGGAGAGCCTATATATTCGGGTAAGGTCATGTGATCTGGGTACTGTGACACCTGGATGGCTGTCTGGGTAGACGTGTGTTGTATTGCCCGGGTTGCTAGGACAGAGATGGGGCCTCTCCTAGGCACATCTGGCTGCTAGGTTATCTGAGGGCCTATCCAGAAGCAAGAGAGCAGTGCAGGGTTGGGATTGCAGCTGAGAAGTGATGGTTCTGTCGGCCAGAGAACCTGTCATGGTCGGAGGTTAAGGGGAAGCTGTCGCCTGGTCATTACCAGGGACCACAGTGAGTAACTGAAACAAGTACCAGAGCAGTGTTCTCACCAACCAGGGACAGTGAAGAATCAGGAAACTTCAGTGGGAATCAAGCCAGGGACCCAGCCAGTGGAGGTGATGCTTGCAGAGCAGCCTTGTGTGTCAAGCTAGGGACTGAACAGGCCAGCATCGGTGAAGTTTTAGAGGTATCTAGAGGGCCAAGCTAGGGACCCAGCAGAGAAGCGGGGATGGCGCTTGAGGAAGATACCACTGTGAAGATTGAAGGAGCTCAAGGGATTCAGTGGCAGTGAATCAGTGGGTCTAGTTAGAGACTGGAAGCTCAGTGTGCTAAAGAACTACAAGGAGTGATTGTAGTGAAAGTGAAGGAACTGTTAAGCCATGTATTTGGAACTGTTAAAGACTGTTGCCATAGGCGACAGCATGCCAACACATGCAAATGTGGTGTCTTGCTGGATGCCTTTCTCTGTATGGCTGTCCTCCTATTGAAGTCTGCCAATTAATCTTGCAACTACCTAAGGGTGTCCTGGCCCTAACCCTCTCTCTCCCAAAAAGGTTTGTTAAGAGAAATAAACTTTATTTTGCATCCAAGAAGTGTCTGGCACCCAATAACTTTAACAACTATACACCCACCATGCCTCACAACCCACTAAATACAGAAGGATGTCAGCTGTCTCTGGCCCTGGAGGTTCTCTTCAGATCAAAGGAGGCCTGGGACCTTGCTACACATGTCAGGCTCCTGCAGGTTTTAAGTCCTGTGAATGGACTATGAGTGCACTCAGCAGATAATTTTTATTCATTCACAGATCCCTGCGCACAGCCTTGCCAATTTTTAATGTTGCAGTGGCTGTGGGGGAGAGGAACCACTGCCCACTGTCGCAGGTAAGTTAGGGGAGTTGGGGAGAACATGTGCTGGAACATGTAACATGTTACATGTTCCAAAAAGTGAACTTATCCCTTAAGAGTATTGTAAGTAAATTCCTAGAATGCACATGAAATTTCCAAATGTTATGGCAGAGGAAGAAGGGTCACAGGAACTGCAGCCATGGTCTAGATTTTGCTACTGTAGAGGTGGGAGTCACACCCATCCTTGCAGAGTTATGTGGTAAATATTGTCTTCCTATGTCTTCTGTGGAATCTCAGCACCACAGGTGTCTACTATGTTTGGTATTGTTGTTGTCCCTGGTTAGAGAAAATCTGCTAAAGTGATGAGGACACAGGCACCCCCACTGGAAGATTCCTCAACTCTTGTCCTGGTGAAAACTCAAAAAATTTGTATTCACTCTCACATTCTGTCATTATGACAATGGTAATCTGCTCAAACGGAGTGGTGAGTCTCCTTAACGGGGACACAGACAGCAATAAAAACTATATTTTCTCTATTCTATTTATAACTAAAGTTAAAAGGATAAAAGTACCAACCATGGACGCATTTCAGCCATATGTGAGCCTTAATCATTGCAAAGGAGAAGACACAGTAACACTCCTTTTAAAATACAGGTGTAGATTAAAGCGGAGTTCCACCCATTTAAAAGTCAGCAGCTACAAAAAGTGTAGCTGCTGACTTTTAATAAACAGACACTCACCTGTCCCACGGTCCAGCGATACGGCCGCCCGAAGCCTTACTTCTCTCCCCCTCTTCTCTGTGGTGCCGCCATTGCAAGTGTGGGCACCCGACTGTGGCTTCATGCACGAGCCGCGCTGTGCATTATGAATGGCCGGGCAATCTTCTGGGACCTGTGACATCATGAAGATTGCAGGGAGGGAGGGGGGGAGAGGTAAACTTCCTACTGGCTCCGTGGTGCCAGGAGAGGAAGTGGGAGCTGGGTACCTGTGAAAACTAGGTACCCGCTCCCCCCCCCCCCAAAAAAAAATTACATGCCAAATGTGGCATGTCAGCGGAAGTTCAATTTTTGCGTGGAACTCCGCTTTAAGTATCATTTTCCCAGACACAGTCCCAGAGATACACCGAAATCCAATCCCGCATTTTATTCCCCAAGCCAAGCCTTTGCAAGATGAGTAATTTTAACAGCCAGTCAATCCTATAGAATTTTTCTGAACCAGATGAGGGGATAAGGCAGAGAGAACAGTGTAAAGCAGTGGATAAAAGAAATTGCCCTTTGGGAATTATCTCTGCCTTTCCTACCTGTGACAAAATCGACCTTGTCTTGTGGACAATCTCGCACAAAAACTCATTAAGGTGATTTTGGCAAAATTGTAGCTGGAACCTTTAAGTCCACATTTAACAGAGAGATGGGGCAATAGCTCTGGCATAAGGCAAGGTCTTTGCCTTGCTTTGGGAAAACCGTTATGTGTTCAAGTAAAACGTTTTCAGGACTATGTTCAGTTTTAGTCAGAGAAGGAAAATATAACATCATTGATGGTAGGAAAATGTCAGCATATTTAAAAAAAGTATGCCTTGGTAAGTCCATCAAAACTCTGGCTTTTTCCAGATGGGATATTCTTGACCATGTGTATAATTTCATCTGGTGTGATGTCTCATTCCAGGTCATGGATCACCTGGGGTGACAAACTTTAATATTGGATCTTGACGAGATAGTCAGCGATAGGGATGAGCTCGGTGTTCGAGTCGAACATACGTTCGACTCGAACATCGGCTGTTCGATCGTTCGACGAAGATCGAACGATTTGAGCCGTTCGCGACAAATTCGAGTGACGCGAACGGCCCACAATGCACTACGCCATCGCAGTGTCATCCAGGCGCTGTGATTGGCCAAGCATGCACTGTGACCCCGCATGCTTGGCCAATCACAGCGCCGGCAGCGAGGAGAGCAATGATTGGCCACAGGCAGGATGCCTGTGGCCAATTATTGCTGAGGGTGTTTAGTACACGCCCCACACTATAAAAGGCCGCCAGCACAGCGGCCTAGTGTAGTGTGTTCCGGAGCAGGGAAAGAGAAGCATAGGCAGGGACAGTGACATTTATTTTTTCTTGCTTAACCTGGATTCCTTTAGTTTAGGGAAAGAGAAGGATAGGTAGGGAGAGTGTCAGTGTGTTTTACTGTGCGAATCCTTGTTTCTAGGGACAGGGAAGGACAGTGAGGGAAATTCTCCTTGTGCTATAGTGTGCTAAAGCATTGATCATCAATCAGCTTTAAAAAAACATTTTTTCTAGGGACAGAAAACTATAGGTAGGAAGAGTGTCAGTTTCTTTCACTGTGATAATCCTTGTTTGTAGGGACAGGGAAGGACAGTGAGGAAAATTCTACTTGTGCTATAGTGTGCTAAAGCATTGATCATCAATCAGCTTTAAAAAAACATTTTTTCTAGGGACAGAAAACTATAGGTAGGAAGAGTGTCAGTTTCTTTCACTGTGATAATCCTTGTTTCTAGGGACAGGGAAGGACAGTGAGGGAAATTCTACTTGTGCTATAGTGTGCTAAAGCATTGATCATCAATCAGCTTTAAAAAAAAAAAAATTCTAGGGACAGAAAACTATAGGTAGGAAGAGTGTCAGTTTCTTTCACTGTGATAATCCTTGTTTCTTGGGACAGGGAAGGACAGTGAGGGAAATTCTACTTGTGCTATAGTGTGCTAAAGCATTGATCATCAATCAGCTTTAAAAAAAACATTTTTTCTAGGGACAGAAAACTATAGGTAGTGTGACAGCAGGAAGGTAAAGTCACCTGGTTGCATCCAGGGGGGTAGATATATTTCGCCCAGATTCAGGCTTTACGCCGACTTATACAACTAGGTGGAGAGTTGTATAAGGCTAGTGGGCTCATGGATGACTCATACCTCTAGGGAGAGTGTGGGGCGTCGTACAGACAGGGAGTTGATGAGGCCAGCTGAAGCTTGTCAGCTCATTTAGGCCTCTATAAGAACTCCCAGATTCATTAGGTGTTAGCTCATGCCTGGAACCAGACCTGTGTGGACTGTCTAGGGAGAGTGAACCCCTGTGCGGTGAGACAAAGCCTGTGTGGCTATTTGCTTGGACATTTAAAACCAGGGACTTAGGGACTAGGACAGCACTAGTCTGATCCCAGTTGTTAGTTAGGAAACCTGTATGTTTAGTCAGAGGTCAACTTGACCAGGATTTATTTTGGTTATGTTTCTTTTGCTTTGCTGTGTTTTGTCACTGTAAATAGAAAATAAACCGCACCTTTTTGATTTTGAAAACCACAACCTCCGTTTGCTGGGCCTGTTTTGTGTGGGGAGCCCATCTCGGGGGTCACACACACCCGCTGCCGAGCTAACCCCCTCACAGTTGGTGGAGAACCAGTGGCAGTTTTTTTTTAAGCCAGCATGGAGGAGATACTGAAACAGCTGGCTCTAGCAAATGCCAATCAACAGCAGACAAATGCAGGTTTGCAAAGGAGCCTTGCAGCCCAGCAGCAAGCTCATCAACAGAGCCTTGCAGCCCAGCAGCAAGCTCACCAACAGAGTCTGGAAGCTCAGCAACAAGCCCAGCAGCAATCTGAGGCCCGCTTCATAGACCTGTTACAGAAGCAAGAGCAGAGACTACAACAAATGGAAGCAGTAATGCAGCAACGTCCGCAGACCAGTGAGGAAAGCCGTCCCACTAATACCGCGTCCTTTGGGGTGAGTCGTTTATTGACAAAAATGACTGGAGAGGATGATCCAGAGGTATTTTTGACCACATTTGAAAGGACCGCTGAAAGAGAAAAGTGGCCTGAGGAG
Source organism: Rana muscosa (assembly GCA_029206835.1). Classification (NCBI taxonomy): domain Eukaryota; kingdom Metazoa; phylum Chordata; class Amphibia; order Anura; family Ranidae; genus Rana; species Rana muscosa. The sequence goes on along the minus strand of CM055122.1, from coordinate 1,240,170,956 downwards.
CAGTGGGCTGGACTGGTGGCTCCTCTGTTAACTGGTGAATCGCAGAAAGCTTACTATGACCTAGAGCCTAACCAAGCAAAAGACTATGTGATGCTAAAAGCTGAAATTTTGGCAAGGCTGGGTGTCACCCAGGCTGTCCGGGCTCAGCGTGTGCATAACTGGACTTTCCAGCTTGGAAAACCCCCCAGGTCTCAAATGTATGATCTCATTCACCTGAGCAGAAAGTGGCTACAGCCAGAGACTTTGTCCGCACCAAAGATTGTGGAACGTGTTGTAATGGATCGGTTTTTGAGAGCTCTTCCTACTGCCATCCAAAAGTGGGTAAGCCATGGAGACCCAGAGACGGCCGATGGTCTTGTGGATCGTGTGGAGAAATACTTGGCTACAGAGAACCTGACGGCCTCTTCCAGAGACACTCGGACTTTCCACCCTAAGACCAGACCATCCCCAGGGGCGGATAAGAGGATTCCAAGGGGTGAGGGTGGAGAGAGTGAGAGGGTGGGAGCTCTACCCCAAGTTTGGCGAGAACAGCCTGGGAAATCAGCGGCTCAAGAGGCGGCAAGAAGGATCGTTTGCTACCGCTGCCGGCAAGCGGGACATATTGCAGCCAATTGCCCGGTTGTGGAGGAACCCATGCAGTGTGACTTTCTGACGGGCAGACGTCAGTCGCTGTGTGCGACAGTCGCATGCACTGCCATTCGAGGAACTGAGAAACATTTATGCAAAATGTGTGTTAATGGTAGAAATGTTGTGGTATTGCTGGATTCAGGTAGCCTTGTGACCCTGATAAAGGCTGAGTTAGTTAAAACAGAGGTCTTTGGGAATAGCAAGGTAGCTGTTATTTGTGTGCATGGGGACACCCGAGAGTATCCAGTGACTACAGTGTGTTTCGAGACCCCCAAAGGTACCCTCTCTCATCCAGTGGGCTTAGTATCTCAGTTACCGCATGACGCCATTGTGGGAAGGGATTTTCCGAAGTTCTGGGAACTGTGGGATGATCCTGAGCCCCCCACTGGTGCCCCTATGTACCAGGAATGTGATAGCCAGAACTCCCCTGAGAGTGGTGAGGACTCTCCGGAATTTCCCTTATCAGTATTGGCAGGGGAGACTCAAGAAACTGGAGAGGAGCCCACCTCCTCAGACGAAAACCTACCGTCTGTGGAGTTTTCTGATCTTGAGGTTCACAGGGAAAACTTTGCCACAGAACAGTTGAAAGACCCCGCCCTAATAAAGGCACGGGAAAACGTAGTGAAAATAGATGGCGAGTTAGTGAACCCAGATAATACCTGCACTTACCCATACTTCAGCATAGAGAAGGACCTACTGTATCGGGTGGCAAAAAGGGCAGAAGAAACCGTTGAGCAGCTTGTGGTGCCCAAACCTTACAGGAAGTTGGTGTTGGAGTTGGCCCATGGGCACATTCTTGGAGGTCATCTGGGGACAGAGAAAACCCGAGAGAGGGTATTACAGAGATTCTATTGGCCGGGGGTGATGAAGGACATAGAAAATTATTGTTCCTCCTGCCCTGTGTGTCAGAGGTCGGCCCCGATGCCACATTTCCGTAGCCCGCTGGTCCCTCTACCCATCATTGAGGTCCCGTTTGAGAGGATCGCCATGGATTTGGTAGGGCCTATAATCAAGTCCGCTAGGGGGCACCAGTACATATTAGTTATAATGGACTATGCCACCCGTTATCCAGAAGCGATCCCTCTCCGAAATACCTCGGCCAAAACCATAGCCAAAGAGCTATCTCTTGTGTTTAGCCGGGTGGGTATTTGTAAAGAACTGCTTACGGACCAAGGTACACCCTTTATGTCCCGGGTTATGAAGGAGCTGTGTAAATTGTTCAAAGTGACGCAATTACGTACATCTGTGTATCACCCCCAAACCGATGGGCTGGTTGAAAGATTCAACAAAACCCTAAAACAAATGTTGAAGAAAGTGGTGGATAGAGATGGAAAGGATTGGGACTGTCTACTTCCTTATCTGATGTTTGCTATTAGGGAGGTGCCCCAATCCTCTACGGGATTCTCCCCCTTTGAGTTACTGTATGGGAGACACCCAAGAGGGCTGTTGGATATTGCCAAGGAAACTTGGGAAAGTGAGAGTTCTCCCCACAGGAGTGTGATTGAGCATGTCGCCCTGATGCAAGACCGAATTGCACAGGTAATGCCCATCGTGAAGGAACATTTGGCCCAAGCGCAGTTAGCACAGCAGAGAGTGTACAACCGTGGAGCCAAGACCCGTACCTTTTCCCCGGGGGATAGGATACTGGTACTTGTCCCTACGGTTGAAAGTAAATTCCTTGCCAAATGGCAAGGCCCCTATGAGATAATGGAAAAAGTGAGCGAAGTGAATTACAAGGTCAGACAACCAGGAAGGCGAAAGCCCGAACAGATCTATCACGTTAATCTGTTGAAAGCCTGGAGGGATAGAGAGTCCCTAGTCGCAGACACTTGGTCACCAGCTCAAACTGGTTGCGTGATTCCTGAGGTTGGAATAGCAGCCACCTTGTCACAACCCCAACAACAGGAGGTTAAGGAGTTTGTGCTTCGCAACAAGGAGGTATTCTCTGAGCTGCCGGGACAAACATCTGGGGTAGAGCATGACATCATTACCCCGCCCGGTGAAAGGGTGAAGTTAAAACCCTATCGGATCCCAGAGGCCCGACGGGAGGCAATATGGGAGGAAGTACAGAAAATGCTGAACTTAGGGGTGATAGAGGAGTCCCAAAGTGATTGGTCTAGTCCCATTGTGTTGGTGCCTAAACCGGATGGGAGCTGGCGATTTTGTAACGATTTTCGTCAGTTGAACAAAGTTACAAAATTTGACACCTACCCCATGCCACGTATAGATGAGTTGATCGACCGGCTGGGAACAGCCCGATACATGACGACTCTTGACCTCACAAAAGGGTATTGGCAAATCCCCCTGGCCAAGTCGGCCAAAGAGAAAACCGCATTTGTAACCCCAGACGGGGCGTTCCAATATAAAAGAATGCCGTTCGGGTTACAGAATGCGCCGGCCACATTCCAGCGGAAAATGGACCAGATGCTGAGGCCCCATCGGAAGTATGCTGCGGCTTACCTGGATGACGTAATTGTCCATAGCACAGATTGGGCCTCACATCTGCCAAAAGTGCAAGCAGTCCTGGACTCTGTTCGGGAAGCGGGGTTTACGGCTAACCCCAAGAAGTGTACCATTGGGCAGGAGGAGGCCAAATATCTTGGGTACACCATTGGGAGGGGAGTAATAAAACCCCAACTCAACAAAGTCGAGGCCATCCAGAGTTGGCCACGTCCCAACAGCAAGAAGCAGGTACGAGCCTTTCTGGGAATCGCTGGGTATTATCGGCGATTCATTCCCCACTTTGCTTCTAAGGCTGTGCCCCTAACCAACCTGACGAAGGGGAAAGGATCGGTCATGATTAAATGGACCCCCGAGGCTGAGGCAGCATTCCAATTCTTGAAACAAGCCTTATGTAGCCAGCCAGTGTTGTACTCACCCGACTTCTCTAAAGACTTTGTCGTACAAAGTGATGCGTCAGATGTGGGGTTAGGAGCAGTATTGTCCCAGGTCTGGAACGGGGAAGAGCACCCAGTCATTTACCTCAGCAGGAAGTTGAAGTCCCATGAGGTAAATTACGCCACCGTTGAAAAGGAGTGTTTAGCGGTGAAGTGGGCTCTAGATTCCCTTCGGTACTACCTGCTAGGTAGGCACTTTGACATGGTTACGGATCACGCTCCGTTAAAGTGGATGGCTCAAAACAAGGAAACAAATAGAAGAGTGAATAGGTGGTTCCTGGCCCTCCAGGAATTCAACTTCACAGTAAAGCATCGCCCTGGCGTTCAAATGGGGAATGTGGATGCTTTGTCTCGAGTACATGAATGCCTGATTGCTGGTGTTCCAACCCCGAGGTTAAAACAAGAGGGGGGGGTATGTGACAGCAGGAAGGTAAAGTCACCTGGTTGCATCCAGGGGGGTAGATATATTTCGCCCAGATTCAGGCTTTACGCCGACTTATACAACTAGGTGGAGAGTTGTATAAGGCTAGTGGGCTCATGGATGACTCATACCTCTAGGGAGAGTGTGGGGCGTCGTACAGACAGGGAGTTGATGAGGCCAGCTGAAGCTTGTCAGCTCATTTAGGCCTCTATAAGAACTCCCAGATTCATTAGGTGTTAGCTCATGCCTGGAACCAGACCTGTGTGGACTGTCTAGGGAGAGTGAACCCCTGTGCGGTGAGACAAAGCCTGTGTGGCTATTTGCTTGGACATTTAAAACCAGGGACTTAGGGACTAGGACAGCACTAGGCTGATCCCAGTTGTTAGTTAGGAAACCTGTATGTTTAGTCAGAGGTCAACTTGACCAGGATTTATTTAGGTTATGTTTCTTTTGCTTTGCTGTGTTTTGTCACTGTAAATAGAAAATAAACCGCACCTTTTTGATTTTGAAAACCACAACCTCCGTTTGCTGGGCCTGTTTTGTGTGGGGAGCCCATCTCGGGGGTCACACACACCCGCTGCCGAGCTAACCCCCTCACAGTAGGAAGAGTGTCAGTTTCTTTCACTGTGATAATCCTTGTTTCTAGGGACAGGGAAGGACAGTGAGGGAAATTCTACTTGTGCTATAGTGTGCTAAAGCATTGATCATCAATCAGCTTTAAAAAAACATTTTTTCTAGGGACAGAAAACTATAGGTAGGAAGAGTGTCAGTTTCTTTCACTGTGATAATCCTTGTTTCTAGGGACAGGGAAGGACAGTGAGGGAAATTCTACTTGTGCTATAGTGTGCTAAAGCATTGATCATCAATCAGCTTTAAAAAAACATTTTTTCTAGGGACAGAAAACTATAGGTAGGAAGAGTGTCAGTTTCTTTCACTGTGATAATCCTTGTTTCTAGGGACAGGGAAGGACAGTGAGGGAAATTCTACTTGTGCTATAGTGTGCTAAAGCATTCCTCATCAACCATCTTTGAAATCCTTGTTTTTTGGACAGTCAGGGAAATTGTCGTTGTGCTATTCTGTGCAAAAGCAATCATCCTCAACCATATTTAGAAATCCTTAAGTAAAGGGACAGAGAAGGACACCTGAAGGTAGCCCTTATTGCTTTTTTCCCATCTCCCTGCAGGCCATCTATTAGAATGTCTGGAAGGCAAACAAGGAGAGGCAGACAGTCAGGAGGCAATAAAAGAGGGCAAGCAGGCTCTGTGTCTGGGGGCAACAGTGCTGGTCGTGGACGCGGTGCATTGTCATCAGCACATGGCCATGGGACACGCTTGTCCTTGTTTTCGGCAGCTGGACATGTTGAGCCACATCATGCCGAAGACTTGGTAGAGTGGATGACCAAGCCCTCCTCCTCCTCCTCATCCTCTCTCACCCAGGCTCAGGGTACTGGCAAAGCAGCTGCCAAAGCGTCCTCTTCCCTGGTATAAATGTCAGACTCATCATCAGTCACTCCTTCCCTAGACCCACCATGTCCTCCTCCTGAGGAGTCCCCCGAACTGTTTGAGCACAGTGTTGGGTACATGCTCCAGGAGGATGCCCAGCGTTTCGAAGGGTCTGATGATGAAACCCAGCTACAGGAAGGCAGTAGCGTGAGAGCAGACAGAGGGGATGCTCAAGAAGGACACCAATCTGGCAGTCATGTTCCAGCAGCTGCAGCATACTGCCAGATTGGCTCCAGTGATGAGGAGGGAGGGGATGATGAGGTCACTGACTCCACGTGGGTGCCTAATAGGAGAGAGGAGGAGGAGGAGGATGAGGAGGAGGCACATCTCCAACGAGGCAGGATGCCCTTTGGTGGCCAGCGTAAGGGCAGTACACCGACGGAATCACACCGCAGAGCTCCGCCTGTGCAGGGCGCTGCCTCTGCCCGTCATTCAAAAAGTTCTTTGGTGTGGGCCTTTTTTGAGGCTAGTGCATCAGATCGCACAGCTGCTGTTTGCAACATATGTCTCAAGCGTATATCGCGTGGCCAAAACATCAGCCGCTTGGGTACCACATGCCTGACCAGACATATGTTGACCTGCCATGCAGCTCGTTGGCAAGCCTACCTCAAAGACCCACACCAAAGAACAAAGCGGACCTCTCCTTGCACCGCATCAGCTGGGATCTCCAACCCCACTATAACTTCAGTCCTCTCTGAAACATGCACTGAGAGGAATGAAGGTGTAGAATTAGGTGTGTCACAGCCAAGTAGTTGCGGCCACTCTGCTAGCAGTACACCGACGTCCGATTCTAGCAGGCAAATTTCCCTGCCCCAGCTGCTGGACCGTCGAAAGAAGTTCACTCCCAGCCATCCACATGCCCAGCGGTTGAATGCTAGCTTGGCTAAATTGCTAGCGCTTCAACTGCTGCCTTTTCAGTTGGTTGACTCGGCCCCCTTCCGTGAGTTTGTGCAATGTGCGGTTCCTCAGTGGCAGGTTCCCAAACGCCACTTTTTCTCACGGAAGGCTATTCCGGCTCTCTACCGGCATGTGGAAGGCAATGTCTTGGCCTCGCTGGACAGGGCGGTCAGCGGTAAGGTGCATATTACCGCTGACTCATGGTCCAGCAGGCATGGACAGGGACGTTACCTTTCTTTCACGGCCCATTGGGTCACTCTTTTGGCAGCTGGGAAGGATGCAGGACAAGGTGCAGTAGTGTTGGAGGTTGTTCCACCGCCACGCCTCCAAAATGCTACTACTGGTTGTGACACACCTCTCTCCTCCACCCCCTCCTCTTCTTCCTCCATGGCCTCTTCCTGTGGTTTGTCCTCTGAACCAGCGGTGCTCCGTAGCTGTTCAAGGGGCTACGCAAGTACGCAGGCAAAAAGATGCCATGCCGTGCTTGCGCTGGTGTGTTTGGGGGACAGAAGCCACACTGGGGCAGAGGTCCTGTCTGCTCTGCAGGGCCAGGCCGAGAGGTGGTTGACACCATGCCAGCTTAAGCCAGGAATGGTGGTTTGCGACAATGGCACCAACCTCCTCTCCGCCCTCCGACAGGGACAACTGACCCATGTGCCCTGTGTGGCTCACGTCCTTAACCTGGTGGTGCAGCGGTTCTTGGGCAGGTACCCGGGCTTACAGGATGTCCTGAGGCAGGCCAGGAAAGTCTGTGTGCATTTCCGCAGATCTTATAATGCCAGTGCTCGCCTGGCTGAGCTGCAAAAGGAGTTGAACCTGCCCAAGAACCACCTTATATGTGACATGCCCACCAGGTGGAACTCAACGTTGGCCATGCTGCAGCGGCTGCACACGCAGCAGAGGGCCATCAATGAGTACCTGTGCGACTACGGCACCAGGACAGGGTCAGGGGAGCTTGTTTTTTTTTCTCCAAACCAGTGGGGCATTATCAGGGATGCATGCACTGTCCTGGCACCATTTGAGGAGGCCACGAGGATGGTGAGCAGTGACAGTGCATGCATCAGTGACACTGTACCTCTTGTCCACCTGTTGGAGCACACGCTGCGTGGAATAATGGACAGGGCACTTGAGGCAGAACAGAGGCAGGAAGAGGAGGACTTCCTTGCCTCTCAAGGCCCCCTTTACCCAGACAGTGTTCCTTCTGTCCCACCCATCGCACAGGAAGAGGAGGAGGAGGAGGAGGAGGAGGATTGTGTCAGCATGGAGGTGGAGGCTGGCACTCAGCATCATCAGCAGCAGTCTTTTAGGGATGATTTACAGTCCCAAGAAACCAGTGGACTTGTACGTGGCTGGGAGGAGGTGGCTGCGGATCATGTCGTCCTTAGTGACCCAGAGGACTCCGGAGCGAATGCCTCAGCAAACCTACGCTGCATGGCCTCCCTGATCCTGCAAAGTCTGCGGAAGGATCCTCGTATTCTTCGGATCAAGGAGAGGGACCATTACTGGCTGGCCACTCTCCTTGATCCACGGTACAAGGGTAAGGTTGCGGACCTTATGTTACCGTCGCAGAGGGAGCAGAGGATGAGACAACTCCGGGAGGCCTTGCAGAAAGGTCTATGCAACGCGTTCCCAGAGACTGGGAGGTTACAAACTCCTGGTCCTGGACAACGAGTTGCTGAGGCTTCGGCCAGTCAAAGAAGGAGCGGTGGGGAAGGTGGCCATCTGACCGATGCGTTCAGACAATTCTTTAGTCCGCAGCCCCAAAGTATGATCGGTTCCAGCAACCATCGCCAGCGTCTGATAAACATGGTGCAGGAATATCTAGGGGCAAGGTCAGACTTGGACACCTTCCCCACCGAAAATCCTCTGGCTTACTGGGTCTTGAGGATGGATCACTGGCCAGAGCTTGCACAGTATGCAATTGAGCTACTGGCCTGTCCTGCATCCAGCGTTCTTTCGGAACGCACATTCAGTGCTGCTGGAGGATTTGTCACGGATCACAGGGTGCGCCTGTCCACCGACTCGGTTGATCGACTGACTTTCATCAAGATGAACCAGTCTTGGATCACCACCAGCTACCACACACCTGATGCTGATATAACAGACTAATTGATTTTAACATGTCACATCCCTTCAAGACTGATGCTGATGCTGAGTGCCTGTGCTGTTATGTTGACTGGCTATCCTCCTCCTCCGAGTCCTCAATGATACGATTGATGATGATAGCTTGGAAGATCATTTTTGTTTATGGGTGCCGCCACCAGTGGCTAAGGCCCAATTTTTCAGCCCCTGTTTTACAGGGGCGTGCAATTACAATTTTTTTAGCAATAATTTGCCATAGGGCTCATTGCTGTGCTCCAAGTACAGTATCTGTGAGGGGTTGGAGTGTTGTGGCACCAGTGCCTAAGGCCCAATTTTTCAGCCCCTGTTTAACAGGGGCGTGTCATTACAATTTTTGAAGCAATACTTTGCAACAGGGCTCATTGCTGTGCTCCAAGTACAGTATCTGTGAGGGGTTGTAGTGTTGTGCCACCAGTGCCTAAGGCCCAATTTTTCAGCCCCTGTTCAACAGGGGCATGTAATTACAATTCTTGATCTAATAATTCACAGCAGGACCCATTGCTGCACCCACCAAGAGTAACTCTGAGGGCTTACAGTGTTGTGGCAACGCCACCACCACCACCACCACCACCACGAAAGGCCCAATTTTTCAGCCCCTGTTCAAAAGGGGCATGTAATTACAATTCTTGATCTAATAATTCACAGCAGGGCCCATTCCTGCACCCACCAAGAGTAACTCTGAGGGCTTACAGTGTTGTGGCAACACCACCACCACCACCACGAAAGGCCCAATTTTTCAGCCCCTGTTCAACAGGGGCATGCAATTACAATTCTTGATCTAATAATTCACAGCAGGGCCCATTCCTGCACCCACCAAGAGTAACTCTGAGGGCTTACAGTGTTGTGGCAACACCACCACCACCACCACGAAAGGCCCAATTTTTCAGCCCCTGTTCAACAGGGCCATGCAATTACAATTCTTGATCTAATAATTCACAGCAGGGCCCATTGCTGCACCCACCAAGAGTAACTGTCAGGGCTTACAGTGTTGTGGCACCAGCACCACCATCAAAGGCCCAATTTTTACTACCACTGTTCAACAATTATATGTAATTAAAATTCCTGATATAATAGTTGACAGCAGGGCGTTCCAGCACCAACCAAGAGTAACTGTGAGTGCTTACAGTGTTGTGCCAACACCAACAACTAAGGGGCCTATTTCTGCAGAGTATATACGGCAGGTCCCTACTTTCAAACATCCAACTTACAAACGACTCCTACTTGCAAACGCAAGAAGACAACAGGAAGTGAGAGGAAATCTACCCCTTGGAAGGAAAATTCTCTCCTGTAAGAATTAATATGGGAGAAAGGTGTCTCCTCTGTACTGATGCTTTATCAGCAATCCTTGTTTCAAGAAAAACACCACATTTCAAAAACAGTTGTCATTGGGACGGAAAGTGAGGTGAAATGTTCTGAACAGGGGCACAGACAGCAAAACAAATGTTACAGGGGTGATAACCCTTACCTATGTTTTCCAAAAAGTTTAAAAATAGATTTTTGGGCTGGAGCTACACTTAAACAATGTACCTGTTCAAAATTACAAACAGATTCTACATAAGAACAAACCTACAGTCCCTGTCTTGTATGCACCGCCTGTATACGGCTGTTCAGAGTATATAGGGCCTTTTTTATTCTATGTGCGGGGTTCCCCTTAATATCCATACAAGACCCAAAGGGGCTGGTAATGGGCTGGGGTAGGGGGGGGGGGGGGTCATGGGGTAGCTATGCCATTTTTCTTAAAGATTTTCATCCATATTACCGGGACCAGACATTACATTAAAGCCGCAAGCAGTTTTAAATGGCTTTTTTTTCCTTTTAGAAGTGTCATTTTGTGCAGGGACAGTTCTAAACACGGGAAACACGTGGCACTTCACAGGCATACTTTAGACACCCCCCAGGTACGATATTTAAAGGAATATTTGACTTTTTTTTTTTCACTTTATGCATCATTAAAATGACTGCTCCCGAAAAACGACCGTTTTTAAAACTTCTTTTTGCATTGATACATGTCCCCTGGTGCAGAACCCGGGTTCCCAAACCCTTTTTAGGACAATAACATGCATAATAGTTGTTATAATTAGCACTTTAGAATTCGAACGTTCGCATCCATTGTATTTAATAGGGTTCTAATGTTCGTACGAACTTTCGGTCCGTTCGCGGGTTCTGGTGCGAACCGAACCCGGGGGTGTTCGGCTCATCACTAGTCAGCGATGAAGTCACGTCACCAGTTCTTGGCTAGCTCAGTTTCACCAGTCTTCAGGTTATAGAGTGGGTGCTCATGAATTTATGTTAAGGGTTTTGTCTGCACATCTGTTGCCTTGGTAGTAAAACTTGTGGGCACCAAGTTTGCATTGTGCCTGCAAATCTAACAATTGTTATAACTGCAGTTTTAGCCAAGGCACACACTGTAGCGATGCAGGAACCAGCGGTAATTTCAGCGCCGGTTCCCGCATCGCATCTCTCCCACTGCTCTCTGTGAACTGCTACATGTGTCAATACAATGTTAATGACACCCCTGGACCGGTTTACAGATCGCAGTGCGAACTGTGGATTCGGACAGGAATTGGATCGCATGGGTGAGAACACCCATGCGATCCGATTCCAGTGAGGAATAAAAAGTCCCTGCATCTTTTTTGTGCGAGTCCAATGCGAGTTCAGCCATACAACTGTATGGCTGATCGCGTTGCATGAGATCGGCGCCACAGTGCGGGTGCGAATCGCATGCAATGTCTGTGTTTGCTATAGTGTGAACCCGGGCTAAGAGTGTCTAGCTGGTTGCCATCTTGTGGGTTACCCTAGGCTTGTGACTGCTACACCGTCTAAGAAATTTTTGTTGAGGTACCACATCTTATGCCGCGTACACACGATCGTTTTTCATGTCATTAAAAATGCAATTTTTTAAATTGGGCATTAAAAACGATCGTGTGTAGGCTCCAGAGCATTTTTAACGACGTGAAAAATGGCCTAAAAAAATGAGAACCTGCTCTATTTTTTCACGTCGTTTTTTTTAACGACGTGAAAACCGGTAGTGTGTATGGTTTTACGAGGGGAAAAAAACGTGCATGCTCAGAATCATGTATGAGACGGGAGCGCTCGTTCTGGTAAAACTAGCGTTCGTAATGGAGATAGCACATTCGTCACACTGTAACGGACTGAAAAGTACAAGGCTGAAAAGCACGAATCGTCGCTCAACAAACTTTACTAACATGAACTTTACATCCATTATCAGCGCAGCCCCCCCGAGGATGCCCACACTGGACCACCAGGGATGCCATTAGACCACCAGGGAAGCCCACCTATAGGTATTGCACACTAGACCACCAGGGATGCTAATTATATACAAGTAATGGATGCCAATCAGTGCCCACAATGGATGCCAATCAGAGCCCACAATGGGCACCACTGATTGGCAGGCATTATTGTTTGGCACTGATTGGCATCCATTAGTACAGTACAGTGCCACCTATCAGTGCCCATCCATGCCACCTATCAGTGCCCATCCATGCCCATCCGTGCCACCTATCAGTGCCCATCCATGCCGCCTATCCGTGCCCATCTGTGCCCATCCGTGCTGCCTATCTGTGCCCATCCATGCTGCCTATCTGTGCCCATCTGTGCTGCCTATCTGTGCCCATCCGTGCCGCCTATCTGTGCCCATCCGTGCCGCCTATCTGTGCCCATCCGTGCCGCCTATCGTTGCCCATCCATGCCGCCTATCCTTGCCCATCCGTGCCACCTCATCGGTGCCCATCAGTGCCGCCTTATCCGTGCCCGTCAGTGCAGCCCCATCAGTGCCTATCAGTGAAGGAGAAAACGTACTTATTTACAAAGTTTTGTAACTGAAACAAAAAAAAACTTTTTTTTAGCAGAAAATAAAAATCGCAGAGGTGATCAAATACCACCAAATGAAAGCTCTATTTGTGGGAACAAAATGATAAAAATGTAGTTTGGGTACAGTGTAGCATGACCGCGCAATTGTCATTCAAAGTGCAACAGTGCAGAAAGCTGAAAATTGGTCTGGGCAGGAAGGTGTATAAGTGCCCAGTATGGAAGTGGTTAAAAACGATCGTGTGTACAGGACATAAGACCGATGTGCCCTGCAGAGTGGCATGATGTTAAGTTCAACAGTAGCATTATCAGAGAGAGTGATGGGATGTATTGCAGCAGAAGGTACTCTATCGAAATAACCTTGGTCAATCAAAAATATATCCATGCGGGAATACGATTCCGGACAGAAGAAAAATAGGTATAATCCTTCTGTTAGCATGCAGCACTCATCAACTCTCCACAAGCAGTAAATTTTGGAAGGATTTGTAGAGGTGCTTCCTCACCGCTGCAGACAGGGTGGCCCGTGACCTTAAAGTCCCCTCCAATTATCAAGAACCCAGAGGAGAAGTGTTGTCGTACAGAGGGCACCATTCAGAAAGGTAACCTATCCATGGTTAGGAGGAGTAGGGATGAGCTTCGTGTTCGAGTCCAACATACGTTCGACTCGAACATCGGCTGTTCGATCGTTCGACGAAGATCGAACGATTTGGGCCGTTCGCGCCAAATTCGAGTGACGCGAACGGCCCACAATGCACTACGCCATCGCAGTGTCATCCAGGCGCTGTGATTGGCCAAGCATGCACTGTGACCCCGCATGCTTGGCCAATCACAGCGCCGACAGCGAGGAGAGCAATGATTGGCCACAGGCAGGATGCCTGTGGCCAATTATTCTTGAGGGGGTTTAGTACACGCCCCACACTATAAAAGGCCGCCAGCGCGGCGGCCTTGTGTAGTGTGTTCCGGAGCAGGGAAAGAGAAGCATAGGCAGGGACAGTGTCATTTTTTTCCCTTTACTAATCCTGGATTCCTTGTGTTTAGGGACAAATAAGGATAGGTAGGGAGAGTGTCAGTGTGTTATTCTGTGCTAAACCTTGTTTGTAGGGACAGAGAGGTACAGTGAGGGAAAGTGTCAGTGTGCTATTCTGTTCTAAACCAATCTTGCTGAACCATATTTGAAATCCTTGAGTTTAGGGACAGAGAGGTACAGTGAGGGAAAGTGTCAGTGTGCTATTCTGTGCTAAATCTTGTTTGTAGGGACAGAGTAGGACAGTGAGTGAAACTGACAGTGTGCTATTCTGTTCTAAACCAATCTTGCTGAACCATATTTGAAATCCTTGAGTTTAGGGACTGAGAGGTACAGTGAGGGAAAGTGTCAGTGTGCTATTCTGTGCTAAATCTTGTTTGTAGGGACAGAGTAGGACAGTGAGTGAAACTGACAGTGTGCTATTCTGTTCTAAACCAATCTTGCTGAACCATATTTGAAATCCTTGAGTTTAGGGACTGAGAGGTACAGTGAGGGAAAGTGTCAGTGTGCTATTCTGTGCTAAATCTTGTTTGTAGGGACAGAGTAGGACAGTGAGTGAAACTGACAGTGTGCTATTCTGTTCTAAACTAATCTTGCTGAACCATATTTGAAATCCTTGAGTTTAGGGACTGAGAGGTACAGTGAGGGAAAGTGCCAGTGTGCTATTCTGTGCTAAATCTTGTTTGTAGGGACAGAGTAGGACAGTGAGTGAAACTGACAGTGTGCTATTCTGTTCAGTTTAGGGACAGAGAGGTACAGTGAGGGAAAGTGTCAGTGTGCTATTCTGTGCTAAATCTTGTTTGTAGGGACAGAGTAGGACAGTGAGTGAAACTGACAGTGTGCTATTCTGTTCTAAACTAATCTTGCTGAACCATATTTGAAATCCTTGAGTTTAGGGACAGAGAAGGACACTCGTGGAAACTATCAGTGTGCTATTCTGTGCTAAATCTTGTTTGTAGGGACAGAGAGGTACAGTGAGTGAAACTGACAGTGTGCTATTCTGTTCTAAACCAATCTTGCTGAACCATATTTGAAATCCTTGAGTTTAGGGACAGAGAAGGACACTCGTGGAAACTATCAGTGTGCTATTCTGTGCTAAATCTAGTTTGTAGGGACAGAGTAGGACAGTGAGTGAAACTGACAGTGTGCTATTCTGTTCTAAACCAATCTTGCTGAACCATATTTGAAATCCTTGAGTTTAGGGACAGAGAAGGACACTCGTGGAAACTATCAGTGTGCTATTCTGTGCTAAATCTTGTTTGTAGGGACAGAGTAGGACAGTGAGTGAAACTGACAGTGTGCTATTCTGTTCTAAACCAATCTTGCTGAACCATATTTGAAATCCTTGAGTTTAGGGACAGAGAAGGACACTCGTGGAAACTCTCAGTGTGCTATTCTGTGCTAAATCTAGTTTGTAGGGACAGAGTAGGACAGTGAGTGAAACTGACAGTGTGCTATTCTGTTCTAAACCAATCTTGCTGAACCATATTTGAAATCCTTGAGTTTAGGGACAGAGAGGTACAGTGAGGAAAGTGTCAGTGTGCTATTCTGTGCTAAATCTTGTTTGTAGGGACAGAGTAGGACAGTGAGTGAAACTGACAGTGTGCTATTCTGTTCTAAACTAATCTTGCTGAACCATATTTGAAATCCTTGAGTTTAGGGACAGAGAAGGACACTCGTGGAAACTCTCAGTGTGCTATTCTGTGCTAAATCTAGTTTGTAGGGACAGAGTAGGACAGTGAGTGAAACTGACAGTGTGCTATTCTGTTCTAAACCAATCTTGCTGAACCATATTTGAAATCCTTGAGTTTAGGGACAGAGAAGGACACTCGTGGAAACTATCAGTGTGCTATTCTGTGCTAAATCTTGTTTGTAGGGACAGAGTAGGACAGTGAGGGAAAGTGTCAGTGTGCTATTCTGTTCTAAACCAATCTTGCTGAACCATATTTGAAATCCTTGAGTTTAGGGACAGAGAAGGACACTCGTGGAAACTCTCAGTGTGCTATTCTGTGCTAAATCTAGTTTGTAGGGACAGAGTAGGACAGTGAGTGAAACTGACAGTGTGCTATTCTGTGCTAAACCAATCTTGCTGAAGCATATTGCAAATCCTTGTGTTTAGGGACAGAGAAGGATAGGCAAGGGACAGTGTCAGTGTCATTGTTGCTAAGCCTCCTGCACAGTATACACCTGAAGGTAGCCCTTATTGCTGTTTTTCCCATCTCCCTGCAGGCCATCCATTAAAATGTCTGGAAGGCAAACAAGGAGAGGCAGACAGTCAGGAGGCAAAAAAAGAGGGCAAGCAGGCTCTGTGTCTGGGGGCAACAGTGCTGGTCGTGGACGCGGTGCATTGTCATCAGCACATGGCCATGGGACACGCTTGTCCTTCTTTTCGGCAGCTGGACATGTTGAGCCACATCATGCCGAACACTTGGTAGAGTGGATGACCAAGTCCACCTCATCCTCCTCATCCTCTCTCACCCAGGCTCAGGGTACTGGCAAAGCAGCTGCCAAAGCGTCCTCTTCTCTGGTATCATTATCTTCATTAGTCAATCCTTCCCTAGACCCACCATGTCCTCCTCCTGAGGAGTCCCCCGAACTGTTTGAGCACAGTGTTGGGTACATGCTCCAGGAGGATGCCCAGCGTTTCGAAGGATCTGATGATGATACCCAGATAGAGGAAGGCAGTAGCTTAAGAGCAGAGAGAGGGGATGCTCAAGAAGGACACCAATCTGGCAGTCATGTTCCAGCAGCTGCAGCATACTGCCAGATTGGCTCCAGTGATGAGGAGGGAGGGTATGATGAGGTCACTGACTCCACGTGGGTGCCTAATAGGAGAGAGGAGGAGGATGAGGAGGAGGCACATCTCCAACGAGGCAGGATGCCCTTTGGTGGCCAGCGTAAGGAATCACACCGCAGAGCTCCGCCTGTGCAGGGCGCTGCCTCTGCCCGTCATTCAAAGAGTTCTTTGGTGTGGGCCTTTTTTGAGTCGAGTGCATCAGATCGCACAGCTGCTGTTTGCAACATATGTCTCAAGCGTATATCGCGTGGCCAAAACATCAGCCGCTTGGGCACCACATGCTTGATCAGACATATGTTGACCTGCCATGCAGCTCGTTGGCAAGCCTACCTTAAAGACCCACACCAAAGAACAAAGCTGACCTCTTCTTGCACCGCATCAGCTGGGATCTCCAACCCCACTATACCTTCAGTCCTCTCTGAAACCTGCTCTGAGAGGAATGAAGGTGTAGAATTAGGTGTGTCACAGCCAAGTACTTGCGGGCACTCTGCTAGCAGTCCGATTCTAGCAGGCAAATTTCCCTGCCCAGCTGCTGGACCGTCGAAAGAAGTTCACTCCCAGCCATCCACATGCCCAGCGGTTGAATGCTAGCTTGGCTAAATTGCTAGCGCTTCAACTGCTGCCTTTTCAGTTGGTAGACTCGGCCCCCTTCCGTGAGTTTGTGCAATGTGCGGTTCCTCAGTGGCAGGTTCCCAAACGCCACTTTTTCTCACGGAAGGCGATTCCGGCTCTCTACAGGCATGTGGAAGGCAATGTCTTGGCCTCGCTGGACAGGGCGGTCAGCGGTAAGGTGCATATTACCGCTGACTCATGGTCCAGCAGGCATGGACAGGGACGTTACCTTTCTTTCACGGCCCATTGGGTCACTCTTTTGGCAGCTGGGAAGGATGCAGGACAAGGTGCAGTAGTGTTGGAGGTTGTTCCACCGCCACGCCTCCAAAATGCTACTACTGGTTGTGACACACCTCTCTCCTCCACCCCCTCCTCTTCTTCTTCCTCCATGGCCTCTTCCTGTGGTTTGTCCTCGGAACCAGCGGTGCTCCGTAGGCGTTCAAGGGGCTACGCAAGTACGCAGGCAAAAAGATGCCATGCCGTGCTTGCGCTGGTGTGTTTGGGGGACAGGAGCCACACTGGGGCAGAGGTCCTGTCTGCTCTGCAGGGGCAGGCCGAGAGGTGGTTGACGCCACGCCAGCTTAAGCCAGGAATGGTGGTTTGCGACAATGGCACCAACCTCCTCTCCGCCCTCCGACAGGGACAACTGACCCATGTGCCCTGTATGGCTCACGTCCTTAACCTGGTGGTGCAGCGGTTCTTGGGCAGGTACCCGGGCTTACAGGATGTCCTGAGGCAGGCCAGAAAAGTCTGTGTTCATTTCCGCAGATCTTATAATGCCAGTGCTCGCCTGGCTGAGCTGCAAAAGGAGTTGAACCTGCCCAAGAACCGCCTTATATGTGACATGCCCACCAGGTGGAACTCAACGTTGGCCATGCTGCAGCGGCTGCACACGCAGCAGAGGGCCATCAATGAGTACCTGTGCGACTACGGCACCAGGACAGGGTCAGGGGAGCTCGGGTTTTTTTCACCACGCCAGTGGGGCATGATCAGGGATGCATGCACTGTCCTGGCACCATTTGAGGAGGCCATGAGGATGGTGAGCAGTGACAGTGCATGCATCAGTGACACTGTACCTCTTGTCCACCTGTTGGAGCACACACTGCGTGGAATAATGGACAGGGCACTTGAGGCAGAACAGAGGCAGGAAGAGGAGGACTTCCTTGCCTCTCAAGGCCCCCTTTACCCTGACATTGTTCCTTCTGTCCCACCCATCGCACAGGAAGAGGAGGAGGAGGAGGAGGAGGAGGAGGATTGTGTCAGCATGGAGGTGGAGGCTGGCACTCAGCATCATCAGCAGCAGTCTTTTAGGGATGATTTACAGTCCCAAGAAACCAGTGGACTTGTACGTGGCTGGGAGGAGGTGGCTGCGGATCATGTCGTCCTTAGTGACCCAGAGGACTCCGGACTGAATGCCTCAGCTAACCTACACTGCATGGCCTCCCTGATCCTGCAAAGTCTGCGAAAGGATCCTCGTATTCTTCGGATCAAGGAGAGGGACCATTACTGGCTGGCCACTCTCCTTGATCCACGGTACAAGGGTAAGGTTGCGGACCTTATGTTACCATCGCAGAGGGAGCAGAGGATGAGACAACTCCGGGAGGCCTTGCAGAAAGGTCTGTGCAACGCGTTCCCAGAGACTGGGAGGTTACAAACTCCTGGTCCTGGACAACGAGTTGCTGAGGCTTCGGGCAGTCAAAGAAGGAGCGGTGGGGAAGGTGGCCGTCTGACCGATGCGTTCAGACAATTCTTTAGTCTGCAGCCCCAAAGTATGATCGTTTCCAGCAACCATCGCCAGCGTCTGATATACATGGTGCAGGAATACCTAGGGGCAAGGTCAGACTTGGACACCTTCCCCACCGAAAATCCTCTGGCTTACTGGGTCTTGAGGATGGATCACTGGCCAGAGCTTTCACAGTATGCAATTGAGCTACTAGCCTGTCCTGCATCCAGCGTTCTTTCAGAACGCACATTCAGTGCTGCTGGAGGATTTGTCACGGATCACAGGGTGCGCCTGTCCACCGACTCGGTTGATCGACTGACTTTCATCAAGATGAACCAGTCTTGGATCACCACCAGCTACCACACACCTGATGCTGATATAACAGACTAATTGATTTTAAAATGTCACATCCCTTCAAGACTGATGCTGATGCTGAGTTCCTGTGCTGTTATGTTGACTAGCTATCCTCCTCCTCCTCCTCAATGATCCAATTAATGATGATAGCTTGGAAGATCATTTTGGTTTATGGGTGCCGCCACCAGTGGCTAAGGCCCAATTTTTCAGCCCCTGTTTAACAGGGGCGTGTAATTACAATTTTTGATGCAATACTTTGCAACAGGCCTCATTGCTGTGCTCCAAGTACAGTATCTGTGAGGGGTTGCAGTGTTGTGCCACCAGTGCCTAAGGCCCAATTTTTCAGCCCCTGTTCAACAGGGGCATGCAATTCTAATTATTGATCTAATAATTCACAGCAGGGCCCATTGCTGCGCCCTCCAAGAGTAACTGTCAGGCCTTACAGTGTTGTGGCACCAGCACCACCATCAAAGGCCCAATTTTTCAACAATTATATGTTATTACAGTTCCTGATATAATAGTTGACAGCAGGGCGTTCCAGCACCCACCAAGAGTAACTGTGAGTGCTTACAGTGTTGTGCCAACACCAATACCTAAGGGGCCAATTTCTGCAGAGTATATACGGCAGGTCCCTACTTTCAAACATCCAACTTACAAACGACTACTACTTGCAAACGGAAGAAGACAACAGGAAGTGAGAGGAAATCTACCCCTTGGAAGGAAAATTCTCTCCTGTAAGAATTAATATGGGAGAAAGGTGTCTCCTCTCTACTGATGCTTTATCACCAATCCTTGTTTCAATAAAAACACCACATTTCAAAAACAGTTGTCATTGGGACGCAAAGTGAGGTGAAATGTTCTGAACAGGGGCACAGACAGCAAAAAAAATGTTACAGGGGTGATAACCCTTCCCTATGTTTTCCAAAAAGCTTAAAAATAGGTATTTGGCCTGGAGCTACACTTAAACAATGTAGCTGTTCAAAATTACAAACAGATTCTACATAAGAACAAACCTACAGTCCCTGTCTTGTATGCACCGCCTGTATACGGCTGTTCAGAGTATATAGGGCCTTTTTTATTTTGTGTGCGGGGTTCCCCTTAATATCCATACAAGACCCAAAGGGGCTGGTAATGGGCTGGGGTAGGGGGGGGGGGTTGATGGGGTAGCTATGCCATTTTTCTTAAAGATTTTCATCCATATTACCGGGACCAGACATTACATTAAAGCCGCAAGCAGTTTTAAATGGCTTTTTTTTCCTTTAGAAATGTTATTTTGTGCAGGGACAGTTCTAAACACGGGAAACACGTGGCACTTCACAGGCATACTTTAGACACCCCCAGGTACAATATTTAAAGGAATATTTGACTTTTTTTTTCACTTTATGCATCATTAAAATGACTGCTCCCGGAAAACGTCCGTTTTTAAAACTTCTTTTTGCATTGATACATGTCCCCTGGTGCAGAACCCGGGTTCCCAAACTCTGTTTAGGACAATAACATGGATAATAGTCATTATAATTAGCACTTTAGAATCCGAACGTTCGCATCCATTGTATTTAATAGGGTTCTAATGTTCGAGCGAACTTTCGGTCCGTTCGCGGGTTCTGGTGCGAACCGAACCCGGGGGTGTTCGGCTCATCACTAGTTAGGAGCATACACATTAACAAGTGTTAGTGGACTACTGTACAGTGTACCTTTGACAATGGCATATCAGTCATCAGGATATGTTAGATGCTCCTCAGTAGAGATGCGCTGAACACTCCCCTGTTCGGTTCGCACCAGAACTTCCAAACAGATAAAAAGTTCTGACCTGAACGACAAACTCTATTAAAGTCTATGGAACCCAAAGTTGAAAAATCTAAAGTCCCCATTTTGAAGGCATGGGGGGTATGGGGGTTTGGGTACTGCCCTGGGGGATATGTATCAATGCAAAAAATATATATATATATTTTATTTTTTCAGGAGCAGTGATTTTAATGATGCTAAAAGTGAAACAATACAAATTAAAAATTCCTTTAAATATAGTGCCTGGGTGGTCCCCTTAGTCTACCAGTAAAGTGAAGCATCTGTACCATGTATAGAACCTACTGCAGCAAAACTGACATTTCTAAAGAAGAAAAAATGAATGAAATGACATTTAATATCTGGCAATACATTCGGGTCTGGTATGGATTTTAAGGAGAACCCCACGCCAAAATAAAAAAACTGCAGTGCGGCCCCCCAAATCAATACCACACCCTTATCAGAGCATGCATCCCGGAAGGTCAGGAAAAGGGGGGGGGGGATCAGCGGTGGAGTCAGCATCATGATGGACGATGGATCTACATCAGGGGACATTATTTCTTTATTTTTTTATAATGGAATTGTCAAAAAATGTCTATGTGTTTTTATTATTTTTTTACACTTTTTTGGCTCAATGAGTACTATGTACCCCATACTAATTCATATAGGGGGGGCTGGGATATGGGGCCCCCTTGTCCATCTGGGATTCTTCTCGGAGCAGTGCAGGTATTTCCTTGGTCAAAGTGGGTGCCGTGAGATCCGCCATGTTGGAATCAGCAATGTCTTTGGTTCTGCTGTCAGTGAGTTGATTTTAGAGGGCTCTGTGGGCGTTTCGGATGTCTTCTATATTCCTGGGTATAACAGCAGTGCTAATCGGGTTTTAGCAGGGCTGATGGACCAGTGAAAAGAACAGTGTGCAGTCGGAGCGTTAAGATTCAGCAGCTGGCCAGACCACCATACTAGCCTCTTTTTAAAATGAATACTGGTCTGGGAGTTGGAACACCATGCCTTGGCCTTCAATATTTATTTTGTATCTTATTTTTACTTGGTATTTTCTTTTTTATGGAAACATTATTGTTACTATATATGTTATTTGTAAGCTACCTGCCTCTCTGGGACTGTGTCCTGGGGAATGATACTGAATGAACTGAATGATACCTTTGAGACTCAGTCACTGATAGGCAGGAGAAGTTTTAAAGGGGTGTTGCTGTGTCTTCTGCCTTGCTATGATTAAGGCCCACATAGGGCTGAAACATGTGAGCATGCAAGCATGATTGTTACTTTTAACGTGTATCAAATAAAGCATTTCTACATTTCCAAAGTACAAGAGCTGCTTTCCCTTACATAGCTATCAGTGTACCATTTGACAAACAACATTCTCTTCAGCTATTATATGTTGTACGTGCCTGCTAGCAATTGTTTAAAAACAGCTTTAGTTCTTCTTTATGATGTAACAAGCTTTAAAAGACAACAAAAGCACAACTTGGCTATTATGTGAGTACAAAAATGACATGTTTTCAATACCTGTCAGTCTAACCTATTCATAAACTTTTTTGAAAATTACATAAGACCACTGCCACTAAAACAAAACAACACCATGATACAGTTGAATTCTGTTTGAAAAGTAACCCAGTGAAAATGACACAAATTCATTCATTCTATAGAGATCTTTAGGTGATAAACCACTTGAGGACATATTTATAAAGTAGTGGATGTGACATTCACCAAAAATTCACTGTAAGTAAATTAACCTCATTCTTCAAAATCAACACACGTGAGAACGAGCTCTAAGTGCAGCAAAAACAGAAAGTCTGCAAGGCACCGCTCACAACAGAGGAAAGAGAGGAAGTGAAAGCCAGAAGGTAGGGGCTTGTGGCTATCAATCATGAACCCCCCTGTACCCAGCTAACCCGATGTAGAACCACAGCAAGGCCCCCAGAGATCAATGAATACAGTCCTTTGTGGAGGTCAGTTGTCCATGTGACTCCTCGAGGTAGCAGGAGAAGGGCCTGGGCTACGGGACACAGCATCTACTCCCAGGTGTTGTGCTAGGGACATTTAAGCTGATCTGCGTCTCTGAGAGCTATGCCTCTGGGGTTTAAGAGTATTCAATTTGCAAAATCCAAAGCTCTTGAATTTTGAAAGCGCTGTACCAGTACTTCCTTCTGAGAAATTCCTAAGGTGCTACAAAAGGAATGCAGGTCTTCTGGTACATAGAGGTTGGCCGTACAGCCAGCTTGGGTGGCTGAGAGGCAAAACAGAAACCTAAACCAGTATTGAATCCCACTGGATTTAAGGACCTGAAGGAGAGGGCATAAGACCCATTTATGTTGTAGGGTGATATTTGAGAGGTCTTGGTCGATCCTAATCCCAGTCCTTCGATAGGCAATATGCTCCTGTTCTCTGGCCTTTGCTTACCAGACAGCATATCATGTTCCAAGTTGGGTTAGTGTCCCTGAGCCTCAAAGCCCTGTAAGATAATTTCAGCGCAATCAAATAATTTCAGCGCAAATTTCAGACATGAAGGATAGCTTGTTCGAGTTGAGTTGAGGCAGCTCAATGGTTTCCAGAAAACTGTAAAACCAGAGATTGTGTCGTGTCAGCCACAGTTATCTAGATCCTAGATATGTCTATGCAGTTCCATTATCTGGGTTACATGTGCTTTAGTGACCATCTGTACCTGTTGTAGGGTAGCCTCATGGTCTACGGTTGACTTTTTGACTGAGAGGCGATTGCACAGGTGTTGGTGCATAGGTCCAAAATGGCAGACGAGAGCAAATCCTGTGAACAGAGAACTGGTGGTGGGAATGAGCCACACTGTGTGTGTCAATGGACACACACAGCCCAGCTCGGGATTGAGCTTGCCTGTCTATAGTGATGAGCCGAACACCCCCGGGTTCGGTTCGCACCAGAACCCGCGAACGGACCGAAAGTTCGTACGAACATTAGAACCCTATTAAATACAATGGATGCGAACGTTCGAATTCTAAAGTGCTAATTATAACAACTATTATGCATGTTATTGTCCTAAAAAGGGTTTGGGAACCCGGGTTGTGCACCAGGGGACATGTATCAATGCAAAAAGAAGTTTTAAAAACGGTCGTTTTTCGGGAGCAGTCATTTTAATGATGCATAAAGTGAAAAAAAAAAGTCAAATATTCCTTTAAATATCGTACCTGGGGGGTGTCTAAAGTATGCCTGTGAAGTGCCACGTGTTTCCCGTGTTTAGAACTGTCCCTGCACAAAATGACACTTCTAAAGGAAAAAAAAGCCATTTAAAACTGCTTGCGGCTTTAATGTAATGTCTGGTCCCGGTAATATGGATGAAAATCTTTAAGAAAAATGGCATAGCTACCCCATGACACCCCCCCCTACCCCAGCCCATTACCAGCCCCTTTGGGTCTTGTATGGATATTAAGGGGAACCCCGCACATAAAATAAAAAAGGCCCTATATACTCTGAACAGCCGTATACAGGCGGTGCATACAAGACAGGGACTGTAGGTTTGTTCTTATGTAGAATCTGTTTGTAATTTTGAACAGGTACATTGTTTAAGTGTAGCTCCAGCCCAAAAATCTATTTTTAAACTTTTTGGAAAACATAGGTAAGGGTTATCACCCCTGTAACATTTGTTTTGCTGTCTGTGCCCCTGTTCAGAACATTTCACCTCACTTTCCGTCCCAATGACAACTGTTTTTGAAATGTGGTGTTTTTCTTGAAACAAGGATTGCTGATAAAGCATCAGTACAGAGGAGACACCTTTCTCCCATATTAATTCTTACAGGAGAGAATTTTCCTTCCTAGGGGTAGATTTCCTCTCACTTCCTGTTGTCTTCTTGCGTTTGCAAGTAGGAGTCGTTTGTAAGTTGGATGTTTGAAAGTAGGGACCTGCCGTATATACTCTGCAGAAATAGGCCCCTTAGTTGTTGGTGTTGGCACAACACTGTAAGCACTCACAGTTACTCTTGGTTGGTGCTGGAACGCCCTGCTGTCAACTATTATATCAGGAATTTTAATTACATATAATTGTTGAACAGTGGTAGTAAAAATGGGGCCTTTGATGGTGGTGCTGGTGCCACAACACTGTAAGCCCTGACAGTTACTCTTGGTGGGTGCAGCAATGGGCCCTGCTGTGAATTATTAGATCAAGAATTGTAATTGCATGCCCCTGTTGAACAGGGGCTGAAAAATTGGGCCTTTCGTGGTGGTGGTGGTGGTGGTGGTGTTGCCACAACACTGTAAGCCCTCAGAGTTACTCTTGGTGGGTGCAGGAATGGGCCCTGCTGTGAATTATTAGATCAAGAATTGTAATTACATGCCCCTTTTGAACAGGGGCTGAAAAATTGGGCCTTTCGTGGTGGTGGTGGTGGTGGCGTTGCCACAACACTGTAAGCCCTCAGAGTTACTCTTGGTGGGTGCAGGAATGGGCCCTGCTGTGAATTATTAGATCAAGAATTGTAATTACATGCCCCTTTTGAACAGGGGCTGAAAAATTGGGCCTTTCGTGGTGGTGGTGGTGGTGGCGTTGCCACAACACTGTAAGCCCTCAGAGTTACTCTTGGTGGGTGCAGCAATGGGCCCTGCTGTGAATTATTAGATCAAGAATTGTAATTACATGCCCCTTTTGAACAGGGGCTGAAAAATTGGGCCTTTCGTGGTGGTGGTGGTGGTGGCGTTGCCACAACACTGTAAGCCCTCAGAGTTACTCTTGGTGGGTGCAGCAATGGGCCCTGCTGTGAATTATTAGATCAAGAATTGTAATTGCATGCCCCTGTTGAACAGGGGCTGAAAAATTGGGCCTTAGGCACTGGTGGCACAACACTACAACCCCTCACAGATACTGTACTTGGAGCACAGCAATGAGCCCTGTTGCAAAGTATTGCTTCAAAAATTGTAATGACACGCCCCTGTTAAACAGGGGCTGAAAAATTGGGCCTTAGGCACTGGTGCCACAACACTCCAACCCCTCACAGATACTGTACTTGGAGCACAGCAATGAGCCCTATGGCAAATTATTGCTAAAAAAATTGTAATTACACGCCCCTGTAAAACAGGGGCTGAAAAATTGGGCCTTAGCCACTGGTGGCGGCACCCATAAACAAAAATGATCTTCCAAGCTATCATCATCAATCGTATCATTGAGGACTCGGAGGAGGAGGATAGCCAGTCAACATAACAGCACAGGCACTCAGCATCAGCATCAGTCTTGAAGGGATGTGACATGTTAAAATCAATTAGTCTGTTATATCAGCATCAGGTGTGTGGTAGCTGGTGGTGATCCAAGACTGGTTCATCTTGATGAAAGTCAGTCGATCAACCGAGTCGGTGGACAGGCGCACCCTGTGATCCGTGACAAATCCTCCAGCAGCACTGAATGTGCGTTCCGAAAGAACGCTGGATGCAGGACAGGCCAGTAGCTCAATTGCATACTGTGCAAGCTCTGGCCAGTGATCCATCCTCAAGACCCAGTAAGCCAGAGGATTTTCGGTGGGGAAGGTGTCCAAGTCTGACCTTGCCCCTAGATATTCCTGCACCATGTTTATCAGACGCTGGCGATGGTTGCTGGAACCTGGGGCTGCGGACTAAAGAATTGTCTGAACGCATCGGTCAGACGGCCACCTTCCCCACCGCTCCTTCTTTGACTGGCCGAAGCCTCAGCAACTCGTTGTCCAGGACCAGGAGTTTGTAACCTCCCAGTCTCTGGGAACGCGTTGCACAGACCTTTCTGCAAGGCCTCCCGGAGTTGTCTCATCCTCTGCTCCCTCTGCGACGGTAACATAAGGTCCGCAACCTTACCCTTGTACCGTGGATCAAGGAGAGTGGCCAGCCAATAATGGTCCCTCTCCTTGATCCGAAGAATACGAGGATCCTTCCGCAGACTTTGCAGGATCAGGGAGGCCATGCAGCGTAGGTTTGCTGAGGCATTCGCTCCGGAGTCCTCTGGGTCACTAAGGACGACATGATCCGCAGCCACCTCCTCCCAGCCACGTACAAGTCCACTGGTTTCTTGGGACTGTAAATGATCCCTAAAAGACTGCTGCTGATGATGCTGAGTGCCAGCCTCCACCTCCATGCTGACACAATCCTCCTCCTCCTCCTCCTCCTCTTCCTGTGCGATGGGTGGGACAGAAGGAACACTGTCTGGGTAAAGGGGGCCTTGAGAGGCAAGGAAGTCCTCCTCTTCCTGCCTCTGTTCTGCCTCAAGTGCCCTGTCCATTATTCCACGCAGCGTGTGCTCCAACAGGTGGACAAGAGGTACAGTGTCACTGATGCATGCACTGTCACTGCTCACCATCCTCGTGGCCTCCTCAAATGGTGCCAGGACAGTGCATGCATCCCTGATCATGCCCCACTGGCGTGGAGAAAAAAAACCAAGCTCCCCTGACCCTGTCCTGGTGCCGTAGTCGCACAGGTACTCATTGATGGCCCTCTGCTGCGTGTGCAGCCGCTGCAGCATGGCCAACGTTGAGTTCCACCTGGTGGGCATGTCACATATAAGGCGGTTCTTGGGCAGGTTCAACTCCTTTTGCAGCTCAGCCAGGCGAGCACTGGCATTATAAGATCTGCGGAAATGCACACAGACTTTCCTGGCCTGCCTCAGGACATCCTGTAAGCCCGGGTACCTGCCCAAGAACCGCTGCACCACCAGGTTAAGGACGTGAGCCACACAGGGCACATGGGTCAGTTGTCCCTGTCGGAGGGCGGAGAGGAGGTTGGTGCCATTGTCGCAAACCACCATTCCTGGCTTAAGCTGGCGTGGCGTCAACCACCTCTCGGCCTGGCCCTGCAGAGCAGACAGGACCTCTGCCCCAGTGTGGCTTCTGTCCCCCAAACACACCAGCGCAAGCACGGCATGGCATCTTTTTGCCTGCGTACTTGCGTAGCCCCTTGAAAGGCTACGGAGCACCGCTGGTTCATAGGACAAACCACAGGAAGAGGCCATGGAGAAAGAAGAAGAGGAGGGGGTGGAGGAGAGAGGTGTGTCACAACCAGTAGTAGCATTTTGGAGGCGTGGCGGTGGAACAACCTCTAACACTACTGCACCTTGTCCTGCATCCTTCCCAGCTGCCAAAAGAGTGACCCAATGGGCCGTGAAAGAAAGGTAACGTCCCTGTCCATGCCTGCTGGACCATGAGTCAGCGGTAATATGCACCTTACCGCTGACGCCCTGTCCAGCGAGGCCAAGACATTGCCTTCCACATGCCGGTAGAGAGCCGGAATAGCCTTCCGTGAGAAAAAGTGGCATTTGGGAACCTGCCACTGAGGAACCGCACATTGCACAAACTCACGGAAGGGGGCCGAGTCTACCAACTGAAAAGGCAGCAGTTGAAGCGCTAGCAATTTAGCCAAGCTAGCATTCAACCGCTGGGCATGTGGATGGCTGGGAGTGAACTTCTTTCGACGGTCCAGCAGCTGGGGCAGGGAAATTTGCCTGCTAGAATCGGACGTCGGTGTACTGCTAGCAGAGTGGCCGCAAGTACTTGGCTGTGACACACCTAATTCTACACCTTCATTCCTCTCAGTGCATGTTTCAGAGAGGACTGAAGTTATAGTGGGGTTGGAGATCCCAGCTGATGCGGTGCAAGGAGAGGTCCGCTTTGTTCTTTGGTGTGGGTCTTTGAGGTAGGCTTGCCAACGAGCTGCATGGCAGGTCAACATATGTCTGGTCAGGCATGTGGTACCCAAGCGGCTGATGTTTTGGCCACGCGATATACGCTTGAGACATATGTTGCAAACAGCAGCTGTGCGATCTGATGCACTAGCCTCAAAAAAGGCCCACACCAAAGAACTTTTTGAATGACGGGCAGAGGCAGCGCCCTGCACAGGCGGAGCTCTGCGGTGTGATTCCGTCGGTGTACTGCCCTTACGCTGGCCACCAAAGGGCATCCTGCCTCGTTGGAGATGTGCCTCCTCCTCATCCTCCTCCTCCTCCTCCTCTCTCCTATTAGGCACCCACGTGGAGTCAGTGACCTCATCATCCCCTCCCTCCTCATCACTGGAGCCAATCTGGCAGTATGCTGCAGCTGCTGGAACATGACTGCCAGATTGGTGTCCTTCTTGAGCATCCCCTCTGTCTGCTCTCACGCTACTGCCTTCCTGTAGCTGGGTTTCATCATCAGACCCTTCGAAACGCTGGGCATCCAACTGGAGCATGTACCCAACACTGTGCTCAAACAGTTTGGGGGACTCCTCAGGAGGAGGACATGGTGGGTCTAGGGAAGGAGTGACTGATGATGAGTCTGACATTGATACCAGGGAAGAGGACGCTTTGGCAGCTGCTTTGCCAGTACCCTGAGCCTGGGTGAGAGAGGATGAGGAGGAGGAGGAGGGCTTGGTCATCCACTCTACCAAGTCTTCGGCATGATGTGGCTCAACATGTCCAGCTGCCGAAAAGAAGGACAAGCGTGTCCCATGGCCATGTGCTGATGACAATGCACCGCGTCCACGACCAGCACTGTTGCCCCCAGACACAGAGCCTGCTTGCCCTCTTTTATTGCCTCCTGACTGTCTGCCTCTCCTTGTTTGCCTTCCAGACATTCTAATAGATGGCCTGCAGGGAGATGGGAAAAAAGCAATAAGGGCTACCTTCAGGTGTCCTTCTCTGTCCCTTTACTTAAGGATTTCTAAATATGGTTGAGGATGATTGCTTTTGCACAGAATAGCACAACGACAATTTCCCTGACTGTCCAAAAAACAAGGATTTCAAAGATGGTTGATGAGGAATGCTTTAGCACACTATAGCACAAGGAGAATTTCCCTCACTGTCCTTCCCTGTCCCTAGAAACAAGGATTCGCACAGTAAAACACACTGACACTCTCCCTACCTATAGTTTTCTGTCCCTAGAAAAAATGTTTTTTTAAAGCACACTATAGCACAAGGAGAATTTCCCTCACTGTCCTTCCCTGTCCCTAGAAACAAGGATTATCACAGTGAAAGAAACTGACACTCTTCCTACCTATAGTTTTCTGTCCCTAGAAAAAATGTTTTTTTAAAGCACACTATAGCACAAGGAGAATTTCCCTCACTTTCCTTCCCTGTCCCTAGAAACAAGGATTATCACAGTGAAAGAAACTGACACTCTTCCTACCTATAGTTTTCTGTCCCTAGAAAAAATGTTTTTTTAAAGCACACTATAGCACAAGGAGAATTTCCCTCACTGTCCTTCCCTGTCCCTAGAAACAAGGATTCGCACAGTAAAACACACTGACACTCTCCCTACCTATAGTTTTCTGTCCCTAGAAAAAATGTTTTTTTAAAAGCACACTATAGCACAAGGAGAATTTCCCTCACTGTCCTTCCCTGTCCCTAGAAACAAGGATTCGCACAGTAAAACACACTGACACTCTCCCTACCTATAGTTTTCTGTCCCTAGAAAAAATGTTTTTTTAAAGCACACTATAGCACAAGGAGAATTTCCCTCACTGTCCTTCCCTGTCCCTAGAAACAAAAATTCGCACAGTAAAACACACTGACACTCTCCCTACCTATAGTTTTCTGTCCCTAGAAAAAATGTTTTTTTAAAGCACACTATAGCACAAGGAGAATTTCCCTCACTGTCCTTCCCTGTCCCTAGAAACAAGGATTCGCACAGTAAAACACACTGACACTCTCCCTACCTATAGTTTTCTGTCCCTAGAAATTTTTTTTTTTTAAAGCACACTATAGCACAAGGAGAATTTCCCTCACTGTCCTTCCCTGTCCCTAGAAACAAGGATTCGCACAGTAAAACACACTGACACTCTCCCTACCTATAGTTTTCTGTCCCTAGAAAAAATGTTTTTTTAAAGCACACTATAGCACAAGGAGAATTCCCTCACTGTCCTTCCCTGTCCCTAGAAACAAGGATTCGCACAGTAAAACACACTGACACTCTCCCTACCTATCCTTCTCTTTCCCTAAACTAAAGGAATCCAGGTTAAGCAAGAAAAAATAAATGTCACTGTCCCTGCCTATGCTTCTCTTTCCCTGCTCCGGAACACACTACACTAGGCCGCCGTGCTGGCGGCCTTTTATAGTGTGGGGCGTGTACTAAACACCCTCAGCAATAATTGGCCACACGCATCCTGCCTGTGGCCAATCATTGCTCTCCTCGCTGCCGGCGCTGTGATTGGCCAAGCATGCGGGGTCACAGTGCATGCTTGGCCAATCACAGCGCCTGGATGACACTGCGATGGCGTAGTGCAATGTGGGCCGTTCGCGTCACTCAAATTTGGCGCGAACGGCCCAAATCGTTCGATCTTCGTCGAACGATCGAACAGCCGATGTTCGAGTCGAACGTATGTTCGACTCGAACACGAAGCTCATCCCTACCTGTCTATAGGAATCACTTTCTATGGTGGCAGACACAGAAAAAGAAGTAGCATCAGCGGGGAACCCCAGAAGAGGAGGTTCAGGGCTGCTCTGTGCAATACCATTGCACAGAGCAGGTGAGTTTAAGATGTTTGTTCTTTTAATGAAAATTGTCTTTAACCACCTAATGACCGTCCAATGGCACATTTACTGCTACAGAGTGGCTGTTCTGTGCAGAATCATGTATATATACGTGATTCTGACACTTTTGCATAGGGGGCGTGCGCATGCCGCTGCCGGTGTGCCGCTTCTGCTGTGATTAGTCACAGCAGAAGCCGATCAGCAGGTGCCGCCCAATGGATGTCTGCCTGCACCCGCCGATCGTGAAGAAGACATATAGGACGGTGCTCTGCCTATGTGAACATGACAGAGCACCTTTTTGACAAAGCAAAGCAGAGAATAAAATCCATCACATCCCTTAGTAAAATCACCTCACACAGAACACAAAAACACTGGCTGGCACATGTTTAACCTTTTGTTCACCCTAGATGTTTAATCCCTTCCCAGCCAGTGTTATTGTCACAATGACAGTGCATATTTTTAGCACTGATCACTGTATTAGTGCCACTGGTTCCTACAAAGTGTCAAAAGTGTCAGTTAATGTCCGATTGTTTGCCACAATATCACAGTCCTGCTGGCTCTGATCACCCCCATTACTAGTATAAAAAAAAAAAGAAAATAATAAATAAAAATTCCAGTATATATCACATAGTTTGTAGATGCTATAACTTTCATGCAAACCAATCAATATATGCTTATTGGAATTATTTTTTTACCAAAAATATGTAGCGGAATACATATTGGCCTAAATTTATGAAGAAATTTGATCTTTTAATTTTTTCATTAGATATGTTTTATAGCAGAAAGTAAAAAATATTGCTTTTTTTTTTTTTTTTTTTTAAATGGTCAAAAACGCAGTGGTAATCAAATACCACCAAAAGAAAGCTCTATTTGTGGGAAAAAATTGTTTATTAAAGTAACAGTGCCATATCGTAAAAAATGGCCTAGTGATGAAAGGGGGGGGGGGTAAATCTTCTGGAGGTCAAGTGGTTAAAACCGCTTTAAGAAAATACATTGAAATAACCTGAGCCCTGTTATTTTAGCATTTAAACACAAAATACTTGCTTGGTCTAGACACCTCCATACCTCAAAATAATTAATTTATTCAAAATATTTCTTATAAAATTGTTCTATATTTCCTTTAACTCTCCTGCTCAGGTTCCTAAACACAATTTTCAAGAATTTAACCCCTTGATAAACTCAATTATCTGGCACCCCAAGCCACTCAGACTCACCCTTTTCTACAACTTCCAATATCTCTGCGTGACTTGGCACTTCCAGACATTACAGTACTTAGTCCTCCAATTGGTGTATATACATTGGTGGCTATTTCCACAATTGAACAATGCAGCAAGTGCCACAGAGGTTGCTGTAATCTCTCCATATGAACTCCCTCAAAACTTATTCATAATCAAACACTGCATACCATTGAAAGTATTTCCATCTTGAATATTTTTCTTAAACTTACTTCAATAGCAAATAAAACCAGTTTCTCTACCTACCCTATCTGGAATAACACAAGGCTTGAACACCTTTTTTTGCGATACTGCATGGATCTTAGTGGCCCACGTTTGGGTTTAAATATGTACAGTACATCAGTTATACCTGCAAGGAACCTTCAAACGTGTTTGAAACAAGAGTGAAACATCCCAGATGCCCAGCAGTATACATACCTTCAACCTAGGCATGCTGCTGGTCTTTCCTTCTGAAATTGTGGCCTAGTAAAAAAGGCCATGCTTCCATGCTGTATATAGAGTTTGTACAATATGTCTGGAATTTGTTTCAGAAATAATTAACTCTAATTTTTATTTCACAATAAAACATGCCTGGTATTTCATTTGAAACTGCATGTCAGGAACCATGAATCAGACCGAGTCAGAAAATGCAGTAAAAATTACACTATTTAATGTAGTGGTAAAAATGGTACAAATAGCAAACGTAGTCAAAACATAACCAGGGTTCGGTAACCAAATCGGGTAGTCAGAACAAGCCAGGAAACAGGGAGCCAGAGATCAGTGTAGTCAGAGCAGCAGACAGGATCAGAAACCAGAAGAGACGTCAGCCAGGAACACAGCAGAGAGTCTCTCGATATGTTGACCAAGGCGAAGGCATAGGAGATCTAATCCAGGCAGCTTAAATAGCCAGCAGGGTTTGTTAACAAGCAGGATATGATCACCAGATGAGTCACTGTGGAATGATGAGTACTGGCAATTAATCGACAGCTGAGCAGCCTGAGCTCGGAGAAGGCCCTGAAACTAGGCCTATTAAAGCTGCTTACATGGTGTACATCTAGTTTGTACAATATTTATATTTGTCTTTGAATGAATACAATCTTATTTTTATTCCATGATAAAACCCACCTGGTCTTTCCCACTTAAACTGTGGCCTGGTAAAAGGTGTTCATATTCTGTACCAGGTCTGCAAAATATTTTAATTTTGTCCCTGAAATAATACACTTTGTTTTTTTATTAAACCTGTCTGATCTGACCCTTTTATTCTAGGCATTCTAAAGTTGCTTACATAGTATGCATTCCTTCTGGAAAAAAATGTTTGGCTTTTGTCTCTGAATTATTACACTCAAATTGTTATTTCATCATAAACATTCCTGGTCTTTTCATCTAAAATTGTGGCTTTGTTAAAAGCCTTACATATTGTGGTCTGTAAAAAAATTCTAAATTCTGTCACTGAAATAGTACTCTATATTTTTATTTTTGCAGTAAAACCTGCCCAGTCTCTTCCTTTTAAACTAGGCCTGCTAAAGTGTGAATCTTGTCTGTACAATATTTTTTAATTTTTTTTTCTTTGAAATAATATATATATATATATATTTTTTAATCAGATAATTTTTATTAATTTTTAACATTGACACATTAAAAAAAAAAAACACAAATAACATCCCATATTACACAAATATTACATTAAAAAAAGGCCCCGAACAACCCACACAAAACCTTGGAGCATAAAGCATATAAATCAATTATTGCTTACTAAATAAAATAGACTAAATACTTGGTCACTCACAGCCATACATTCATATAGAGCAATACTTATGGTGCACAGTGATCTATACTTATGACATAGACTCAAGCCATTGAGACCAGATAACATCAAACTTCCTCATGGATTTCCTTAAGAAATACAGTAGGTATGTTTTTCAAAGGAGATAGTCCTATTAAGATCAAAAATCCAATTGGATAAAGTAGGGGGATAGGGGGGAGATCCATTTAAGAGCAATCTGTTTGCACGCCACAAAAAGGGCTTGTCTATTAGTATTAACAATAGGAGGCGTATATATACGAGAATCGTGGTAGCCCAGTAGGCACACAATTGGGATATTGACATCCAGAAGCCCATAAAAAAGTACCAACCACCTTTGCTCAATATCTCTGGAGTTTAGGGCAGCGCCACAAAAGATGTATCAGTGTACCTGTATTACCACATCTAGCACAACTTGGCTCAAATCTCAACCCTATATTGTACAAAAATTGAGGAGTTATATATATCCTGTGAAGGATAAAGATCTGAGTTAGTCTCTGTGATGGAGAGAGAGAAAAAAGAGGTGAGGACCGAAGGATATTATCCCAAACCTCCTCAGAGATAGGGCCAATATCTTGTTCCCACCCAGCCCTAGGGCGAATGGGAAAATGTAATAGAAATTGATCCAACAGCGCCCTATAAGTCACAGAGGTAAGACCTTTGGTTAAACTTGCTTGTACTATCTTATCCATAACAGATATGGGAGAAAATATTATCTTACCCATGGAAAATTGGACGGACCCCTAGGGCATGACGCAGTTGGAGAAATTAATAAAACCAATTTGAGTGCAAAGGAAATTCTCCCCTTAGCTCCTCAAAGGTTTTAAGGAGAACATTACTATATAGTTGAGTTAGAGTGGTTAGTCCAGCTTTTTCCCATCATGGAAACATATGATACCCATGACTAAGTCACGAGACGTGTGAGGCAACCCGTAAGGGGAGGAGCCGAATCACACTACCAGCGGCACTCGGATGTGGTCCCAGCTGGAGCTGTGAAGGAAAAGCATTTACTGAGCTGAACGGTGGCTGTTTATGTGATACAACCCTTTTTTGGTCACGTGAGTGAAAGCGCTGTGTGCTTAACATTACATCTGTGTGTGAGAGCACTGCGCAATGAGGTTTGTTTCCCTTTTGTCTTCCATGATCCATCTTTATGAGGTATAATCAAGACTTCTCAAGATATTTAATCTGACAGTTGTGCTGATCTGTGAATAACTGGAGGAGTGGGATTTAGTGAAGGAGTGCTCTGTTTGGTCAACACAAAAGGACTGTGATAACTGTTATGTTAATATCCTTAGTGTTTTGGTGCGAAGCAGCATCACCAGCAGCAGTTCCTTTCCAAGCTGTTTTTTTGTTATTTGATTTGTCTACTCATTGCATATGAGTGATCATTATTAGGGTCTCTGCATTATATATCAATTTAGCACATTAATTTCAGCACTATTTCAGCACTGTTTGCACATTTGGATATTTTTTGCAGGTTGCATCTTGGTCACATTATTATTTTAATGATATATGTTACAATTGGTTCACTTAGGGTTGATTTACAGCGCATCAATATCACATTGCAACTTCACTTATATGTTATCAGACACATTGATTGATTGCAGCTGAATCATTTGGTTATCCTTGGTTTGTTTCGCATATTTGATTGCCCTGGCACCATTTTAGCGCTTTAGTATTTTTATATACTATCAGATGTCAGCTAATTGCCAGCTCCCATCTCTCCACAGTGATCCACCTGTTGATGATCTGCTCGTCAGCTCTGCCTACTTAAAGCCTTCCAGTTCATTTGCTCTCTGCCTTTGCCTGTGTTAACATCACAAGAGACTTTCTCCTGCGTTCCTGCTGAAGACCTGCTTGACTGACGTTCCCTCTGGCTACAGATCCTGCTTGCTGTACTACTACCTTTATCGCTGGCTCTTGGACATTGGCTTGGCCGACTACCCGATCCGGTTACTGAACTCTGGCTATGTTTTGACTACGCTTACTCTGTTTACCTTTTTATTGTCTCAGACAGGGGAAGTCAGTTTGTGTCCCGGTTCTGGCGAGCCTTTTGTGCACAGTTGGGAATTCAGCTTGCTTTCTCCTCTGCGTATCACCCGCAGTCTAATGGGGCCACAGAACGAGCCAATCAGTCCTTGGAGCAATTCCTGCATTGCTATATTTCTGACTATCACAACAACTGGTCAGACCTCTTACAATGGGCAGAGTTTGCTCACAATAGCGCTCTAAATTCTGCTTCCCCTTTGTCCCCGTTTTATGGCGAACTATGGTTTTCAACCTTCCATGTTGCCTGACCTGTTTGTTCCTCAGAGTATTCCTGCTTTAGAGGAACATCTCCATGGTCTTCCTTCCACTTGGTTACAAGTCCAGGAGGCTTTGCGACAGGCTAATGAGAGGTACAGACTCCACGCTGACCGCAGACATCTCCCTGCACCTTCCTACCAGGTCGGGGACAGGGTCTGACTGTCATCTCGCAACCTCTGACTTTGTGTTCCTTCTCTGAAGTTCGCACCTCGGTTTATTGGGCCTTTCCGTATCCTTCGCAGGATAAACCCAGTGGCTTACGCGTTGGACCTTCCTTCCAATATGCATATCTCTAATGTGTTTCATGTCTCCTTATTGAAACCTTTGGTCTGCAACCGTTTTACCACCTCGGTGCTACGTCCTCACCCTATACAGGTTGAGAACCATGAGGAGTATGAAGTACAGTCCATTGTTGACTCCCGTAGGTTCCGTGGGCGCATACAGTACCTGGTGCATTGGAAGGGTCACGGTCCGGAGGATGGCTCTTGGGTCCCATCCTCGGACGTACATGCCCCTGTCCTCCTCTGTGATTTCCATAGAAGTTTTCCCCTCAAGCCCGGTGGTCCTCCGAGGGGGAGGCGTCGTTGAGGAGGGGGTACTGTCAGGGCTGGGCTCAGCCCTTCCTTCTCTGTGTTGGCAGCTCAGATATCAGCTAATTGCCAGCTCCCATCTCCCATCTCTCCACAGTGATCCACCTGTTGATGATCTGCTCGTCAGCTCTGCCTACTTAAAGCCTTCCAGTTCATTTGCTCTGCCTTCACCTGTGTTAACATCACAAGAGACTTTCTCCTGCGTTCCTGCTGAAGACCTGCTTGACTGACGTTCCCTCTGGCTACAGATCGTGCTTGCTGTACTGCTACCTTTATCGCTGGCTCTTGGACATTGGCTTGGCCGACTACCCGATCTGGTTACTGAACTCTGGCTATGTTTTGACTACACTTACTCTGTTTACCTTTTTATTTTTATTATTAAACAAGTGTGATTTACCTGTACTTCTGTCTCGGTCTGATTCATGTTTTCTGACACTTATAAGACAAGCTAGAGGCTCTATGGCAATAGAAAAAAGCAGGGGGGACAATGGGCACCCCTGCCTGGTGCCCCTAAAGAGTCTAAAATTTAGAAGACTGTAGACAATTGACGCCCTAGGAGCAGTATATAACAACCGGACCCATTGGCCAAAGATAGAGCCAAGACCAAAATTTCAAAGATGGCCCACTCAACACTATCTAAGACCTTAATGGCATCCAGTGTTAAAAAACCACGGTCAGAATATTGCGAGACCGGAACCTGCATATCTAAATAGGCACGTCTAATATTCAGCTCCGTTGACATGTCTGACATAAACCCAGCCTGGTCTGAATGGATAATATGCTTAATGACATTATTTCGTCAAATAGAGAGTACGTTAGCAAGAATTTTAACATCTGTAAATAATAAAGAGATTGGTCTATAGGATTCAGGATATAGCAGATTTTTATCTTTCTTAGGTATGACTACTATAACAGCATTGGTCATAGAGTCTGGCTGTCCCATACCAAAGGCCTCATTTAGTGTGTTAAGGAGGGCTGGAAGCAGCCCCTCATTATATTTTTTAATAGATCTCAATAGTGAGACCATCAATCCCTGGAGCTTTAGACTTAGAAAAACTGGTTATTGTATTTTCAAGTTCTTGTAAAGTGAGTGGAGCATTAAGAATTTCCAGATCTTCCACTGAGAGAACCGGAAGATTAAGAGTATCCAGATAAGTAGACAACTCATCCGGAGTATAGTTGACTCTAGAGGTATATAGATCCTGATAGTAGAACTGAAAGATAGATATAATGGAGCTAGTCTCATTAGTAATCTCTCCCTCTCCATTCATCAAAGCTAAAACATGAGTAAGATTAGACTGAGACCGCACTATTTGAGCCAGCAGCCTACCATTCGCATCTTCGCCTCTCCCTCAGCTCAACTCAATCTCTTCCGAAAAAACAGTTTAATCCTCGCCCAGCGTTCCAACAATTCATTGAAGCTTATTTGAGATGATAGCCACTCCTGTTAGCTATTCAAAGAAGGGTACTGAATATAGGTTCCATAACAAATACAAGCTGGCAACTCAACAGCTTCTCCACAGAAAATGTTATTGTAGCATTATAGCAATAACATCATCCAAAATACTGACGCGTTTCGGCCTAATGCCGCGTGCACACGATTGTTTTTAATGTCATTTTCAAAAACAACGTTTTTCTCGACGTGATTTTTCTTGTTTCCTCTTAAGCCTGTCTTGCATACACACGTTCATTAAAAAAAACGCTCGAGCAAAGCGCAGTGACGTACAACACGTACGACGGCACTATAAAGGGGAAGTTCCGTTCGATTGGCGCCACCCTTCATGTTAGTAAAGTTTGTTGAGCGACGATTCGCGCTTTTCAGCCTCGTGCTTTTCAGTCCGTTACAGCGTGACGAATGTGCTATCTTCATAACGAACGCTAGTTTTACCAGAAAGAGCGCTCCCGTCTCATACTTGATTCTGAGCATGCACGTTTTTTTTCCCCTCGTAAAAGCATACACACTACCGTTTTTCACGTCGTTAAAAAAAACAACGTGAAAAACGACGTGAAAAAATAGAGCAGGTTCTCATTTTTTTAGGCCATTTTTCACGTCGTTAAAAATGCTCTGGAGCCTGCACACGATCGTTTTTAATGCCCAATTTAAAAAATGGCATTTTTAACGACGTGAAAAACGATCATGTGTACGCGGCATCAGCCTTCATCAAAAGCATAAAAACAGGTATATATAAATTTAGACAACAAAAAGGAGAAAGGAATGGGACTTTGTATGAGGTATGTCACTGAATTATTACCTTGTTCATATTGATCATTGTATTGTTTATTGATTACAAATCAAGTTAAAAAGTGTAAATCTTTAGTAAAGGACACAATATACTGTAAATAACAGTTTGCTTGTATGAATATACAATTATTATACAAAGTAAAACAACATGATTAGCAGTACAATTTCATAAGACATTCATCCATAAACATAAGCAATTGCTCTTAGTGACCCAAATTTGTCTGGGTATCACTTTGATGTATACTCGATGCACGTTTTATCATCAGGAGTAAAATGCCAATCATCAGGAGTAAAATGCCATGAAATTAAATCAATAACATATCTATAAATATAGGATACCCTTTAAACGGAGAACCATCTCTCAAAAAAGGTCTATAACTTTCAATGCGGCCCAATAGTGATGCCCAACCTATGTCCAAGGGAGGACAAGGGACAGGTCAGCACAGTGGTGTAGTGGTTAGCACTTTCACCTAGCAGCAAAAGGGTTGCTGGTTTAAATCCCGACCACGATACCATCTGCCTGGAGTTTGCATTTTCTCCCTGTGTCTGCGTGGGTTTCCTCCGGGTACTCCGGTTTCCGTCCACACTCCAAAGACATGCTGGTAGGTTAATTGGATCTTGTCCCAGTATATATGTGAACGAATGTATGTCCAAGCGTGTCGAGATCCTACGGGGTAAATGACCGCACCAGCCAGGCAGACACTGGCTGCAACAAGCGCCTTGAGGAGATTCAGTTCGCATTTGTAGCGCTATACAAGTCACTCATTCATTCATTCATTCATTCATGATCTCCCCCGGGGCTGAGGTGAGGAATCCCATTCAGACCAGAGACAGCAGCCAGTTGAAGACCTCACGACCATGTGAACTGTAAAATGAACCTGAAGAGTGTGCGATTCTTTGGATGTGAGCATGCCTGGGATCCCTCTCGTGTGAATGGCCCATGTGAAATGGCCAGCCCGAGACACTTTTATCCCTGGTAAGGGGCGGGTCCCCACCAACGTCATGAAAACCCACCAAAGCGGCGGGAAATGGCGAAAAGCTTTGTCTCCATCCACGGCATGCAAATCCGCTGTGGAACCAAGCAAGTCCCAGCCCCAACTAGATGGAAAGGGGGAATCCACTCCATGCTCAGGTATATATAAAGAAACAACCCTCCTGAAATGAGAGGGACAGTATTAGCTTGATTAAAAAATCATCTTGTTAATTGGTTACAGATGGAAATGATCAAAACCTGAGTCAGATAATCACATGTGACAGGGGGTTAAAACAGGAAGCACAAGATGTTAACCATTAAAGTCCTACTGATGCAACAGTGGAAAAATTTCAATACAAAATAAATAATATATTTCAAAGACTTATTTCAAAAACAGGCTAACATCCATCCTGTTGTTTATACCCAACGGCATCCTGGTATTTAACGTGTGTATCCACCACACCTCTCGTTGGAGCCGGGTTGCGATGGGTGTTCCCCCTCATGCAGATTGCTTGATTTTTTCTAGACTGAAGAAAGAAAAGGTGTCAAGATTACCTCCATGCACTTAAAATGTTTTGATACATTTGAAATGTTTTTGGCATTTGGATTAACAGTGTCATTATAATGTTCTGAAACCCTGATTCGTAAATGACGAATGGTACACCCCGCACACTGTATCTGACAGGCACTACATTCCAATACATACATACTGAATTATCAGTGCCCTGATTATCAGTGCCAATGTCCCTTTAACTCAATCAATTTTTTGTCTCTCTTCATCTCTCCTCACGCTGTCAGTGTGAGGAGAAAAAAGCCGATAACCGGCTTCTGTTTACATTGTGATCAGCTGTCATTGGAGACAGCTGATCAATTGGTAAAGGACCACTGTGACTGGCCCTTTACCCTGATCTGTGATCAGCTGAGTCCAAAGGACTCAATGATCACAGAGCGAACCGCCTGGGGAGCGCGATCATGGGAGGATGTCAATAGACACCCTCCCGCCGAAGTAAGTATCTGTCATTCGGCTATAGCACGGGTGTGAAGGGGTTAAATTGTAGGCTAGTGAAAAGGCTTACATACCATGCATTAGGAACCTATTGCCGCTAATCTCCAAATAGTTTTGTTATTATTGCATCTTTTACTTAATAGTGCAAATATGAGGCACAAATACACTGCTTACCACTAGGGATGAGCTGAACACCCCCTAGTTTGGTTCGCATCAGAACAGGCAATAAATTTGTTCAAACATCCGAACACCGTTAAAGTCTATGGGACTCGAACATGAAAAATCTAAAGTACTAATTTTAAAGGCTTATATGCATATTATTGTCATAAAAAGTGTTTGGGCACCCGGGTCCTGCCCCAGGGGACATGTATCAATGCAAAAAAAAGTTTTAAAAACTGACGTTTTTTCGGGAGCAGTGATTTTAATAATGCTTAACCACTTAAGCCCCGGACCATTTGGTAGCTAGAGGACCAGAGGTGAATTCAGAATTTTGCACTGCGCTGCTTTAACTGTAAATTGTGCGGACATGCAATGTTGTACCCAAACGAAATTTGCGTCCTTTTCTTCCCACAAATAGAGCTTTCTTTTAATGGTATTTGATTGCCTCTGCGATTTTTATTTTTTGCGATATAAACGGAAAAAGACCGAAAATTTTGAAAAAAAATGATATTTTCTACTTTTTGTTATAAGAAAAATCGAATAAACTCAATTGTAGTCATACATTTAGGCCAAAATGTATTCAGCCACATGTTTTTAGTAAAAAAAATGTCAATAAGCGTATATTTATTGGTTTGCGCAAAAGTTATAGAGTTTACAAACTAGGGTACATTTTCTGAAATTTACACAGCTTTAAATTTATGACTGCCTATCTCAATTCTTGAGGTGCTAAAATGACAGGGCAGTACAAAACCCCCCCAAATGACCCCATTTTGGAAAGTAGACACCCCAAGGAAATTGCTGAGAGGCATGTTGAGCCCATTGAATTTTTTATTTTTTTGTCCCAAGTGATTGAATAATGACTAAAAAAAAAAAAAAAAAAAAAAATTACAAAAAGTTGTCACTAAATGATATATTGCTCACACATGCCATGGTTATATGTGGAATTTCACCCCAAAATACATTTTGCTGCTTCTCCTGAGTACGGGGATACCACATGTGTGGGACTTTTTGGGAGCCTAGCCGCGTACGGGACCCCGGAAACCAAGCACCGCCTTCAGGATTTCTAAGGGCGCAAATTTTTGATTTCACTCCTCACTACCTATCACAGTTTCGAAGGCCATAAAATGCCAAAATAGCACAAAACCCCCCCAAATGACCCCATTTTAGAAAGTAGACACCCCAAGGAAATTGCTGAGAGGCCTGTTGAGCCCATTGAATATAATTTTTTTTGTCCCAAGTGATTAAATAATGACCAAAAAAAAAAAAAAAAATTACAAAAAGTTGTCACTAAATGATATATTGCTCACACATGCCATGGTTATATGTGGAATTACACCCCAAAATACATTTTTCTGCTTCTCCTGAGTACGGGGATACCACATGTGTGGGACTTTTTAGGAGCCTAGCCGCGTACGGGACCCCGAAAACCAAGCACCGCCTTCAGGATTTCTAGGCACAAATTTTTGATTTCACTCCTCACTACCTATCACAGTTTCGAAGGCTATAAAATGCCAAAATCGCACAAAACCCCCCCAAATGACCCCATTTTGGAATATAGACACCCCAAGCTATTTGCTGAGAGGAATGGTGAGTATTTTACAGCTCTCATTTGTTTTTGAAAATGAAGAAAGAAAATATATATATATATATATATTTTTTTTCAATTTTCAAAACTTTGTGACAAAAAGCGAGATCTGCAAAATACTCACAATACCTCTCAGCAAATAGCTTGGGGTGTCTACTTTCCAAAATGGGGTCATTTGGGGGGGTTTTGTGCTATCTGGGCATTCCATGGCCTCCGAAACTGTGATAGGCAGTGAGAAGTGAAATCAAAAATTTACACCCTTAGAAAGCCTGAAGGCGGTGCTTGGTTTTTGGGGTCCCGTACGCGGCTAGGCTCCCAAAAAGTCTCACACATGTGGTATCCCCGTACTCAGGAGAAGCAACAGAATGTATTTTGGGGTGTAATTCCACATATGCCCATGGCATGTTTGAGCAATATATCATTTAGTGACAACTTTGTGCAAAAATAAAAAATAAAAATTGTCGTTTTTCCGCAACTTGTGTCCACATATAAAATATTCCATGGACTCGACATGCCTCTCAGTATATAGCTTGGGGTGTCTACTTTCCAAAATGGGGTCATTTGGGGGGGTTTTGAACTGTTCTGGCATTTTATACACAACATTAGGAAGCTTACATCCACTCTTCTAACCACTTGAAGACAAAGCCCTTTTTGACACTTTTTTTTACATGAAAGCATTTTTTTTTTTTGCAAGAAAATTATGTTGAACCCCCAAACATTATATATATATTTTTAAAGCAAAGGCCCTACAGATTAAAATGGTGGGTGTTGCATTTTTTTTTTCTACACAGTATTTGCGCAGCGATTTTTCAAACGCATTTTTTGGGTTAAAAAATACACTTTTTTAATTTTAATGCACTAAAACACACTATATTGCCCAAATGTTTGATGAAATAAAAAAGATGATCTTAGGCCGAGTACATAGATACCAAACACGACATGCTTTAAAATTTCGCACAAACGCGCATTGGCGACAAACTACATACATTTTTAAAAGCCTTTAAAAGCCTTTACAGGTTACCCCAGTAGATTTACTGAGGAGGTCTACTGCTAAAATGATTGCCCTCGATCTGACCTTCGCGGTGATACCTCACATGCATGGTGCAATTGCTGTTTACATATGACGCCAGACCGACGCTTGCGTTCGCCATTGGGCAAGAGCAGGGCAGGACAGGGGTGCTTTTTTTTTTTTTTTTTTTTTTTTTTTTTTTTTTATTATTAATTTTGCTTTTTTATTTTATTTTTAAATTGTTCCTTCCAAGTATTTTTTTTTTTTTATCATTTTTATTGTTATCTCAGGGAATGTAAATATCCCCTATGATAGCAATAGGTAGTGACAGGTACTCTTTTTTTGAAAAAACTGGGGTCTTCTAGACCCTAGATTTTTCCTCTGCCCTCAAAGCATCTGACCACACCAAGATCGGTGTGATAAAATGCTTTCCCAATTTCCCAATGGCGCTTTTTATATCCGGGGGGGGCATTCCCTCCCACTGCTTGTAAAAGCAGTCCAGAGGCTAATTAGCCGCTAGGATTGCTTTTACATGAAAGCTGGCCGCAGGCTGAAAAGAATGATACCAAGATGATACCTAAACCCGCAGGCATCATTCCGGTATAAACATTCAAAGTTCACCAACATACCAGTACGTTGCTGGTCCTTGTTGGACATGTATTGTAATCTTTTTATTTCATGCAGCCAGTTGGCTGAACGAAAAAAGAGATTGATCGGTGGGTATGCCCACCATTAGAATACCGCCCTTCATCCACCCACTTCCAATGATGGGCATACACGCACCATTTATATATGCCGAAGCATGGGGGCATCCTCCCGCAAAAAAGTTATGCCGCACACACATGGTCGGACTTTTCCACGGGCAAGCCTCCGTCGGAATTTCGACCGTATGTACGCGGCATTAGGAGCAAAATCGCTCCTCCGCCCCTGCTGCCCCAATGCTTCGGCATATTTGCTTTTTTTTTTTAACTGTGGTGGTGAAATCACCTCCTACAGCACTGGAGTCGCAGGGATCAGGCCTGTCTCTGC
The DNA here is from genome assembly GCA_029206835.1 of Rana muscosa. Taxonomy (NCBI): domain Eukaryota; kingdom Metazoa; phylum Chordata; class Amphibia; order Anura; family Ranidae; genus Rana; species Rana muscosa. The sequence goes on along the minus strand of CM055122.1, from coordinate 1,240,126,021 downwards.
GAACGCTGCAGTTATGTGTGTTTTTGTTTTGTAAGTGACAGTGATCGATCGATACTGCACTTGGGTGGCCTGGGCTGGACGGAGGGGCAAAACGCAGGTGCCAGCAGGTATCTGGGCTGATCCCGCTAACACTGCGTTTTTGGGAACCCTAAACTGCTGGGGACGCTAGTATAGATCTGATCAGATCAGATATTGATCTGTTCAGATACTATACCACTAAGGGGGGTGTATGCTTCACGCGTGGGTGTTAGCGTTACTGGCACTAACCTGACGCTGCCTGGGGTGTGACTCAGACCCTCTCTGACGCTAAAACCTAATTGATATCACCCGCCGGGCGATCAGGGGGTTAAACCTTTATTGGGTTATATACACGGCGGGTGCCCTGACACTATAAAAAGCAAACTAACTAACCAGCGTCACCCGTAACACTTATATGGTGATCACTGGTGAAAGGGTTAACTAGGGGCAATCAGGGGGTTAAAACCTTTATTAGATAATATATGGGGGTACCTGACGCTATAAAAACCTGCGGCGAACCTAAAAAAAATTACCAGCTACCGATCTGCATCACCGACACTAAGACAGCGTTTAGAAAAACGATTGCTTAGCGACAGTGGTGATGGGGGTGAAAGGGTTACCTGGGGGGGGCGATCAAGGGGGTTAAACCTTTATTAGATAATATATTGGGGTACCTGACGCTATAAAAACCTGCGGCGGACCTAAAAAAAAATACTGGCTACGATCTGCATCACCGACACTAAGACAGCGTTTAGAAAAACAATTGCTTAGCGACAGTGGTGATAGGGGGTGAAAGGGTTACCTGGGGGGCGATCAAGGGGGTTAAACCTTTATTAGATAATATATTGGGGTACCTGACGCTATAAAAACCTGCGGTGAACCTAAAAAAAATTACCGGCTACCGATCTGCATCACAGACACTAAGACAGCGTTTAGAAAAACGATCGCTTAGTGACAGTGGTGATAGGGGGTGAAAGGGTTACCTGGGGGGCGATCAAGGGGGTTACACCTTTATTAGATAATATATTGGGGTACCTGATGCTATAAAAACATGCGGCGAACCTAAAAAAAATTACTGGCTACGATCTGCATCACCGACACTAAGACAGCGTTTAGAAAAACAATTGCTTAGCGACAGTGGTGATAGGGGGTGAAAGGGTTACCTGGGGGGTGATCAAGGGGGTTAAACCTTTATTAGATAATATATTGGGGTACCTGACGCTATAAAAACCTGCGGCGAACCTAAAAAAAATTACTGGCTGCCGATCGGCATCACTGACGCTAAGACAGCGATCAGAAAAATTATCGCTAAGCGACAGTGGTGATAGGGGGTGAAAGGGTTATCTGGGGGGGTGATCAGGGGGTTAAACCTTTATTAGGGGGGGTTAGGGGGCTACACTGGACCTAAGACTAAACTTTGGTGACACTTTTACAGTCACAAATGTCACTGATTGCAGTGATCACTAAATAAATGGTCACTGCAATCAGTGACACTGTGACTGGGGGCTGGGGGGGTGATCTGGGGGGTGATCTGGGGTGTCTGGGGGGGCCTGGGGGGGCGATTTATGTCCCTATGTGTCCTGGTGTCAGTGTAGTGTTGTGTGCACTGACCTGATATCTTCTCTTGTACGGCGCTCGGTATATGTGAGCGCCGCACCAGAGATGACATCACTTCCTCCTGCTCCCTCTGTCTGACACAGACAGAGGGGGCATTTCCATTCGCCGGGAGCGATCGCGAGGGGGTGGCCAGAAACGAATGGCTGCCCCCTCATCCCGGAACGCTCCCGGACACTTAGCCACCGCTCACTGTATAGAAGGGGGGTCCGATTGGACCCCCCAACTGTACAAAGGCAATCACGTACACTCTACGTGATTGTGCCTGTCGGTGCCATTCTGCCGACGTATATATACAGTGAGTGGTCGTTAAGTGGTTAAAGTGAAACAATAAAAGTAAAATATTACTTTACATTTCGTACCTAGGGGGTGTGTATAGTATGCCTGTAAAGTAGCACGTGTTTCCCATGCTTAGAACTGTCCCTGCACAAAGTGTAATTTCTGAAGGAAAAAAAGTAATTTAAAAGCATTCGCGGCTAATGAATTGTCGGCTCCCGGCAATACAGAGAAAAGTAATTGAAAGTCATTGATAAAAAATAAAAAAAATGCGTGGGGGTCCCCCCCAAATTCAATTACTAGGCCCTTTAGGTCTGGTATGGATATTAAGGGGAACCCTGCGTCAAATTTAAAAAATAAATTACGTGGGGTTCCCCCCAAAAATCCATACCAGACCCTTTATCCGAGCACGCAACCTGGCAGGCTGCAGGAAAAGAGGGGGAAGAGAGAGCGCCCCCCCCTCCTGAACCATACCAGGCCACATGCCCTCAACATGGGAAGGATGCTTTGGGGGTCTGTGACCCCTCAAAGCATCATGTCCCCATGTTGATGCGGACAAGAGCCTCATCCCCACATCCCTTGCCCAGTGGTTATGGGGGTCTGCGGGCGGGGGGCTTATCAGAATCTGGAAGACTCCTTTAACAAAAGAGACCCCCAGATCCTGCCCCCCCCTATGTGAACTGGTAAGAGGTACATTGTACCCCTACCATTTCACAAAGAAAGTGTAAAAAAATTTAAAAAAAACACACAGACACCGTTGGGATAAGTCCTTTATTAAAAAAATAAAATAAAAAAAAAGATTCCAGCGATGGTAATCCACTCTCGGTCTCCACTCCAACACTGTTGGTATCCTGCGATGGATGCTCTCCTCTCCGGGGTCCAGCAGTGGATGATCTCCTCTCCATCCAGGTCCAGGCTCCAGCAATGGGATGTCCAGTGCAGCGCATCCTGTCTCCACCGGAGACACCCCGGGAATATCGTCGCCCCAAACACTTTTTATGACAATAACTTGCATATAAGCCTTTAAAATTAGCACTTTAGAGGGTGTTCCGAATTTGCCACGAACACCCCAAATTGTTCGCTGTTCGGCGAACGGACGAACAGGCAATGTTCGAGTCGAACATGAGTTCAACTCGAACTTGAAGCTCATCCCTACTGGACAGTATCTGTATTATATTTTTCATACAAACAAATTAAAAGGTCTGAAGTCACCAGTGATACACCTCCATCCCTAATATATATATATATATATATATACATATATATATATATTGTGGCAGAGCGAGGCTCTGTCCCAATGAAAAAAGGGTTAAAGTGGACACAGAGTCTGCATATCGGCTGAGTGCAGAGCTACAGAGCGTAGATTTAAAAACTGAGAAAACTGTGCTGGCAGTTTTCTTGGATCTTGCTATTTCTACATGGGGCTCTATGGCTTGGAGATCCTTCAGAGTCTTGGGTGGGATGGGATCTCCAACCCTGTGTCCGGGTCTTGTGGACAGCCAGCATGGTGTGTGCTCAGGTGCACACAACCAATATAATGAGGGGCTGGTGAGAGCAGAGTGGAGGATGGTGGAGGAGAGTGAGCAGCTTGCTAACTGCAGTGGCTGCTAGTGAGTGTCTCTGTGTGAGGATAAATGCTGTGTGCGTTGAAGGGCTTTAAGCTGTGTGCGTCCAAGGAGACAGAAGCTGTGTGCATTAAGGGACTTCAAGCTGTGTGCGTTTAAGAAGCCCAAAGCTGTGTGCATCCAAGACTGTGAGACTGGAAGATCTAGTGGTTTAAAGGTATCAGTACCTAAAGCAAGCAGAGGAACTGCTAACAAGAGAGCCAGGTGGCTTGGTATGTTTTTCTTATTTTTGGACTGCTAAATGAAGTTAAACCCCTGCGTGGGAATACTGAAGGGACATTTTGCTTTTGTTTTTCTGGTTAAATAAACGTGGGCTACCAGGCCCTTAACTAGAATGCCTGTCTGATATGGACTCACTGCATAAAAATGCATCTATCCACTTGAGCTAAAACACCCCAATATCACAATATATATATATATATATATATATATATATACAAAAAGGAGTCGCCCATGGGACTTTAAATGAGGTGGTCACAGTTTGCCACTGAGTGACAAAAGTAATTGCAGTAAAAATGTTTATTGAACATACATGGATATATATGTCTCAATAATATGCCAAAATTAGTAAGGCGAGCGTCAAGTTATATAATGTAATAATGTTTTATATGAGAGCATGTATACTCTAGCAAAGTATGTATGTCAAAACTTACTAAATAGGCAGAGTAGGCACAGGTTATACAATTTTTTGCATGGAAACATATGTGTACTAACCTGATCCAATAATGGAGCAGACATAGAGACCATGGGTAAGAAAGGAAATCCTGAAAAAATGTGTGTAATTTTGGCATATTATTGAGACATATACATCTATGTTTACAGCTGATATCTATCAACTTACATACTGAGACAATTAGGACCATTCCCCTTCACCTATGCCATGTCTGCCGCCTGGCGTCCCCCCTGGGGGTACCCGTGTCCGTCTTCTCCCCCTCAGCTCCCGTGCCATACTCTGGCTGCTGCTGTCCATTTGGCGGTTCAGCGATGGAGACTCTGGTTTTGTTCATTGGTAAGTATTGGGCCGTTTTGTTCTGACCCATTCTACCATTGTTCTTACATTTACCACTGTGACACATCTCTTTGTTTATTTAGATACATCTCATCTGCATCCACCCCTGATAAGCGAGCTATGATCTTGCGAAACGTGCGTCGGGTTTCTTCGATTCTTGTATATGTATATACTCCATGTCATGATGTTTTGTATCAACTTTACTTATTCTTTTTGTCATGTGCCATTCATTGACTGAGCTAATATGCTATATTATCCATGTATGTACATTCATTTTCAATAAACATTTTTACTGCAATTACTTTTGTTACTCAGTGGCAAACTGTGACCACCTAATTTAAAGTCCCAATGGGCGACTCCTTTTTTGTATATACATTTTTCATATTCTTGTATTCACTCAAATTGCAGAATTTGCAAACTTTTCACCTTGCATTTAATTTATAGAACTTTTGTTTCAAAAATAAATCTTAAAGAAAAATGTTATTATTATTATTATTATTACTTTTAATGTCTGAACATCAAGAGTTAAAAGTATGAGGCGGTTGCTGAAAGTCAAAATAATGGCAGCTGAGCACTTTATCTGTTCTGCTTTGCTTTTCTGTCTCATGACAACTGTTCTCTACTGGAGATTTGCACAGTTTCCACAGATTAAATACGTTTATTTGCTTGGCTACTGAAGTGCAGAAGGACAATCAGATAGCATAGGGATTTCCAAAAAGCTTTATCAAAATGTGAATTATTTCTGCAAATATACTTTTACTCTGTAGATAGCTAGACCTTCAAGAGACCTTTGTCCATGGATTCCTATGCTTTCAAAAATCTCTGCCAATAATAAAAGAACAGATACATATAAAAATGCAAAACTGTACAAAAGAGTATATATTTGAGTAATAACTTTCCTTCACCTGTTTCATAACCAACAGATCTGGATTTAGATGGAATACTTGGCTAAAGTAAAAATCAGTTTTATTTTTCCACTGACTTTTCAGCTGCTGCAGTATTATCTTTAATTATGTAGTTGTATACAAAACCAAACAATAAACCATACAATAACATTGACATGATGGGGTTAGACAGTGGAACCTTGGATTACGAGCATAATCCATTCCAGGAGAATGCTTGTAATCCAAAGCACTCGCATATAAAAGCGAGTTTCCCCATAGAAGTCAATGGAAAGGAAGATAATTTGTTTCGCACTGACTTCTATTGCATGCAATACTGCATATGGCCAGAGGTGGGGGGGCGCCGAAGAGCCTCGGAAATACTCGGGGACAGCTCAGCTGATCTCAGAAACCCTCGGAAAGGCTCGGAAACACTTGGGGACTGAGTGTTTCTGAGTATTTCCGAGTGCTTCCGAGTATTTCCGAATGGCTCCGAATCATTCCAAGTGTCACCAGCGCCACTGCACCTCTGGCAAAATGTGGTACTGCACACCACATTATCTTGAATTCTGCTCGTATTGCGAGACAACACTCGCAAACCGAGGCAGATTTTTTTTTTTAAAAATTGCTCGTCTTTCAAAACGCTTGTTAACCACATTACTCATAAACCAAGGTTCCACTGTATTTTACTTCTGATCTTATTGCTGGAAATGTTGACATTATCAAGTGTATCACTAGTTAGGGCCCATTCAGGCCACAACACATGTTTTATGTTGTTGAGGTGTATTGTGTTAGGCTGCCCATATATTCTTAACTGGTTGTAAATGAACCTAAATTTACTTCAATTCACAAAAGAATAGGTGCTGCTCTATAGGTTTAAATGCAAGGCAATGCTAAGCACAAATTATTTTCATCTGTTCTTTGTGGTATGCTATAGCACAGTGTGGTTAATAAAGAATGGCAATTCTTTGTAAAGCAGTACCCCCATAAGGGCTGCTAATAGATTCTATACCCTATTGGTTACCTCGACTCTGCAAATCCTCTCTTACCTCTGACACCTTGGGTTCCATCCTGTCACAGCTGTGATATTAAATAGAGACCCACACAATATCAATGAAGCAAATCAGATACGTTTACTGAGATGGAAAACACACCGAAAACTGCATAGGTAACTCAGCTTACTTTAACAATGTACAGTATATGTCTCATATATCATTATGCATGAATACTTAACATAAACACACTACAAGACCTATGTGGACAGGTGGACAGAGGAGTAAATACCCAACACTGTATTTCACGTGTCGAATCTCTCCCCTCTGTGTCCTCAACACACAGACCAGCAAACTGTAAAATATCAACAACAGTATAAACCCAAATAATATCCTATAGGGTGGCTCCCTGTAATAGTTCAATGCAATGTTTGCAACTGAGCAGAGGAAGTTCTGCACAAAAGAGAGAGAAAGGAATTGTACCTTTTGTTCCAGATATCTTCCACTAGCTTGCGTTCTTTGTAGTGCAGCAAATAGTAATCCAAGATATAAAAGGCAATAAGAATGAACTAAAACTGCGCCTTATCCAAATAAATGATAACTGGTGTATATTCCTCCTTTACCTGTAACAAAAGGATGTCCCCAATGCTGATTATAAAGCACGATTGGTGTATTGACCCCAAGCGCCTGCTGTTTGCGGCCTGTGTAGAAGTAGATTCACATCCATGGAACTACAAGCACCACCAGCCAGTCTGTATAAGTATTACTCAACAGTATTGTTGTTATCTATGCCCACTCACCACTACGAACGTCAGATGAATGAATCAGATGAAAAGAGGGTTCCAGCCGGCATTCTCTGTTCTGTAGAAATGGTGGCGCCGAGCCACGCTGCAGCTCCCTGTAGACTGGATTGCAGGTACCTCCGGATGGTCCGGAACACACACCGGTCCACTGTCCTGGAATAGTGATGCTGTCCTCAGAGATCCCTCTGGGGCTGGCTATCCGGCTCCCCGCTATGTAGACCACAGATTGTCAGCACTCCCTGTCACACAGACCTCCTGCTGGCAGGGTCAGAATGGCATCTAGAGAGAGCGAATCTGGCCGCACCAGCCCTTTTTATTTCCTCTACCAGCAGGCTGTTGTGTGCACACAGCATTCTGTTACCTGTAGTTCAGATTAATCCTGCTCGCAGTGTCACTTCCTCATCCCAGACTACATGTTCCATGATGCTCTGCTCTGGGTCTTCACACAAGAGAAAAGAACACACATAGAGTCCAGCATGCACTAGAGGGAGCCAAACCAATTATAACCATAAAGAACTGTCCCTTACTCATAAGCATAGTAAGAAAACCTTGGCTACACACTCCCCCCACTTAAACTCTTTGGTCGCCAAAGACATGGAGAAATCCATCCTAAACTTATTAAGGAGAAAAGAGATTGTTAATAACTTTACAATAACATCAACCACAATCTCGATTTAGCAGGTATTGACACACCTCTGGATTTAGCTGAAACCATCTATACAAATTTTCAGTTAACTCAAAATTCGATTTTTGAACAGGCCAGGGCAATTGCCGTGTCCCACCCATTGGTGTCAGAGGTCAGAGCAGAGTTGCCCCCCACCCAATTAACAGTGGGGGGTGTAGAAATGGGAGCTTGCCTGCGAATAGTATAAATCAGTTCTCCAGAGCTCTCTCCCAACGTGTTATAGGTGAGTCTCTTGGGAGGAAGTACATCTCGCCTCAGCCAAACTGGTGAATACTTTTCAGCAGTCTGAACAAGATCCTCTGTTGTTTCCTTGGCACTGTCCTGGATATCAGGCTCCATTGGAAAATCCGTACTTGCGGGTTCAGGACCTGGCGAAGGACAAACGACATCAATCCTCTCAAGAGGAACAGAGGGAATTTCCTGACAGTCTCCATTCTCCCTTTTCGGACAAGAACCTCCAACCTCAATAGGACAGCATACTTCAGGTACTGGCAAAAGTTCACAAGAGAAGTCTATCAAATCCCCAGTTTCTTTCTCGGGGGTTGGGCTAACTCTCTCAGTTTTGATCCTATCAGCTCCCCTTAAAGGTGGTAGATACTCCAGCTCTGAACTGAGAGACCGGCATGCCAATTTAGTTACCTTAGTCGTCGTTTTAGGTGACACTTTGGTTGACACTTCCCCTTTCGTCTTCTCTTTCAAAATGCTAGCCTCCGGATCATTCTCTGCAAGCCACAACCAAAAGGGCACAGTCACTATATTTTCCTCTTTTTCAATCCTCATTTTTCCTGATGATAACACAGGGCTAGGAACTTGCGGTGGTACATATTCTTCTTCAAACTCATCCTCCTCATCTATCAGAGCGGCAGGGGTTGTAACTTGCTTCTGTGAGCGAGTCCTGGGTGGAGTTGGCCTTGGAGGGGACAACAAAGGTACTTGAGGTACTCTGATAATGGAAGTAGATGATTTCTATGCCACATCTTCAAAGGCCCCCTTTGCCTTTCAGGTCTGCTTTGATATACTGGTAGCCCAGGGAGTTGTTTACAAATAACCTAAGGTTGCTGCCTCAATCGATCGGCAAACTTATGTTTCCCTGGTACCCCCAGGTTTTTCAGCAACACTCGATCTTCCGGTTGTAAATCCTGTATTCTCACTTTCAAATCAAAGTTCCACTTATTTCTTGATTCCCTAGTAGAGGCATATTCCATAGATTTCTCATATGCCTGTCGCAGGTTCTTCTGCAATCTGTCAACATAGCCTTTGTGGGATGTCAAAGAGACGTTGTCAATTGAAGTTCCAAAAGCCAAAAAAGCAGGAAGACAAGCTTCTCTCCCAAACATGAGGCCATAGGGGGAATAACCAGTGGCATCCAGGGCCGGGGCTACCACTAGGCGAAGTAGGCAGCCGCCTAGGGGCGCACTACCACCTAGGGCGCAACCTCAGCCTCTGTCCTGTGTGATTGTGTGAGCTAGGCTCTCCTCTCTCCTGATCGCTGGCCTGGCCCCATTCAGTGTGCCGCCACGGCGCCACCAAATTCCCCCCATGTGTAGCGCAGAGCGCCCCGCCGAGCTGTCACATCTCCTCAGTCCTCAGACAGGTATAATCACACAGCGCCGCTCCGGGACTCCTTTGCTCCAGCCTGTCCCTCTGGTGCGGCGCTGTGTGTCTTGTGTGTGCAGCGGAGGGGCGGGGCTGAGGAGTAGCTGACTGACCTCCCGCCTAGTGAGGACTCCATGGAGCGGGTGGATGGCATTGGCGGCGGCGCGGCGCTGGCCTGGCCCTGGCGGGGACTCCGTGGAGAGGATGGATGGCGCTGGCCTGGCCCCTGAGCAGAGCCCTGATGATGGCTGATGAAGCACCAGAGCAGAGGTAAGGAGGAGGACGGATCGATCTACATGCTGTATGAGGGGGAGGGGGGAGTGTGTTTGAGTAGTGCAGGAAGTAGAAGTCAGGGGGGGTCAGTGTATGTGTCCTGTAAGGGGGGGTCAGTGTATGTGTCATGTAAGGGGGGGGTCAGTGTATGTGTCCTGTAAGGGGGGGTCAATGTATGTGTCCTGTAAGGGGGGGTCAGTGTATGTGTCATGTAAGGGGGGGTCAGTGTATGTGTCCTGTAAGGGGGGGTCAATGTATGTGTCCTGTAAGGGGGGGTCACTGTATGTGTCCTGTAAGGGGGGGTCACTGTATGTGTCATGTAAGGGGGGGTCACTGTATGTGTCCTGTAAGGGGGGGTCAGTGTATGTGTCCTGTAAGGGGGGGTCAGTGTATGTGTCATGTAAGGGGGGGTCAGTGTATGTGTCCTGTAAGGGGGGGTCAATGTATGTGTCATGTAAGGGGGGGTCACTGTATGTGTCCTGTAAGGGGGGGTCAGTGTATGTGTCCTGTAAGGGGGGGTCAGTGTATGTGTCATGTAAGGGGGGGTCAGTGTATGTGTCCTGTAAGGGGGGGTCAATGTATGTGTCCTGTAAGGGGGGGTCACTGTATGTGTCCTGTAAGGGGGGGTCACTGTATGTGTCATGTAAGGGGGGGTCAGTGTATGTGTCCTGTAAGGGGGGGTCAGTGTATGTGTCCTGTAAGGGGGGGTCAGTGTATGTGTCCTGTAAGGGGGGGTCAGTGTATGTGTCCTGTAAGGGGGGGTCAGTGTATGTGTCCTGTAAGGGGGGGTCAGTGTATGTGTCCTGTAAGGGGGGGTCAGTGTATGTGTCATGTAAGGGGGGTCAGTGTATGTGTCCTGTAAGGGGGGGTCAGTGTATGTGTCCTGTAAGGGGGGGTCAGTGTATGTGTCCTGTAAGGGGGGGTCAGTGTATGTGTCCTGTAAGGGGGGGTTACTATATGTGTCATGTAAGGGGGGGTCACTGTATGTGTCCTATAGGGGGGGGGGTCAGTGTATGTGTGCTGTAAGGGGGGGTCAGTTTATGTGTCCTGTAGGGGGGGTCAGTGTATGTGTCCTGTAAGGGGGGGGTCAGTGTATGTGTCCTGTAAGGGGGGGGTCAGTGTATGTGTCCTGTAAGGGGGGGGTCAGTGTATGTGTCCTGTAAGGGGGGGTCAGTGTATGTGTCCTGTAAGGGGGGGTCAGTGTATGTGTCCTGTAAGGGGGGGTCAGTGTATGTGTCCTGTAAGGGGGGGTCAGTGTATGTGTCCTGTAAGGGGGGGTCAGTGTATGTGTCCTGTAAGGGGGGGTCAGTGTATGTGTCCTGTAAGGGGGGTCAGTGTATGTGTCATGTAAGGGGGGGGTCAGTGTATGTGTCAGGTAAGGGGAGGGGGTCAGTGTAATTGTCAGGTGGGTTAGTGTAGGGGACAGGGGGTTAGTGTATGCCAGGGGGTCAGATAGGTCACATGTGTTGCAAGGGCAGGTTAAAGTGGAGTCAGGGGCGCAGCCGGGGGGGCGGCAAAATTAGGTTTCGCCTAGGGTGTCAAAGATCCTTGCACCAGCCCTGGTGGCATCACTCACAGTACTGTTGTAAGCATGCACCATTGCTGCGATATGGTTACACCAATGCTGCTTCTTTTCTGGAGGCAAAGTCCCCAACATATTCAATAAAGTTCCATTGAACCTTTCAGGCTGAGGATCCCCCTGAGGGTGGTATGGTGTAGTACGAGATTAATGGATGCCCAACAGGGTGCACAGTTAATGAAATAGTTGACTCTCAAAGTCTCTTCCTTGATCAGAATAGATCCATACAGGAAATCCATAAGGCACGAAAAACTTCTCCACAAGAACTTTAGCCACAGTGCTCGCCTTCTGATCTTTGGTAGGGTATGCCTGTGTATAACGTGTAAAATGATCAGTCACCACCAGGATACTGTTTATTCCACCTGTATCAGGTTCCAGGCACAGGAAGTCAATGCAAACCAACTCTAATGGCTCAAGGCTCTGCAAGTGGCCCATTGGGGTAGCCCTGACTGGCAGTGTCTTACGCTGAATACAAACTAAACAGGAGTAAAAATAACTCTCTACCTCCCCTCTTATGTTAGGCCAGTAAAACATATCTTTAATCAGGTGGAACGTCCTTTCTTTCGCTAAATGATTATCATGTAGGGAAGTCAGAACAGTTGGGCGATGTTTCTCAGGAAGGAACAACTGCCATTTCTCCTCCTTATCCCCTGAAGGGCATCGCCTATACAACACTCCATCCTTTAACTGCAATCTGTTCCATTCCCTATGTAGAATCTTTGCTCCATTCACAGGGCTCTTCAACAATAGTCCGGGGTCCTGCTTGTTCAGGGCATGGATAGCCAGATGGCATAGCAGATCCTGATCCTTCCTCAACTCCCTTTTTGTCAACTGAGGTAGGCTTTATCCTCAAACTTGCGTCAGCCCACAGTAGTGCCTAGGTATTCCAGAGGGATGAACTCCGATATACTCAGCAGTCACACCTCCCTTCATCTTCTGAGCCACGCCCTGACACAAGGCCCGCACACCCTCTTCAGTCACAAAGGCCCAATCCTCCAACACTTCTTCCTTCCTATGAGGCCTGCGGGACAAAGCATCTGCATCTTGATTTCCTAGTCGAGGTCGGTACATCAAAATGAACTTGAATCCTGCCAAGGCTGCCAACCATCTGTGCCCTGTAGCATCTAGTTTGGCTGAAGTCAAGATGTATGTTAAGGGATTATTGTCAGTCTTTACAATTCCAATTCCCCAAATCTCCAATTCTTCAAGTTTGCGTAGAGGAATGTGATTCAGGTGTTTGTCATAGATGTCTTGATATAGCAGCGTGACCTGAGCCCCAGTATCTAACAAGGCCCTGGTGTAAATACATTCTATTTGTACAGACACAATCGGGGATGGCCACACTAACTTCTCTGGAAAGCTTTCTACATTGTTTCTGGTAGAGTTGGGTTTGCAGTCCCCCTTGGATGTATTCTTTGGGGACCTAAAAGTAACCCTAGGCGGTGACACTGGGTTGTTTCTAGTAGAGTTGTGTTTGCAATCTTTCTTAGGTGTGCTCTGAGAGGACCTAACCGTGGCCCTAGGTAGCGGCAAAGCATTGACCCTCTGTGCCCGGGTCCCTGACCCCGGTGCCGGGTTGCTTGACTGCAAGAATGGGGAGGGTATGGGTGCCAAATAGGGATGAGCTACGAGTTCGAGTCGAACCCATGTTCGACTCGAACATCGCCTGTTCGGCTGTTCGGCGAATTTCGAACATTATGGGCCGTTCGCGCCAAATTTGAGTGGCGCGTCACGGCCCATAATTCACTGCGGCATCGCAGTGCATTGCTGGCTGATGATTGGCCAAGCATGCACTATGACCCGCATGCTTGGCCAATCACAGCACCATAAGTACAGAGAGACGTAATTGGCCAAAACCAGGGTGGCTTTGGCCAATCAGGGCTCAGAGGAGTAGGTACACGCCCAACACTATATAAGGCCGCCAGCGTGGCGGCCTTGTGTAGTGTGTTGCGCCATTGGTTAGAAGACAGAGAGAGAGAGAGAGAGACAGTGTAATTTGATTTGAGTTAGATAGAGCAGGCAGCCGAGTCAGTTAGCTGCAGTTACAGTGTGTAGAGGATATATATGCATCCTAGGTGTTGTATATATATTTACACACTGTATTCAGTTTAGCTAGATCCGTTCCTGTTATTCTCTATACTGACAGGCAGGCAGATGATTGTGGTAGCTGCAGTATTTTCACTTAGTTTACTGTGTTCTTTGCACAGCGTGCACCTAAAGGTACCTGAATACTATTGCTGTTCTCATACTAATACCACAGGCAGGGAGCTGCATTATTTTCACTTAGTATACTATGTCCTTTGCACAGCGTGCACCTAAAGGAACCTCAATACAATTGTTGGTGTTCTCATACTAATACCACAGGCAGGGAGCTGCATTATTTTCATTTAGTGTACTGTGTCCTTTGCACAGTGTGCACCTAAAGGTACCTGAATACAATTGTTGTTCTCATACTAATACCACAGGCAGGGAGCTGCATTATTTTCATTTTGTGTACTGAGTCCTTTGCACAGCGTGCACCTAAAGGTACCTGAATACAATTGGTGGTGTTCTCATACTAATACCACAGGCAGGGAGCTGCAAGTATTTTCACTTACTGTACTGTGCCCTTTGCACAGCGTGCACCTAAAGGTACCTGAATACAATTGCAGTTCTCATACTAATACCACAGGCAGGGAGCTGCATTATTTTCATTTAGTGTACTGTGTCCTTTGCACAGCGTGCACCTAAAGGCACCTGAATACAATTGGTGGTGTTCTCATACTAATACCACAGGCAGGGAGCTGCAAGTATTTTCACTTAGTGTACTGTGTCCTTTGCACAGCGTGCACCTAAAGGTACCTGAATACAATTGGTGGTGTTCTCATACTAATACCACAGGCAGGGAGCTGCATTAGTTTAATTTAGTGTACTGTGTCCTTTGCACAGCGTGCACCTAAAGGTACCTGAATACAATTGGTGGTGTTCTCATACTAATACCACAGGCAGTGAGCTGCATTATTTTCACTTAGTGTACTGTGTCCTTTGCACAGCATGCACCTAAAGGTACCTGAATACAATTGGGGGTGTTCTCATACTAATACCACAGGCAGGGAGCTGCATTATTTTCATTTAGTGTACTGTGTCCTTTGCACAGCATGCACCTAAAGGTACCTGAATACAATTGGGGGTGTTCTCATACTAATACCACAGGCAGGGAGCTGCATTATTTTCATTTAGTGTACTGTGTCCTTTGCAGTGCGTGCACCTAAAGGTACCTGAATACAATTGGTAGTGTTCTCATACTAATACCACAGGCAGGGAGCTGCATTAATTTCATTTAGTGTACTGTGTCCTTTGCACAGCGTGCACCTAAAGGTACCTGAATACAATTGGTGGTGTTCTCATACTAATACCACAGGCAGGGCGCTGCAAGTATTTTCATTTAGTGTACGGTGTCCTCTGCACAGTGTGTACCTAAAACTAACTGAAGACAATTGCTGGTGTTCCCACCTTTGTGCAGCTACATCTCACTGCAGGCCATTAGTATGTCTGGAAGGTAAACAAGGAGAGGAAGACAGTCACAAGCCAATAAAAGAGGGCAAGCAGGCTCTGTGTCTAGAGGCAACAGTGCTGGTTGTGGACACGGTGCATCCTCATCAGCAGGTGGCCGTGGGACACGCTTGTCCTTCTTTTCGGCAGCTGGCCATGTTGATCCACAACATGCCGAACACTTGGTAGAGTGGATGACCAAGCCGTCCTCATCCTCCTCATCCTCTCTCACCCAGGCTCAGGGTACTTGCCTGGCAAAGCAGCTGCCAACGCGGCCTCTTCCTTCGGCTCAATGGCATCAGTCACTCCTTCCCTAGCCCCACCATGTCCTCCTGAGGAGTCCCCCGAACTGTTTGATCACAGTGTTGGGTACATGCTCCAGGAGAATGCCCAGCGTTTTGAAGGCTCCGATGATGGAACCCAGCTAGAGGAAGGCAGTAACGTGAGCCCAGAGAGAGGGGGTAGTATCGTGAACCCAGAGAGAGGGGGTGCCCAACAAGGACAGCAATCTGGCAGTCATGTTCCCCCAGCTGCAGCATACTGCCAAGTTTGCTCCAGTGATGAGGAGGGAGGGGATGATGAGGTCACTGACTCCACGTGGGTGCCTGATAGGAGAGAGTAGGAGGAGGAGGCACATCTCCAATGAGGCAGGATGCCCTCCAGGGGCCAGCTTAAGGGCAGCACACTGACTGCATCACACCGCAGAGGAAAGAAGTTCGCTCCCAGCCATCCACATACCCAGCGGTTGAATGCTAGCTTGGCTAAATTGCTAGCACTTCAACTGCTGCCTTTTCAGTTGGTAGACTCTGCCCACTTCCGTGAGTTTGCGGAATGTGCGGCTCCTCAGTGGCAGGTTCCCAAACGCCACTTTTTCTCACGGAAGGCGATTCCGGCTCTCTACCGGCATGTGGAAGGCAATGTCTTGGCCTCGCTGGACAGCGGTAAGGTGCATATTACCGCTGACACATGGTCCAGCAGGCATGGACAGGGTCATTACCTATCTTTCACGGCGCATTGGGTGACTCTGATGGCAGCTGGGAAGGATGCAGGACAAGGTGCAGTAGTATTGGAGGTTGTTCCGCCACCATGCCTCCAAAATGCTACTTCTGGTGATTCTGACAGACCTCTCTCCTCCACCCCCTTCTCTTCTTCTTCCTCCATGGCCTCTTCCTGTGCTTTGTCCTCTGAACCAGCGGTGCTCCGTAGGTGTTCAAGGGGCTACGCAAGTACGCAGGCCAAAAGATGCCATGCGGTGCTTGAGCTGGTGTGCTTGGGGGACAGGAGCCACACTGGGGCAGAGATTATGTCAGCTCTGCAGGGGAAGCCTCAGAGGTGGTTGACGCCACGCCAGCTAAAGCCAGGAAAGGTGGTTTGCGACAATGGCACCAACCTCCTCTCCACCCTCCGACAGGGACAACTGACCCATGTGCCCTGTTTAGCTCACGTCCTTAACTTGGTGGTGCAGCGGTTCTTGGGCAGGTACCCAGGCTTACAGGATGTCCTGAAGCAGGCCAGGAAACTCTGTGTGCATTTCCGCCAGTCATATAATGCCAGTGCTCGGCTGGCTGACCTCCAAAAGGAATACAACCTGCCCAATAACCGCCTTATCTGTGACATGCCCACCAGGTGGAACTCTACGTTGGCCATGCTGCAGTGGCTGCACACGCAGCAGAGGGCCATCAATGAGTATCTGTTGCAATATGGCACCAGGACACGGTCAGGGGAGCTTGGTTTTTTTTCCCTACGCCAGTGGGCCATGATCAGGGATGCATGCACTGTCCTGTCACCATTTGAGGAGGCCAAAACGATGGTGAGCAGTGACAGTGCATGCATCAGTGACACTTTTCCTCTTGTCCACCTGTTGCAGCACAGGCTGCGTGGAATAATGAACAGGGCACTTGAGGCAGAACAGAGGGAGGAAGAGGAGGACTTCCTTACCTCTCAAGGCCCCCTTTATCCAGACAGTGTTTCTGCTGGCCGGCCTATCACACCGGAAGAGGTTGAGGAGGAGGAGGAGGATTGCGTCAGCATGGAGGTGGAGCCTAGCACTCAGCATCAGCAGCAGTCTTCGAGGGAGCAATTACAGTCCCAAGAAACCCATGGACTTGTACGTGGCTGGGAGGAGGTGGCTGCGGATCATGTCGTCCTGAGGGACTCAGAGTACTCCGGACCGAATGCCTCAGCAAACCTACGCTGCATGGACTCCCTGATTCTGCAAAGCCTGCGGAAGGATCCTTGTATTCGTGCTATCAAGGAGAGGGATCATTACTGGCTGGCAACCCTCCTTGATCCACGTTACAAGGGTAAGGTTGCGGACCTTATCTTGCCGTCGCAGAGGGAGCAGAGGATGAAACATCTTTGGGAGGCCTTGCAGAAAGGTCTGTGCAACGCCTTCCCAGAGACTGGGAGGTTACAAATTCCTGGTCCTGGACAATGTGTTGCTGAGGCTTCGGTCAGTCAAAGAAGGAGCGGTGGAGAAGGTGGCCGTCTGACCGATGCGTTCAGATAATTTTTTAGTCCGCAGCCCCAAGGTATGATCGGTTCCAGCAACCATCGCCAGCGTCTGGTTTACATGGTGCAGGAATACCTAGGGGCAAGATCAGACTTGGACACCTTTCCCACCGAAAATCCCCTGGGTTACTGTGTCTTGAGGATGGATCACTGGCCAGAGCTTGCACAGTATGCAATTGAGCTACTGGCCTGTCCTGCTTCCAGCGTTCTTTCGGAACGCGCATTCAGTGCTGCTGGAGGCTTTGTAACAGATCACAGGGTGCGCCTGTTCACCGACTTGGTCAATCGACTGACCTTCATAAAAATGAATCAGTTTTGGATCACCACCAGCTACCAAGCACCAGATGCTGATGTAACAGAATATTTTTTTGAGAAATATTAGATCCCTTCAAGACTATGCTGATGCTGAGTGACTATCCTGTTATGCTGAGTGACTATCCTCTTTCTCCTGAATGATCATGCTGATAGCTTGTAAGAGCATTTTTGGTTCTGGGCACCGCCACCAGTGGCTAAGGCCCAATTTTTCAGACCCTGTTTAACAGGGGCGTGTAATTAAAATTTTCGATACAATACTTTGCAGCAGGACTCATTCCCATGCTCCAACTAGAGTATCTGTGAGGGGTTGCAGTGTTGTGGCCAGGGCCGTCGGAACAGGAGAGGCAAACCAAGCAACTGCTTGGGGCCTCCAGCTGGCCTGGGGCCCCAGCAGAGCGGCCCCCCTCCTGAGATCGGCGGCCCTCCCACCCGCGATTGGCGGCCCCCCCACCTGCGATCGGCGGCCCCCCACCCGCGATTGGCGCCCCCCCTCCCGCGATTGGCGCCCCCCTCCCGCGATTGGTGCCCCCCTCCCGCGATTGGCGGCCCCCCTCCCACGATCGGCGGCCCCCCCACCCGCGATTGGCGCCCCCCTCCCGCAATCGGTGGCCCCCCTCCCGCGATCGGCGGCCCCCCCTCATGTGATCCCCCCCCTGCCGCGATCGGTGGTCCCCGATCGGTGGTCCCCCTCCCGCGAACGGCGGCCCCTCCTCCCGCGATCGATGTCCCGTGTTAGCACCCCCCCTTCTAAATTAAAACCAAAAATCTGTAGAAATCTCAGTAGCACCCCTCCGCTTCTGAATTAAAAAACAAAATCTAAAAAAATTGTGTAGCAGCCCAAACCCCCCCCCCCCCCCTGCTTCTCAAAAAAAAAAAACAGTAGCCCCCCCCGCTTGGGGGCCCCAAATTCTCAATCTGCTTGGGGCCCCCAAATTCCTTCAAACGGCCCTGGTTGTGGCACCAGCGCCTAAGGCCCAATTTTTCTGCCCCTGTTTAACAGGGGCGTTTAATTACAATTTTTGATGCAATACATTGCAGCAGGGCTCATTCCTGCGCTCCAACTAGAGTATCTGTGAGGGGTTGCAGTTTTGTGGCACCAGCACCAGTGGCTAAGGTCCAATTTTTCAGCCCCTGTTTAATAGGGGCGTGTAATTACAATTCTTGATCTAATTTTTCACAGCAGGGCCCATTCCTGCGCCCACCAAGAGTAACTGTGAGGGCTTATAGTGTTGTGGCAACACCACCACCAAAGGCTCAATTTTTCTGCCCCTGTTCAACAGGTGCATGTAATTCATAAAAAATATATGCGTCTTAAAAATATAAAATGCATTAACAGCGCTATAAATGGAATACAAATTTCCACAAACTACATGTTTCCATATATTGCAGTATAAAACACGGTATAAAATATTCCTCTAAATCTAAAGAAAGAGGAGATAAATGACAATAACTGTATAGGCCAGTAAAGGAAAAAAAGGAGATATCAAAAAGTCCCTTTCTGGTCTTGAAACTGAGTAAGCAAAATAAATGTTCATCCAAATCTTGTGCAACACACTACACAGTTCATAATAACAGAAGGCTGGAATATGCTGTGTGCATCTTATCCATTCTATCCCTTCCTTGCTTGCACTTGTGCACTC
This sequence comes from Rana muscosa, assembly GCA_029206835.1. Classification (NCBI taxonomy): domain Eukaryota; kingdom Metazoa; phylum Chordata; class Amphibia; order Anura; family Ranidae; genus Rana; species Rana muscosa. Next base: position 1,240,106,673 of record CM055122.1, on the reverse strand, counting down.
CCTTATGGGAATCTACTCACCAGATGATGAGTTGGTAAAGGCCTGTAGGAAGATCTCTCTAGATCAGTGATGGCGAACCTTGGCACCCAAGATGTTTTGGAACTACATTTCCCATGATGCTCATGCACTCTTCAGTGTAGTTGAGCATCATGGGAAATGTAGTTCCAAAACATCTGGAGTGCCAAGGTTCACCATCACTGCTCTAGATGCTGTGGTAGAAAACTCCCTGGATAGGCGATGATCCTGTTGTCAGCCTGATTGCATGCAGCCGTGCAGGTCAGAGGATTTTTGAGTGTAGCAGTGCAGGCATGTGAAATGAAAAAGGGGTATGCACTACATAGTGTAAATCCGTTTATTTAAACATAAAAATTCCCCCACATACAAGAAATGCTTACAGGATAAAAGATCAAAAAAGGCTTGTCACAAATCACTTGGCATCCCCTCACTTGGGGCAGCGCTATCACGCTGTGTGTCTGCTCCTGTGAGCAGGGCCGGACTTACCATTGGGCTTGACTGGGCTCAAGCCTATGGGCCCCATCCACTAGGGGGCCCCTGTCTGCAGAGGCGGCTCTCTAATTAGGCAAAGGCTGGCGGGTGAGCTGCGAGCGGGCCGGCGTTCTGTCAGATTAGCGTGACAGAAAGAACATCACCGCCGACACACATTAAAAGTTCCCCCCCCCCGTTACAACCTCATCAGCGGCAGCAGCCAATAGCAGGCTCCATCACTGTCCTAGTTGGCACCACATTGCATGATGGGAGATGTAGTTCTCAACAGCACACACTAGACTCGGCCGGGCTGTGCCTACACGCTGCAGAGACTACACCTCCCAGAATGCACTGCAGGGCGGGCGCTCAAAGTGGACAGTCGGCTTCTCCTGAGTCCTGCTTGTAGTAGGGGATGGAAGACTCGGAAGAGTGATCAACCAGGAAAGTCACCCTAAATACCTACCTATATCACCAGCACCAGGTCAGCGACAGTGCCTCATACTTCTGTCAGTGCTGCCTATATGAGTGCAATGCATAACTTTCTATACTGCAGATCAATGCCTCATACCTTTCTCTGTGTCATGCATAACGTTATATACTGCTCCAGGTCAGTGCCTCATACCTTACTCATTGCAATTTTATCCTCAGTGCCTCTGTCAGTGTGACTTTATGGTCTGTGCCTTATGCCTCATTCAGTGCTAGGTGGAACTTTTTTATGATAAGTGCTTCAGGCTTCTGTTAGTGCAAGGTGCTACTTTATGGTTAGGGCCTCATGCCTCACTCAGTGCAAGGTGCAACTTTATAGTAGTCCATGTCTGATGCCTCTGTCAGTGCAAGGTGCAACTCTATGACCAATGCTCTCATGCCCTAGTCAGTGCCTCGCTAAGAGCCATGCATAACTATATACTGCATGAGTGCCCAATGCCTCGCTCGGTGCAAGGTGCTATTTTGTGGTTAGTGCCCCCCTCAGTGCAACCTTTTGGTATGTGCCTCATGCCTCACTCACTGCAATGTGCAACATAATGGTCGGTGTGCGTTGTCTGTCAGTGCAGGGTGCATCTTTATGGTCAGTGCCCCCATGCCCCTGTCAGTGCCACTTTAGGGTCAGTGCCACCATGCCTCACTAAGTGCCATGCATCGCTATATAATGTATGAGTGTCTAATGACCCTCTCAGTGCAAGGTGCATTTGACAGGCCTCCCCCATGACTCTGCTTTCTTTCTCCCTCCAGCCCTCATTCATCTCAGACTCTAACCACACCCCTTCCGAACCACGCCCATTTGAGCCACGCCCACTATTTTGCGTGAACCACGTCCATTTTTTGTAATGTATAGAAGGTAGCGCCCGAAAGTGACTCAAGCCCAGGGGCCCCCACCACCCTAAGTCCTGCCCTGCCTGTGAGTCCCGGGTTAACGCCAGCTAGTATGGACAACTAAGTCACCTCATCAGGTGCATGTAATTACAATTCTTGATCTAATATTTCACAGCAGGGCCCATTCCTGCGCCCACCAAGAGTAACTGTAAGGGCTTACAGTGTTGTGGCAACACCACCACCATCACCAAAGGCCCAATTTTTCTACCACTGTTCAACAATGGCATGTAATTACAATTCTTGATATAATAGTTCACAGCAGGGCCCATTCCAGCGCCCACCAACAGTAACTGTGAGGGCTTACAGTGTTGTGGCAACACTGACACCTAAGGACCAAATTTCTGCAGAGTATATACGGCAGGCCCCTACTTTCAAACATCCAACTTACAAACGACTCATACTTGCAAACGGAAAGAGACAACAGGAAGTGAGAGGAAATCTACCCCTAGGAAGGGAAATTCTCTCCTGTAAGAGTTAATATGGGAAAAAAACCTGTCTCCTTTCCACTGATGCTTTATCACCAATCCTTGTTTCACTAAAAACCCAAAATTTTCAACAAAAAAAAAATGTCATTGGGACAGAAAGTGAGGTGAAATGTTCTGAAGAGGTGCACAGACAGCAAAACAAATGTTGCAGGGGTTATAACCCTTCCCTATGTTTTCCAAAAAGCTTAAAAATGTATTTTTTGGCTGGAGCTACACTTTAAAAATGTACCAGTTCAAAATTACAAACAGATTCTACTTAACAACAAACCTAGAGTCCCTGTCTTGAACTGCCTGTATACTGCTGTTCAGAGTATATAGGGCCCCACGCCTTTCCTTTTTTTAATTTGGGTGCAGGGTTCCCCTTAATATCCATACAAGACCCAAAGGGGCTGGTAATGGGCTGGGGGGGGTACCCATGCCATTTTTTTAAATGATTTTCATCCGTATTCGTATTGCCAGGACCAGACATTACATTAAAGCCGCAAGCAGTTTTATTTTTTCCTTTAGAAATGTCATTTTGTGCAGGGACAGTTCTAAACATGGGAAACGTGCCAATTCAAAAGGCATACTATAGCCACCCCCCCCAGGTACAATATTTAAAGGAATATTTCACTTTTTTTTTTTTCACTTTAACCACTTCAATACCATGCACTTATACACCTTCCTGACCAAGCCAATTTTGAGCTTTCAGCGCTGTCACAATTTGAATGACAATTGCGCGGTCATGCAACACTGTACCCAAACATTTTTTTTATCATTTTGTTCCCACAAATAGAGCTCTCTTTCGGTGGTATTTGATCACCTCTGCGATTTTTATTTTTTGCATAACAAATATAAAAGAGCGAAAATTTTGAAAAAAAATAAGTTTTTATTTGTTTCTGTTAATTTTTTTTTGTAAATAAGTACCTTTTCTACTTCAATGATGGGCACTGATAAGGCGGCACTAACGGGCACTGATAAGGTGACACTGATGGGCACCGATGAGGTGGCACCAATGAGGTGGCACCGATGAGGTGGCACTGATGATGGGCACTGATAGGCGGCACTGATGAGCACTGATAGGCGGCACTGATGGGCACTGATATGTGGCACTGGTATGCGGCACTGATGGGCACTCATAGGCGGCACTGATGGGCACTTATAGGCAGCACTGATGGATACTTATGGGTGGCACTGATAGGTGGCACGGACGGGCACTGATAGGTGGGCACTTATGGGCATGGATGGGCACTGATAGGTGGCACTGATGGACACTGGTGGCTGGCATTGCTGGGCATCATACATTTTGGTTGTGCCATGATGGTGCCAGTCAGTGCCCATTTGTGGGCACTGATTGGCATATGTTTTTTATGTATTTGTGCATGTGGATGGCCATGGGGGACTTACCTGGCCATCCACATGCTTGGGGCTTCCCTGGTGGTCCTGGGGGGCTTCCCTGGTGGTCCAGTGTGGGTATCCGAGGGGGGGCTGCGCTGATAAACAATCAACGCAAACCCCCCCTGTCAGGAGAGCCGCCGATCGGCTCTCCTCTACTCGCGTCTGTCAGACGCGAGTGAGGAAGAGCCGATCAACGGCTCTTCCTGTTTACATCGTGATCAGCCGTGATTGGACACGGCTGATCACGTGGTAAAAAGCCTCCGCCGGAGGCTCTTTACCGAGATCAGTGCAGCGGTGTGTCAGACTGACACACCGCTCCACCGATCGCCGCGATGCGAACCCCCCCGGGCGCGCGGCGGCTGTTATCCTGCAGGACGTCAATAGACGTCCAGTGTGGATAACAGAACCACTTCCCGGACGTCAATCTCCTATTGACTGGGCGGGAAGTGGTTAAGCATCATTAAAATCATTGCTCCTGAAAAAACTGAAGTTTTTAAAACTTTTTTTTGCAATTATACATGTAGGTTACTTCCAGGTATCGCCGTTCCGGCGCTGTGATTAGCCGGAGCAGCGAAGACGTCACTCCGCGAATGCGCGCGGGAGCCGTCAAATCCTGCAAAGCCGGATTTGTAAATGGGGATTCTGACTGTGAATGTACCGTTGTCTACGGCGCGCATGCGCCGTAGACAATGGTGTATACCTTTTGGCAAATATCTCCTAAACCGTGTAGGTTTAGGAGATATTGCAAACACCTACAGGTAAGCCTTAATCTAGGCTTACCTGTAGGTGAAAATTGCATAAGTGGGTTTACAACCACTTTAACGGGGTTCTAAAGTTTGCGCGAACTTCGGTCCGTTCGCAGGTTCTGGTGCGAACCGAATTGGGGGGTGTTCGGCTCATCCCTAGTGCCGAACCCTTCTTCTGCGGCCTTCTCCTGGCCCTTCTCCTTCTTCTGATTCTGGAGCTCTGTTTCTCATCGGGGTTCTCACCTGGCTACCTCACTGAGACCCCTGGAAGTTTCCCGCCTGCTGATCTTTGAACAATTTCTGTAGTATCTTCACAACCTCTGCCAACAGCTCGACACTTACTTCCTTCTGCGGACACTGAGCATTGAAATGTCCTGCGTCTCCGCACTTGTAACACTTTCGGATGCCTGTCCGCATAGCCTGTGCTTTAGCCTGAGCTTCCATAACATGCAACAAAGATTGCTGTACTTGCTCTTGAACTTGAACTCCATTCTCTGGTGACATGACTGGAGTAACCTTTGGTGTGGATTGCACCATGGGAGCCTTACAGCACTCCCCCCACTCAGATTCCTTGTCACTTTCCGCCACACTGGCATCCACTTGAGCTGATTGAGCTGCCACCTTCTCACGTTTCTGGGGTGTCTTCGCCGCGAGCCAGGCCTCTTGATTTTTCTCATCCAATAGGGCTTTTTCCTCCCTTACTAACCCCATAAACTCTGGGTAGGTAGGGGCCTCTTGTGTTCCCTTCAATAATAGCCGGAGCACAATTGAGTGATTGGGCCTAGCTCCTTGCAGGATTCTTTCCAACTTGGCCCTGTCCGTGTCCCGAGGATCAATCCCCTTCTTCAAGATAATTTGATGCAGGACCTAATCCACCCGAACAACATAATCGGACAACTTCTCTCAGTCCATAGCCTAGCAATCTGGTTTTCCCTTCTTTAGGCTTCTAGTGACATCTGCTGCTGGACTGCGAAGACTTTCACTGATTCATTGTCTCTTCACCATTTCTGACACATTCCACTCCTCCATCGCCTGCATGGCTTGATCCATCCAGCTGTCAAACTCTTCCTTGCCTTCTGGTCTGGGGACACGGCCCAACAAAATCTGTAACCTCTGATACCCCTGATTGGCAGAGATGACATAATTCTTTATCAGGCTCTCGACTAACCGACTCATGTCTGTATAGAAGAAGGTGGGAGGCATTCCTGCCATCGGGCTTCCTACAACTGGGCCATTTTCAACCGGGCTTCCTTGTGGTGACTGAGGGGAATCCTCATCCTCCTCCCCCGACAACTGTACTGGGATCACTTGGCCATCAAGGCCTTCCGCCAGGCTCACAACAATCTTCTGAAACTCCACTGGAATACTCTCTTTCCATTCCAAGAGGGCAGTCTTCCTCAAACTCATGTTTTAGGTCTAAGAGTTAGGACCTTTGTTCTGGGACGGCCTTTTTCATCAGCTGCTGAACCTCCTTGTCGAACCACCGGACATCTGGTAATCTTGGGACTGTGGTTAGCTCCAGCCTGCAGCCATACTGCCGACTCCAGTCAGTGGCAGTGACCGGGTCCAGGTTTTCTTCTACCCTGGACACATTGCTGGATTTGCTTGAGTGTCCCAGATGGGGTATCTCGGTGGGATCTCCAAATGCAGCGGAACCCCCTTAAGGGCTGCTAATAGACTCTGTACCCCAGTGGTTTCCTCGACTCTGCAAATCCTCTCTTACCTCTGACACCTTGGGTTCCATCCTGTCACAGCTGTGATATTAAATAGAGACTCACACAATATCAATGAAGCAAATCAGATATGTTTACTAAGATAGAAAACACACAGAAACCTGCATAGGTAACTCAGCTTACTTTAACAATGTATATGCCTCATATATCATTATGCATGAATACTTAACATAAACACACTGCAAGACCTATGTGGACAGGTGGACAGAGGAGTAAATACCCAACACTGTATCTCACGTGTCAAATCTCTCCCCTTTGTGTCCTCCTCAACACACAGACCAGCAAACTGTAAAATATCAACAACAGTATAAACCAAAATAATATCCTATAGGGGGGCTCCCTGTAATAGTTCAATGTAATGTTTGCAACTGAGCAGAGGAAGTTGTGCCAAAAATAGAGAGAAAAGAATTGTTCCTGGGGGCAGAAAAAGGGACCATGTAACCACTTTTGGGTGCAGGCAAAGTGATCGCTGCCGACAATTAAATTAAAGACTGGCCTCTTCTATATAAATCTGCCGAGTCAGGCTTTAATTTATTGTAGGCAAAAGTTGCGGAAGATTACTCTGCCGGCCCTGAAAGTGGTTAAATAGTCCCCTTTATGCCCCAGGCCGCGTTTCCCAGCTTGATTCCCAAAAGGAAGGGACACCACCAGTTCCAGGCTCTCAGCTCAGGAGGATCCTGCAGAAGAAGCACTGCACAAGGTTCCTGGGTCTCAGGTAGGAGAAGTTAGCCGGACTGAATGCAGAGGGAGACAGGGTTGCCACCTGTCTTGATTGACCCAGTGACGGCTCCCTGCAGCACTGATGTCTTCCCTCTCTCCTCTCCTGCCGGCTGCTACGGTGGACGTGAAGGGGGGTTTATTATGCTTACTATGTTTCAGATTGTGAATGAATAGTAAGCTACTCAGCACTAGGGATGAGCCGAACACCCCCCGGTTCGGTTCGCATCCAGAACATGCTAATATGCAAGTTATTGTCCTAAAAAGGGTTTGGGGACTCGGGTCCTGCCCCAGGGGACATGTATCAATGCAAAAAAAAGTTTTAAAAACTGCTGTTTTTTCGGGAGCAGTGATTTTAATGATGCTTAAAGTGAAAAATAAAAGTGAAATATTCCTTTAAATATTGTACCTGGGGGGTGTCTATAGTATGCCTGTAAAGTAGCGCGTGTTTCCCGTGTTTAGAACAGTCCCTGCACAAAATGACATTTCTAAAGGAATAAAAGTCATTTAAAACTGCTTGTGGCTGTAATGTAATGTTGGTTCCAGGCATTATGGATGAAAATTATTGAGAAAAATGGCATGGGTAACCCCATAGCCCATTACCAGGCCCTTTGGGTCTTGTATGGATATTAAGGGGAACCCCGCACCCAAATTAAAAAAAGAAAAGGCGTGGGGCCCCCAGGCCCTATATACTCTGAACAGCAGTATACAGGCGGTCCCAGGAAAGACAGGGACTGTAGGTTTGTTCTTAAGTTGAATCTGTTTGTAATTTGGAACAGGTACATTTTGTAAGTGTAGCTCCAGCCAAAAAATAAATTTTTAAGCTTTTTGGAAAAAATAGGGAAGGATTATCACCCCTGTAACATTTTTTTTGCTGTCTGTGCCCCTGTTCAGAAGATTTCACCTCACTTTCTGTCCCGATGACAATTGGATTTTGAAAATATGGGGTTTTTAAGGAAACAAGGATTGGTGATAAAGCATCAGTGGATGAGACACCTTTTTCCCATATTAACTCTTACAGGAGAGAATTTCCCTTCCTATGGGTAGATTTCCTCTCACTTCCTGTTGTCTCCCTCCATTTGTAAGTAGGAGTCTTTTGTAAGTCAGATGTTTGAAAGTAGGGGCCTGCCCTATATACTCTGCAGAAATTTGGGTCTTAGGTGTTGGTGGTACCAGAACACTGTAAGCCCTCAAAATAACTCTTGGTGGGCGCTGGAACGGGCCCTGCTGTGAAATATTATATCAAGGATTGTAATTACATGCCCCTGTTAAACAGAGGCAGAAAAATTGGGCCTTTGGCGGTGGTGTGGTGGTGTTGCCACAACACTGTAAGCCCTCACAGTTACTCTGGGTGGGCGCAGGAACGGGCCCTGCTGTAAAATATTAGATCAAAAATTGTAATTACACGCCCCTGTTAAACAGGGGCAGAAAAATTGGGCCTTTGGTGGTGGTGTGGTTGTGTTGCCACAACACTGTTACGCTTGCGCCGAAATATTACAGCAAAATTTTTTGTTACACGCCCCTGTTGAACAGGGGCAGAAAAATTGGGACTTAGGCACTGGTACTGGTGCCACAACACTGCAACCCCTCACATATACTCTAGTTGAGCGCAGGAACAAGCCCTGCTGCAAAATATTACAGCAAAAATTGTAATTACACGCCCCTGTTGAACAGGGGCAGAAAAATTGGGCTTTAGGCAATGGTGCTGGTGCCACAACACTGAACCCCTCACAGATACTCTAGTTGAGCACAGGAACAAGCCCTGCTGCAAAATATTACAGCAAAAATTGTAATTACATGCCCCTGTTAAACAGGGGCAGAAAAATTGGGCCTGATGCCTCGTACACACGACCGAGATTCTCGTCGGAAAAAACATGTCGTTTTTTTCGACGAGATTCTTGGACAAGAAACTTGTCCCGGCCAAGTGTACACACGCTCGATTCAAAGAACCCGCGGTTCTTTGAATGGAGCGTACGCGGTGACGTCATCGACTACGACGAGCATGCGCTCGTCACATTCGATGCCGTCGCCGCCATCTTGGTATACCCTACCTATGCCTAGGAAGCTACCGCGCATGCGTCAAATTCATTTCGAGCATGCGCGGGCTTCCGGGAGGACAGGTAAGTGTACACACACTCACTTTTCTCGTCGAGAAACATGCCGACGAAAATCTCGACGAGAAAATAGAGAGCAGGATCTCTATTTTGTCGTCGAGATTCTTGACGCTTTTCTTGACGAGAAACCATACACACGAACAAATTTCTCGGCAAAAAATCTCTGCCAGCAAGTTTCTTGCTGGTTTTTGCCGAGAAACTCGTTCGTGTGTACGAGGCTTTAGCCACTGGTGGTGGTGCCCAGAAAGCCAGAACCAAAAATGTTCTTACAAGCTATCAACATGAACATTGAGGAGGAATAGGATAGTCACTCAGCATAACAGGATAGTCACTCAGTATTAGCATAGGCAGTCTTAAAGGGATCTCACATTCATAAAAAAATTATTCGGTTACACCAGCATCAGGTGCTTGGTAGCTGGTGATCCAAGACTGATTCATTTTTATGAAGGTGAGACGATTAACCGAGTCGGTGGACAGGCACACTCTGTGATCGGTTACAAAGCCTCCAGCAGCACTGAATGTGTGTTCCGAAAGAACGCTGGATGCAGGACAGGCCAGTAGCTCAATTGCATACTGTGCAAGCTCTGGCCAGTGATCCATCCTCAAGATCCAGTAACCCAGAGGATTTTCGGTTAGAAAGGTCTCCAAGTCTGATCTTGCCCCTAGGTATTCCTGCACCATGTAAATCAGACGCTGGCGATGGTTGCTGGAACCAATCAGACCTTGGGGCTGTGGACTAAAAAATTGTCTAAACGCATCGGTCAGGCGGCCACCTTTTCCACCGCTCCTTCTGTGACTGACTGAAGCCTCAGCAACACGTTGTTCAGGACCAAGAATTTTTAACCTCCCAGGCTCTGGAAACGCGTTGCACAAACATTTCTGCAAGGCCTCCCAAAGATGTTTCATCCTCTGCTCCCTCTGCGACGGCTGGATAAGTTCCGCAACCTTACCCTTGTAACGTGGATCAAGGAGGGTTGCCAGCCAGTAATAATCCCTCTCCTTGATACCATGAATCCTAGGGTCCTTTCGCAGGCTTTGCAGGATCAGGGAGGCCATGCAGTGTAGGTTTGCTGAGGCATTCGGTCCGGAGTCCTCAGGTGTCACTAAGCCACCTCCTTCCAGCCACATACAAGTCCATGGGTTTCTGGGGACTGTAAACGATCCCTTGAAGGCTGCTGATGCTGAGTGCTAGGCTCCACCTCCATGCTGACACAATCCTCCTCCTTCTCTTCCTGTGCGATCGGCGGGCCCGCAGAAACACTGTCTGGATAAAGGGGGCCTTGAGAGGTAAGGAAGTCCTCCTCTTCCTCCCTCTGTTCTTCCTCAAGTGCCCTGTCCATTATTCCACGCAGCGTGTGCTCCAACAGGTATACAAGAGGGACAGTATCACTGATGCATGCACTGTCACTGCTCACCATCCTCGTGGCCTCCTCAAATGGTGACAGGACAGTTCATGCATCCTTGATCATGAGCCACTGGCGTGGCGAAAAAAAGCCAAGCTCCCCTGACCCTGTCCTGGTGCCATAGTCGCACAGGTACTCATTGATGGCCCTCTGCAGCATGGCCAACATTGAGTTCCATCTGGTGGGCATGTCACAGATTAGGCGGTTTTTGGGCAGGTTGTATTCCTTTTGGAGGTCAGCCAGCCGAGCACTGGCATTATATAACCGGCGGAAATGCACACAGATTTTCCTGGCTTGCCTCAGGAGATCCTGTAAGCCTGGGTACCTGCACTAGAACCGCGGCACCACCAAATTAAGGACGTGAGCCAAACAGGGCACACGGGTCAGGTGTCCCTGTCAGAGGGCGGAGAGGAGGTTGGTGCCATTGTCGCAAACCACCATTCCTGGCTGAAGCTGGCGTGGCGTCAACCACCTCTGAGCCTGCCCATGCAGAGTCCACAGAATCTCTGCCACAGTGTGGCTCCTGTCCCCTAAGCACACCAGCTCAAGCACCACATGGCATCTTTTTGCCTGAGTGCTTGCGTAGCCCCTTGAACCCCTACGGAGCACCACTGGTTCCGAGGACTAATCTATAGAGGAAGAGGCCATGGAGGAAGAAGAAGAGGAGGGGGTGGAGGAGAGAGGTGTTTCAGAATCACCACTAGTAGCATTTTGGAGGCGTGGTGGCGGAACAAGCTCCAACAATACAGCACCCTGTCCTGCATCCTTCCCAGCTGCCAGCAGAGTCACCCAGTGCGCCGTGAAAGAAAGGTAACGTCCCTGTCCATATCTGCTGGACCATGAGTCAGTGGTAATATGCACCTTACCGCTGACCGCCCTGTCCAGCGAGGCCAAGACATTGCCTTCCACATGCCGGTAGAGAGCCGGAATCGCCTTCCATGAAAAAAAGTAGCGTTTGGGAACCTGCCTCTGAGGTACCGCACATTCCACAAATTCACGAAAGGGGGCAGAGTCTACCAGCTGAAAAGGCAGCAGTTGGAGTGATAGCAATTTAGCCAAGCTAGCATTCAACCGCTGGGCATGTGGATGGCTGGGAGTGAATTTCTTTCACCGGTTTAGCAACTGGGGTAGGGAAATTTGTCTGCTACAATCGGACATTGGTGTAGCGATAGCAGATTGCCTGCTAGTACTTGGCAGTGGCACACCTAATTCTACACCTTCATTCCTCTCAGTGCAGGTTTCTGATAGGACTGAAGGTATTGTGGCGTTGGATATCCCAGCTGATGAGGAGCAAGGAGAGGTCCACCTTGTTCTTTGGTGTGGGTCTTTTAAGTACGCTTGCCAACAGACTGCATGGCAGATCGACATATGTCTGGTCAAGCATGTGGTGCCCAAGCGGCTGCTGTTTTGGCCACGCTTGATACGCTTCAGACATATGTTGCAAACAGCAACGGTGCGATCTGCTGCACACGTCTCAAAAAAAGGCCCACACCAAAGAACTTTTGGAAAAATGCGCAGAGTCAGCAGTGCCCTGCCCCTGCACATGCGAAGCTCTGCGGTGTGATGCAGTCGGTTGGCTGCCCTTAAGCTGGCCCCTGGAGGGCATCCTGCCTCTTTAGAGATGTGCCTCCTCCTCCTCTCTCCTATCAGGCACCCACGTAGAGTCAGTGACCTCATCATCCCCTCTCTCATCACTGAAGTAAACCTGGCAGTATGCTGCAGCTGGGGGAACATGACTGCCAGTTTGTTGTCCTTCTTGGGCAGCCCCTCTCTCTGGGCTCATGTTACTGCCTTCCTCAAGCTGGGTACTATCACCGGAGTCTTCAAAACGCTGCACATCCTCCTGCAGCATGTACCCAACACTGTGGTCGAACAGTTCGGGAGACTCCTATGTGCATGATGGTGGGGCTAGTAAAGGAGTAACTGATGACCTGGATCAGATGGAATAGGCCTCTTTAGCAGCTGCATTGGCAGCCAAAGTAATCTGAGCCTGGGTGACAGAGGATGAGGAAGATGAGGACGGCTTGGTCATCCACTCTACCAACTCTTCTGCATGTTGTGGCTCAACACGGCCAGCTGCCGAAAAAAAGGACAAGTGTGCCCCACGGCAATGTGCTGAGGATGCACCGTGTCCACGACCAGCACTGTTGGCTCTAGACACAGAGCCTGCTTGCCCTCTTTTAGTGGCCTGTGAGTGTCTGCCTTTCCTTGTTGGCCTTCCAGACTTACTGTATTTGATGTATTTGTAATGTATTTGAATAGGCACACCAGGAATGGCCTGCAGTGAGATCTGGCTGCACAGGATACAGTGTGTATATATATATATATATATATATATATATATATATATATATATATATATATATACAAAGCTGGGATGTATATATATACTGAATATACTGCAGCTAACTGAATCAACTGCCTGCCTGTAGTATATTAGGAAGAGCACAACAGGAATGGTCTGCAGTGAGATCTAGCTGCACAGGATACAGTATACTGACTGAATATACTGCAGCTAACTGAATCAACTGCCTGTAGTATATTAGGAAGAGCACAACAGGAACAGTCTGCAGTGAGATCTAGCTGCACAGGATACAGTATACTGACTGAACATACTGCAGTTAACTGAATCAACTGCCTGCCTGTAGTATATTAGGAAGAGCACAACAGGAACAGTCTGCAGTGAGATCTAGCTGCACAGGATACAGTATACTGACTGAATATACTGCAGCTAACTGAATCAACTGCCTGCCTGTAGTATATTAGGAAGAGTACAACAGGAACGGTCTGCAGTGAGATCTAGCTGCACAGGATACAGTATACTGACTGAATATACTGCAGCTAACTGAATCAACTGCCTGCCTGTAGTATATTAGGAAGAGCACAACAGGAACGGTCTGCAGTGAGATCTAGCTGCACAGGATACAGTATACTGACTGAATATACTGCGGCTAACTGAATCAACTGCCTGCCTGTAGTATATTAGGAAGAGAACAACAGGAACAGTCTGCAGTGAGATCTAGCTGCACAGGATACAGTATACTGACTGAACATACTGCAGCTAACTGAATCAACTGCCTGCCTGTAGTATATTAGGAAGAGCACAACAGGAACGGTCTGCAGTGAGATCTAGCTGCACAGGATACAGTATACTGACTGAATATACTGTGGCTAACTGAATCAACTGCCTGCCTGTAGTATATTAGGAAGAGAATAACAGGAACAGTCTGCAGTGAGATCTAGCTGCACAGGATACAGTATACTGACTGAATATACTGCGGCTAACTTAATCAACTGCCTGCCTGTAGTACATTAGAAAGAGCACAACAGGAACGGTCTGCAGTGAGATCTAGCTGCACATGATACAATATACTGACTGAATATACTGCAGCTAACTGAATCAACTGCCTGCCTGTAGTATATTAGGAAGAGATCAACAGGAATGGTCTGCAGTGAGATCTAGCTGCACAGGATACAGTATACTGACTGAATAAACTGCAACCTAACTGAATCAACTGCTTGCCTGTAGTATACTAGGAAGAGAACAACAGGAACGCTCTGCAGTGAAATCTAGCTAAACTGTATACAGTATATATATATATATATATATATATATACATATATACAAAGCCTGGAATGTATATATTGTGACAGCAGGCAGGTAAAATCACCAGGTTGCATCCAGGATGGAAGGTATATATGTCCTAGATTCAGGCTTTATGCCGATTTATACCACTAGGGGGAGTGCTGGGAGTCTTGCAGGGGAAGAGTTAATGAGCCCAGCTGAAGTAAGTGGGCTCATTAGGGCCTCTACAAGAACCCCCAGCATGCTAAGGGAGATGCTCCAACCTGGAACCAGATCTGTGTGGATAGTCTGGGGAGTGTGATCTCTGTGCGGTGAGCCAAAGCCTGTGTGGTTATTGCTAGGAACTTCTAAAAGCAGGGAGCTAGGGACTGGGACAGCACAAGGCTGTACCCAGTTGTTAGTTAGGGACACCAACGTGTGTAGTGAGCGGTCAAGTTGACCAGGATTTATTTTCGTGTTTCTTTTGTTTTTGCTGTATTTTTTGTCTGTATATAGTTCAAATAAAACCACACCCTTTTGTTTTCTCCTACCACTGTCTGCTGTGCCTGTTTTTGTGTGGTGAACCCATCCAGGGGGTCACACACACCCGCTGCTGAGTTAACCCCCTCACAGTTGGTGGAGAATGCGGGCAGTTTTTTTTAAAGGCCAGCATGGAGGAGATACTGAAACAGCTGGCTCTAGCAAATGCCAATCAGCAGCAGACAAATGCAGGTTTGCAAAAGAGCCTTGTAGCTCAACAACAGAGCCTTGCAGCTCATCAACAGAGCCTTGCAGCCCAGCAGCAGACAAATGCAACTTTGCAACAGAGCCTCGCAGCCCAGCAGCAAGCTCATCAACAGAGTCTGGCAGCCCAGCAGCAAGCTCGTCAACAGAGTCTGGAAGCTCAGCAACAAGCCCAGCAGCAATCTGAGGCCCGCTTCATAGACCTGTTACAGAAGCAAGAACAGAGACTACAGCAACAAATGGAAACGTTAATGCAGCAACGTCCGCAGACCAGTGAGGCAAGTAGTTCCACTAATACTGCGTCCTTTGGGGTGAGTCGTTTATTGACAAAAATTACTGGAGAGTATAATCCAGAGGTGTTTTTGACCACATTTGAAAGGACTGCTGAAAGAGAAAAGTGGCCTAAGGAGCAGTGGGCTGGACTGGTGGCTCCTCTGTTGACTGGTGAATCGCAGAAAGCTTACTATGACCTAGAGCCTGACCAAGCAAAAGACTATGTGATGCTAGAAACTGAAATATTGGCACGGCTGGGTGTCACCCTGGCTGTCCGGGCTCAGCGTGTGCATAACTGGACTTTCCGGCTTGGAAAACCCCCCAGGTCTCAAATGTATGATCTCATTCACCTGAGCAGGGAGTGGCTACAGCCAGAGACTTTGTCCGCACCAAAGATTGTGGAACGTGTTGTGATGGATCGTTTGAGAGCTCTTCCTACTGCCATCCAAAAATGGGTAAGCCATGGAGACCCAGAAATGGCCGATAATCTTGTGGATCGTGTAGAGAAGTACTTGGCTACAGAGAACCTGACTGCCTCTTCCAGAAACTCACAGACTTTCCACCCTAAGACCAGACCATCCCCAGTGGCAGGTAAGATGATTCCAAGGAGTGAGGGTGGAGAGAGTGAGAGGGTGGGAGTTCTACCTAAGGTCTGGCGAGAACATCCTGGGAAGTCAGGGGTTCAAGAGGCAGCAAAAAAGGATTGTTTGCTACCGCTGCCGACAAGAGGGACATATTGCAGAAAATTGCCCGGTTGTGGATGAACCCATGCAATGTGACTTTCTAAGGGACAGACGTCAGTCGCTGTTTGCGACAGTCACATGCACTACCATTTGGGGAACTGAGAAACATTTATGCAAAATGTGTATTAATGGTAGAAATGTTGTTGTGTTGCTGGATTCAGGTAGCCTGGTGACACTGATAAAGGCTGAATTAGTTACTACAGAGGTCTCTGGGAATAACAAGGTAGCTGTTATTTGTGTGCATGGGGACACCCGAGAGTATCCGGTGACTACAGTGTGTTTTGAGACCCCCAAAGGTACCCTCTCTCATCAGGTGGGGTTAGTGTCTCACTTGCCTCATGATGCCATTGTGGGAAGGGATTTTCCAAAGTTCTGGGAACTATGGGATTATCCTGAGCCCCCCACTGGTGCCCCTATATACCAGGAATGTGATAGCCAGAATTCCTCTGAGAGTGGTGAGGACTCTCCAGAATTCCCCTTGTCGATATTGGCCGGGGAGACTCGAGAAACTGGGGAGAAGCCAACATCCTCAGACGAAAACATGCCGTCTGTGGAGTTTTCTGATCTCGAAGTTCACAAGGAAAATTTTGCCACAGAACAGTTAAAAGACCCCACCCTAATAAAGGCACGGGAAAACGTAGTGGAAATAGATGGCGAGTTAGTGAACCCAGATGAGACCTACACTTACCCATACTTCATCGTGGAAAAAGACCTACTGTATCGGGTGGCTAAAAGGGCAGAAGAAACCATTGAGCAGCTTGTGGTGCCCAAACCTTACAGGAAGTTGGTGTTAGATTTGGCCCATGGGCACATTCTTGGAGGTCATCTGGGGACAGAGAAAACCAGAGAGAGAGTATTGTAGAGATTCTATTGGCCTGGGGTCATGAAGGAAACAGAAAAATATTGTTCCTCCTGCCCTGTGTGTCAGAGGTCAGCACCGATGCCACACTTCCGTAACCCGCTGGTACCTCTTCCCATCATTGAGGTTCCCTTTGAGAGGATCGCAATGGATTTGGTAGGTCCGATAATGAAGTCCGCTAGGGGGCATCAGTACATTTTGGTTATATTGGACTATGCCACCCGTTATCCGGAAACGATTCCTCTCCGAAATACCTCGGCCAAAACCATAGCCAAAGAGCTATCTCTTGTTTTTAGCCGTATGGGTATTTGTAAGGAACTGCTTACGGACCAAGGTACACCCTTTATGTCCCGGGTTATGAAAGAGCTGTGCAAGTTCTTCAAAGTGACACAATTGCGTACATCCTGTGTATCACCCCCAAACAGATAGGTTGGTTGAAAGATTCAACAAAACTCTAAAACAAATGTTAAAGAAGGTGGTGGATAAAGATGGAAAGGATTGGGACTGTCTAATTCCCTATTTGATGTTTGCCATTAGGGAGGTACCCCAATCCTCTACGGGTTTCTCACCCTTTGAGTTACTCTATGGGAGACACCCAAGAGGGCTGTTGGATATCGCCAAGGAAACTTGGGAAAGTGAGAGTTCTCCCCACAGGAGTGTGATTGAGCATGTCGCCCTGATGCAAGATAGAATTGCACAGGTAATACCAATCGTAAAGGAACATTTGGCCCAAGCGCAGTTGGCACAGCAGAGAGTGTACAACCGTGGCGCCAAGACCCGTACCTTTTCCCCAGGGGATAAGGTATTGGTACTTGTCCCTACGGTTGAAAGCAAATTCCTTGCTAAATGGCAAGGCCCCTACGAGATAATGGAAAAAATGAGCGAAGTGAATTACAAGGTCAGACAACCAGGAAGGCGAAAGCCGAACAGATCTATCACATTAATCTGTTGAAAGCCTGGAGGGATAGGGAATCCCTAGTCGCAGAAACTTTGTCACCAGCTCAGTCTGATTGCGTGATTCCTGAGGTTGGAATAGCAGTCACCTTGTCAAAACCCCAACAACAGGAGGTTAAGGAGTTTGTGCTTCGCAACAAGGAGGTTTTCTCTGAGCTGCCAGGACAAACGTCTGGGGTAGAGCATGTTATTATTACCCCGCCCGGTGAAAGGGTGAAGCTAAAACCCTATCGGATCCCGGAGGCCCGACGGGAGGCAATACATGAGGAAGTACAGAAAATGCTTAAGTTAGGGGTGATAGAGGAATCCCAAAGTGATTGGTCAAGTCCCATAGTGTTAGTGCCTAAACCAGATGGGAGCTGGCGATTTTGTAACTATTTCCGACAACTGAACAAAGTTACAAAATTTGACACTTACCCCATGCCATGTATAGATGAGTTGGTCGACCGGTTGGGAACAGCCCGATACATGACAACTCTTGATCTCACCAAAGGGTATTGGCAAATTCCCCTGGCCAAGTCGGCCAAGGAGAAAAACGCATTTGTAACCCCAGACGGGGCGTTCCAATATAAAAGAATGCTGTTTGGTTTACAGAATGCGCCGGCAACATTCCAGCTGAAAATGGACCAGATACTGAGGTCCCATCAGAAGTATGCTGCGGCTTACCTAGATGATGTAATTATCTATAGCACAGATTGGGCCTCACATCTGCCAAAAGTGCAAGCAGTCCTAGACTCTATCCGGGAAGCTGGGTTTACGGCCAACCCCAAGAAGTGTACCATTGGACAGGAGGAGGCCAAATATCTTGGGTACACCATTGGGAGAGGAGTAATAAAACCCCAAGTCAATAAAGTCGAGGCCATACAGAATTGACCACGTCCCAACAACAAGAAGCAGGTATGAGCCTTTCTGGGAATCGCTGGTTATTATCGGCGATTCATTCCCCACTTTGCCTCTCAGGCTGTGCCCCTAACCAACCTGACAAAAGGGAAAGAGTCTGTCATGGTTAAATGGACCCCAGAGGCTTAGGCAGCATTCCAATAAAAAAAAAAAGCCTTATGTAGCCAGCCAGTGTCGTACTCACCAGACTTCTCTAGGGACTTTGTCGTACAAAGTGATGCATCAGACGTTGGGTTAGGAGCAGTATTGTCCCAGGTCTAGAACGGGGAAGAGCACCCAGTCATTTACCTCAGCAGGAAATTGAAGTCCCATGAGGTAAATTACACCACAATTGAGAAAGAGTGTTTAGCGGTGAAGTGGGCTCTAGATTCCCTTTGGTACTATCTGCTAGGGAGGCACTTTGACCTAATTACTGATCACGCTCCTTTAAAGTGGATGGCTCAAAACAAAGAGACAAATAGGAGGGTAAACAGGTGGTTCCTGGCCCTACAAGAATTCAACTTTACGGTAAAGCATCACCCTGGCGTTCAAATGGGGAATGTGGATGCTTTGTCTCAAGTACATGCATGCCTGATTGCTTGTGTTCCAACCCCAAGGTTAAAACAAGAGGGGGGGGGTATGTGACAGCAGGCAGGTAAAATCACCAGGTTGCATCCAGGATGGAAGGTATATATGTCCTAGATTCAGGCTTTATGCCGATTTATACCACTAGGGGGAGTGCTGGGAGTCTTGCAGGGGAAGAGTTAATGAGCCCAGCTGAAGTAAGTGGGCTCATTAGGGCCTCTACAAGAACTCCCAGCATGCTAAGGGAGATGCTCCAACCTGGAACCAGATCTGTGTGGATAGTCTGGGGAGTGTGATCTCTGTGCGGTGAGCCAAAGCCTGTGTGGTTATTGCTAGGAACTTCTAAAAGCAGGGAGCTAGGGACTGGGACAGCACAAGGCTGTACCCAGTTGTTAGTTAGGGACACCAACGTGTGTAGTGAGCGGTCAAGTTGACCAGGATTTCTTTTCGTGTTTCTTTTGTTTTTGCTGTATTTTTTGTCTGTATATAGTTCAAATAAAACCATACCCTTTTGTTTTCTCCTACCACTGTCTGCTGTGCCTGTTTTTGTGTGGTGAACCCATCCAAGGGGTCACACACACCCGCTGCTGAGTTAACCCCCTCACAATATATATATACTAAATATACTGGAGCTAACTAAATCAACTGCCTGCTCAATCTAGCTAACTGAATCGCCTGCCTGCTCAATCTATCTAAATAAAATTAAATGACACTCTGGGAGTGATTTATTAATAACAGTGCGCTGCGCTGGTTGAAACCTTAATTGGTGCGCCGGATAACTCCTTCACTGGGCGCAGGAACCAGCGGCGCACTGTTATAGTAAATAAAAATGTCAGCGGCGCTCTATTGAAAATGAATGGTTCGCTATGGGAGCCCATTGATTTGAATAGAGGTCGCCCGGGAAGTCGGATGAAGACGATCCGACTCGCAGGGCGACTCGTGTGCCGGCTGACACAGGGACAGCGCGACTTTGCGAGGCAACTTGGACACGACCTGAGCGTGAAGCAGCCGCTCAAGTCGTGTCCTAGAGGCGACTAGCTGGCCGAGAATGTCTCCAGCGCGATGGCATCGCGCTGGTTCTCGGCAGCCTCGCTGTCCCGTGTTTGGTATGAATCATGAAGGGGAACTCCACGCCAAATTTTAATGAAAAAAAATGGCATGGGTTCCCCTTCAGGAGCATACCAGGCCCTTAGGTCTAGTATGGATTTTAAGGGGAACCCCCTAAGCTGAAAAACGGTGTGGGGGTCCCCCCAAAATCCAAACCAGACCCTTATCCGAGAACGCAACCTGGCAGGCCGCAGGGGAAGAGGGGGGAGGAGAGCGGCCCCCCTCCCTCCTGAACCGTACCAGGCTGCATGCCCTCAACATGGGGGGTTTGGTGCTTTGGGGCAGGGGGGCGACCTGCGCCCCCCCCACCCCAAAGCACCATGCCCCCATGTTGATGGGGACAAGGGCCTCTTCCCGACAACCCTGGCCGTTGGTTGTCAGGGTCTGCGGGCGGGGGGCTTATCGGAATCCGGGAGCCCCCTTTAATAAGGGGGCCCCCAGATGCCGGCCCCCCCACCCTATGTGAATGAGTATGGGGTACATCGTACTCCTACCCATTCACCTGGTGGCAAAAAAGTCAATAAAAAACACAACACAGGTTTTCAAAGTAATTTATTAGGCAGCTCCAGGGGTCTTTCTGCCGGGCGCCCCGCTATCTTCTTCCAGCTCTTTTGCTAGCAGAGTCCCGGGCTTCCTCGTTGTCTTCGGGGGTCTTTCTGCCGGGCGCCCGCTATCTTCTTCCAGCTCTTTTGCTAGCGGGGTCCCGGGCTTCCTCGTCGTCTTCTTCCGACTTCGGGGGGTCTCTTGTTCTGTTCTCCGGTGTCGTCTCCGCGCTCTCCAGTTCTTCTCCCGCTCTCCGGTGCCTTCTCCACGATCTCCGGTTCTTTCTGCCTTCTGCCGGGCGCCCCGCTATCTTCTTCCAGCTCTTTTGCTAGCGGGGTCCCGGTCTTCATTGTCGTCTTCTTCCCTCTTCTCTCCGTCCGATGTTGCTTCGTCACTGTCCGCTGCTACAATGCTCTTACCGCGGAGCGGCACCCACTTATATTGGCATGGGGCGTAGTCACCGGGTGATGCCACCCGCTGACCCCGCCCCCGTATGACGTCACAGTCCCGGGGAATGATGGGACTGTGACGTGATACGGGGGCGGGGTCAGCGAGTGGCATCACCCGGTGACCACGCCCCATGCCAATATAAGTGGGTGCCGCTCCGCGGGCAGAGCATTGTAGCGGCGGACAGCGACGAGGCAACATCGGACGGAGAGAAGAGGGAAGAAGACAACGATGAAGACCGGGACCCCGCTAGCAAAAGAGCTGGAAGAAGATAGCGGGGCGCCCGGCAGAAGGCAGAAAGAACCGGAGATCGTGGAGAAGGCACCGGAGAGCGGGAGAAGAACCGGAGAGCGCGGAGACGACACTGTAGAACAGAACAAGAGACCCCCCGAAGTCGGAAGAAGACAACGAGGAAGCCCAGGACCCCTCTAGCAAAAGAGCTGGAAGAAGATAGCGGGGCGCCCGGCAGAAAAACCCCCGAAGACGACGAGGAAGCCCGGGACCCCGCTAGCAAAAGAGCTGGAAGGAGATAGCGGGGCGCCCGGCAGAAAGACCCCCGGAGCTGCCTAATAAATTACTTTGAAAACCTGTGTTGTGTTTTTTATTGACTTTTTTTGCCACCAGGTGAATGGGTAGGGGTACGATGTACCCCATACTCATTCATACAGGGTGGGGGGCCGGTATCTAGGGTCCCCCTTATTAAAGGGGGCTCCCGGATTCCGATAAGCCCCCCGCCCGCAGACCCCGACAACCAATGGCCAGGGTTGTCGGGAAGAGGCCCTTGTCCCCATCAACATGGGGACATCCTCCCCATGTTGAGGGCATGTGGCCTGGTACGGTTCAGGAGGGAGGGGGGCCGCTCTCTCACCCCCCCTCTTTTCCTGCGGCCTGCCAAGTTGCATGCTTGGATAAAGGGTCTGGTGTGGATTTTTAGGGGACCCCCACGCTATTTTTTTTTAAGTTTTGTGCGGGGTTCCCCTTAAAACCCATACCAGACTTGAAGGGTCTGGTATGGATTTTTAAGGGGACCCCCACGCTATTTTTTTTTTTAAGTTTGGCGCAGGGTTTCCCTTAAAATCCATACCAGACCTGAAGGGCCAGGTATGGATTTTGGGGGGACCCCCACACCATTTTTTTCCCATTTTGTTGGGGGGGGGTCCCCTTTGAATCCATATTAGACCCAAGGGCCTGGTATGGACCTGGGGGGGGACCCCACGCTGTTTTTTTTCAATTTTTTTTTTTTGAGCCGGCAATGTTTATTTTTTTTACATTTCCTTTAACAACCAGCTATAAACAGGTTAATGAACAAAAAAAAAAATTGCTGCAAAATCGCGGTACTTGCGTTTTGGATCTGGGTCCATTGAATTCTATTACATCCAAAACACTGTTTTTGGCCTGGAAAAAAACATCTGCAGTTGCGTTTAACATCGTTTTTCACAAAGCCTAATAATGCCTTCAGACGCCAAAGATTTTCACGTTTCAGACGCGGTACCGGCGTTTAGCCACATTTTAGTTTAGAAGCGTTTTTAAAGGTGACCTCTTTTTTTACATTGATAAACTCAAAAATTATGGCAAATGAGGAAAAACCATTCAATATATATATATATATATATATATATATATATATATATATATATATATATATTAGGGCTGTTACTGATTAAAATTTTCGTGTTCGATTAATCGACTTTTTTTTTAATCGATTAATCGACTAATTTTGATTAATTATAACGCACATACAGATCCAACTACTTTTAGCTGATCTCCTTGCAGGCTGATTCCCAGTGCAGCTACCAACCACTGGAAAAATGGATAGCAGGATACAAAAAACACACAAAGGCAGCGCTCAATGGGAATAGCATTAAAACTTTTATAGTCTTCAAGTAGGTAACAAAATAAATATTGCACTGGAGATAAAATCGATGTAGCTACGTAAACTGTAAAAATGGTGTGAGTAATACCAAACGGTAGCAAAAGCAGTCATGTAGCTAAGTATGATACTGGTATAAAAATGTGTACAACGATACCACTGCTGAATCCAGATGAGGAGGGGTTAACATCAGTCCATCGGCATGTAGATGTCCCGTGAAGGGAACTATCACAACTCCCAGTGGATGGCTGTAGAATCCCAGGTTGATAGAGGGAATTGATAGAGGGAAGTGTAACAGCCCTTGCGTGTGGCAGATAGTAAGGTCCCGCCGGCATGCAGATATGAAGGCACAGCAAAGGAGCCCTTAAGATGGACATGGCAAGCCCAGCCAGTGTCCGTGACGTCACCGGATCTCCGACAGAACTCCCTGAAGACCCGGAAGCCGGCAGAGAGGTGAGTACCGGTCAAAAGAATTTTGATCGATCAAAAACATTAATCGATTAATCGAGGAATTAATAGTTAATTTCCACAGCCCTAATATATATATATATATATATATATATATATATATATATATATATATATATATATATATATATCAAAAAAATAAGGAAATTGCTTCCATTGCATTGTGGACAATCCACAACTTGGGGCAGGTGACGTGGCAAGTGGACAATCCACAACTTGGAACAGGTGACGTGGCAAGTGGACAATCCACAACTTGGGGCAGCTGACGTGGCAAGTGGACAATCCACAACTTGTGGCAAGTGATGTGGCAAGTGACACGCTAAATACAACTACACTGCTGCTCTCTCAGCTGCTGATACTCACTCTGGTCTCTTAAAATAGCTGCAATCGTTAATAATACTGTTTTTGGAGCTTAGGGTGGCTCCTAATGATGTTTCCTAACTAAACGCATATAGACGCAAATGTGGTAAAACGCGGCATGCAAATGCCACAAAGCGCACCTTTCTAAACACCGCCTTCAACCTTAGTTCTGAACACTTTGCACCAGCGTCCCGTGTACATGGGGCATAAAAACGCCTATGCCATTTACAGCTCAAAAACGCCATGGTGGCCATGAGGCCATAGGCTAACATGGAGAGACGTTTTTAAGCTGCTAAAAACGCTCAAACAAGCGGCTGGAAAAACGTCCGTGTGCATGTAGCCTTATATTAACCACTTGCGCACTGGCCACTTAAACCCCCTTCCTGCCCAGACCAATTTTCACATTTCAGCGCTGATGCACTTTGAATGACAATTGCGCACTCATACAACACTGTAACCCAATGAAAATGTATTATTTTTTGGCACACAAATAGAGCTTTCTTTTGGTGCTATTTGATCACCTCTGTGTTTATTTATTTTTTCTATAAATACAAAAGACCGACTAAAAAAAAATAAAAATTTATATTTTAACCACTTCAGCACTGGGCCTATTCTGGCACTTCTCTCCTCCATGTAAAAATCATAAATTTAGGGCTAGAAAATTACTTCAAAACCCCAAACATTATATATGTTTTTTTAGCAGACACCCTAGAGAATAAAATGGCGGTCATTGCTAATTTTTAGCTCGCTTGGTATTTGCGCAATAAATTTTCAAACGCCTTTTTAAAAAAAAAAAATGGTTTCATGAATAAAAAAAAATTACAAAACAGTAAAGTTAGCCCAATTTTTTGGGATAATGTGAAAGATGTTGTTATGCTGAATAAATAGATACCTAACATGTCACGCTTTAAAATTGCGCACACTCATGGAATGACACCAAACTTCAGTACTTATAAATCTCCCTAGGCGATGCTTTCATATTTTTTACACGTTACCATTTTCGCATTACAGAGGAGGTCTAGTGCTAGAATTGTTGCACTGGTTCTAACGCACGCAGCAATACCTCACATGTGTGCTTTGAACGGTGTTTACATATGTGGGCGGGACTTACGTGTGTCTTCGCTTCTGAGCGCGAGCTATCGGGGACATGGGTGTTTTTTTGTTTTGTTTTGTTGTTTTTTTGTTTTGTTTTTTACTTTTTTGTATTTCTTACTCTTTTTTTTTTTTAACAATAGATTTTTATTGAGTTTTCAAGTAGATGACATGAAAAGTATACATGTTGCGTTCCAATTCCATTTCAGGATATAACTAATATACAGCTCAAAGATCACATTTACATTTTTCCAAAGTAGTTATTACATACATATAATCAAAACAGCCTAGTCCACTTCCGTAATATGGCATAAGTGTAATTGACAGGTTTAGGGTTTACTATCTGGGTTGTTGGGTCATAGGAACATTTCTGCTCTATCCCAGTTAGACCAGGGATCCCATGCTTTTTTTGTTTTCATGAGTAGGCCTCTGCTGGATGCCATTGTAAGTTCATAATTAAAATGCAAATTTACTAGATCGAGAGTATTTTCTATCGTAGGTGTTTGGGTGTTCTTCCATAGTCTAGTCAAGCTTAGTCTAGCTGCAAGGAGGATGTTAGTTGTGACCAATCTCAACGGTCCTGGGATCAGCTCGATCGACAGATTGAGCAATGCCAGTGCCGATGATGGTGTTATGTGTTCTCTTGTGATATCCGACAAGATGCGGAAGATAGTTGACCAATATGGTTTTATGGAGGGGCAGGACCAGAGGATGTGTAATAGGTCTCCCCTCTCTGAGTTGCATCTCCAGCATGTGTCCGAGGCAGTTTTGTCGAATGAGACAAGTTTTGTGGGTGTGAGGTACCACCTCAGGGATATTTTTTGTGCGAGTTCCCAGAATGCTGAATTTTGGGTAGCTTTATATATAGAGCGTAGAGCTGTGTGCCATTGTGTATCTGAGAAGGTCCGCCCGA
This sequence comes from Rana muscosa, assembly GCA_029206835.1. Taxonomy (NCBI): domain Eukaryota; kingdom Metazoa; phylum Chordata; class Amphibia; order Anura; family Ranidae; genus Rana; species Rana muscosa. Next base: position 1,240,080,839 of record CM055122.1, on the reverse strand, counting down.
GATCTGTGTCCCAGTGGATGTGAGGTTTTGTTTTAGTAAATTCCTGTTTCTGATGGAAAATGTTGTAAAAGAGGGAGATTCCCCTTATTTTTGAGGTGGGATTTGTCAAAAATGACCACACCTTAGGGGGTAGAGTGTAAAATATGTGATTTGGTTGAGATAAGCAATGTTTGATTCGAATGTAGGTAAAGAGATCTGTATGGGGGAGGTTAAACTTTTGTTGTAATTTTTGGAACGTCATTAGGGTGTCCCCTATGAATAGATCCTGTATATGGTTGATACCTCTAGCTACCCAATGTGTCAAAGAAAGATCTGTAGTACAGTGACAAAGTATGTCTAACGGTAGAGGAGGAGAGAATGAGTATTCCATTGTTGTACCTAGGTTCACTAGTTTCTTCCAGGCTTGGGCGGAGGCTCTGATTGTTGGGGGTAGAGCTTTGGGGATGGGAATGCCGTAGGGGATTCCCAGTAACCAACTTTTTAAGGTGCAGTGTTTAATCATTGATGTTTCTAACTGTCCCCAAAGCGTGTGAGGAGATTTGTGGAACCAGTCTGGTAGTTGTGTCAGTAATGATGCCCAGTAGTAGTCTTCAAACTCGATTGACCCTGACCCACCTGCTAGTTTGTGTTTGATTAGAGTGTTTTTTGCGCATCTAGGTGTCTTTCCTTGCCAGAGAAATTTGTTTAGGAGTGTTTGGAGAGATTTAAAGTATGATATAGGGATAGGAATGGTCCTATATAGGTAAAGCAGTTGGGGAAGATGTATCATTTTGAATGCGGCAAGTCTACCTGACCACGAAAGTTCACGTTTAGCCAGTTTTTGGACCTCGGTTTGGAGTTTAGTAAGAAATGGTATAACGTTGCTACTGTATAGATTTTTTGATGATCTTGTCAGCTGAATCCCTAGATACTTGATACTGTGTGTTGCCCACGTGAAGGGGAATTGGGATTGTAGTAGGTTTCTTGAGGTAGCGTCTAGTCCTAGATCTAGTATGTATGATTTAGTAGCGTTTACTCTGTAATATGAGACCTTGCTAAACCACTGAAGAATGTTTTGTACTTCTGCTAGGGAGGAGGTCGGGTTCGTGATCATGAGTATTACATCGTCTGCGAACAGACTAATCTTGTGCGTTTGCCGGCCTATTTCAAATCCTGATATTTTAGGGTTCTGCCTAATGTGCTCGGCTAGGGGCTCCATGAGTAGATTAAAGATCAGTGGCGACAGCGGCCACCCTTGTCTGGTGACATTGGTGATATCAAACGGTTGGGATAGCATGTCTGCAGAAAACACTCGGGCCGAGGGGGTTGTGTATAAAGCTAGTATGGCATTTAATATTTGACCTTTGAAGCCAAACTTTTGGAGGACCTGATATAAATAGTTCCAGTGGACTCTGTTGAACGCCTTCTCCTCGTCCAGTGCTAGGAGCAGAGAAGGCGTTCCACTAGACTCAGCGAAGTGAATGACGTCAATCAGTCTTCTCGTGGCGTCAGACGCTTGTCTACCTGACGTGAAGCCTGATTGATCTCTGTGGATCAGATTGGGCATAATATGCATCAGTCGTGTAGCAATAATTTTTGCATATATCTTCAAGTCTAAATTTAGAAGCGAAATTGGGCGGAAATTTTGAGGTGTAACTGGTTCTTTGCCTGGTTTCGGGAGTGTGATAATTAACGCTTGTAGGGATTCATGTGGAAAATTGGCGGAGGTGGCCGCGTCGTTGAATAGGTTCGTGAGATGGGGAGCTAGTTGGTGCACGAACTGCTTGAAGTATTCTCCTGTGAGGCCATCTGGGCCTGGAGATTTTCCTGAGGGGATATTATTAATAGTCTCTATTACTTCTTGTACCGTGAAAGGGTCGTCGAGACTGCATATTTGTTCAGTCGTCAACGAAGGGAGTCTAATGCGTGAAAGAAAGTCATTGATGACATCTGGGGAAGGTTGGTATGTATCTGGGTCCCTCTGTAGGTTATATAAATCACTGTAGTAAGCGCTGAATGCGTCTGCTATTTCCTGTGGGTTCCTGAGTGATTCATTGGTGTGGGGATGGGATAATCGATCAATTTTGTTTTTTTATTCTCCTGCGTTTAATACGTTGTGCTAGAGCTTTTCCTGCTTTATTGGACGTGGAATAGGAGGTGGCTTTTAATTTTCTTTGTATTTGTTCATATGATTGAAGGAGGAGGAGCCTGGGTTCTCTTCTAAGTGACAAAATTTGCGCTGAACATGTTGGGTTGTTTTTTTTTCTGTTTTGCTGTTCAAGAGTGGCTATTTGGGACAGTAGAGCATCTACCCTCATCGATCTTTTTTTTTTGTGGCGAGAGCTAAGTTTAAGCAGTATTCCTCTAATGAACGCTTTGTGCGCGTTCCACAGCACGCCTGGATCAGATACAGAACCCAAGTTAATTTGGAAATATTCAGTTATTTGTTCCTTTATCTCTGGAGAATAGGTTGGATGTTGCAAGATATAATTGTTTGCTCTCCATAGGAAGGTATTTGCTCGTTGTGAGGAATCTGATATAGTGATGGTGATAGGGGCATGATCTGACCAAGACGTACTGTGGATTACAGCTGCGCTAATGTTTTGTAGTAACCACTTATCAGTGAAGAAGTTGTCAATGCGAGAGTACGTTTTGTGGAGAGGAGAGAAATAAGTGTAGTCCCTCTCCTCTCCATGTAAGCATCTTCAAATGTCAAACAGGTCATGTGAGACAAGGAAGTTTTTCAGAGGGGATTCTCTGCGTTTTGATGCAGAGGTTGAGTCTAATATAATTTCAAGTACCAAGTTGAAGTCTCCACAGATAATTAGATGCCCTTGTTTGAGGGGGTTTATTGTACGCATGAGCCTGCGGAGGAAATGAACCTGTTTGGCATTTGGAGCGTATATATTTACCAAGGTATAGGTAGCATTGTTTATTTCACATACAAGAATAATATATCGCCCCTCTGGGTCGAGAGTAACACTTTTCGATTGGAACGTAACCGAGTTATTCACCGCTATCATCACCCCCCCCTTTTTTTTGAGGTGAATGGGGCGGAGAATACCTGAGAGAAATGTCTGTTTGAACAGATAGGCACAGCTGTGGAAAGAAAGTGTGTCTCCTGAACACACAGGGTGTCACACTTTAAGTCCAGGGTTGTCTTCCAAAGTGAGTGTCTCTTTGTAGGATGGTTGAGTCCATTTGCATTTATAGATAGAACCGTGACCGGCATTGTAAGAGCTGTAAAGGAGCAACTGATAGGGTATAGACACTTACAGTTCGATGAGGACTTACGAGTTCCCTGGGTTCACAGGACAGAGCGTCTTTGAGGTGAGTTCAGATAGAACCGGAAGGATTATCTGGTCGCACGTTGTGTGCAGTGAAGTTGCTGTAATAACAAAAGAGTTAACCGTAAGAACTAAACAAGTTAAAATTGGAACTATTAGGCTAGTCACGAACGGTGGGATGCCCACTCGTTAAAATGCTAGGTGGAGTAGAGAATGCGGTATTCAGCTAAACCACTAAGAGGGGTAACAATGTCAATAACTAACTGAAGAAACAAATCAAAAGGCTGGAAGCCAGGGAGAGCATCACTCATGTAGATTTATAGGCCCAATAGAGTGTAAAGAAATTAGCTTGTTCAAGTTGCACGACCACTCTGGTTACGGCGAGATGTGCGGTTGCTGCGTTGCTCCAATGGTGGAGTGGTATCTTGCGGGAGGTCAGGTATGATTCCCCAGGAGTGTAGTAGTTGCATTCCTTTGTGGAGATTGTGTATCATGTGTGTTTCGCCATTCCTCGTGACAAGCAAAGATGCAGGGTATCTCCATTTAAACGGAATCTTGTGGTTGTGGAGGCCCTTGGTAATCGGATTGAGCTGTCTTCTCAGTTGCAAAGTGTACTTGGAGAGGTCTGGGAAGATGAGAACTCCAACGTACGGCTCAGGAAGCAATGGGTTGTTTCTCAGTGTCATAAGTAGTCTTTCCTTGATGTGAAAGAAGTGCACCCTCATTAAAACATCTCTAGGTACTGACGCTGCCAAGTGAGAGGGTTTAGCAATTCTATGGATTCGATCCACAATCAGGTCTCTGGGTGATGCGTCGGGCAGGATTAGATGCATAAGTTCTTTAGCATATTTAGGGAGGTCTATTGGTAGGATGGTCTCAGGGACTCCTCTGATTTTGACATTATTCCTCCTGGACCTGTCCTCTAAATCTGCCAGCTTTGCTCTTACCCAGGACTGTTCATCTTTCATGCCAGCATAGGAGTCAACCAGGTCATTTACAGTGGATGTGCGTTCCCCCATGCTGCTTTCCAGGTGCGCTACTCTGTCATCCATTACATGCATGTCAGCGGTCATTTTGGTGAATAGGGATGACAGGTCTGACATTATTGAGGTCTGGAGGGATAGCAGCATGTCCTTTAAAGTAGTATCGATTACTGGTTGCCCTGAGGTGGGGAATGAGGCCATGGATGATTGCAGGGCCTGGTTAGCCTGGAGGTGGCTGAAAGCCTGGGCCTCGATTTGTGTCTGCGGCAGTAGCGGCGGCGGTTCCATCTGCATGCGTGTTTTCTCTGGGCTTCCCGTGATGGGATTGTCTCCCTCTCTGAGGGTAGGTGATAAGGGAGGGCAAAGGGGTCCCTGGTCTCCCGGGATCTTGTCAGGGAGATCCGTGTAGGCCTCCGAGATCGCGGCCGCGCCGGTGCCATTTTGGGCCTGACTAACCTTACTAGTCGGCTTGGAGAAGAAGGCAGTCAGCTTTTTGGGTTGAAAATCTGTCATCCTCTTTCTGGACATAGCTGGTCTTGTTGTCCGAGCTGTTGTGAGGCAGGATGGCCGCGGATTGTCTGCTGAATTGGGCCTGAGACGCTCCGTTTCTCTCCCTAGGCTGATGAGCTCAGAGTCTAAGCAGCCATCACCAGCGCTGGCAGACCACGCCCCCTCTTACTCTTTTTTTAACTTTTTTGTTTTTTTGATCACTTTCATTCCTATTACAAGGAATGTAAACATCCCTTGTAATAGGAATCTATTGTGACAGGTCCTCTTTATGGAGAGATGCAGGGTCAATAAGACCCCACATCTCTCCTCCAGGCTAGAAAGCATGAGATCGGTCAAAAAAATTCACGATCTCATGCTGACAGCCGAGATCACGGCTTTGTTTACATACGGGAACCCGGTTTGATGTCATAACGCCGGACAATTCGTTCTCTGAGCCCCAGATGGCACGGGTGAGCCCGGAGAAGCACCGGATGGTGGCGGGGGGGGGGGGAACGTCCCCTCCCGCCGCCTATAAGAACGATCAAGCGGTGGAACTGCCGCTATGATCATTTTTATCGTGCACAGAATCGACGGCTGAAAGGAATGATATCTGAATGATGCCTGCAACTGCAGGCATCATTCAGATGTCACCGCACAAAGCCAAGGACGTCATTTGACGGTGGGCGGTAGGAAAGTGGTTAATATTTCGACAATTTAGAAAAAAGGTAATTTTTATCCTTCATTGATGAGACTGCACTGATGGGCTGCACTGATGGGCACCGATAAGGTGGCAAGGGTGGGCACTGAGAGGTGGCATTGCTAGTTGACACTGGTGGGCATTGAGAAGTGGCACTGCTAGGTGGCAATGATAGTTGGCAGTGATGGGCACTGATAGGCAGCACTGCTAGGTGCCGCTGATTGGCACCAGTGGTGGGCATTGATAGGTGGCACTGGCAGGGGCTACTGATTGTCACAGAATTGCCTCTTCCTCTTCGGCCCAATGTCCCTTTCACATAAGCCGGTGATTGCCTTTTTTTATGCTCACGCTGTCAGCACAAGGAGAAAACAAAAACCATTACCCAGCTTTTGTTTACATCACGTGATCAGCTGTCATTGGCTGACAGCTGATCACATGGTAAGGGGCAGGGATCGGCCCCTTACTCGGATCTGTTATCACCCGAGTCTCAGTGACTCAGTGACCACAGTGCACGCGCGAAGGGGAGGACGTCTATTGACGGACTCCCGGCAATTGAGGACCATGCTGTGGCTGTCGATCAGTTATAGCGCTGATCTCAAGTGATTAAAGAGGGTCTAAATGCGCCATTGACATGCATCCCAATTCAACTTAGGACTGTGTCTTTGCAAAGTTAAACTAAATGAAATCCTTTCTTATTTTTGCTTGGGGATAGAGGGATTACAAGTCTAGACAGTTTTTGGGGATGTCTGCACCCCTGATAGGGTGAAGACAACTCCCAAATTTGGCCACTTTATCCTTCCAAATAATTCACTTCCTGTCACATAGCCACACAGGAAGTGAGGGGAAATCGCTACCAATGTCTTTCCTTGGGGACACACAGGTCAATCTAAATACTTTCCCCATTATGTACATTGCACTCCAGCATTTTGCGGGGTACACCCCAAATTATTAGGTATTTTGGACTTTGGGGTTTATTTACTAAAGGCAAATCTACTTTGCACTACAAGTGCACTTGCTGGATATTCGAGGGGGACATGCAAGCAAACAAAAAAAACACCATCTTTGCTTTTACATGATTGGATGTTACAATCACCAGTGATCCCTCAGATTTTCAGCAGCTACACTTTTACTGCAGAGTGATTTGTCTTTACTAAACCCCAAACTACCCAATGATTTGGGGTGTACCCAACAAAGTGCTAGAGTGCAATTTGCTTAATGGGGACACTATTTAGATTGATCTGTGTGTCCCCAAGAAAAGACATTGGTAGGGTTTTACCTTCACTTCCTGTTTAGCTGTGTGACAGGAAGTGAAGCCAATTTTACTAAAAGGGAACACAAAGCCCAACCTAAAAAAACTAATAAAAAAATAGGGGTTCTAACACTTACTTTGTTTCCCTCAAAATGCCCACAATTAGAATCGGATTGCCTTGAGCTATTTTTAAGTGCAGTGCTCTAAATCAGTGCTTCTCAAGTAACCCCAACAGGCCATGTTTTCAGGTTTTCCTTCATCTTGCACATGTGCTTTAAATCACAGTCAATGGTTTTGAATTTTGGACAGCAATTCTCAATAAGATAAATTCACAAAACATGTCCTGTTGGGGGTACTTGAGGACTGAGGCTGAGAACCACTGCAGTAAAAAGGAAAATGGAATACTTACCGCTCTGTATTTTTCATTTCCTGGTGATTATATATGGCAGCACACAATACAATACATGTATATGCTAACATGAAGGCACCAGGGTAGACAAATCACTCCTGTTGTTTTGACGTGCCAATCAGCTGTCACATTTGTTGCAAAGAAAACGTAAAACAAACCTCAAAACTTTGCATCAAATTTTATTGGTCAACGAAACAAAAGGAAGCCAAAATAAAAAACAGGGTCAATTTGAAACAGTTACAGACCCACAACATCTTGAGAAAGTTTTCGCAAAATAATGCAGCACAGACAATTAAATCAAAGTGAACAAACGACACACATTAACAACATCAAAATTATTTCAGGGGAACATTTCCCCCACACAAAAAAAATACAATCCACAAAATTAAAACAAACACCTGTTTTGCAAAGACATAACAAATAAAATACATGTGTTACAAACTCGATAAGGACACCAAAATGTACTTTTTGCCCCCCACGCACACGCACACACACACACACTTGCCTCTTTTCAGGGCAAGGGAGAGGATGCTATCTGCGAGCTTTATATAACATAGGTTTGTGAGCTAATGAGGCAATTGAAAACACATGCACAGTCCATGAAACACCCAAAATGCAAGTTCACCCAATGTAGAGACTGAACTTCAAAGTGGGTACACCTGTTAAGGATGTCCTTCAATTACTAACCCATAAAAACACTCTCTGAGCATGCTCAGAAATATCCAGGTGCTGTTCACACACAAAAAGCACCACCAAAAAATCTAACTGGCTGGGCATGCTCAGAAGAACTCAAATGCAGCTAGCAGAAAATAACCCCCCCCCCTGTCCAAAATTAAGCACATCATCCAGCATGCTACAAAATTAGAGATGGGACAATCACCCCCCCCTACCAACAAATACCATTGCAGTCTATGGGAACTGACTTGTTAATTTTTCTAGTCCCCACTTGGCTGGCTTATCTTCTAGTTATTGGCCTTAAAATAGGGGCCCCAGGTCCCACCCTAAGGGACATATATCAATGTCACCAATTTGGACAACACCAAAAACAAAACAAGGAGAAGTGCCTTTAAATATGCCAAATTGCTTAAGGGCCATTTCACACCACATGCAGTCCATTGCGTTTTTTATGCATCAAAAATGCATGGAAAGTTGGTTATATGGTTCTAAATGGTAGTGTTTGTTCCAGTGTGTTCCAGTTCCACAAAAAAATTAGAACATGCTGCATTTTACCTGCACTGGACTGTACTGGAACGCAGCAAAATGCATCATAAACGCACTGGAACACACCGGAACACACCTAAATGCACCAAAAACGCACTAGAACACACCTGTCCTTATCTATGGTTAATAAAAAAGAGGGGTGAAAAAAAAAGCACTGGACTGCATCAAAAACGTACCAAAAATGCACTGGAACGCATCAAAAACGTGCAAGCAAAAAAGCACCTGGAACTAGAGTTGAGCGGACACCTGGATGTTCGGGTTCGACGGGTTCAGCCGAACTTCGGAAAAAAGTTCGGGTTCAGGACCGAACTTTAACCCGAACCCGAACCCGAACCCCATTGAAGTCAATGGGGACCCGGACTTCTAAGGACTAAGAAGGCTCTAAAAAAGTAATGGAAAGGGCTAGAGGGCTGCAAATGGCAGCAAAATGTTGTTAAGAGCATGGCAAGTGCTCTGCAAACAAATGTGGATAGAAAAAATAACTTAAAATAACATTAAAAAAAAAAAAAATATGCTGGAGGCCCCCTTTTCAGCAGAAGAGGTACGGGAAGTCATTAAGAACCTCAGAAACTCAACGGCACGATGCCACACATATGGTGGGAATGCCCCAGAATACGCCCTTTCTGGAATAAATTATTCAATTTAATGGATAAGCTAGTGGGAAAATAAAATACTTTGAAATAAAAATGTAGCGGGGTGCTAAATTTAAGGGAAGTGTTTGAGTGGTAAATAGGCTCAAACACCCTAATTCTGTAGGATTCATGGACCATTTTGTCCTCGGGGGACAGTATTGGTATGCAGTTCCCTGCGGCCTACAGGTGGCGCTGCCATGGTAGGCTAGGGTTGAACCGCCGATACAGTGCTGTGCCTTTTGTGTCCCCTCTTGGCAGTAGTACAGCGGTGCGGGGAACCTGCTGTGCATGCCGGGAGAGCATATAAAAGGGGCAGACCTTTGGCCTGGGGGCTGATGTCCAGTGGGGTCCACGCCCAGGTGCCTTCGGCCTGGGTGCATGTGTTCCTGTTCCATCTCGGGTACCTTTAGCCCGGGGTGAGGTACTATCCTGGAGTTCCTTCTGCCCTGGGTATGGAGGCCTAGGTGCGGGAGTAAAGCCTGGAGTCCAGAGCCTTCGTCTGGAGTCCGCTAAGGGTCGAGGAGTCTTAGGGTGCCGCCTCGTGTAGGGGACCATGTTCCAGGGAAGGGAGGATCATTCTGATGGACCGATGCGGGAGTCACGGTGAAGGAAGGGTCTGTTGACTCCCTGGAGAGATGTCTTCCCCTTGATATGGGCTAGATACGTAGAAGGAGAAGCTCAAGGTCATCTTGACTGTATCAGAGGCCTTATTCACCCGGCCCGTGGCAGGGGCCTTATACACCCTGGTCTGTGGCAGAGACCAAAGTTCTCCAGGTCCATGGCAGGGGCCTTGTACACCCGGTCTGTGGCAGAGACCAACCTCAAGGTCTGTGGCAGAGACCGTGCACCTAAAACTGTTTGAGAAACCTAAGCAGTGAAGTGAATGTGCTACGTTTGTGCCTGGACCTCCTCCACACCTTAAGCTATCCTGTTTCTTTGCTGTAACCTTTTCTATCCGAGTAGAGTTTATTTTGCCATGAGAGAATAAGAGTTGTAATTTCAGCTGGAGTGGACATTGACTTTACTGGGAATTAAAGGACTTGCCTCTACCTACAGTAGAGGTGAGAATCATCCTGCATAACGTTGATTCCATGTGGGGTCGAGGACCTCATCGTCCTCCACATCATCTTCCACCCAGTCTTCACCCCTGCCCTCCTTGTCTGTCTGCACAATTGCGAAAGCAGCAGCAGTTGGCACCTGTGTTTCGTCATCATCCGAGACGTGCTGCGATGGTCCTCCCATGAACTCATCATGAAACATAAGTGGTTGGGCATCGGTGCACTCAATCTCTTCCACTTCTGGGGCAGGGCTAGGTGGATGGCCCTGGGAAACCCTGCTAACAGAGTCATCGAAAAGCAGAAGAGACTGCTGCATGATTTGGGGCTCAGACTGCTTGGCTGATTTGCAAGGGGGTGAGGTGAAAGACTGATGGACATGGGTTTCAGGTGCCAACTCTGATCTTTCATCAGAAGAGTGGGTGGGAGACAATGTGAAGGAACCCGAGGCACTGTCAGCAACCCAATCTACTATCGCCTGTACTTGTCCTGGCCTAAACATTCGTACGGCCTCATTAGGCGCAACAAAATACCGCCGCAGGCTCGGTCGCCTACTCGCACCTGAGGAAGGTGTTTCACTTGTGCGTGTATCTGGCACAGATCCACCACGTCCTCTCCCTGCAACAGGAGCTCCACCAGCAGCACCACGACCGGGGCCACCACGTCCCTTTGACCTTCTCCTCATATTTTCCAAATTTAGAATGTTGCCCTAAATGGGTGTTTTTGGAAGAGCAGAACACACCAACAGTACGTAACCGCTGAATCGCACAGCTACAGAACTGCAGAAAATGCTATACAAAAAAAATGTTTTTTTTTTAGTATAGCACAGTAGAAGAAAAGTATATATAAATTGTTTATTTCACACACCTCCACATATGTATAACACACTGCAAAATATTTTTGGTGGCCCTAAATGGCGTTTTTTGGAAGACCACAATACGCCCACAGTACGTAACCGCTGAATCGCACAGCTACAGAACTGCAGAAAATGCTATTAAAAAAAAAGTTTTTTTTTTAGTATAGCACAGTAGAAGAAAACTATATATAAATTGTTTATTTCACACACCTCCACATATGTATAACACACTGCAAAATATTTTTTGTGGCCCTAAATGGCTCTTTTTGCAAGCGTACATTAAAGTGCAAATTTTTTTTATTTTATTTTTTTGCCCTAAACAGGTCTTTTTTTCACGAGCAAAATAAAATGGAAATGTTTAATTTTTTTTGCCCAATGGGTCTTTTGGAAAAGAGCACAATAAAGTGCCTTTTTTTTTTGTCCTAAATGGATCTTTTTCCAAGAGCAGAATACACCCACAGTATGGAAACGGTGTATCTCTCAACGTAATATATGCAGTGCTGGTGCACTGAGCTTGCAGATAAAAGGTAGATTTTCTCTGACACTGGGCTCATAGCAGTGTAAAAAGACTGCACTGCAACACAAACAGGTAAACCTATGCAGATCGCTGAGTTATATCTCTGAATCTGGACTCCTATTCCTATATAATATATCTCTCTCCCTAAAAGCAAAAAACAGGAACCTGGCCCTACACTACACTGTCTCTCTATCTTTTCCCTCAGATTCCAGAATCAGGACTAACTCATGTATTTTTCTATCTCTCCCTAAAAGCAGCAGCAGCAGACTAGATCCTCTCCCTATCTATTCTGAAGCAGAGTGACGTGTGTGCTGTGTGCCTCTAGCTTATATAGAAGCTGGGTCACATGTTGCACTGACCGATCACAGCCATGCCATTAGTAGGCATGGCTATGATGGCTTCTAAGGGCACACCAGCTAATCAAAAGGTGATTGGCTGGCCCCTGAAGCATTTCTAACTGCGTAATTAGATTGCCGAACCCGAACCCGGACTTTTGCGCAAAGTCCGGGTTCGGGTTCGGGAAAAAGCTAAAGTTCGGTACGGACCCGAATTTTACAGTTCGGGTTCGCTCAACACTACCTGGAACGCATCCGGATTGCGTTTCTATGGTGTGAACTGGCCCTAGTTCGCACCATAGAAACGCAGTCTGGATGCGTTCCAGGTGCTTTTCTGCATGCGCGTTTTCAACACGTTCCAGTGCATTTTTGATGCGTTTTTGATGCAGTCCAGTGTTTTTTTCCCCCTCTTTTCACTTAGGACAAGTGTGTTGCAGTGCGTCTTTGGTGCATTTAGGTGCGTTCCGGTGCATTTTTGGTACGTTCCGTTGCTTTTTTTATGTGATTTACTGCGGTCCAGTACAGTTCTGTACCTAAAAAATGCAGCATGACCATTTTTTTTTTTCCTTTCTGAAACAAACTGGAACGGACTGCAGTGGTGTGAACTATGCCATAGGCATTAATGTGATCAACTTTCTTTGCGTTTTTCATGCATCAAAAAAATGCACGGCACTGCATCCGGTGTGAACTGGCCCTAAATATCATACCTGGGGGGTGTCTATCGTATGCCTGTAAAGTAGCGCATGTTTTCCATGTTTATAACAGTTAAAAGAGCAAAATGACATTTCTAAAGTAAAATAATAGTCATTAAAAAGTACTCGCGGCTGTAATGAATTGCTGGTTCCCGTCAATACAGATAAAAGTCATTGAAAGTCTTTGAGGAAAAAAAAATGCGTGGGGGTCCCCCAAATTCCATTACCAGGCCCTTCAGGTCTGGAATGGATATTAAGGGGAACCCTGCCGCAAATTAAAAAAAAAAAATGCTTGCGGTTCCCCCAAATATCCATACCAGGCCCTTCAGATCTGGTATGGATTTTAAGGGGAACTCCACCCCAAATGTAAAAAAAATGGCGTGGAGTCCCCCCAAAAATCCACACCAGACCACACCACACCAGACCCTTATCCGAGCACGCAACCTGGCAGGTTGCAGAAAAAGAGGGGGAGAGAGCGCCCCCCCTCCTGAACCGTACCAGGCCACATGCCCTCAACATGGGGAGGATGTCCCCATGTTGATGGGGACAAGGGCCTCATCCCCACAACCCTTGCCCGGTGGTTGTGGGGGTCTGCGGGCGGGGGGCTTATCAGAATCTGGAAGCCCCCTTTAACAAAGGGGACCCCCAGATCCCGGCCCCCCTGTGTGAAATGGTAATGGGGTACGTTGTACCCCTACCATTTCACAAAGAAAGTGTCAAAAATTTAAGAAATGACAATAGCCGGTTTTTGACAATTCCTTTATTAATGTCTTCTCTTTTCTTCCATCTTCTTCCTTCCTCCATGTTCTTCTTCCATCTTCTTCTTCCATCTTCTTCTGTTCTCCATTCGGGTTTCTTCCTCCATCTTGTTCTTCATCTTCCTCTTCCTCTTTTATCTTCATCTTCATCTTCCTTCTTCTTTCGGTGTTCTCGTCCGCATCTTTCTCCGGCTTCTTCTTCCCTTCTTCTTTCTTCGGCCGCTCCGTTTGAATTGGAGGTTCCCGCTGTGTGACGCTTCAGTTCTCCTCTTGGTCCGCTGCCACCCGGTGACCCCGCCCCCCTCTGACACACATGGATTTCACGGGGACTTTCCCCGTGGTGTCAGAGGGGGGCGGGGTCACCGGGTGGCAGTGGACCAAGAGGAGAACTGAAGAACGTCACACAGCGGGAACCTCCAATTCAAACGGAGCGGCCGAAGAAGGGAAGAAGAAGCCGGAGCAAGATGCGGACGAGAACACCGAAAGAAGAAGGAAGATGAAGATGAAGATAAAGAGGAAGAGGAAGATAAAGAACAAGATTGAGGAAGAAACCCGAATGGAGAAAAGAAGAAGATGGAAGAAGAAGATGGAAGAAAAGAGAAGATATTAATAAAGGAATTGTCAAAAACCGGCTCTTGTCATTTTTTACATTTTTTACACTTTCTTTGTGAAATGGTAGGGGTACAACGTACCCCATTACCATTTCACACAGGGGGGCGGGATCTGGGGGTCCCCTTTGTTAAAGGGGTCTTCCAGATTCCGATAAGCCCCCTGCCCACAGACCCCCACAACCCCCAGGAAAGGGTTGTGGGGATGAGGCCCTTGTCCCCATCAACATGGGGACATCCTCCCCACGTGTTGAGGGCATGTGGCCTGGTACGGTTCAGGAGGGGGGGCGCTCTCTCATCCCCCCATCTTTTCCTGCGACCTGCCAGGTTAGGGTCTGGTGTGTATTTTTGGGGGGAATCCACGCCATTTTTTTTTAAAATTTGGGGTGGAGTTCCCCTTAAAATCCATTCCAGATCTGAAGGGCCTGGTATGGATATTTGGGGGCACCACACGCTTTTTTTTTTGTAATTTGCGGCAGAGTTCCCCTTAATATCCATTCCAGACCTGAAGGGCCTGGTAATGGAATTTTGGGGGACCCCACGCTTTTTTTTTTTGTTTTTATCAATGACTTTCAATGACTTTTCTCTATATTGCCGCGAGCCGACAATTCATTATAGCCGCGGGTGCTTTTAAATGCCTTTTTTTTTCCTTTAGAAATGTCATTTTGCAGGCGCACTGGCAAGTTCAGAGCTGCGCCTGTTCAACTTATGCAAATTGAGTTATGTGACTTGACATTTACTAAGATTTTGCCGGCGCAGTGTCCCGGCGCATTTGAACAAGTAAAATTCCCGCGCTGAGCTCAAAAAAACCTCTCGCAGCTCTTATCGTACTTGCCGGCGCAGCGGGCTGGTTTTGAAAAAGTTACTTTCTCACTCTATTTTGGGCATATTATTTGGGCAGGTATCACTATACTTCCTCACATCACCCCACATCACCCCCATTATATTGCCACTTCCAGCTTCTTTATATTTAGATTTTAACATGCCTTGCGCCAGGTCCATAGTGGCGCACTGAGCGCCTCCTCCTGTCCGCCGAGAACACTATAGTAAATAGGGAATAGGGCTGCGCTACCGGCGCTAATGTTTTGTAAATACCAAAACAGCCATTGCGCGCGCAGATGCACCGATACTCATGGCGCAAACGTTTCGTAAATCAGCCCCTCTGTCTCTCTCTCTATCTCAACGCTGCAACACACTACACAAGGCCGATGTGCAGGCGGTTTTATATAGTGTGGGGCGTGTACTTAATCCCCTGAGCCATAATTGGCCAAAGGCACCCTGCCTTTGGCCAATTATGGCTCTCTGTGCTGACGGCGCTGTGATTGGCCAAAACATGCGGGTCATAGTGCATGCTTGGACAATCATCAGCCAGCAATGCACTGTGATGACGCAGTGCATTATGGGCCGTGACGCGCCGCTCGAATTTGGCACGAAAGGCCCATAATGTTCGATCTTCATCGAATGATTGAACAGACGATGTTCGAGTCAAACTCATGTCCGACTCGAACTCGAAGCTCATCCCTACTCAGCACAGAGCATTTCCCATTCATTTACTGTCCAGTGCAGTTGAGGCAGCAGAGAAAGGGATTGGGAAATATATGTTTTTTTCTCTGTCTCAAAAGTGAAACACCAGGGGTCTGTTTACACCCCTAATATATTAAAAAAATATTATTATTTTATTTATTTTTTTAAATTCTAAAAAAGTTAAATAATAAAAATCTACTGACACTGTCCACTGCTCTACTGAAACCAATCTCTGCCTTACTGACACTGTCCACTGCTCTACTGACACTAATCTCTGCCCTGATGACACCATGCTCTGCCCTACTGGCACCATCCACTGCTCTACTGACATAAATCTCTGCCCTACTGACAGTGTCCTCTACCCTACTGACACAGTCCACTGCTCTACTGACACCGTCCATGGCTTTACTGACACAAATCTCTGCCCTACTGACACTGTTTACTGCTCTACTGACACCATCCACTGCCCTTCTGACACCATCCACTACCTTACTGACACTGTCCACTATCCTCCTGACACTGTCCACTGCTCTACTGACACCAATCTCTGCCCTACTGACATCGTCCACTGCTCTACTGACACTGTCCACTACACTCCTGACACTGTCCAACTTCTCTACTGACAAAGTCCACTGCCCTACTTACACTGTCCACTGCTTTACCTACTGACACCATATACTGCCCCACTGACACCAACCTCCGCCCTACCGACACCATCCACTGCTCTACTGACACCATCCACTGTCCTACTGACACCACCTTCTGCCCTAATGACACTGTCCAGTACCCTCCTGTCACTGTCCACTGCTCTACTAACACTGTCAACTTCTCTACTGACAAAGTCCACTGCCCTACTTACATCGTCCACTGCTTTACCTACTAACACCATATACTGCCCCACTGACACCAACCTCTGCCCTACTGACACCATCCACTGCTCTACTGACACCATCCACTGCCCCACTGACACTAACCTCTGCCCTACTGACATATCTACTGCCCTACTAACATCCATGTTTTATTACATTTTAAAATGTTTGTTTCTATTTATTTACAAGGGCCCATTCACACTGGAATGCAGTGCGGGAGAGCCGTGTCCCTGGGTGGCTACCCACACCACATTTCTATTGCCCTGCCCTTGCAATATGCTTTGGGGGTCAGTTAACGCGGTACATTTGCCCACACTGGCCTGCACTGTATCGCATGGAACAAAGGTACAATGCAACGCAGTTGCGGTGCATTTCAAAAAGTAGTGCATGCAAAGAATTCTAAATGAATGGGGCTGAAATCGCACTTAACAGAACTGCATGTGAATCACACAGGAACCACACAGCATTCCTGTATGATTCACATGCAGTTCCTAGTGTGAATGGGCCCCTAGTGTGTGTGTGTGTGTACTGTATGTGTGTATAGCCTGTACCATGTGATAGCTGTGAGCAATCATAGCATCACAATAGTAAAAAATTAGTTATGAATGAAAGTCATTCATGACAGTTCACATGATTGCAAAAAAATCACTGATCAACCCCATTTAGAGTAGTACAGTAAATACTTTGGACTGTCTACTTTCCAAAAAGGGGATATTTTGGGGGGTATTTGTACTGTTCTGGCATTTTAGGATCTCAAGAAATAGGATAGGAAGTCAGTACATCAGGCTTGATCAATTTTCAACTATATTCCATTGTTCTCAAAAGTTTACATTCCCTGGCAGGATTATTGATTTTGATTCATTTTTCAGAGAATATGAATGATAACACAAAAACTTTTCTTTCACTTATGGTTAGTGTTTGTCTGAAGCCATTTATTATCAATCAACTGTGTTTACTCTTTTTAAATCATAATGGCAACAGAAACTACCCAAATTACCCTGATCAAAAGTTTACATACCCCAGTTCTTAATACCGTGTATTGCTCCCTTTAACATAAATGACAGCTTAAAGTCTTTTGTGGTATTTGTGGATGAGGCTCTTTATCTTCTCAGATGATAAAGCTGCCCATTCCTCTTGGCAAAAAGCCTCCAGTTCCTGTAAATTCTTGGGCTGTCTTGCATGAACTGCACGTTGGAGATCTCCCCAGAGTGGCTCAATGATATTGAGGTCAGGAGACTGAGATGGCCACTCCTGAACCTTCGCTTTATTCTGCTGTAGCCAATGACAGGTCGACTTGGCCTTGTGTTTTGGATCATTGTCATGTTGGAATGTCCAAGTACGTACCATGCGTAGCTGTCTGGCTGATGACTGCAACTGTTCCTCCAGTATTTTTTGATAACATACTGCATTCATCTGGCCCTAGATGTGGGGAAATGGAGGGGGACTTACTCCATATGCTTTGGAGATGTCTGAAGCTTTTTCGGTACTGGACGGAGGTGGGGAAAATCATTGACAGGGTTTTTGGAACATCTACCGAGATGGAACCGAAACAATGCCTTTTGGGATAAGTGAGGGAGTCAGGTAAACTAGGAAGTACCCAAGTAGCGGTCATGAGATACTTATTTCAGGCAAGGATCCTAATTGCCCGAAGATGGCAGTCAGCATTACCACCATCTAGTGAGGAATGGCGAAATAACATGAACGGGGTAATCCTTAAAGAAAAGTCAATATACATCAATCAAGGCGTGCCAATAAAATATGATATGATTTGGAAACCCTGGTGGGAAGCCAGAGGGATTCGTTTGTAAACCCTAATAAGCACAGAAGAACATTTAAAAATATGTGTAACGGTCCAAGAGAAACCAGATTGTGAGAGAATGGACGTTGTGGGAATGAGTGTCAAGTATGAAGTTGTGAAAGAGAAGCGGGTGCTGGAGAACTCTATTATTTAATACAAATATATACAGATAACCCTATGAGAGACCCAACCTAGGTACTACCTCAAGATCGCTCAGAACATATAGGGCTTACTAAATTTGAGAACAGGGTTGATGGGTTGGGACATCATGGGGAAATCTGCTTTTAACCTTTTGTAAAAATGGGAAAAAACTCAATAAAGAAATAAAGTTTAACAAAAAAAAAATATCAGTTCATACAGTGTTCTGCCACCAGACACTTGAGTGAAGAATTCATCTGTGGCCTCCACCACCTTATTAATAGGGGCGCTTACCAGATGATGTGGACCTTCTATCGCTAGAAAGGTCAAACGAGCTTAAAGCGGTTGTATTGCCCGCTTGGTCATTTTTACCTACAGGTAAGCCTATAATAAGGCTTACCTGTAGGTAAAATGAATAACTCCTAAACTTGCACGTTTTGGGAGATATTCACCCTTCATGCAGCCGCTGACATCAGCTTGCTGGAACGGGGGACTTACGCATGCCAACGTCATTGTGGCTCCAGCCACTCACAGAGTTGGAGCCCGCGAACGCGGAAGAAACATAGAGGAAAACATGTCAGCCCCTCGAAGGTGACCGGGCGAGCTGCTGAAGGTTCGTTCTAAGGTAAGTAATGCATACTAGCACATTATGCTATTGTCTTGCAGGTTTTTTTTTTAGGGGGGGGGGGTCAGCGGTTTTCTGCCACTTTAATAGTAACCCTCTAAGGGATGGTATGGATGGAGGGGTCCTCCTGCAGTTCCAGGTTCCCACTAATGGTGGAGGGGTCTTCCTATGTTTTCAAGCTCCCACTAATCATCTTCAGGACAACCGTGACAACAGCTGCAAAGGTTGGTATAAAGGATAAGAAACTCCAATAGTGTGATACCGTATGAGCTACTTTATTAAAATAGTATAAAAATGCACTTACATGTAAAATATGGTTTAAAACGAGCCAGCAAACAAGTAAAACACTCGCACTTCCGAGATCAGGGAGGACGCGATGAGATCAGCATGTAGCTCCGCCCGTTGCTTAAACATCACATTAAACATACCTATCATAGTTTCGGAGGCCCTGAAATGTCAAGATAGCACAGATTGCATATCTCATTTGTTGCCACAATTTTTTGGAAAATGAAGAAAGAAAAAGAAAATGTATGTTTTCTTTTCTTTTTTCAATTTTCAAAACTTTGTGACAAAAAGTGAGATCTGCAAAATACTCAACATGCCTCTCAGCAAATAGCGTGGGTGTCTACTTTCTGAAAAGGGGTGATTGGGGGGAGGGGGGGGTTGTGCTATCTTGGCATTTCATGGCCTCCGATAGGTAGTGAGGAAGTAAAATTAGCAATTTACGCCCTTAGAAAGCCTGAAGGCGGTGATTGGTTTTCAGGGTTCTGTACGTGGCTAGACTGCCAAAAAAGTCTCTCACATAGGGTGCCTCCGTACTCAGGAGAAGCAGCAGAATGTATTTTGGGATGTCATTTCACAAATACCCATGTCATGTGTGAGCAATATATCATTTAAATGACAACTTTGTGTAAAAAAACTGTGAAAATATGGAACCCCAGAAGAGGTTCCCTAAAGCAGCTGTGCACTCAAGGTCAATATATCACACTCCGGAGGGGACCATTATGTGACATTCCATCCAGCAATACCCAGAAGCTTGTAACCGAAAGACGCTGTGTCTATAAAACAGGAGGCTCATGTTCCTAGCACTGGGCTCAGTGCTTTTTATGTAAGTGAGATTTTTTAATAAATGTGATCGTTTTTAAATGAAACAGAGAACACTATGGTTGTCTTTATGTCTTACATGAATACTGCTGAGAATTAATGTTTGGAGGAGCATCGCCATTTGTTAATGATCATCTGAAGACAGGATTCATCTATAATTATACCCCTCCAAGGGGAATGTGTGTCTTGGTCTTCTGTTAGCTCAGAGACCCAATCTTTGAGGTGAGCGGCCTGTGAAGTTGGTGATGGGAACACATGCATTGAAGCACTATTGATATATGGTTTTCAAGCACTCTGATCACTTTTGAGGATTTTCTACATCTAGCAACTTTTTTCCTTTCATTTGTTATTGTTTATACTGAATTTTGGGACCATTTTTTCCTTGATTCTTTTTGGACTTGTTTAGAATTTATTAAGTTATTTAGCAAAAGAGAACTCAACATACCTCTCAGCAAATAGCTTTTTGCTGTCTACTTTCCAAAAATGGGTCATTTGGGAGGGTTTGGTGCTATCTTGACATTTCAGGGCCTCTGAAACTGTGATAGGTAGTGAGGAAGTAAAATGAGCAATTTAAGCCCTTTGAAAGCCTGAAGGCGGTGATTGGTTTTCGGGGTCCTGTACGCAGCTAGGCTCCCAAAAAGTACTCAGGAGAAGCAGTAGAATGTATTTTGGGGTGTAATTCCACATATACCCATGGCATGTGTGAGCAATATATCATTTAGTGACAACTTTGTGTAAAAACATTTTTTTTTCCTGAAACTTGTGGCAAAATATAAAATATTCCATGGACTCAACATGACTCCCAGAAAATAGCTTGGGGTGTCTACTTTCTGAAAAGGGGTCATTTGGGGGGGGGGGGGGGTTGAACTATCTTGACATTTCAGGCCCTCCAAAATGGTGATAGGTAGTGAGGAAGTGAAATTAACAATTTACACTCTTTGAAATCCTGAATGAGGTAATTAGTTTTCGGGGTCCTGTTCAGGGCTAGGCACTCCTAACCACATTACTCAACATATAAATTAATTCACATACATGTTTTAGCCCACAATATTGTCTATACAAGTGATGACATTCGCCTTATGCCTCGTACACACGATCAGTTTTTCCGACAGGAAAACCGTGGGTTTTTTTCAGCAGGAAAACTGCTCAAACTTGTGTTGTATACACACGGTCACACAAATCTTGTCTGAAATTCCGAACGTCAAGAACCCGGTGATGTACAACACGTACAACGAGTCGAGAAAAATTAAGTTCAATAGGCAGTTCGGCTCTTCTGCTTGATTCTGAGCATGTGTGTTTTTTTGCGTCGTAATTGCATACAGACAAGCTCAATTCCCGATAGGAATTTTTCCTGTCACGAAAATAGAGAACCTGCTCTCAATCTTTTCTTGACCGGAATTCTGACAGAAAAAGTGTGATGGAGCATACACACGGTCGGAATTCCTGACAAAAAGCTCACATCACACTCTTCTTGTCTGGAAAACTGATTGTGTGTACGAGGCATAAGTTCCTCATGCTGGTCCTTTTTGGTGGTAGTGGTTTTTTGTTTGGCTTGGGAGCTGCGAAATACAATAAGGGAGGTTTCATATCTCCTGCTGTCCCCCCCCCTGCCCTTTGGATGGGTGGGGTCACCTGCATATTGACGCCATGTTTCTACACCCTCCGTGTGATGTCCGTAGCCGCAGCATCATCGCGTTGAATCCAGCGCCAACCGGACCCCTCCAGAAAAACAAACTGGAGGGTGGACATGGCTGGGATTCCCTCTTCAACTGGTTTTACTTAATTTGTGACAGCTCACTCTACTGCTTGCCATTTATCCTATACAGGTACACTTATACTCTACACTCCAGCACTCATTTTGTGCTTGGGATTGGTTTTCCATTTTACACTTTTTTTAACTTATTGTTGAATTGTTTCCATATTTTTCTAGGGATTGCCTTTCCAGACATCCCTCCTGTTTTTTGCACTTCCCTCACACTTACCTCTGGCCTCGATGTCCTTTCTACCATTGGACCAGGTTGGTTCATAGATGTAATCATACACACAACTATACATTTCTACACCTATTCTGCTATTTTAGCAATTATTGTTATAAATATTTGTGTTATAGTTCACATCTACAATGGACAATATGAGGCACAAAGGATTACACATTCCCACCCATGCCATGTCTGCCTTCCCTTTGTCCCCTGGAGGTGTTTGTGGTCGGTTTGTTCCCCTCAGCTCCCACCGATTGGTGAGTATGGGGTCCTCTACCTCAAGGCCCCTCTTACCATTTGCTTCAATATCCATCACTGTTTTATACACCTTTTTATTAATTTTAGATACATCACACATGCATCTACCCCTAAAGAAGCAAGCTATGTCTCGCAAAACGCGTTTAATCTCTTAGATGCTTGTGCATACTGTATGACATTATGTACTAATGTAATTTCTATCATGTGTAATATTTTGTCGGCTTAGCAACTGTTTATGCTACTCATGTATGTATAATTATTCTTTGAATAAATGTATTAACTGTTTGTCATTTAGTGGCCAACTGTGCTCACCTCATTTAAGGTCCCAGGGCGATTATCTGTGTATTTGTTGTATATTAGGGGTGGAGATGTATCACTGGTGACACCAGACCTTTTACTTTGTTTGCATACTCAAGAGAATCATCAGAATGCATTTTGGGATGTAATTTCACATATACCCATGCCATGTGTAAGCAACATATTATTTCAGTGACAACTTTGTTTAAAAACTTTTTTGTAATTTTTCAATCATTCCTTGGGGTGTCTACTTTCCAAAATTGGGTAATTTGGGGGGGGGGGTTTGTACTACTCTGCCATTTTAGCACCTCAGTCAGAAAGTAAAATCTGTGTAAATTCTAGTAAATATACCATAGTTTGTACATGCTATAACTTTTGCGCAAACCAATAAATATGAGCTTTTTTTTTTTTTTTTTTTTTTACTAAAGACATGTAGCTGAATACATTTTGGCCTACACGTATGAAAAAAATTTGATGAGTTTATTGGATATTTTTTTAACAATATAGTAGAGTAGAAAATATATTTTTTTTCTTCAATATCGCAAAAAAAATAATCCCGGTGGTGATCAAGTACCACTAAAAGAAAGCTCTATTTGTGGGAAATAAAGAATGTAAATTTAGTTTGGGTACAGCGTTGCATGACTGCGCAATTACCAGTTTAGAAAGCGCAGTGCCAAATTGCAAAAAGCGCTCTGGTCAGGAAGGTGGTGAAATCAGCTTCACC
This sequence comes from Rana muscosa, assembly GCA_029206835.1. Taxonomy (NCBI): domain Eukaryota; kingdom Metazoa; phylum Chordata; class Amphibia; order Anura; family Ranidae; genus Rana; species Rana muscosa. The sequence continues at coordinate 1,240,057,756 of CM055122.1, read as the reverse complement.
ACACTAGCATATACACTAGTCTTGGCCTAGTTTTACACAGAATACCCTAGTGTTTAGAGTGAAATCATCTACTTTTTTTTTTTTTTTAACCAGCATTACTTTTTCTCGCAAGATTAGATTGTTTGCAATTGTGCAAATGCACAAAGAGCATGAGCTAATACCTCTGTCATTTTGTCTCAGTGTAAGCAAGATAAACAGTTTTTAACAAGCATTAGCTTTGTGGCATGTACAAAAAATGTTTCTGAAAAGAATAATATGTTCGCAAATTGGCAGATGCAACAACTGTTTGACCTAATACTACAATAAATGCCTTTGTCATTATGTTTTTGAGTTAAAAAGGTCAACAATAATTTAATCATCTTTAACAGGTGAAAGCTTTGAGGCCAATCTTTAAAAATGTAGCCTGTCAGGTTCCTCAATTAGCCATTTGGCAAATGCACTGACACTGAGGTTACTTGTGTGAATGTTAGTGTTAGTGATAAAAAAAAAAGAAGAAAAAAAAGGGAGTGCGCATGCGCGAGAGTTCCGAGATGGCAGCCTGAACTCGGAGCTCCGCGCCATCCCGATCCAGCAGCGCCCACAGCACCCGCTCCCGCCACGCTCAGACACCGGAGAACGGGGAATCGACACCCCGTGACACCCGCGCCCGCCCTCGTATGAGCCGAACGGGCGTCAGACGGCAATTAGAAAGCCAATTCGCCGCCTCCACACTCCCCGGGTGTACCAAGATGGCCGCCGCGGCTGCTGCGACCTCACAGCCTCACACAGCCACTGAGGGGACACAGGATTGCAGGCAAGTACTGGCCCCCACTCTCCTCTCCTATACCCCGGAGATGAAGGGACACAATCAGCAGCCCTTGACACCCTCTCCAGCCTCCACAGAATCCCTCCTGAGACACTTCTTTGGGGCACAGGCTTACTCTCCTGCTGGGCCTGCAGATTCTCCTCAAACAGGATTCTCTCCTCATGGCGCTGCAGGCCCAGATCAATCCTTTAATGCAGCAGACTTATTCCTCAAATTCTCTACCCTTCTAGAGACAGGTCTAGCCTCCACAGCTGCTAAAATCACAGGGGACATTAAAGCAGACATCCAAAATATAGGGTCCAGGATGGAAGCCATAGAAATTAAGCTCGATCAAACTGCAGCTGCCTCTCACCAGAACTCTGATCTTATTCAGACCTTACATGACCAACTGGACACAGCTTTCTCCCGCATAGATGACCTCGAGAACAGGTCCAGGAGATATAATTTCAGAATCAGAGGTCTCCCGGAATCAATTATCGATGTTGAATCTGCCACGCAAGAACTTATGAGGTCCCTGATCCCAAACATCCCTACACCCCGCCTGGAGCTGGACAGAGCACAAAGAGCGCTGGGACCCCCCAGGAAAGATGGCTCCCCCAGGGACATTATTGTAAAGCCCCACTACTATGCTGTCAAGGAGGCGGTCATGAAACAGACCCGCTCAATGCCTCAAGTGATCTGCCAGGGGCACCCGGTGCAAATTTTTGCGGATCTCTCTCCTTCCACCATACAGCGCAGACGTACCCTAAAACCGCTACTATCTGCTTTGACACAGAAGGAGGTCAAATACAGATGGGCATTCCCCTTCGCCGTGAAGTTCACCTACAAAGGCCGAGACCATGCCTTCTCCAACTTCGCCATGGGAGAAAAGTTGCTTCTCAGCCTGAAGATCATTTCCCAGGAGTCGGACATGGAGACGTCGTCATCAGGATCGAATAAACGCCCGCCTCCCACAAGTCCGCCGGATCCCCTCTGGAACAAACCCAAGGCCAGAAGATCGTCGCATACAGGTCCTACATGAGACTTTGACTGTCACGGGGTTTAGGTTCGACGCATACTGATGCACCCGCATCGGACTTTTCTCTTCTCCTAAGAGGATGACTCTCAGGCCTCGTACACACGGCTGATTTTCTCGGCAAGAACCAGCAAGAAACTTGCTGGCAGAGAGGTCTTGCCGAGTAAATCGGTCGTGTGTACGCGGCTATCGGGTTTCTCGTCGAGAAAACCGACAAGAAACCTCGACGAGAAAATAGAGAACCTGTGAGTGTGTGTACACTTACCTGTCCTCCCGGAAGCCCGCGCATGTTCGAAATGAATTTGACGCATGCGCGGTAGCTTCCTAGGCATACGTAGGGTATACCAAGATGGCGGCGACGGCATCGAATGTGACGAGCGCATGCTCGTCCTAGTCGATGACGTCACCGCGTACGCTCCATTCAAAGAACCGCGGGTTCTTTGAAACGAGCGTGTGTACACTCGGCCGGGACAAGTTTCTTGTCCAAGAATCTCGTCGAAAAAAACGACATGTTTTTTTCAACGAGAATCTCGGCCGTGTGTACGAGGCCTCATACTACCCCGGAAATCGTTTTCTCCGGTGTTCTCTCTTTACATGTTAACAAACGGTTTTATTTGTTGTTTCTCCCCTCCTACGTCTAGAGATGGGTTTCCTAACTATGCCTCCCCCGTCTGGGGGACAAGGGCGATACTATAGCCACTTTACCGAAGTAAATATGCTTTACTCCATCTCATTAGCGGCGGCGGATCGGGGGTTCCCTCCCCCTCCCTCCTGCCCGTGCGGGTGGGGTGGGGGGTGCCTCTGACCGCTTATACTTGGGTAGTTGCTTCAATGCTACTGTCCGTTTATTGGTTCACATTGCTTTAGGAGCATAGTAGTTCAAATTTACAGGGCGCCCTGGTTTGGGGTGGCTCACATGTGCCTCCACCTATCCCTTGAACCCCAGTTGGTCTTCGGGGGATAGGATCTCCAAGGCTTTTAGCCAGGAGATTTGGACTTCCTACTTTTATCTCACGATTTTTGGTGAGATGACAGTTAGGAACTTTTCTCTCCCGCCGGGAGCATTCTCCTGCGCGGGGGGAAACCTTCCTCCTGTTCTGTCCTTTCTAACTTCCTTTCTATCCCCTTTTTTCTCTTTTGAGCATCACCTGACATTTTTGTTTCTTTTAGACACTACCACCGGTAAGCCTCTCAAGTCAGCGAGATCCCAGAAGTACGGTACCGGCGATCCAATCGTCGCTCTGGAGTCGCCGGAGGTCCCAACGGTAAGTGGCGATGGACATTGCAGCGCTTCTCCCCTCGGGGTCCATGGCTGACCACACTCACACGGCCTTAAAGGTCGCTACACACAATGTCCAGGGCCTAAACTCCCCCCTCAAACGTAGGAAACTCTTTAATACCTACAAATCGTCAAGCCTGGACATTGTAATGATACAGGAAACCCATTTCCCGGCCCGGTACAGTCCCAAGTTCCTCCACTCCCACTTCCCGAACTTCTATATGGCCAGTGCGGTTAATAAGTCAAAGGGGGTGGCCGTCTTATTAGCAAAAACGTGCAACTTCACCTGGATCACTGATGTAAAAGATCAAGAGGGCAGGTTCATCTTAGTAAAGGGCACGATCGAAGGCCACTTATACTCCCTGATATCCTACTACACGCCCAACAAAGGTCAAGCAGCCTTCTTCAAACAACTATTTGAAAAGCTAGCTCCTCTGTTGGAGGGCACAATCATTTTTGGTGGGGACTCCAACGCAGCATTTGATCAGGGTCTGGATAGATCTAAACCTCCCTCGGCCCAACTGACACGTCCGACCAAAGAGAGCCTGAAAATCGCCAAACTCATCCACGCTCAGGGTCTGACCGATGTGTGGAGAGAACTAAATCCGTCCAAGCGAGATTATACACACTTTTCCCATCCCCACAACTCCTATGCTCGAATTGACCACCTGTTAGTTTCAAACCACACTATCCCACTTGTTGTAAAATCCCACATCAGGGACACGGTTTTGTCGGACCACTCCATTGTGAGCATGTCCCTTACAACGCAAAGCTCAAGGCCGGGCCAGAGACACTGGAGACTAAACGAATCCATTCTTTCTGACCCTATCCGAGTCACCATGCTAGATAAGGCTATGAAGGAATACTTCATTCTTAACAACGTAGATGGGACAACGTCCGAAACCCTGTGGGCGGCTCACAAAACTTTTATGAGAGGGGAATTCATTAGGATGGGAGCCCAGATAAAGAGGGAGAGGGAAGTGGACAGAGTAAGGTTAGAAGGGATATACACAAAGCTGAGAGCCCAGCACAAACTAAATCCCTCCCCCATAATGGCAGCGCAACTAGACAAGGCTAGACTGGAGCTCAATCTTGTTCTCACGGCCAATGCAGACAAACAAATCAGATGGAGCAAAAATAGATTTTACTCCATGGGGGACAGGATGGGCTCCATGTTGGCTGCTAGACTAACACCACGCTTCAGAACATATGCAATGCCTCAGATTAGGATCCCTGGACAGGGCACTACAGCCAACCCATCCAAGATATTAGACGCTTTCCAGGCTTTCTATACAAATCTATATAGTCCCCACACGCTCGGTAATGACGATTCCGTACGCAACTTCCTGCATAGCCTTCCCTTACCGTCGCTCTCCCCGGAGCATAAAGGGGAGCTCGAAGCACCCTTTACTGAAGGAGAGGTTATGGAGGTGATTAAAGACCTAAAGACAGGATCGGCCCCAGGGCCGGATGGGCTCTCGAACCCCTATTATAAAACGTTTGCCGAGACCCTAGCCCCGCAGCTAACTAATTTCCTTAATGCTAAAACAAGGGGAGACCCACTCGATCCTCAACTCAATACTGCGTATATTACAGTAATCCCTAAGCCGGACAAGAATCCGGAAGAGATTGGAAATTATCGACCCATTTCTCTAATAAATAATGATTTAAAAATATTAACTAAAATACTAGCTATCCGTTTGGCTTCTTTCATAAGCACATATATCCATAAGGACCAAGTGGGGTTTATCCCCGGCAGGCAGGGCCCTGATCAGATAAGGAGGGCAATAGATATAGTTTCCATTCTCCAAACAAACTGGGTGGGAGGTCCCAAGCAATCGGGAATGCTCCTTTCGCTGGACCTCCACAAGGCCTTTGATTCGGTGTCCTGGCCCTATATCTTTGCTCTCTTAGATTGCTGGGGTTTCGCCACACGGTTTTTGGGACTGATACGTGCCTTATACTCCAACCCTTCAGCATACATACGACTCCAGGGCTGTTACTCGAAACCCATACATATAAAGAAAGGGACTAGACAAGGTTGCCCTTTATCTCCGCTCATCTTCGCGATAGCTATTGAGACACTCGCCATCGCAATTCGCCAAAACCCGAACATACAGGGTGTCTCCTGTGGCCCCCAAACACATAAATGCGGTCTCTTTGCGGACGACATTTTGCTGTTTATAACCTCCCCCATCACTTCCCTCCCAAACTTATGTAAAACTCTGGATGACTTTGCAACGGTATCTGGCCTCCACGTGAATTACACCAAATCCCAAGCCATGAATATCTCACTACCAAACGACACTGTGGCTCTCCTAAAACAATCCTTCCGGTTTGCCTGGAGCGAATCCTCTCTTAGGTACTTGGGGATCAACTTGACATCTAAGACAGAATTCCTCTACATGAATAACTACCCCCCTATGTATCGTAAGCTAGAATCAGATCTACTCACTTGGTTCAAAAATAATCTGTCCTGGCTGGGAAGGGTACATTCTATAAAAATGACGTTACTCCCGAGGTTATTATACCTTTTTCGCTCTCTTCCCGTACCCATACAGAAGAATCACATTAAATCATTCCAAAGTAAAATAATGAAATTCATCTGGGGAAAGGGGGGATTTAGGTTACGTCAAAAGACTCTACACCTTCACAAACGGAAAGGAGGTCTCGGCTTGCCCCATCTTCACAAATATTACCAGGCAGCCAGGTTAGCTCAGTTATCTGTAGTCTATTCACGATTTGAGAAACCTGATTGGGTGAATATAGAAAGACAGGCCGTCCCTCGTTTCACGCTAGACTTCCTACTCTGGAGCCCCCCGAAAGACAGACCCACGATTTTATCCCCTACCCTTTCCCACTCTTTCGCCCTATGGGATGGACTCCGTTCGTCAACTTCATTAGTATCCTCATACAGACCCCTAACTCACCTTTTCAACAACCCAAACTTTCCTCCCGGGAAAGACGTCTTAGCTTTCAAATGGTGGCTGGACAAGGGACTTTACCGAATTGGGCAATTCTTTACAGCAGCAGGCCCCTTCACCCTAAACCACTGTATCAAAACACTAGATCTGCCCGACTCGGAACGATTCAGGTTTGGCCAAATATCTCACTTTCTACATTCCCTATGGAAAGAAAGGCCCATTCTGCCAAAGTTTATCAATTACGAGTTGTGGTGTGGTCGGGCCAGGGACCAGAGGGGGGATCTCGGTGATCTACTCGTCGCTTGCATCTGCGTCCTCTAAGGAGGCCTTTATGACTGCCTGGGAATCTGACTTCCAATTCCAGTGGGATCTGGAGAGATGGCAGAATGCATGCTTTCGGTCATTTAAAGGTATCCTCAACACTGCACTGATGGAGGCTAGCCTTAAAGTGATTTCTCGGTGGTACTATACCCCTTCCAGACTAGCCTCGATCTACCCCACAGCGGATCCTCTATGTTTTAGAGGTTGCCAACATATAGGCACAATGGCCCACATATGGTGGAAATGCCCCAGAATTCGTCCCTTCTGGAAGAACATTTTTAATTTAATTAACAAGCTGATTGGAACTCGGATCCCCAGGACCCCGACGATTGCCCTACTGAATGCTCAAATCCCAGAGATCCCCAAATCTTTCCGAAGGTTAACTCATTTTATATTGTTGGGCGCAAAGCTTACGGTGGCAAAGGCCTGGAAACAACCAAAGATCTCTTTTCCTGCGGCTAAAAAGAAAATATCTTGGATAATGTCGCAAGAAAAGCTTTCCAGTATATTACTAAACACAACGGACAAATTCGAAAAGGTATGGGAACCATGGGCCCAACAGATGGGAATCCTCATTGGTTCTCCTTCCAAGCAGGTGTAGTGCATCCTCAGCATTTCAGGTGATGTTCTAGCTCTTCATTCCTCTTTCTTTTTCCTTTCGGCTCACTCTGAGTCTCTGTGTTTATCTGTCCACTTTTTTCCTTTTTTATCGCTGCCAATGTTTTTTTAGGATTAGAGGTCAGGTTCACAAGATCTCAGGTGGAGCATGAGTAGTCAACACTTTAATTCTGTTCTGAATTCTAAAATTTTGGTATAAGCCTTCCTCCAGTTGACGAGGATCGGAATAATGGGAGGTTCTGGGATCCCCCTTCCAACACAGTCAGTTCCCATTCGAGGTGTTGGGGGGAGCGGAACATGCTTCCTGCTTTAATTTATCTCCCTACGGATATGCCGACAGTTACTACTCTACATAGATTCTGGACGGACGATAGGCCACTGCTCTTGCTTCTATCTATCACAGCTATAATCAGTTTCAATTCCTCTGAACGTTTACTATTGCTTACATATGACTGACCTGTGCTTTATGTATAACCTATGCATTTTGAAATAAAAATATTGAATAATAAAAAAAATAAAAATAAATGGTAAAAAAGAAAAAAAAAAAGAAAAAACTGCAGTACAGTAGTACAGCAGCACCCCTTTCCCCTCTACTTAAGCTGTCTAAAGATGGATCAAAATTCATCAGGGACTGGCAAAATACAATCCATCTATGGCCAGTCCCATTAGAGAGAAGTTCATCTAATGATTGATTTCTTTTGGAGGTGAATGTTGAAAATTTTTCATTTGATCAGCACTTTAGAAATGTAAAAATCCATTAAACAAAAGAGATCTATAGCCAGATTAGGGTGTAACTGATGTTGAATTGCCTGTATTCTCTATTTTCTACATTAGAGTGGGTTTTCTAACCCACTCTTATCCTCTGTCTATGGCTACTTTCACACTGAAGCGCTTGATGCGCTGGCGGTATAGCGGTGCTATTTTTAGCGCCGCTATACCGTCATTTTTGCCGCGATTTGCAGTCGCTAGCGGGTGATTTTAACCCCCGCTAGCGGGCGAAAAAGGGTTAAAAACGCTTGCAATAACGCCTCTTTGCGACATTTTGCGGGCGTTTTGGAGGCGCTACCCCATTGATTTCAATGGGCAGGGGCGCTATAGGAACGATATTTTTACCGCTCCTATCGCGCCTCAAAGATGCAGCTTTTTTAGGGCGCTTTGCAGGCGCTATTTTTAGCGCAATAGCGCACGCAAAGCGCCTCAGTGTGAAAGGGGCCTAAAACACATGAAATCACAGCCTTCTCATATCAGCTGACTGGTTAATACAGACATCAAAAAGCTATTTTCTCGATCATAGCTGAAGCTAGGGATGCTGGGAAGGGCCATCAAAGTCATAATAGACACAGGCCTGACAACAAAATATCATAAAGTGCAATAAGGCACGTCACTAGTAAATCGTAACAATTTGCCTTTTGCAAAGCAGAATTTTTAGCCTCAGACTCAAATGTATTTTTATTTTAAACTAGCCTAATGCTAGACATTTGAAATTAAATCATTTTATGATAAATATGTTACTTTAGAATTAAGATCCAAGGTTATTAAACTGAATGAACCAGTGACAAAACCATTATTAACATATCTTATGATTTTAGTTTCTTAATCATGTAAAAAGAAATAACTGATATAAATTTGTTCTGGGATGTCTTAATTATGATGCCAAGGTGAATTAAAGGTGTGCAGCATAACTTGACTTGAACTTGATAGCAGATTACAAAGCACACGTTTCAAAGTCAGAAAAGATTACAATATAACAATTTTCCTGGCTGCACAAGAAGTACTGTAGGTAAATAAAATTGTCTTAAGGGAACAAGCTTATCTAAATAAAGAAAGTCAAACCATTATTCCAGGTTAAGTGTATCTAATTATTATTCAGTGCAAAAATACATTATACCATTCAATGTCAGACTAATGCTATTTAATAATACATTTGCATGAAAATGGTATAAATATATATTATAATATTAGTGCTGCAGCACCATCAGCACCATTAAGTGGCTGAAGTGGACAAGCATGATCCATTTAAAAATGATGGGATGCAAGGGAAACCTGGTCTCCTGGTATTTTTAACCACTTAAGCCCCGGACCATTTGGCTGGCCAAAAGACCAGGACACTTTTTGCGATTTGGCACTGCGTCATTTTAACTGACAATTGTGCGGACGTGCAAAGTGGCTCCCAAACAAAATTTACGTCCTTTTTTTCCCATAAATAGAGCTTTCTTTTGGTGGTATCTGATTACCTCTGCGGTTTTTATTTTTTGCGCTATAAACAAAAATAGAGCGACAATTTTGAAAAAAAAAGCAATATTTTTTACTTTTTGCTATAATAAATATCCCCAAAAATGATAAAAAATTTTTTTTTTCCTCAATTTAGGCCGATACGTATTCTTCTACATATTTTTGGTAAAAAAAAATCACAATAAGCGTTTATTAATTGGTTTGCGCAAAAGTTATAGTGTCTACAATATAGGGCAGGGATATGCAATTAGCGGACCTCCAGCTGTTGCAAAACTACAAGTCCCATCATGCCTCTGCCTCTGGTTGTCATGCTTGTGGCTGTCAGAGTCTTGCTATGCCTCATGGGACTTGTAGTTCTGCAACAGCTGGCGGTCCGCTAATTGCATATCCCTGATATAGGGGATAGTTTTATGGCATTTTTATTAATATTTTTTTTTTACTAGTAATGGCGGCGATCAGTGATTTTTATCGTGACTGCGACATTATGGAGGACACATCAGACACTTTTGACGCCATTTTGGGACCATTGTCATTGATACAGTGATCAGTGCTATAAAACTGCACTGATTACTGTAAAAATGACACTGGCAGTGAAGGGGTTAACCTCTAGGGGGCTAGGAAGGGGTTAAGTGTGTCCTAGGGAGTGATTGTAACTGTTAGGGGGAGTGGCTATGAGTGACACGTCACTGATCGCTGTTCCTGATGAGAGGGAACAGAGGATCAGTGACACGTCACTAGGAAGAACGGGGAGATGTTGTGTTTACACTGACATCTCCCCGTTCTTCAGCTCCATGACACAATCGTGGGACACCGGCGGACATCGAGTCCGCGGGTCCCGCGGACACGGTCATGGAGCTTGCGGCACACACGGCGGCAAATTTAAAGGGACGTACCTGTACGCCCATTTGCCTGTCCATGCCATTCTGTCTACGTATATGTGTGTGCGCTGGTCTTAAGTGCTTAACCACTTCCCTACTGCCCATAGTCATATGACGTCCACAGATGGGATCTCCCATCCTGGGTGGACGTCATATGACGTCCTCGGCTTTGAGGGGGGATATCTGAATGATGCCTGCAGCTAGAGGCATCATTCAGATATCCTTTTCTTGGGCCGGCGATTCTGCGCACCATAAGAATGATCATAGCAGCAGTTCCGCCGCTTGATCATTCTTATAGGCGGCGGGAGGGGACATCCCCCCTCCCGCCGCCATCCGGTGCTTCTCCGGGCTCTCCCGTGCCATCGGGGACCCGGAGAGAATCGTCCGGCGCCGGTGGTGGGTCATGTGACGAGCATAGAGATGACTGGTGACCAGATGGTCACCAGTCATCTCTATGATCGTCGGAGGCCCGGGCGCGATGTGATGACGTCACACCCGGGTCCTCATATGTAAACAAAGCCGCTATTGCGGCTGTAAGTATGAGATCAGTGAAAACAAAATCACGATCTCATGCTTTCCAGCCTGGAGGAGAGATATGGGGTCTTATTGACCCCGCATCTCTCAATAAAGAGGACCTGTCACACACATTCCTATTACAAGGGATGTTTACATTCCTTGTAATAGGAATAAAAGTGATCAAAAAAAAAAGTAAGTAAAATAAGTGTAAAAAATAAATAAAATAAGTAAAATAAAATAAAAATAATAAAAAAAAAAAAAATTAAAACGCCCCTGTCCCCGGTAGCTCGCGATCAGAAGCGAACGCACACGTAAGTCCCGCCCACATATGTAAACGCCGTTCAAACCACATATGTATATGTGAGGTATCGCCGCGTGCGTTAGAGCGCATGCAACAATTCTAGCACTAGACCTCCTCTGTAACTCTAACCTGGTAACCTGTAAAAAAAATTAAAGCGTCGCCTATGGAGATTTTTAAGTACCGAAGTTTGGCGCCATTCCATGAGTGTTCGCAATTTTAAAGCATGACATGTTAGGTATCTATTTACTCGGCGTAACATCATCTTTCATATTTTCCCAAAAAATTGGGCTAACTTTACTGTTTTGTTATTTTTTAATTCATGAAACCATTTTTTTTTTTTTAAAAGGTGTTTGAAAAATTATTGCGCAAATACTGTGCAAGAAAAAAAGTTGCAATGACCGTCATTTTATTCCCTAGGGTGTCTGCTACAAAAACATATATAATGTTTGGGGGTTCTGAGTAATTTTCTAGCAAAAGAATGATGATTTGTACATGTAGGAGAGAAGTGCCAGAATAGGCCCGGTATTGATGTGGTAAAAAAAGCCCGGTGTTGAAGTGGTTAAACAAGCAATTCAAAAAGTGTCTAAGTGCTAAATTATAAATAAGTAAGGCTGCTTCCACACTGGGGCAGGTGGGCGTTGACGGTAAAACGGCGCTAGTTTTAGCTGCGATTTACCGTTGTTTTAGCGGCGCTATTTGGCTGCTAGCGGGGAGCTTTTAACCCCCCGCTAGCGGCCGAATAAAGGGTAAAATGCACCCGTGTAGTGCCGATGCCAAAGCGCTTTGCAGGTGCTTCGGCAGTGGATTCCCATTCATTTCAATGGGCAGGAGTGGTGGAGGAGCAGTGTATATACTGCTCCTCCACCGCCCCAAAGATGCTGCTTGCAGGACTTTTTTTTAACGTCCTGCCAGTGCAGCGCCCCAGTGTGAAAGCACTCGGGCTCTCATACTGGGGTGCATTGAGAGACATTTTTCAGGTGCTTTACAGGCGCTATTTTTAACCCAAAAGCACCTGAAAAATGCCTCAGTGTGAAAGGGGTCTAAAAGTCATAAATTTATATATGAACAATTCAAATAACAATCAAATATTTACAAAATTAAAAAATCACATAATTACAAATGAAAGTGCTCCTATGCATAAAGAAGGTGCAAACTGATGTAATTCTTATGTGCGTCAGCTTATAAAAGTTAATATAATCCGTATGCTTCTAATATACTTGAATATAAATGTGTGCACCACCGCCACTTCAAGTGCTACAAAACAACTTGTAAGTGGGAAACCAGCACCACCATTGCTTACTCCTTACCAAGGGTAATTAACCTCCAGATAATAAGAGGTTAAAAGCATGAGATGAGAGGCCTTCTGCAGTCACAGAGACAATCATCAAACTCCACGGCTGACACAACAGGGTCCCCCACTATATGGCTCTCTAGAATGGCTCAAATGGATATAGATGCTGCTTTTCATATGCCACTCAAAGAAAATAAAAACATTTAATGGCCCAGTATCATTCAAAAATTGCAGGATTTATTCAATATAATATGAACTCCGAGGCTTGTTACAACAACAGGAGATTTCATATCGCACTGCCGTCAAAGGTCCAGCATGCGCAATGATGTCACGAGCAAGCGTTTCGTCATATGTCACGTCTTCAGGAACAGGAAGTGGCTCGTGACAACTTGGGATTTTATGTGCTGCCCACACTACAAGATGCTCAATTGAAAATATTTAAGTGCAATCTTTATCAAAACTAATTTGGAACACCTAAGGTCTCATGTACACTGCTGCTGGTAAATGGACTTTCAGGAGCGGTTGGGCATTTTTTTTTCCAGCTGCCCCTGAACTCTCCTCTGTGTTATCTTATCAGTACATGTACACAGGGTCGTTTATAGTCATTTATAGGCAGTTTAGAAGCACTTTTTGGAAAGCAAAAAAATGCGTTCAGGATGGATGTTCGATGTTCAGAGGCATTTGAAACGCCAAATGCCTGTAACAGCTTGTAAATGCGTGTAAACGCGGTAACTCATGTTTAGCCACGTTTCATTTACAGGCGTTTTTAATGGAGATGGGAAAAGTGATGGTGCAGCGCTAGTGACAATTTGAAATATAAATGGGTGATCTAAAGTGCATAGATAACCTGATACACATCTAAATATAGAATAATTGTGAAGATATCAAACTAACAATATACATGTGCAGTATTGAAATAATGATAACAGGTGATTAGACCAACGTATACCATACATATAAAATGCAATGATATCGGGTGATTAAACCAGTATATGCCATACATATACAATGCAGTGATGTCAGGTGATTAAACCAATGAATACCATACACATACAATGCAGTGAACAACTTATTATAAACTCAAAAGCAACAATAAAGAAAGTAAATAAAGAAAGAAAGAAAAAGTCCACTTAATGAGAGAGTGTTTGATGAAAAGGAAGTGTCCAAAACATATGTATCTTGACGCCCCAAATGGTAATTTTCAAGCCACGCTGAACGTGCATGAAAAGGGGGAAATGGAGCACCGCCACCAATAACACTGAGGCTTACCGGAAAGTGTGGATTCAATAGGACATACGCCCTATGAATCAAACAGACTTGTTGGTGATTCTTCACCAAAGATAGTAGGGCTCGGATGGATATAGGCGTTGATACAATTGGATAAAATAATCTTCTCACAAGGACCACCGGTCAACAAGAAGGGAAGCTCCAAGATATTTAAAACGTCATGTGGATTCAAACATATAGGGCCAAAAAGGAATAAAAACAGACATAGCATGAATCCGCATAACACAAAATGTATTAATAAAAATGAAAGATTTACACTCACATTTTGGAAGAGGTAAAACAAGTGCTTGTTAATCAATAAAATGACGCAATGGGAGCAGCAGGCTCGAGCTCACGCGTTTCATCCACGAAGATATCGTCTGGGGTTTTTAATGGAGATACCTTTTTGAATATAAAATATTTGAAAAAAAATATATGTTCTTTTTAACCACTTGCCGACCAGCGCACAACAATTTACAATGGCACGGCTGGGCAGATGGGCATACAGGTACGTCCCCTTTAAGATGCGGCATTGTCTTTTCATCCTCGGACAAGAGAACATCCATGATAGGCGGAACACTGAACACAGTGTCTGCTGGGAAATGGAGTCTGAGAATGAGAGGACCTCCGTGATAGGCGGAACACTCAACACAGTGTTTGCTGGAAACGCCTATCACGGAACGGGACCAGGAGGAAGCCACAATATTTAAACAATGGACACCGCCCGCAGTCTAAGAAGATTTTCAGGTACTGACTCAAGTATAAGCCGAGGGGTGTATTTTCAGCCCTAAAAAAGGGCTGAAAAAAATCGGCTTATGCTCGAGTATATACGGTATATAAGGAATAAGAAAGTTCAACAGGGGTATTTTTATCAGAAGAAATTAAATGTTGTACCAAAACTATAATGTATTCAACTTCCTTGTGTAAAATTTAGGATGAATTTATTAAACAGTATTCTAAACGTAAACAGAATTTTAACTAGTAGCAAAACTCATTCTACAAAATAATATATACTGTATAAAATACAAAATAAATACCAGATTTACATTCTTGTAAATGTTAGAAAGATCCACATAACCCTGAGAGTATTATAACAAATATGACACAAGGAATATTAATTATTAGATAAATGTAATTTCAAGACCAGTTTTTAGACACATCACATTGCAGTAACATTGGCAGACCATTAAAAATGAGAGAGGAAGAGCAAGGGGGAGTTGGAGTCCCGGACCCAGTTAAATATTACAAGGCCTCGCATCTGGCACGGGTAGTGAATTGGTGTGTGCATTTAAAGAAACCATGGATCCATATGGAACAGGCAACTATTGATCTACCTCTGGAGGGCCTTGTCTGGCTTCCAGACATGGATATTCCACAATCCGTGAAGAGGCACCCAATGGTGGGTACGACTTTATGAACAGTTAAAAAGATTTTGAAAACATACCCCTGTTTTAAGGCCCTGTCATGATGGGGCATTAGTAAGCTTTTCCATTTTTCAATAGAAGGGCGTGTAATGACTAATAGAGAGATTGAAGGCAATTTTTCAGCAGACCTTAACCTCCTCCGTCGGTTACAGTTGAGTACGTATATTCGATCCCAGCCAAGAACCCCTATTTCAATAAGAGATCCCTCGACATTTGAACAGATATGTTTAAAGGGCGAATTGCTGAGGCACTCATTGTCATAATGAAATAGTGTCCCCACAGGAACTGCCTTTCCTGCAACGCTGGGAAGGAGATTTGGGGGTGTCCTTTTCACAGGCTCAAAAGGATAGGACTTTACTATTTGCTCGCAAAGCCTCATTGGCGAGTAGGTACCAAGAAGAAAGCTATAAAACCCTCCTATCTGAGTAATGGTAGATAGACATTGGCAAAATAATAACTAAAGACTGGTCAGTAAATACGGCCGACCTGGGCTTCATGGGGGGGGGGTGGGCTGAGAGGGAGGAGGACCCTATGGTGTTTTTTTGTTTGTTTGTAATAAAAATTAAATTACTAGTACTTACTAGGATAAGGAAAAAATATATAACTGTGGTGTTGTGTAGTATGAACTCCCTTATGATATTATTGTAACATTGATTTGATATGTTTAAAAAATAAAGAATTATTTAAAAATGAATGAGCTGCCTTATCTCAATGCAAAATCATATTCAATAAAATACATGTTAATACACTGGGTACCGGGTAACACATTGCAATATTTTTACTTCTGCCATTACATAGTGCAGCAATCTAAAAATAAACTGCAACATTAGCATCTTATATATCTATACAACAACAAGGCTTTCCATGACAAGTATAAAAAAAAATGTGTACTGTATGTGTTCACTGCAAAGGAGATGATAGATGAGAACATTCAGAGTTCTTCAAACATATATGCAATATGTAGTAAAGTTTAACATACAATACCTATAAGCAGTATATAGAAAAATCTAGAATGCAACTATTACATTAAAGATTGCAAATACTTAAATTGTCAACAGCTTTCATACTTAACAGTCTTCATTCTTGATGCAGCAGTTATCCAGTGTAATGTGTTCATGGTGATTCTGAATTATAGTACAGTTTGGTCACCTCTGGCTGCAACACAAGACACGAGCATTCCAAGAAAGCTCCCATGTCTTATGTTGTAACCAAAGGTATCACAATAATCCCAGCGTGATGCAGTTCTTTCTTTCATTGCATGTCTTTTCCTACAATTCAGCCAGGAGAAAAAGAGAACAAGACTTGTGTTACCTGCTGCATTTGTTGAGATCATTATTCACTGGGTCTTAAACTTTTTCTTATCTTTACTGATAACATTGCTATATGTTTGCACAACTTTGATTTGTTCAAGGACTATTTAATAAGGTAAAGTCAAGGTAGTTATTTTTTCTGACAATTATGTATTTATTACTTTGCTACTCTTTAAAAAATTACATGCATTCCTCCCAAAAAGATAATCCAGAAAACAAAATACAAGCTTATATACCCATGGCTGAAGGCTGGAAGTGTGAGGGGCCCATCATGTTAATACCTGCCTGTATGTCCTTCTGCAGAGAAGCCCAAAAAAAAAGCCTAATGCCCCGTACACACGATCGTTTTTAATGTCATCTTTTAAACCGACGTTTTTCTCCTCGTTTTTTTTTCATGTTTCCTCTCAAGCCTGCCTTGCGTACACACCATCATTAAAAAAAACGATCAAGCAAAGCGCAGTGACGTTCAACACTTACGACGGCACTATAAAGGGGAAGTTCCGTTCGAATGGCGCCACCCTTCATGTTAGTAAAGTTTGTTGAGCGACGATTCGCGCTTTTCAGTCCGTTACTGTGTAATGAATGTGCTATCTCCATTACGAACGCTAGTTTTACCAGAACGAGCGCTCCCGTCTCATACTTGATTCTGAGCATGCGCGTTTTTTTTCACGTCATTAAAGCATACACACTATCGTTTTTCACGTCGTTAAAAAAAACGACATGAAAAACGACGTGAAAAAAGAGAGCATGTCCGGAATTTTTAATGGCCGTTTTTCACGTCGTTAAAAATGCTCTGGAGCATACACACGATCATTTTTCAGGGCCATTTTTTAAAATGGCAGTTTTAACGGCATGAAAAACGATCGTGTGTACGGGGCATTACAGCAGACAAAACACTGCACTGCCATTATACAACCATTTGAGACTGAGGCCTCGTACACACGACCGATTTTCTCGGCAAGAACCAGCAAGAAACTTGCTGGCAGAGAGGTCTTGCCGAGTAAATCGGTCGTGTGTACGCTGCTATCGGGTTTCTCGTCGAGAAAACCGACAAGAAACCTCGACGAGAAAATAGAGAACCTGCTCTCTATTTTCTCGTCGAGATTCTCCTCGGCATGTTTCTCGACGAGAAAAGTGAGTGTGTGTACACTTACCTGTCCTCCCCGAAGCCCGCGCATGTTCGAAATGAATTCGACGCATGCGCGGTAGCTTCCTAGGCATACGTAGGGTATACCAAGATGGCGGCAACGGCATCGAATGTGACGAGCACATGCTCGACGTAGTCGATGACGTCACCGCGTACACTCCTTTCAAAGAACCGCGGGTTCTTTGAAACGAGCGTGTGTACACTCGGTCGGGACAAGTTTCTTGTCCAAGAATCTCGTCGAAAAAAACGACATGTTTTTTTCAACGAGAATCTCGGCCGTGTGTACGAGGCCTGTCTCATTGGCCAGTCAAAGGGTTCTCTGCAGACAGGAAAATGTCAGTCATTGAAGCTTAGCCATGAACCCACAGAAACTCAGACTCAAAGTAATAGCAAGCATTTGGTGGTGTATGCCTTTAACCCTTTCCATACAGGGCTTTTTATACCACTTCCATATCGGGCCTATTATGGCACTTCTCTCCTACATGTACAAATCATCATTCTTTTGCTAGAAAATTACTCAGAACCCCCAAACATTATATATGTTTTTTTAGCAGATACCCTAGGGAATAAAATGACGGTCGTTGCAACTTTTTATCTTGCACGGTATTTGCGCAATAATTTTTCAAACGCTTTTTTGGGGGAAAAAAATGGTTTCATGAATTAAAAAATAACAAAACAGTAAAGTTTGCCCAATTTTTTTGTAAAATATGAAAGTTAATGTTACGCTGAGTAAATAGATACCTAACATGTCACGCTTTAAAATTGCGCACACTCATGGAATGGTGCCAAACTTCGGTACTTAAAAATCTCCATAGGCGACGCTTTGAAAATTTTTACAGGTTACCAGGTTAGAATTACAGAGGAGGTCTAGTGCTATAATTGTTGCACGCGCTCTAACGCACGCGGCGATACCTAATGTGGTTTTAATGGCGTTTACATATGTGGGTGGGACTTGCGTGTGCGTTCGCTTCTGAGCGCGAGCTATTGGGGACAGGGGCGTTTAAAAAAAAAAAATATTATTTATTTTTTGATTTTACTTATTTTTTTTTATTTTTACACTTTTTTTTTTTATCACTTTTATTCCTATTACAAGGAATGTAAACATCCCTTGTAATAGAAATGGTGTGTGACAGGTCCTCTTTATGGAGAGATGTGGGGTCAATAAGACCCCACATCTCTCCTCCAGGCTGGAAAGCATGAGATTGTGAAAAAAAATTCACCGATCTCATGCTTACAGCCGCAATGGTGGCTTTGTTTACTTCTGAGGACCCGGGTGTGACGTCATCACATCGCGCCCGAGCCTCCGACGGTCATAGAGAAGAGTCAGCTCTATGCTCGTCACGTGACCCACCACCGGCGCCGGACGATTCTCTCCGGGTCCCCGATGGCACAAGAGAGCCCGGAGAAGCACCGGATGATGGCGGGAGGGGGGGGATGTCCCCTCCCGCCGCCCAAAAGAAGGATCAAGTGGTGAAACCGCCGATATGATTGTTCTTATGGTGCGCAGAATCGCCGGCAGAAGAGAAGGATATCTGAATGATGCCTCTAGCTGCAGGCAACATTCAGATATCCCCCCACAAACCCAGGACGTCATATGACGTCCACCCGGAGGGAGAGAGGGTTCCTGCCGGCGTCATTTTACAATGACCCGGTATGGAAGTGGTTAAGTAGAACTTTTAAATGAAACTACATAAAGTGGAGTACATGTTAACTTACTTAACTGGGTACCAGACAAGATAATGGTCAGTGAGGTCAGTGGAAAGTATCTGAACTGTTGAGTAAACTTTTATAGAGGTGTTAAGAAAAGCTAAGAGATTATATCAGAAAACAGGGTTGTCTGGAAAGGATTTCTTCCTCAAATATGTTCAGAACTAAAATGTACAATATTTATTCTTTTAGTCAGAGAAATATAAAATATTGCAAACTATTATTTCATATTTACTGTACATAAAAATAGCAGATGAAGCTACAAGTTCTCTTTCACACTTGTCTTTGTTTGGCTGCTTTACTGCAGCTGCAAAAAAAATTATTGTTTATAGCGCTCAATAGCTAAAGTTCTATTTAAACACACATCTGAATGAGTGAGACCCCTACAATGTTGGTGGTATTTTTGCACAAATCCCCTATCCCCAGTACAAATACCTGTGTTGAATATTATATAACTATGTTCCTTTTCAATCTGAAGTGGAATACAAGTGGAAACTACAATACACCTCCCCCACAGTAAAAATTGAAAAGATAAACATCTTGAACTATTCCACTATAAACCCCTAATAGCCCATTCACACAGGGGCGGCACGACCTGTCCCGCGACTCTGCCGGGCGATCTTCACAGGACTTCAAAGGTGACTTGCAAAATGACTTCTGTATTGAAGTCAATGGAAGTCGCCCTGAAGTCGTCCCGAAGTAGTACAGGAACCTTTTTGTAAGTCGGAGCGACTTGAGTCGCTCCTATTAGAACGGTTCCATTGTACAGAACGGGACGCGACTTTTCAGGCGGCTGAGTTGCCTGACGAGTCGCCCCTGTGTGAATGGGGTCTAAGTGGACAAAATATAAACACAAAACAAAAAACATAAGACAATATTTAACCACTTCAATACAGGGCTTTTATACACCCTTCCTTACCAGACCAATTTGTAGCTTTCAGCGCTCTCACACTTTGAATGACAATTACTCAGTCATACTACACTGTACCCAAACCAAATTTTTATCATTTTTTTCTCACAAACAGAGCTTTCTTTTGGTGGTATTTAATCACCGCTAGTTTTTTATTTTTTGCAATATAAGCGAAAAAAGTTAGATTTTTTTTAAAAAAAACACTTTTTTTTTTGTTTTTATTGTAAAATTTTGCAAATAAGTAATTTTTCTTCATAAAATTGGGCCAAAATGTATACTGCTACATATCTTTAGTAAAAATAACCAAAAAAGTGTATATTATTTGGTCTCTGTGAAAGTTATAGAGTCTACAAGCTATGGTGCAAATCATTGAAAAATTGTCACATCTGATCACACCTGATGTACTGAAGGCCTATTTCATTTCTTGAGACCCTAACAAGCCAGGAAAGTACAAATACCCCCCAAATTACCCCTTTTTGGAAAGCAGACATTCCAATGTATTTAGTAAGAGTCATTGTGAGTTTTTTGAAGTTGTACTTTTTTCCCACAATTCTTGGGAATTTTTTTTAATTTTTTTAAATTTTTATTTTTTTGCACAAAATTGTCATAATAACAAGTTATTTCTCTCACACAGCACATGCATACTTGCAATGACACCCCAAAATACATTCTGCTACTCCTCCTGAGTATGGCGATACCAAATGTGTGAGACTTTTACACAGCCTGGCCAAATACAGAGGCACAACATTGAAATAGCACCTTCAGGCATTCTAGGAGCATAAATTACACATCTCATTTCTCAACCACCTATTACAGTTTTGAAGACCCTGGAGCACCAGGACAATAGAAACGCCCATAAAATGACCCCATTTTGGAAAGCTAACACTCCAACGTATAATCTATGAGGCATAATGAGTCTTTTGAACGGTTCATTTTTTTCCAGAAGTTTTTGGAACATGTGGGAAAAAAATGAAAATGCATTTTTTTTATACAAAGTTGTCCATTTATAAGATATTACCAACACATAGCATGTACATAGCAAAAATGACACCCCAAAATACATTCTGCTACTCCTCCTGAGTATGGCGATACCAAATGTGTGGGACTTTTACACAGCCTGTCCAAATACAGAGGCCCAACATTGAAATAGCCCCTTTAGGCATTCTAGGAGCATAAATTGCACATCTCATTTCTCAACCACCTATTACAGTTTTGAAGACCCTGGAACACCAGGACAATGGAAATGCCCATAAAATGACCCCATTTTGGAAAGCTAACACCCCAACGTATAATCTATGAGGCATAATGAGTCTTTTGAACGGTTCATTTTTTTCCAGAAGTTTTTGGAATATGTGGGAAAAAAATGAAACCGCATTTTTTTTATACAAAGTTGTCCATTTATAAGATATTACCAACACATAGCATGTACATAGCAAAAATGACACCCCAAAATACATTCTGCTACTCCTCCTGAGTATGGCGATACCAAATGTGTGAGACTTTTACACAGCCTGGCCAAATACAGAGGCCCAACATTGAAATAGCACCTTCAGGCATTCTAGGAGCATAAATCACACATCTCATTTCTCAACCACCTATTACAGTTTTGAAGACCCTGGAGCACCAGGACAATGGAAACTCCCATAAAATGACCCCATTTTGGAAAGCTAACACCCCAACGTATAATCTATGAGGCATAATGAGTCTTTTGAACGGTTCATTTTTTTCCAGAAGTTTTTGGAATATGTGGGAAAAAAATGAAAACGCATTTTTTTTATACAAAGTTGTCCATTTATAAGATATTACCAACACATAGCATGTACATAGCAAAAGTGACACCCCAAAATACATTCTGCTACTCCTCCTGAGTATGGCGATACCAAATGTGTGAGACTTTTACACAGCCTGGCCAAATACAGAGGCCTAACATCTAAGTAGCACCGTCATGTGTTCTAGGAGCATAAATTACACACATAAATTCCTGACAACCTATCACATTGTTGAAGGCCCTTCATATTTCTAAAACATAGCATGTACTGTACATACCAATTATAAACCAAAATACATTCTTCTGAGAAAAAGGGTAAAGAAAAGATTACCTGCGGTTTTAGTAGTGCAGTGGTCCAAAGAGGAGAGCATCGGTCCAGGCAGCAGGCAGGAACGTGGACAGCGACAGCAAAACAGGCAGCAGGCAGGAATAGTCAGTACAGGTAGAGATGATGTCGGCACAGCCAAAGCATTGGTCCAGATAGCAGGCAGAGATGTGGTCAGCAGTAGCAAAAGGAACAAAGGATCGTCCATGCAGCAGGCAGGAATACTGTCCATAGTTAGTACATGCAGCAGGCAGAGGTATGGTTAGCACAGCCAGAGTATTTGTCCAGGGAGCAGGCAGGACCATCAAGCTTAGGGCAACGGTCAGGAAAGAATGGGGACAGGGGTAGAGGCTTCTCCCACCCAAATCGCTTTGAAGCCTCCGGACAACCAGACCCTGTTCTGGGAACACAGAAAACCAAAAACTGGTTTTCTGAACTCAGAACACTATTCTGGAGCCCCTCACATATGTGAGACCCCTGTGTAGCAGGGTGAAAGATCAGTCCAAGGGGGCAGGCAAAAACATGGTCAACAGGCCGAGGTCAGTGCAGGTAAAAGGCAGAAATAAACGGTAGGCAGAGGCATAATCCATACAGTCCAGGGTCAGTTCACGTGAAAGGCAGAAACATGGCGGATAAACAATGCAGACGGTAGGCAGAGACATAGTCGAGAAACAGGCCAGGGTCAGTTCACATGGAAGACAATGATATGGTTGGTTGAGGCAGGGAAATATTCAGGACATATTGAAAACGGGGAAATGGCAGTATTAGAAATATGGGCTAATAGTTTTCGAGAGTGTGATATCGCTTGAAGCATTTTCCGATGCAAAGGCCAGGTTGGGAGGGACAGTCGGGACAATGGAAGCTGGTGTCTTTCCTAATTCCTCTTCTGGTGCACACCCGACATTTTTTTTGGCGTCGTCTTCCGGATCGTGATGGTGGAATATGGTCTGAAAAATGGCGCTCATGTAGTCTGCTGACACAATCTGAGTGAATGCTTTCTGGGGGGGATGTTTGTTGGTAGATCAGGGCAGTGACAATGTCTTCAATAAATCTCATGAAGGTGGTGGGTCTATGTGTGGATTTTTGGTAGACTATGAAAGAATTTAACAGGGCCAAATGAAAAAAGTAAATTGCGATTTTTTTTATACCAGAAGAGGGATTTTCGGGTTGAAAGATAGGGCTGCAACATTTGATCATTTAAATCCACACCCCCCATGAATTTATTGTACTCATTGATGCAGGAAGGCTTGCGAACGGTACTGTGTCTTCTGTGAAGTTCCACCGAGGTGTCATCGTGGATGGTGGACATGATGTACACATCTTTCCTATCCCTCCACTTCACAGCCAACACTTCCTCGTTCCTCAAGCTTGCCGATTCCCCCTTTTGAATGGTTGTGGTGACAAGACGCTGTGGGAAGCCCTTTCTGTTTATTCTTGTTGTACCACACGCCAGAGTTTTTTTTAGGTAGAGGTGGCGGAGAAGGGGCAGGCTGGTATAATAGTTGTCCATATAAATATGATACCCCTTTTTGGAGGAGTGGAAATACCAACTCCCAAACAATTTTTCCACTTATTCCCATGTACGATGGACACTCAGGGGGCTCGAGCTGGGAATCTTTGCCTTCGTACATGCGGAATGAGTGCACATAACCAGTGGCGCTTTCACAGAGCTTGTTGAGCTTCAAGCCGTACCTCGCCCGCTTACTGGGGATATATTGCTTGATTCCCAGCCGGCCTGTGAAATGCACCAGGGATTCGTCCACAGAAATGTTTTGGTCAGGGACATAAAGTTCGGCAAACTTCTTGGAAAAAAAATTAATTAGGGGGCGAATTTTATATAATTTGTCAAAGTTTGGGTGATCTCGGGGGGGGCACTGTGAGTTGTCACTGAAATGCAGGAACCGCATTATAAGTTCGTATCGGGACCTGGACATGGCCGATGTAAAAATTGGCATATGGTGGATGGGTTTCTTCGACCAATACCTATTCATTTCATTTTTTTTTGTAAGCCCCGTGTTAAACGTTAGGCCTAAAAACAATCTAAGCTCCACCACTGTTAGGGGTCTCCATTCAAAAGGGCGGGCATAGCTGGAGCTGGGGTTGTTTTCAATGAATTGTTGAGCAAAAAGGTTAGTTTGCTCCACAATGCCTTGAACCAATTCATCAGGGAAAAATAAATTAAAAAAATCAAGTTTGGAAAAACCCTCAGTGTTGACCTGCACACCTGGCTGTGCTGTAAAAGGGGGGATCGTGGCTGACCCTGAGGTAGAAGGCAGCCACAATGGGTTTGCCAAGCCATCTGGAAGCTGGGTTCGGGTCCTACTTCTTTGGCGTGTACTTGAACTGGGCCTTTCCTCCTGGGGTCTAGCAGCGCTTGCACTGGGCCTTTCCTCCTGGGGTCTAGCAGCGCTTGCACTGGACCTCGCCTCCTGGGGTCTACCGCCATTGGCACTGCTGGTCGCTGCCTGGTGTTCAGACCGTCTTCTTTTTGGACGGACTGTGTCCTCCTCTAATTCGGATCCGGATGTGCTGCCTTCGGGGGGTTCGTATTCCGAACCAGAATCGGAATCAGAACTGAGCGGTGAGAGCTCCCCGTTGCTCTCATCGGTCAGACTGAGTATTTGATATGCTTCTTCTGGGGTGTACACCTTTCTGGACATAGTGGGTACGCTGGTGAGGTGGCAGGTACTCTGGTGGCAGGTTCTCTGGTGAGCTGGCGGGTACTCTAATGGACAGGTACTCCTGATGGATTGGTGGTGGGTACTCTGGTGAGGTGGCGGGTACTCCTGATGGACAGGTACTCCTGATGGACTGGTGGCGGGTACTCCTGGTGAGGTGGCGGGTACTCCTGGTGAGGTGGCTGGTACACCTGATGGACAGGTACTCCTGATGGACAGGTACTTCTGATGGACTGGTGGCGGGTACTCTGAGGTGGTGGGTACTCAGGTGAGGTGGCGGGTACTGCTGATGGACAGGTACTCCTGATGGACTGGTGGCGGGTACTCAGGTGAGGTGGCGGGTACTCCTGATGGACAGGTACTCCTGATGGACTGGTGGCGGGTACTCTGAGGTGGCGGGTACTGCTGATGGACAGGTACTCCTGATGGACTGGTGGCGGGTACTCTGAGGTGGCGGGTACTCAGGTGAGGTGGCGGGTACTCCTGATGGACAGGTACTCCTGATGGACTGGTGGCGGGTACTCTGAGGTGGCGGGTACTCAGGTGAGGTGGCGGGTACTGCTGATGGACAGGTACTCCTGATGGACAGGTACTCCTGATGGACTGGTGGCGGGTACTCTGAGGTGGCGGGTACTCAGGTGAGGTGGCGGGTACTCCTGATGGACAGGTACTCCTGATGGACTGGTGGCGGGTACTCTGAGGTGGCGGGTACTCAGGTGAGGTGGCGGGTACTGCTGATGGACAGGTACTCTTGATGGACAGGTACTCCTGATGGACTGGTGGCGGGTACTCTGAGGTGGTGGGTACTCAGGTGAGGTGGCGGGTACTGCTGATGGACAGTTACTCCTGATGGACTGGTGGCGGGTACTCAGGTGAGGTGGCGGGTACTGCTGATGGACAGGTACTCCTGATGGACTGGTGGCGGGTACTCAGGTGAGGTGGCGGGTACTCCTGATGGACAGGTACTCCTGATGGACTGGTGGCGGGTACTCTGAGGTGGCGGGTACTGCTGATGGACAGGTACTCCTGATGGACTGGTGGCGGGTACTCTGAGGTGGCGGGTACTCAGGTGAGGTGGCGGGTACTCCTGATGGACAGGTACTCCTGATGGACTGGTGGCGGGTACTCTGAGGTGGCGGGTACTCAGGTGAGGTGGCGGGTACTGCTGATGGACAGGTACTCCTGATGGACAGGTACTCCTGATGGACTGGTGGCGGGTACTCTGAGGTGGCGGGTACTCAGGTGAGGTGGCGGGTACTCCTGATGGACAGGTACTCCTGATGGACTGGTGGCGGGTACTCTGAGGTGGCGGGTACTCAGGTGAGGTGGCGGGTACTGCTGATGGACAGGTACTCTTGATGGACAGGTACTCCTGATGGACAGGTACTCCTGATGGACTGGTGGCGGGTACTCTGAGGTGGTGGGTACTCAGGTGAGGTGGCGGGTACTGCTGATGGACAGTTACTCCTGATGGACTGGTGGCGGGTACTCAGGTGAGGTGGCGGGTACTCCTGATGGACAGGTACTCCTGATGGACAGGTACTCCTGATGGACAGGTGGCGGGTACTCTGAGGGGGCGGGTACTCAGGTGAGGTGGCGGGTACTCCTGATGGACAGGTACTCCTGATGGACTGGTGGCGGGTACTCTGAGGTGGCGGGTACTCAGGTGAGGTGGCGGGTACTGCTGATGGACAGGTACTCCTGATGGACAGGTACTCCTGATGGACTGGTGGCGGGTACTCTGAGGTGGCGGGTACTCAGGTGAGGTGGCGGGTACTCCTGATGGACAGGTACTCCTGATGGACAGGTGGGTGGCGGGTGATCTGGTGGCAGGTACTAGATGACAGGTACTCTTTATTTAGGGGGGGCAATCTGGGCACAGTAGTACATATGTATATGTGTATAACATATGTGTAACTCACTGTTAGCTGATCTCCTCCTCACAGGTG
This sequence comes from Rana muscosa, assembly GCA_029206835.1. Taxonomy (NCBI): domain Eukaryota; kingdom Metazoa; phylum Chordata; class Amphibia; order Anura; family Ranidae; genus Rana; species Rana muscosa. The sequence goes on along the minus strand of CM055122.1, from coordinate 1,240,031,092 downwards.
TGTGAAGAGGAGAACCAGGCAACAGTGAGTTACACACAATTGTGTGTTTTGTTTACATTTAGTGACCTGCTGTGATTGGACACAGCCGGTCACGTGGTAAAGAGCCAATTTCATTGGCTCTTTACCCTGATCGAGGCTGGGCTGTATCCAAGGGAAAAACCTCAGCCCCGATCGCCGCGCTGCGCGCCCCCGGGGGGCGCGCGGGCGCCGTGCATGCCGCTGCGCAGCTCTGCATCATCAATTCCGGTAAGTTTATACCGGAATCTCCGCCGCCCGCCGCCACATTACTTGAATCGGTGTGTCCAGAGGGACACACCGGATCCCAGATCGCCGCGCTGCGCGCCCCCGGGGGCGCGCGCGGGCGCCGTGCACGCCGCTGCTGCAGCTCTGCATATGGGAGCCGGTAAGCCGCTCCGCTGCCCGCCGCGCCGCACAGAAATCTCCGCTGCCCACCGCTGCTGCTCTGCCGCCACTCATTTACCCCCATCAGGGAACTGCTGTGTCCTAAGGAACACAACGGTACCTGGGAGAGCCGGCGAAGCACTGGATGGCGGCGGGAGGGGGGGTGCCCCCTCCCGCCGCCTATAAGAACGATCAAGCGGCGGAACCGCCGCTATGATCGTTCTTATGGTGCAGAGAATCGCTGGCAGAACAAAAGGATATCTGAATGATGCCTCTAGCTGCAGGCATCATTCAGATATTCCCCTACAAAGCAGAGGACGTCATATGACGTCCACCCAGGATGGGAGATCCCATCTGTGGACGTCATATTACTATGGCTGGGTAGGGAAGTGGTTAAATAGTAAACAAAAAAATACCTCCCCAGATCTGTATGCAAATATGAACCGAAAAACATTCAATAGTGATAGAAATATATAAATTTGTGAGGCTCTGAAACTCCGCCCATGGCCAGTGACATATATCAGTCCTTAAAGCAGTCTTTTAATTTTTAAAATATTTTTATTGAGTTTTCCAAAAATAAGAGACAAGAATAAGTAAATTCTTATTCAGACATTGTGATCATCATCACAAAGTTGCCTGGAAAGGTGTCAGACATCCAACGTTACACAACATAGATATTATAAAACATTTATTCATCTAGATATTGTTCAAGTGCTTAATCAAGTAAATATAAATCCCTGTTTACCCCAACGGGATCATACTGTAAACATGGGCTTATGCCTCAATATAATGAAAACAAAAAAAAAAAAAAAAACAAGGAAGGAAAGGGAAGGGGATGGGGGGTGATGTGGAAGTTATCTTATACATCCATCTAATGTTAATTTTAATATCGTAGTCTTTCAGGAGCACATTTAATAGTTTTTAGAATTCTTCAGAAAATTTGAGGCCCTAGGATGAGTAATCCATTCATTCCAATTTTTTAGGAATTTAACTATAGATCCTTTTTTGTGCGCTAACATTAATTCGTAGTGAGCCTGAGTGTTGAGTCTCTGAATAACATCTGATAAATTTGGTGCTAGGGTGGATATCCATAATTTGGTTATGGTGAGTCTTGCTGCTGTGAGGATATTAGCGACTATAACTCTATGATGGGTAGGATAAACGTCTAGGTTTAAACTTAATAAGGCCATTTCTGGTGTGATTTTCTGTAGATTTCCAGTGAGAGACGCTATAAAGGAGGAGACATTTTTCCAAAAACTAGATAAGGCTTTACAACTCCATAATGTGTGTACTAAATTACCAGTATGGGTATCACACCTCCAGCAGATTGGGGATGAGGAGGGAAATATTTTGGAGAGTCTGTATGGGGTCAGATACCAGTGGTTCAGTATTTTTTGGGCCTTTCCCCAATGTTCAACACATGATGATGCGGTGTTGTTAATATGTATGGCTTTCTGCCACTCTTCCCATGAGAAGGTTTGAGATAGATTCTTCTCCCACTTAATCATGTCTATAGTATGGTATGAAGTGGAAAGGATGAAGGGAGTTTATATATATATATATATATATATATATATATATATATATATATATATATATATATATATATATATATATATATATATATATAGGATATGCCCCTTTTCTTACTGTTTTTGTACGAAGTGAAAAATTCCCATAGTTCACCATGGAGTTCTACGCTTCTTTCCGGGTTGAAATTTTTATTGAATAATTTGGTGTTGAGCTTGGTTGTTATTTTGTATTTATGATCAGCTGGTAATTGATCAAAAAAGTTGATTTCCTGTTTAGACCAGGAAGAGGTATTAATGCGTGCTTTGCAATAATCCACTACTTTTAACAGTACTGGCAGGAGGACTGGGGTGCTTGTTGGATGTAATTTCGTCAAAGCAAACTTCCAGGCTGTCAGGGTGGCTTTAATTGTCAGGAAGTTGGGTATATTTATTTTTGGTAAAATATAGCGGGCCATAGATAGGGAAAATAGGTAATTTCCTTTATATGTTTCCCATTCGATGTTCAGCCATAACTTATCATTCGAGTATCTGAACCAGAATCTCATTTGGTCTAAGAGTGTGGCAAAGTAATATAAACGTATATCAGGGAGGTTCAATCTGCCAATCTCTGCCAATCCCATTACCAGCTAAATTCTTCACGCAAATCAATTCGAAATTAAACAACTTGATCTGGTTGGGGAAAAAACCTAGGATTGCCTTATCGATTATGTCATTAGTTAAATCCAAAGGAGGATTGAACCTCTCTGATATATGCTTAACCACTTAACGACCGCTCACTGTATATATACGTCGGCACAATGGCACCGACAGGCACAATCACGTAGAGCATACGTGATTGCCTTTGTACAGTTGGGGGGTCCGATCGGACCCCCCTTCTGTACAGTGAGCGGTCGGAATTCGTCTGGGAGCGTTCCGAGATGGGGGGGCGGCCGTTCGATTCCGACCACCCCCCCGCGATCGCTCCCGGCGAATAGAAATGCCCCCTCTGTCTGTGATCTGTTTACACAGATAGAGAAAGCAGGAGGAAGTGATGTCATCTCCTGTGCGGCGCTCACATATACCGAGCGTCGTACAAGAGAAGACACACAGGTCAGTGCACTAACACTACACTAACACCAGCACACATAGGCACATAAATCGCCCCCCCAGGCCCCCCAGATCACCCCCCAGCCCCCCCAGATCACCCCCCAGCCCCCAGTCACAGTGTCACTGATTGCAGTGACCATTTATTTACTGATCACTGCAATCAGTGACATTTGTGACTGTAAAAGTGTCACTACATTTAGTTTTAGGTCCAGTGTAGCCCCCTAACCCCCCCAATAAAGGTTTAACCCCTTGATCACCCCCCAGATAACCCTTTCACCCCCTAGCACCGCCGTCGCTTGGCGATCATTTTTCTGATCGCTGTCTTGGCGTCGGTGATGCAGATCGGTACCCAGTAATTTTTTTTAGGTTCGCCGCAGGTTTTTATAGCGTTGGGTACCCCCATAAATTATCTAATAAAGGTTTAACCCCCTTGATCGCCCCCCAGGTAACCCTTTCACCCCCTATCACCACTGTCACTAAGCGATCGTTTTTCTGATCGATGTCTTAGCGTCGGTGATGCTGATCGGTAGCCAGTATTTTTTTTTTTAGGTGCGCCGCAGGTTTTTATAGCGTCGGGTACCCCCATAAATTATCTAATAAAGGTTTAACCCCCTTGATCGGCCCCCAGGTAACCCTTTCACCCCCTATCACCACTGTCACTAAGCGATCATTTTTCTGATCGCTGTCTTGGCGTCGGTGATGCAGATCGGTACCCAGTAATTTTTTTAGGTTTGCCGCAGGTTTTTATAGCGTCGGGTACCCCCCATAAATTATCTAATAAAGGTTTAACCCCCTGATCGCCCCCCAGGTAACCCTTTCACCCCCTATCACCACTGTCGCTAAGCGATCGTTTTTATGATCGCTGTCTTAGCGTCGGTAATGCAGATCGGTAGCCAGTAATTTTTTTTAGGTTCGCCGCAGGTTTTTATAGCGTCAGGTACCCCCATATATTATCTAATAAAGGTTTTAACCCCCTAATTGCCCCTAGTTAACCCTTTCACCAGTAATCATCATATAAGTGTTACGGGTGACGCTGGTTAGTTAGTTTGCTTTTTATAGTGTCAGGGCACCCGCCGTATATAACCCAATAAAGGTTTAACCCCCTGATCGCCCGGCGGGTGATATCAATTAGGTTTTAGCGTCAGAGAGGGTCTGCGTCACACCCCAGGCAACGTCAGGTTAGTGCCAGTAACGCCAACACCCACGCGTGAAGCATACACCTCCCTTAGTGGTATAGTATCTGAACAGATCAATATCTGATCTGATCAGATCTATACTAGCGTCCCCAGCAGTTTAGGGTTCCCAAAAACGCAGTGTTAGTGGGATCAGCCCAGATACCTGCTAGCACCTGCGTTTTGCCCCTCCGTCCAGCCCAGGCCACCCAAGTGCAGTATCGATCGATCACTGTCACTTACAAAACACAACACACATAACTGCAGCGTTCGCAGAGACAGGCCTGATCCCTGCGATTCCAGTGCTGTAGGAGGTGATTTCACCACCACAGTTAAAAAAAAAAAAAAAGAAGCAAATATGCCGAAGCATTGGGGCAGCAGGGGCGGAGGAGCGATTTTGCTCCTAATGCCGCGTACATACGGTCGAAATTCCGACGGAGGCTTGCCCGTGGAAAAGTCCGACCATGTGTGTGCGGCATAACTTTTTTGCGGGAGGATGCCCCCATGCTTCGGCATATATAAATGGTGCATGTATGCCCATCATTAGAAGTGGGTGGATGAAGGGCGGTATTCTAATGGTGGGCATACCCACCGATCAATCTCTTTTTTCGTTCAGCCACCTGGCTGCATGAAAAAAAAAGATTACAATACATGTCCAACAAGGACCAGCAACGTACTGGTATGTTGCTGGACTTTGAATGGTTATACCAGATTGATGCCTGCGGGTTTAGGTATCATCTTGGTATCATTCTTTTCAGCCAGCGGCCGGCTTTAATGTAAAAGCAACCCTAGTGGCTAATTAGCCTCTGGACTGCTTTTACAAGCAGTGGGAGGGAATGTCCCCCCCCCGGATATAAAAAGCGCCATTGGGAAATTAGGAAAGCATTTTATCACACCGATCTTGGTGTGGTCAGATGCTTTGAGGGCAGAGGAAAGATCTAGGGTCTAGACCCCAGTTTTTTCAAAAAAAGAGTACCTGTCACTACCTATTACTATCATAGGGGATATTTACATTCCCTGAGATAACAATAAAAATGATAAAAAAAAAAAACATGGAAGGAACAATTTAAAAATAAAATAAAAAAGCAAAATTAATAATAAAAAAAAAAAAAAAAAAAAAGCACCCCTGTCCTGCCCTGCTCTTGCCCAATGGCGAACGCAAGCGTCGGTCTGGCGTCATATGTAAACAGCAATTGCACCATGCATGTGAGGTATCACCGCGAAGGTCAGATCGAGGGCAGTAATTTTAGCAGTAGACCTCCTCTGTAAATCTAACAGGGTAACCTGTAAAGGCTTTTAAAGGCTTTTAAAAATGTATGTAGTTTGTCGCCAATGCGCGTTTGTGCGAAATTTTAAAGCATGTCGTGTTTGGTATCTATGTACTCGGCCTAAGATCATCTTTTTTATTTCATCAAACATTTGGGCAATATAGTGTGTTTTAGTGCATTAAAATAAAAAAAAGTGTATTTTTTCCCCAAAAAATGCGTTTGAAAAATCGCTGCGCAAATACTGTGTAGAAAAAAAAATGCAACACCCACCATTTTATTCTGTAGGGCCTTTGCTTTAAAAATATATATAATGTTTGGGGGTTCAACATAATTTTCCTGCAAAAAAAAATATGTTTTCATGTAAACAAAAAGTGTCAGAAAGGGCTTTGTCTTCAAGTGGTTAGAAGAGTGGATGTAAGCTTCCTAATGTTGTGTATAAAATGCCAGAACAGTTCAAAACCCCCCCAAATGACCCCATTTTGGAAAGTAGACACCCCAAGCTATATACTGAGAGGCATGTCGAGTCCATGGAATATTTTATATGTTGACACAAGTTGCGGAAAAAAGACAATTTTTTTTTTTTTTGCACAAAGTTGTCACTAAATTATATATTGCTCAAACATGCCATGGGCATATGTGGAATTACACCCCAAAATACATTCTGTTGCTTCTCCTGAGTACGGGGATACCACATGTGTGAGACTTTTTGGGAGCCTAGCCGCGTACGGGACCCCAAAAACCAATCACCGCCTTCAGGCTTTCTAAGGGTGTAAATTTTTGATTTCACTTCTCACTGCCTATCACAGTTTCGGAGGCCATGGAATGCCCAGATGGCACAAAACCCCCCCAAATGACCCCATTTTGGAAAGTAGACACCCCAAGCTATTTGCTGAGAGGTATTGTGAGTATTTTGCAGATCTCGCTTTTTGTCACAAAGTTTTGAAAATTGAAAAAAAAAAAAAGAAAAAAAAAATAATTCTTTCTTCATTTTCAAAAACAAATGAGAGCTGTAAAATACTCACCATGCCTCTCAGCAAACAGCTTGGGGTGTCTACTTTCCAAAATGGGGTCATTTGGGGGGGTTTTGTGCTATTTTGGCATTTTATGGCCTTCGAAACTGTGATAGGTAGTGAGGAGTGAAATCAAAAATTTGTGCCTAGAAATCCTGAAGGCGGTGATTGGTTTTCGGGGTCCCTACGCGGCTAGGCTCCTAAAAAGTCCCACACATGTGGTATCCCCGTACTCAGGAGAAGCAGCAAAATGTATTTTGGGGTGCAATTCCACATATAATCATGGCATGTGTGAGCAATATATCATTTAGTGACAACTTTTTGTAATTTTTTTTTTTTGTCATTATTCAATCACTTGGGACAAAAAAAAAAAATATTCAATGGGCTCAACAGGCCTCTCAGCAATTTCCTTGGGGTGTCTACTTTCTAAAATGGGGTCATTTGGGGGGTTTTGTGCTATTTTGGCATTTTATGGCCTTCAAAACTGTGATAGGTAGTGAGGAGTGAAATCAAAAATTTGCGCCCTTAGAAATCCTGAAGGCGGTGCTTGGTTTCCGGGGTCCCGTACGTGGCTAGGCTCCTAAAAAGTCCCACACATGTGGTATTCCCGTACTCAGGAGAAGCAGCAGAATGTATTTTGGGGTGCAATTCCACATATAACCATGGCATGTGTGAGCAATATATCATTTAGTGACAACTTTTTGTAATTTTTTTTTTTTTTTTGTCATTATTCAATCACTTGGGACAAAAAAAAAAATATTCAATGGGCTCAACATGCCTCTCAGCAATTTCCTTGGGGTGTCTACTTTCCAAAATGGGGTCATTTGGGGGGGTTTTGTACTGCCCTGCCATTTTAGCACCTCAAGAAATGAGATAGGCAGTCATAAATTTAAAGCTGTGTAAATTCCAGAAAATGTACCCTAGTTTGTAAACGCTATAACTTTTGCGCAAACCGATAAATATACACTTATTGATGTTTTTTTTACTAAAGACATGTGGCTGAATACATTTTGGCCTAAATGTATGACTAAAATTGAGTTTATTCGATTTTTCTTATAACAAAAAGTAGAAAATAGGATTTTTATAACAGCTTACCTGTAAAATCCTTTTCTTGGAGTACATCACGGGACACAGAGCGACATAGTCATTACTAATGGGTTATATAGATACCGTCAGGTGCTGGCACTGGCAACTTCCAAAACCGGAAGTACCCTCCCCTATATAAGCCCCTCCCATCCGGGAGCACCTCAGTTTTGTAGCAAAGCAATAAGTGTCCCCAAAGAGGGGCGGGAGCTCTGTGTCCCGTGATGTACTCCAAGAAAAGGATTTTACAGGTAAGCTGTTATAAAAATCCTATTTTCTTTCTCGTACATCACGGGACACAGAGCGACATAGTCATTACTAATGGGATGTCCTAAAGCAATGCCCAATGAGGGGGGGGATACACCATATATAAGCTGAGCGCTATCAGACATGAGGATCTTTTGCGGCCTGCAACACACTGCGCCCAAAGGCGACATCCTCCTGACTTCTAACGTCCACCTGGTAGAACCTAGTAAACGTGTGAACTGAAGACCATGTTGCGGCCTTACAGATTTGAGCCAGGGAGGCCTGGTGATGCACTGCCCATGAAGTTCCAACTGCTCTCGTGGAGTGCGCTCTAACTTTGAACGGAGGCGGTCTTCTTCTCAAGCCATAGGCTTGCATTATGACCTGTCGAATCCACTTGGCTAAAGTAGATTTCGACGCTGCCTGACCCTTTCTGGGGCCTTCCGGCAGAATAAACAAAGTATCCGTTCTGCGAATCTGAGCAGTGGCTTTTAGATAAGCTTTAACTGCTCTTACTACATCCAAAGAATGCAATAACTTTTCCTCTACCGAAGTAGGTTTGGGGAAAAAAGAAGGAAGAACCACATCTTGGTTCAAATGAAACCTCAATACCACCTTAGGAAGAAAGGCTGGATGAGGGCGTAACACTACTCTATCCTTATGGATAACCAGATATGGCTCCTTACAGGACATAGCTGCTAATTCCGACACTCTTTTAGCCGAACAAATGGCTACTAGAAAAATCAATTTCCTGGTGAGAAGAACCAGGGAAATATGCTGTAATGGTTCAAATGATTGTTTCTGTAGAACCGACAGAACCAAGTTTAGATCCCATGGACATATGGGAATATTAACCGGAGGACTGATACGCATCACTCCTTGTATAAAGGCTTTGACTAGTGAATGCGAAGCCAAGGGCCTTTGAAAAAATATTGACAAGGCCGAAATCTGACCCTTGATAGTACTCAAGGCAAGCTTCCTATCTACAGCCCATTGTAGGAAGTCCAGAATCCTACCTATTACGTATTTACGTGGATGCCATTTCTTGGCCTCACACCAGGCGATGTACGCCTTCCAGATTCTATAGTAGAGCTGCCTGGATACCGGCTTCCTGGCATTGATCATGGTAGATACCACAGCATTAGAGAGCCCTCTCTTTTTTAGAATGTGGGCTTCAATAGCCAGGCCGTCAAACCTAGGGCTGGTAAGGAAGGGTGGTATATCGGTCCTTGCGAAAGCAGGTCCGGACGATGTGGGAGGGTCCAAGGACTCCCCACAGACATCTTTACAATCTCCGCGTACCACGCTCTTCGGGGCCACGCTGGAGCCACCAGAATCACTGGTTTCTTTTTTACCCTGATTCTGCGGAGTAATCGAGGTAACAATTGTGGCGGTGGGAATGCATATATCAGCTTGAACTGATCCCAAGGGAACACTAGGGCATCCGAGCCGCAAGCTAGGGGATCCCTTGTCCAAGAGACAAACCTGTCCACTTTTGTATTGAATCTGGATGCTAGCAGATCTACATCCGGTGTTCCCCACCGCTGACATATTGTCCGGAAAACCTCGGGATGAAGGGACCATTCCCCTGGGCATAATTGTTGGCGACTTAGAAAGTCCGCCTTCCAATTCTCCACTCCTGGAATGAATACCGCAGATATGGCTGGGACATATCTTTCTGCCCATCTCAGGATGTAATTTACTTCCCTCTGGGCTGCACGACTCCTGGTGCCCCCCTGATGATTGATATATGCCAGTGCTGTGGCATTGTCTGATTGAATTCTGACAGGGGACCCTTGGAGTTTGGATGTCCATGCTACTAGGGCATACCGGGCTGCTCGTATCTCTAAGAGATTGATGGGCAGGGCCTTTTCTGCATCCGACCATCTGCCCTGGAGAGACCATTGCTCCAGTACTGCTCCCCAGCCTATAAGGCTGGCATCTGTAGTGACCACCTTCCAGGAAATCGGACTGAAGGATTTCCCTCTTTCCAGATTCTGGGGAACCAACCACCAGCGGAGGCTCTTGCGAACGGAAGGGGACAAGGACATTGGTAAGTCCAGAGCCTGAACTTTTTTGTTCCAGGCTGACAGTATGGCCCTTTGCAAATTCCTTGAATGGAATTGACCGTAGGGTACTGCTTCGAATGATGCCACCATTTTTCCCAGCAGCCTCATGCACAGGCGTATGGATGGCTGTCTTTTTGAACCCACTAAGTGGATCAGATCCCTCAAAGACGACCCCTCTTCTTGAGGCAAGAAAATTTTTCTCTGGTCTGAATCCAGCCTTAGCCCCAAGTATTCCAGACTTTTGACTGGTTTTAGGGCTGACTTGTCTCGGTTGATAATCCAACCGTGATATTCCAGATACTTGATTGTCTCGTGAACAACCACTTCTAGTTTTTTCACTGAGTGGTCTATCAGCAACAAGTCATCTAGATATGCCATTATCATTACACCTTGTGTTCTTAGATTGGCCAATAAAGGGCCAGAATTTTTGTAAACACTCGTGGTGCTGTGGCCAAACCGAAGGGTAAGGCTCTGAACTGAAAATGGCGCCCTTCTACTGCAAAGCGTAGAAACTTTTGGTAGACTGGAAAGATGGGAATGTGCAGATAAGCATCTTTGATGTCGATCGCGGCTAACCAATCCTCCCCTTGTAGGGCAGTGGCCACCGATCGGATCGACTTCATCGGAAAGTCCTGATATACAGGAATTTGTATAGCCCTTTTAGAATTAATATGGGCCTCCCGTCCGCGTTTGCTTCGGGACTGTAGAGAGGTTTGAGTAAAACCCGAACCCTCATTCTTCCAGGGGAACCTCCATAATTACTCCTTGGAGCAATAGTTGTTCTAGTGCCACAGGAGGGACTCTCTCTTCCGGGGATCCCTTGGCACGTTTGACCTCAAAAATGGGAAGGAGGAGAGTCTTTTAACTCCAAACTGTATCCCAAACATACCGCGGAGAGCACCTATCTGTCTTGATCGTGTCCCGCCAGGTCTCTTGCGAACCACTGGAGTCCTCCCCCCACCCGACTGAGTGGGGGCAACCCTTCAATGAATTTAACTTTGGGGGAGGTTTTGTACCTCCCCTGACCCAGGGTTTCTCATTACCCTGCTATTGTCCCTGTTTTTTACCCCCGGGAATTGACCGAGGAGGCCGTCGGAACTGTTACACAGCCGATGCCTCAGGGACTGGAGAAGCAGGCCTCTTAAAGAGGGACCTCTAACTCTGTTTTTAACCGGCAAGAGCGTATTTACCGCTGGAAATTTTCTGGATATATTTGTCCAGGTTTTCCCTGAATAAGCGTTCACCATGAAATGGGACGCTAACCAGCCATTCTTTACAGGGAGCTTCAGCAGACCAGTTTTTGAGCCATAGAAGCCTACGCATATGTACTATAGACAGCGTAAGGCGGGAGGCGTGATGGACTGAATCCTTTATGGCGTCAACCGCAAAGCCTAAGGCTCTAGGTAGATCAGCTAGGGCAAAGCCTGCTGATCTGTCAAGTCCCTCAAGACCTGTTTCAACTGATCCTTCACTGCTTAGCAGACCCCAATAGCTGCTACTGCTGGTTGTGTCACCAAGCTTGCTGTAGAAAGAAGCAGACTTTCATAAGGACTCCAATCTTTTATCTATTGGGTTCTTGAACATTTGGACATTATCCACTGGACATGTCAGTGATTTATACATACAAGAGATGGCTGCGTCCACTGTAGGGACCTTCCATTTTTTTTTTTGATGAACTTATCCTCCATGGGATAGACCACCGGAAATCTCTTGGGGGAATAATATTTTCTCAGGACGTTCCCAATCCTGGTAAATAAGCCCTTTCAGTAAAAGGGTGAAGTGGAAAAGAACAGACAGTCTGGGGGCTTCTAGCGACCCCAACGAGGATACAGTAGTGGTTGATGGTTCCGCAAGGTGCATTTTTAATGCCGATCGGACCATGTTAGTCAGAGACTGAACCCACAATCTTTCAGCTTGAGCTGCTGAGAAAGGTTCCTCCACTGTTTGATTCCTCTATAACAGAATCAACCTCATCCTGATCCCCTTCAGGCAGGTCGATCCCTGTATGGGACTGTTGCTCTGCTAACAGGCACTCTGAAGGAGGAGACGGAGATAGGCGTGCTTTCCCTGACAGGGAGGCAGCGATCAATGTTGACAATCTCTCTCTAATCCTCCCAGAGCTGAGGAAAAAACCTCCTCTGTTACATACACAGGAGCAGGTGACTGAGGACAGCCACAGTACCAAGTACCCCTGCGGGGTCTCTATGGTCACTTACCTCTGAACTTCAGGGGAGACTGGTGCAGCAGAAGCATGCCCACCTCAGAGCCCGATGAGACCCCCTTCACTTCCTGGAAGATTCAGTTCCGGAGCTTCTGGACGGCATATTCTTAAGCCTAAAGCTGAGGTATTCCAGCCGTAATACACCACTTTTACTGAGAATAGTCTAGCACAATTGCTGCTATATCACAGTTGGTGTCTACTAAAGTGCCTTTCTAGGGGATGCCTGCATCAACCGCCTCTGTGTGCCTTTATCTGTTGCTAGCTCTGTCTGTGCATTCAATAGCCAGCTATAATGTGCTTTAAAACACGCTGGACGCCCGCACATGCGCAGTAGCGCCGCGGCGCACACCTGAGCGTCATCCACCCGCTCCGCCCCTTTTTTCAGATCGCCTCTATGAATAGAGGCGCGTGCACACGCACACGCGCGGGCACGTGCGCCTTCGGCGCCCTTTTTTAAAAACAATAAGGAGCTAGATGGGAGCCAGGGCCCCCTTTGCCGCAGGGCCCGGGGATGGATGAGCGCAGCAACAGGGCAGAGGAGACAGCTTCCCAGCAGAGAACATACCAACTGCCTGGATTTGATTCTGGAAGAAAAAAATCCACATTACAAGAAAAAGAACCATAGCGGCCTCTAGTGTCTAACACAGGTACCGCGGTCTTACATTTTTTTTTTTTTTTTTTCTTGCCTACTATTAAAATTTTTACATTTTCTCAGTAGTAACAGGCATACACAGAATATTAGCGGGAATACCTTAGGTAACAGGCAGAAAGACAAAATAGGCTTGGGGGTCCCTCAATAGAACCAAGTTCCTGAGGGCCCCCACTTACCTTTTCCTCGCCGCAGGACTTTGTTTGGTCCACAGAAGCCCAAACTTCACCTATCACGGCAGGCATTGTAATCAAACCTTCAGGGACCGGGTTCCCAAGGATTCCACTCCCCTGGACCTGTATAGCACCCTGCACAGAAAACATCTTGGTCGTGGGTATGACCAGAGCTCTGGATCCCAGGGTCCAGCTCTCCTAAGAGAAGCATTACAGGCAAAACCTTGCTCTTCTCTGCAAGGCCCGGGTACCGACCGTTTAGCTGTGAAGCTTTTTTGGTCGGATCCGGAATAGCTTACTGAGGCCCAAAAGAACCTGTACGCAAGCTCAGTGAAAAACACATGTTTCTTCTTGGCCAACACCTTAGACACTGGCAAAAAACTGAGGTGCTCCCGGATGGGAGGGGCTTATATAGGGGAGGGTACTTACGGTTTTGGAAGTTGCCAGTGCCAGCACCTGACGGTATCTATATAACCCATTAGTAATGACTATGTCGCTCTGTGTCCCGTGATGTACGAGAAAGAAAATATCATTTTTTTTCAAAATTTTCGGTCTTTTTCCGTTTATATCGCAAAAAATAAAAATCGCAGAGGCAATCAAATACCATTAAAAGAAAGCTCTATTTGTGGGAAGAAAAGGACGCAAATTTTGTTTGGGTACAACATTGCATGTCCGCACAATTTACAGTTAAAGCAGCGCAGTGCAAAATTCTGAATTCACCTCTGGTCCTTTAGCTACCAAATGGTCCGGGGCTTAAGTGGTTAAAGCAGTCTTTAAATCAAAATCCTTAAATTGGGCAGTATAAATATGCTTTTTCCATACAATGTGCTGCTGATGACACTCGTGCACTTCCCCTGCAAAACCATAGGGTGGTGGTGACTCCACGGGTTTCAGGTAATGACTGCAGACTCCTTTTAGTTCATCCTCAAATTCTCTCTCCTGCTCACCACATGTTTGGACCATGCCATCACTTTGATCTCCCGACTCTGACATCACTCCTAAGTCCTTAAAACAGTCTTTAAATCGAAATCCTTAAATTGAGCAGTATAAACATGCTTTTTCCATACAATGTGATACTGATGACACTCGGGCTCCCCATGCAAAACCACAGGGTGGTGGTGGTGGTGACTCCTCTGGTTTCAGGTAATGACTGCAGACTCCTTTTAGTTCATCCTCAAATTCTCTCTCCTGCTCACCACATGTTTGGACCATGCCATCACTTCGATCTCCCGGCTCTGACATCACTCCTAAGTCCTCTCAGCTCACATGTGGCATATACGGTCTTTCCCTTACGTCACATCCGGTCTCTTGAAACTCACGCCAGCTTTGGAAATGAGAGCTGCGGTGCAAAGGACAAAACAATCTGAGCTGCCTGTGTTGGTGTCCCACTGGCACCCAATAAATGTGAGTATAATGTTAATGTTTGTTGTTTTAAGCAATTTAAAATAAAACCTACTACACTATGAGATTATCTCTGGGTTTTCTTGCTCACTCATATTGGGTAAATGAGAATTTATATTAGAGACATCCACAAGTGGGCTGGTGTTTGGATTATGGAGAAGATCTCAAATCCTGTGTACAGGATTTGACACACAAGGCTTGAAGGTTGCTTTGTCGACCACAACCATCCGGTGAGTTTAAATTTCACCTGGGCACATGGAAGAGCACCTTATATGCATAAACAAGAAAGTGTCACTATATACACATATATATACTGTGTATATGTATATATATATATATATATATATATATATATATATACACACACCAAAGATTTCACAAGATCAGGTGATTCGGGATCTTCCTTTATAACAACGAATGAACCCTACATTTAAGGAATTTTTTAGTTATTTAATCACTGTATATTGTATACCAGGGATATGCAATTAGCGGACCTCCAGCTGTTGCAGAACTACAATTTCCATTAGGCATTGCAAGACTCTGACAGCCACAAGCATGACACCCAGAGGCAGAGGCATGATGGGACTTGTAGTTTTACAACAGCTGGAGGTCCGCTAATTGCATATCCCTGTTGTATACCATTTGTATACAAGAGCTAGAGCCTAACTTTTTATTGTTTTTTCCAAGGTGGTACTTCCAACCAATGGAACACAAATGAGCATCTCAAAGTGCAGCATTAAAATAGATTTTTTTTTAACTATATATATGTTCACTCACATTTGGTAGGATATATACAGTAAATGCATAGCATGTAAAAACAAGGTTGACCTTGTGGTCCCAGGTGGTGTAAGAATGGATCAAAGTAAAAACACAAAGTGAAAATATCCGCCCACCCAGCACAACACAGCCAAGATCTCATAGTAAAGTGGACTGCTGGGATACCTGAGACCGAGGTCTAGCAGGCAGCTCACTCCCGATTACAGTTTCTCTCCTGCATTCCTCCAGTCACAGCAGCCTAGAATGGCTGACAGGACTGATACAGCAAACATCAGTGCCATCTAGCAATCCTCCGAACCTCTTGAGACTAACCACCATAATTCTCATGACAATGGTTAGGCAGTGGTGTTTCTCTCATCATCCACTATTACAGAAGGTGTGGAAAGAACCATGGAATAAGGCATTGATCAGATATGTAAGCAGCTGGGAGATCAGGTACAGAGGCTATATATATATATATATATATATATATATCATCTTGCAAAGTTGAGCACACGGCCAGATCGGAAATGGGATAGAGGAGGAGGAGGACATGGTATAGAGGAGATGGGACTGAAGGAGGAGGACATGGTATGGAGGAGATAGGACTGGAGGAGGAGAAGGTCATGAGATGGAGGAGATTGGAGTGGAAGAGGAGGACATGGGATGGAGGGGATGGGACTGCAGGAAGAGGACATGGGATGGAGGAGGTGGGACTGGCGGAGGAGGACATGGGATGGAGGAGATGGGACTGGAGGAGGAGGACATGGGATGGAGGAGATGGGACTGCAGAAGAAGGACGTAGGATAGAGGAGATGGGACTGCAGGAGGACGAGAAGGAAGGATGGAGGAAATGGGACTGGGGGAGGACATGGGATGGAGGAGATGGGTCTGGAGGAGGAAGAGGACATGGGATGGAGGAGGAGGATATTGGATGGGGGAGATGGGACTGGAGGAAGAGAACATGGGATGGAGAAGGAGGAGGACATGGGACGGAGGAGATGAGACTGGAAAAGGACGTGGGATGGAGGAGATGGGATTGGGCACTGGAGGATTCGTGGGACTTAGTGGGCCCTGGGGAATGTTGGTGGTCAGGCCTGGGGGGGGGGGGTCAAATCTAAAGCTGTGTATTTAGCCTAAACATTTCTGATGGCTGCCCTGAGTGCAGAAGAAAAGATTTTTATTTATTTGTTTGGTAGCCAAAGGCTTGATAGGCTGCCAAATAAGCTGCTGATTGGGCCTGTACTTTCAAGAGATCAATGTGGCGAATGGGGGAAATAGCTGGAATCTACTGTATATTTTTTGGTTCACCCTGTAGCAGCTGTATGCCAGCGGCAGGGAGGAGGAGATGTCAGTTTTCAACTGCTGCAGTGAAAGCCCAAAAAAATAAATTCAAGCTATTTCCCCCACCTACTGCACTGATCATCTGCTCAAAACACATGCAATTCCCCGTTCTGGGGGGGATTTCAGGGGACCCCATGCACCTGGGGCTCCTGGTCGGTGCCCTGGGGTGCCCATGTGAAAAATGGCCCTGGTCCATTTGAAAATCTTCACATTCTAGTACCTTGCATTAATGCACACTTGCACCAAAACACCCATAAAAAAAGACATGGACCACTTTTTCTGATGCAGCACATCACAACACACAGCACCAAATTACTGTGTATTGCAATGCGTTGTAACACATCAGAGTTTGTTTATTCAAAATGAATGGGATTGCAATGTACTAACATGTGCATGGTGTGTTGCAATACCGTGCACATTGGTAAGCCTGTTAGCACAACTCACCACAGTGGATAGGTGTGTAGCACTACCCCCCGTAGGAGCTGCTGGTTTTGTTTGGGCCTGCCCTCTGATTCTCAATCTCTTAACTGGTTTGAACCCTCCCTAGGCACAACTGGTAGCGGAAAGAATTGTAAAACCCACTGGCTATGGGGAAACACAATTCTGCATGTAAATATACCACCTTAAGTACACATATACCGTATATATATATTTTTTTTACCTTTCTCCGCTTGAGGTCCTTCAGGCCAATAGAAGTACTTCACACAGGTATATACTTAAACAAAGATAAAGTTTACTTTACCAGAGATAATAAGCAAATCAAGACAATTATATATATGTAAATAGCTTCAAATGACTCTGCAGGGCCCTGCAAGAGTCAATAATAATTGTAAGATAAAGATTCTAAAATAAACTGGTACCTACTATCTATGGATAAACAATCCTAAGCTTGCGAGCTCCCCTAGTGTGCAATACCATCCCGTGTCCCGTCAAAGTTAGTTCCTGTCAGGCCTGACTCAGATTACTGTACAAGTTCCTTGAGGGTGGGAATCTTCGCTAGCAAACGTTGGTGCGCTTTATAATTGTAATCCACAGGAGATTAAAGATGTGAACTAGACTCTCGCACTCGCAATGCTTTTGAGAGTAAAACTAATAGTCAGTATATTGCCATCTATAACTACACAGCTACCACACGCTGCACTATGTCCTGGTGTACGTGTAGCTCACTACTCGGGTGGTGGTGGGCCTTCAAGAGTCACAAACCTAGCAACAGTTGTAGATTCTGGGCAGGTGCCCGCTCACCCAGACAGGCCTAGTCCGCCTGACACGCTCTGCGGTCGGTACCTCGATCCCCGACCTCTCCGTAACACACAGCCTCTGGTCCTTCTCACAGCAGCTGAAGATGTTGGTTGGCGGACGACTCCGGTCTGAGGGTGACATGAGCTAGTCACACTGAAAGAGACCCCGCTCTGGCATGGTGATCCTCTGCGAAGTTATAGGCCCAGGCTTTGGGCCTAGTCGCCCCGGCAGCAGGCCCACACAAACTTCCTGCTTGGTTGAGCACAGAGTCCAGAAAGATGGAGGAAATGGGACTGGGGGAGGACATGGGATGGAGGAGATGGATCTGGAGGAGGAAGAGGACATGGGATGGAGGAGGAGGATATTGGATGGGGGAGATGGGACTGGAGGAAGAGAACATGGGATGGAGAAGGAGGAGGACATGGGACGGAGGAGATGAGACTGGAAAAGGACGTGGGATGGAGGAGATGGGATTGGGCACTGGAGGATTCGTGGGACTTAGTGGGCCCTGGGGAATGTTGGTGGTCAGGCCTGGGGGGGGGGGGTCAAATCTAAAGCTGTGTATTTAGCCTAAACATTTCTGATGGCTGCCCTGAGTGCAGAAGAAAAGATTTTTATTTATTTGTTTGGTAGCCAAAGGCTTGATAGGCTGCCAAATAAGCTGCTGATTGGGCCTGTACTTTCAAGAGATCAATGTGGCGAATGGGGGAAATAGCTGGAATCTACTGTATATTTTTTGGTTCACCCTGTAGCAGCTGTATGCCAGCGGCAGGGAGGAGGAGATGTCAGTTTTCAACTGCTGCAGTGAAAGCCCAAAAAAATAAATTCAAGCTATTTCCCCCACCTACTGCACTGATCATCTGCTCAAAACACATGCAATTCCCCGTTCTGGGGGGGATTTCAGGGGACCCCATGCACCTGGGGCTCCTGGTCGGTGCCCTGGGGTGCCCATGTGAAAAATGGCCCTGGTCCATTTGAAAATCTTCACATTCTAGTACCTTGCATTAATGCACACTTGCACCAAAACACCCATAAAAAAAGACATGGACCACTTTTTCTGATGCAGCACATCACAACACACAGCACCAAATTACTGTGTATTGCAATGCGTTGTAACACATCAGAGTTTGTTTATTCAGAATGAATGGGATTGCAATGTACTAACATGTGCATGGTGTGTTGCAATACCGTGCACATTGGTAAGCCTGTTAGCACAACTCACCACAGTGGATAGGTGTGTAGCACTACCCCCGTAGGAGCTGCTGGTTTTGTTTGGGCCTGCCCTCTGATTCTCAACCTCTTAACTGGTTTGAACCCTCCCTAGGCACAACTGGTAGCGGAAAGAATTGTAAAACCCACTGGCTATGGGGAAACACAATTCTGCATGTAAATATACCACCTTAAGTACACATATACCGTATATATATATTTTTTTTACCTTTCTCCGCTTGAGGTCCTTCAGGCCAATAGAAGTACTTCACACAGGTATATACTTAAACAAAGATAAAGTTTACTTTACCAGAGATAATAAGCAAATCAAGACAATTATATATATGTAAATAGCTTCAAATGACTCTGCAGGGCCCTGCAAGAGTCAATAATAATTGTAAGATAAAGATTCTAAAATAAACTGGTACCTACTATCTATGGATAAACAATCCTAAGCTTGCGAGCTCCCCTAGTGTGCAATACCATCCCGTGTCCCGTCAAAGTTAGTTCCTGTCAGGCCTGACTCAGATTACTGTACAAGTTCCTTGAGGGTGGGAATCTTCGCTAGCAAACGTTGGTGCACTTTATAATTGTAATCCACAGGAGATTAAAGATGTGAACTAGACTCTCGCACTCGCAATGCTTTTGAGAGTAAAACTAATAGTCAGTATATTGCCATCTATAACTACACAGCTACCACACGCTGCACTATGTCCTGGTGTACGTGTAGCTCACTACTCGGGTGGTGGTGGGCCTTCAAGAGTCACAAACCTAGCAACAGTTGTAGATTCTGGGCAGGTGCCCGCTCACCCAGACAAGCCTAGTCCGCCTGACACGCTCTGCGGTCGGTACCTCGATCCCCGACCTCTCCGTAACACACAGCCTCTGGTCCTTCTCACAGCAGCTAAAGATGTTGGTTGGCGGACGACTCCGGTCTGAGGGTGACATGAGCTAGTCACACTGAAAGAGACCCCGCTCTGGCATGGTGATCCTCTGCGAAGTTATAGGCCCAGGCTTTGGGCCTAGTCGCCCCGGCAGCAGGCCCACACAAACTTCCTGCTTGGTTGAGCACAGAGTCCAGAAAGACCGAACGTGGCCCCTCCCTTCCTTTATGTAACCTCCCCCAGCAGGCTGTGCAGTGGTTGTAATGCATTCTGGGAGCACAGCTGCACTGTGGGTACCATTGTCTATTAGGTATCCATGGCAACGGAGTCTCTCTCTCCTTGTACCATAAGTTCCACACGCATTACTGAACATAAGTAAACAATAGTCTATAAAGTTGTAACTGGAACATAGGAGGAAGTTTGGGGTGTACACACATAACACTAGTCCATAACAGTAGAACCCCGCTACAGGTGTAAATAGAAATTTAAAATAAATCTATCATGGGAGAAATATGGTGCCTGACACTGTTGACCTTCTGAAAATGCTAGTTGTTTGGCTTTTTTCCTGACTAATCTGGAAAGTTGTCGTAAAGGCAAGATCTCTTAGCTACTTGTCTACTGGGTTAATGATTCAAAGTATTGAAGAAAGAGGGTCAGCATGACAACCATAACAAATAGAATTTAAGAAACTAGTAGCCCATTCCCTATAACTGTAGGGGAAAATAATGAATTGTTTTCAAACACATAAGCCATCATTTTTTAAAGAACCTTTTCAATGTAACCATGATAGTTTTTCAAGGGTTTATTTGTCAAAGAAAGAACAGTTTAATTTACTTGTATTTGGATGAATTTCTATTCCTGAAGCCTCTGGAACATTTTCATAGATGTAACTTGAAAAGATGTCAGTCTACAGAGCACTTTAAACTGATTATCAGTCAGGCTGCAAGAACTGTTACATTTGCTTGAAACCTATTGTTCATAAGAGAAAATAAAAAAAAGTTTAGTTGAAATATATGAACTTTGGCTCTCCATGGCATTTCAGTAATTTTACCTATACAAAATAAAACAAGTTGTGTGTAAACAGGCACAACACATGTCATCTAACTGAAAGAGACTTAAATTATTTATTTACTTTTAAATAGGAATTCATATTTCGTCACCCATAACTACAAATTGTAAAATAAAACTACAGGCCTTAGATTTTACAAAATGGGACTCTCTGCTGTAAGTTACTTAAAACCTGCATTTTGTTTACTAGAAAATTACTTAAAACCCCACACAAAATTTTCTATAATGGTAGTAGTTTAATATTGTTATGTTGCACGATATTTTAGCAACTATTCATCAAATCTATAGTTTCAGGGGAACAAAAAACATTTTTGTGCATACAAACACAACTCTTTCCCTGGGAGTTGTTCACACCAGTTGATGGCGATGGCATCAGGCTACGGCTTTTATTATGTTTCACAAATAAGTACATTATACGTGTTTCTGCAATTGTTATGTGTTAATATGCCATTGCTGTTCTAAGATGTTGTGATTTTCTATCATAGATCATACTACACTAATTTTGACTCTGAAAAGTGTTGGATATTTTCTCTGCATATATTAATCACAAATAAGTACAACAGACCATTGTATTGTATGATTTTGTGCTCATTATATTACTCCTAAATGTTATTTGTATGACTTTCTTTTTTAATGGAATCGTAATAGCATTTATACATTGTACGATAATACTGCTTTGAGCCTTTAAAGTCTAATTCAATGGGGGAATTCACCCTTGCTAGAACTCCATGAACTGAAACCACCCCAGTGATCTGGTAGAAAAGATGACCAGAATATATGTAGGTGTGCTGGTCTAAAATCAGTGGCCTGATGAACCATATATAAATTCACATTGCGAAACAATGTAAAACGTGATACAATGTAAAAAAATGTAACAAATAAAGCTTTTGAAAAGCTAGATAATGTCGGTATCCCAGAGTGCTATACAACCAGGGCCACTGTTAGAAATCATGGGGCCCTTTACAGCCCTGCTGACAGGGCCACCCAACCACACCTACACCCCACCTACCTGCCTGGGGTGCAGCGGAAAAACTACACCTACACCACGAAAATTTTAAAAAAAGTCCCTCCTTTCCTCCCACCTCCTCTGCCCCGCTGTTAACCTGATGGGGTCTAGGGAAATGTCATTTAAGCCCTGGTAAGCAAGTAGGAGCAGGGGTGTAAAAAGGGGGAGGGGGAGATAAGCACAGCAACCAAATTTTTGTGTGTAAAAGATAAATGTTATAGAAAATGTAAATTGCACTCACAAAGTTAAAAATAGAGCTCAGCATGACAGTCAGCCAGCCTATGGGCAGAGAACAGACAATAAACCAGGATGCCTTACCTTGGCCACCAGCAAGGGAGTGGAGATAAAATGGAGACAGTGAAGTGCTGTCACTGAGGAGCCAAAACCAAGGACAGAACACAGCCTTCTTCAGCCTCAAGGCTGAAGAAGAAGCAGTTGTTGAAACACTCTCCTGTTCCAGCTCCAGCTTTCTCCAGATTCGGCTCTGTGTTCCATCCACGGCTTCAAATCAAACTGTCAGTATTTCTGGTGAATGAATACATTTAGCATAATTTGTGTCCAGATCTACATATATGCTTTTATAACCTAGGACCCTTCAATGTTTTTCTGTTTCAATCTTTTTAATAAAGGTTTAGGCAGGTCATAGTTGGTGTGATTTTCTTTTCTGCAACTATAGGTTGTAGTAAAGAAAATCACTTGATTACCCCATCAACACATCAGTGTTGATGGGGGAATCCCTCCCTCAAAGCTATTGTGTTCTCCTGGTGCAGGAGGGGACGGGGAGCCATCCCTACCAGGAGAACTTACAGTGATAATTGCTAGCAGCTATAGCCACTGGCAAAAATAGCATAGAACAATTTGACATGCTGGTTGCATCCAAGTTGATTGAAGGTCTTGGGTACAATCATCCTGCCCATAGATGGTTCGAATCCTTGCTGAAACAGTCAAGATTCAGACCATAAAGTGAAACAATAAAAACAAAAAATTCCTTTAAATATAGTGCCTGGGGAATCCCCTTAGTCTGCCTGGAAAGTGGCGCATCTGTACCATGTATAGAACCTGTTACATCAAAACTGACATTTATAAAGGAAAAAAATAGAAAAAATAGATTTTCCCTGCAAGCTTTCTTTATTTTGTACATAACAGCTTGGGGAGTCAGTCTGTATGATGAGGCCACAATTTAGTGCACTCGAAGCAACTAAAGAAGATTAGAGATTTTTTGGATACATTCGGGTGTCTCTTTGGCAGACTTTGGATGGAAATAATACATTTTTGCACCACAGTGAGCAAGCCTTTTGTGAAGAAGCCACATTATAGTACACTTAGGCCAAGATTAATTATATTTTTAGATAAAGTCTGGTGTCGCTTTCACAGACTTTGGATAGAAGTAACATGGGGAAAGCATGCGCAAAAGTGCATTAGGGGACGCCCCCTTGGACTTTATATGGCAGAGAAAAGTGTATAAAAGATCAAAATTTCGTAAAAAAGGGCACAAGGGTGGCAACTTTATTGGAATACAAAATGTAGAAAAAGTATATAGCGTATAATCACAATTAATATAAAAATGTTGTAGCAGTACATCAATGCATCAACATAAACAAAGTATGATGTATATAATAACCCAAACTAATGGTCCAAAGTGCTGCTCAAAATAAATTGAGGTCAGCTGATAGGATTTTAACACATATACCCAACATGTTTCGGAAATTATTTTGCATTGGTATACATTTTTCCTTCCTCAGGGGTGATGTTTAAAGTTGGGTGGTTATTTTCTTGTCTGTAACATAAATACAGGTGTATAATAGTATTTGTGAAATGATAGAAGAACAACATCAAAATGCTATCAATGACCTTTTATAAGTATAGATGTAAGGTAAGAAGACCAAATGTACTTACATATATTTGATTCCCTGTGAATTTACAAGGATAAAAACAGCTCAAAAGAACAGTACATGCTGGCTGCACGAATCCATACACATACACGGTGGGGATGGTTAAGTGTGTATCCACAAGTTGGCTGTTGGAACGTATCCACAAAAGGTGACTGGCATTAATCACAGCAGCAAAGTTTGCACTATGAAGACAATTATAAAGGAAGGGAAATGAGTCCCTCTCTTTGTAAGGTGCTTAAGTATTAAGTACTGTATATAGTGTAAAAAGCAAATGGTAGAGCAGGGATATATCCGTGATTAGCCCATTTAAAGATATAGGTAATTACCTTGGACTGGAGCTGTAGATAATGCTGACACCAGAAAAGCAGCCCGTGAACTGACAGAGCCGTCTGGGCGTCAGCAATTTATATAAAGACCTCCATCCAATATGCACCAATCAGAGTTACACCCACCTTTGCTCAGCCCGAACCGTTCGCCCAACACTATTGGCAAGCAGAGACATCCTGTATGTAGGAGTTCAGGTCATTAATGGGTCAGTGATAACCAGGAGAGCAAACCACATGTCAAAGTGTAGAAGCAGGGTCACATTTGAGACAGTGCAATCTTAAGAGCATTATAGGCCCCCGGGCAATACAGTGCACTGGGGCCCTTTCTACACAATCACGCATGAGAAGGGGGGGGGGAGCACCGCCAGATTATACAGAGCAGGGATATTCCACTTACCCGGTGGCCGCTGTCATACGAAGTATCGCCTCCTGGATGGGCTCCTATGATAGACTGCACACAGTGGCCATGCCGTGTGAGCGGGAGATATTTGTAATCCGGCGGTGCTGGGGACTTTTGGTCACCCTAGGCTAGTGGCCAGCAGGACCCACAGGTCAGTGGCCAGCTCCCAGCAGGACCCACAGGTCAGTGGCCAGCTCCCAGCAGGACCCACAGGTCAGTGGCCAGCTCCCAGCAGGACCCACAAGCTGCGGACCTGTGGGTCCTGCTGGCCACTGACCTGTGGGTGTTGCTGGGAGCTGGCCACTGACCTGTGGGTCCTGCTGGCCACTGACCTGTGGGTCATGCTGGGAGCAGATAATAGCCTATGGGTCCTGCTGGCCACTGACCTGTGGGTCCTTCTGGGAGCTGACCATGGCATGTGGGTCCTGCTGGGAGCCAACCATGGCATGTGGGTCAGAGGTCCTGCTGGTCTGTAGGCCATGGGCAGCTCCCAGCAGGATTCACAGGCCATTGGCAGCTCCCAGCAGGAATCACAGGCCATGATGGGCAAGGTAGATGAGGTGTGTGGGGGGGGGGAGATCGATCCTGTGGGGGTGTCAGGGTCTCTCACCTTGCTCAGCAGACTGGTCAGGACAGGTCCTCTCTTCCACCTTCTCCTTTCTTGCACTGCTGCTTCTTGCAGTTGTGGGGGTCTGCCGGTGATGTTGCTCCTGGGGTCTCCACACCACAGTACTCTGTACTGCAGTCACCAGTCACCAGGCAAGTGGGGCCCCCGGGCAACTGCGCAGCGTGCCCATGCAAAAAAACAGCCCTGATTTGAGAGTACCAGTAAAAGACCTAACAGCAGAGGTTAAAGCCAAGGACAGCAAAATAAACACTGAGGACCAGGTTTGCATCCAATAGATCAACTGTTTTAATGAATCTGTTATAGTATGCCTTCACAGGAGCATAAGAGGCTATGAGGTTATATAGAGGCATATGAATGCCACTATGAATGGCCACAATGTTTTCTTGCAGTAAGGATGTCTGCCTATTTTGGTTGAAATCATCACACTTTCAAAACCGCTTTTTGATTTTATCTGAGTTGCACATTATTTTATTTAATCACATTTATGGAATGAAAGAATAATTTATTCAAGGGAGTGATTTAACAACTTTAGCTATTTCCAAACACATTATTGAACCCCTGTCAACAATAATAGCCTTACCATCAACAACCTGATAAGCATGTAATGAAACAGAGCGCTGTTTCCTAAAGTAATCTTAGGGAGGTATTCATACTTTGCCAGACCAGACTGTTTGCTGTTTTTCTGATCTGATACAGCTTGAAGGGGTGGGGGGACAATTTAGAATGCTGTACTAAGGAATATTATTAATATGAATATAGAATGCCCATAGCATTTTCTAGTTATACTTATTATCAGCTCATTGTGTCTAATGCAGAAATTTTAATAATTGTGCAGGAGGAAATTTGTCACATGCTCTGTATATGTATTAATATCTTCAGTGGCATAGGAGTAGGGGTCAGAGCAGTTGTACTATGCAGTAGGGATGAGCCGAACACCCCCCGGTTCGGTTCGCACCAGAACCTGCGAATGGACCGAAAGTTTGCGCAAATTATCGAACCCCGTTAAATTCTATGGGACTTGAACGTTCGAAATCAAAAGTGCTAATTTTAAAGGCTAATATGCAAGTTATTGTCCTAAAAAGGGTTTTGGGACCCGGGTCCTGCCCCAGGGGACGTGTATCAATGCAAAAATAAGTTTTAAAAATGGACGTTTTTTTGGGAGCAGTGATTTTAATGATGCATAAAGTATTCCTTTAAATATCGTATCTGGGGGGTGTCTATAGTATGCCTGTGAAGTGGCACGTGTTTCCCATGTTTAGAACTGTCCCTGCACAAAATTTACATTTCTAAAGGAAAAAAAGTAATTTAAAACTGCTTGCGGCTTTAATGTAATGTCTGGTCCCGGCAATATGGATGAAAATCATTGAGAAAATGGCATGGGTTCCCCCCCCTCTCCCCCAGCCCATTACCAGCCCCATTGGGTCTTGTATGGATATTAAGGGGAATCCCGCACCCAAATAAAAAAAAAGGAAAGGAGTGGGGCCCCCAGGCCCTATATACTCTGAACAGCAGTATACAAGCGGTGCAAACAAGACAGGGACTGTAGGTTTGTTGTTATGTAGAATCTGTTTATAATTTTGAACTGGCCCAGACAAAAAATCTATTAAGCTTTTTGGAAAACATAGGGAAGGGTTATCACCCCTGTAACATTTGTTTTGCTGTCTGTGCACCTGTTCAGAACATTTCACCTCACTTTCCATCCCAATGACAAATGTTTTTAGAAAATTTGGGGTTTTTAGTGAAACAAGGATTGGTGATAAAGCATCAGTGGAGAGGAAACACCTTTTTCCCATATTAACTCTTACAGGAGAGAATTTCCCTTCCTAGGGGTAGATTTCCTCTCACTTCCTGTTGTCTCCTTCCGTTTACAAGTAGGAGTCGTTTGTAAGTTGGATGTTTGAAAGTAGGGGCCTGCCGTATATACTCTGCAGAAATTTTGCCCTTAGGTGTTGGTGTTGCCACAACACTGTAAGCCCTCACAGTTACTCTTGGTGGGCGCTGGAACGCCCTGCTGTGAACTATTATATCAAGAATTGTAATTACATGCGATTGTTGAACAGTGGTAGGAAAAATTGGGCCTTTGTTGGTGCTGGTGCTGGTGCTACAACACTGTGAGTCCTCACAGTTACTCTTGGTGGGCGCAGGAATGGGCCCAGCTGTGAAATATTAGACCAAGAATTGTAATTACATGCCCCTGTTGAACAGGGGCAGAAAAATTGGGCCTTAGGCACTGGTGCCACAAAACTGCAACCCCTCACAGATACTCTAGTTGGAGCGCAGGAATGAGCCCTGCTGCCTTAGCCACTGGTGGCGGTGCCCAGAACCAAAAATGTTCTTACAAGCTATCAGCATGATCATTGAGGAGGAAGAGGATAATCACTCAGCATAACAGGATAGTCACTCAGCATCAGCATAGGCAGTCTTGGAGGGATCTGACATTTAAAAAAAAAATATTCGGTAACATCAGCATCAGGTGCTTGGTAGCTGGTAGTGATCCAAGACTGATTAATTTCTATGAAGGTCAGTCGATCGATCGAGTCGGTGGACAGGCGCACCCTGTGATCGGTTACAATGCCTCCAGCAGCACTGAATGTGCGTTCCGAATAAATGCTGGATAAAGGACAGGCCAGTAGCTCAATTGCATACTGTGCAAGCTCTGGCCAGTGATCCATCTTCAAGACCCAGTAACCCAGAGGATTTTCAGTGGGAAAGGTGTCCAAGTCTGATCTTGCCCCTAGGTATTCCTGCACCATGTAAACCAGACGCTGGCGATGGTTGCTAGAACCGATCATACCTTGGGGCTGTGAACTAAAAAATTGTCTGAACGCATCGGTCAGACAGTCAACTTCTCCATCGCTCCTTCTTTGACTGACCGAAGCCTCAGCAACACGTTATCCAGGACCAGGAATTTGTAACCTCCCAGTCTCTGGTAACGTGTTGCACAGACCTTTCTGCAAGGCCTCCCGAAGATGTTTCATCCTCTGCTCCCTCTGCGACGGAAAGATAAGGTCTGCAACCTTACCTTGTAACGTGGAACAAGGAGGGTTGCCAGCCAGTAATGATCCCTCTCCTTGATAGCACGAATACAAGGATCCTTCCGTAGGCTTTGCAGGATCAGGGAGGCCATGCAGCGTAGGTTTGCTGAGGCATTCGGTCCGGTGTCCTTTGGGTCACTCAGGACGACATGATCCACAGCCATCTCCTCCCAGCCACGTACAAGTCCATGGGTGTCTTGGGACTGTAATTGATCCCTTGAAGACTGGAGGCTTCACCTCCATGCTGACACAATCCTCCTCCTCCTCCTTCTCCTCGTCGTCCTGTGTGATAGGCGGGCCAGCAGGAATACTGTCTGGATAAAGGGGGCCTTGAGAGGTAAGGAAGTCCTCCTCTTCCTCCCTCTGTTCTGCCTCAAATGCCCTGTCCATTATTCCACGCAGCGTGTGCTCCAACAGGTGGACAAGAGGGACAGTGTCACTGATGCATGCCCTGTCACTGCTCACCATCCTCGTGGCCTCCTCAAATGGTTCCAGGGCAGTGCATGCATCCCTGATTATGGCCCACTGGCGTGGGGAAAAAAATCCAAGCTCCCCTGACCATGTACTGGTGCCATATTGCAACAGATACTCATTGATGGCCCTCTGCTGCGTGTGCAGCCGCTGCAGCATGGCCAACGTTGAGTTCCACCTGGTGGGCATGTCACAGATTAGGCGGTTCTTGGGCAGGTTAAATTCCTTTTGCAGGTCAGCCAGCCGAGCACTGGCATTATATGACCAGCGGAAATGCACACAGACTTTCTTGGCCAGCCTTAGGACATCCTGTAAGCCCGGGTACCTGCCCAAGAACCGCTGCACCACCAAGTTAAGGACGTGAGCCAAACAGGGCACATGGGTCAGGTGTCCCTGTCGGAGGGCGGAGAGGAGGTTGGTGCCATTGTCGGAAACCACCATTCCTGGCTTAAGCTGGCATGACGTCAACCACCTCTGAGCCTGCCCCTGCAGAGCTGACAGAATCTCTGCCCCGGTGTGGCTCCTGTCCCCCAAGCACACCAGCTCAAGCACCGCATGGCATCTTTTTGCCTGCGTACTTGCGTAGCCCCTTGAACGCCTACGGAGCACCGCTGGTTCCGAGGACAAAGCACAGGAGGCCATGGAGGAAGAAGAAGAAGAGGGGGTGGAGGAGAGAGGTGTGTCAGAATCACCAGTAGTAACATTTTGGAGGCGTGGTGGCGGAACAACCTCCAACACTACTGCACCTTGTCCTGCATCCTTCCCAGCTGCCATCAGAGTCACCCAATGCGCCGTGAAAGATAGGTAACATCCCTGTACATGCCTGCTGGACCATGAGTCAGCGGTAATATGCACCTTACCGCTGACCGCCCTGTCCAGCGAGGCCAAGACATTGCCTTCCACATGCCGCTAGAGAGCCGGAAAAAGTGGCGTTTGGGAACCTGCTACTGAGGAACCGCACATTCCACAAACTCACGGAAGGGGGCAGAGTCTACCAACTGAAAAGGCAGCAGTTGAAGTGCTAGCAATTTAGCCAAGCTAGCATTCAACCGCTGGGCATGTGGATGGCTGGGAGCAAACTTCTTTCGGCGGTGCAGCAGCTGGGGCAGGGAAATTTGCCTGGTACAATCTGACGTTGGTATACTGATAGCAGATTGCCCGCAAGTACTTGGCTGTGACACACCTAATTCTACACCTTCATTCCTCTCAGTGCAGGTTTCAGAGAGGACTGAAGGTATAGTGGGGTTGGAGATCTCAGCTGATAAGGAGAGGTACGCTTTGGTGTGGGTCTTTTAGGTGTGCTTGCCAACAAACTGCATGGCAGGTAGGGATGAGCTTTGAGTTTGAGTCAAACCCATGTTCGACTCGAACATCGCCTGTTCGGTTGTTCGCCAAATTGCGAACATTATGGGCCGTTGGTGCCAAATTCGAGTGGCGCGTCACGGACCATAATTCACTGCGGCATCGCAGTGCATTACTAGCTGATTGGCCAAGCATGCACTATGACCCGCATGCTTTGGCCAATCACAGTGCGGAAAAAACGGAGAGCCATAATTGGCCAATGCCAGGGTGACTTTGGCCAATTATGCCTATGGCGATTTAATACACGCCCCACACTATATAAGGCGGTCTCTCTCTCTCTCTTTCTCTCTCTCTTTCTCTTTCTCTCTTTCTCTCTTTCTCTCTTTCGTTCCCCCAGCTGCAGCATACTGCCAGATTTGCTCCAGTGATGAGGAGGGAGGGGATGATGAGGTCACTGACTCCATGTGGGTGCCTGAGAGGAGGAGGCACATCTCCAATTAGGCAGGATGCCCTCCAGGGGCCAGCTTAAGGGCATCACACCGCAGAGTTCGGCATGTGCAGGGCGCTGCTTTTTCTGCGCGTTGTTCCAAAAGTTCTTTGGTGTGGGCCTTTTTTCAGACGTGTGCAGCAGATCGCACCGTTGCCATTTGCAACATATGTCTGAAACGTATCTCGCGTGGCCAAAACATCAACCGCTTGGGCACCACGTGCTTGACCAGACATATGTCAACCTGCCATGCAGTTCGTTGGCAAGCATACATAAAGGACCCACACCAAAGAACAAAGCGGACCTTTCCTTGCTCCTCATCAGCTGGAATCTCCAACCCCACTATACCTTCAGTCCTCTCTGAAACTTGTACTGAGAGGAATGAAGGTGTAGAATTAGGTGTGTCATAGCCAAGTACTTGCGGGCAATCTGCTATTGGTACACCGACGTCAGATTGTACCAGGAAAATGTCCCTGCCCCAGCTGCTGCACCGCCAAAAGAAGTTTGCTCCCAGCCATCCACATGCCCAGCGGTTGAATGCTAGCTTGGCTAAATTGCCAGCACTTCAACTGCTGCCTTTTCAGTTGGTAGACTCGGCCCCCTTCCGTGAGTTTTTGGAATGTGTGGTTTCTCAGTGGCAGGTTCCAAAACGCCACTTTTTCTCACAGAAGGAGATTCCGGCTCTCTACCGGCATGTGGAAGGCAATGTCTTGGCCTCGCTGGACAGGGCGGTCAGCGGTAAGGTGCATATTACCGCTGACTCATGGTCCAGCAGGCATGGACAGGGACGTTGCCTATCTTTCACAGCGCATTGGGTGACTCTGATGGCAGCTGGGAAGGATGCAGGACAAGGTGCAGTAGTGTTGGAGGTTGTTCCGCGCCTCCAAAATGTTACTACTGGTGATTCTGACACACCTCTCTCCTCCACCCCCTCTTCTTCTTCCTCCATGGCCTCTACTTGTGCTTTGTCCTCGGAACCAGCGGTGCTCCGTAGGCGTTCAAGGGGCTACGCAAGTACGCAGGCAAAAAGATGCCATGCAGTGCTTGAGCTGGTGTGCTTGGGGGACAGGAGCCACACTGGGGCAGAGATTCTGTCAGCTCTGCAGGGGCAGGCTCAGAGGTGGTTGACGCCATGCCAGCTTAAGCCAGGAATGGTGGTTTGCGACAATGGCACCAACCTCCTCTCCGCCCTCCGAAAGGGACAACTGACCCATGTGCCCTGTTTGGCTCACATCCTTAACTTGGTGGTGCAGCAGTTCTTGGGCAGATACCCGGACTTACAGGAGGTCCTGAAGCAGACCAGGAAACTCTGAGGTCATATAATGCCAGTGCTTGGCTGGCTGACCTGCAAAAGGATTACAACCTGCCCAAGAACCGCCTAATCTGTGACATGCCCACCAGGTGGAACTCTACGTTGGCCATACTGCAGCGGCTGCACACGCAGCAGAGGGTCATCATTGAGTATCTGTTGCAATATGGAACCAGTACATGGTCAGGGGAGCTTGGATTTATTTCCCCACGCCAGTGGGCCATAATCAGGGATGCATGCACTGTCCTGGAACCATTTGAGGAGGCCACGAGGATGGTGAGCATTGACAGGGCATGCATCAGTGACACTGTCCCTCTTGTCCACCTGTTGGAGCACATGCTGCATGGAATAATGGACAGGGCACTTGAGGCAGAACAGAGGGAGGAAGAGGACTTCCTTACCTCTCAAGGCCCCCTTTATCCAGACAGTGTTCCTGCTGGCCTGCCTATCACACAGGAAGAGGAGGAGAAGGAGGAGGATTGTGTCAGCATGGAGGTGGCTAGCACTCAGCATCAGCAGCAGTCTTCAAGGGATCAATTACAGTCCCAAGACACCCATGGACTTGTACGTGGCTGGGAGGAGGTGGCTGCAGATCATGTCGTCCTGAGTGACCCAGAGGACTCCGGACCAAATGCCTCAGCAAACCTATGCTGCATGGCCTCCCTGATCCTGCAAAGCCTGCGGAAGAATCCTCGTATTCGTGCGATCAAGGAGAGGGATCATTACTGGCTGACAACCCTCCTTGATCCACGTTACAAGGGTAAGGTTGCCGACCTTATCTTGCCGTCGCAGAGGGAGCAGAGGATGAAGCATCTTCGGGAGGCCTTGAAGAAAGGTCTGTGCAACACGTTCCCAGAGACTAGGAGGTTACAAATTCCTGGTCCTTGGCAACGTGTTGCTGAGGCTTCGGTCAGTCAAAGAAGGAGCGGTGGAGAAGGTGGCCATCTGACCGATGCGTTCAGACAATTTTTTAGTCCGCAGCCCCAAGGTATGATCGGTTCCAGCAACCATCACCAGCGTCTGGTTTACATGGTGCAGGAATACCTAGGGGCAACATCAGACTTAGACACCTTTCCCACCGAAAATCCTCTGGGTTACTGGGTCTTGAGGATGGATCACTGGCCAGAGCTTGCACAGTATGCAATTGAGCTACTGGCCTGTCCTTTATCCAGCATTCTTTCGGAATGCACATTCAGTGCTGCTGGAGGCTTTTTAACCGATCACAGGGTGCGCCTGTCCACCGACTCGGTCGATCGACTGACCTTCATAAGAATGAATCAGTCTTGGATCACCACCAGCTACCAAGCACCTTTTTTTAAATGTCAAATCCCTTCAAGACTGCCTATGCTGATGCTGAGTGACTATCCTGTTATGCTGAGTGACTATCCTCTTCCTCCTCAATGATCATGCTGATAGGTTGTAAGAACAGTGGCTAAGGCCCAATTTTTCTGCCCCTGTTTAACAGGGGCGTGTAAATACAATTTTTGATGCAATACTTTGCAGCAGGGCTCATTGCTACGCTCCAAGTACAGTACCAAGAGTAACTGTGAGGGCTTACAGTGTTGTGGCAACACCACCACACCACCGCCAAAGGCCCAATTTTTCTGACCCTGTTCAACAGGGGCATGTAATTACAATCCTTGATATAATATTTCACATCAGGGTGTTCCAGCGCCCACCAAGAGTAACTGTGAGGGCTTACAGTGTTGTGGCAACACCAACACCTAAGGGCCAAATTTCTGCTGAGTATATACGGCAGGCCCCTACTTTCAAACATCCAACTTACAAATGACTCCTACTTGCAAACGGAAGGAGACAGCAGGAAGTGAGAGGAAATCTACCCCATGGAAGGGAAATTCTTGAAGAGTTAATATGGGAAAAAGGTGTTCCCTCTCCACTGATGCTTTATCACCAATGCTTGTTTCAATAAAAATAAAAAAAATTCAAAAAACATTTGTCATTGGGACGGAAAGTGAGGTGAAATGTTCTGAACATGTGCATAGACAGCAAAACAAATGTTACAGGGGTGATAACCCTTCCCTATGTTTTCCAAAAAGCTTAAAAATGTATTTTTTGGCTGGAGCTACACTTAATAAATGTACCTGTTCCAAATTACAAATGTAGCGGGTATTTGAATTTAGTGGAAGCATCTGGGTGGTAGTGTAATCCAGATGCACTAATTGCTAGGGGTTCTGGGACCTTTTTCTGGTCCCTGGAGGACTCTGGTGGTGTGAGGTTCCTTGTGGTCCACAGGTGGCGCTGTTGCCCTGGGCCGGAGCTGAACTCACACCGCAAGACTGTGCCTTTTTGTCCTTCCCTGGAGCTGGTACAGCGGGGCGGGGAACCCGCTGTGACGCAAAGGGAGAGGGGATAAAAGGGGCGGACGCCCTTACCACAGGGTTCAGAGTTCGGAGTCCGGAGTGGGAGTCGGAGGACTCGGCCGCACCAAGGCACCTTCAGCTTGGGTGCTAGTGTTCCAGGCCTAGGTGCCCTTGACCTATCCGGAGCGGAGATGGAGTCCATCTCAGGCACCTTTAGCCTGGGGTGAGGTACTATGGCGGACGCCTGGGGCTCAGTACCTTCGACTGAGTTCCGCGAGGGTGGAGGAATCTGAGGGGGCCCTAACCTTCGACTGAGTTCTGCGAGGGTGGAGGAATCCGAGGGGGCCCTAACGGGTGCCCGTGTCTGAGTTTGTGAGGACTGGTGTGCGGAACTTCTCTGGTTTCTCCCTTGGAAGGATTTCCTTCCCCTGACAGGGGTCGTGTTAGCGAAGGTAATTCACGTTCTACCTCACATAGTCAGTGGCAGTGACTATTTACCACTGGTGATACCACAGTGGTTAGCAACAGAAGGGAAAGGATTGTGCCTCGATCTATCCCCATTATTATTCAGTACAGATGTTTGTACGCCAAAAAGAATAAAACTGAGTTGGACCTATTCACTGTGTGGAACTGGTTACTAGGAGCAAAGGAGTCAGGGACGAAGTACTGGACTTGACTCTAGGACACCTACACAAGGCCCAATCTTTCTGGCCTTCACCTCCCAGCTATGGAGGACACGGGCCGTGGTGTATCTCATCCCTCTCCCCAGCACTGAAACCCCTAGACGAAGAAAGACAAGCCGAGTCTGAGAAAGGGAGAGAGGGGTGAGGCCGCTACACAAACCGATTCTACTTAAGAACAAACCTACAGTCCCTGTCTTGTTTGTAACGCCTGTATACTGCTGTTCAGAGTATATAGGGCCTTTTTTAAATTTGGGTGTGGGGTTCCACCTTAATATCCATACAAGACCAAAGGACACAGTACACTAAGTGAAAATACTGTAGCTAGCACAATCGCCTGCCTGTCAGTATATTATGAAGAGAATAACAGGAACGGATCTAGCTAAACTGAATACAGTGTGTATATATATATATATATATATATATATATATATATATATATATATATATACTCTACACACTGTAACTGAAGCCAACTGACTCGCCTGCCTGCTCTATCTAACTCAAATGACACTGTGGGGCTGATTTACTAATAACAGTGCGCTGCGCTGGTTCTAACCTTAATTGGTGCGCCGGATAACTCCTTCACTGGGCGCAGGAAGCAGCGGCGCACTGTTATAGTAAATAGAAATGTCAGCGGCGCTCTATTGAAAATGAATGGTTCCCTATGGGAGCCCATTGATTTGAATAGAGGTCGCCCGGGAAGTCGGATCCGACTTGCGGGCAACTCGTGTGCCAGCTGACACAGGGACAGCGCGACTTTGCGAGGCGATCTGGACATGACCTGAGCGTGCAGCAGCCGCTCAAGTCGTGTCCTAGAGGCGACTAGCCGGCCGAGAATGTGTTCAGCGCGATGTGATCGTGCTGGTCCTCGACAGCCTCGCTGTCCCATGTTTGGTATGAATCATGAAGGGGAACTCCAGGCCAAATTTTAATGAAAAAAACGGCATGGGTTCCCCTTCAGGAGCATACCAGGCCCTTAGGTCTGGTCTGGATTCTAAGGTGAACCCCCCTAAGCTTAAAAACGGCATGGGGGTCCCCCCAAAATCCAAACCAGACCCTTAGGTCTGGTCTGGATTTTAAGGTGAACCCCTCAAGCCGAAAAACGGCGTGGGGGTCCCCCCAAAATCCAAACCAGACCCTTATCCGAGCACGCAACCTGGCAGGCCGCAGGAGAAAAGGGGGGGGACGAGAGCGGCCCCCCCTCCCTCCTGAACCATACTGATCATCGTCCGTGCACGGAAGGTGACTGTTGGCCAGGCATGCTGTGATTGGACCCAAAAGGGACGATCATATGTATGCCGTGGAGCGTGACGCTCACCGGACAGGCTGCTGCGACTCGGCCGTAAGGTCAGCCGAAGCTGAGCGGTATGATGCATGCCTTGGAGCGTAAGCTCACCGGCCAGGCTGCTGCGACTCGGCCGTAAGGTCAGCCGAAGCTGAGCGGTCCGATGCAGGCCCTGGAGCGTAGGCTCACCGGCCACCCGTGGAGCGACGGGCATGTCGTGGAAAACCACAGCGTGTAGCTAGGGTCGGCACACGCTCGATGGCCGAAACTGGGGAGACTACAAGGATCGAGGATCCAGCCTGTCACCCAGTCGGCAGTTGATCGAAGATCGCAGGAAACAATAAATGAAAAAAAATATATATATATATTTTTTTTTCCCCGAACCAATGGGCCCGAAGGGAGCCATGTCCTACTCCTTGCTAGACAGAAAAAAACTGATCTGCGAGATGCAGACTGAGAGGTTATACCCAGAGGGTCCGCCCCCTTGGCGGTACTGTAGGTGTGATGCAACACTTTTTACAAGTTTTTCTGCCTAGTCACTCCTAATTAACGGATAATACCCACTTTGTCAATAGAGAAGCTGTGTCGGTCCATGGACGAAAGAGTAAAAACATCTTTGCTTTTACATGATTGTAACATCCAATCACCAGTACTTTCCCTCAGATTTTCAGCAGCTACACTTTTACTGCAGAGTGGATTTGTCTTTACTAAACCCCAAACTACCCAATGATTTGGGGTGTACACAACAAAGTGCTAGAGTGCAATTTGCTTAATGGGGACACTAGTTAGATTGATCTGTGTGTCCCCAAGAAAAGCCATTGGTAGAGTTTTACCTTCACTTCCTGTTTAGCTGTGTGACAGGAAGTGAAGCCAATGTTAAGAAAAGGAGACAAAGGCCAAACTACAAAAAAAAAAATAGAACCCCTGTGTGTGTGTGTTTTTTTTTTTTTTATAACACTTCGTTTTCCTCAAAATGCCCACAACTAGAATTGTATGGCCTTGAGCTATTTTTAAGTGCAGTGCTCTAAATAAATCAGTGCTTCTCAAGTACCCCCAACAGGCCATGTTTGCAGGTTTTCCTTCATCTTGCACATGTGCTTTAAATCACAGTCAATGGTTTTGATTTTTGGACAGCAATTCTCGATAAGCTAAATTCACAAAACATGTCCTGTTGGGGTTACTTGAGGACTGAGGCTGAGAACCATTGCAGTAAAAAAGGAAAATTGAATACTTACCGCTCTGTATTTTTCATTTCCTGGTGACGCTCCATGGCAGTACACAATACAATCCATGCATATACTACCATGAAGGCACCAGGGTAGACAAATCACACCTGATTTGTTTTGACATGCCAATCAGCTGTCACATTTGTTGCAAAGAAAACACAAAACAAACATCAAAACTTTTCATGTAATTTTATTGTTCAACAAAACAAAAAGGGAAGGCAAAATAAAAAACATGGTCAATTTGAAACAGTTACAGACTCAACATCTTGAGCAATTTATGGCCAAAAAAATGCAGCAGACAATTAAATCAAAGTGAACAAACAACACACATTAACAACATCAGAATTATTTCAGGGGAACATATCTCCCCCACACCAAAATCATACAATCCACATAAGTTAACCAATCACTTGTTTTGCAAAGACATAACAAATAAAATACATGTGTCACAAACACGATAAGGACACCAACATGTACATTTTACCCCACACACACTTGCCTCTTCTTAAGGCAATCGACCGAATGCTCTGTGAGCTTTATATAACATATGTTTGTGTGCTAATGAGGCAATTGAAAACTCATGCACAGTCCATGAAACACCCAGAATGCAAGTTCTCCCAATGTAGAGACTGAAATTCAAAGTGGGCACACCTGTTAAGATGTCCTTCAATTTCTAACCCATAAAAACACTCTCTGAGTGAGCATGTCCAGAAATATCCAAGCGCTGTTCACACACAAAAAGCACGCCAAAAAAATAATAACTGGCTGGGCATGTGCAGAACAACACCAATGTAGCTAGCAAAAAATAACCCCCCTCCTCCCCCCGTCCAAAATTAAGCACATCATCCAGCATGCTACAAAATTAGAGATGGGACAATCACCCCTCCCCCCCCC
The DNA here is from genome assembly GCA_029206835.1 of Rana muscosa. Classification (NCBI taxonomy): domain Eukaryota; kingdom Metazoa; phylum Chordata; class Amphibia; order Anura; family Ranidae; genus Rana; species Rana muscosa. The sequence goes on along the minus strand of CM055122.1, from coordinate 1,239,993,015 downwards.
CCCCCCCCCCCACCAACAAATACTATTGCAGTCTCTGGGAACTGACTTGTTAATTTTGCTAGTCCCCACTTGGCTGGCTTATCTTCTAGTAGTTATTGGCCTTAAAATGGGGGCCCAGGTCCCACCCTAAGGGACATATATCAATGTCACCAATTTGTAAAACACCAAAAACAAAACAAGGAGAAGTGCCTTTAAATATGCCAAATTGCTTAAGGGCCATTTCACACCACATACAGTCCATTGCGTTTTTTATGCATCCAAAATGCATGGAAAGTTGGTTATATGGTTCTAAATGGCAGTGTTTGTTCCAGTGCGTTCCAGTTTCACCAAAAATGTAGAACATGCTGCATTTTACCTGCACTGGACTGTACTGGAACGCATCAAAACGCATCATAAACGCACTGGAACGCACAGGAACACACCTAAATGCACCAAAAACGCACTGGAACACACTTGTCCTTATCTATGGTTAATAAAAAAAGAGGGGTGAAAACAAAGCACTGGACTGCATCAAAAACTTACCAAAAATGCACCGGAACGCATGAAAAAAGTGCATGCAGAAAAGCACCTGGAACGCATCCGGATTGTGTTTCTATGGTGTGAACTGGCCCTAGTTCACACTATGGAAACGCAGTCTGGGTGTGTTCCAGGTGCTTTTCTGCATGCGCGTTTTTGACACATTCCAGTGCATTTTTGAGGCGTTTTTGATGCAGTCCAGTGTTTTTTTCCGCCTCTTTTCACTTAGGACATGTGTGTTGCAGTGCGTCTTTGGTGCATTTAGGTGCGTTGCGGTGCATTCCAGTGCATTTTTGGTACGTTCCGTTGCGTTTTTGATGTGTTTTACTGGGGTCCAGTACAGTTTTGTACCTAAAAAATGCAGCATGACCAATTATTTTTTGGCTTTCTGAAACACACTGGAACGGACTGCAGTGGTGTGAACTATGCCATTGGCATTAATGTGATCAACTTTTTTTGCGTTTTTCAGGCATCAAAAAAACGCACTGCACTGCATCCGGTGTGAACGGGCCCTAAATATCATCCCCGGGGGGTGTCTATAGTATGCCTGTAAAGTAGCACATGTTTTCCATGTTTATAACAGTTGGAGAGCAAAATGACATTTCTAAAGTAAAATAATAGTCATTTAAAAGTCCTTGCGGCTGTAATGAATTGCTGGTTCCTGTCAATACAGATAAAAGTCATTGAAAGTCTTTGCTAACCAAAATAAAAAAGCGTGGGGGTTCCCCCAAATTCCATAACCAGGCCCTTCAGGTCTGGAATGGATATTAAGGGGAACCCCGCTGCAAATTTAAAAAAAAAATGACGTGGGGTTCCCCCCAAATATCCAAACCAGGCCCTTCAGATCTGGCATGGATTTTAAGGGGAACTCCACCCCAAATTTAAAAAAAAAATGGCGTGGAGTCCCCCGAAAAATCCACACCAGACCCTTTATCCGAGCACATAACCTGGCCGGCCGCAGGGGAAGAGGGGGGGACGAGAGAGCGGCCCCCCCTCCCTCCTGAACCGTACCAGGCCATATGCCCTCAACATGGGGAGGATGTCCCCATGTTGATGGGGACAAGGGCCTCATCCCCACAACCCTTGCCCGGTGGTTGTGGGGGTCTGCGGGCGGGGGGCTTATCGGAATCTGGAAGACCCCTTTAACAAAGGGGACCCCCAGATCCCGGCCCCCCCTGTGTGAAATGGTAATGGGGTACAAATGTACCCCTACCATTTCACAAGGAAAGTGTCAAAAATGTAAAAAATGACAAGAGCCGGTTTTTGACAATTCCTTTATTAATGTCTTTTCTTTTCTTCCTTCTTCTTCTTCCATCTTCTTCTTTTCTCCATTCGGGTTTCTTCCTCCATCTTAATCTTCATCTTCCTCTTCATCTTCCTTCTTCCTTCGGTGTTCTCGTCCAGCATCTTGCCCCAGCGTCTTCCCTTCTTCTTTCTTCTCCGGCCGCTCCGTTTGAATTGGAGGTTCCCGCTGTGCGACGCTTCAGTTCGCCTCTGGGTCCGCTTACACCCGGTGACCCCGCCCCCCTCTGACGCACATGGATTTCACGGGGACTTTCCCCGTGGTGACAGAGGGGGGCGGAGCCACCGGGTGTAAGCGGACCAAGTGGAGAACTGAAGCGTCGCACAGCGGGAACCTCCAATTCAAACGGAGCGGCCGGAGAAGAAAGAAGAAGGGAAGACGCCGGGGCAAGATGCTGGACGAGAAGACCGAAGGAAGAAGAAGATGAAGATGAAGATAAAGATGAAGAGGAAGATGAAGATGGAGGAAGAAACCCGAATGGAGAAAAGAAGAAAATGGAAGAAGAAGAAGGAAGAAGATGGAAGAAAAGAGAATTGTCTAAAACCGGCTCTTGTAATTTTTTACATTTTTGACACTTTCCTTGTGAAATGGTAGGGGTACATTTGTACCCCATTACCATTTCACACAGGGGGGGCGGGATCTGGGGGTCCCCTTTGTTAAAGGGGTCTTCCAGATACCGATAAGCCCCCCGCCCGAAGACCCCCACAACCACCGGGCAAGGGTTGTGGGGATGAGGCCCTTGTCCCCATCAACATGGGGACATCCTCCCCATGTTGAGGGCATGTGGCCTGGTACGGTTCAGGAGGGAGGGGGGGCCGCTCTCTCATCCCCCCCTCTTCCCCTGCGGCCGGCCAGGTTACGTGCTCGGATAAGGGTCTGGTGTGGATTTTTGGGGGGACTCCACGCCATTTTTTTATAAAATTTGGGGTGGAGTTCCCCTTAAAATCCATGCCAGATCCGAAGGGCCTGGTTTGGATATTTGGGGGGAACCCGCACGTCATTTTTTTTTAAAATTTGCAGCGGGGTTCCCCTTAATATCCATCCCAGACCTGAAGGGCCTGGTTATGGAATTTGGGGGGACCCCCACGCTTTTTTTTTTTGGTTAGCAAACACTTTCAATGACTTTTCTCTATATTGCCGGGAGCAGACAATTCATTACAGCCGCGGCTGCTTTTAAATGGGTTTTTTTTCCTTTAGAAATGTCATTTTGCTGGCGCAGTGGCAAGTTCAGAGCTGCGCTTGTTCAACTTATGCAAATTAGTTTACGTGACTTGACATTTACTAAGATTTTGCCGGCGCAGTGAACCGGCGCATTTAAACCATTGAAATTCCCACGCTGAGCTAAAAAAAAACTCCCGCAGCTCGAATCGGAATTGCCGGCGCAGCGGGCTGGTTTTGAAAAAGTTACTTTCCCACCCTATTTTGGCCATGTTTGTTATTTGGGCAGGTGTCACTACACTTCCTCACATCCCCCCACATCACCCCCATTATATTCTCACTTCCAACTTCTTTATATTTAGATTTTAACATGCTGTGCGCCAGGTCCATAGTAGCGCACTGAGCGCCTCCTCCCGGGCGCAGAGAACACTATAGTAAATGGCAAATAGGGCTGCGCTACAGGCACTAATGTTTTGTAAATACCAAAACAGCCATTGCGCACGCAGATGCGCCAATACTCATGGCGCAAACGTTTGGTAAATCAGCCCCCGTCTGTCTGTCTGTTTTTAACCACCGCCGCAACACACTACACAAGGCCACCATGCAGGCGGCCTTATATAGTGTGGGGCGTGTACTAAACCCCCTGAGACATAATTGGCCAAAGCCACCCTAGCTTTGGCCAATTATGGCTCTCCATTTTTTCCACGCTGTGATTGGCCAAAGCATGCGGGCCATAGTGCATGCTTGGCCAATCATCAGCCAGCAATGCACTGCGATGCCGCAGTGATTTATGGGCCGTGACGCGCCACTCGAATTTGGCGCGAACGGCCCATAATGTTCTAAATTCGGCGAACGGCCGAACAGACGATGTTCGAGTCGAACATGGGTTCGACTAGAACTCGAAGCTCATCACTACTATGCAGTATGCCCCTACTATAACGAGACCCAGGTTGCCCCTTTTACTTTACATTTGCATTTGCTTTATATGCATTACAATAAAGCTATGTCTTAATTAGGTAATTGTGTTAAGCTGAACTTTGGGCAACATAAATAAATTCTCAAGGCCTTCTTCTCCAACCACATATACTAGAGCAGAAATAAAATCCACTTCCTTTGCTCCTTTATAGAGATAATATATATATATATATATATATATATATATATATATATATATATATATATATATATATATATTATGTGATGTCATAACAGGGTCTCTATTGGACTTCTCACTAGCAGCAGTTTACAGAATTGGTCGGTAGAGTCCCCTACATCTCTTCCTATGCACATAGGAGCACCCTGTCAGACTACAATTCCCAAGACCTCTTTGCCTGCATACAATGTGTGAGCTGTCTCTTCTGAGCTTCTGAAGCCTGCATGCACAGGTGCTGAAGCTGGTGTGGATGTGGCTGCATGAGCTGTGACTAGGGTTGCCACCTTTTCTTCAAGTGAAACGCAAACATTTTAGCGGCCTGGGACACCTTTGGGTGCCCCAGGGAGAGTAGTAATGCTGTGAGCATAGCGTGCTGCAGCGAACAGTGGGTGTGGTCAAATTGCTCTCTCGTCCCCCCCTTTTCCCCTGCGGCCGGCCAGGTTGCGTGCTCGGATAAGGGTCTGGTATGGATTTTTGGGGGGACTCCAAGCCATTTTTTTTAAATTTGGGGTGGAGTTCCCCTTAAAATCCATGCCAGATTTGAAGGGCCTGGTATGGATATTTGGGGGAACTCCACGCATTTTTTTTTTTATTTGCGGTGGGGTTCCCCTTAATATCCATTCCAGACCTGAAGGGCCTGGTAAGTGAATTCTGGGGGACCCCCAGGCTTTTTTTTTTTATCAATTACTTTTCTATGTATTGCCGGGAGCCGACAATTCATTAATAGCCGCGAGTGAGTTTTAAATGACTTTTTTTCCTTCAAAAATGACACTTTGTGCAGGGACAGTTCTAAGCACGGGAAACATGCGCCACTTTACATGCATATCATACACACCCCCTAGGTACGAAATTTAAAGGAATATTTCACTTTTATTGTTTCACTTTAAGTATTATTAAAATCACTTCTCCCAAAAAAACTTCAGTTTAAAAAAAAAAAAATTGCATTGATACATGTCCCCTGGGGCAGGACCCGGGTCCCCAAACACTTTTTATGACAATACCTTGCATATAAGCCTTTATAATTAGCACTTTAGATTTCTCCCATAGACTTTTCGAATTTGCCGCGAACACCCCAATTTGTTCGCTGTTCGGCGAACGGGCGAACAGGCAATGTTCGAGTCGAACATGAGTTCAACTCGAAGCTCATCCCTACTAATCAGTCAAACAGCAGATGGGAAGCAGTGACCAATCCATTAGATAGAAAATAGGTGGCTGCTTTAAGACTTAGTAAGCTACTTTATGAGAGCCAGGGATATTTGATCTAAAAAAGAAGGCCTCATCAGTAACAGTGTCACAGATTTGTTGTGCCCTGGGGTTCATATTACATATTATAGCGTAACTAAAACCCAAAAGAAAAAATTACTTTATTGCAACTTACCAGCACCTCTAGATGTGGTGGCTGCATTCTTTTTTTCAGGATAAAAACATTTTGAATGAGTGCAGAAAATACCTGTTGATCTTGCCAGACATGCAGCATTCTTGTCACTTCCTGTAAACTGAGGACAGCAAAAACCATATTATTTTACGTGTGTCAACATGTAATGGAGTTTCATATTTCAATTTTTTATTTTCAGTCAGCAGGAGGAGTTCCCCTTTCATACTGCTATGAACAGATTACCAAGTTCCAGTCAGACAGCTTCTGATATGTTTGGTGAATCCTCAGTGAGGTGTGCACCCTGTTATAAGCTCTTATTTGTAAAGCAAGGAATTTATAAAACAGTTTAGCACATAAGACATAAATGTAATGTAGCGGCCTCCTCACCCCCCTCTTTGCATCAGCTCGTCTTTCTCTTGTCTAGGGGTACCTTAGAGGGGAGAGAGCAGGGTCACCACGCCAAGCCTTCACCACATGCGTCCGTGCGGTGTAAGCAAAGTTCTTTCTCTACCTTCGGGTCAGTGTTGTGCACCTGGAGTTACCTTGAACAATGTCCACCAGAAAAGAGCCCCACACCATTAAAGTCCAACACTCCTTTATTCTTCTCGAGTGAACAGCATAATCAGTTAGACTCCCTTAGAGAACAGAACAAACAAGGAGGTGTGGATGCGAGTAGGCCCAGACACAATGAACTCTCCACTTTCCTTCCTGAAAGTGGGTTGCGGTCTCCGAGCGAGGGGGAATTTTCCTTCCAGGCGGTCTCCGATGGGAGGCTCACCTGTCACTGGCAATCTGCTGCACCCGGTCTTCAAGTGAGGAGCTCCCCCCGGTCCATTACGCCTTCCGGATTCGGGTTCCCAATCCCTGGGTTCCCTAGGACCTCCTTCCCTCGCGGAACTCAGTGTTGGGCACTGAGCTCCAGACCATCCTCTCGAGTACCTCACCCCAGGCTAAAGGTGTCTGGGATGGAACATGACCTCCCGACGTCCCCCAGGCCTAGGGCGCCTAGAGGACCAACACGAACCACACGCCCTCAGGCTGAAGGTGCCTGGGACTCGACCCCGTGACAAAGATGGCTGGCCCCTTTATACCCTCTCCCAGCAAGCACGGCGGGTTCCCCGCCCCACCATACCGCTGCCGAGGGAGGACAAAAAAGGAGGCACAGCACACAATGATGGTTCAACCCCAGCCCGAGGCGACAGCGCCACCCACTGGACCGCAAGGAACTGCACATCACTGGTGTCTCTGCCAGTTTGAATTACACCCGGGAAAGTACATACCCGCTACACTCTCCCCCTGGTAATTTGACACTGGTCCCCAGTGTCTGGAACAAATCATACCCTCAAGGGCTGGCATGATCCAATCCAGAGACCAACTAACAATTATACAAAAATATAAAACTTTTGAAAAACTTGATCAACTAAAACAATTGTGTCTGAGCCCTATATTAAAAAAAAAAAAAGAAGGGGAACAACAACATTTAACCCTAACTTTTTTTTTTCTTGAATCACATATTCACATTATACTTTTCCCACCCATCCTGACTAAGACCCACCCCATACTCAGTGGTCTTGATGGGATGCTCTCCTGCAGAGTAAAAAGAAAGAAAATTACTACACATAAACCCTGACACATGTATTCGTGTGAGAGAAAAGAAACTTCTCCATAAAGAAATCCCTTTCCTCCAAGAAGTGAGTGTGTGTAAAGTGTTTAACGTTGCGCAACACTGCCACCTGGTGACAGCATCGCGGTAACTGCACTCGTGGAACTTTTCCTCTTCTCTTTGGCCCTATCTACCCCAGAGTCCATGATCTCTTGCTGGAAAAGTGAAGAACAAACCAGGAACAGTCCTTCATTCCTCTGGGCAACGAAAGCAACAGACCCCAGAAAGTTCAGCAGCATAACAAGAACGGAGTCTTTTCTCTCCTACAGGTAGAAACGGGAATGCGGCAGAACAAGCGGCTTCAAGTACTGGTCCATGGTCTCCAGATGATATTCCACATCTTCTCCTTCCTTGCGCCGGATCAGCACTTTGTCTGCATGGATGTGCCGTCCCAACATCCACTCTGCCTTGCAGTCCTTAAAATGTTGAGAGGCCTTGGGAGAGCATGGCAGGTACCTACGTGCGTGTGGAATCTGAAGGTGAGTCCACACAAAGTCATTGTACCAGCACTCCCGGCACACTTCCACCTCATAGAGCAGCTCCTTGGACAAGTATGGATACTCCCATTCGTACTCTGCAGCAACCTTCTGGCCAAATAGGCGTTGTAGTCTGGCCAGAGGAGGCATAGTGGCTCTGTCCCCTTCGCCAGGCAAAACTATTGAGTCCGGGTGGCGAGGGACCTTGATTACATCTGATCTGGGCATAGGTGCCCGCAACAGCAGTCTCTTTTCCCCGGTCTTCGGTACAGATGGCACCAGGGATGTAGAGGCAGGCCGGGGACGGGACCCCTCTTCAGGCGCTGGTGCCTCCACCCGGGGTGTACTTTCCCCTGTAGACATGGGTGGATCTCTGGTTCTGCGGGATGAAGCGAGAGGTACTTTGTCCCAGCCCTTTTCTGCAAACAGTTTGTCTATAGCAACGTTGTCTCCCATGTCCGAGAGCGACTCCAGGTCAGAGGTGTCACACTCCTCCATGGGCAGGTACCCTGTAGTGGAGACTGAGTTTTCACCTCTTCCCACACACCAAATCTCTCCGCCTGGCTTACCTCGACCTTTGCTTTAACCGGGATGTCCGGAATTCTTGCCGACGGATCCATCCCGGCTGGGTGTAAGCAGGCGAGACGGTCCACCACAACCGCTGGTCGGGGCTACCATGCCGGTCTTTCTCTTCGATGGTGGACGCTGCGAGATCGTGGTGACCGAGTCAGCATCCTCGGATTTCTCCCGTTGAGTTTTCACAACCTCCTCCGCGGTCGCTGCAGTGTGCGCAGGGATGGCTGTCAAAGCAGTGATTCCTCCTCCTTGAGTGGTGTTGCCTGCAGCACGGCCAGGGTAAATGGTTCTCGGCTTCTCAACCGCTGGATCCACTTCGAAAAGAAATTCCCCACAGGCCTCACATCGCCCGAATGGCTTCAGTTGGCACATCAGTCCCGAACAGCCGGGACAAATCACACCCAGGGCCTCAACGTCCATGCATGAGTACAGGGCGAATCGACCCCTTGGCTTTAGCCGGATCCCCGTATCTGTTACCGGAGCAGCAGCAGTCAGTGTCGTGGTAGAAGGGTGAACCGGAATCCACGATGTATGTCCGAACATGGTGACCTGTTGCTGATCCATCGCACACTGCAAAGTTTTTGCGCCAACGTCCCACGTGTAGTCCTTCACACGTATTGGACTCCTCCCCTTTGCTCCAGTTCGCGGACTTTTCTTCTTTTCTGTTTCTGAGTCACGCCCACGAACTAAGCGATGGGGGGTGTGCCTGGTGGCGCAGTGCAAATAGAAGCCCCCACGTGTAGTCCCTCACACGGCTGAGCTTCCCCCTTTCCTCGCTCTTCTGCACGGGTCTTTCCCTTCAATGGGTCATGTCCACGACTTCGAGCACAGGGATGCACTTCGGCAAATGAAGGCCTGCCTACTCGCGTAACTCCTCCAGCAGACACATTCAATTCCGTTGTGCACAAACACTATACCGGACCCGAGCCCCCACGTGTAGCAGCCTCCTCACCCCGCCTCTTTGCATCAGCTCATCTTTCTCTTGTCTAGGGGTACCTTAGAGGGGAGAGAGCGGGGTCACCACGCCAAGCCTTCACCACATGCGTCCGTGTGGTGTAGGCAAAGTTCTTTCTCTACCTTCGGGTCAGTGTTGTGCACCTGGAGTTACCTTGAACAATGTCCACCAGAAAAGAGCCCCACACCATTAAAGTCCAACACTCCTTTATTCTTCTCGAGTGAACAGCATAATCAGACTCCCTTAGAGAACAGAACAAACAAGGAGGTGTGGATGCGAGTAGGCCCAGACACAATTAACTCTCCACTTTCCTTCCTGAAAGTGGGTTGCGGTCTCCGAGCGAGGGGGAATTTTCCTTCCAGGCGGTCTCTGATGGGAGGCTCACATGTCACTGGCAATCTGCTGCACCCGGTCTTCAAGTGAGGAGCTCCCCCCGGTCCATTACGCCTTCCGGATTCAGGTTCCCAATCCCTGGGTTCCCTAGGACCTCCTTCCCTTGCGGAACTCAGTGTTGGGCACTGAGCTCCAGACCATCCTCTCGAGTACCTCACCCCAGGCTAAAGGTGCCTGGGATGGAACACGACCTCCCGACGTCCTCCAGGCCTAGGGCGCCTAGAGGACCAACACGAACCACACGCCCTCAGGCTGAAGGTGCCTGGGACTCGACCCCGTGACAAAGATGGCCGGCCCCTTTATACCCTCTCCCAGCAAGCACGGCGGGTTCCCCACCCCACCATACCGCTGCCGAGGGAGGACAAAAAAGGAGGCACAGCACACCATGATGGTTCAACCCCAGCCCGAGGTGACAGCGCCACCCACTGGACCGCAAGGAACTGCACATCACTGGTGTCTATGCCAGTTTGAATTACACCCGGGAAAGTACATACCCGCTACAGTAAAAATCCATAAAATGTTAAATAGGGTTAACTAAATGTACAGTTCCCCTTTAGGGACACCTTCACACACAACATACCCTAGCTGTATTGACAGAGCAATTCATGTTTCCCCTTGTAAATTATTTTTTTCACAAAAAAAAAATGTTTTTAACAGATTTACTATACAGTATGTATCGCCCTAACCCCCCCCCCCCCCCCCCCTTTTACCTGCCTTTGGCTCCTCGCATGTAGAGAGGGCACACCACAAGCCCGTACCCTCCTGTGTAAAGAGGTTGAGCGGTGTTGTTAGCGGGTCTCCACGGCCGGAAATGATCCTCACCTCTAAAATAGATAGAGACAAGTCCTTGTTCTCCCCAGTAACTTGAATGTCCACACCAGCTGCAACTCCAACGCAGAGTTTATTTTCTCTTTGCAAAATAACAGTCTCTGATAGAAAAAGGTTGGAGTAAAAGACAGGACAGCATAAGGTGTGGGAGAGGTCCAGGCACAAATACAATCACTTCACTGCTCGGCTTCTCAAGCAGACTCAGCCCAAATGGATAGTCTCCCTAGGATGGGACTAGCAGCCAAATGGTACTCTTAACTTAACTGCACAGTCTCTGCCACAGACTGGGTGAACTTGGTCTCTGCCACAGACTGGGTGAACTTGGTCTCTGCCACAGACCTGGTGAATTTGGTCTCTGCCACAGACCTGGTGAACTTGGTCTCTGCCACAGACCTGGTGAACTTGGTACTTCAAAACTTGGCCTCTATGTAAGGAGAAGACATCCCTCCAGAGAGTTACCGGGACCCTTCCTTCACCGTGACTTCTCACCGGTCCCTCGGAACAGTTCCTTCCCCGGCCTCCTCATCCAAGATGCGGGTCCCCTCGCAAGGCGGCACCCTGGGATTCCTCGATCCTTGATGGGCCCCAGCCGAAGGTGCTGGGCCCAAGGCCTTTGCTGCAGTCCCAGGGCTAAAGGTGCCTGGGACTGATTCACCGACCTCCGCCCCTGGGCCAAAGGTGCCCTGGGCAGACAGGAACAAGAACCTGGGGTAGGACCCCCGACGACCGAACCACCCTGAACAGGCAGCGTCTGCCCCTTTTATATCCCCTCCCAGCATGCACAGCAGGCCTGCCACACCCACAGTATGGCTGCTGAGAGGGGACACACAAGGCACAGCACTGTATCAGCGGTTCAACCCTGGCCTACTATGGCAGCGCCACCTGTAGGCCACAGGGAACTACACACCAATACTCTCCCTGTGGATAAAATGGTTGACAGAATCCTGACAATTGGGGTGTTTGAGCACAACTACAACTCAAACACTTCCCCTAAATTTAGGACCCCGCTACAAGTATAAATGCACAAGCAAAATGTGTAATCTTTTAAAAACGTATGACTGTTTCGATACTTGGAATTGTAGAGCTGATCATGGCTGTACTGTGCTATTATTTTGAAACATGTACTCTGGTAGGTACCATTATTACTGCTTGCACTAAAAGATCCAAGAGAAAATTGAATAAGCAAGGTGATAAAATGAAAGACAAAATATGTTTGTCCATAAAAGTTGAAATCAGTCTCAGTGCAAGCTGTTAGCTGCTCTGCACCAGAATGTTTGACATAAAGGGCTGTTGGGTTGTAGAGGAGAAATATTCAAGTCAGTTATAAAAGTCAACCTGTTACTCCAGCATGGAGTAAACAGACAATCCTGATAAAGAGCACTTTTAATACTTTTAATGTGATTCAATAGCTCAGCAGAAAATACCATTACATACCATCTGATGTTTCATTATTGTAGCTGCATAACCCAGAAGAAGCCTGGAAAGATTAGCCGACATCAAAGACAGTTATTACGATAGATGAATTTTCAGGCCAATGCAATATTATTATGAGGAATAAGTAATGAGAAGCAGATAAGAAAGCAATTGCCTGAAATCTGAATATTTGAAGTTTGTGGCCTGATGCAGTGTGTGAAAAGTACTAAGTAGAGATATTTTTACATAGTTGTGTGCAGTACTATGGAACTGAGACATTAAAAATCTGATGTTTACCTGAGTCTCATTTGTTCCTTTATTTTGGCTGTTAAAATGTACAAATGCAGCAATTTAGAATTTGGATAAAAGATTTAACACTGGGAAACACTTTTTGAAAGATAAAAAGTGAATTTTATATACAACTATATAGATCAGACGAAAATGAGGGAAAAATGAGTGGGGAATAGGGGCATTGCTCCAAATCAGGGACAGTCCCTTGAAATCAGGGACAGTTGGGAGCTATGTAAAGGTTGTATTTTTTTTTTTTTAAACAAAAACTTACTTACTCGCTCTTTGTACAGATCACCCCTTCCTCTTCTCCCCCCTGCTGAGTTCCCCCAGTAGCCTCTTGCTATGGGGGCATGCAAACAGACTTGTTCCTGAGCCGCTCTCCTGTGAATGAACATTGTCCATTAACGCACAGAGCGTAGCTTGGCCCCATCCCCTGCTCTCTCATCATTGGCTCAATTTCTGTGATTGACAGTGACAGGAGCTGTGTGAGCCAATGCGGTGAGAGCAGCTGGATCGAGATGGGGCTCAGGTAAGTATAAGGGGGGGACCCATAAAGTTTTTTACCCTAATGCATAGAATGCATAGAATGCATTAAATTGATAACCCAATTGCCCCCAATTAATCAGGCTCACAGTACATGGTTCCCTTAGCATTGCAGCATCTTCTTCTTCTTATTTTTTTGTGTGAATTCCTTTTGTAGCGGGTATATACTTTACCGGGTGTAAATTTGAATTTGACAGAGACATTAGTGATGTGTAGTTCCCTGCGGCCCAGAAGGTGGCGCTGTTGCCCTGGACTGGGGTTGAATCATTGCTGTGTGCTGTGCCTCCTTTTTGTCCTCCCTCGGCGGCGGTATGGTGGGGCCGGGGGCCCCGCCGTGCTTGCTGGGAGAGGGTGTGGGGGGCCGGCCATCTTTGTCATGGGTCGAAGTACCAGGCACCTTCAGCTTGCGGACGGTGGTTCGTGTCTGTCCTCTGGGTGGCCTAGGCCTAGAGGACAGCCGGAGGTCGTGTTCCATCCCAGGCACCTTTAGCCTGGGGTGAGGTACTCGGATGGAGGTCCGGAGCTCAGTGCCCAACACTGAGTTCCGCGAGGGAAGGAGATCCTAGGGAACCCCGGGAGTGGGTACCCGAATCTGGAAGGCGCAATGGACCGGGGGGAGCTCCTCACTTGAAGACCCTGTGCAGCATACTGCGGGTGACAGGTGAGTCTCTCGTCGGAGACCGCCTGGAAGGAAATTTCCCTCGTGCGGAGACCGTAACCCACTTTCAGGAAGGAAAGTGGAGAACTACATTGTGTCTGGGCCTATTCACATCCACACCTCCTTTTCTGTTCTGTTTCTACCAAGGTAGTTCAACTGATTGTGTTCATTCGAGAAGAATAAAGGAGTGTTGAACTTTAATGGTGTGGGGCTCATTTCCTGACAGACATTGTTCAAGGTGAATCTTGGAGGGAGGATCCAGGTGCACAGCACTGAAACATGTGGTGGAAGCCAGGCGTAGTGTCCCCGCTCCCTCCCCTCTAAGATACCCCTAGACAAGAGAAAGACGAGACGAGAGAAAGAGGGGAGTGGAGGTGGCCGCTACACTTTTATTAGCCTTTTTTTAGCTCTGTCAATTGTCCTATATCATCTCTATCTCCCAGCCAAGGGAGCTGAGTAGGAGGGACACATATTCCTTCTGAGTTCTGACATATGCAAGATACGTCAGAAGAGGAATCTCTTATCTTCCTCCCTTTGGCCGTCAATGCAGTGTGTACAAGGGGAGAGGGGAGGGGGAGGAGAGTAGAGGAGAGGGGTGGAGAGGGGCGTGGCTGGGAGTGTAGGAGATCAGCTTTCTCACTCCAGACTACATGTTGACAGGAAGAGGGAGGGGGAGCTGAAAACAGGCAGAGAGGAGAGAGGAGACCCGAGGATGATGCAGAAACGCATTTAGACCACTGTATCTTGGCTCAGCAGCCATGATAATCGTGGTCTGTTCTCAGGGGAGAAGACAGGAGCCGGGAGGATCAAACAGGTGTTGTCTATCGAGCGGACAGCCGAGTTTGGGGGAACTCAGTGTCCCAGTGTGAGAACTTCCACCCTGGCTAATGAGTCCACACCTGTCAAACAGCCTCCACTGAGAGAGGGCAGTGTAAGTACTCTATGACCAAACAGCTATTGTTCGCAGATCACTACACAGTTGGTTCAATGGAAAGCCGCCCTGGAAATGACATTACTGTTGCACAGGAGCACATTTCAGGGAGAACCTTCCATTCTTTGGTCCACCTAGTGCCTTTGGGTATGTCCCGGTGGCTAGTAGAACATACTTACACTGCCCTCACCCAGGCTGTTTAACAGGCGTAGTTCTGCTCACTAACCAGGGTGGAGGATTCCACACTAGTATACTGAAAAAGGGAAAATAGGAACTGCTACAGCTGCTCAACCATCTCCATCCCTGTACGAACCAAAACCAAAGAGAGACGCCCTGGGACTTTGTATGAGGTGGAAGAGATAGGCACATGTAAGGCAAGGAGAAATTGTGTTGTAGTCTATTTTATTCGTAACAGATATGTCTGTACATCAAAGGAGGAGACAACAATGAGTGTGTGTCACCAGGCATAGTGGCCGCGATGTACAGCAAAAGTACAGAACATAGATAAAAAACAAGCAACAATACATCCATGTAACAATGATAAAAAGTAAATGTACATATACAGAAAGACCAGTGAGTAAATTGCACACAATATAAAAGTACATGAATACATGTGAGGTACACATAGTGTTGGCATATATGGTAATTGAAGTACAATGGCACAGGTACTGGGTGAATCAGATGGATGGGGCATCAGGTAAGCCCTACGCGTTTCGCGAGCTCTACTCGCTCATCAGGGGCAGATGCACAATCATCATATCTGTTATGAGGTAGAACAAATAATGAAGAGAATGAATATATGGCAACATTGTAGTGGAAGGTGTGGGGGATGGTGAGGGGGTCAAGCCAAAGGTTAACCTTGTACTCACCAAAGTCTGGACCAACAAATCCAAGCACCACGTACCAAAAAACGGCGGCAAACCCAAAATGCGGCTCGGGAGCTGAGGGGGTGAGGCATACGAACAACGCCCCATGGGAAATCCGGATAGGCTGTGCGGTCTGTGGGAAATACCCAGACAGCGATTGCTGGGCACCCCAGAAAACCAACAGTGTGTCTGAAAGAAATTAGGAATATATCTAAAAACATGTATATAACACAAAACATGGCGGTTTGTAAATGATGCTGTATGTCAAAACGCAAATGCAAGAAAGGTCTAAAGGTAATGATAGGTACAAAAAAATCCATATAGTATGAATGTGGAGTGGCTATGCTGGATACATGGCGTGTATTATGACCAAAAGCAATAAATAAACAATATGAAATGAACCAAGAAGGGGGGGGGGGGTAAGCTGCATAATCAAGGGCAGTCTAGACATAATGCGCATGTGAAATAGATACAGTAAACCATATTATGTGTGTATGGCTATTGGGCTACAGCTGGGTCCAAGTGATATTTCACTATGGAACCCTGGTATTGTAGGCAAACCAAGTGTGGTACTGATATAATCCACAAACAAGGTGGATACAATGCGCATATATGGGGGAGGGTAAAAACGTAATGTCAATGAAAAACCCAATATGACTGAAACAGTCATGAGTGGGGAGGCTACCTTGTTGCAGAGATCTGAAGGAAACACAGCCATAGGGAGGTGTCCAGCACGCCAGATGGAAAGACCGCAAATGCTGGTCCAACCGCACAGCCATCCGGATATAGACCCGGGGCGAGTCCGATGGCTCCGCCCCCAACATCATGTGCGGATGTGCGCAACCCAGCGGCATGAAGGCGCTGGTAGCATTACATCCGGGATGTCCCACACAGCCCGCAGCTGCGGCGTCAGAGACGCCGCATCAGGGGGCGTGAAAAAGACATGATGCCGTTGCGTGGGTGGCCCCGCCCATCCCGAGGGATGGGCGGGGACAGCAGGAGGTCAGTGAAACCTCCCTTTCACGCAACGCAGCCCCCGAGCCAAAAACCGAAAATGCCAGCGCCCGTGGAAACAGGGAGGAGAGGACAAGTGGCCCAGAGAGTACCCACAGTGCAATATAAAAAAGGCAACTGGCCAAACAATAACTGTACTAAAAATGACAAATAATAAAAAATGCATACATGGCCAGAGCTGCAGGAGACCTATTAGGGGCTAAATGGGTGTCTACCACCCGATATACACAGAAAAAGGGAAAATAGGAACTGCTACAGCTGCTCAACCATCTCCATCCCTGTACGAACCAAAACCAAAGAGAGACGCCCTGGGACTTTGTATGAGGTGGAAGAGATAGGCACGTGTAAGGCAAGGAGAAATTGTGATGTAGTCTATTTTATTCGTAACAGATATGTCTGTACATCAAAGGAGGAGACAACAATGAGTGTGTGTCACCAGGCATAGTGGCCGCGATGTACAGCAAAAGTACAGAACATAGATAAAAAACAAGCAACAATACATCCATGTAACAATGATAAAAAGTAAATGTACATATACAGAAAGACCAGTGAGTAAATTGCACACAATATAAAAGTACATGAATACATGTGAGGTACACATAGTGTTGGCATATATGGTAATTGAAGTACAATGGCACAGGTACTGGGTGAATCAGATGGATGGGGCATCAGGTAAGCCCTACGCGTTTCGCGAGCTCTACTCGCTCATCAGGGGCAGATGCACAATCATCATATCTGTTATGAGGTAGAACAAATAATGAAGAGAATGAATATATGGCAACATTGTAGTGGAAGGTGTGGGGGATGGTGAGGGGGTCAAGCCAAAGGTTAACCTTGTACTCACCAAAGTCTGGACCAACAAATCCAAGCACCACGTACCAAAAAACGGCGGCAAACCCAAAATGCGGCTCGGGAGCTGAGGGGGTGAGGCATACGAACAACGCCCCACGGGAAATCCGGATAGGCTGTGCAGTCTGTGGGAAATACCCAGACAGCGATTGCTGGGCACCCCAGAAAACCAACAGTGTGTCTGAAAGAAATTAGGAATATATCTAAAAACATGTATATAACACAAAACATGGCGGTTTGTAAATGATGCTGTATGTCAAAACGCAAATGCAAGAAAGGTCTAAAGGTAATGATAGGTACAAAAAAATCCATATAGTATGAATGTGGAGTGGCTATGCTGGATACATGGCGTGTATTATGACCAAAAGCAATAAATAAACAATATGAAATGAACCAAGAAGGGGGGGGGGGGGTAAGCTGCATAATCAAGGGCAGTCTAGACATAATGCGCATGTGAAATAGATACAGTAAACCATATTATGTGTGTATGGCTATTGGGCTACAGCTGGGTCCAAGTGATATTTCACTATGGAACCCTGGTATTGTAGGCAAACCAAGTGTGGTACTGATATAATCCACAAACAAGGTGGATACAATGCGCATATATGGGGGAGGGTAAAAACGTAATGTCAATGAAAAACCCAATATGACTGAAACAGTCATGAGTGGGGAGGCTACCTTGTTGCAGAGATCTGAAGGAAACACAGCCATAGGGAGGTGTCCAGCACGCCAGATGGAAAGACCGCAAATGCTGGTCCAACCGCACAGCCATCCGGATATAGACCCGGGGCGAGTCCGATGGCTCCGCCCCCAACATCATGTGCGGATGTGCGCAACCCAGCGGCATGAAGGCGCTGGTAGCATTACATCCGGGATGTCCCACACAGCCCGCAGCTGCGGCGTCAGAGACGCCGCATCAGGGGGCGTGAAAAAGACATGATGCCGTTGCGTGGGTGGCCCCGCCCATCCCGAGGGATGGGCGGGGACAGCAGGAGGTCAGTGAAACCTCCCTTTCACGCAACGCAGCCCCCGAGCCAAAAACCGAAAATGCCAGCGCCCGTGGAAACAGGGAGGATAGGACAAGTGGCCCAGAGAGTACCCACAGTGCAATATAAAAAAGGCAACTGGCCAAATCCGGATGGCTGTGCGGTTGGACCAGCATTTGCGGTCTTTTCATCTGGCGTGCTGGACACCTCCCTATGGCTGTGTTTCCTTCAGATCTCTGCAACAAGGTAGCCTCCCCACTCATGACTGTTTCAGTCATATTGGGTTTTTCATTGACATTACGTTTTTACCCTCCCCCATATATGCGCATTGTATCCACCTTGTTTGTGGATTATATCAGTACCACACTTGGTTTGCCTACAATACCAGGGTTCCATAGTGAAATATCACTTGGACCCAGCTGTAGCCCAATAGCCATACACACATAATATGGTTTACTGTATCTATTTCACATGCGCATTATGTCTAGACTGCCCTTGATTATGCAGCTTACCCCCCCCCCCCCCCCCCTTCTTGGTTCATTTCATATTGTTTATTTATTGCTTTTGGTCATAATACACGCCATGTATCCAGCATAGCCACTCCACATTCATACTATATGGATTTTTTTTGTACCTATCATTACCTTTAGACCTTTCTTGCATTTGCGTTTTGACATACAGCATCATTTACAAACCGCCATGTTTTGTGTTATATACATGTTTTTAGATATATTCCTAATTTCTTTCAGACACACTGTTGGTTTTCTGGGGTGCCCAGCAATCGCTGTCTGGGTATTTCCCACAGACCGCACAGCCTATCCAGATTTCCCGTGGGGCGTTGTTAGTATGCCTCACCCCCTCAGCTCCCGAGCCGCATTTTGGGTTTGCCGCCGTTTTTTGGTACGTGGTGCTTGGATTTGTTGGTCCAGACTTTGGTGAGTACAAGGTCAACCTTTGGCTTGACCCCCTCACCATCCCCCACACCTTCCACTACAATGTTGCCATATATTCATTCTCTTCATTATTTGTTCTACCTCATAACAGATATGATGATTGTGCATCTGCCCCTGATGAGCGAGTAGAGCTCGTGAAACGCGTAGGGCTTACCTGATGCCCCATCCATCTGATTCACCCAGTACCTGTGCCATTGTACTTCAATTACCATATATGCCAACACTATGTGTACCTCACATGTATTCATGTACTTTTATATTGTGTGCAATTTACTCACTGGTCTTTCTGTATATGTACATTTACTTTTTATCATTGTTACATGGATGTATTGTTGCTTGTTTTTTATCTATGTTCTGTACTTTTGCTGTACATCGCGGCCACTATGCCTGGTGACACACACTCATTGTTGTCTCCTCCTTTGATGTACAGACATATCTGTTACGAATAAAATAGACTACATCACAATTTCTCCTTGCCTTACATGTGCCTATCTCTTCCACCTCATACAAAGTCCCAGGGCGTCTCTCTTTGGTTTTGGTTCGTACAGGGATGGAGATGGTTGAGCAGCTGTAGCAGTTCCTATTTTCCCTTTTTCTGTGTATATCGGGTGGTAGACACCCATTTAGCCCCTAATAGGTCTCCTGCAGCTCTGGCCATGTATGCATTTTTTATTATTTGTCATTTTTAGTACAGTTATTGTTTGGCCAGTTGCCTTTTTTATATTGCACTGTGGGTACTCTCTGGGCCACTTGTCCTCTCCTCCCTGTTTCCACGGGCGCTGGCATTTTCGGTTTTTGGCTCGGGGGCTGCGTTGCGTGAAAGGGAGGTTTCACTGACCTCCTGCTGTCCCCGTCCATCCCTCGGGATGGGCGGGGCCACCCACGCAACGGCATCATGTCTTTTTCACGCCCCCTGATGCGGCGTCTCTGACGCCGCAGCTGCGGGCTGTGTGGGACATCCCGGATGTAATGCTACCAGCGCCTTCATGCCGCTGGGTTGCGCACATCCGCACATGATGTTGGGGGCGGAGCAATCGGACTCGCCCCGGGTCTATATCCAGATGGCTGTGCGGTTGGACCAGCATTTGCGGTCTTTCCATCTGGCGTGCTGGACACCTCCCTATGGCTGTGTTTCCTTCAGATCTCTGCAACAAGGTAGCCTCCCCACTCATGACTGTTTCAGTCATATTGGGTTTTTCATTGACATTACGTTTTTACCCTCCCCCATATATGCGCATTGTATCCACCTTGTTTGTGGATTATATCAGTACCACACTTGGTTTGCCTACAATACCAGGGTTCCATAGTGAAATATCACTTGGACCCAGCTGTAGCCCAATAGCCATACACACATAATATGGTTTACTGTATCTATTTCACATGCGCATTATGTCTAGACTGCCCTTGATTATGCAGCTTACCCCCCCCCCCCCTTCTTGGTTCATTTCATATTGTTTATTTATTGCTTTTGGTCATAATACACGCCATGTATCCAGCATAGCCACTCCACATTCATACTATATGGATTTTTTTGTACCTATCATTACCTTTAGACCTTTCTTGCATTTGCGTTTTGACATACAGCATCATTTACAAACCGCCATGTTTTGTGTTATATACATGTTTTTAGATATATTCCTAATTTCTTTCAGACACACTGTTGGTTTTCTGGGGTGCCCAGCAATCGCTGTCTGGGTATTTCCCACAGACCGCACAGCCTATCCGGATTTCCCGTGGGGCGTTGTTCGTATGCCTCACCCCCTCAGCTCCCGAGCCGCATTTTGGGTTTGCCGCCGTTTTTTGGTACGTGGTGCTTGGATTTGTTGGTCCAGACTTTGGTGAGTACAAGGTTAACCTTTGGCTTGACCCCCTCACCATCCCCCACACCTTCCACTACAATGTTGCCATATATTCATTCTCTTCATTATTTGTTCTACCTCATAACAGATATGATGATTGTGCATCTGCCCCTGATGAGCGAGTAGAGCTCGCGAAACGCGTAGGGCTTACCTGATGCCCCATCCATCTGATTCACCCAGTACCTGTGCCATTGTACTTCAATTACCATATATGCCAACACTATGTGTACCTCACATGTATTCATGTACTTTTATATTGTGTGCAATTTACTCACTGGTCTTTCTGTATATGTACATTTACTTTTTATCATGGTTACATGGATGTATTGTTGCTTGTTTTTTATCTATGTTCTGTACTTTTGCTGTACATCGCGGCCACTATGCCTGGTGACACACACTCATTGTTGTCTCCTCCTTTGATGTACAGACATATCTGTTACGAATAAAATAGACTACATCACAATTTCTCCTTGCCTTACATGTGCCTATCTCTTCCACCTCATACAAAGTCCCAGGGCGTCTCTCTTTGGTTTTGGTTCGTACAGGGATGGAGATGGTTGAGCAGCTGTAGCAGTTCCTATTTTCCCTTTTTCTGTGTATATCGGGTGGTAGACACCCATTTAGCCCCTAATAGGTCTCCTGCAGCTCTGGCCATGTATGCATTTTTTATTATTTGTCATTTTTAGTACAGTTATTGTTTGGCCAGTTGCCTTTTTTATATTGCACTGTGGGTACTCTCTGGGCCACTTGTCCTCTCCTCCCTGTTTCCACGGGCGCTGGCATTTTCGGTTTTTGGCTCGGGGGCTGCGTTGCGTGAAAGGGAGGTTTCACTGACCTCCTGCTGTCCCCGCCCATCCCTCGGGATGGGCGGGGCCACCCACGCAACGGCATCATGTCTTTTTCACGCCCCCTGATGCGGCGTCTCTGACGCCGCAGCTGCGGGCTGTGTGGGACATCCCGGATGTAATGCTACCAGCGCCTTCATGCCGCTGGGTTGCGCACATCCGCACATGATGTTGGGGGCGGAGCCATCGGACTCGCCCCGGGTCTATATCCGGATGGCTGTGCGGTTGGGCCAGCATTTGCGGTCTTTCCATCTGGCGTGCTGGACACCTCCCTATGGCTGTGTTTCCTTCAGATCTCTGCAACAAGGTAGCCTCCCCACTCATGACTGTTTCAGTCATATTGGGTTTTTCATTGACATTACGTTTTTACCCTCCCCCATATATGCGCATTGTATCCACCTTGTTTGTGGATTATATCAGTACCACACTTGGTTTGCCTACAATACCAGGGTTCCATAGTGAAATATCACTTGGACCCAGCTGTAGCCCAATAGCCATACACACATAATATGGTTTACTGTATCTATTTCACATGCGCATTATGTCTAGACTGCCCTTGATTATGCAGCTTACCCCCCCCCCCTTCTTGGTTCATTTCATATTGTTTATTTATTGCTTTTGGTCATAATACACGCCATGTATCCAGCATAGCCACTCCACATTCATACTATATGGATTTTTTTGTACCTATCATTACCTTTAGACCTTTCTTGCATTTGCGTTTTGACATACAGCATCATTTACAAACCGCCATGTTTTGTGTTATATACATGTTTTTAGATATATTCCTAATTTCTTTCAGACACACTGTTGGTTTTCTGGGGTGCCCAGCAATCGCTGTCTGGGTATTTCCCACAGACCGCACAGCCTATCCGGATTTCCCGTGGGGCGTTGTTCGTATGCCTCACCCCCTCAGCTCCCGAGCCGCATTTTGGGTTTGCCGCCGTTTTTTGGTACGTGGTGCTTGGATTTGTTGGTCCAGACTTTGGTGAGTACAAGGTTAACCTTTGGCTTGACCCCCTCACCATCCCCCACACCTTCCACTACAATGTTGCCATATATTCATTCTCTTCATTATTTGTTCTACCTCATAACAGATATGATGATTGTGCATCTGCCCCTGATGAGCGAGTAGAGCTCGCGAAACGCGTAGGGCTTACCTGATGCCCCATCCATCTGATTCACCCAGTACCTGTGCCATTGTACTTCAATTACCATATATGCCAACACTATGTGTACCTCACATGTATTCATGTACTTTTATATTGTGTGCAATTTACTCACTGGTCTTTCTGTATATGTACATTTACTTTTTATCATTGTTACATGGATGTATTGTTGCTTGTTTTTTATCTATGTTCTGTACTTTTGCTGTACATCGCGGCCACTATGCCTGGTGACACACACTCATTGTTGTCTCCTCCTTTGATGTACAGACATATCTGTTACGAATAAAATAGACTACATCACAATTTCTCCTTGCCTTACATGTGCCTATCTCTTCCACCTCATACAAAGTCCCAGGGCGTCTCTCTTTGGTTTTGGTTCGTACAGGGATGGAGATGGTTGAGCAGCTGTAGCAGTTCCTATTTTCCCTTTTTCTGTGTATATCGGGTGGTAGACACCCATTTAGCCCCTAATAGGTCTCCTGCAGCTCTGACCATGTATGCATTTTTTATTATTTGTCATTTTTAGTACAGTTATTGTTTGGCCAGTTGCCTTTTTTATATTGCACTGTGGGTACTCTCTGGGCCACTTGTCCTCTCCTCCCTGTTTCCACGGGCGCTGGCATTTTCGGTTTTTGGCTCGGGGGCTGCGTTGCGTGAAAGGGAGGTTTCACTGACCTCCTGCTGTCCCCGCCCATCCCTCGGGATGGGCGGGGCCACCCACGCAACGGCATCATGTCTTTTTCACGCCCCCTGATGCGGCGTCTCTGACGCCGCAGCTGCGGGCTGTGTGGGACATCCCGGATGTAATGCTACCAGCGCCTTCATGCCGCTGGGTTGCGCACATCCGCACATGATGTTGGGGGCGGAGCCATCGGACTCGCCCCGGGTCTATATCCGGATGGCTGTGCGGTTGGACCAGCATTTGCGGTCTTTCCATCTGGCGTGCTGGACACCTCCCTATGGCTGTGTTTCCTTCAGATCTCTGCAACAAGGTAGCCTCCCCACTCATGACTGTTTCAGTCATATTGGGTTTTTCATTGACATTACGTTTTTACCCTCCCCCATATATGCGCATTGTATCCACCTTGTTTGTGGATTATATCAGTACCACACTTGGTTTGCCTACAATACCAGGGTTCCATAGTGAAATATCACTTGGACCCAGCTGTAGCCCAATAGCCATACACACATAATATGGTTTACTGTATCTATTTCATATGCGCATTATGTCTAGACTGCCCTTGATTATGCAGCTTACCCCCCCCCCCTTCTTGGTTCATTTCATATTGTTTATTTATTGCTTTTGGTCATAATACACGCCATGTATCCAGCATAGCCACTCCACATTCATACTATATGGATTTTTTTGTACCTATCATTACCTTTAGACCTTTCTTGCATTTGCGTTTTGACATACAGCATCATTTACAAACCGCCATGTTTTGTGTTATATACATGTTTTTAGATATATTCCTAATTTCTTTCAGACACACTGTTGGTTTTCTGGGGTGCCCAGCAATCGCTGTCTGGGTATTTCCCACAGACCGCACAGCCTATCCGGATTTCCCGTGGGGCGTTGTTCGTATGCCTCACCCCCTCAGCTCCCGAGCCGCATTTTGGGTTTGCCGCCGTTTTTTGGTACGTGGTGCTTGGATTTGTTGGTCCAGACTTTGGTGAGTACAAGGTTAACCTTTGGCTTGACCCCCTCACCATCCCCCACACCTTCCACTACAATGTTGCCATATATTCATTCTCTTCATTATTTGTTCTACCTCATAACAGATATGATGATTGTGCATCTGCCCCTGATGAGCGAGTAGAGCTCGCGAAACGCGTAGGGCTTACCTGATGCCCCATCCATCTGATTCACCCAGTACCTGTGCCATTGTACTTCAATTACCATATATGCCAACACTATGTGCACCTCACATGTATTCATGTACTTTTATATTGTGTGCAATTTACTCACTGGTCTTTCTGTATATGTACATTTACTTTTTATCATGGTTACATGGATGTATTGTTGCTTGTTTTTTATCTATGTTCTGTACTTTTGCTGTACATCGCGGCCACTATGCCTGGTGACACACACTCATTGTTGTCTCCTCCTTTGATGTACAGACATATCTGTTACGAATAAAATAGACTACATCACAATTTCTCCTTGCCTTACATGTGCCTATCTCTTCCACCTCATACAAAGTCCCAGGGCGTCTCTCTTTGGTTTTGGTTCGTACAGGGATGGAGATGGTTGAGCAGCTGTAGCAGTTCCTATTTTCCCTTTTTCTGTGTATATCGGGTGGTAGACACCCATTTAGCCCCTAATAGGTCTCCTGCAGCTCTGGCCATGTATGCATTTTTTATTATTTGTCATTTTTAGTACAGTTATTGTTTGGCCAGTTGCCTTTTTTATATTGCACTGTGGGTACTCTCTGGGCCACTTGTCCTCTCCTCCCTGTTTCCACGGGCGCTGGCATTTTCGGTTTTTGGCTCGGGGGCTGCGTTGCGTGAAAGGGAGGTTTCACTGACCTCCTGCTGTCCCCGCCCATCCCTCGGGATGGGCGGGGCCACCCACGCAACGGCATCATGTCTTTTTCACGCCCCCTGATGCGGCGTCTCTGACGCCGCAGCTGCGGGCTGTGTGGGACATCCCGGATGTAATGCTACCAGCGCCTTCATGCCGCTGGGTTGCGCACATCCGCACATGATGTTGGGGGCGGAGCCATCAGACTCGCCCCGGGTCTATATCCGGATGGCTGTGCGGTTGGACCAGCATTTGCGGTCTTTCCATCTGGCGTGCTGGACACCTCCCTATGGCTGTGTTTCCTTCAGATCTCTGCAACAAGGTAGCCTCCCCACTCATGACTGTTTCAGTCATATTGGGTTTTTCATTGACATTACGTTTTTACCCTCCCCCATATATGCGCATTGTATCCACCTTGTTTGTGGATTATATCAGTACCACACTTGGTTTGCCTACAATACCAGGGTTCCATAGTGAAATATCACTTGGACCCAGCTGTAGCCCAATAGCCATACACACATAATATGGTTTACTGTATCTATTTCACATGCGCATTATGTCTAGACTGCCCTTGATTATGCAGCTTACCCCCCCCCCCCCCTTCTTGGTTCATTTCATATTGTTTATTTATTGCTTTTGGTCATAATACACGCCATGTATCCAGCATAGCCACTCCACATTCATACTATATGGATTTTTTTGTACCTATCATTACCTTTAGACCTTTCTTGCATTTGCGTTTTGACATACAGCATCATTTACAAACCGCCATGTTTTGTGTTATATACATGTTTTTAGATATATTCCTAATTTCTTTCAGACACACTGTTGGTTTTCTGGGGTGCCCAGCAATCGCTGTCTGGGTATTTCCCACAGACCGCACAGCCTATCCGGATTTCCCGTGGGGCGTTGTTCGTATGCCTCACCCCCTCAGCTCCCGAGCCGCATTTTGGGTTTGCCGCCGTTTTTTGGTACGTGGTGCTTGGATTTGTTGGTCCAGACTTTGGTGAGTACAAGGTTAACCTTTGGCTTGACCCCCTCACCATCCCCCACACCTTCCACTACAATGTTGCCATATATTCATTCTCTTCATTATTTGTTCTACCTCATAACAGATATGATGATTGTGCATCTGCCCCTGATGAGCGAGTAGAGCTCGCGAAACGCGTAGGGCTTACCTGATGCCCCATCCATCTGATTCACCCAGTACCTGTGTCATTGTACTTCAATTACCATATATGCCAACACTATGTGTACCTCACATGTATTCATGTACTTTTATATTGTGTGCAATTTACTCACTGGTCTTTCTGTATATGTACATTTACTTTTTATCATTGTTACATGGATGTATTGTTGCTTGTTTTTTATCTATGTTCTGTACTTTTGCTGTACATCGCGGCCACTATGCCTGGTGACACACACTCATTGTTGTCTCCTCCTTTGATGTACAGACATATCTGTTACGAATAAAATAGACTACATCACAATTTCTCCTTGCCTTACATGTGCCTATCTCTTCCACCTCATACAAAGTCCCAGGGCGTCTCTCTTTGGTTTTGGTTCGTACAGGGATGGAGATGGTTGAGCAGCTGTAGCAGTTCCTATTTTCCCTTTTTCTGTGTATATCGGGTGGTAGACACCCATTTAGCCCCTAATAGGTCTCCTGCAGCTCTGGCCATGTATGCATTTTTTATTATTTGTCATTTTTAGTACAGTTATTGTTTGGCCAGTTGCCTTTTTTATATTGCACTGTGGGTACTCTCTGGGCCACTTGTCCTCTCCTCCCTGTTTCCACGGGCGCTGGCATTTTCGGTTTTTGGCTCGGGGGCTGCGTTGCGTGAAAGGGAGGTTTCACTGACCTCCTGCTGTCCCCGCCCATCCCTCGGGATGGGCGGGGCCACCCACGCAACGCCATCATGTCTTTTTCACGCCCCCTGATGCGGCGTCTCTGACGCCGCAGCTGCGGGCTGTGTGGGACATCCCGGATGTAATGCTACCAGCGCCTTCATGCCGCTGGGTTGCGCACATCCGCACATGATGTTGGGGGCGGAGCCATCGGACTCGCCCCGGGTCTATATCCGGATGGCTGTGCGGTTGGACCAGCATTTGCGGTCTTTCCATCTGGCGTGCTGGACACCTCCCTATGGCTGTGTTTCCTTCAGATCTCTGCAACAAGGTAGCCTCCCCACTCATGACTGTTTCAGTCATATTGGGTTTTTCATTGACATTACGTTTTTACCCTCCCCCATATATGCGCATTGTATCCACCTTGTTTGTGGATTATATCAGTACCACACTTGGTTTGCCTACAATACCAGGGTTCCATAGTGAAATATCACTTGGACCCAGCTGTAGCCCAATAGCCATACACACATAATATGGTTTACTGTATCTATTTCACATGCGCATTATGTCTAGACTGCCCTTGATTATGCAGCTTACCCCCCCCCCCCCCCTTCTTGGCTCATTTCATATTGTTTATTTATTGCTTTTGGTCATAATACACGCCATGTATCCAGCATAGCCACTCCACATTCATACTATATGGATTTTTTTGTACCTATCATTACCTTTAGACCTTTCTTGCATTTGCGTTTTGACATACAGCATCATTTACAAACCGCCATGTTTTGTGTTATATACATGTTTTTAGATATATTCCTAATTTCTTTCAGACACACTGTTGGTTTTCTGGGGTGCCCAGCAATCGCTGTCTGGGTATTTCCCACAGACCGCACAGCCTATCCGGATTTCCCGTGGGGCATTGTTCGTATGCCTCACCCCCTCAGCTCCCGAGCCGCATTTTGGGTTTGCCGCCGTTTTTTGGTACGTGGTGCTTGGATTTGTTGGTCCAGACTTTGGTGAGTACAAGGTTAACCTTTGGCTTGACCCCCTCACCATCCCCCACACCTTCCACTACAATGTTGCCATATATTCATTCTCTTCATTATTTGTTCTACCTCATAACAGATATGATGATTGTGCATCTGCCCCTGATGAGCGAGTAGAGCTCGCAAAACGCGTAGGGCTTACCTGATGCCCCATCCATCTGATTCACCCAGTACCTGTGCCATTGTACTTCAATTACCATATATGCCAACACTATGTGTACCTCACATGTATTCATGTACTTTTATATTGTGTGCAATTTACTCACTGGTCTTTCTGTATATGTACATTTACTTTTTATCATTGTTACATGGATGTATTGTTGCTTGTTTTTTATCTATGTTCTGTACTTTTGCTGTACATCGCGGCCACTATGCCTGGTGACACACACTCATTGTTGTCTCCTCCTTTGATGTACAGACATATCTGTTACGAATAAAATAGACTACATCACAATTTCTCCTTGCCTTACATGTGCCTATCTCTTCCACCTCATACAAAGTCCCAGGGCGTCTCTCTTTGGTTTTGGTTCGTACAGGGATGGAGATGGTTGAGCAGCTGTAGCAGTTCCTATTTTCCCTTTTTCTGTGTATATCGGGTGGTAGACACCCATTTAGCCCCTAATAGGTCTCCTGCAGCTCTGGCCATGTATGCATTTTTTATTATTTGTCATTTTTAGTACAGTTATTGTTTGGCCAGTTGCCTTTTTTATATTGCACTGTGGGTACTCTCTGGGCCACTTGTCCTCTCCTCCCTGTTTCCACGGGCGCTGGCATTTTCGGTTTTTGGCTCGGGGGCTGCGTTGCGTGAAAGGGAGGTTTCACTGACCTCCTGCTGTCCCCGCCCATCCCTCGGGATGGGCGGGGCCACCCACGCAACGGCATCATGTCTTTTTCACGCCCCCTGATGCGGCGTCCCTGACGCCGCAGCTGCGGGCTGTGTGGGACATCCCGGATGTAATGCTACCAGCGCCTTCATGCCGCTGGGTTGCGCACATCCGCACATGATGTTGGGGGCGGAGCCATCGGACTCGCCCCGGGTCTATATCCGGATGGCTGTGCGGTTGGACCAGCATTTGCGGTCTTTCCATCTGGCGTGCTGGACACCTCCCTATGGCTGTGTTTCCTTCAGATCTCTGCAACAAGGTAGCCTCCCCACTCATGACTGTTTCAGTCATATTGGGTTTTTCATTGACATTACGTTTTTACCCTCCCCCATATATGCGCATTGTATCCACCTTGTTTGTGGATTATATCAGTACCACACTTGGTTTGCCTACAATACCAGGGTTCCATAGTGAAATATCACTTGGACCCAGCTGTAGCCCAATAGCCATACACACATAATATGGTTTACTGTATCTATTTCACATGCGCATTATGTCTAGACTGCCCTTGATTATGCAGCTTACCCCCCCCCCCTTCTTGGTTCATTTCATATTGTTTATTTATTGCTTTTGGTCATAATACACGCCATGTATCCAGCATAGCCACTCCACATTCATACTATATGGATTTTTTTGTACCTATCATTACCTTTAGACCTTTCTTGCATTTGCGTTTTGACATACAGCATCATTTACAAACCGCCATGTTTTGTGTTATATACATGTTTTTAGATATATTCCTAATTTCTTTCAGACACACTGTTGGTTTTCTGGGGTGCCCAGCAATCGCTGTCTGGGTATTTCCCACAGACCGCACAGCCTATCCGGATTTCCCGTGGGGCGTTGTTCGTATGCCTCACCCCCTCAGCTCCCGAGCCGCATTTTGGGTTTGCTGCCGTTTTTTGGTACGTGGTGCTTGGATTTGTTGGTCCAGACTTTGGCGAGTACAAGGTTAACCTTTGGCTTGACCCCCTCACCATCCCCCACACCTTCCACTACAATGTTGCCATATATTCATTCTCTTCATTATTTGTTCTACCTCATAACAGATATGATGATTGTGCATCTGCCCCTGATGAGCGAGTAGAGCTCGCGAAACGCGTAGGGCTTACCTGATGCCCCATCCATCTGATTCACCCAGTACCTGTGCCATTGTACTTCAATTACCATATATGCCAACACTATGTGTACCTCACATGTATTCATGTACTTTTATATTGTGTGCAATTTACTCACTGGTCTTTCTGTATATGTACATTTACTTTTTATCATGGTTACATGGATGTATTGTTGCTTGTTTTTTATCTATGTTCTGTACTTTTGCTGTACATCGCGGCCACTATGCCTGGTGACACACACTCATTGTTGTCTCCTCCTTTGATGTACAGACATATCTGTTACGAATAAAATAGACTACATCACAATTTCTCCTTGCCTTACATGTGCCTATCTCTTCCACCTCATACAAAGTCCCAGGGCGTCTCTCTTTGGTTTTGGTTCGTACAGGGATGGAGATGGTTGAGCAGCTGTAGCAGTTCCTATTTTCCCTTTTTCTGTGTATATCGGGTGGTAGACACCCATTTAGCCCCTAATAGGTCTCCTGCAGCTCTGGCCATGTATGCATTTTTTATTATTTGTCATTTTTAGTACAGTTATTGTTTGGCCAGTTGCCTTTTTTATATTGCACTGTGGATACTCTCTGGGCCACTTGTCCTCTCCTCCCTGTTTCCACGGGCGCTGGCATTTTCGGTTTTTGGCTCGGGGGCTGCGTTGCGTGAAAGGGAGGTTTCACTGACCTCCTGCTGTCCCCGCCCATCCCTCGGGATGGGCGGGGCCACCCACGCAACGGCATCATGTCTTTTTCACGCCCCCTGATGCGGCGTCTCTGACGCCGCAGCTGCGGGCTGTGTGGGACATCCCGGATGTAATGCTACCAGCGCCTTCATGCCGCTGGGTTGCGCACATCCGCACATGATGTTGGGGGCGGAGCCATCGGACTCGCCCCGGGTCTATATCCGGATGGCTGTGCGGTTGGACCAGCATTTGCGGTCTTTCCATCTGGCGTGCTGGACACCTCCCTATGGCTGTGTTTCCTTCAGATCTCTGCAACAAGGTAGCCTCCCCACTCATGACTGTTTCAGTCATATTGGGTTTTTCATTGACATTACGTTTTTACCCTCCCCCATATATGCGCATTGTATCCACCTTGTTTGTGGATTATATCAGTACCACACTTGGTTTGCCTACAATACCAGGGTTCCATAGTGAAATATCACTTGGACCCAGCTGTAGCCCAATAGCCATACACACATAATATGGTTTACTGTATCTATTTCACATGCGCATTATGTCTAGACTGCCCTTGATTATGCAGCTTACCCCCCCCCCCCCCTTCTTGGTTCATTTCATATTGTTTATTTATTGCTTTTGGTCATAATACACGCCATGTATCCAGCATAGCCACTCCACATTCATACTATATGGATTTTTTTGTACCTATCATTACCTTTAGACCTTTCTTGCATTTGCGTTTTGACATACAGCATCATTTACAAACCGCCATGTTTTGTGTTATATACATGTTTTTAGATATATTCCTAATTTCTTTCAGACACACTGTTGGTTTTCTGGGGTGCCCAGCAATCGCTGTCTGGGTATTTCCCACAGACCGCACAGCCTATCTGGATTTCCCGTGGGGCGTTGTTCGTATGCCTCACCCCCTCAGCTCCCGAGCCGCATTTTGGGTTTGCCGCCGTTTTTTGGTACGTGGTGCTTGGATTTGTTGGTCCAGACTTTGGTGAGTACAAGGTTAACCTTTGGCTTGACCCCCTCACCATCCCCCACACCTTCCACTACAATGTTGCCATATATTCATTCTCTTCATTATTTGTTCTACCTCATAACAGATATGATGATTGTGCATCTGCCCCTGATGAGCGAGTAGAGCTTGCGAAACGCGTAGGGCTTACCTGATGCCCCATCCATCTGATTCACCCAGTACCTGTGCCATTGTACTTCAATTACCATATATGCCAACACTATGTGTACCTCACATGTATTCATGTACTTTTATATTGTGTGCAATTTACTCACTGGTCTTTCTGTATATGTACATTTACTTTTTATCATTGTTACATGGATGTATTGTTGCTTGTTTTTTATCTATGTTCTGTACTTTTGCTGTACATCGCGGCTACTATGCCTGGTGACACACACTCATTGTTGTCTCCTCCTTTGATGTACAGACATATCTGTTACGAATAAAATAGACTACATCACAATTACTCCTTGCCTTACATGTGCCTATCTCTTCCACCTCATACAAAGTCCCAGGGCGTCTCTCTTTGGTTTTGGTTCGTACAGGGATGGAGATGGTTGAGCAGCTGTAGCAGTTCCTATTTTCCCTTTTTCTGTGTATATCGGGTGGTAGACACCCATTTAGCCCCTAATAGGTCTCCTGCAGCTCTGGCCATGTATGCATTTTTTATTATTTGTCATTTTTAGTACAGTTATTGTTTGGCCAGTTGCCTTTTTTATATTGCACTGTGGGTACTCTCTGGGCCACTTGTCCTCTCCTCCCTGTTTCCACGGGCGCTGGCATTTTCGGTTTTTGGCTCGGGGGCTGCGTTGCGTGAAAGGGAGGTTTCACTGACCTCCTGCTGTCCCCGCCCATCCCTCGGGATGGGCGGGGCCACCCACGCAACGGCATCATGTCTTTTTCACGCCCCCTGATGCGGCGTCTCTGACGCCGCAGCTGCGGGCTGTGTGGGACATCCCGGATGTAATGCTACCAGCGCCTTCATGCCGCTGGGTTGCGCACATCCGCACATGATGTTGGGGGCGGAGCCATCGGACTCGCCCCGGGTCTATATCCGGATGGCTGTGCGGTTGGACCAGCATTTGCGGTCTTTCCATCTGGCGTGCTGGACACCTCCCTATGGCTGTGTTTCCTTCAGATCTCTGCAACAAGGTAGCCTCCCCACTCATGACTGTTTCAGTCATATTGGGTTTTTCATTGACATTACGTTTTTACCCTCCCCCATATATGCGCATTGTATCCACCTTGTTTGTGGATTATATCAGTACCACACTTGGTTTGCCTACAATACCAGGGTTCCATAGTGAAATATCACTTGGACCCAGCTGTAGCCCAATAGCCATACACACATAATATGGTTTACTGTATCTATTTCACATGCGCATTATGTCTAGACTGCCCTTGATTATGCAGCTTACCCCCCCCCCTCCCCTTCTTGGTTCATTTCATATTGTTTATTTATTGCTTTTGGTCATAATACACGCCATGTATCCAGCATAGCCACTCCACATTCATACTATATGGATTTTTTTGTACCTATCATTACCTTTAGACCTTTCTTGCATTTGCGTTTTGACATACAGCATCATTTACAAACCGCCATGTTTTGTGTTATATACATGTTTTTAGATATATTCCTAATTTCTTTCAGACACACTGTTGGTTTTCTGGGGTGCCCAGCAATCGCTGTCTGGGTATTTCCCACAGACCGCACAGCCTATCCGGATTTCCCGTGGGGCGTTGTTCGTATGCCTCACCCCCTCAGCTCCCGAGCCGCATTTTGGGTTTGCCGCCGTTTTTTGGTACGTGGTGCTTGGATTTGTTGGTCCAGACTTTGGTGAGTACAAGGTTAACCTTTGGCTTGACCCCCTCACCATCCCCCACACCTTCCACTACAATGTTGCCATATATTCATTCTCTTCATTATTTGTTCTACCTCATAACAGATATGATGATTGTGCATCTGCCCCTGATGAGCGAGTAGAGCTCGCGAAATGCGTAGGGCTTACCTGATGCCCCATCCATCTGATTCACCCAGTACCTGTGCCATTGTACTTCAATTACCATATATGCCAACACTATGTGTACCTCACATGTATTCATGTACTTTTATATTGTGTGCAATTTACTCACTGGTCTTTCTGTATATGTACATTTACTTTTTATCATTGTTACATGGATGTATTGTTGCTTGTTTTTTATCTATGTTCTGTACTTTTGCTGTACATCGCGGCCACTATGCCTGGTGACACACACTCATTGTTGTCTCCT
This sequence comes from Rana muscosa, assembly GCA_029206835.1. Lineage (NCBI taxonomy): Eukaryota > Metazoa > Chordata > Amphibia > Anura > Ranidae > Rana > Rana muscosa. The sequence goes on along the minus strand of CM055122.1, from coordinate 1,239,958,851 downwards.
CCTTTGATGTACAGACATATCTGTTACGAATAAAATAGACTACATCACAATTTCTCCTTGCCTTACATGTGCCTATCTCTTCCACCTCATACAAAGTCCCAGGGCGTCTCTCTTTGGTTTTTACACTAGTATACTGGACTCTGGAAATGTTGTTGTCATGCAAATACCCCTCTGATGTTTGTGAGTAATTTTAATCCATTTTTAATCATTCGTATTTTCACTACACTACTACACTTTTGGCCCTCCTGTCAAGCTTTTTTTTCTGTTTGTCTCTTGTTCCTATTTAGGAATCCTAGCTTCCAGGATTATCTATGGCATACCAGAAAGGTGTGCAACCACTTCAGGTTGTTTTGCCTAACCATTGCTTGGTTGGCTGAAACTCGCCTGAAACAACCATCTGCCTGATATGCAATATGCTCACCCACTGGAACTCGATTTTGGCCATGCTCCACCAGCACTTGCATTAGCCAACTATAACTAATAAGTATTTGTGTGAATTTGGGACAAGGACTGGCTTTGAAGACTAGACTATTTCAACTTGTGTTGAAATATTAGTCCATTGCAGTCTTTAAGCTATTTGTTTCTCCCCTCTTTTTTGGTTGTATCGGGTTGTAAGTTGCAGGATGATTTAAGTGGAGTTTGTGATTAACGTATTTCTCTTTTTTTTTTTCTTTCTTTTGACTATATTCCTGTGGGGCAGCACCAGTATATGTAGTAACATGAGGAGGAGGAAGGTTGGGGTGCCAGCATTGAGGAGGAGGATATGGGGCAGGCTACCAGGAGTATGTTTCACCAATCCCTGGCCTGTCATCAATGCCATTTCCTTCCACTGATAAAAACCTCTGCCACCTCTTATGGCCTGCCACCACTGCTGGACTGTTACCATTTCCATCTCCATGTCCTGATAACCTGTCACCATTACCATTCCCTACCACCATCACCGTCTCCTGACAGTGCTGCAGTTTATCAAGCATTACCATCTTGTGCTGCCTCTACAACTCGTTCTGTTCTTTGGCACTGTCTGCATGCCATAGTTAATTATTCCACAGTTGCCCCATAACTGCCAAATTTAGAAAATTTTTAACACAGCTTCATTCTTGAATTGCACCTTAATGTTTGCAGTGTATTCTGCTTCTCTTGCAATACCAGGGTGCCACGTCTAGTGTTTCTGAATTTTCCCCTCAACTGTGAAATTTGAGAAAAAATGCATGCAGGGTCATTCCTGAATAGTGCCTTAATGTTTGCAGTGTATTTTGCTTCTCTGGCAATGTCAGGGTACCACATCTAATGTTTCTGCAGTTGCTCTTCAACTGACAGTTTTGGTAATGTTTATGCAGGGTCATTCTTGCATAGAATGTTAAAGCTTGTGTTGTATTTTGTTGCGTCTGCAATGTCAAGCTGCCACACCTAATGTGTGTGTCCAGGTGTAAAATTTATAATGTTTGATACAGGCTATACAGTTTGTCTCCCATTGTTCATTCTATTCCTGTGCTTCATTGTTTTGTTTGTGTCTAATAAAGGTTCTTGCTGTATAAGCCAAGGAATCTTAGATCTCTGTAGTGTACTAAAGTTTCAGTAAAAAAAGGAAGATGGCGCAAAGGTGGTTACCAACACAACGTAGTGTTGCTAATGCAGTAAAACATTAAAATGTGCAGAAGATAATTAAAAAAAAATATATATATGTGTAGCGGGGTTCCTTTAAATGCTCTCAAACTACTGTTCCCAGAACCCCACTGGTTCCCAGGATGTTTTGCTTCTGCCCCAGAGACTCATGGGTGGGGATATATAAGGAAGGGGCGAGGCCTGGCTTGGCCTCTTTGGACACGGGACGGCAGAGACTGATACACCTGTGCGGACCTGTGCTGGGTAAGGCCTGAAGCCTGGGGCCTTCCGCAGCCGACCAAAGAGCCTTCCACCCCACTGCGAGCCTGGGTGGCATCCGGCATCTCTACTTACAGCCTAGATTGGATCAGGGACCCGATCGCAGCAACCGCTGTGGGCGAGTGAAGTCACAGCCGGTGGAAGTCCCGGACGGAGATCGTGTCCGGCGGGTGAGCGAGCCTAAGCTCATTCCCTAACCTGTTTGCTAGTACTGTGCCTATAAACTGCCGAGGCCTACTACCTCATGTTAAAGACTCTCACTGGAGATCCACAGCAGGACTGATCCAGAGTATCTCCAGTGAAGTGTTGTCAGTTATCAACTTTCCCTTTTTTTCCTGGATTACAATTGTTGTTTATTCTTAAGTGCACCACCTCTACAGATGCCGGTGAAGAATCCATCATTCATACGGGACTGAGTTCTAGAATTAGGAATCAGGCCTGATTCATTAGGGACCCAGTTTAGTTATTGCGCCACAGGGCGCCTAGTTAACAGTCGCCCCACGTGGCGTCTCCTTATCCACCCCCCCCTTCTCCATGGTGTAGTGTGACTGATATTGTAATATTGCAGGGCTCTGTGAATATTCTAATGGTCAAGTTGTTATCACTGTTCATTCCCTTTGCATAGCTGAAAGTAAAATCTGTTATTCCTTTATAACTACTCCATGTGTGAGTCTCTCATAAAGTATAAGTATTAAATGTGTATACCCCTAGACTAACTGTGCCAGAAAGGGTCGAGTAGATTGCCGGGGGGTTGGCGGAGCTGTACTCAGGGCCCAGACCAAATCTGTGGCCCTCTTAGTTGAGGGTAACGCTACACGTGGGGGTTCTCGTCCGGGATCCCAAGAGAGCAGAAAACCCACCAAGAGGTACCGGCATGGACCCGAAAGACATCAGAACGTGGTGTGGAGTAGCTAAGACAGATCCAAGCCAGTCAGTGGTCATTAACATGCCCGGTCAGGAATGGTCGACCGAGACGGTGGAAGGATTAATGAAGTCAGCGACCTCAGATGGTACACCGTGGGTGATGGGAACAAAGTTAGACCCAGACACCTCACACCAGTATGCACTAGTGGAGTATTCAGATGGGAAGCCAGAAGTTTGCAAGCGCAAATATACGCAGACGTCGGATAACAGATCTTATAGTCTGGCGCATGCTATTAAGAAGGAGCCACCCCTAATGGGACCACCGCAGACTGCGGCCCGTACCTCACCAGAGAGGAGAGATGGAGCGACACCTCCGGTGACGCCTGTACCTGCCACGGCCATATCACCCGAACTGATAAAGGCGTTAGGGGACCTACTAACAAACTGTCAGAAGGCAAGCACGGTGCACGTAGAGACTAGCTACCGGAGACTAAAGGCATTCTCGGGGAAGCTTCCCGTCCCTGCGGGGGAGGAAGATTTTGACACTTGGGTGGAACAGGCATTACAGGCAGTAGAGGCATGGGAGGTGCCTGAGGCACAGAAGAGACAGCGAGTCTTGGAAAGTCTGAAAGGTGCCGCGGCAGAAGCGGTGAAAAGCTTCCGGTTTGGAAATGAAAACTGTACAGCTCAAGATTGCCTGGTCATGCTGCAGGAAGAGTTTGGTCAGCTGGAGAAGGTGTCAGAGATGATCTATCAATTTGAACACACTCTCCAGCAGCCGAATGAGAAAGGCCTCGTACACACGGCCGATTTTCTCGGCAAGAACCAGCAAGAAACTTGCTGGCAGAGAGGTCTTGCCGAGTAAATCGGTCGTGTGTACGCGGCTATCGGGTTTCTCGTCGAGAAAACCGACAAGAAACCTCGACGAGAAAATAGAGAACCTGCTCTCTATTTTCTCGTCGAGATTCTCCTCGGCATGTTTCTCGACGAGAAAAGTGAGTGTGTGTACACTTACCTGTCCTCCCGGAAGCCCGCGCATGTTCGAAATGAATTTGACGCATGCGCGGTAGCTTCCTAGGCATACGTAGGGTATACCAAGATGGCGGCGACGGCATCGAATGTGACGAGCGCATGCTCGTCGTAGTCGATGACGTCACCGCGTACGCTCCATTCAAAGAACCGCGGGTTCTTTGAAACGAGCGTGTGTACACTCGGCCGGGACAAGTTTCTTGTCCAAGAATCTCGTCGAAAAAGACGACATGTTTTTTTCAACGAGAATCTCGGCCGTGTGTACGAGGGCAAACTGTCAGAATATGTTAGAAGGCTGAACAGGCAGTTATGCAAGATTGTACTGAAGAAGGGAATGCTGCCCAAAGATGCAGATGAAGCACGCATGAAGCAGATCATGAGGGGAGCGCGGCGCTCAGACCCGGTCTGGCTGCACCTGAAAACCTCAGGAGGAGGAATGTCACTAACCTACTCTGATCTAATAAAAATTATTAGGGACGAAGAGGCGCTGCAGGAAGATCAGCAGGTGGCCAAGGCGAATGTCACATCTGTACCAGTGTTGGTCCATTCGGTCAAGAGCCCGGAAAGAGATGCGGAGGTTGACACTTTGAAATCGCAAATGGCCCAAGTGTTGGAGATGCTGACCTCTTTGATGGAGAAAGATCAAAGAAGACCAGAGAAACCAAGCCCAAGAAAGGAGTTGTTTCCGAACACCTCAGCACCGGCCTCCCTACAGGACCGAGAAGAGGTGATTTGCTATAACTGCGGAGGGAGTGGCCACTTTGCTAACGTATGCTCCAGCCCAAAGAAGAAGAGAACAGATAATTGCAAGCCGGCGGGAAACTCCAAAGGGCCCCGGTGAAGGAGTCAACCGGGTGCCCATCATCTTCAGTGCGCTCCAAACTGAAAAAAAAGGCCAAGAATGGAGGAGACAAAACTCCTAGGGGGAGGTATAGTACCCCCCCACCAAGATGTACCCCAGAGGGAGGGGGCAAGACCCCTCAGTGGAAATACAGCACCCCGAAGAAGGAACATCCACCTAAGAGGAACAATAACATCCCTCAGCGGGTTTGTGCCCCCATTGAGAGGGAGAAGGTCAATGCATGCCAGGCTCACGGAAAATTAAAGTCCAAAGGAAGCAGGGCAAGGAAAAGCCCAAAGAGGAAGGTGACCCCAGTCCGGCCATACCCAGAGGAACTGGTGGGCCCGTCTCCTACTGTGCCCATTCAAGTGGAAGGAGTCTATACTAAAGCTCTTCTGGACACCGGAGCACAGGTGACTTTACTATACCGGGACTTCTATGATAGGCACTTGAGTCATCTGCCTATCCAGAAGATAGAAGAGCTGGAGATATGGGGACTTGGAACCCAGAGTTTCCCTTACGATGGGTACCTGCCCATAAAGATGACTTTCGACCCATCCGTGGCTGGGAAGGCTGAAGTGTTTGACACCCTGGCAGTTGTGTGTCCTCGGCCGCCTGGAGCCAGCAAGATTTCCCTGATCATTGGGACAAACACGGATCTAGTCAGGAGACTCCTGACCCCTCTAGTGAAAGAGAGAAACCATTCAGCCACCAAAATCCATCCCATGCTAAAGACGGCCTACCAACGACTGGTCTTAGAGCAGAAGACCCCAGGAGAGGGGATAGGGAAGGTGTGGAGACTTGGCAGAGAAGGAGTAGTGCTACAGCCCGGAGAAGTAACCTGTCTTAGGGCCACTGTGAAGCTTACGTGGGAACAACCTGGCCCCTTTGTCATGCTGGAATCCGACCCAAGGGAAGAGTCCTCAGGCCTGGAAGTAATACCAGAAGTGATTCCGTTCAAGGCCCTGAAGAAGGCCCATGGCAGAGTTTCGGTGAGTGTTAGGAACACTACGGGAGGGCCCATGGAGATTCCTGCCAGAGTGTTGCTGGGCCAGGTGAGCCCTGCTGCCCCGGTCACTTGGTCCCAAGTCAAGGGGACGGGTGACGGAGGAGATGTTTGGGAGAAGCTGTCCGTGGAAAACCCGAACCTACCCAGGGCTTGGAAAGAAAGAGCCAAGGCCCAGCTGACCAGATGGGAGAAGATCTTTTCCGAAGATGAATTCGATGTGGGGTGTGCAAGAAGTGCCACCCATCGGATCTGCCTCCAAGAAGATAAGCCCTTCCAAGAGAGGGTTAGGCGGGTCCCCCTGGCAGATCTGGAGGATCTGAGGGAACAACTTGCAGAACTAAAGAAGACTGGTGTGATCCGGGAGTCTAGAAGCCCCTATGCCTCCCCAATCGTGGTGCTCAGAAAGAAGAATGGATCGTTGAGGCTTTGTATCGATTACAGGACTCTCAACAGGAGAACCATCCCTGACCAATACACCACGCCAAGGATAGAAGATGCCTTACAAAGTTTGTCTGGAGCCAAATGGTTCAGTGTGATGGACCTCAAGAGTGGGTACTATCAAATCCCTATGCACCCAGAAGACAGGGAGAAGACAGCCTTCATAACCCCGGTGGGATTCTTCGAATTCAATAGGATGCCTCAGGGTCTGTCTGGAGCTCCTGCTACTTTTCAACGCCTTATGGAGAAGACTGTTGGAGACATGAATCTTATAGAAGTCCTTGTGTACTTGGACGATGTCATTGTCTTCGGGAGAACCTTGGAAGAACATGAAGCCAGGCTGGAGAAAGTATTGAGAAGACTCAGCGAAGAGGGACTTAAGCTTTCCCCCGAGAAGTGTCGGTTCTACCAGTCTTCTGTGAACTATCTGGGGCACATAGTGTCTGAAGAAGGGGTGGCCACAGATCCTGAGAAGTTGGAAGCAGTCACCTCCTGGCCACGACCCACCACAGTAACAGAGCTCAGATCCTTCCTGGGGTTCTGCTCCTATTATAGGAGGTTTGTGGAGGGGTTTGCTTGGATTGCCCGCCCGTTGAATGAATTGCTAAAGGCAGAAGGGGAAGAGGATGACTCAGGGCCCCGGAGGCCTGGTGAGTCAGTTCAAGATCAGTGGAACCCAAGGTGTGAAGAGGCCTTCCAGGCCCTGAAGAGGAGCTTAACCACTGCCCCAGTCCTGGCCTACGCCGACCCTACAAGACCTTATGAATTACATGTGGATGCCAGCCATGAGGGTCTAGGCGGGGTGCTCTACCAAGAACATGAAGGACAACTGCGACCAGTGGCCTATGTGAGCAGGAGCCTGACCCCCTCAGAAAAGAACTACCCCACTCATAAGCTGGAATTCCTGGCCCTCAAATGGGCGGTAGTAGACAAGCTAAAAGACTACCTGTATGGGGCAGAGTTTACTGTGAAGACAGATAACAACCCCCTGACCTACCTCTTCACCACCGCAAAACTAGATGCCACCGGACACAGGTGGTTGGCCGCATTGTCTGGATTCAACTTCAGTCTGAAGTACAGACCAGGAGCTGGAAATAGGGATGCAGATGCCTTGTCCCGGAGGTCTCATGCCACGACAAATGACTGGGAAGATTGGACCCAAGTGGCACCGGACGGGGTGCGGGCCCTTTGTCAAGGGGCTGAATTCCAAGCCAGAGGAGGCTCCAGAGCAGAAGAAATAGGGGCTACCATGGTAGGAGTCCCCAAACACTATTGTGGAGTAACTCAACTGGAGGAAGACAACCTACCGAGACTGTCCAAGAAGGAGTTGAGGTGTGACCAATTGGAAGACCCCATGGGGAGATTGGTCCTCGAAGCCCTGGAGAATCAGGATCCCAACAAACTCCTACATCACCCCTCAAAGGAGGCTCGCCTGTTGAGGAAGGAATTGGACAGGCTGCAGGTGCATCAGGGAGTGGTCTACCGAAGGGGCCCCTCTGATGACTCAGAAGATAAGTGGCAGTTATTCCTTCCAGAGAAGCACCGGGAGACTGTACTAATTGCCCTGCATGACCATCATGGTCACCTAGGGGCAGAAAGGACCTTCCAGCTTGTCAGAAATCGGTTCTATTGGCCCTGCATGAGGGCAGAAGTAGAGGAGTATTGCCATTCCTGTGCACGATGCATTCAGAGAAAGACCCTACCCCATCAAGCTGCCCCAATGGGCCACTTACAGAGTCAAGGCCCAATGGATCTGGTATGCATTGACTTTCTCTGCCTCGATCCCGACCTGAGTGGATTGGGGAATGTTCTGGTAATAACCGACCATTTCACCCGCTATGCTCAAGCTTTCCCAACCAAAGATCAGAAGGCATCCACCGTGGCCAAGATACTTATGGAGAAGTATTTTGTCCATTACGGACTACCACAGAGACTCCACTCAGATCAAGGAAGGGACTTTGAGAGTCGGTTGATCCGAAGACTTTTGGATTCATTGTGAATAAAGAAGACCAGAACCACGCCTTACCACCCACAAGGAGATGCTCAGCCGGAGAGATTTAACCGGACCCTGCTCAACATGTTGGGAACCTTAGAAACAGAGAAGAAGCAACACTGGAGTCAACACATATCGGCCCTAGTACATGCCTATAACTGTACCACAAGTGACGCCACTGGCTACTCCCCTTATCGACTTATGTTTGGGAGAGAAGCAAGGCTACCCGTGGACCTGGCCTTTGGCACTTCTGTAGACAATACCTCAGCTACATCCCACAAGGGATACGTTGACAGACTTAGACGTAGCTTGCAGGTGGCCTATGAACAAGCCCAGGCGGCTTCGGATCAAAGGGGAGCCCGCAACAAGAGAAATTTCGATCTGAAGGTTCGAGTGCAAGATCTGCAGCCCGGGGACCGAGTACTGCTACGCAATCTGGGGGTCCCTGGAAAACACAAGCTTGCCGACAGATGGAGATCTGAACCCTATGTCGTCTGTAGGAAGTTGCCCGGTTTGCCTGTCTACAAACTAAAGCCAGAAGGAAAGGTGGGTCCACTGAAGACGTGGCATCGAAACCACCTGCTCCCACTTGCTGAGGCAGTCAGAATACCTCCCGTGAGAGACTCCCCTGAACCGGCCTCTATCCTGGATACTCCTAGGCCGAGCACTCGGTCCCAGACCTCTCGAGCTGAAGATGGGGAGGCCTCTCAATTGAGTACAGATGAAGGTGGAGAACTGGACTGGCTGTGGCCTCCCTCAACTCTGGGAACGTCCGCCATAGATCTCCCAAATGGAGGGGATACCCCAGATGCAACGCTGAATCCGGAGGCTACTGAATTCATACCCTTCAGTCCCTCAGCTGATTACTGGGAAGATGTTCCTGACACTTGCGCAGAGGAGGACCCTAGAGATTCCATACGTCAGTCGACTTCTGAATCAGAGGTTCCAGAACCAGCAATGTTACCTGAACTTACTTCTGAAGAAGAGCCTGTGGTGCCAGAGTCAGAAGCACCAAGAGAGCAGAGGGTTCGCAGAGTCATCAGGCCTCCCAAGAAACTAACTTACCCCCAAATGGGGACGAGCTCAGAGGACTCTGTTGTAACGGCTAGGAGAAGTGTTGAGCAACCTGATCCCTCCACTGTCCATTTGGTGGAGGGCAACCCCAGCTCACTCTCTGGCACAGTTAGGCAGGCCACTCATGGTAGTGTGACCTGTGGGCAAGAGAGTTCCATCCCAAAGTTTTGGTGGGAATTCCCTATGCCAACATCATACTCGACACTGTCCAAAATGGTAAACAGTAATTGTTGAAGTTTATCTTTGGGGACCAAAGAGTTTAAGTGGGGGGGAGTGTGTAGCAGGGTTCCTTTAAATGCTCTCAAACTACTGTTCCCAGAACCCCACTGGTTCCCAGGATGTTTTGCTTCTGCCCCAGAGACTCATGGGTGGGGATATATAAGGAAGGGGCGAGGCCTGGCTCGGCCTCTTTAGACACGGGACGGCAGAGACTGATACACCTGTGCGGACCTGTGCTGGGTAAGGCCTGAAGCCTGGGGCCTTCCGCAGCCGACCAAAGAGCCTTCCACCCCACTGCGAGCCTGGGTGGCATCCGACATCTCTACTTACAGCCTAGATTGGATCAGGGACCCGATCGCAGCAACCGCTGTGGGCGAGTGAAGTCACAGCCGGTGGAAGTCCCGGATGGAGATCGTGTCCGGCGGGTGAGCGAGCGTAAGCTCATTCCCTAACCTGTTTGCTAGTACTGTGCCTATAAACTGCCGAGGCCTATTACCTCATGTTAAAGACTCTCACTGGAGATCCACAGCAGGACTGATCCAGAGGATCTCCAGTGAAGTGTTGTCAGTTATCAACTTTCCCTTTTTTTCCTGGATTACAATTGTTGTTTATTCTTAAGTGCACCACCTCTACAGATGCCGGTGAAGAATCCATCATTCATATGGGACTGAGTTCTAGAATTAGGAATCAGGCCTGATTCATTAGGGACCCAGTTTAGTTATTGCTCCACAGGGCGCCTAGTTAACAGTCGCCCCACGTTGCGTCTCCTTATCCACCCCCCCCCCTTCTCCATGGTGTAGTGTGACTGATATTGTAATATTGCAGGGCTCTGTGAATATTCTAATGGTCAAGTTGTTATCACTGTTCATTCCCTTTGCATAGCTGAAAGTAAAATCTGTTATTCCTTTATAACTACTCCGTGTCTGAGTCTCTCATAAAGTATAAGTATTAAATGTGTATACCCCTAGACTAACTGTGCCAGAAAGGGTCGAGTAGATTGCCGGGGGGTTGGCGGAGCTGTACTCAGGGCCCAGACCAAATCTGCGGCCCTCTTAGTTGAGGGTAACGCTACATATATATATATATATATATATATATATATATATATATATACACAAGGTATAGTGTAGTTAAAAAGTCCTGATATATAACATCAAGTCCATAAAAAATTATAAGGATAGAAACAACAGCACTGACGCAAACTCTGGGAAACAGAATAAAGAACAAAAAAGGTGCGCCTACTAGGTGCAGTATGTTAGTAATGACAGTTTATTTAATATAATCAGCCAAATGGCTACTCACATGACAGTAGTGAGAAATGAGCATGTATATCCATGGGCTGTGTGGTCACCGTGAAGTCCGAGAATCCATGCTGAGTGCTGTCCTGGTATGCTGCAGCAATCCGGGCTGGGCAGAAAGATATGGTGGTGAAGCCGGCTGGCCTGTATTCTGCTCTGTAGCGGTTTGCGTACCAGCGTGGAATGCACTCGGTGTGATCCTGACCCTTGTGTCACAAATCGTCTGGAAGACAAAAAGGGCCCCAGATGAATACATACATACACTATATTATTAACAATTTTGAGGTCCTTGTATTAATGTGTAAAACATCACATAATATCTATTTCCCTTTTTTCTGGATATCTGTATCCCTCTATTCCATCACCCCAGGTATTTTTTATTACATATTTTTCTATACATAATTTATTTAATTTTTTTTAAATTTCATATATATATATATATATATATATATATATATATATTTCCTGGTGCCGACCCATGGCAGCATGCTAATGGTTGATGGCTCCGCCCCCGATCAACCCCCAGGACCACGTAACTCTATAAAAGAAAGAGTTACTCCCCCCCTCAGGTATTCTTTTTTCTGTCCTCATCCCTACAGGATCACAAATCAGCCTTACCTCAGCGTCTCATGGTGTTACCGTTGCAGGTTCATGCTCTCCTGCAGTACGGAGTCCCATATCTTGGGCTGCTAAATGCGCCAGATAAGTGTGGGAGCCCATTTTTCTGTTTATCTTTTTAGGGCACATGGGTATACAGGAGCATATGCTTTCTCCTCATTGGCCTCTGCTATCAATATCACTGGGTCACACACTGTTGTTTTTACCCGTGTAATCTCATTTTATCTAACCTTAAAATCAGCAAGCTGCCTCCTGCTGGATTCTGGCTCCCTGCTTTCCCAGCTTGTGCGGACGCTTCGCGCGCGCCACAGAGCTCAGCCTCGTCGTCTCGGGAGACGGAGTCACGGCATGACGTAATCGCGCATGCGCGGTAGCCGGATGAGGTCGCGCGGCGGCCATCTTGGTACACCCAGGCGGGATTTTTAGCATTTAAACAGCCTGCTATCACAGTCAGTGGCAGACTGTCAGAAGGAGAACACCTCTAAATTAGTTTATTCTCTCTGCCTTCTCAGATGGAGCCCGGCCAAGGTAATGACCATATATACCGGTGGTTGACTGTATTTTTTTATGCTTGCAGTGAAACATTATTATGTTGATACATATATACGCATAAATACTTAATTTTTTTTTTTTTTACTGTCTGGTTAAAAATTCTCAAATTAAATTACCCAGCTGCCCCCGCATTGCCGCATCAAAAAGATCCTCAACATACCACTAGGTAAGGGCTGCAACGTTTAGGTAAGTTTACATTCAAAGAGCACTATTTCTTAGAGGATATATAGAAACACCTATTGTTCTGTTTCTTCATAGCCCACACCGTGAGTCCACCCGCACTTCTTCTTATCGAGATTCTCACGATAGACGTTCGGGGGGACATAGAAGCTCGGGTCACTCATCCTCAGCCCATGCTTCCCGTAGTGACTGGAGGTCACCCCGCCACTCCTCAAGCAGGCACGATTTCCAGCGCAAGCCTTTGCAGCCAGGGAGAAATAACTGCTGGATATGCGGCAAACAAGCCTTACCAGACAAACTAGCATGTGGCCAGTGTTTTCTGGAAGCTACAGCAGACAAGCAGGGGTCCATAAGCTCAATCAAGGATTTGGTCAAGGACACCATTCGGGAGTTGGCCTTATCCCAGGATCAATCTACCCTACTTGTGGAACAAAGGGTGGTTGAGACAGTCAGTCTCCAGCCTGACTCAGAAGTAAATTCGGAAGATGACGCAAATACAACCAAAGAGGGCGCATCAACTTTTGACTTTGGGTTGATGGAACCCTTTATCAACGCGGTTAAGGACGCAATTCAGTGGGAGGAAGATCCTGAACCTCCTCCTAAAGCAGGGAAATATTTCCCTCATTTGACTAGGAAGAGATCAGCCTTCCCCCTAATAGAGGAGATCAAAGGAGTGGTAATGGAGGAGTGGAAGAAGGTAGCTAAGCGACCCATCGCCTTCAATCGCTTTTCCAAACTCTACCCACTTACTGAAGCGGATGCCCAGCTTTTTGATGCCATCCCGTTGGTAGATGCATCCGTGATGAGGCTGGCTAGAAATACAACGCTGCCCCTAGAAGACGCAGTCTCCTTTAGAGACGTCCTAGACCGCAGAATAGACGCCGACCTGAAAAAGGTATACCAAGCATCAGGGGGAGCCTGCAGGCCAGCAGTGGCTCTATCCTCTATCTCCAGAGCCACCAGAGTGTGGACAGATAATATCGAAACGGCCCTCAGACGCGGTCTAGATACTGATGAAATCATTAAGGCTCTAGATGAACTAAAGCTAACCTCTGATTTTATGGCAGAAGCAGCCATCGACGTTCTAAGATGTTCCTCCAGGTCGATGCTTTACTCTATCACAGCTAGGAGAGTGTTATGGCTAAAGCCATGGTCGGCAGACCCTTCGTCAAAACAATCATGGTGTCGCATTCCGTATGACGGAAAGTCCTTGTTTGGAGACAAGATGGATACGGCAATATCCAGAGTCACAGGTGGGAAAAGTGGCCTTATCCCCCAGGATAGAAGCAGAAGGAGAAAGTTTACTCCTCGAGCAACCTTTCAACAAAGGACAAGAGAATTCAGGACATATAGTCCGGGGAAAGAATACAGAAGGGGCTGGAAGGGCTCACAGGCCTCTTTCCTCAAACTAGGTAAACCGAAGGCACCTACACTGGCGATAGAAAACCAGAAGTCCTTTTGACTCCTCCCCCACCCAAACCGGGCCAGTGGGAGCAAGACTCAGGTCCTTCGCCCGGGTTTGGGTGGAAAACTGCACAGACCAGTGAGCGGTATCCACAGTCCTTCAGGGACATTTCTGGAAATTCAGATCCCGCCCTTCATCCTTCTCCTTCCAGCCAACCAAGATACCAGCCGACAGAGAGAAGAGGGAGGCCTTCATTCAATACATACAAATACTTCTCTCTCAACAGGCAATTCTACCGGTTCCGGAGTCAGAGAAGTACTTAGGGTTCTATTCCCCAGTCTTTTTAGTTCCCAAAAAGTCGGGGGGCTGGAGACCGGTATTAGATCTGAAAAGACTAAACAGGTACATTCATGTGGAGCATTTCAAGATGGAGTCTCTGAACACAGTAATCCTTTCGGTACAACCAGAAGACTGGATGGCGTCTATAGATCTCCAAGACGCATACCTTCACATCCCCATCCATTACAACTTTCAACATTTTCTATGGTTCCGGATAGACAACCTACACTTTCAGTTTCAGTGTCTCCCCTTTGGAATCTCATCAGCACCCAGAACCTTCACCAAAGTTCTGGTAGCCATCTTAGCTCCCCTTCGGGAGAGGGGAATACGAGTCCTACACTACCTGGACGATATCCTGATATTGTCCCAGTACAGAGAAGTTCTACAGACACACCGTCAAATGGTCCTGAACACCTTGACACAATTCGGATGGCTTATCAACCACTCAAAGAGTCAATTCATGCTCACTAGTGATGAGCCGAACACCCCCGGGTTCGGTTCGCACCAGAACCCGCGAACGGACCGAAAGTTCGAACGAACATTAGAACCCTATTAAATACAATGGATGCGAACGTTCGAATTCTAAAGTGCTAATTATAACAACTATTATGCATGTTATTGTCCTAAAAAGGGTTTGGGAACCCGGGTTCTGCACCAGGGGACATGTATCAATGCAAAAAGAAGTTTTAAAAACGGTCGTTTTTCGGGAGCAGTCATTTTAATGATGCATAAAGTGAAAAAAAAAAAGTCAAATATTCCTTTAAATATCGTACCTGGGGGGTGTCTAAAGTATGCCTGTGAAGTGCCACGTGTTTCCCGTGTTTAGAACTGTCCCTGCACAAAATGACACTTCTAAAGGAAAAAAAAGCCATTTAAAACTGCTTGCGGCTTTAATGTAATGTCTGGTCCCGGTAATATGGATGAAATTCTTTAAGAAAAATGGCATAGCTACCCCATGACCCCCCCCCCTACCCCAGCCCATTACCAGCCCCTTTGGGTCTTGTATGGATATTAAGGGGAACCCCGCACATAAAATAAAAAAGGCCCTATATACTCTGAACAGCCCTATACAGGCGGTGCATACAAGACAGGGACTGTAGGTTTGTTCTTATGTAGAGTCTGTTTGTAATTTTGAACAGGTACATTGTTGAAGTGTAGCTCCAGACCAAAAATCTATTTTTAAACTTTTTGGAAAACATAGGTAAGGGTTATCACCCCTGTAACATTTGTTTTGCTGTCTGTGCCCCTGTTCAGAACATTTCACCTCACTTTCCGTCCCAATGACAACTGTTTTTGAAATGTGGTGTTTTTCTTGAAACAAGGATTGCTGATAAAGCATCAGTACAGAGGAGACACCTTTCTCCCATATTTTTTCTTACAGGAGAGAATTTTCCTTCCTAGTGGTAGATTTCCTCTCACTTCCTGTTGTCTTCTTGCGTTTGCAAGTAGGAGTCGTTTGTAAGTTGGATGTTTGAAAGTAGGGACCTGCCGTATATACTCTGCAGAAATAGGCCCCTTAGTTGTTGGTGTTGGCACAACACTGTAAGCACTCACAGTTACTCTTGGTTGGTGCTGGAACGCCCTGCTGTCAACTATTATATCAGGAATTTTAATTACATATAATTGTTGAACAGTGGTAGTAAAAATTGGGCCTTTGATGGTGGTGCTGGTGCCACAACACTGTAAGCCCTGACAGTTACTCTTGGTGGGTGCAGCAATGGGCCCTGCTGTGAATTATTAGATCAAGAATTGTAATTACATGCCCCTGTTGAACAGGGGCTGAAAAATTGGGCCTTAGGCACTGGTGGCACAACACTGCAACCCCTCACAGATACTGTACTTGGAGCACAGCAATGAGCCCTGTTGCAAAGTATTGCTTCAAAAATTGTAATGACACGCCCCTGTTAAACAGGGGCTGAAAAATTGGGCCTTAGGCACTGGTGGCACAACACTGCAACTCCTCACAGATACTGTACTTGGAGCACAGCAATGAGCCCTGTTGCAAAGTATTGCTTCAAAAATTGTAATGACACGCCCCTGTTAAACAGGGGCTGAAAAATTGGGCCTTAGGCACTGGTGGCACAACACTGCAACTCCTCACAGATACTGTACTTGGAGCACAGCAATGAGCCCTGTTGCAAAGTATTGCTTCAAAAATTGTAATGACACGCCCCTGTTAAACAGGGGCTGAAAAATTGGGCCTTAGGCACTGGTGGCACAACACTGCAACTCCTCACAGATACTGTACTTGGAGCACACCAATGAGCCCTGTTGCAAAGTATTGCTTCAAAAATTGTAATGACACGCCCCTGTTAAACAGGGGCTGAAAAATTGGGCCTTAGGCACTGGTGGCACAACACTGCAACTCCTCACAGATACTGTACTTGGAGCACAGCAATGAGCCCTGTTGCAAAGTATTGCTTCAAAAATTGTAATTACACGCCCCTGTTAAACAGGGGCTGAAAAATTGGGCGTTAGGCACTGGTGGCGGCACCCATAAACAAAAATGATCTTACAAGCTATCATCATCAATCGTATCATTGAGGACTCGGAGGAGGAGGATAGCCAGTCAACATAACAGCACAGGCACTCAGCATCAGCATCAGTCTTGAAGGGATGTGACATGTTAAAATCAATTAGTCTGTTATATCAGCATCAGGTGTGTGGTAGCTGGTGGTGATCCAAGACTGGTTCATCTTGATGAAAGTCAGTCGATCAACCGAGTCGGTGGACAGGCGCACCCTGTGATCCGTGACAAATCCTCCAGCAGCACTGAATGTGCGTTCCGAAAGAACGCTGGATGCAGGACAGGCCAGTAGCTCAATTGCATACTGTGCAAGCTCTGGCCAGTGATCCATCCTCAAGACCCAGTAAGCCAGAGGATTTTCGGTGGGGAAGGTGTCCAAGTCTGACCTTGCCCCTAGATATTCCTGCACCATGTTTATCAGACGCTGGCGATGGTTGCTGGAACCGATCATACTTTGGGGCTGCGGACTAAAGAATTGTCTGAACGCATCGGTCAGACGGCCACCTTCCCCACCGCTCCTTCTTTGACTGGCCGAAGCCTCAGCAACTCGTTGTCCAGGACCAGGAGTTTGCAACCTCCCAGTCTCTGGGAACGCGTTGCACAGACCTTTCTGCAAGGCCTCCCGGAGTTGTCTCATCCTCTGCTCCCTCTGCGACGGTAACATAAGGTCCGCAACCTTACCCTTGTACCGTGGATCAAGGAGAGTGGCCAGCCAGTAATGGTCCCTCTCCTTGATCCGAAGAATACGAGGATCCTTCCGCAGACTTTGCAGGATCAGGGAGGCCATGCAGCGTAGTTTTGCTGAGGCATTCGCTCCGGAGTCCTCTGGGTCACTAAGGACGACATGATCCGCAGCCACCTCCTCCCAGCCACGTACAAGTCCACTGGTTTCTTGGGACTGTAAATCATCCCTAAAAGACTGCTGCTGATGATGCTGAGTGCCAGCCTCCACCTCCATGCTGACACAATCCTCCTCCTCCTCCTCCTCCTCCTCCTCCTCCTCCTCTTCCTGTGCGATGGGTGGGACAGAAGGAACACTGTCTGGGTAAAGGGGGCCTTGAGAGGCAAGGAAGTCCTCCTCTTCCTGCCTCTGTTCTGCCTCAAGTGCCCTGTCCATTATTCCACGCAGCGTGTGCTCCAACAGGTGGACAAGAGGTACAGTGTCACTGATGCATGCACTGTCACTGCTCACCATCCTCGTGGCCTCCTCAAATGGTGCCAGGACAGTGCATGCATCCCTGATCATGCCCCACTGGCGTGGAGAAAAAAAACCAAGCTCCCCTGACCCTGTCCTGGTGCCGTAGTCGCACAGGTACTCATTGATGGCCCTCTGCTGCGTGTGCAGCCGCTGCAGCATGGCCAACGTTGAGTTCCACCTGGTGGGCATGTCACATATAAGGCGGTTCTTGGGCAGGTTCAACTCCTTTTGCAGCTCAGCCAGGCGAGCACTGGCATTATAAGATCTGCGGAAATGCACACAGACTTTCCTGGCCTGCCTCAGGACATCCTGTAAGCCCGGGTACCTGCCCAAGAAGCGCTGCACCACCAGGTTAAGGACGTGAGCCACACAGGGCACATGGGTCAGTTGTCCCTGTCGGAGGGCGGAGAGGAGGTTGGTGCCATTGTCGCAAACCACCATTCCTGGCTTAAGCTGGCGTGGCGTCAACCACCTCTCGGCCTGGCCCTGCAGAGCAGACAGGACCTCTGCCCCAGTGTGGCTTCTGTCCCCCAAACACACCAGCGCAAGCACGGCATGGCATCTTTTTGCCTGCGTACTTGCGTAGCCCCGTGAACGGCTACGGAGCACCGCTGGTTCATAGGACAAACCACAGGAAGAGGCCATGGAGGAAGAAGAAGAGGAGGGGGTGGAGGAGAGAGGTGTGTCACAACCAGTAGTAGCATTTTGGAGGCGTGGCGGTGGGACAACCTCCAACACTACTGCACCTTGTCCTGAATCCTTCCCAGCTGCCAAAAGAGTGACCCAATGGGCCGTGAAAGAAAGGTAACGTCCCTGTCCATGCCTGCTGGACCATGAGTCAGCGGTAATATGCACCTTACCGCTGACCGCCCTGTCCAGCGAGGCCAAGACATTGCCTTCCACATGCCGGTAGAGAGCCGGAATAGCCTTCCGTGAGAAAAAGTGGCGTTTGGGAACCTGCCACTGAGGAACTGCACATTGCACAAACTCACGGAAGGGGGCCGAGTCTACCAACTGAAAAGGCAGCAGTTGAAGCGCTAGCAATTTAGCCAAGCTAGCATTCAACCGCTGGGCATGTGGATGGCTGGGAGTGAACTTCTTTCGACGGTCCAGCAGCTGGGGCAGGGAAATTTGCCTGCTAGAATCGGACGTCGGTGTACTGCTAGCAGAGTGGGCGCAAGTACTTGGCTGTGACACACCTAATTCTACACCTTCATTCCTCTCAGTGCATGTTTCAGAGAGGACTGAAGTTATAGTGGGGTTGGCGATCCCAGCTGATGCGGTGCAAGGAGAGGTCCGCTTTGTTCTTTGGTGTGGGTCTTTGAGGTAGGCTTGCCAACGAGCTGCATGGCAGGTCAACATATGTCTGGTCAGGCATGTGGTACCCAAGCGGCTGATGTTTTGGCCACGCGATATACGCTTGAGACATATGTTGCAAACAGCAGCTGTGCGATCTGATGCACTAGCCTCAAAAAAGGCCCACACCAAAGAACTTTTTGAATGACGGGCAGAGGCAGCGCCCTGCACAGGCGGAGCTCTGCGGTGTGATTCCGTCGGTGTACTGCCCTTACGCTGGCCACCAAAGGGCATCCTGCCTCGTTGGAGATGTGCCTCCTCCTCATCCTCCTCCTCCTCCTCTCTCCTATTAGGCACCCACGTGGAGTCAGTGACCTCATCATCCCCTCCCTCCTCATCACTGGAGCCAATCTGGCAGTATGCTGCAGCTGCTGGAACATGACTGCCAGATTGGTGTCCTTCTTGAGCATCCCCTCTGTCTGCTCTCACGCTACTGCCTTCCTCTAGCTGGGTTTCATCATCAGACCCTTCGAAACGCTGGGCATCCTCCTGGAGCATGTACCCAACACTGTGCTGAAACAGTTCGGGGGACTCCTCAGGAGGAGGACATGGTGGGTCTAGGGAAGGAGTGACTGATGATTTGTCTGACATTGATACCAGGGAAGACGACGCTTTGGCAGCTGCTTTTCCAGTACCCTGAGCCTGGGTGAGAGAGGATGAGGAGGAGGAGGAGGGCTTGGTCATCCACTCTACCAAGTCTTCGGCATGATGTGGCTCAACATGTCCAGCTGCCGAAAAGAAGGACAAGCGTGTCCCATGGCCATGTGCTGATGACAATGCACCGCGTCCACGACCAGCACTGTTGCCCCCAGACACAGAGCCTGCTTGCCCTCTTTTATTGCCTCCTGACTGTCTGCCTCTCCTTGTTTGCCTTCCAGACATTCTAATAGATGGCCTGCAGGGAGATGGGAAAAAAGCAATAAGGGCTACCTTCAGGTGTCCTTCTCTGTCCCTTGAAACAAGGACTTTCACAGTGAAAGAAACTGACACTCTCCCTACCTACAGTTTTCTGTCCCTAGAAAAAATGTTTTTTTTAATCACAATATAGCACAAGGACAATTCACTCACTGTCCTTACAGGTCCCTGGAAACAAGGACTTGCAGAGTGAAATAAACTGACACTCTCCCTACCTACAGTTTTCTGTCCCTAGAATAAATGTTTTTTTTAAGCACAATATAGCACAAGGAGAATTCACTCACTGTCCTTCCAGGTCCCTGGAAACAAGGACTTGCAGAGTGAAATAAACTGACACTCTCCCTACCTACAGTTTTCTGTCCCTAGAATAAATGTTTTTTTTAAGCACAATATAGCACAAGGAGAATTCACTCACTGTCCTTCCAGGTCCCTGGAAACAAGGACTTGCAGAGTGAAAGAAAAAAAACACTCTCCCTACCTACAGTTTTCTGTCCCTAGAAAAAATGTTTTTTTTAATCACAATATAGCACAAGGACAATTCACTCACTGTCCTTACAGGTCCCTGGAAACAAGGACTTGCAGAGTGAAATAAACTGACACTCTCCCTACCTACAGTTTTCTGTCCCTAGAATAAATGTTTTTTTTAAGCACAATATAGCACAAGGAGAATTCACTCACTGTCCTTACAGGTCCCTGGAAACAAGGACTTGCAGAGTGAAATAAACTGACACTCTCCCTACCTACAGTTTTCTGTCCCTAGAATAAATGTTTTTTTTAAGCACAATATAGCACAAGGAGAATTCACTCACTGTCCTTCCAGGTCCCTGGAAACAAGGACTTGCAGAGTGAAAGAAAAAAAACACTCTCCCTACCTACAGTTTTCTGTCCCTAGAAAAAATGTTTTTTTTAATCACAATATAGCACAAGGACAATTCACTCACTGTCCTTCCAGGTCCCTGGAAACAAGGACTTGCAGAGTGAAATAAACTGACACTCTCCCTACCTACAGTTTTCTGTCCCTAGAATAAATGTTTTTTTTAAGCACAATATAGCACAAGGACAATTCACTCACTGTCCTTACAGGTCCCTGGAAACAAGGACTTGCAGAGTGAAAGAAAAAAAACACTCTCCCTACCTACAGTTTTCTGTCCCTAGAAAAAATGTTTTTTTTAATCACAATATAGCACAAGGACAATTCACTCACTGTCCTTACAGGTCCCTGGAAACAAGGACTTGCAGAGTGAAAGAAAAAAAACACTCTCCCTACCTACAGTTTTCTGTCCCTAGAAAAAATGTTTTTTTTAATCACAATATAACACAAGGACAATTCACTCACTGTCCTTCCAGGTCCCTGGAAACAAGGACTTGCAGAGTGAAATAAACTGACACTCTCCCTACCTACAGTTTTCTGTCCCTAGAATAAATGTTTTTTTTAAGCACAATATAGCACAAGGACAATTCACTCACTGTCCTTACAGGTCCCTGGAAACAAGGACTTGCAGAGTGAAAGAAAAAAAACACTCTCCCTACCTACAGTTTTCTGTCCCTAGAAAAAATGTTTTTTTTAATCACAATATAGCACAAGGACAATTCACTCACTGTCCTTACAGGTCCCTGGAAACAAGGACTTGCAGAGTGAAATAAACTGACACTCTCCCTACCTACAGTTTTCTGTCCCTAGAATAAATGTTTTTTTTAATCACAATATAGCACAAGGACAATTCACTCACTGTCCTTACAGGTCCCTGGAAACAAGGACTTGCAGAGTGAAATAAACTGACACTCTCCCTACCTACAGTTTTCTGTCCCTAGAATAAATGTTTTTTTTAAGCACAATATAGCACAAGGACAATTCACTCACTGTCCTTACAGGTCCCTGGAAACAAGGACTTGCAGAGTGAAAGAAAAAAAACACTCTCCCTACCTACAGTTTTCTGTCCCTAGAAAAAATGTTTTTTTTAAGCACAATATAGCACAAGGACAATTCACTCACTGTCCTTACAGGTCCCTCCCTGGAAACAAGGACTTGCAGAGTGAAAGAAAAAAAACACTCTCCCTACCTACAGTTTTCTGTCCCTAGAAAAAATGTTTTTTTTAATCACAATATAGCACAAGGACAATTCACTCACTGTCCTTACAGGTCCCTGGAAACAAGGACTTGCAGAGTGAAAGAAACTGACACTGTCCCTACCTACAGTTTTCTGTCCCTAGAATAAATGTTTTTTTTAAGCACAATATAGCACAAGGAGAATTCACTCACTGTCCTTCCAGGTCCCTGGAAACAAGGACTTGCAGAGTGAAATAAACTGACACTCTCCCTACCTACAGTTTTCTGTCCCTAGAATAAATGTTTTTTTTAAGCACAATATAGCACAAGGACAATTCACTCACTGTCCTTACAGGTCCCTGGAAACAAGGACTTGCAGAGTGAAAGAAACTGACACTCTCCCTACCTACAGTTTTCTGTCCCTAGAATAAATGTTTTTTTAAGCACAATATAGCACAAGGACAATTCACTCACTGTCCTTCCAGGTCCCTGGAAACAAGGACTTGCAGAGTGAAAGAAACTGACACTGTCCCTACCTACAGTTTTCTGTCCCTAGAATAAATGTTTTTTTTAAGCACACTATAGCACAAGCACAAAACACACTGACACTCTCCCTACCTATCCTTCTCTTTCCCTAAACTAAAGGAATCCAGGTTAAGCAAGAAAGAAATAACAGTCACTGTCCCTGCCTATGCTGCTCTATCCCTGCTCCGGAACACACTACACTAGGCCGCCGTGCTGGCGGCCTTTTATAGTGTGGGGCGTGTACTAAACACCCTCAGCAATAATTGGCCACAGGCATCCTGCCTGTGGCCAATCATTGCTCTCCTCGCTGCCGGCGCTGTGATTGGCCAAGCATGCGGGGTCACAGTGCATGCTTGGCCAATCACAGCGCCTGGATGACACTGCGATGGCGTAGTGCATTGTGGGCCGTTCGCGTCACTCGAATTTGGCGCGAACGGCCCAAATCGTTCGATCTTCGTCGAACGATCGAACAGCCGATGTTCGAGTCGAACGTATGTTCGACTCGAACACGAAGCTCATCCCTAATGCTCACACAAAAAATGACGTATCTAGGAGCTTTATTCAATACTCCAAAGAAGTCAGTGTCCCTTCCACCAGCCAAAATCCCTGCATTAGTACAAAAGGTGAAGCATACGCCATGTCAGCGTCAGACTGCCTAAGCCTCCTAGGGTCCCTCTCGGCTTGCATACCAATGGTAAAATGGGCCAGAAGTCATTTACAGGGTTTTCAGCAAGGTTTTCTGAAACAGTGGAGGAGGAAGCGTCTCGGTCAGATGATAGCTATTACTCCTACAATGAAGTCCAGCCTCTGGTGGTGGACAAGGCCTCCGAACCTACTAGCTGCTTGTCCTCTCGGCCCGATCTCATGGACCGTTTTTACATCAGACGCAAGCCAGCTGGGTTGGAGGGCACATCTCCAAGATCAGCTAGTTCAAGGGAGATGGCGTTTCAATGCAGAAGGGATGGTATCCAACATCCTGGAACTAAGGGCAGCGTGGATGGCAATCCTGCATCTGGCCCCTCTCCTCAAGGGAAAATCTGTACTGCTACAAATGGACAACAGAGCGGCAGTAGCCTATGTCCAAAACCAAGGAGGAACACGCAGCAACGCACTATCCAGCGAAGTAGCCCCAATCATTGCATGGGCCGAGGAGAATTTGCTAGACCTTCAGGCTACCTACATTCCAGCCCCCGAGAATCAACTAGCAGATCATCTCTCTAGATCCTTCGCATCCAACAACGATTGGTCACTATATCCACAGGTTTTCAACTGGATATGCCAACAGTGGGGGACTCCCCAGATAGATCTCTTTGCGTCCCCGCACAACGCGAAAGCGCCTCTCTTCTTCACGAGATCACCATCTCCGATGTCGGCAGGGGTGGATGCTCTAGTCCAACCATGGGAGTTCCAGATAGGTTACGCTTTCCCTCCGATACCCCAAATACTGAGGTTTCTCCAGCGCCTGACTCTAGAGAAGGTCACTATTTTGGCGGTTGTCCCTTACTGGCCAAGAAGACCATGGTTCCCGCTCTTAGTAGAGATGGCCCTGGGCAGCCCATTACCCCTCCCACTCACGAGCAAGCTGCTATCTCAAGGCGACTTCCTACACCCGCATCCAGAGATCCTAGACTTGAGGGTCTGAAAGTTGAGCAGAGGAGGTTGGGCGGCTTAGGGTGCTCTCGGGACGTTGTACAAACATTGTTACAAGCAAGAAAGGCATCCACTAATGCCACCTACTGCAGAATATGGGAAAAATTCTCTACACTGGCTGAAACGAACCAGTTCAACCCTCTGAATCCTGGGGTCCAAGATATCCTACTCTTCCTGCAAAATGGTCTGGACCTAGGCTTAGGTCTCAGCACGCTAAAGGTTCATATCTCAGTCCTGTCAGCCTTTACAGACACACACTGGGCACTAAACCCCCTGGTGGAGTGTTTCTTGAAGGCAGTGTTAAGATTACGTCCTCCCAGGAAGACGCTATATCCCAAATGGGACCTGACGGTTGTCCTTAACGTCCTAGCAAACTCTCCCTTTGCACCCACAGAGGAGTGCTCCTTGGAAGACATCACTGTCAAAACGGCCTTCCTGATCGCCGTCACCTCGGGTCGAAGAGTATCAGAGATTCAAGCTCTAGGGGCGGAGGAGCCCTACGTCACCTTTTTTCCAGACAGGGTAGTCCTGCAGCCTATTCATCAGTTTGTCCCTAAAGTACCTTCGGTCTACCATTCCAACCAGGAGTGGGTACTTCCAGCCTTCGGAGAGGACCCATCCTCCTCAAAACTACATGAACTGGACATAGCCAGATCGCTAAAACGCTATTTGGAGCTGACACAGCAGTTCAGAAGGTATCAACGACTCTTTGTTATCCCCAAAGGCACCAGAAGAGGTTTGGCAGCCTCTAAGACAACATTAGCCAGCTGGATCGTGAAGTTAATCCAAAGGGCATTCCGGGCTAGTGGTCTACCAGTACCAAATGCACATTCATCCTGGGTGGCTCTGGCTAGGGTCTGGCTAGGGTCTCCCCGGAGACAATTTGTAGAGCAGCTAGTTGGTCATCCTTCAACACCTTTATGTCGCACTATAGCTTGGATCCTGCGGTCCTGACCTCTCGAGATTTTGGGAAAAGGACTCTAGAGCTATCAGTTTCAGAAAATTATTATTGCAGTACCCTCCCTGTGAGCGAGTTATTTACCATTAGTATGCTGCCATGGAAGGCACCAGGAAAACTGAAAATTGAATACTCACCTTTCCGTAATTTTCCTTTCCTGGTGCCGACCCATGGCAGCATGCACCCTTCCTGCTATAATCCTTAAGGTTCTGAAGTCTAGTTACAAAGAATGCCTGAGGGGGGGAGTAACTCTTTCTTTTATAGAGTTACGTGGTCCTGGGGGTTGATCGGGGGCGGAGCCATCAACCATTAGCATGCTGCCATGGGTCGGCACCAGGAAAGGAAAATTACGGAAAGGTGAGTATTCAATTTTCCGTTATATATATATATATAAATAATTTGTACATATGTGATTATTTATTAGTCATTAGTTATTATTATTATTATTATTATTATTATTATTATTATTATTCTGTATTCCAATTAATATTTTAATATTTTTAATTCTTAATTTTAATTCTCATATTTTAAATACATTTTTTAACTAATTTTATTCTGTTGCATACATATAACCTTATCTGACCATCTGTTGGCTGGTCTGAGATAGTAGTTGGGCTCAGACCATTCTCAATTTATAGGTTGTGCTGTTTTATTTCCAGGATGGTATAATGGTGTGCAGTTCCCTGTGGCCTATAGGTGGCACTGCCATAATGGGTCAGGGTTGAACCACTGGTATTAGTGCTGTGCCTTAGGGTGTCCTCTCTCGGCAGCAGTACAGTGGGTGTGGTCGACCTGCTGTGCATGCCGGGAGGGGATACATAAGGGGCAGACACCGCCTGGAAGGGGTCTTCATTCCAGAGTCAGAGTCCGGGTGCGTGGCGCACGGCCCTCCAGGCCATGGGGCCACATGTGCATCATTCCCATGCACTTTTAGTCCTGGGGCTGCATCTTCAACACTGGGCCCAGCACCTTTAGCTGGAGCCCGCTTCAAGGAGGAGAAGTCCCAGGGGGTCCCTCGTGAGGGAGCCAGCTTCTAAGAAGAGGAGGCCAGGGAGGACCTTTCTGATGGACCGGTGAGAGTTCACGGTGAAGGAAGGGGCCCGGTAACTCTCTGGAGGGATTCTTCTATCCACCAAGGGCCTAGTAATGTGCTGCTGCTGGCACCTGTCCTTAAGAACCAGAAGCTAAGAGGTTCGGGGTCTGATTCTGTGGCAGAGAGTCTCCCGATCGCATCTAGGAAAAGAACCTGATCAAACGTCCGAGCATCACTTCGGCTGCTAGGATCCACTTTGTAGGAGACTATCCGGGTGAGCTAACCCTACTCTGGGATAGAGTAGAGATTGTGATATCCACTTGTGCCTGGACTGACCTCCCAAACCTTGCTGTCCTGTCTCTCTTCCACCCTTTTCCTATCTGCTGAACATTGAGAAAATTAACTGAACGTTGGAGTTTAAAGTGGTGTGGACATCGGAATTACTGGGGGGAAAACAGAGACTTGTTCCTATATCCTAGGAGACGAGAACCAATTGATGGAGGAACCTAGCTGTGGGACCCAAATACATAACACCGCTTAACCTCCTCATCCAGGAGGGTACGGGCATATAGTACGGTGTGCCTTTTTCCTGCAATTGAGCCAAAGCAAGGGAAAAGGGTGCGTGTGCTACATATGGATATACATGCTCATTTCTCACTACTGTCATGTGAGTAGCCATTCGGCTGATTATATTAAATAAACCGCCATTACTAACATACTGCACTTAGTAGGCGCACTTTTTTTGTTCTTTATCGTGTATTAATGTTTGCCTTACTAAACCGAAAAGGCTACAAATACAGACTGCTGAAAAAAACAATTCATAGCATGCAAAGTAAAACAAAATATGGTTACAACATGCATAAGCTGACTATCAATGTGATAGGCATACACTAAAATTAGTTAAAGCGGCGTTCCACCTTTATTTGCAAGTTGCATTCATTCACATGTCCACCCCTGCAGCCCTGAATGGATATCTTTTTTTTTATTATGTCTGAATACCTTTTAATTTAAATGTGTCCTTGGCACTTCCGGTCCCGGCTGTCTAGGCGATGTCATCATCAGGCGATTCCCTTGGACTCCTGGGATATCGGCGTCATTGATCCCAGAAGTCCGAGGGAATCGCCTGATTCTCTTTTGGTTGAAAGGTTGCCATAACAACGGGAACTTCCGATGCCATCGCTATGGCAACCTGCAATCACCATCACTGTGCAGGCGCGAGATAGGGAGGTGCATGCTAGGTAGCCAGGTGCACCTAATCCCGTAAATAAACACGAAGAACCGCAATAGCCTCTGCCTGCTTCCGAGATGAGGTAATTTTATACAGATTAAAATAAAATATACATAGTTACATTTGCAACAGTATCCAAATAGTAATGTACAATCTGTGTCAATCATGGGGGTGCTTTTAGAAAAAAATATATTATTGTGACTGGAGCTCCGCTTTAACATAGTTCTTTATGGTAATGAAGTCTTCTCACGGTTCTTTGCCTCTCAGAGTTCAGTACAACTGTTTCCTCCGAAGTCTCCAGAACAACTGTTGCTTATTTTGTTCCTTCCAGCGCATGTCTTGTCCAAAGTCATATTTCCCAACCCTTATTTTCTACTACCTCATTTCCTGCAAGGAGCTTCACAAAGCAGCCCAACAGGTTCATTAGCATATCAATAGGAGTGGCCTAGCTTCTAAAACAAAACATGGTCTTAAAGTGGCTGTAAGTGGTTAATTTTAGTCATGAAATCATAGCAAAGCACATATATCTGTAGTGTTTTCTTATCTCTCTCCAAAGCTCTAAGTGTCATTTCTCTCTGGTGCTTTGTACCTCTGTTAATAGCAGAGTCATGTCTGAGAAGTTTTCCAGACACATGAGATAAAATTTCAGCTTGTCTATTCACAACACAGTTCATAGGCTGTGTGGAGGGGGTGTGTTCCTTTCCTTCAATCAGCTCTCACACACTGATTTTCCAGATACCAAGAGAAAACAGATGACAGGGGAGGGAGCTCCAGCAGATTGACAGTCTCGGATCTGTTCCTGTTAGCTGTGTGAATGGGGGTGTGTCCCTTCCTTCCAATCAGCTCTCAGAGCTCTCCTCACTGAGCTCTGCAGAGTGTAATATCAGCTCTCTGTCTCTTCAGACAAGCTTTATAAATTTTGGACTTTGAATGGATGACGAAAAGACTGCAGATAAACAGGTACAATTTATGTAGGAGGATTTATTTCATCTCTGTGTATCATCTGAAACCAGTCACTTCATTGGGCATATGTAAGTTTACAACCACTTTAAAACATTCCTGCTCTCTCCACAAAAAACTGCAGATGGCTAAAAGTGCTTTCATACTGTGCATAGATTGTGGGAAATATTATGCTGCATTTATTTTGGGTAATAAAATATGCACTTAGCAAGTAGATAGTGAGGTGGGAGTAAAGTGGTGGAAAGAGTGAGAGGATGAATTGAGGAGAGAGTGGAGCACATGGGCAACAGCACTTAATGGAATGCATAATTAGAAGCATATAAGTATGTAGCGGGGTGTTGTTTGAGGAACCCAGAGACTACCATACCCAGGATGCATTTCCCCGCGGTGGGGTATTTAACTGAGGGGCGGACCGAAGTACGGTCTCTTTGGACATTGCCCGCCCAGCAAGTGGAACTCTCTGCTGAGTCTGCTGTTCCGGACAGGGCCTGAAGCCTAGGCCCTGTATTTCCAAAGAGCCTTCCGTTTCCACCAAGGAACCTGAGGGACATCCCATCCTGCCATCCGTCTGCTGCTGCCAGGAGGACCGAAGACCCGGGTGTCGTGGAACCTGTGTACCGAGACACAGCAATGGAAAATACGGACGTGGACTGGTCCGGTTGGGTGAGAGAGCACCTGCTCAGAGATTAGTGCAGGACCTCTAGGCCTAGTGTTTGTTGTTTGGGACTGACCCGCTAGAGTTTGCATATGCACACCGGAGGGACCGTGCATTGAATAGCGTTAGTGACTTTATCTTTATTCACCAAGTTTGTCAACCTTTATTCCCGTGGATTACAATTTGTCTTCAAAAGTGCTCCACCATTTGCTAGCGAAGATTCTTCTCTGTGGAACTTACACATAGTTACAGTCAGGCCTGACTTATCAGTGTAGACATTGCTGGGTGCCATCTTGCCCACGAGGGAGGAGAGTTGCAAAGGGGGGCCTATTAGTCATCTTTGTATAGGATTGTATATCTGCCTATTGTTGAACACCCTTTCATTGCAGGGCTCTGCATATGCTAAAGTATACTGTAAAAATCTGTTTAATCATTTTCTTTAGTAAAAGTACCAGGATTAATCAGACTAGTTGTCGGTGTTATTACTGTGCAGAAGAAACAGTCAGTGCTCGCTATATCACTGTGTGTGTTTTTGTTGCGGGATTGTGTTGCCTAAAGTTGCAGGCCTCACAATTCTATCATCCCCTACTAACTGTGCCAAGGGAAGGTAGAGCCAATTGCTGGGGGTTGACAGCGGTGTGTTACAGGCCCGAAAATCATATCAGCGGCTCCCTTAGCTGGGGGTATCGCTACACGTGGGGGCTCAGAGTCCAGGATACCTGTACACTGCAATCAAGCCCGCCAGAAGTACCGGCATGGATCCATTAATGGTGACCCAGTGGTGCTTATCTGTCAATGCCTCCATGGACATGACTGCAGTGATTAACCTCCCCGGAGAGGATTGGTCGGGGAGTGATGTAGAACAGCTCATAGAGCTCTTGTCCCCGGACCATAAAGGATGGTTAATTGACCTCAAGTCAGAGGAAGAGAATTCCCGCACCTTCGCACTGGTAGAGTGGAGGGATGAAATGCCGGAAGAATTCAAGAGTCAGAGTGTGCAGTCCCTGGGTGAGAAGACGTACCGCTTGGCGCGCGCAAAGGCTATAAAGAAGGAACCTCTGCAGTCACCCAAAATTCCAAAAAGTTCCAAAGACATGACAGCTTCGGGGACACCTTTAACCACTATAGGCCCTGAACTTTTAAATGCTTTTAAATGCTTTAGGGGACCTTGTCACAAAGTGCCAGAAGAGTAGCACGGTACATGTAGAAGCTGGGTACCGGAAGCTCAGGATCTTTTCAGGGAAACAACCTGTACCGCTTGGGGGAGAGGATTTCGACACCAGGATGGAGCAGGCGATGCAGGCTGTGGAAGGATGGGAAATACCGGAGGCCCAGAAGAAGCAGCGCATAAGAGAAAGTTTAAAGGGTGCTGCTGCTGAAGCCGTGAAGAACCTTAGGTTCAGCAATGCTGCTTGCACTGCCTATGACTATTTAACTATGTTGCAGGAAGAGTTCGGCCAATTGGAGAAAGTGGCCGATTTAATCAGTTGGAGCATACCCTTCAACTTCCAGGAGAAAGACTGTCTGAATATGTTCGCAGATTAAACAAAATAATGTGCCAAATTGTCCTTAAGAAGAGGATGCTGCCACAAGAGCAAAGATGCGGCTAGGATGAAGCAGATTTTAAAGGGAGCATTGCGTTCTGATCTAGTTTGGCTCCATCTGAAAACCACCAGAGGGGTCATGTTCCTCAACTACCCGGACCTTGTACGAATAATAAGGGATGAAGAGGCTCTGCTGAAAGACCAACAGGTGACCGAGAAGCCCACTACTCCCCCCTCAGTTGGGGTCAGATCCGCCATGGCCACTGTGCGGGACTCGGAGGTGGAGGTCTTGAAGTCGCAGATGACCCAAGTGTTAGAGATGCTGACCTCTTTAATGGCCAAGAACTCAGGAGTTGGAGAAAAAGAAGAAGCCAGGAAAGAGATGTACCAGAGCGTTTCAACCCCAGTCTCCCCACGGGATAGAGGAGAAGCTGTTTGCTTTAACTGCAGAGGAATTGGCCATTTTGGGCGAGTGTGCCCCAGTCCAAGGAAGACCCGAGGCAACTACCGCCAGCCGGCGGAAAACTCCAGAGGGCCCCGGTGAAGGAGTCAACCGGGTGCCCATCATCTCCAGCAAGCTCCATTGGAATAAGAAAACAAGAAAAAACAAGAAGTGAGGGGAACAATTCCCCATCAAAAGCACATAATACCCCTCCCTTGGAGGTAAAACCCCAAAAATCGCAAGAGATCAATGCATACCAGGCCCAACAGGGTTTAAGATCCAGGAAAAGATGGAAAAAGAAAAAAACACCAAAGGCCAAAACCAGGGGCCCAGGGAAAGAGGCCTCCCCGACGAAGTTCCCAGCCAAGTTAGTGGGACCTTCCCCAGTGGTCCCTATTCAAGTGGGCCATTCTGGATACAGGGGCTCAAGTAACCCTCCTGTACCGGGATTTCTACCAAAAGCATCTGAGACATTTGCCCTTGCAGAAATTAGAAGACTTGGAAATATGGGGAATTGGCACCCAGAGCTTTCCTTATGATGGTTGCCTCCCGATTAGATTGGCTTTCGACCCCTCAGTAGCAGGAGAGACAGAGGTATTTGACACCCTGGCAGTAGTCTGTCCCCGCCCACCAAGGGCCAACAAAAGTTTGCTGATAATAGGAACAAACACTGACCTGGTCAGAAGACTACTAGCCCCTTTGGTACAAGAGCAGGGTGCCTCAACAGCCAGAATCCACCCCATGTTGCAGTTGGCCTACCAGCGATTGATCTTGGAGCAGAAGGCCCCAGAAGAGGGGGTGGGGAAAGTTTGGAGAATGGAGAAGAGAGAGAGAGTGTTGCAGCCTGGTGAAGTAGCCTGCTTGAGAGCCACTGTGAAGCTCACCTGGGAACAACCTGGTCCCTTTGTAGACCTGGAACCAGACCCTCTGGGTACCCACCCAGGACTGGAGGTAATCCCCAAAGTAGTCCCGCTGAGAGTCCTGAAGAAGGCAAACGGCAGGATGCCAGTGAGTATCAGAAACACCACTGATTCGCCTGTGAGGATTCCAGCCCGGGTGCTGTTGGGCCAAGTGAATCCCGCTACCCCAGTTGCCCCCTGCCTGACTTAGAGAAGGAAGAAGAAGGGAAACTTACCTTGGAGAACACGGCCCTACCCCCGGCATGGAAGAAGAGGGCCAGGGCCCAGTTGGCGAAGTGGCAGAAGATCTTCTCCAAGGATGAGTTCGATGTAGGATGTGTGAAAAGTGCCACTCACAAGATCCGCCTACAGGAAGACAAACCCTTTAGGGAGAGAGTCCGGCAAGTTCCCCTGGCTGATCTGGAAGATCTGCTTGAGCAACTTGCAGAGCTCAAGAGAACGGGTGTTATCCGGGAATCCAGGAGCACATATGCCTCTCCAATTGTGGTGGTCAGGAAAAAGAATGGGTCATTGAGACTCTGTATAGACTACAGGACCCTCAACAGGAGGACAATACCTGACCAATACACCACCCCAAGAATAGAGGATGCTCTGCAGAGTCTGTCTGGAGCCAAATGTTTGAGTGTAATGGACCTGAAGAGTGGGTACTACCAAATCCCAATGCACCCAGAAGACAGAGAGAAGACTGCCTTCATCACCCCAGTGGGGTTCTATGAATTCGACCGTATGCCTCAAGGTCTGTCGGGAGCCCCTGCCACTTTCCAGCGGTTGATGGAGAAGACGGTGGGAGATATGAACCTCATTGAAGTCCTAGTATACCTAGATGACATCATCATCTTTGGGAAGACTCTGGAGGAGCAAGAGGAGAGGTTAGAGAAGGTCTTGAAGAGACTCAGTGATGAGGGACTCAAGCTCTCCCGGGAGAAGTGTCAGTTCCACCAGTCTTCAGTCCATTACCTGGTACACATAGTGTCTGAAGAAGGAGTATCCACAGATCCCGACAAGTTGGAGGCAGTCACCTCCTGGCCCCGGCCAACCACAGTAACTGAGCTCAGGTCATTTCTGGGGTTCTGCTCCTACTATTGCAGGTTTGTGGAGGGGTTTGCAAGAATTGCCAAGCCTCTGAATGAGCTGTTGAAGACAGATGGAGAGGAGGATGACTCGGGCCCCAGGAAACCGGGGGAGTCGGTGGAAGACCAGTGGACTGGAAAGTGTGAAGAGGCTTTCATTAAGCTGAAGGAGAGTTTGACAACTGCCCCTGTCTTGGCCTATGTGGACACCCAAAAGCCCTATGAGTTACACGTGGATGCCAGCCATGATGGTTTGGGAGAAGTGCTATATCAGGAGTATGAAGAGCAGCTAAGACCCGTTGCCTATGTGAGTAGGAGTTGAACCGCAGCTGAAAAGAACTACCCGACCCACAAGTTGGAGTTTCTGGCCTTGAAGTGGGCTGTGGTGGACAAGCTGAAGGACTACTTATATGGAGCTGACTTTGTGGTTAAGACAGACAATAACCCATTCACTTACCTTCTAACCACAGCAAAACTGGATGCCACCGGACACCGTTGGTTGGCAGCTCTCTCAGGGTTCAATTTCAGCCGGAAGTACAGGCCTGGGACTGGAAACCGAGATGCTGATGCCTTGTCCTGAAGATCTCATGCTCCCACTTGCATGGCAGAAGACTGGACCCAGGTAACCCCAGAGGGGGTACGGGGGTACAGGCTGCTGGAGGATCCAGGGCAGAAGAAATTGGAGTCTTAGTTGTTGGAGTGCCTAAATATTATTGTGATGTAACTCAGATTGTTGAAGAGGACTTGCCCAAATTATCAAAGAAGGATATAAGACGGGACCAGCTGGAAGACCCATTGGGAAGATTGGCTTTGGAAGCCTTAGAAGACCAGGATCCGGACAGACTCCTGCATGATCCCTCAAAGGAGGCCCGCTTACTGCGCAAGGAATGGGACAGGTTGCAGGTGCATCAAGGGGTGGTCTACCGAAGGGGCCCCTCTGATGACCTGGAAGACAAGTGGCAACTATTCCTGCCAGAAAAACACAGAAAGACTGTTTTATGATTGCCCTACATGACAACCATGGCCACTTAGGAGCAGAGAGAACCTTTCAGCTCATAAGGAGCAGATTCTATTGGCCCTGTATGCGGGCTGAAGTGGAGGAATACTGTCTCTCATGTGCTCGCTGCATACAAAGGAAAACACTGCCTCACCAAGCTGCCCCAATGGGCCACCTGCAAAGTCAAGGACCTTTGGACTTGGTATGCATTGATTTTCTTTGTCTGGAACCTGATTTGGGGGGACATGGAAAAGTTCTGGCGATAACCGACCATTTCATCCGTTACACCCAGGCCTTTCCAACTAAAGACCATAAGGCTTCCACTGTGGCCAAGATACTTGTAGAGAAGTATTTCATACACTACGGATTACCTCAACGCCTTCACTCGGATCAAGGGAGGGACTTCGAAAGTCGACTGATTCGGAAGTTACTGGATTCCCTGGGCATAAAGGAGACCCGCACAACCCCCTATCACCCACAAGGAGATGCCCAACCAGAAAGGTTAAACAGAACTTTGTTGAATATGCTGGGGACCCTGAGTAGCAAGGAAAAACAGCATTGGGGCAAGCATATAGCTGCCATAGTGCATGCTTATAATAGCACAACTAGTGATGTCATCGGATACTCCCCTTACAGATTAATGTTCAGTAGGGAAGCGAGACTACCTGTAGACCTGGCCTTTGGTACCTCGATAGACCACACATCAGCTGCTTAACACAAGGGATATGTGGACAGACTGCGGAAGAGCTTAAGACTGGCTTATGAGAAGGCACAAGCCACCTCTGACCAGAGAGGAGCCCGGAACAAACGGAATTTTGACCTCAGAGTCCGGATCCATGACTTGCAACCAGGAGACAGAGTGTTGTTGCGGAATCTTGGTGTTCCAGGGAAGCATAAGCTTGCTGACAGATGGAAATCACAGCCGTATATAATCTGTAAAAAATTTCCTGGCTTGCCAGTGTACCAGCTGAAACCTGAAGGAAAAGTGGGACCTTTGAAAACCTGGCACAGGAAACGCTTATTGCCTCTCTCTGAATTCTGAATCACCTTCAACCTCCAAATACCCCTAGACCCAACACCAGATCTCAAACCACCCAGTCAGGAGAGATGGATATCACAGACCGGAGTGAGGATGAGGAAATGGAACTGAACTGGCTTTGGCCCACTCAGACAACTGAAACCATGGTCATGGATCCAGCACCTTGTGAAGCTACCATCGATGGCACCCTAAACGCTGAAGCTGCCGAGTTCATTCCATCATGTACAACTGAGGAATGGGAAGATGCCCTAGAGTCAATCCCAGCTGAAGACCCAAGAGACTCTTTGTACCTCTCTGCACCAGAGCTGGATGCCCCTGAAGCAGTAGGATCCATTGCGCCTGTCCCAGTGCAAGGAAGAATGGAAGAACCTATTGTACCTGATACCTCAGCTACCAGGGAACAAAGAGTGAAAATAGCCATTCGCCCTCCCAGAAAACTAACTTACACTCAGATGGGAGAATGCTCTGAAGATACTGTTGTGACTGCGAGAAGGACAATAGAGAAACCTGGCCCCTCCACTGTGCATTTGGTGGAGGGAAACCCCAGCTCACTCTCTGGCACGGTTAGGCAGGTCACTTCCACCAATATGACCTGTAGACAAGACAATCTCCCTTACCAAGTTTGGTGGGAGGTTCCCTTGCCCAGCTCCTTTGCAACCATAAACTGTATTGCTTGTAGATAATGCTAATTTTATCTTTGGGGACCAAAGATTTTAAGTGGGGGGAGTGTGTAGAGGGGTGTTGTTTGAGGAACCCAGAGACTACCATATCCAGGATGCATTTCCCCGCACAAGGACTGCTGGGGTGGGGTATTTAACTGAGGGGCAGACCGGAGTACGGTCTCTTTGGACATCGCCCACCCAGCAAGTGGAACTCTCTGCTGAGTCTGCTGTTCCGGACAGGGCCTGAAGCCTAGGCCCTGTATTTCCAAAGAGCCTTCCGTTTCCACCAAGGAACCTGAGGGACGTCTCATCATGCCATCCGTCTGCTGCTGCCATGAGGACCGAAGACCCGGGTGTCGTGGAACCTGTGTACCGAGACACAGCAACGGAAGATACGGACGTGGACTGGTCCGGTTGGGTGAGAGAGCACCTGCTCAGAGATTAGTGCAGGACCTCTAGGCCTAGTGTTTGTTGTTCGGGACTCACCCGCTAGAGTTTGCATATGCACACCGGAGGGACCGTGCATTGAGTAGCGTTAGTGACTTTATCTTTATTCACCAAGTTTGTCAACCTTTATTCCCGTGGATTAAACTGTGTCTTCAAAAGTGCACCACCATTTGCTAACGAAGATTCTTCTCTGTGGAACTTACACATAGTTACAGTCAGGCCTGACTTATCAGTGTAGACATTGCTGGGTGCCATCTTGCCCACAAGGGAGGAGAGTTGCAAAGGGGGGCCTATTAGTCATCTTTGTATAGGATTGTATATCTGCCTATTGTTGAACACCCTTTCATTGCAGGGCTCTGCATATGCTAAAGCAGTGTTTCTCAACTCCAGTCCTCAAGGCGCCCCAACAGGTCATGTTTTCAGGATTTCCCTCAGATGAAACGGCTGTGGTAATTACTAAGGCAGTTAAACTGATCAAATCACCTGTGCAAAATAATGGTAAGCCTGAAAACATGACCTGTTGGGGCGCCTTGAGGACTGGAGTTGAGAAACACTGTGCTAAAGTATACTGTATTAATCTGTTTAATCATTTCCTTTAGTAAAAGTACCAGGAATAATCAGACTAGTTGTCGGTGTTATTACTGTGCAGAAGAAACAGTCAGTGCACGCTATATCACTGTGTGTGTTTTTGTTGC
Source organism: Rana muscosa (assembly GCA_029206835.1). Lineage (NCBI taxonomy): Eukaryota > Metazoa > Chordata > Amphibia > Anura > Ranidae > Rana > Rana muscosa. The sequence goes on along the minus strand of CM055122.1, from coordinate 1,239,922,243 downwards.
AGGATTGTGTTGCCTAAAGTTGCAGGCCTCACAATCCTATCATCCCCTACTAACTGTGCCAAGGGAGGGTAGAGCCAATTGCTGGGGGCTGACAGCGGTGTGTTACAGGCCCGAAAATCATATCAGCGGCTCCCTTAGCTGGGGGTATCGCTACAAGTATAAACATAATCAAGTTAAAAAGGCAAACTCTTGGTACCTGAAAAAGGTTCCATAAATGCTCAACATAATGCAAAGAGATACAATCCACAAAAGTATTCCTTAGCACAAATCCAAATGATGTGTTCAAACTCTTTTTGGATACCAGTATTTAGAGTATATATCCAAATTGCTTTACTTCTCAGCAGTAGGGTATCTCTGTTACCACCCCTGTACGGTTTTTGGGGTCCAATTCTTTCATGCAAATGTGCATGTATGGCCCACACATGTATGTAAACAGTGAATGCACCACATGTCAGAGAGGGAGCAATAATTCTAGGACCATATTAACCACTTCAGCCCCGGAAGGTTTTACCCCCTTAACCACTTAAGCCCCGGACCATTTGGTAGCTAGAGGACCAGAGGTGAATTCAGAATTTTGCACTGCGCTGCTTTAACTGTAAATTGTGCGGACATGCAATGTTGTACCCAAACGAAATTTGCGTCCTTTTCTTCCCACAAATAGAGCTTTCTTTTAATGGTATTTGATTGCCTCTGCGATTTTTATTTTTTGCGATATAAACGGAAAAATACCGAAAATTTTGAAAAAAAATGATATTTTCTAATTTTTGTTATAAGAAAAATCGAATAAACTCAATTGTAGTCATACATTTAGGCCAAAATGTATTCAGCCACATGTTTTTAGTAAAAAAAATGTCAATAAGTGTATATTTATTGGTTTGCGCAAAAGTTATAGCGTTTACAAACTAGGGTACATTTTCTGAAATTTACACAGCTTTAAATTTATGACTGCCTATCTCATTTCTTGAGGTGCTAAAATGACAGGGCAGTACAAAACCCCCCCAAATGACCCCATTTTGGAAAGTAGACACCCCAAGGAAATTGCTGAGAGGCATGTTGAGCCCATTGAATTTTTTATTTTTTTGTCCCAAGTGATTGAATAATGACTAAAAAAAAAAAAAAATTACAAAAAGTTGTCACTAAATGATATATTGCTCACACATGCCATGGTTATATGTGGAATTTCACCCCAAAATACATTTTGCTGCTTCTCCTGAGTACGGGGATACCACATGTGTGGGACTTTTTAGGAGCCTAGCCGCGTACTGGACCCCGAAAACCAAGCACCGCCTTCAGGATTTCTAGGCACAAATTTTTGATTTCACTCCTCACTACCTATCACAGTTTCGAAGGCCATAAAATGCCAAAATCGCACAAAACCCCCCCAAATGACCCCATTTTGGAATATAGACACCCCAAGCTATTTGCTGAGAGGAATGGCGAGTATTTTACAGCTCTCATTTGTTTTTGAAAATGAAGAAAGAAAATATATATATATATATATATTTTTTTTTTTAAATTTTCAAAACTTTGTGACAAAAAGCGAGATCTGCAAAATACTCACAATACCTCTCAGCAAATAGCTTGGGGTATCTACTTTCCAAAATGGGGTCATTTGGGGGGGTTTTGTGCTATCTGGGCATTCCATGGCCTCCGAAACTGTGATAGGCAGTGAGAAGTGAAATCAAAAATTTACACCCTTAGAAAGCCTGAAGGCGGTGCTTGGTTTTTGGGGTCCCGTACATGGCTAGGCTCCCAAAAAGTCTCACACATGTGGTATCCCCATACTCAGGAGAAGCAACAAAATGTATTTTGGGGTGTAATTCCACATATGCCCATGGCATGTTTGAGCAATATATCATTTAGTGACAACTTTGTGCAAAAAAAAAAAAAAAAAAAATTGCCGTTTTTCCGCAACTTGTGTCAACATATAAAATATTTCATGGACTCGACATGCCTCTCAGTATATAGCTTGGGGTGTCTACTTTCCAAAATGGGGTCATTTGGGGGGGTTTTGAACTGTTCTGGCATTTTATACACAACATTAGGAAGCTTACATCCACTCTTCTAACCACTTGAAGACAAAGCCCTTTTTGACACTTTTTGATTACATGAAAACATTTTTTTTTTTTTGCAAGAAAATTATGTTGAACCCCCAAACATTATATATATATTTTTAAAGCAAAGGCCCTAAAGATTAAAATGGTGGGTGTTGCATTTTTTTTTTCTACACAGTATTTGCGCAGCGATTTTTCAAACGCATTTTTTGGGTTAAAAAATACACTTTTTTTAATTTTAATGCACTAAAACACACTATATTGCCCAAATGTTTGATGAAATAAAAAAGATGATCTTAGGCCGAGTACATAGATACCAAACACGACATGCTTTAAAATTTCGCACAAACGCGCATTGGCGACAAACTACATACATTTTTAAAAGCCTTTAAAAGCCTTTACAGGTTACCCCAGTAGATTTACAGAGGAGGTCTACTGCTAAAATGATTGCCCTCGATCTGACCTTCGCGGTGATACCTCACATGCATGGTGCAATTGCTGTTTACATATGACGCCAGACCGACGCTTGCGTTCGCCATTGGGCAAGAGCAGGGCAGGACAGGGGTGCTTTTATTTTTTATTTTATTTTTTTATTATTAATTTTGCTTTTTTATTTTATTTTTAAATTGTTCCTTCCAAGTATTTTTTTTTTTTTAATCATTTTTATTGTTATCTCAGGGAATGTAAATATCCCCTATGATAGCAATAGGTAGTGACAGGTACTCTTTTTTTGAAAAAACTGGGGTCTTCTAGACCCTAGATTTTTCCTCTGCCCTCAAAGCATCTGACCACACCAAGATCGGTGTGATAAAATGCTTTCCCAATTTCCCAATGGCGCTTTTTATATCCAGGGGGGGGCATTCCCTCCCACTGCTTGTAAAAGCAGTCCAGAGGCTAATTAGCCGCTAGGATTGCTTTTACATGAAAGCCGGCCGCAGGCTGAAAAGAATGATACCAAGATGATACCTAAACCCGCAGGCATCATTCTGGTATAAACATTCAAAGTCCAGCAACATACCAGTACGTTGCTGGTCCTTGTTGGACATGTATTGTAATCTTTTTATTTCATGCAGCCAGTTGGCTGAACGAAAAAAGAGATTGATCGGTGGGTATGCCCACCATTAGAATACCGCCCTTCATCCACCCACTTCCAATGATGGGCATACACGCACCATTTATATATGCCGAAGCATGGGGGCATCCTCCCGCAAAAAAGTTATGCCGCACACACATGGTCGGACTTTTCCACGGGCAAGCCTCCGTCGGAATTTCGACCGTATGTACGCGGCATTAGGAGCAAAATCGCTCCTCCGCCCCTGCTGCCCCAATGCTTCGGCATATTTGCTTTTTTTTTTTAACTGTGGTGGTGAAATCACCTCCTACAGCACTGGAGTCGCAGGGATCAGGCCTGTCTCTGCGAACGCTGCAGTTATGTGTGTTGTGTTTTGTAAGTGACAGTGATCGATCGATACTGCACTTGGGTGGCCTGGGCTGGACGGAGGGGCAAAACGCAGGTGCTAGCAGGTATCTGGGCTGATCCCGCTAACACTGCGTTTTTGGGAACCCTAAACTGCTGGGGACGCTAGTATAGATCTGATCAGATCAGATATTGATCTGTTCAGATACTATACCACTAAGGGGGGTGTATGCTTCACGCGTGGGTGTTAGCGTTACTGGCACTAACCTGACACTGCCTGGGGTGTGACTCAGACCCTCTCTGATGCTAAAACCTAATTGATATCACCCGCCGGGCGATCAGGGGGTTAAACCTTTATTGGGTTATATACACGGCGGGTGCCCTGACACTATAAAAAGCAAACTAACTAACCAGCGTCACCCGTAACACTTATATGGTGATCACTGGTGAAAGGGTTAACTAGGGGCAATCAGGGGGTTAAAACCTTTATTAGATAATATATGGGGGTACCTGACGCTATAAAAACCTGCGGCGAACCTAAAAAAAATTACCAGCTACCGATCTGCATCACCGACACTAAGACAGCGTTTAGAAAAACGATTGCTTAGCGACAGTGGTGATGGGGGTGAAAGGGTTACCTGGGGGGGCGATCAAGGGGGTTCAACCTTTATTAGATAATATATTGGGGTACCTGACGCTATAAAAACATGCGGCGAACCTAAAAAAAAATACTGGCTACGATCTGCATCACCGACACTAAGACAGCGTTTAGAAAAACAATTGCTTAGCGACAGTGGTGATAGGGGGTGAAAGGGTTACCTGGGGGGCGATCAAGGGGGTTAAACCTTTATTAGATAATATATTGGGGTACCTGACGCTATAAAAACCTGCGGCGAACCTAAAAAAAATTACCGGCTACCAATCTGCATCACAGACACTAAGACAGCGTTTAGAAAAACGATCGCTTAGTGACAGTAGTGATAGGGGGTGAAAGGGTTACCTGGGGGGCGATCAAGGGGGTTAAACCTTTATTAGATAATATATTGGGGTACCTGACGCTATAAAAACATGCGGCGAACCTAAAAAAAATTACTGGCTACGATCTGCATCACCGACACTAAGACAGCGTTTAGAAAAACAATTGCTTAGCGACAGTGGTGATAGGGGGTGAAAGGGTTACCTGGGGGGTGATCAAGGGGGTTAAACCTTTATTAGATAATATATTGGGGTACCTGACGCTATAAAAACCTGCGGCGAACCTAAAAAAAATTACCGGCTACCGATCTGCATCACAGACACTTAGACAGCCTTTAGAAAAACGATTGCTTAGTGATAGTGGTGATAGGGGGTGAAAGGGTTACCTGGGGGGCGATCAAGGGGGTTAAACCTTTATTAGATAATATATTGGGGTACCTGACGCTATAAAAACCTGCGACGAACCTAAAAAAAATTACTGGCTGCCGATCGGCATCACTGACGCTAAGACAGCGATCAGAAAAATGATCGCTAAGCGACAGTGGTGATAGGCGGTGAAAGGGTTATCTGGGGGGTGATCAGGGGGTTAAACCTTTATTAGGGGGGGTTAGGGGGCTACACTGGACCTAAGACTAAACTTTGGTGACACTTTTACAGTCACAAATGTCACTGATTGCAGTGATCACTAAATAAATGGTCACTGCAATCAGTGACACTGTGACTGGGGGCTGGGGGGGTGAGCTGGGGGGTGATCTGGGGTGTCTGGGGGGGCCTGGGGGGGCGATTTATGTCCCTATGTGTCCTGGTGTCAGTGTAGTGTTGTGTGCACTGACCTGATTTCTTCTCTTGTACGGCGCTCGGTATATGTGAGCGCCGCACCAGAGATGACATCACTCCTGCTCCCTCTGTCTGACACAGACAGAGGGGGCATTTCTATTCGCCGGGAGCGATCGCGAGGGGGTGGCCAGAAACAAATGGCTGCCCCCTCATCCCGGAACGCTCCCGGACACTTAGCCACCACTCACTGTATAGAAGGGGGGTCCGATTGGACCCCCCAACTGTACAAAGGCAATCACGTACACTCTACGTGATTGTGCCTGTCGGTGCCATTCTGCCGACGTATATATACAGTGAGCGGTCGTTAAGTGGTTAATGACCAGAGAATTTTTTGTGATTCAGCACTGCGTTACTTTAACTGACAGTTGCGTGGTCTTGCAATGTTGTACCCAAACAAAATTGACATCCTTTTTTTCTCACAAATAGAGCTTTCCTTTGGTGGTATTTGATCACCTCCTTGGTTTTTATTTTTTGCGCTATAAATAAAAAAGTGCGACAATTTTGAAAAAAAAATAAAATATTTTTTACTTTTTGCTATAGTAAATATCCCACATTTATTTTTTTAAATCAAATTACTTCATCAGTTTAGGCTGATGTATATTCTTCTACATATTTTTGGTAAAAAAACACAATAAGCGTTTATTGATTGGTTTGCGCAAAAATTATAGCATCTACAAAATAGGGAATAGAATTATGGCATTTTTATTATTACTATATTTTTGTACGGTAAACTGCGATTTTTATTGGGACTGCGAGATTGCGGAGGACAGATCAGACACTTTTGACACTTTTTTGGGACCAGTGACATTTATACAGCGTTCAGAGTTAAAAATAGGCACTGATTACTGTATAAATGTCACTGGCAGGGAAGGGGTTAACACTAGTGGACGAACAAGGGGTTAACTGTGTTCCCTATGAGTGTTTCTAACTGTGGGGGGATGGGCTTACTGGGACATGACAGAGATCACTGGAAACAGTAGATCCCTGTCATGTTACCTGTCAGAATGAGGAAATGCCTTGTTTCCCCATTCTGCCTGTGTACAAGTCAATCGCAGTTGTGTAGACAGGTGCAGTCCACTTTCTCCACTGCAGGTGGTGCTCCTCCACAGTGGCACCACAGCTGGAGAGGAAGCCAAAAGGAACACAGTTCCTCTATGGTTTTCTGGGGCACTGGGGAAGCACCCTATGTGACTCTTGCAACCATCTTGGGTCAGGCACAGCCTATTTAAGGTCCTGGCCCCCAGGTTTGGCACGCTTTATGTATGTTGGCAGTGTAGGGAAAGGTTGTGAGCTGTCAATGTATTACTTCAATACAAGTTTTCTATTGCACCTGACTGTGTGTATTATTGCTGCCGAGCTACGCTGCACCCCACCTACAGGCAGTTCACAGGACAACAGCTATAAGCACAGCTTAACACTGATCAAGGTAAGCAAGTCTCAGTTTTACCTGTGAAGCTGCAGATTTGACAGGTCTAGTCCCTGTAAGAAAACAATTGCTAAGATGACGAAATAAGAAAAAAGGCTTGCCTGGGCCATAAAGCACCACCAGTGGACTACTGAAGACTAGAAGAAGGTCTTATGGATTGATAAATCAAAATGTGAGATCTTCAGATAACTCCTTGGTGTGTGACACCAACTGTCAAACATGCAGGAGGAACTGTGATGGTCTGGGGCTCTTTTGCTGAATCCAGAGTTGGCAACCTGTACAGAGTGAGTAGCATTTTTGCAGCGCTATGCAATACCTTCTGAAATACACCTGGTTGGTCAGGGGTTCATCCTATAGCAAGATAATGACCCAAAACATACCTCCAGTCTGTGTCAGAAATACCTTAGAAGAAAGGAACAAAACGGTAGGCTTTAACTCAGGGAATGGCCAGCACAGTCTCCAGACTTAAACCCGATCAAGCTGGTTTGGGATGAACTGGAAAGAAGGGTGAAGGCAAAGCAACCTACAAGTGCAACACATTTGTGGCAACTTCTGCAACAGTGTTGGGAAGAACTTACCAAACAATATTTTATTTCTGTTGTAGAAAGAACGTTACAAGTGTGTTTGACTGTTATATCTGCAAAAGGTGGCTACTTTGAGTCAAAAATTACAATTACATTTTGTTAAAGAAAACAATTCCATGATTCTTTTTAAGTCCAATTTTTTATTTGTTCTATGCTTTATTTTCAGAGTACATTGAGTTATTAAACTTAGTAAATTCCAATAAAAACTGGTAAAAGTGGGATGTTCTAAAACTTTTGAACAGTAGTGTATATATAGCAAGGCCCAGGTCCCACCTCAGTCTGTAATTGGAAAGTGAAGTGGAAGCCGCAAATTGTTCATCTGGGTGCTCATACCTGTGCATTGTATGAAGCAATAAAGCCCTTATTTTTAAACAGTGCCATCCTTCCCTTTACAGATTTGAGTGCTGCTGTGAAAATTACTACAGGTTATAAAACCTTATACCAAGCAAACTACCCCCCTTATTTAGCAGCATTAAAAATCTACTTAAATTATGGTCATCATACCAGATTTCATTCTCGGGCAGAATAGTGGCCATGAAAATGATGATTTTACCCAAACTTTTATTATTTTTTAGAGCCCTTCCCCTTATTTTACCTAAAAGCACATTAGATTCTCTTCAGAGAGAGACCAACAAATTAATTTGGTAAAATAAGAAACTCAGATTTAGTTATTCCCTTATGTTCAGACCCCAAGTAAAAGGAGGCCTCAACATCCCAAACCTCTGGCTTTATTATCTATCGGCCAAATTCACCCAACTAGCCCAATGGTATGACCCTTCATCCCAAATCCCTTGACTTTTGTTCGAGGAAGAATCTATCCTACCTTACAACCAGGGATGAGCCGAACACCCCCCTGTTCGGTTCGCACCAGAACCTCCGAACAGACAGAATGTTCGCGTGAACTTTAGAACCCTATTAAATACAATGGACTCGAACGTTCGAAATCTAAAGTGCTAATTATAAAGGCTTATATGCAAGTTATTGTCCTAAAAAGTGTTTGGGGACCCGGGTCCTGCCCCAGGGGACATGTATCAATGCAAAAAAAGGTTTAAAAAAGGCAGTTTTTTCGGGAGCAGTGATTTTAATAATGCTTAAAATGAAAAAATAAAAGTGAAATATTCCTTTAAATTTCGTACCTAGGGGGTGTGTATGATATGCATGTAAAGTGGCGCATGTTTCACGTGCTTAGAACTGTCCCTGCATAAAATGTAATTTTTGAAGGAAAAAAAGTCATTTAAAACTCACTCGCGGCTATTAATGAATTGTTGGCTCCCGGCAATACATACAAAAGTCATTGATAAAAATAAAAAATAAAGCGTGGGGGTCCCCCAGAATTCAATTACCAGGCCCTTCAGGTCTGATATAGATATTAAGGGGAACCTCGCCGCAAATTTAAAAAAAAAATGCGTGCGGCTCCCCCAAATATCCATACCAGGCCCTTCAGATCTGGCATGGATTTTAAGGGGAACTCCACCCCAAATAAAAAAAAATGGCGTGGAGTCCCCCCAAAAATCCATACCAGACCCTTATCCGAGCACGCAACCTGGCAGGCTGCAGGAAAAGAGGGGGGGACGAGAGAGCGCCCCCCCCCTGAACCGTACCAGGCCACATGCCCTCAACATGGGGAGGATGACAATGGCCTCATCCCCACAACCCTTGCCCGGTGGTTGTGGGGGTCTGCGGGCGGGGGGCTTATCGGAATCTGGAAGACCCCTTTAACAAAGGGGACCCCCAGATCCCGGCCCCCCTGTATGTGAATTGGTAAGGGGTACATTGTACCCCTACCATTTCACGAAGAAAGTGTCAAAAAATGTAAAAAAAAAAACACACAAACACCTTGGAAAAGTCCTTTATTAAAAAAAAAAAAACATTCCAGCGGTGAAATCCAGTGTCCCGCGGCGATCCGATTTCCAGCGCTGTCCGTCATTGGCTGAGCCTGAGCGGACCTGATGGGGAACTTCCTCTGCAGTCTATTACATGTATAGACCCGCCCCTTCTAAAGTTCCCCATCAGGTCCGCTCAGCCAATGACTAGGTGTAAGGCTGAGGACCTGATGCGGAACATGAGAAGGGGCGGGTTTTTATTTTTATCAATGACTTTTGTATGCATTGCCGGGAGCTGACAATTCATTAATAGCTGCGAGTGAGTTTTAAATGCCTTTTTTACCTTCAAAAATGACATTTTATGCAGGGACAGTTCTAAGCAAGGGAAACATGCGCCACTTTACATGCATATCATACACACCCCCTAGGTACGAAATTTAAAGGAATATTTCACTTTTATTGTTTCACTTTAAGCATTATTAAAATCACTGCTCCCGAAAAAACGTCCGTTTTTAAAACTTTTTTTTGCATTGATACATGTCCCCTGGGGCAGGACCCGGGTCCTCAAACACTTTTTATGACAATAACTTGCATATAAGCCTTTATAATTAGCACTTTAGATTTCTCCCATAGACTTTTCGAATTTGCCGCGAACACTCCAATTTGTTCGCTGTTCGGCGAACGGGCGAACAGGCAATGTTCGAGTCGAACATGAGTTCGACTCGAACTCGAAGCTCATCCCTACTTACAACTTACAAGGACTTCTCTGGTCCAAGACTACCCCACCACAAAAAATAAGACCCTTAAACCTTATTGTTACTCACACTCTCCAACTATCCTCCCATAGCTTCCTTTCTAGTTGATCCTCGATTTACCCCCTCAGATAGAGATCAAAACTCATTAACAAATTGGAAAATACATAACCTAACAAACTTAAAATCACTTTCCCACCTCAATTCATTCCTCACCTTCACCAACCTACAAACAAAATACGATCTCTCACCTACTGAACTTGATAACTATACAAAAATAAAACAATTCTATCAAAAATATTACTCACTCAAACTCCACCCCCCTCCCCCCCTTTACACAATTTGAGAAAATTTGTATTTCCTACCCTCGTGATAGGGGTTTAATCTCCAGAATATATAAAAATTTATATGACACCAATATGCCTGAAAAATCACATCCCATGCAACAACGGGAATCAGACTTAAATATCTCACTTTCCCTTGAACAATGGGACACAATCTTTACAAACCTACATAAATGTACCAAAACAACCACAATCAGAGAATCAGCCATCAAATTCCTCTATAGATGGTATCTTACCCCCGCTAAACTTAATTAATTTTACCCTTCAACATCCCCACTCTGTTTTAGGGGTTGCCTTACTCACGGAACACTGTTACACATATTTTGGGATTTCCCCCACCTAAAAAACATCTGGCATAATGCTAGCCTCATAATAGAAAAGATATCTGGTAGAAAGATTCCATTAACACCCCAAATTTGTCTCTTATTCTCCCCCATACAGGATATACCAATAGCTAGCACTAATTTAATCCACACCTTACTTAGCTCTATCCATTGGGCCATAGCCTTTAATTGGCTCTCCACTATTGTACCCTGGCCACAGATTCTCAACCGCATGACAATTTTCAAATTATCTGAGAGAATTCACCACACATTATATGATTCTATGCATCTATACCAAAAAATTTGATTCTCTGGGATTCTACTTCTCTGGTTTAGAATAAATTCTTACTTCCTCTCCCGAGCATATATATATATTTTTCTCCACTACGGAGCACTTTGTGGGTTTAATTCCAACTTTACGCACTTTGCCATTTGATTAACCAAAAATGTTTTTCTGTACAACGTTCACTGTAAATTAAATTTGTATCATGTTCTATCACTGTAATTTTTCTATACCTTGACCCTATCAATAATAAAAATCGTTTGTAACCAATAAAAAAGAAAATGACTACAGGAAACTAATATATAGTCAGATTTATGTACTTTTGCCAATTTTAAAGTTGTATTTAACAAGACATTTAACTATTTTATCTGAATACAGTACATTGCTGAATTAAATATTGTGTTTTCATAACTTAAGTTTTAAATCTTTGCATATTTTAATTAAATAATGTTGTCAGAACTGTAAACTCATGAGTAGATTTATGCTTTTTAGACCCCCCCCCCCCCACAAGCTCTCCTAGTGTGCCTGACTACAATAGACAATTTTGAAAAATGCAGATCAGATTTAGCCCTGGTTCACACTGGTGCGTTTTGACATGCGATTTGACATTTGCTGGCAATGGCACCATCCTAATCGGTACCGATTTCAAAAAGTAGTTTCTAAAATTTATCGATTTCGGGTCGCGATTTACATTGACATATGTGCAGAAACCTGCACAGATGTCTCTGTAATCACGGCCGAAATCGGGACTGACAAACGGGAGTGATAGTTCAGCTGAACTTGCGCGGCTTCATTCCCGCAGCCCAGTGTGAACCTGAGAATATCACAGAACAATTTTACAAACACATCCAACACTGAAGAAACTGTCAGAATAAACGGCCTAAATCATTTACAGTAGTAAATGATGAACAGCACATCATTATAAGCACTCCTACCAGAGAATATGCAAACAAAACTATTTTGGTGCTAGTAATTAGGGATGAGCCGTACACCCCCCGGTTCGGTTTGCACCAGAACATGCGAACAGGCAAAAAATTTGTTTGAACACGCGAACACCGTTAAAGTCTATGGGACACGAACATGAAAAATCAAAAGTGCTCATTTTAAAGGTTAATATGCAAGTTATTGTCATAAAAAGTGTTTGGGGACTTGGGTCCTGCCCCAGGGGACATGTATCAATGCAAAAAAAAGTTTTAAAAACTGCAGTTTTTTTCGGGAGCAGTGATTTTAATAATGCTTAAAGTGAAACAATAAAAGTGAAATATTCCTTTAAATTTGGTACCTGGGGGGTGTCTAAAGTATGCATGTAAAGTAGCGCATGTTTCCCGTGTTTACAACTGTCTCTGCACAAAGTGTCATTTCTGAAGGAAAAAAAGTCATTTAAAACTACTCAAGCTCACATTGATCCTATCTCTAGACGTCAGTGTACGGCCCCTATGAACTTCACTTTATCGGTATGGCGTAAATGCCTCAAAACGTATCCCCTCATGTCATCTTGCCCTCCCCTTATTAATGTTTTATTTAATCCATCCATCCTTAGGTCGTATTCTTTCATGGGTTGATGCCTCCTTGTTCCAACTCCACAATCTAGTTCATCCTATAACTCGTAGGTTACACCCATTTGCTTTTTTCCAAGAGAAATTCAATATCCCCCCTCATTTATTCCATTTCTATCTGCAGATCAGGCATTTTCTTCAATCTAGATCCCAGTCTTTGACTTTGAAAGCTCCCACCCCCTTTGAATACTTATGTGCTCAGGGTCCCCATCAACTTAATTTGGTCTCCTCTATTCATCTTATCCTCCACGAGTCAATTACCCTTACTGAGGACATTCATCGGTATATGAAAAAATGGGCCCAACTGTTAAGCAGACCCATAAGTCCTCAATTATGGGACAGGATATGGTCGTCCGTCTTTAACCACTTAAGCCCCGGATCATTTGGTAGCTAGAGGACCAGAGGTGAATTCAGAATTTTGCACTGCGCTGCTTTAACTGTAAATTGTGCGGACATGCAATGTTGTACTGAAACAAAATTTGCGTCCTTTTCTTCCCACAAATAGAGCTTTCTTTTAATGGTATTTGATTGCCTCTGCGATTTTTATTTTTTGCGAGATAAACGGAAAAAGACCGAAAATTTTGAAAAAAAAAGATATTTTCTACTTTTTGTTATAAGAAAAATCGAATAAACTCAATTGTAGTCATACATTTAGGCCAAAATGTATTCAGCCACATGTCTTTAGTAAAAAAAATGTCAATAAGCGTATATTTATTGGTTTGCGCAAAAGTTATAGCGTCTACAAACTAGGGTACATTTTCTGGAATTTACACAGCTTTTAATTTATGACTGCCTATCTCATTTCTTGAGGTGCTAAAATGGCAGGGCAGTACAAAACCCCCCCAATGAGCCCATTGAATATTTTTTTTTGTCCCAAGTGATTGAATAATGACAAAAAAAAAATTACAAAAAGTTGTCACTAAATGATATATTGCTCACACATGCCATGGTTATATGTGGAATTGCACCCCAAAATACATTCTGCTGCTTCTCCTGAGTACGGGGATACCACATGTGTGGGACTTTTTAGGAGCCTAGCCGCATACGGGCCCCCGAAAACCAAGCACCGCCTTCAGGATTTCTAAGGGCGCAAATTTTTGATTTCACTCCTCACTACCTATCACAGTTTCGAAGGCCATAAAATGCCAAAATAGCACAAAACCCCCCTAAATGACCCCATTTTGGAAAGTAGACACCCCAAGCTATTTACTGAGAGGCATGATTAGTCCATGGAATATTTTATATTTTGCCACAAGTTGCAGGAATATGACAAACTTAATTTTTTTTGCACAAAGTTGTCACTAAATGATATATTGCTCACACATGCCATGGGCATATGTGAAATTACACCCCAAAATACATTCTGCTGCTTCTCCTGAGTATGGGGATACCACATGTGTGGGACTTTTTGGGAGCCTAGTCGCGTACGGGACCCCAAAAACCAAGCACTGCCTTCAAGGTTTCTAAGGGCATAAATTTTTGATTTCACTCCTCACTACCTATCACTACCTATCACAGTTTTGAAGGCCATAAAATGCCAAGATGGCACAAAACCCCCCCAAATGACCCCATTTTGGAAAGTAGACACCCCAAGCTATTTGCTTAGAGGCATGTTGAGCCCATTGAATATTTTTTTTTTTGTCCCAAATGATTGAATAATGACAAAAAGAAAAAAAAAAGAAAAAATGTACAAAAAGTTGTCACTAAATGATATATTGCTCACACATGCCATGGTTATATGTGGAATTGCACCCCAAAATACATTCTGCTGCTTCTCCTGAGTACGGGGATACCACATGTGTGGGACTTTTTGGGAGCCTAGCCGCGTACGGGACCCCAAAAACCAAGCACAGCCTTCAAGGTTTCTAAGGGCATAAATTTTTGATTTCACTCCTCACTACCTATCACAGTTTTGAAGGCCATAAAATGCCAAGATAGCACAAAACCCCCCAAAATGACCCCATTTTGGAAAGTAGACACCCCAAGGAAATTGCTGAGAGGCATGTTGAGCCCATTGAATATTTTTTTTTTTTGTCCCAAGTGATTGAATAATGACAAAAAGAAAAAAAAAATGTACAAAAAGTTGTCGCTAAATGATATATTGCTCAAACATGCCATGGTTATATGCAGAATTGCACCCCAAAATACATTTGGTTGCTTCTCCTGAGTACGGGGATACCACATGTGTGGGACTTTTTGAGAGCCTAGCCGCGTACGGGCCCCCGAAAACCAAGCACCGCCTTCAGGATTTCTAAGGGCACAAATTAGTCCAAAACCCCCACAAATGACCCCATTTTGGAAAGTAGACACCCCAAGCTATTTGCCGAGAGGCATGGTGAGTATTTTACAGCTCTCATTTGTTTTTGAAAATGAAGAAAGACATATTTTTTTTTTTTTTCTTTTTTCAATTTTTAAAACTTTGTGACAAAAAGCGAGATCTGCAAAATACTCAACATACCTCTCAGCAAATAGCTTGGGGTGTCTACTTTCCAAAATGGGGTCATTTGGGGGGGGGGTTTGTGCCATCTGGGCATTCCATGGCCTCCGAAACTGTGATAGGCAGTGAGGAGTAAAATCAAAAATTTACACCCATAGAAATCCTGAAGGCGGTGCTTGGTTTTCGGGGTCCTGTACGCGGCTAGGCTCCCAAAATGTCTCACACATGTGGTATCCCCGTACTCAGGAGAAGCAACAGAATGTATTTTGGGGTGCAATTCCACATATAACCATGGCATGTTTGAGCAATATATAATTTAGTGACAACTTTTTGTAAATTTTTTATTTTTATTTTTTTTTGTCATTATTCAATCACTTGGGACAAAAAAAAAAAATATTCAATGGGCTCAACATGCCTCTCAGCAAATAGCTTGAGGTGTCTACTTTCCAAAATGGGGTCATTTGGGGGGGTTTTGAACTGTCCTGGCATTTTATGCACAACATTAGGAAGCTTATGTCACACATCATCCACTCTTCTAACCACTTGAAGACAAAGCCCTTTCTGACACTTTTTGTTTACATGAAAACATTTTTTTTTTTGCAAGAAAATTATGTTGAACCCCCAAACATTATATATATTTTTAAAGCAAAGGCCCTACAGATTAAAATAGTGGGTGTTGCATTTTGTTTTCCACACAGTATTTGCGCAGCGATTTTTCAAACGCATTTTTTGGGGGAAAAACACACTTTTTTTATTTTTAATGCACTAAAAAACACTATATTGCCCAAATGTTTGATGAAATAAAAAAGATGATCTTAGACCGAGTACATGGATACCAAACACGACATGCTTTAAAATTGCGCACAAACGCGCAGCGGCGAGAAACTACATTCATTTTTAAAAGCATTTAAAAGCCTTTACAGGTTACCACGTTGGATTTACAGAGGAGGTCTACTGCTAAAATTACTGCCCTCGATCTGACCTTCGCGGTGATACCTCACATGCATGATGCAATTGCTATTTACATATGACGCTAGACCGACGCTTGCGTTCGCCTTTGCGCAAGAGCAGGGGGGGACAGCGGTGCTTTTTTTTTTTTATTATTATTTTTTTGCTTTTTTATTTTATTTTTAAATTGTTCCTTCCATATTTTTTTTTTTTAATCATTTTTATTGTTATCTCAGGGAATGTAAATATCCCCTATGATAGCAATAAGTAGTGACAGGTACTCTTTTTTTGAAAAAAAATGGGGGGTTAGACCATAGATCTTTCCTCTGCCCTCAAAGCATCTGACCACACCAAGATCGGTGTGATAAAATGCTTTCCCAATTTCCCAATGGCGCTGTTTATATCCGAGGGGGGGGGCATTCCCTCCCACTGCTTATAAAAGCAGTCCAGAGGCTAATTAGCCACTAGGATTGCTTTTACATGAAAGCCGGCCGCTGGCTGAAAAGAATGATACCCGCAGGCATCAATCTGGTATAACCATTCAAAGTCCAGCAACATACCAGTACGTTGCTGGTCCTTGTTGGACATGTATTGTAATCTTTTTTTTCATGCAGCCTGTTGGCTGAACGAAAAAAAGAGATTGATCGGTGGGTATGCCCACCATTAGAATACCTCCCTTCATCCACCCACTTCTAATGATGGGCATATATGCCGAAGCATGGGGGCATCCTCCCGCAAAAAAGTTATGCCGCGTACACACGGTCGGACTTTTCCACGGGCAAGCCTTCGTCGGAATTTCGACCGTATGTACGCGGCATAAAAGGTTATGCTGCGTACACACGGTCAAACTTTTCCACGGGCAAGCCTCCGTCGGAATTTCGACCGTATATACGCGGCATTAGGAGCAAAATCGCTCCTCCGCCCCTGCTGCCCCCATGCTTCGGCATATATGCTCTTTTTTTAACTGTGGTGGTGAAATCACCTCCTACAGCGTTGGAGTCACGGCTTTATGTATCGTGGGAGCAAACGCTGTTGCTGTCAAGATAAATAAATCCGCGATGCAACTGAATGGCCTACCTGCTAAGCAAATGATGGTTAACATTAAAACAAAGTAACATTACAGTACAACAGTAAGACCTTACCATACCATACCTGCAAAGCAAATACCAAAACAAAACCTAGTAAAAAATAAAACATTTTTTTAACGCAACCTGTGCCTAAAATATATATATGCCGAAGCATGGGGGCATCCTCCCGCAAAAAAGTTATGCCGCGTACACACGGTCTGACTTTTCCACAGGCAAGCCTTTGTCGAAATTTCGACCGTATGTACGCGGCATAAAAGGTTATGCCGCGTACACACGGTCAAACTTTTCCACGGGCAAGCCTCCGTCGGAATTTCGACCGTATATACACGGCATTAGGAGCAAAATCGCTCCTCCGCCCCTGCTGCCCCCATGCTTCGGCATATATGCTCATTTTTTTAACTGTGGTGGTGAAATCACCTCCTACAGCGTTGGAGTCACGGCTTTATGTATCGTGGGAGCAAACGCTGTTGCTGTCAAGATAAATAAATCCGCGATGCAACTGAATGGCGTACCTGCTAAGCAAATGATGGTTAACATTAAAACAAAGTAACATTACAGTACAACAGTAAGACCTTACCATACCATACCTGCAAAGCAAATACCAAAACAAAACCTAGTAAAAAATAAAACATTTTTTTAACGCAACCTGTGCCTAAAATATATATATGCCGAAGCATGGGGGCATCCTCCCGCAAAAAAGTTATGCCGCGTACACACGGTCGAACTTTTCCACGGGCAAGCCTCCGTCAGAATTTCGACCGTATATACGCGGCATTCGGAGCAAAATCGCTCCTCCGCCCCTGCTGCCCCGATGCTTCGGCATATATGCTCTTTTTTTTTAACTGTGGTGGTGAAATCACCTCCTACAGCACTGGAGTCACGGCTTTATGTATCGTGGGAGCAAACGCTGTTGCTGTCAAGATAAATAATTCCGCGCTGCAGTTGAATGGCGCACCTGAAAACAAAAAATTACATACCTGAAAAGCAAGCATGATAAAACATTGCAGAATGGAATACAGTAAAAAAGAGCAGAACAATAGAGAGAGAGAGAGAGAGAGAGAGAGAGAGAGAGAGAGAGAGAGAACAATAAAACTACAACTATTTTTGTTTTTTTTATTTTATATTTTTTTTGTGTTTTTGTTTTTTACGTTTTTTTTTTTTCTTTTTTACACTTTTTTTTTAAACTTTAACAACTGTAATGGTTCGGGTCTCTCAAAATGTAATGGCATCTTGGGAGACCCTGTGTAAGTGTGTCCTAGTCTGTGAAATGCTGTACCCTACGCTAAAACTTCACTTTTGAGTGGTAGCGTTCAAAACATTCACCAACGCAAAGACCAGGTTTGTCAGGACAGAGTGGACAATAATAACGGGTGTCACGCCTAAATCCGCGCTTGCTACAGACACGACATCTTTTTTGGGGGGTTCGTTGGGTAGGGGTACTCGGGAGGAGATGCGTATAATGCCTCTCATGCAGCCGGCTTACTGCATTTGGTAGGGGATGGTGAGGTGCAGAACCGCCTGGATACAGGAGTTCTGTGACTATCTCATTCTGGAATTTTAGAAGAGATAAAGTTCCGCCTGAAGCTCTGTATAGCACATGAGCGTTCAGCAAAGCCAATTGAAATAAGGATAGAGACACTTTTTTGTACCAGCATCTTGCCTTACGGTCAATTAGATACGGCGCCATCAACTGGTCGTTGAGGTCCACCCCTCCCATATTTTTGTTATATTCATGGACACAGAGGGGTTTCTCCACAACACCAGTCGCCGTAGGAATTTGGACTGTCGTGTCTGCATGAAGGGAGGTAAGAAGGAAAACATTCTTATTGTCCCTCCACTTCATAGCGAGCAAGTTTTTACACTTTACGCAGGCTCTCTCCCCCAGCCTAAGACGGGCATCTACAAGCCGCTGGGGAAAGCCCCGGTGATTAGGTCGCACGGTGCCACATGCTCCAATCTGATGATCAAACAAGTGACTAAACAGTGGCACGCTCGTGTAATAATTGTCCACATATAAGTGGTACCCCTTTCCGAATAAGGGTGACACCAAGTTCCACACTATCTTGCCAGCGCTCCCTATGTAATCCGGGCAGTTGACCGGCTCAACCTGACTGTCTTTTCCCTCATAAACCATAAAGCTCCATACATAGCCTGTTGCCCTGTCACAGCACTTATAGAGCTTGACCCCGTATCTGGCACGCTTGCTGGGAAGGTACTGCTTGAAAGCCAAGCGGCCAGAAAATGTAATCAGGGACTCATCAACGCAGACAACTTGATCGGGAATAAACAAGGCTGCAAAACATTCGTTGAAGTGGTTTATGAGGGGCCGAATTTTATAGAGCCGGTCGTATTCAGGGTCCCCACGTGGACGACAAAGTTCATTGTCGTTGAAGTGCATGAACCGCAAAATCTGCTCGTATCGTTTCCTGGGCATGGAGGCAGAGAACACGGGCATGTGGTCAATTGGGTGCGTGGACCAATAAGCACGCAATGACGGGAATTTATGTGTGCCCATGTTGAGGGAAAGGCCCAGAAAGGTCTTAAATTCGGAAACCGTAATTGGTTTCCAATCTTTGGCAATGGAAGGCAACTGGGGATTAGCGGTGATGAATTGACCAGCATATAAATTACTCTGGTCCACAATAGATCTATAGAGATCTTCCGTGAAAAACAGCGAATAATAATCGATTGGCATAAAATCAGCTGTTTCCACCTGAATACCGGGTTGGGCAGTGAATGGGGGAAGTACGGGTTCTGCAGAAGTGGTGGGGACCCAATCAGGATAGGCGAATTCTGCAGGAAGGGCACTATGGGTACGACGGGCCTGCCTTTGTCTTCTTATTGGTGGCAGCGGGACACTACTTGTGCTTGCCACCTCGCCAGCTTGAACTGCACTTATGGGACTCGCCACGTCACCACGTGATACTGCAGTGCTGGATGTACGCCCAGGCTGTACTAGGCTGCTGGTGCTTGCCAATTCACCAGAAGGAATAGCGGCGCTAGTACTCCTCTGCTCCATGATACGAGAGCCCTGCGGTTCTTGCTCCTCAACAACCTCAGAAGATCGGGATCGGGTACACCTGACCTTAGCAGGGACCTCAACTTCGTCATCAGAGCTATCTGACGTGGGGCCGCTGACGTCACTGTCTTCTACGGGAAGATATTCTGAGCCTGAATCTGACAGATACGTGACCTCCTCTTCACTATCTGTCATGCTCAGAATCTCGTAGGCCTCTTTACTAGTGTACCTTCGACTTGCCATTTTGGGCTCTAAATTTAGGGGTTCACTAGTAAGATTCACAGGAAAAAAAAGCACCCGACTGTCGTCAGCAAATATATCAAACGCTACAAAAAAACTGTTAGCGGTCGCAGGGATCAGGACTGTCTCTGCGAACGCTGCAGTTATGTGTTTTGTGTTTGGTAAGTGACAGTGATCGATCGATACTGCACTTGGGTGGGCTGGGCTGGGCTGGGCTGGGCGGAGGGGCTAAACGCAGGTGCTAGCAGGTATCTGGGCTGATCCCGCTAACACTGCGTTTTTGGGAACCCTAAACCGCTGGGGACGCTAGTATAGATCTGATCAGATACTATACCACTAAGGGAGGTGTATGCTTTGCGCGTGGGTGTTAGCGTTACTGGCACTAACCTAACGCTGCCTGGGGCGACGCAGACCCTCTCTGGCGCTAAAACCTAATTGATCTCACCCGCCGGGCGATCAGGGGGTTAAACCTTTATTGGGTTATATACGGCGGGTGCCCTGATGCTATAAAAAGCAAACTAACCAACCAGCGTCACCCGTAACCTTTATATGGTGATCACTGGTGAAAGGGTTAACTAGGGGCAATCAGGGGGTTAAAACCTTTATTAGGTTAAATATGGGGTACCCGACGCTATATAAAAACCTGACGGGTTACCTAAATAACTAAATAACTAACTGGGTAACCAGTGTCACCAGTGACGCTTATACGGTGATCACTGGTGAAAGGGTTAACTCTAGGGGCAATCAGGGGGTTAAAATAATATATGGGGGTACCTGACGCTAATAAAAACCTGCGGCGAACCTAAAAATAATTAACTGGCTATCTAGGACACCACCGGCACTAAATACAGCGATCGAAAATACGATCGCTTAGTGACGCTGGCGTTAGGGGGTGAAAGGGTTACCTGGGGGGCGATCAAGGGGTTAAACCTTTATTAGGGGGGTTAGGGGGCTACCCTGGACCTAAAGGGGCCTAATCCTAACTGCCCTGCAACTTTTTACTATCACAGATGACACTAAAAGCAGTGATCAGTAAAATAAATGATCACTGCAATCAGTGACACTGTGATTGGGGGCTGGGGGGTGACCTGGGGGGTGATCTGGGGGTGACTGGGGGGTGAAATGTGTGCCTATGTGTACCTACGTGTCAGTGGACTGCTGGTGCACTAACCTGCTTCCTCTCTCCTCGGCGCCGATATCGAAAAGACCGCCGCGAGGGAGATGACATCACTTCCTACTGCCTGTGTTTACATCACATGGCAGAGGAAGCATTTTCATTGGCCGGGAGCGATCGCGAGGGGGTGGCCGAAATCGAATGGTCGCCCCCTCATCTCCGAACGCTCCCCAATGATTAACGGCCGCTCACTGTATAGAAGGGGGGTCCGATCGGACCCCCCAACTGTACAAAGGCGATCACGTATGCTCTACGTGATTGTGCCTGTCGGTGCCATTCTGCCGACGTATATATACAGTGAGCGGTCGTTAAGTGGTTAAATCCTCCAGGTGTGTGGTTCAGAGAGAGAAGTCAGTGAAGGTCCTCATGTTCTGGTATAGGACCCCTGAACTTATCCATACGTATGATCCCTCGATCTCAAAAAATTGTTGGCGTTGTAACAAAGAGGTGGGGTCACTGTTCCATATTTTCTGGCAATGTACTCTGATCCAGCCCTTCTGGCTGGATGTAATGAAGCTAGTACAGAAAGTGGTGGATGTTTCTCTGCCGCTTGACCCTCTGCACTACTTGCTGGGTCTTCCCTTTAAGGGTATCACTTAAAATGGGAATAGATTGATATCTTATATTCTTCTGGCTGCTAAGAGATTGATCCCCCTCTGCTGGCTATCTAACACCACTCCCCCTTGGTCCAGATTTCTACAACTTGTAGCTGAGATACGCAGGATGGAATATATGACGGCCTCTGTACACGATACAATATCCCAATTTGATAAGATCTGGGACCTATGGAATCATTCGGAATATGGAACGCCCCTTCTGGCTACTGAGTCGTGATCTACTTACCCCCCCCCTTCCTTCCCCTTCCTTTCCTGATATATCTGGTATGATATCTTTTAGATTAATGTCCTCACACTGGTATTACCTTAATTTTCATTGATTTTTGATTGTGACCTCTGTTATATATAATTCTCTTTTCTTTGTTGTACATATGAGTTTGTTTCTCAACTTCTTGTGCTACGCAGTTCACCCCTGTGTCCTGTATGTTTGGATGCTTCAGTTGAATTGTCTCTATCTATTTCGTGAATTTTGACATGTTTGAATTACTTTGTGATTATTGTCATTTCCTGAAAAACTTTTCAATAAAAATACAATAAAAAAAAAAACTACTCCGGCTATTCATGAATTGTCGGTCCCGGCAATACAGAGAAAAGTCATTGAAAAAAATTGCCATTTTTTTCAGTGACTTTTATCTGTATTGCCAGGACCCGACAATTCACTAATAGCATGAGTAGTTTTAAATGACTTTTTTTTTCCTTCAAAAATTACATTTTGTGCAGGGAACCAAAATGAAAAAAAAAAAATGTGTGGGGGTCCCCCCTAATTCCATATCAGGCCCTTCAGGTCTGGTATGGATATTAAGGGGGACCCCGTGTAATTTAAAAAAAATGGCGTGGGGTTCCCCCAAAAATACCATACCAGACCTGAATGGAATTTAAAGGGAACTCCGTGCCAAAATTAAAAAAAATGGTGTGGGGTTCCCCCAAAAATCCATACCAGACCCTTATCCGAGCATGCTAACTGGCAGGCCACAGGAAAAGAGGGGGGACAAGAGAGCGCCCCCCCCTTCCTAAACCGTACCAGGCCACATGCCCTCACGCCGTGACGTGCCAGAGGGGGCAGAGTTACCCATGACACCACAGGGAAGCCGCCGGAAACCCCCATTATGTCAGAATGGGGAGGGGTCACATCACGGGTGGCCCCGCCCTCAGGTATAAAAGAAATGTCACATGGCTCACGCGTCATTCGCCCGGGAGCCTTCTATGAAGGAGGCTGTATCGTTCGTAGCGGTGGGTAGCAGCGGGTAGCGCGGGTCCGGGTCAAGGATGTACATCGCTGAAATTTATTTTTTTATTTTTTATTAAATGACTTTTTCCAAGCTGTCTGTGTGTTTTTTTACCTTTTTTGACACTTTTTTGTGAAAATCTGGGGGTTCCCTTTGTTAAAGGGGCTTCCAGATTACGATAAGCCCCCCGCCCGCAGACCCCCACAACCACCGGGCAAGGGTTGTGGGGATGAGGCCCTTGTCCCCATCAACATGGAGATAAGGTGCTTTGAGGGGTCACATACCCCTCAAAGCACCCTCGCCATGTTGAGGGCATGTGGCATGGTACGGTTCAGGAGTGGGGGCGCTCTCTCGTCCCCCCTCTTTTCCTGAGGCCTGCCAGGTTGTGTGCTCGGATAAGGGTCTGGTATGAATTTTTGGGAGAACCCCATGCCATAATTTTTTTGGCGCAGAGTTCCCCTTAAAATCCATACCAGACCTGGAAAAAATAAGAGAATATAATTGTAAAGTGTGACAGCAGGAAGGTAAAGTCACCTGGTTGCATCCAGGGGGGTAGATATATTTCTCCCAGATTCAGGCTTTACGCCGACTTATACAACTAGGTGGAGAGTTGATGAAGCCCAGCTGAGGCTAGTGGGCTCATGGATGACTCATACCTCTAGGGAGAGGGCTGGGCGTCGTGCAGGCAGGGAGTTGATGAGACCAGCTGAAGCCTGTCAGTTCGTTTAAGGCCTCTATAAAAACTCCCAGATTCATTAGGTGTTGGCTCATGCCTGGACCCAGACCTGTGTGGACTGTCTAGGGAGAGTGAACCCCTGTGCGGTGAGGCAAAGCCTGTGTGGCTATTTGTTTGGACTTTTACTAAACCAGGGACTTAGGGACTAGGACAGCACCAGGCTGATCCCAGTTGTTAGTTTAGGAAACCTGCATGTTTAGTCAGAGGTCAAACTGACCAGGATTTATTTTGTTTATGTTTCTTTTTGGCTTTGCTGTGTTTTTGTCACTGTACATAGAGAAATAAACCGCACCTTTTGATTTTGAAAACCACAACCTCCGTCTGCTGGCCCTGTTTTTGTGTGGGGAGCCCAACCAGGGGGTCACACACACCCGCTACCGAGTTAACCCCCTCACAGTTGGTGGAGAACCAGTGGCAGTTTTTTTTAAGCCAGCATGGAGGAGATACTGAAACAGCTGGCTCTAGCAAATGCCAATCAACAGCAGACAAATGCAGGTTTGCAAAGGAGCCTTGCAGCCCAGCAGCAAGCTCATCAACAAGCCCAGCAGCAATCTGAGGCCCGCTTCATAGACCTGTTACAGAAGCAAGAGCAGAGACTACAACAAATGGAAGCAGTAATGCAGCAACGTCCGCAGACCAGTGAGGAAAGCCGTCCCACTAATACCGCGTCCTTTGGGGTGAGTCGTTTATTGACAAAAATGACTGGAGAGGATGATCCAGAGGTATTTTTGACCACATTTGAAAGGACTGCTGAAAGAGAAAAGTGGCCTGAGGAGCAGTGGGCTGGACTGGTGGCTCCTCTGTTAACTGGTGAATCGCAGAAGGCTTACTATGACCTAGAGCCTGACCAAGCAAAAGACTATGTGATGCTAAAAGCTGAAATATTGGCAAGGCTGGGTGTCACCCTGGCTGTCCGGGCTCAGCGTGTGCATAACTGGACTTTCCAGCTTGGAAAACCCCCCAGGTCTCAAATGTATGATCTCATTCACCTGAGCAGGAAGTGGCTACAGCCAGAGACTTTGTCCGCACCAGAGATTGTGGAACGTGTTGTAATGGATCGGTTTTTGAGAGCTCTTCCTACTGCCATCCAAAAGTGGGTAAGCCATGGAGACCCAGAGACGGCCGGTGGTCTTGTGGATCGTGTAGAGAAATACTTGGCTACAGAGAACCTGACGGCCTCTTCCAGAGACTCTCGGACTTTCCACCCTAAGACCAGACCATCCCCAGGGGCGGATAAGAGGATTCCAAGGGGTGAGGGTGGAGAGAGTGAGAGGGTGGGAGCTCTACCCAAAGTTTGGCGAGAACAGCCTGGGAAGTCAGGGGCTCAAGAGGCAGCCAAATGGATTGTTTGCTACCGCTGCCGGCAAGCGGGACATATTGCAGCAAATTGCCCGGTTGTGGAGGAACCCATGCAATGTGACTTTCTGATGGACAGACGTCAGTCGCTGTGTGCGACAGTCGCATGCACTGCCATTCGGGGAACTGAGAAACATTTATGCAAAATGTGTATTAATGGTAGAAATGTTGTGGTATTACTGGATTCAGGTAGCCTTGTGACCCTGATAAAGGCTGAATTAGTTAAAACAGAGGTCTCTGGGAATAGCAAGGTAGCTGTTATTTGTGTGCATGGGGACACCCGAGAGTATCCAGTGACTACAGTGTGTTTCGAGACCCCCAAAGGTACCCTCTCTCATCCAGTGGGGTTAGTATCTCAATTACCGCATGATGCCATTGTGGGAAGGGATTTTCCGAAGTTCTGGGAACTGTGGGATGATCCTGAGCCCCCCACTGGTGCCCCTATGTACCAGGAATGTGATAGCCAGAACTCCTCTGAGAGTGGTGAGGACTCTCCAGAATTTCCCTTGTCAGTATTGGCAGGGGAGACTCAAGAAACTGGAGAGGAGCCCACCTCCTCAGACGAA
Organism: Rana muscosa; assembly: GCA_029206835.1. NCBI lineage: Eukaryota > Metazoa > Chordata > Amphibia > Anura > Ranidae > Rana > Rana muscosa. The sequence continues at coordinate 1,239,896,462 of CM055122.1, read as the reverse complement.
AACCTACCGTCTGTGGAGTTTTCTGATCTGGAGGTTCACAGGGAAAATTTTGCCACAGAACAGTTAAAAGACCCTGCCCTAATAAAGGCACGGGAAAACGTAGTGGAAATAGATGGCGAGTTAGTGAACCCAGATAATACCTGCACTTACCCATACTTCAGCGTAGAGAAGGACCTACTGTATCGGGTGGCAAAAAGGGCAGAAGAAACCGTTGAGCAGCTTGTGGTGCCCAAACCTTACAGGAAGTTGGTGTTGGAGTTGGCCCATGGGCACATTCTTGGAGGTCATCTGGGGACAGAGAAAACCCGAGAGAGGGTATTACAGAGATTCTATTGGCCTGGGGTGATGAAGGACATAGAAAATTATTGTTCCTCCTGCCCTGTGTGTCAGAGGTCGGCCCCGATGCCACATTTCCGTAGCCCGCTGGTCCCTCTACCCATCATTGAGGTCCCGTTTGAGAGAATCGCAATGGATTTGGTAGGTCCTATAATCAAGTCCGCTAGGGGGCACCAGTACATATTGGTTATAATGGACTATGCCACCCGTTATCCAGAAGCGATCCCTCTCAGAAATACCTCGGCCAAAACCATAGCCAAAGAGCTATCTCTTGTTTTTAGCCGGGTGGGTATTTGTAAAGAACTGCTTACGGACCAAGGTACACCCTTTATGTCCCGGGTTATGAAAGAGCTGTGTAAATTGTTCAAAGTGACGCAATTGCGTACATCTGTGTATCACCCCCAAACCGATGGGCTGGTTGAAAGATTCAACAAAACCCTAAAACAAATGTTGAAGAAAGTGGTGGATAGAGATGGAAAGGATTGGGACTGTCTACTTCCTTATTTGATGTTTGCTATTAGGGAGGTGCCCCAATCCTCTACGGGATTCTCCCCCTTTGAGTTACTGTATGGGAGACACCCAAGAGGGCTGTTGGATATTGCCAAGGAAACTTGGGAAAGTGAGAGTTCTCCCCACAGGAGTGTGATTGAGCATGTCGCCCTGATGCAAGATCGAATTGCACAGGTAATGCCCATTGTGAAGGAACATGTGGCCCAAGCGCAGTTGGCACAGCAGAGAGTGTACAACCGTGGAGCAAAGACCCGTACCTTTTCCCCGGGGGATAGGATATTGGTACTTGTCCCTACGGTTGAAAGTAAATTCCTTGCCAAATGGCAAGGCCCCTACGAGATAATGGAAAAAGTGAGCGAAGTGAATTACAAGGTCAGACAACCAGGAAGGCGAAAGCCCGAACAGATATATCACGTTAATCTGTTGAAAGCCTGGAGGGATAGAGAGTCCCTAGTCGCAGAAACTTGGTCACCAGCTCAAACTGGTTGCGTGATTCCGGAGGTTGGAATAGCAGCCACCTTGTCACAACCCCAACAACAGGAGGTTAAGGAGTTTGTGCTTCGCAACAAGGAGGTGTTCTCTGAGCTGCCGGGACAAACATCTGGGGTAGAGCATGATATTATTACCCCGCCCGGTGAAAGGGTGAAGTTAAAACCCTATCGGATCCCAGAGGCCCGACGGGAGGCAATACGGGAGGAAGTACAGAAAATGCTGAACTTAGGGGTGATAGAGGAGTCCCAAAGTGATTGGTCTAGTCCCATTGTGTTGGTGCCTAAACCGGATGGGAGCTGGCGATTTTGTAACGATTTTCATCAGTTGAACAAAGTTACAAAATTTGACACCTACCCCATGCCACGTATAGATGAGTTGATCGACCGGCTGGGAACAGCCCGATACATGACGACTCTTGACCTCACAAAAGGGTATTGGCAAATTCCCCTGGCCAAGTCGGCCAAAGAGAAAACCGCATTTGTAACCCCAGACGGGGCGTTCCAATATAAGAGAATGCCGTTCGGGTTACAGAATGCGCCGGCCACATTCCAGCGGAAAATGGACCAGATACTGAGGCCCCATCGGAAGTATGCTGCGGCTTACCTGGATGACGTAATTGTCCATAGCACAGATTGGGCCTCACATCTGCCAAAAGTGCAAGCAGTCCTAGACTCTATCCGGGAAGCGGGGTTTACGGCTAACCCCAAGAAGTGTACCATTGGGCAGGAGGAGGCCAAATATCTTGGGTACACCATTGGCAGGGGAGTGATAAAACCCCAACTCAACAAAGTCGAGGCCATCCAGAGTTGGCCACGTCCCAACAGCAAGAAGCAGGTACGGGCCTTTCTGGGAATCGCGGGTTATTATCGGCGCTTCATTCCCCACTTTGCTTCTAAGGCTGTGCCCCTAACCAACCTGACGAAAGGGAAAGGGTCGGTCATGATTAAATGGACCCCCGAGGCTGAGGCAGCATTCCAATTCTTGAAACAAGCCTTATGTAGCCAGCCAGTGTTGTACTCACCCGACTTCTCTAAAGACTTTGTCGTACAAAGTGATGCGTCAGATGTGGGGTTAGGAGCAGTATTGTCCCAGGTCTGGAACGGGGAAGAGCACCCAGTCATTTACCTCAGCAGGAAGTTGAAGTCCCATGAGGTAAATTACGCCACGGTTGAAAAGGAGTGTTTAGCGGTGAAGTGGGCTCTAGATTCCCTTCGGTACTATCTGCTAGGTAGGCACTTTGACATGGTTACGGATCACGCTCCATTAAAGTGGATGGCTCAAAACAAGGAGACAAATAGAAGAGTGAATAGGTGGTTCCTGGCCCTACAGGAATTCAACTTCACAGTAAAGCATCGCCCTGGCGTTCAAATGGGGAATGTGGATGCTTTGTCTCGAGTACATGAATGCCTGATTGCTGGTGTTCCAACCCCAAGGTTAAAACAAGAGGGGGGGTATGTGACAGCAGGAAGGTAAAGTCACCTGGTTGCATCCAGGGGGGTAGATATATTTCTCCCAGATTCAGGCTTTACGCCGACTTATACAACTAGGTGGAGAGTTGATGAAGCCCAGCTGAGGCTAGTGGGCTCATGGATGACTCATACCTCTAGGGAGAGGGCTGGGCGTCGTGCAGGCAGGGAGTTGATGAGACCAGCTGAAGCCTGTCAGTTCGTTTAAGGCCTCTATAAAAACTCCCAGATTCATTAGGTGTTGGCTCATGCCTGGACCCAGACCTGTGTGGACTGTCTAGGGAGAGTGAACCCCTGTGCGGTGAGGCAAAGCCTGTGTGGCTATTTGTTTGGACTTTTACTAAACCAGGGACTTAGGGACTAGGACAGCACCAGGCTGATCCCAGTTGTTAGTTTAGGAAACCTGCATGTTTAGTCAGAGGTCAAACTGACCAGGATTTATTTTGTTTATGTTTCTTTTTGGCTTTGCTGTGTTTTTGTCACTGTACATAGAGAAATAAACCGCACCTTTTGATTTTGAAAACCACAACCTCCGTCTGCTGGCCCTGTTTTTGTGTGGGGAGCCCAACCAGGGGGTCACACACACCCGCTACCGAGTTAACCCCCTCACAAAAGGTTTACATATTCTTAAACACATTTGTGTAAATTGATGATACATTTGTCCCATTTTTCTGTTGAGAATGAGATATCACATTCTTACTCCCATTTGTGCATATAGGAAGCTTTATCCTGCCTATCAGTGTTTACCAGATTTAAATATATCTCAGATATCAATCCTGTGCCTCTAGATGATTTCAAACAAGTTTTCATAAAAAAGTGTGTGATTTTGTTTCTGTTGTTTGAAAGTATGAGTTGTAAAAGTGTCTTATTTGGAGGAATTTCCTGAGTTCGTTATTGGGAATCTGATATTTGGTTTTTAGTGACGAGAAGGTGAAATTAGTGTTTTCTATAAATTCTGTGAGGGAAGTCAGCATTTGTCAATCCACCATGTGAATTCACCCGTTCCCTGGTGGTTTGGTAAAAATTTAGGATCTCTGATGAAAGAGGCATGTGGGGGAGTGGTAGAGACAAGTTAAAAAATGTTATTGTGTAATCTCCAAAGTTGATATGATTGTGAGTAGGGATGATCCGAACACCCCCCGGTTTGGTTCACACCAGAACCTGTGAACAGACCTAAAGTTCACCGAACTTTAGAACCCTATTAAATACAATGGAATCGAATGTTCAAAATCAAAAGTGCTAATTATCAAGGCTAATATGCAAGTTATTGTCCTAAAAAGGGTTTGGGGACCCGGGTCCTGCCCCAGGGAACATGTATCAATGCAAAAAAAGTTTGAAAAAATACTGTATTTTCGGGAGCAGTGATTTTAATAATGCTTAAAGTAAAACAATAAAAGTGAAATATTCCTTTAAATTTCATACCTGGGGGGGTGTATAGTATGCCTGTAAAGCAGCGCTTGCTTCCTGTGCTTAGAACTTTCCCTGCACAAAGCATCATTTCTGAAGGAAAAAAAGTGATAAAAGGCTATAATGAATTGTCGGCTCCCGGCAATACAGAGAAAAGTCATTGATAAAAAAAAATTAAAAAAATGTGTGGGGGTCCCCCCAAATTCAACTACCAGGCCCTTCAGGTCTGGTATGGATATTAAGGGGAACCCTGCATCAAATAAAAAAAATTACTTGGGGGTTCCCCCCAAATATCCATACCAGACCCTTCAGGTCTGGTATGGATTTTAAGGGGAACTCCACGCCAAATGAAAAAAAAAATGGCGTGGAGTTCCCCCCAAAAATTCATACTAGACCCTTTATCCGAGCACGCAACCTGGCAGGCCACAGGAAAAGAGGGGGGACAAGAGAGCGCCCCCCCTCCTGAACCGTACCAGACCACATGCCCTCAACATGGGGAGGATGCTTTGGGGGTCTGTGACCCCTCAAAGCTCCATGCCCCGATGTTGATGGGGACAAGGACCTCATCCCCACAACCCTTGCCCGGTGGTTGTGGGGGTCTGCGGGCGGGGGGCTTATCAGAATCTGGAAGACCCCTTTAACAAAGGAGACCCCCAGATCCCGGGCCCCTCCTATGTGAATTGGTAAGGGGTAAGTCCTTTATAAAAAAAAAACATTCCAGCGATGTAATCCAGTCTGTCCAGCGTTGTTGACACCACCAATTTTGGAAGTGAGTTCCACATCCTTATCGCCTTAACAGTGAAAAGCACCTACGCAGCTTCCAGCTTTCCCCGCTTGCCGGGGAATAGCCAATGACGTAGGCGGTATCCTGCCTACGTCATTGGCTATTCCACACAAGCGGGGAAAGCCGGGGCTTACCCCTATGTCCTGACGGGTGACCCCGCCCCCTCGTACGTCAGACCCCGCCTACGTCATTGGCTGAGCGGACCTGTTGGGGAAAGTGATTTGATTCCTCTGCAGTGTAATAAATGAATAGACCCGCTCCTTCTCACGTTCCCCATCAGGTCCGCTCAGCCAATGACGTAGGGGGGGCGGGGTCACCTTCACTGGGTGTAAGGCTGAGCGGACCTGATGGGGAATGTGAGAAGGGGCGGGTCTATTCATTTATTACACTGCGGAGGAATCAAATCATGTTCCCCATCAGGTCCGCTCAGCCAATGACGTAGGCGGGGTCTGGCGTACGAGAGGGCAGGGTCACCCATCAGATCATAGGGGTAAGCCTTGGCTTTCCCCGCTTGTGGTGATCCCGCCTATGTCATTGGCTATTCCCCGGCAAACAGGGAAAGCTGGGGCTTACCCTATGATGTGACGGGTGACCCCTCCCCCTCATACGTCATGGGGGTTTCGTGTGGAGTGGAGACTGGAGGAGACTGCAGTGCTGGACATCGAATCACCACGGGACATAGAGAACAACGCTGGACAGACTGTATTACATCGCTGGAATAGTTTTTTTTTTTTTTTTAAATAAAGGACTTTCCCAACTGTGTCTGTGTATATCCATACCAGACCTGAAGGGCCTAATCATTGAATTTGGGGAGGACCCCCACACTTTTTTTTTTTTTATCAATGACTTTCAATGACTGTTCTCTGTATTGCCGGGAGCCGACAATTCATTATAGCCGCGAGTGCTTTTAAATGACTTTTTTTCCTTCAGAAATTACACTTTGTGCAGGGACAGTTCTAAGCACGGGAAACATGCGCTACTTTACAGGCATACTATACACACACCCTAGGTACGAAATTTAAAGGAATATTTCACTTTTATTGTTTCACTTTAAGCATTATTAAAATCACTGCTCCTGAAAAAACGGACGTTTTTAAAACTTTTTTTTGCATTGATACATGTCCCCTGGGGCAAGACCCGGGTCCCCAAACACTTTTTATGACAATAACTTGCATATAAGCCTTTAAAATTAGCACTTTAGATTTCTCCCATAGACTTTTACAGGGTGTTCCGCGGCTTTTCGAATTTGCAGCGAACACCCCAAATTGTTCGCTGTTCGGCGAACGGGCGAACAGGCAATGTTCAAGTCGAACATGAGTTTGATTCGAACTCGAAGCTCATCTCTAAGACTAATTGATTAACCACTTAAGCCCCGGACCATTTTGTAGCTAAAGGACTGCGTCGCTTTAACTGACTATTGCGCTCCCAAACAAAATTGGCGTCCTTTTTTTCCCAAAAATAGAGATTTTTTTTGGTGGTATTTGATCACCTCTGCAGTTTTTATTTTTTGCGCTATAAACAAAAACAAAGCGACAATTTTGAAAAAAATTCAATATTTTGTACTATTTGCTATAATAAATATCCCCAAAAAATATATAAAAAAAAAAAAATCAGTTTAGGCCGATACGTATTCTTCTACATAATTTTGGTAAAAAAAAATCGCAATAAGCGTTTATTGATTGGTTTGCGCAAAAGTTATAGCGTCTACAAAATAGGGGATAGTTTTATGGAATTTTTATTAATATTATTTTTTTACTAGTAATGGCGGCGATCAGCTATTTTTATCGTGACTGCGACATTATGGCGGACACATCGGACACTTTTGACACTATTTTGGGACCATTGTAATTTTTACAGCGATCAGTGCTATAAAAATGCACTGATTACTGTGAAAATGACACTGGCAGTGAAGGGGTTAACCTGTAGGGGCGATGAAGAGGTTAAGTGTGACCTAATGTGTGATTCTTACTGTGTGGGGGCGTGGCTTTGCGTGTGACGTCACTGATCGTCGTTCCCTATGACAGGGAACAGGCGATCAGTGACAGTCTCACTAGGAAGCACGGGAAGAGGTTTGTTTACAGTTACCTCTCCCCGTTCTTCAGCTCTGTGACCCGATTGCGGGACACCGGTGGCGATCGGGCCCGCGGCTCCCGCGGGCGCGGTCACGGAGCTCAGGACCGGGTCCGGTGCGTGCAGCCGGTGGCGACCCACGGCTGGGCATCTTAGAGAGGACGTACCTGTATGTGCTTGTGCCCAGCCGTGCAATTCTGCTGACGTATATGTACAAGCGGCGGTCCTTAAGTGGTTAAGGATATCCAAGATATAGATTGAGATCTTGTTGTAGTCCAAATCCTCAACTTTTTTGTGATTTGTATAACACTGTTTTAGATAGACGTTTATGAGTATCTAACCAAATAAACTTGTTAATATCTTACACCCCTTTCACACTGGGGCACTTTGCAGGCGCTATGACGCTAAAAATAGCGCCTGCAAAGCGCCCTGAAACAGCCGCTACTGTCTCTCCTGTGTGAAAGCCTGAGGGGCTTTCACACTGGAGCGGTGCGCTAGCAGGACAGTAAAAAAAGTCCTGCTAGCAGCATCTTTGGAGCGGTGAAGGAGCTGTGTGTTTACCGCTCCTCCATCGCTCCTGCCCATTGAAATCAATGGACACCGCAGCTATACCGCCGGCAAAGCGCCTCTGCAGAGGTGCTTTGTGGTGGTTTTAACCCTTTTTCGGCCGCTAGCGGGGGGTAAAAGCACCCCGCTAGCGGCCAAATAGCGGCCAAATTGACGGTAAAGCGCCGCTAAAAATAGTGGCGCTTTACCGCCGACACACCCACCGCCCCAGTGTGAAAGGGGCCTAACTGGAATTCAGTAATCATTATCTTATTAAGTCTAATAGGGAGTGCTCTAAATAAATATAATAACTTTCGTAGAATTGTCATTTTACATTGCTGTTATTCTGCCTAAAAGTGATATATTGAAAGACTTCCAGAGTTTAAGCAACATTTTGAATTATTTGCAACATAGGTAGGTAGTTTTTGGAAAGTAAATTATTAATGTCTGGGGTGAGATGGATGCCTAGATAAGGGAGACTCCATTGACCAAGTGAAATTGAATGAGGTGCGAATGGTATCTAATTGAGAAGGGTGTATGTTTATTGGCATACCTATAGATTTTCACACATTCACTGACAAACCTGAAAGTGATGAGAATGTATTGTATGTAAAAGATTTGGCAATGCTATATTGGGTTGTGTAAGTAATAATATCATATCGTCTGCATACATACTCAATTTACTGTATATGTATTATTGTTTGACGTATAACATTTGATGTCTGGGTATAGTAATATTGCTATGGCCAAGGGTTCGATAGCTAGTGCGAATAATAAAGGAGAAAGGTGACATCCCTGACGTGTGCCCCTACCCATCTTAAAGTGCATGGATGGCATGGGTGAATTCTCCTTTAAATCCATATATTTGTAACACTATATCAAGGTAATTCTATGATACACTGTCAAAAGCCTTGTTAATATCCAGACTTAATAACAAAACTGATTGTAATTAAATATTTGATTAAATATATTATCCATGATCTGTCTGCCTGGGATGAATCCAGATGGGTAAGGGGATATCAAAGAGGGGATTATTGATGCTATTTTATTGGCTAAATATCTTAAGGTCATTGTTTATTACTGAAATTGGTCTGTAGTTTTGGGGTAATGTATGGTCTTTATTTGGTTTCGGAATTAAGAACATGTTAGCAAGTAACATCTCCTCTGGGAATTGATCTTTTAAAATGTTGTTGTACAATTTTGTTAAATTTGGGATAAGAAGTTGGTGAAACTGTTTGTAATAGAAGGAGGAGAACCCATCTGGACCGGGGGCTGAACCTCTTTTAAGAGATCCTTCTGCATACTTTTAACTACCTGAGCAGCAACCAAGCAACATTCTTAATTTCTCATCAACAAACAACAAACCGTGTCAGCACTTACATGGTGATCACATGTCTTTGTTAGAAATCATATTGACACTAGATATTTCCTGTCCTAAATCAATCATTGTTAAGGTTTACATATTAGCAAAATAAAAGAAGTAAATGATGAAGCATAACCATTGGAGAAATAATTCAAGAATATTCACTGTTAATTTTTTTAACATAACCTGGTGTTATGTTTTGTAGAAACAAATTTATAGCAGCATTTGAGAAAGTGTTCTTCTACATTTGAGCACTTTTGGGCAGTTTTCATTAAAAAATACGGTTTAGAAGAAGAATTCATTAATGCCTTAGAATTCATTATCTCTGCTCAAGCATTAAAAATGGAAACATTAACATTTATTTATTTGCCCAGAAATAATTTTAATGAGAACAGATTGCAAATAGATATGTTTCCATGCCAATGTATCAACTGCTAGTTTTTTTTTTTATTCAGTTTGCATTTCTAGTTTAAGCTATTTTATTTTGTGCTAGATCATCATCTAAGATCATTTTTAAAACAAACATAAAACATTTAGTGAAAGGAACTAAAAGCAGAACTTTAGTGCAAAAATCAGCCTTATGTGGGTCCTTATACTCATACAAATGATTTTGGTACACATGACTACATATATCAGCCATAATGGCTGTTGGACTTTACGTGTGGCTTTTACCCCACTCTTTAAGGGATCCTTGCACCACGCGCCCCACCAGAGATTCCATTTGCTAGAAATCACCATCCCCTTTTCCAACCGCATGGGCTTAGCAAAGCTCACACAGATACTTGCCCTCTGGGACCTGAGTCTCACATCCCCAGCAGGCTCCCCTCTTCGGAGCGACTGACATGGCGGTGGGTGCAGTGCGTAAAGGAGGATTCAGAGCTTCTGCTATGAAGTCTGGACCTTGACGGTGACCTATGACGATTACATCTGGAAGAAGAATGTTGTGACCTAATGAAGTCTATATCATCTGGTGCTGTGTATTGTCAATCCGACCTAGAAGGACTCACAAAAAGCATAGGGTAGAAAGGAAAGGTTTAAAAAACAAAAAAAAGCTCCCAGGTCAGCAAGGAAAGTAAAGGGTTAAACACACCCTCTCATACCTGTTACACAAGTGCCACAAGAGGGGGGGTGGGCAGTGATACATCCACAGTGTGAAATTGCACATACAGACAACCTGCAAGGTGATAGAATCAGAATCACACAGATGCAGCATACAAGGGTGTTAATGGAGAGCATATACCTGTGATGCTTGCACTCAGCATTTTGGGAAACTGCTGCAAGCTGCCCACAGAGAAATCAGAAATATCAACAGCTGATTGAATTTCTCCACTGAAATGAGGCCACCGCTGCCCACAGCGCACATGCACTGAGTCCCTGGCCAGGAGTAACGCAGGGACGCCAGGCAGGGAAGAGAGAGCAGCGGCTTGGAACGCAAATGTGCTCTGGTCAGGGAAGAAAAACAGACAAACACACAAAACTGCTACCATGGAATATGTAATATAAAAGTATACATCACCGCACATGGCCTCCCCCACGACTACGCCTAGATACAGAAGATGCTTCTGCAAGGCCCCAGGGTGTTTACGGCCTCCCGCTAATAGCTGGGACGTTTGGCTGTACTGCTGCTTTGCCTGTCAATGGGCAGGCTTAAGCTCTTCATGGCACCACATGCATCACCATTCTCCACCCCGCTAATAGCTGGGGACTGCTGGAGACTCCACATACCACTGCATCCATCGCCCTTCTCCATTCCCCTAATAACTGGGGACTTCTGAAGACTCCACACAGCACTGCATCAATAGCCCGCCCCTTCTCCACCCCACTAATAGCTGGGGACTGCTGGAGATTCCAGACGTCTTCTGAGGCACAGCATGCTGAACAACCAGGCCTCGATCGTGGACACTTTATCCAAGGTAAGACCATTCTGGTCCTTAGGAGGACAAAAAAGGAATGCGGCCTCTGGCTCAGAGCAAAGATTTATGGGAGTGGGGCTTCAGAAACAATGCCCTGAACCCAAAGGAAAGTAAATATCTCAATCCCACTTCATGTAGAATACATTGCCTAAAATTCACAAGAATGCGGAAGTACCACCAGCACGCCCAATTGTGAATGGTATAGGGTCTGTCACTGCGAGGCTTGGGGAATACCTCGACAGGTTTCTCCAACCAAGTGTTAAAATCACAAAGGCATACCTTAAAGACACCACGGACCTTCTGCGACTGCTGGATGAGGTTAAGCTGAATCCAGCTGCCACGACCTATCTAGTTGCCGCGGATGTGTGTTCATTATACAACATCATACAGCATGATGATGCTTTGTTGGCACTAAACTGGGCTTTGAGTAAGCGTGAGGACATACCCCATATACAGAAAGGTTTTCTGGGTAAAGTTTTGGATTTTTGTATGGCCCATAATTACTTTTGGTTTTGTGGTCAATTTTTCTCCCAGCAGATTGGTGTCGCAATGGGAGCGAAATTTGCTCCCAGCCTCGCCAATCTCTTAATGGCAGAATGGGAGGATAGACATGTTTTTAATCAACATAGACCAGAACTAAAACTCTATCGCAGGTTCATTGATGACCTCCTGTTTATATGGGAGGGGTCAAGGGAGTCTGTGATGGAATTTGTTAAACATTTGAATAATAATACAAACAACATCATATTGGACCATATTATCAGTGAGGAGAAGGTTAATTTTTTGGACTTAACCATTATGAAAACTGGTGCTGAGTTGAGTACAAAAGTATACTTTAAACCCACTGATAGGAACAGCTACCTGCCCATTGGTAGTGGACATCATCCTTCTTGGATCAGGAATATTCCCAAGGGACAGATGTTAAGAGTTTGTCGCAATTGTACCACAACGACAGACTATTTCGCACAGGCCAGCACACTTGGGGACAAATTTGTACAGAAGGGGTATAGGGAGGAAGTGATAAGTAACACTATCACTGAAATAGCAAATATACCTAGGGACAGTGTTTAAAGAAGAAGGGAGATATTATAAGAAATGATCAGCACCAATGGGGATTCATCTCCAGTTTTCATTTCCAGTACAAGGAGATAGAAAACATCTTTAGTAAATACTGGTATATTCTGTGTAGGGATAGACACTTAGGTAGCACCCTACCAGATAAACCGAAGTTCATCTATAGAAGAGCTCCAAATTTTGTTGACCATGTGGTACAGAAAATTCTGGACCCCCCTGGTCAACATGATTTGAGGATAGACCTAAAAGGCTTTTTTTCATGCTGAAAATGTATCAGCTGTAGGACAGTTAGAGTAAGTAATATGGGTACTACCAGTATTACTAATCTGGATCATAAAACATTTGAGATAGATCACTTCTAGGGTTGAGCGGACCCGAACTGTAAAGTTCGGGTCCGTACCGAACTTTTGGGTTTTGGGGTCCCGGACCCGAACCCGAACAATTGACTGTATGTTGGGGTCCGGTGTTCGGCAATATGCATGTAAAGTCGCGCTTGTTTCCCGTGCTTAGAACTTTCCCTGCACAAAGTGTCATTTCTGAAGGAAAAAAAGTCATTTAAAACTCACTCGCGGCTATAATGAATTGTTGGCTCCCGGCAATACACAGAAAAGACATTGATAAAAAAAATAAAAAAGCGCGGGGGTTCCCCCAAATTCAATTACCAGTCCCTTCAGGTCTGGTATGGATATTAAGGGGAACCCTGCCGCAAATTTTAAAAAAAAAAGCTTGCGGTTCCCTCAAATATCCATACCAGGCCCTTCAGGTCTGGTATGGAATTTAAGGGGAACTCCACCCCAAATGTAAAAAAAAAAATTGCGTGTAATACCCCCAAAAATCCAGACCAGACCCTTTGTTCGAGCACGCAACCTGGCAGGCCGCAGGAAAAGCGGGGGGGACGAGAGAGCACCCCCCTCCTGAACCGTACCAGGCCACATGCCCTCAACATGGGGAAGATGTCCCCATGTTGATAGGGACAAGGGCCTCATCCCCACAACCCTTGCCCGGTGGTTGTGGGGGTCTGCGGGCGGGGGGCTTATCGGAATCTGGAAGACCCCTAACAAAGGGGACCCCCAGATCCCGCCCCCCCTATGTGAATTGGTAATGGGGTACATTGTACCCCTACCATTTCACAAAGAAAGTGTAAAAAATTGTAAAAAAAAAATACACAGACACCATTGGGAAAGTCCTTTATTAAAAATAAAAAATATAAAATACTCGGCAGTGTATTAAATGAATAGACCCGCCCCTTCTAAAGTTCCCCATCAGGTCCGCTCAGCCAATGACGTAGTGTAAGGCTGAGGACCTGATGCGGAACGTGAGAAGGGGCGGGTCTATTCATGTATTATACTGCGGAGGAAGTTCCCCATCAGGTCCACTCATCCAATGACGTAGGCGGGGTCTGACATACGAGGGGGCGGACCTGATGGGGAACTTCCTCCACAGTTTAATACATGAATAGACTCGCCCCTTCTCACGTTCCGCATCAGGTCCTCAGCCTTACACCTACGTCATTGGCTGAGCGGACCTGATGGGGAACTTCAGAAGGGGCGGGTCTATTCATTTATTACTAATAAATTAATACACCCGCCCCTCCTAAAGTTCCCCATCAGGTCCGCTCAGCCAATGACATAGGTGTAAGCCTGAGGACCTGATGCGGAACGTGAGAAGGGGCGGGTCTATTCATGTATTATACTGTGGAGGAAGTTCCCCATTAGGTCTGCCCCCGCCTACGTCATTGGATGAGCGGACCTGATGGGGAACTTCCTCCAGTATAATAAATTAATAGACCCGCCCCTTCTCACGTTCCGCATCAGGTCCTCAGCCTTACACTATATCATTGGCTGAGCGGACCTGATGGGTAACTTTAGAAGGTGCGGGTCTATTCATTTAATACACTGCTGAGGAAGTTCCCCATCAGGTCCGCTCAGACTCAGCCAATGACATTTCGTCTGGACAGCGCTGGACATCGGGATCGCCGCGGAACGCTGGATTTCATCGCTGGAATGTTTTTAATTTTTTTTATTTTTAATAAAGGACTTTCCCAATGGTGTCTGTGTATTTTTTTTTACAATTTTTTACACTTTGTGAAATGGTAGGGGTGCAATGTACCCCATTACCAATTCACATAGGGGGGGTGGGATCTGGAGGTCCCCTTTGTTAAAGGGGTCTTCCAGATTCCGATAATCCCCCCGCCCGCAGACCCCCACAACGACCGGGCAAGGGTTGTGGGGATGGGGCCCTTGTCCCCATCAACATGGGGACATCCTCCCCATCTTGAGGGCATGTGGCCTGGTACGGTTCAGGAGGGGGGGCGCTCTCTCGTCCCCCCCTCCTGCGGCCTGCCAGGTTGCGTGCTCGGATAAGGGTCTGGTGTGGATTTTTAGGGGGACTCCACACCATTTTTTTAAAATTTGGGGTGGAGTTCCCCTTAAAATCCAGACCAGACTTGAAGGGCCTGGTATGGATATTTGGGGGAACCGCACGCATTTTTTTTTTTAATTTGCGGCAGGGTTCCCCTTAATATCCAGACCAGACCTGAAGGGCCTGGTAATTGAATTTGGGGGAACCCCCACGCTTTTTTTTTTTTTTTTTTTTATCAATGACTGTTCTATGTATTGCCGGGAGCCGACAATTCATTATAGCCGCGAGTGAGTTTTAAATGACTTTTTTTCCTTCAGAAATGACACTTTGTGCAGGGACAGTTCTAAGCACGGGAAACAAGCGCAAATAGTCCTCAGAAGTTCGGGTCCCCATTAACTTCAATGGGGTTCGGGTTCGGGGTCAAGTTCGGGTCAAGTTCGGTCCCGAACTCAACCTTTTTTCCGAAGTTCGAACCCGAACATCCAGGTGTCCGCTCAACTCTAATCACTTCATTACTTGCAACTCTTCCTATGTTGTGTACCTGCTATGGTGTCCATGCGGGTTATACTATGTGGGCAGAACGAAACGCCTTTTAAAAATCAGAATATCTGAACACTTGGCTAATATCAGAAAAGGCTTTAAACATCATAGCGTGTCCTTGCATTTTAAGGAAAAGCATGACCAGGATCCATTGGTTCTCCAATTTTGTGGAATCGATTGTACCTTCCCAGCATGGAGAAGGTCCAATCGTGTGAGAGAACTATCGCAGAGGGAAACAAAATGGATTTTCCTTCTCAAGAACCTTCACCCGAGAGGGTTAAACATTGAACTAGATCTGAATTGCTTCATTAATAATTTTTAAAACATTAATTAGGAGAATTCATTATATCTAGCTTGGACCTTGTATACTTATGAGGTCATTACTTACTGCCATTTATGTCCCTGTATGATTTCAGCATATTAGTAGATTCATTATGTATTTTAATATATTAGCGTTTATATTGTTTTAAATTTTTATATATAGTTGTACTCCAGCCATTCACAATGTTTATTTAAATTTACCAATGATTTTATAGCATTAACGGGTACGTGTATCTGTATTTATGCAATAGCGTGTTTATTTTGCAATCATTAGCATATTGTATTCATGTGTACATCATTACAATGTTTGAATATAACCCAGTGCTCTAATGATCATTGCAGACGGGGTCAGAGCCGATGATTTGCGGTCATGGAGACACGAAAAGCTTGATAGCGCAGCAGGGGTTAACTCACTATAATCTATAAAGGTGATGCTGCTACGCCATGCAGCCAATCCCAATGATTAAGTCCTAGTGATGAAACATGTCTGGGCGTTGTCTGCACGGCAAACACCTGTGACTCTTGACATTCCATACCACCGGCTGTTAAAGTTTATACGGGATAGAGAAGCGAGTGAGTGAGTGGAGGGTGAGATCTGAAAGCTGTTTTTTGGGTCCGCCGTGACCGCAATTCACCGCACACCGCTGCACAGTCTTTACCCTATGTGCTTGTTCCTTTGTATGATTTTGGAGTCCCGTTTTTACTTCGAAGTGATGTAAGTGCAATGGTTGAAGGGTGTTTCTTTGCTGTTTTTAAATAAATAGATTTTACATACTTCACCATTGGAAGCACTTTTCATTTTACATGTGGAAACCATGATTGGATGAGCACCGTTGGATTAAATCTGTTAACCCTGGTGGGTTCACTAAGCTTTATTGCTGAGCATGAGAGTGTGAGGCATATATTTTTGGTGAGTTTATTTCTAATGGGAGAGGAATCACAAACGGTGTGGTGGAAGATTTAATTTAAGTTCATTCAAAGAAGATTTTTATTCAATCACTTGGATATACACAATCACTAATGGACTTGAGTTTCTGATATATTTGTTTATATTGGAACATCTCTGGATAGACTTTTTAAGCATCTTAATATTGAAATTTTTTGTGTATTTTTGCACATCACCTATTTGAGTTCACATTCACGTGATGTTATAGAGTATTGTTTATATTTTTTATGAACAAATGCTACTATTTATTCATCTAAATATCACATCAAATAGCTGGGGACTGCTGGAGATTCCAGACGTCTTCTGAGGCATATCATGCTGAACAACCAGGCCTCGATCGTGGACAATTTATCCAAGGTAAGACCATTCTGGTCCTTAGGAGGACAAAAAAGGAATAAGGCCTCTGGCTCAGAGCAAAGATTTATGGGAGTGGGGTCCTATAGGGGAGGAGTGGAGGTGAAGTTAACCCATACGTGTGCTGCCATGGAGTCTGTCAGGAAACAATATTTTGCTGGCTTTTTTCTATGACATAATGCACTGTAATTTTGATGTTTTTGATTAAAAGTTGTCTGTTCTTCAAAATGCAGCCTAGTACATGTGCTTGAATACTGTGCATAGTGTCACTATAATATTTGGTGTTCCTTATACTTTAATGTTGATAAAACCTGGCTGTTGTCTTTCTGATTCAGAATGCCTACTGAAGGTTCCTAATTATCTATGGAGTCTATGTGGCTGGATTTTATATGTGAAATAAAATTAAAATAAAAAGGAAATACACTTTAATGTTGAATTTTGGATAAAAGGCTTACTGTTGTCTCTGATAAAAATGTAGCCTACCAACAATGCCTAAATACTGTCTATCGAATCAGTTCAATATCAAATTGAAAACCGGTATTTGGTGTGTCCTTCTAAAAATGTGGCTTAGCCTAAGTATTTAAATACTTTCTATGTGGTCTGTATAATTTTACTTTCTTTTTCTGTGCAAATTAAATACTTGTGGATTTGGGCTGAAAAGCTTAATGCTGTCATTTTGGAAATCCAGCCTACAACAAAATATTTAAATACTGTTTATAGAGTCTGCACAACATGTCTTCATTTTATTCTGTGAAATATACATACTTTATTATGGATTTTTGGTCTGCCAAGCTGCATTACAATACTGTTTATGGAGTCTGTACAATAGTCCTTACTTTTTTTTTAAATATATCCATTTTACTGTGGCTTTGTGGGCTGAAAATCTGCATGCAGTGTGTCATTTTGAAAAAATGTGTCCAACAAAGTATTAAAATACTGTTTATGGAGTGTGTACAATATTCTTATTTATTTTATTGTGGCTTTGTGGGCTAAATTTTTAAAAATGTGGCCTACATTAAAGTGTTTAAATACTGTTTATGGAGTCTGTAAAATGCTCCTTCCTTTTTATACTGTATATGTATAATTTTTTGAGTGAAAAACTACATACCACAGGCCATTTTGAAAATGTGGCCTAGAAAATGTTTAATCCTTTCACTGCCAGAGTGAATTTTTATGGCACATGATATTAACCACTTCAGTACCAGACACTTATACCCCTTCCTGCCCAGGCCTATTTTTAGCTTTCAGCATTGTCACAGTTTGAATGCCAAATTACGCAGTCATGCAACTGTACCAAAATGAAATTTTTATAATTTTTTGAGACAGATATAGATTTTTATGTTTTGCTAAATAAAGGTAAAATGAAGATTAAAACAAAAAGTATTTTTCTTTGTTTCTGTTATAAAATTTAGCAAATTAGTAATTTTACTTCAGAAATTTAGTCCAAAATGTATACTGCTACATTTCTTTGGTAAAAATAACCCAAAAAGCCATAGAGGTTGATTTATTAAAACTGGAGAGTGCAAAATCTGGTGCAGCTCAGCATAGAGTCTACAAGCTATGGTACATACAGTATATGAAAATTGATCAATCCTGATGTACTGACAGCAGTTTAATTTCTTAAGGCCCTAAAATTCCAGGACAGTACAAATACCCCGCTTTTTTGAAAGTAGACAGTCTGAGGTATTTAGTAAGAGCCTGATGCATGGTGAATTTTTCGAAGTTGTATTTTATTGAAAAATAAAGGAAAATAAATACAATTAGTTTTTTCAAAAAAAATGTACATACTGTCACCAGAGCAGTCACCAGAGCAGTACAGCATCGCCATATGACTGGTGTGGTGGTGGTGATCAGGGATACTGACTTGTGACAGTATGTAAAGGAAAAAAAAATATATATATTTTTTTCACAATTTTTTTTTCTTGTTTTATATTTTGTGTGTTACATACTGTGACCAGAGCAGTGCAGTGTTACTATTATGACACTGTGCTACTCTGTGGAGGTGATCATGGTTTTAATTTTTTTACACTATGATAGCTTATAACAGTGATGGTCTGTCTGTACGCTGTGATCACTGTGATCAATCACAGATATCAGCACAACAGTACACAATGAATGGCTATGAATGAAAGCCATTTACTGTGTACAACTGTCATGTGATCACTGTGATTGGTCACAGCATTTAGATGATACCGGGGCTGGCCCAGTACACAAATCCCAGACCGAGCTGCAGTGCAGCTGTCAGGATGTGCGCGACTGGGAGGAAATCATTTGACATCCTCCCAGAACCAGGAAGCTCCCACCCAGTGGTCATAATACTTTAGGCTGGGTGGGAAGCAGTTGACAAGTTGTCAACATATCTGGTGGAGATTGAGCTGTAGAGGGGGCTTCGCTTGCACCTCTTGTGCAACACCCCTGGTAGTGACGACAGGAGGTCCGAGGACACAGAGTGGCACAAGAGCCGGTATAACAGGCAGCAGCAGCTGAGTTTTACAGGAAACAGATGACCATGGATCACCGGGCAGGATCCAGGAACTGGAACACGGTGAAGCTTGACCGGAAGCCAGGAGCATAGCCGGGACACAAGCCAAAAGGTCATCAGTAACAAAAGGTCATCAGCAATCGGGCAGCGAAGGTACAGGAACATAAGACAGAAGCAGAGTCAGGATACAGGCCGGAGTCGGTACACAGATGGCCAGCAGGGCACAAAAGCACAAGACAGGAGCAGAGTCAGAGTACAAGCCGAGGTCACAATAGGCAGTCAGGAATCTAGGGATAGGTCAAGGGCAAACCGGGTCAAGCATGGGTAGGCAGATATAGCAGGTCAAGGAACAGGTAAACAGGAACTAGCTGAAGACCACTCAGCAATCTTTTCATGCCATAGCTCAGCTTAAATAGGCCAGTGCATGTGCTCACGGGCATGCGTCTATGCCCAATTCTTCTTGTGCACACACTAATATGTTTAGTGCATGGGTGCCAATGCCTATTCTGTAATGAGCCCTTGTTCATAATTAAGAGCATGAACATGTAATG
Organism: Rana muscosa; assembly: GCA_029206835.1. Taxonomy (NCBI): domain Eukaryota; kingdom Metazoa; phylum Chordata; class Amphibia; order Anura; family Ranidae; genus Rana; species Rana muscosa. The sequence goes on along the minus strand of CM055122.1, from coordinate 1,239,876,946 downwards.
GACTTCTGGTTCCAACTGAGCTTCTCTTACATTGCCTCCTCCCAATGGGCAACCTCTGGATGCCCATCTGCAACATCTTTTCAGGATGGGCCCGAAATAATGCCTGTATCAGTCTTTTGGCATTAACATTTATTTCTGGTTCCCATGTGTTTTCTTCTGGGCCATAACCTTTTCATTTAATTAAATACTGAATAGTGCCTCTTCTTTTTCTGCAGTACACAATTGTCTCAACTTTATATTCCTCATTAACATTGACTATTGCAGGTGCTGGTGGACCGGACTCACGACCAGGGAATGGATCTAGCCTTGCAGGTTTTAACAAGGATACATGAAAGACTGGGTGAATTTTGTAAGTTTCCGGGAGTAAAAGTTTGTAAGCTGTTGGATTAATTTGTCTCTTGACAGCAAATGGACAGATATATCTAGGTCCCAGTTTTTTGGATGGGCAAGACGGCCTTAGATTAGTATTAGACTAGTTATCTCCTAGTTTGAGGTTCAAGTCTCCTCTCCTTTTTCTATCAAAACATTTTTTATTGTCTTGCTGGGCTTTGGTATTGGCTTCTTGCAACACCTTGTTGTTTTACTGTAAGAATTTCAACCTCTGAGTAATCAAATAAGTGAATACTTGGCACTCACCTACCTATTTAAAGTGGCTCCAGAGACCAGAAGATTGCTGAGTGGTCGTCAGCTCCTTCCCTCTGTGACCTGATCCTTTGTTTGTTCCTGTGTATAACCGGCCTGTTTGACTCTGCTCGTTCCTGATACTTTGTTGCTGTCCCGGCTTGTGACCTGACTCTATCTTTTGCCTACCTATTCTGGTGCCTTCTCTGCTCAACTGATACCGTACCCTGGCTTAGCCCTGACTCTGCTCTGGACCTAATTCATTACCTCTGTTGCTTTGCTGTTACTGACCTCTGCCTGTCTGACTATCTGAGATCCTGCATCCTCATGCTTACCAGTTTGGTTGCTGCCTGCTGTTCTGCACCTGCTGCTGTGTACCTGCACCTGCCAGCCCATCAATTTCACCTGCTGCTGTGTATCCACATCTGCCAGTCCACCAGTCTGCCTGCTGTCCTGCACCTTCTGACATGCATCCACATCTGCCAGTCCACCAGTCTGCCTGCTGTCCTGTAACTACCGCCGCGCATCCACATCTGCCAGTCCACCAGTCTGCCTGCTATCCTGCACCTGCTGCCGTGCGTCTGCATCTGCCTGTCCATAAGTCTGCCTGCTGTTTGGCACCTGCTGCAAGTACCTTCCATTCAGGATCTCCTATCAGGCACCTGTGCCACTCTGTGCCCTGTTATATCCTGTCACCACCTCCAGGAGAAACAGGACAGGAGGTGTAAGGGAAAGCCCTCCCCTTCAGCTCAGCCTCAACCAGTTATATGACAATCTCTCAGTCTACTCAATTTACCGTTTAAACTGTTACTCCTTCATATGTGGTTGCTCTACCAACTCAATATTTCTATCATTATTATTTTTCTCCTGTTTATTTCCGTGATAAGCTATAATAATGTTCTTGAATGTTGAGTGTGATGTAATCTCAGTTCTATAATTAACACTGATCTGACCTCAGTACATAATATTGCGTATGTTTGTTCCTTTAATGCTTGTCATCAATAAGTCACAAATTGTTTTGTTCTGTACTTCATTGTACACTTTGCTTGGATTATTCTTTCAATAAAGAACTATTTTTTTTAATGTAAATTTCTTTTTTTAATTATCCCTATAGAACCTTATTTTTTAAATCAAGGTCCACTAATGGCTATTATGCCATATAAATGGATATTATGCATTTTTCTGTACCTATTTTAAATTTGCCTCTCAATATACTAATGTTTAACAGTTTACAATCAGTTTAGATCCATATATAATCAATACTACAGTAAACTTTTGGCTCTTATGCCCAATTTATATACCAACTATTAACCAAGATCATTTATTTCCATAAGTGATACATATTAGTCAGTCAATTTCAGTTAGTGATATGTAAGCTATGTTTTTTTTCTTCTATATTTATTAGCACCGAACAAGTGGAAAATTTGCCCTGAAAGTACAGATACGTGGTCTAACTTTTATTATGAAACACAGCACTTTAAACTTTGTTTAAAGGTCTCTGATGTTGCAAATTTACATTCTACAAGGTTAGAATTATAAATGAAACTTCCATGAAGTAAATTTGTCTCTTGGGTTGTTAAAGTTAATTAACACTTTGCTGTTTTTTTGTGTAGAAAATAACAAGTCTGCATAAAAGATTGTAGAAGTCAGTGACCACTGACCCAGAACACAAATTCTCTGGCACTGTAAATGCATATGATGCCTATTAAATGTACTTTTTGAACATGATTCAATTAAGGTTTATATAAGTAAAAATACCAATGGTCTAATACCAGAAAGTGGATGACAGCCACCCTCTATGCTTAAAGCGTAACTCCACTTTTGTTGAGAAAAAAAATGTTCCCCTCTGGGGGATCGATTTAGATTGCAAGGATTATAACAACCTTTGTTGCAGATTCCTACTTTTTGTTATTCTGAAGAAATCTATGTGTGCTTGTCTGTGCCTCTGTTCTGAGTGGGTCTAATGGGAATGGTTTCATAATTAATTGTCAGGTGTGCAGCAGGGCACTAATGAGGAAATCTGTTGGGCCTGCATCCCTTTAGACATGCTCCTATTGAAAGAATCTCTCCAAAAAGGAAAATTTTGTTGCAGGGAATGCCTGAAAGCTGACTTGTATCTTAGGCAGACTTCTGGGAAAATTGGTGAGCCAATCACACAAGCAGGAAAGTATGTTTCTGGGGAGTGGTCAGTACACATTCTGTGTACAGAACAACTCCAGATAGCCATATTGCAATGCATTCTCAGAAAATTACAGTGGCTGCAGATTGAAAAGGAAAGGTCACACTTCCGGTTTCTGGTGCCTCAGCAGCTTTGGCAAGGACTTCACTCAAAACCGGCTCCAGTCCTCCAGGCACCCCTCCCTCTCTACCTACTGAGCCCCGCACGTCTCCCGCTCCACCACCGATGAAACGGTACCCAATAACGGGCGGCACCAGTCCCGCTCAAGCCGCAGTACTCGATCTCTCCCTGCACAGCTCTCAGCCTCCCAAGATCGTCGACGACTCCCTCAGAGCCTCTGCCTCTCACACAGCCCACACTGCTGCACTGTCTCCGGCTGTGGCAGACGAACAATACAACAAGATGGCCCAGGCAGTGGCAGCTTTACTCTCCTTCACGATCACTGCTGCAGTGAACAGGGCAGTCACCGCAATGGATTGAACAGCTCCGGAGGGAGATAAGAGAGCAGGCAGGCAGGCTCACTGAGGTTGAGCAGCATGTGTCAGATTTAGAGGGGGAAGCACAGAGCTCTCAGGCAGGGGCACACCAGGCATCTCAAACCCAGCAGTACATCTTGGAAATACTTGATGACCTGGAAAATCACTTGCGTCGTAACAATCTCAGGATTATAGGCCTCCCGGAAGCTTATAATTCAGGCTCATTAACAGAGCTTTGTATCACTCGCATCCCTGCGGCTCTCAGCATTACCACTCCCTGCCTTGTGGAATGAGCCCACCTAGTGGGAGCCCCTTCTAATGACAGACGCTCCCCCCGCCCAATAATAGTTCGCTATCTGAACTACTCGGATAGAGTCGCCATCTTAAAATCCTTCAGAAATGCCAACTCCTTTCAATTGGAGGGCCATAAGATACAAATTTTTGCTGACTACTCGCAAGAAGTCTCCCACAAATATAAAGACTTCCAACCTATCTGCTCAGCCCTCCACCTCAAGGGGGGTAAAATTCACTCTGGCGTACCCAGCTATACTACGCCTCACTAACCAGGCAGGGGAGAAAAAATCTTTCTCACACCCAGACGAAGCAGCCTCTTATCTTCAGGTGCACCTGCATATCCCACAGGAGCTCTCTCCCATGGATACTAGACAACACCCTGAAGGCCCTAAGGAGCAAGGCAGTTCTCGCAAAGACCCCCCAAAAAGAATTCTCAAATAAACCGGGAACACCAAAACATGGATGAAGAGTTCCCTACAGGATCTATGAGCCAAAGCTCTTTTTCAACGTTCTGGTTTTATGCTCAACACAATTGTATGAATGTTCAGTTTATCCTATCGCTTTACTCTTTTGGTTAATTATTGATTACTGTTTTTCTTTGACTTGTTTTGTTTTCCTATCCTAACGACAGCCTTCCAGAGACGTGCGACATGATACCGATCTGTACTGAACTGCATCGATAGGTGACCTACCAATACCTAATCACCCCACAAATCGGCAACTGGTGGACGCACACTGGCAGAGTACACAAGTCCCCCTCTCCTGTAACGCTGTCCTATGGTGTTTGCTACGTGTGGAAAAATGCGAAGTCTCGGCTTCCCATAAATTGTCAGTTTTATATTGGTTATATCCTTTCTGTTCCTACACCACTGTTTCTCGATACACTTACATTACCCCTTCACCTAGCCTGGTGCACATACCTACCCCCACCTCCCTCCTCCTTCCCTCTCCATCCCTTTATCTCTGACCCAGACCGTATAATCACCCGTTAGGACCACTAATAATTGTCACACATCTTGCGCTAATCCAGCTCTATTTCCACTTGACGCAATGAAAATTGTTTCATGGAATGTCAAAGGACTTCGGTCCCCTCACAAGCGCATGGCGATACTCCGACACCTAAAACGGTTAAGAAGATCATATAGATAAAAACATACATGTGTTTATTCCTAAAACATACATTGGCATGACATGGTAAACATAACATGCATGCTACAGTTTAACAGACTTGCAAAGAATGATGATAAAACGCATGGCACTTCATGATAAAAAATATGCATATTGGATATGAAACAGAATATGATCAAAAAGAAAACATATGTTGATAGAACCATTTGAATATACATTGGATGCATCAGGATAGACCCGACGCATTTCGTGGATTGCATCCACTCATCAGGGGCCATGCATCCATGTTCTAAAAAGGAACACAAAATATATATATGAATGATCATTCTAGTCTATTAAATCAATACCATGAACAATTTGTTAAAATTGCTAAAGGGTTCCTGGCCATAGCAAAAAGTTGATTACCCATATCTGAAATGAGACATGTGATAACGTGTGTCAGAGGCCGGTCAATTATGTCTCGCCCGGGAGCTGGTCGGGCAAGCTCCCGGGCGAGACATAATTGACCGGCCTCTGACACACGTTATCACATGTCTCATTTCAGATGTGAGTAATCAACTTTTTGCTATGGCCAGGAACCCTTTAGCAATTTTAACAAATTGTTCATGGTATTGATTTAATAGACTAGAATGATCATTCATATATATATTTTTTGTTCCTTTTTAGAACATGGATGCATGGCCCCTGATGAGTGGATGCAGTCCATGAAACGCGTTGGGTCTATCCTGATGCATCCAATGTATATTCAAATGGTTCTATCAACATATGTTTTCTTTTTGATCATATTCTGTTTCATATCCAATATGCATATTTTTATCATAAAGTGCCATGCGTTTTATCATCATTCTTTGTAAGTCTGTTAAACTGTAGCATGCATGTTATGTTTACCATGTCATGCCAATGTATGTTTTAGGAATAAACACATGGATGTTTTTATCTATATGATCTTTTTGGTCTGTACAAACACACCTCATTCAAAGTCCCAAACCTTCCCCCCCTTTTATGTTGCATTCAGCATAGGGATGGAGGCGTGAACTTTTCCTCACGTTTCATTGAGACGTGGACATTTTGTTCGCGCCTCATTCAAAGTCCCAACATTTGTCCCCCTTTTTTTCTCCTAAAACGGTTAAAGACAGACATAGCACTTCTCCAGGAGACCCACCTCCCATCAGTTGACTTCTGGTGAATGTGTAATTTATGGGTGGGTCAAACCCACGGCTCAGCCTCCACTAATGGTAAAGCAGGTGTTCTGATCCTCATTCATAAACACCTTTCCTGTGAAGTTGTGTCATCTGACCAGGACAAGGAGGGACGCCTCCTGACCTTACACCTCTGACTCTCCTCCAAAGACCTCCATACTCACTAATATCTATGCGCCCAACTCCCCCACAAAATCTTTTTTTCAGGCCTTCACCACATACTTAGCCCCTTACCTACAATGCCCCATCCTGCTAGGAGGCGACTTTAACACAGTCATGGACACCCAAGAAGACAAACGCAGGGGTAACCACACCTCACAACACAGGTCTCAACCCACCACAACCCTACTAAACTCCTTTGCAGCAGCCCTACAACTTACTGATCCTGGGCATCTATCACACCCGGAAGGCAGGGAATACGCCTTTTACTCACCCCCCTACCACACTCGAATAGACTATCTACTATGCAACTCTGCACTGCTCACAAAAACATCAGAGACTCTAATACATGACATTGCCATATCCGACCATGCCCCAGTATCATATCACTATGCGACTTCAGCCCTCCACCCACCACAATAATTTGGCGCTTCCCCAAATTCCTGGCCCAAAACCCTGATCTTCAGAAAACCCTGCATGAGATATGGACGGAGTACACTTCGACCAATGCCCTGCACTGCTCAGACCCCAACCTGTTCTGGGATGCAGGCAAAACCATCCTACAAGATAGGATTATTGCCTTCACCACCCTATACAAAGGAAAGGTTTCGGGAAGCCAGTGACTGCCTACGACATGCCCAGGCTCAACTATCCACTAACAATACCCCCTCAATTGTGAGTTTTGGCGCAAGGCCAAAACAAACTTCGATCAATGGGCGGAAGCTCAAAAATGCATACATAAAACATATTAAGAGCTACAATACCATAAATTTGGTAACAAATCAGGAAAATTACTACCGAAACTGTGCAAACGCACACATGTTCCCACACACATAAGCTCATTGAAAGACACCCAAGGAATCTCATCTCCTCTCCCACTGATATCAGCTCCATTCTTGAACACGATTATAACGCCCTATATAGCCCAGACCCCTTCGACCCGAACGCTGCTCAGGAATTCCTAAAGAAAGTTCCACTTCCTCATATCAATCCAAATCTTCTGGCCCAACTCAACTCCCCAATCACCGAACAGGAAATTAAAAAAACTATTTCCTGCTTTGCCAACGATAAAGCCCCAGGCCCAGATGGGTACACACCTGAGGTTTTCAAACTTATGTCCCACACGCTTGTCCCCACCTTGGCAAGGGTCTACCAGTCAATCTTCCAAGGCAGGAACTACCTACCGTCCACCTACCAAGCCCACATTAAGTTTATAGCCAAAAAAGGAAAAGATCATTCAGAACCCAGCTCCTACAGGCCCATATCACTACTCAATTTAGACTCTAAAATCCTCTCCAAAATCATAGCCAACAGACTGGCCAAAATCATGCCAACCCTTATCAAGCTGGCTTCACCCAAGGCCAATCCGCGTCCTCTAACATTCACAAAGTTCTCACGATACTCGAACATGCAAGGTCCAATACCAATGACGATATAGCCATAATTTCCCTAGACGCGGAGAAAGCCTTTGGCAATGTCAGCTTCTCCTGGCTGTCTTCAGTACTACAACATTTTGGCTTCTTTGGACCCTTCCTAAACCTAATCAACACCATGTACGCCGCTCCTACTGCAAACATTGTAGGTTTCATCTCGAAAACCGTAAAAATATTCAAGGCCACCAGACAGGGATGCCCCCTCTCCCCATTGCTCTTTAATTTATCCCTCAAACCTCTCTCTCTCGCTACCTCCTTTCCCACCCCTCCCTACACAGCGTGAGCATAGGCCTAGCACCTAGGGACCCTCTTCACCCCCCTGCAGCGTGGCATGATGTCTGCCAAACGAAAGGGGGACAGGCACCCGCAGAAAATAACAGCCTATTTGAACCAGCCGGCCGCTGGACGAATCTAAGGTGGCGCCGCAGCTGCAGCACATGCTTCTCTCCCCTCTCGGCTCTCAATCTCACAGAGCCACAACACAGGAGATGCAGAAGGATTTATGGAGCTCACCAACCCTGAGCAAGACTTGCCCCTTTCTTCCCCAGGCACTCCACTGACAGGCAGCCCTGCTAGGGCTAGAATGAGGCTGGACACAGACCACACAGCAACTTCAGAGATGAGCCTAAACAATATGCATACTGTTAACCCCTGCAGTGCTCCTGACCCTTTTGCCAGCTTCCCTACTAATGATCAGCCTATACTAGACACTACACTCAAAGACATGCTATCCACCTTAAGGAATTCTATGTAGTCAGATATGCTATCCATTATGCAGCGCCTAAATACTGATATAACCTCAGTCTCAGGCAGAGTGTCACAAATTGAAAACCAATTGGGGGGTTTTGCATCGACCGCAAACGACCTCGTGGATGCACAGGAGGATAATCTTGAGGATTAAGATTGGATCAAACGCAAGCTGGCGGACCTGGAGGATGGGTCGCGTCGCAACAACATAAAAATCAGAGGAATTGCGGAAACAGTGCAACCCCACAAGCTATGCAAAAGGGCTTTTTAAAGCATTACTGCCTGACCTAAAAAATATAGCTAGCATCTATATCCCAGTCTGATACATGGCTCTGTTATTTTTCTAGTTTTTGCTTGGTTGATTGTTGCCTACCATTTCTAGTTGTTGTTTTTTTACCATACAGCTTAACCTTGTGGCATATATTCTATTATGCTAAATACTTGCAGACAACTTCTACAGTACTCCTATCAAGCTAACATCTTAGATCTCTTTTGAATTTTTGTCTCCTCTACATTCAGAATGACTATCAAATTCCTGACGATAAACGCTAAAGGCCTCAACCATCCAGTAAAAAGGTCTTCCCTCTGGAAACTGGCTAAGGAATCTCACTGCAACATTCTGTGTGTGCAAGAAACACACTTCAAAGCCTCGTCTCCACCTAATTGCTCCAATAGCCAATTCCCTCATATCTTCACAACATGCACAGACTCTAAGAAAAGGGGGGTCTTAATAGCAGTCAACTCTTCTATAACCTTTGAATTACAAGACAAGGTACTGGACCACAATGGCCGGTACATTATTTTAGTATGCTCACTAAACAACTCCTTGTTTACTTTAGTAAACGTCTATTTGCCAAACGTTCACCAAATCAGTTTCCTACACTGTTCAAAAAGGTGCTCTTCTTTGATGTGGAGATTTTAACCTAACTCCGGATTTCAATTTGGACTCCTCCATCCCATCCAGGTGCCCTAATCTCTCTTTGGGTCCTCTCCTGAAATAATTTCAGTTGCAAGATGTATGGAGATGCCAACACGCATCAGAATGCTACTTCACCTTCTTCTCACCGTGTCACAACTCATACTCCAGAATAGACATATTCCTAACCGATCAGTGGACGCTTCAAAAAATCTCCGCCTCGCACATTAACTCGATAACCTGGTCAGATCACTCTCCAGTGAGTATTACCATCCCGCACTCTTCTCACCACTTACCAACTTTCCTTTGGTGAATGAAGACTAACATTCTTCAGAAGGACCCCTACAGCACCATTCTTAAGGACCATCTGGAACAGTACTTCATCACCAACAAGGATTCAGTCTCTAACCCAGCAACAGTATGGGCAGCTCATGAGGCCTACATGCGGGGTATTTTTATTCAGCTAAGAAATAGAGATCGCAGTGCATTGATAACCTCATTAAAGAAATTAACAATCTTGACTCCTCAAACAAACAAAAAGCAACTAATCACTTAAAAACCAAACTGGGCCAACTCCGTTTAGAACTTCGATCCATGTTATTGGATCAATTTGAATACAATCGCAAACGCTTTAAATCTACCCTATATGCCACTGCTAATAAAGCGGGGAAACTCCTATCCAAACAAATTAAGGGGTCCCGCACTAACGCATCCATCCCCTTTCTTTACCACCCGTTCACTAAAGAAAAACTGATTAACCCCAAAGATATAGCTAATGCGTTTAGCGCTTACTATGACTCCTTATATAATTTGAAAGAAGAACCTGACACCAAGCAACCCACACCTTCTGACATAACATCCTTTCTACAATCTATTAATCTACCCACTCTGTCCACTCCCAAACTTGAAACCTTGAACTTCCCATTCACAACTCAGGAAATAGCAAAAGCTATCAAACTCCTTCCTAATAACAAAGCACCAGGGCCTGATGGTTTTGTTGATGAATACTACAAACAATTTACATCTGTTTTAATGGATCCTCTTACTTCAGTATTCAATGCGGCTGCAATCTCTTCCTCTTTCCCTGATGATATGTTAAAAGCTTTAATTATCACACTGCCTAAACCTGGTAAGGAAGTCTCTTCCCCTCAAAAGTTCCGCCCCATATCGTTATTGAACCACGATCTGAAACTTTTTGCCAAGGTAATAGTGAGCAGGATTATTGACATCCTCCTCCCATCCGGATCAATCGGGGTTCACAAAAGGGAGACAAACTATAGACGCTACAAGACGTATAATCAATATCATCCATCACACCAATCATTAGAAAATGCCTTCTCTGCTTCTAGCTCTGGATGCAGAGAAGGCATTTGACAGAATACACTGGTCATATCTACAGCAGACCTTACAAAAATTTGGATTCCAAGGTCACATTTAAATCCGCTATAATGGCTCTCTACTCCAACCCCTCAGCTCAGGTTTATTGTTCGGCAATGCTCTCCTCCACTTTCCCTATATCAAACGGGACCCGCCAAGGATATCCCCTATCCCAGTTGATAAAATCAACCTCCTTATGGAACCATTACCCACAAGATTTGTTCCCACTCAAAAATTGTAGGAATCAAAATAGGTACTAAGGAAAATAAAATTAATCTATTTGCGGATGATGTCATTCTTATGCTGTCAGACCCACAAACCTCTCTAGATGCTGTGTACTCAACATTGCAGGAGTTTAGCTCCATTTCCTATTATAAAGTCAACAAGTCCAAATCCCTCATCCTAGGGCCTAATATTCCCCCTACTAGCCAATCTATCCTCCCTGACCGTTTCCCATTTCTCTGGGCAGACAAATGTAAAAAAAATACCTTGGAATACAGCTCACAGCCAATTCTAAATCTTTATTTCAAGAAAACGTCATTCCCTACCTCCAATCCCTACAATCCGAATTAGTACACCTGGCCAAATTCACACTCTCATGGATTGGAAGACTTGCGTCTTTCAAGTTGCTTAAAGAGGAAGTAAACCCTCCACAACTTTTTTAGTTAAACATAACCCTGCAAGAGAAAGGCATAATGAGCTAGTATGCATAGCATACTAGCTCATTATGTGGCACTTGCCTGAAATCGAAACCCCCGAAGTTCTCCTCGTTCTCCGCCACCGCCGCTGCCATGTCCGCTCGTAGCTTCTTCCTGTTATCGTCGCTCCGGCGCTGTGATTGGCCGGAGCGGCGGTGACATCACACACATGCGCACGCGGGCCGGAAAGATCCCATTCAGAAAACCGGCAATGATGCCGGCCCGCTAGTGCGCTTGCATGTGACGTCATCGGTGCTGTGTTTTCAGCAAATATCTCCTTAACCGTGTAGGTTAAGGAGATATTTCATGCACCTACAGGTAAGCCTTAATCTAGGCTTACCTGTAGGTGCATGTTGTCAAAGTGGGTTTACAACCACTTTAAGCTCCTACGCTACTATACCTCTTCCGCAACCTACCTATTCCTATACCCGCATCATATTTTCGAAAGCTACAAACAGTGTTAAACCACTTTATCTGGCAGGGGAAAAAAGCGAGATGCTCACACGCTAAGCTCATCAAACATAAAGCAGCTGGAGGCATGGGTCTTCGCGACCTCAGGGATTATTATCTAGCCACACTATTAGCACAATTAAAGGTATGGTTTACGCCACACACACAGAGTCTGTGGAGAAACTTAGAAACACTACAAGTTCCAGGTAAGAACCTCCATAGTTGGATCATCAGCAAGCTTTACAAACACAAGAAAGACGCACTCCTATCCCCTACCGTATTAGCGTCTATGTCTGCCTTCCAACATCTGACCCTCAAATCGCCACATAGGGGCTCCCTAACCCCAATCCCCATCCCACTAAATACTATTTCCCTTCTAACGCCTGGTATCGGTATCTCAACATGGACAATGAGAGACATCAGCCTAGCTTCGGACCTTTACACATCCGGAGTACTTAAATCCTTCCCAACACTTCAAAAGGAGTTCAATCTTCCTAACAATGAGTATTATCAATACCTCAGAATCACCCACTGCCTAATTCATTCATCTTCAATATTTCAAAACGTTCCTAGCCAACTATGGAAATATTGGTTTGAGGAGAGCCCACACATTAAAGGTATATCACTTTTTTACCAAACGCTAAAAAACAAAACATTCTTCACTAAAACTCAATCCCAGAAAAAATGGGAGATTGAACTAGGATCACATATCTCAGAAGAGCAATGGAGAGCGGCCTTAAAGAGGAAGTAAATCTAAAAGAAAATGTTGCTGAAAAAAAAAAACCTACAAGAAAAAGGCATAATGAGCTAGTATGCTATGCCATCACAGTAAGCCCTCACAGTTACTCTTGGTGGGTGCAGGAATGGGCCCTGCTGTGAATTATTAGATCAAGAATTGTAATTGCATGCCCCTGTTGAACAGAGGCTGAAAAATTGGGCCTTTGGTGGTGGCGGTGGTGCAGGTGCCACAACACTGTAAGCCCTCACAGTTACTCTTGGTGGGCGCAGGAATGGGCCCAGCTGTGAAATATTAGATCAAGAATTGTAATTACATGCCCCTGTTGAACAGGGGCTGAAAAATTGGGCCTTTCGTGGTGGTGGTGGCGGTGGTGTTGCCACAACACTGTAAGCCCTCACAGTTACTCTTGGTGGGTGCAGGAATGGGCCCTGCTGTGAATTATTAGATCAAGAATTGTAATTGCATGCCCCTGTTGAACAGGGGCTGAAAAATTGGGCCTTCGGTGGTGGCGGTGGTGCTGGTGCCACAACACTGTAAGCCCTCACAGTTACTCTTAGTGGGTGCAGGAATGGGCCCTGCTGTGAATTATTAAATCAAGAATTGTAATCACATGCCCCTGTTGAACAGGGGCAGAAAAATTGGGCCTTAGGCACTGGTGCTGGTGCCACAACACTGCAACCCCTCACAGATACTGTACTTAGAGCGCAGCAATGAGCCCTGTTGCAAAGTATGGCATCAAAAATTGTAATTACATGCCCCTGTTAAACAGGGGCTGAAAAATTGGGCCTTAGTCACTGGTGGCGGTGCCCAGAACCAAAAATGTTCTTTCAAGCTATCAGCATGATTATTGAGGAGGAAGAGGATAGTCAGTCAGCATAACAGTATAGTCACTCTGCATCAGCATAGGCAGTCTTGAAGGGATCTGACATTTCAAAGAAAATTATTCTGTTACATCAGCATCAGGTGCCTGGTAGCTGGTGGTGATCCAAGACTGATTCATTTTTATGAAGGTCAGTCGATTGACCGAGTCGGTTGACAGGCACACCCTGTGATCGGTTACAAAGCCTCCAGCAGCACTGAATGTGCGTTCCGAAAGAACGCTGGATGCAGGACAGGCCAGTATCTCAATTGCATACTGTGCAAGCTCTGGCCAGTGATCCATCCTCAAGACCCAGTAACCCAGAGGATTTTTGGTGGGAAAGGTGTCCAAGTCTGATCTTGCCCCTAGGTATTCCTGCACCATCTAAACCAGACGCTGGCGATGGTTGCTGGAACCGATCATACCTTGGGGCTGCGGACTAAAAAATTGTCTGAACGCATCGGTCAGATGGCCACCTTCTCCACCGCTCCTTCTTTGACTGACCAAAGCCTCAGCAACACGTTGTCCAGGACCAGGAATTTGTAACCTCCCAGTCTCTGGGAACGCGTTGCACAGACCTTTCTGCAAGGCCTCCTGAAGATGCCTCATCCTCTGCTCCCTCTGCAATGGCAAGATAAGGTCCGCAACCTTACCCTTGTAACGTGGATCAAGGAGGGTTGCCAGCCAGTAATGATCCCTCTCCTTGATCGCACGAATACGAGGATCCTTACGCAGGCTTTGCAGGATCAGGGAGGCCATGCAGCGTAGGTTTGCTGAGGCATTCAGTGCCGAGTCCTCTGGGTCACTGAGGACGACATGATCTGCAGTTACCTCCTCCCAGCCACGTACAAGTCCATTGGTGTCTTGGGACTGTAATTGATCCCTTGAAGACTGCTGCTGATGCTGAGTGCTAGTCTCCACCTCCATGCTGACACAATCCTCCTCCTCCTCCTCATCCTCTTCCTGTGTGATAGCCGGGCCAGCAGGAACACTGTCTGGATAAAGGGGGCCTTGAGAGGTAAGGAAGTCCTCCTCTTCCTGCCTCTGTTCTGTCTCAAGTGCCCTGTCCATTATTCCATGCAGCGTGTGCTCCAACAGGTGGACAAGAGGGACAGTGTCACTGATGCATGCACTGTCACTGCTCACCATCCTAGTGGCCTCCTCAAATGGTGCCAGGACAGTGCATGCATCCCTGATCATGGGCCACTGGCATGGGGAAAAAAATCCAAGCTCCCCTGACCCTGTCCTGGTGCCATATTGCAACAGATACTCATTGATGGCCCTCTGCTGCATGTGCAGCCTCTGCAGCATGGCCAACGTAGAGTTCCACCTGGTGGGCATGTCACAGATTAGGCGGTTCTTGGGCAGGTTGTAATCCTTTTGCAGCTCAACCAGCCGAGCACTGGCATTATATGACCGGCGGAAATGCCCACAGAGTTTCCTGGCCTGCTTCAGGACCTCCTGTAAGTCCGGGTACCTGCCCAAGAACCGCTGCACCACCAAGTTAAGGACATGAGCCAAACAGGGCACAAGGGGTCAGTTGTCCCTGTCGGAGGGCGGAGAGGAGGTTGGTGGCATTGTCGGAAACCACCTTTCCTAGCTTAAGCTGGCGTGGCGTCAACCACCTCTGAGCCTGCCCCTGCAGAGCTGACAGAATCTCTGCCCCAGTGTGGCTCCTGTCCCCCAAACACACCAGCTCAAGCACCGCATGGCATCTTTTTGCCTGCGTACTGGCGTAGCCCCTTGAACGCCTACGGAGCACCGCTGGTTCCGAGGACAAATCAGCACAGGATGAGGCCATGGAGGAAGAAGAAGAGGAGGGGGTGGAGGAGAGAAGTGTGTCAGAATCACCAGTAGTAACATTTTGGAGGCGTGGTGGCGGAACAGCCTCCAACACTACTGCACCTTGTCCTGCATCCTTCCCAGCTGCCAGCAGAGTCACCCAATGCGCCGTGAAAGATAGGTAACGTCCCTGTCCATGCCTGCTGGACCATGAGTCAGCGGTAATATGCACCTTACCGCTGACCGCTCTGTCCAGCGAGGCCAAGACATTGCCTTCCACATGCCGGTAAAGAGCCGGAATCTCCTTCCATGAGAAATAGTGGCGTTTGGGAACCTGCCACTGAGGAACCGCACATTCCACAAACTCACGGAAGGGGGCAGAGTCTACCAACTGAAAAGGCAGCAGTTGAAGTGCTAGCAATTTAGCCAAGCTAGCATTCAACCGCTGGGCATGTGGATGGCTTGGAGCGAACTTCTTGCGGCGGTGCAGCAGCTGGGGCAGGAAAATTTGCCTGGTACAATCGGATGTTGGTGTACCGATAGCAGATTGCCTGCAAGTACTTGGCTGTGACACACCTAATTCTACACCTTCATTCCTCTCAGTGCAGGTTTCAGAGAGGACTGAAGGTATAGTGGGGTTGGAGATCCCAGCTGATGAGGAGCAAGGAGAGGTCCGCCTTGTTCTTTGGTGCGGGTCTTTTAGGTGTGCTTGCCAACGGACTGCATGGCAGGTCGACATATGTCTGGTCAAGCACGTGGTGCCCAAGTGGCTGATGTTTTGGCCACGCGAGATACGCTTTAGACATATGTTGCAAATGGCAATTGTGCGATCTGTTGCACACGTCTGAAAAAAGGCCCACACCAAAGAACTTTTGGAATAACGCGCAGAGACAGTAGCACCCTGCACATGCGGAGCTCTGCGGTGTGATGCAGTCGGTGTGCTGCCCTTAAGCTGGCCCCTGGAGGGCATCCTGCCTCGTTGGAGATGTGCCTCCTCCTCCTCTTCCTCCTCCTCTCTCCTATCAGGCACCCACGTTGAGTCAGTGACCTCATCATCCCCTCCCTCCTCATCACTGGAGCCAATCTGGCAGTATGCTGCAGCTGGGGGAACATGACTGCCAGATAGCTGTCCTTGTTGGGCACCCCCTCTCTCTGGGCTCACGTTACTACCCCCTCTCTCTGAGCTCACGTTACTGCGTTCCTTTAGCTGGGTTCCATCATCGGAGCCTTCAAAACGCTGGGCATCCTCCTGGAGTATGTACCCAACACTGTGTTCAAACAGTTCGGGGGACTCCTCAGGAGGACATGGTGGGGCTAGGGAAGGAGTGACTGATGCCATTGAGCCGAGGGAAGAGGCCGCTTTGGCAGCTGCTTTGCCAGACAAAGTACCCTGAGCCTGGGTGAGAGAGGATGAGGAGGAGGAAGACGGCTTGGTCATCCACTCTACCAAGTCTTCGGCATGTTGCGGCTCAACATGGCCAGCTGCCGAAAAGAAGGACAAGCATTTCCCACGGCCACATGCTGATGAGAATGCACCGTGTCCATGACCAGCATCATTGTTGCCTCTAGACACAGAGCCTGCTTGCCGTCTTTTATTGCCTCGTGACTGTCTGCCTCTCATTGTTTGCCTCCCAGACATACTAATGGCCTGCTGTGGTGTTAGTATGGGAAAAGCAGCAATTGTTTTCAGTTAGTTTTAGGTGAAAACTGTGCAGAGGACAGAGTACACTGAAAATACTTGCAGCTCTCTGCTTGTGGTTTTATTATGAGAACACCACTATAATAGTATTAGTCACTAACTGTATCCAGGTGAGCTTTAGGTGAATGCTATGCAAAGCACACAGTAGAACACTAAGTGAAACACTGACTGTCTGCGGCTAGCACAATCATCGGCCTGCCTGTCACAGTATAGAGAATAACTGTATCCAGGTGAGCTTTAGGTGAATGCTATGCAAAGCACACAGTAGTACACTAAGTGAAACACTGACTGTCTGCAGCTAGCACAATCACCGGCCTGCCTGTCACAGTATAGAGAATAACTGTATCCAGGTGAGCTTTAGGTGGATGCTATGCAAAGTACACAGTAGTACACTAAGTGAAACACTGACTGTCTGCAGCTAGCACAATCACCGGCCTGCCTGTCACAGTATAGAGAATAACTGTTTCCAGGTGAGCTTTAGGTGAATGCTATGCAAAGCACACAGTAGTACACTAAGTGAAACACTGACTGTCTGCAGCTAGCACAATCATCTGCCTGCCTGTCACAGTATAGAGACTAACAGGAACGGATCTAGCTAAACTCAATACAGTGTATAAATATATATACAACACCTAGGATGCATATATATCCTCTACACACTGTAACAGCAGCTAACTGACTCGCCTGCCTGCTCTATCTAACTCAATATAAATGACACTGTCTATCTCTCTGAAACTGCCTCTTTCACAAACGCCAACACACTACACGAGGCCGACTTCCAGGCAGCCTTATATAGTGTGGGGCGTGTACTAAACCCCCTGAGCCATAATTGGCCAAAGCCACCCTGGCTTTGACCAATTACGGCTCTCCGTTTTTTCTGCACTGTGATTGGCCAAAGCATGCGGGTCATAGTGCATGCTTGGCCAATCATCAGCCAGCAATGCACTGCGATGCCGCAGTGAATTATGGGCCGTGACGCGCCACTCGAATTTGGCGCGAACGGACTATAACGTTCGTTCTTCGTCGAACGATCGAACAGCCGATGTTCGAGTCGAACGTGTGTTCGACTCGAAAACGAAGCTCATCCCTAATCAAAAGTCCTCACGAAATTCAGATTTTCAAGCCAAATATGCTCAGCAATCTCAGCTTTGTATTCAAACCCCTCAGCTATGGAATTTACAGATGGCATATTCTCTGAGTAGTTTCCTATCACGAACGGCACAAGACAGGCGTGCCCACTGTCACCCCTGATCTTTGCCTTTGTGTTGGAACCTTTGGTTGAGAAGATTAGAACCCATCCCCAAATTAAGGGAATCCGTTTAGGAAAAGAAGATCACACAATTACACTTTTTGCAGATGAAGTGATTCTGTCGCTCTCCAATCCGGCTCAGTCCCTGGAGGTAGTTCATGAAATATTATCACCAGTCTTCTCGACCTCAGACACGGGCACCCAAGGAGTTAGGGCCCCCTCGGATTCCTCCACCCTCGCGGAACTCAGTCGAAGGTACTGAGCTCCAGGCTTCCGCCATAGTACCTCACCCCAGGCTAAAGGTGCCTGAGATGGACTCCATCTCTCGCTCCGGCCAGGTCAAGTGCACCTGAGCCCGGAACTCCGGAATGCCAGCACCCAAGCTAAAGGTGCCTGGGTGTGGCTGCGTCCTCCGACTCTGACCCTCACGTCCGGGCGTCCACCCCCTTTTATCCCATTGCCCGTTGAGTAACAGCAGGGTCCCCACCCCGCTGTACCAGCGCCAGGCAAGGACAAAAAGGCAGCAGTCCTGTGGTGAGTGTTCAACCTCGGCCCATGGCGACAACGCCACCCGTAGGCCACAGGGAACCTCACACCACCAGAGTCCTCCAAGAACCACAGAAAGGTCTCAGATTCCCTGACAATCAATGCATCTGGGTTACACTACCACCCAGATGCTTCCCCAAAAATCAAACACCCGCTACACTCTCCCCCTGGTAATTTGACACTGGTCCCCAGTGTCTGGTGCAAACCCATGTCTCCAGAAGGTGATGACATAGATCCGGCCCAGAGACCATACTCAACAATTTTGCCATAAATTGTGCCAGGACCTAAAAATAGGAAAGGGGAACAAGAATATAAACAATGAACTTTGTAATAAAAAATACTCTAGATGTTTCACATATTTACATCTCTCCCTCCCCCTGGCTATCTAAGGTCCACCCCATTCTCAGCAGCCTTGATAAACGAGTCTCCTGCAGAGGGAAGAGAAAAAAACACACATCCTACTCAACATATGTGTTTGCTTGGAACGAATGGGTCTATCCGAGAAGAAACCCACTCATTCCAATGAGTGTTGCATAGTGTACAAAAAAAAATATCGTTGCGCAACACTGCCACCTGGTGACAATGCCGCGGTAAAGACACTTGTCAGATCCGGATGAAATTCTGCTCTTCTGCGCTGCAAACCTACACTGATTAAACCCCAAAGTCACTGATTGCTTTTTTTCTTTGCTTGGTGGAGAAGGAAGGAGAACAAATAACAACAGCTCCTATTTCTCCCAAGAGTAAAACGTCCCAAATAAAATTAGAGCACAGTTCCGGTCATCTAGTAGCAAATAAACTAAAATGGAAAGGAGTCTCTTCCTCCTACAAATAGAACTTGGAATCTGGCAAACACAAAGGCTTTAAGTGCTGATCAAAAGCCTCCACATGGTACTCAATGCTCCCTCCATCCTTCCGACAAATTACCACTTTGTCCGCATGGCTGTGCCTTCCTACCATCCACTCTGCCTTACAGTCCTTGAACATTTTGTCGACTGTAGGTGAGCATGCAAGGTATCGGCGTGCATGAGGTACTTTCAGCTTAGTCCAGATAAAGTCATTGTACCATCTCTGCCGGAAAACTTCCACCTCGTAGAGTAACTCTCAGGGTAGATATGGGTATTCCCACCCATATTCTCGGGCAACTTTCTGGCAGAAGAGACGCTGCAGCCTTGCCAGAGATGGCATTGTGGCACGGTCTCCTACTCCAGGTAACACAATGGACTCCGGATGGCGAGGTACACTCTCCACCTCTGTAGATTTGGGTTTAGGGGCCCGCAGTGATGCCCGCTCCACTCCCACAACAGGAGCAGGTGAAACACTTGATGGCTCAAGAAGTGGGATCACAGACAGGGAACCAGATTCCTCCCTTGGCTCTGAGGCTTCCACCCGGGGTGTACTATCCCCAATAGACATAGGTGGGTCCCTTAAGACACGGGACGCGGGCAGCTTCATCTTGTCCCATCCCTTCTTGTGGAAGATCTCATCTATCTCCCCATCATCACCGGCATCTGATAGCGACTCTAGGTCGGAGGTGTCATAACACTCTGCGGGCAGGTAATTCCCGGTACTCATGGAATCACCCCCCTCGATGAGCTCCACCGACTCTGGGCTCCCGACACCTCCAACCACACACACAGTCCCGACCCCTGGCTCACCTGGGCCTTTTGAAGAACAGGGACGTCCAGGGCTCTTCCCTCCAGATCCATCCAGGCCAGGCAAGCAACGGGGCGAAGCTCTTCCACGACCACAGGAGGCCATCACCAGGCCAACTTTCCTCTTCGGTGGTGGTAGCAGGGAACTTGTGGTGACCGAGGCAGCATCCTCGGATTTCTCTCTCTTAATCTCCGCTTGGGCAGTCACGTCGCCCTGGTCAGCGCGCACGGGAAACGCATAGGCATCAATCTCTACCTCCGGAGTGGCAGTCCCTGTGAGGTAGTTGAGGTGGAAGGTGCGCGGCCTTTCTGTGGATGGCTCCACCTCGAAGAGAAATTCTTTACAGACCTCACATCGCCCAAACGGCTTCAGCTTGACCACCAGTCCCGAACAGCTGGGACAGATCACACCGAGGGCCTCTATGTCTCTGCAGGTATACAGAGCCAAACGTCCTTGGGGCCTTAGTCTTATTCCCGTATCCGTAATCTGGGCAGCAAAGGAAGTCATCTCGTGACCGAAGAAGCAGAAATCCACGGAGTACTTGAGGTCATCCTGGCTGTTTGCTGCTCTAATGCGCACTGACCACTTCGCGCCGGAATCTCCACGTGTGTCCTTCCACATGGCCAGACTCCTCCCACACTCTGCATTTGTTTGCGGGCTTTTTCTTCTCCCCGCGCACGAACTGCGCAGCTATGATTTGCCTTGTGGTGCATTGGCCAATATGGCCGATCTACTCGGAACTCCTCCGGGCAGCAAAGTTCAAATTCAGACACCATACACATCCCGGACACGATGCCCCCACGTGTAGCGACCTCACCCCTCTCGCCCCTTCTCATTCACGGCTTGTCTGTCTCGTCTAGGGGTTAACACTGGGGGAGGGATGAGATACACCATGGCCCATGTCCTCCAAAGCATAGGGGTGAAGGCCAGAAATATCGGGCTTTGTGTATGTGTCCCAGAGTCAAATCCTCTCCTTGGATTGACTCCCCCTTTGCTCCTAGTAACCAGAGTTACACACACTGAACAGGTCCAACTCGTATTTATTCTTCCCAATAAATAGTCATACAACACAGACAGGTTGAGACCCATGTAACACTTCAGTATTTGTGGGGAGTAGGCCAAGGCACAATTCTTCTAGTTACAGCTAACCACTGTAGTATCACCAGTGGCGAATAGTCACTACCACTGACTATATTAGGTAGAACGTGAATTACTTTCGCTAGCACAGCCCCTGTCAGGGGAAGGCAATCCGTCCAAGGGATTCACCGGAGGCCTCTCTGTCACCAGCAATGCTGCGCCGGACTCTTCAGAGAAGTTCCGCTCACCAGTCTTCTCGACCTCAGACACCGGCACCCAAGGAGTTAGGGCCCCCTCGGATTCCTCCACCCTCGCGGAACTCAGTCGAAGGTACTGAGCTCCAGGCTTCCGCCATAGTACCTCACCCCAGGCTAAAGGTGCCTGAGATGGACTCCATCTCTCGCTCCGGCCAGGTCAAGGGCACCTGGGCCCGGAACTCCGGAACACCAGCACCCAAGCTAAAGGTGCCTGGGTACGGCTGCGTCCTCTGACTCTGACCCTCACGTCCGGGCGTCCACCCCCTTTTATCCCCTTGCCTGTTGCATCACAGCAGGTTCCCCGCCCCGCCGTACCAGCGCCAGGCAAGGACAAAAAGGCAGCAGTCCTGTGGTGAGTGTTCAACCTCGGCCCATGGCGACAACGCCACCCGTAGGCCACAGGGAACCTCACACCACCAGAGTCCTCCAAGAACCACAGAAAGGTCTCAGATTCCCTGACAATCAATGCATCTGGGTTACACTACCACCCAGATGCTTCCCCAAAAATCAAACACCGCTACATTAGAAATGTTTAATACAGTGTCGTATTATAAAGTGAATGCTACTAAATCTATCATATTAGGCTTAGGAGTAGACCATGAAACGAGATCCCACATTCAAGAGATTTTAACATATCCCTGGGCAAAAAACACAATTCAGTACCTAGGTATCACATTGCCTAACTCACTTTCACAACTATACAGCTCTAACTTTGAACCCCTGTTAAACAAGTTTGCACAGGATATGCTTAAATTTAATATTTTTTATCTCACCTGGTCAGGTAGACTAGCGGCATATAAAATGATTTTACTTCCCAAGCTGCTGTATTACTTCAGAGCACTCCCGATCCAATTGCCTTCCTAATTTTATGCAAATATGCAGCGAGCCTTATCCCAATTCATTTGGGAAGGAAAAAGAGCCAGATGTCCTCACAACATCCTCATGAAACACAGGAAAATAGGGGGGATGGGGGTCCCTAATATTAAAGACTATCATATGGCGGCAATCCTAGATCAAGCCAAGTCATGGTTCAACACTTCAGATCAAATTCATTGGTGTAGGGCAGAACAGGCACAGATAGGACATGGTGAGATTAAAAACCTATTATTATTCACAAATTTAGATAAACAATCACCATATAGGACACTTCCAACAGTAGCGGCTACAATACAAGCATGGGAATATTTTATAGCAAACAAGAATCCCTACGTTGTTCATAAAAGGGTACCAATCCCGGTGACAGCACTTTCATTCCTATCTCCAAACGTAGATATACGACATTGGGGGGGATATGGTTTCGATAATATATCAGATATGTTTGACAATTCTCAGTGCTACAAACTAAAAATTCTATCCCTGAGAAGGAATTTATGACATATGCAAGGATTACTAGTATCATATCTGCTATTAAGGCACAACATATAGAAATCCCAGAAACCATCTACGGTTTATGGCACTCTACCCCCAAACCCAAAAAAGGAATAACAGAATTTTACAACCTATTACATAATAAGCTTCACTTTGAAACCCCGAAGCAACTTTTAAAATGGGAATCAGACTTGAATATAACCCTTTCCCAGGAGCAGTGGAAACGCGCAATAAAAACAAACTATATCCACACTAAATGTTCTAATTACAGGGAGATAGCCCAGAAGATAAATTTGAGATGGTACAGAACCCCATATATATTAGCAAAATTTCAAGGACACTCATCCAACCTCTGCTGGAGAGAATGTGGACAAGTTGGCACTCTGGCTCATATGCTTTGGTTCTGTGTGTAGCGGGGTCTCCTTTAAGACTCTCGGGACTACCTTGCCCAGAATCCCTTTCGGTATGTTTCCACCACAGAGACTCATGGGAGGGGTTATAAAAGGAGGAGGCGAGGCTGGGCTCGGTCTCTTTGGGACACGAGACTTGAGTGACTGATCCTCCTGTGCGGATGTGCCGGAGTGCAAGGCCTGAAGCCTGAGGCCTTGCGCAGCACCAAAGAGCCTTCCACCCTACTGCGAGCCTGGGTGGCATCTGACTTCGCTTGTCTACAACCTTGGTTGGATCGGGGATCCGATCGCTTTGAGACACTGTGTGTGTGAGGACACAGTCGGTGGAAGTTCCCGGACTGGGATCGCGTCCGGACGGGTGAGAGGGCGTATGCTCAGACCATATACTGTTGTTGCTGATGTGCCTATAGACTGCCGTGGCCCACAAGTTTATTTCTGACACTCTCACCGGAGATCCATATCAGAGCGGAACTTAGAGTTCATGAAGTAATGTGTTTTGTTCATCACAACTTTCCCATTGGATTACAAATGTTGTTCTGTTAATGTGCACCACCTTTAAAGAATTGCCGGTGAAGAAACCATCATCCCCTATAGACTGAGTTTTAGATATCTGAGCCAGGCCTGGCCAGCTAGTTAATTCATTTAGTAACTGCATCACAGGGCGCCTAGTTAACGGTCGCCCACGCGGCGCACCTTTACTGTTCATCTTAAATGCATAGAGTGTTATTGCTGCAGGGCTCTGCAATTTGTTATCTGTGAACCGTTACCACTGTTAACTTTTATTACCAACAACTTGAAGTAAATTTGATACCCTTTTCATTACTGTCTTGGTGTCTGGGTTTACTCATACAGTATAAGTTAATATTTATTGCTGCCAATACTAACTGTGCCAGTAGGGGGTCGAGTACATTGCTGGGGGTTGACGGAGCTGTTTTCAGGGCCCAAACAAAACTTGCGGCCTTCTTAGTTGAAGGTATCGCTACACGTGGGGGTTCTCGTCCAGGATCCTGATACAGCAATTAAACGCCAGAGGTGCCGTCATGGACCCGCAAGGAATAAGAGCGTGGTGCGAAGTGGCTAAAACAGACCCAAACCAATCAGTGGTCATCGACCTACCAGGGGAAGAATGGTCAATAGAAACGGTAGAGGGGTTAATGAAGTCAGTGACCCCAGATCACACAACGTGGGTGATGGGAATAAAGTCAGACCCAGACATCTCATATCAGTATGCACTAGTGGAATACTTGGACGGGATGCCAGAGGCTTGTAAGCGCAACTATGTACAGACGCCAGATAATAGATCCTATAGGTTGGCGCACGCAATTAAAAAGGAACCATCACCAACGGGATCACCGCAGGCTGCGGCCCCTACCCCACCTGAAAGAGGAGACAGGGCGACGCCTCCGGTGGCGCCTGCACCTGTCACTGCTATATCACCAGAACTAATAAATGCAATAGGGGATCTGCTAACCAAATGTCAGAAGACAAGCGCGGTGCATGTAGAGACTAGCTACCGGAGACTAAAAACATTCTCGGGGAAGCTCCCTGTCCCGGCGGGGGAAGAAGATTGACACCTGGGTGGAGCAGGCATTACAAGCAGTAGAGGCATGGGAGGTGCCTGAAGCGCAGAAGAGGCAACGAGTGATAGAAAGCCTTAAAGGCGCAGCAGCAGAAGCAGTAAAACGTTTTCGGTTTGGGAATGCAGATTGCACGGCTCAAGACTGTCTAGCCATGCTACAGGAGGAGTTTGGTCAATTGGAAAAGGTGACAGAGATGGTCTACCAATTTGAACACACTTTCCAACAACCAAAGGAGAAACTTTCAGAGTATGTTAGAAGACTGAACAGGTTGCTGTGCAAGATTGTGTTAAAGAAGGGAATGAAGCCCCAAGATACGGATGCGGCAAGAATGAAACAAGTCTTAAAAGGAGCATTACGCTCGGATCCAGTCTGGCTGCACCTGAAGACCTCAGGAGGAGGAACGCTACTGACTTATGCTGACTTGATAAAAGTCATCAGAGATGAGGAGGCGCTGCAACAGGACCAGCAGATGATTAAGGCAAATGCTGTACCCGCACATGTGCTAGTCAATTCAGTGATGACCCCTGAAAGAGACTCAGAGATAGACACTCTAAAAGCGCAAATGTCCAAGGTGTTAGAGATGTTGATATCTCTGATGGCAAAAGACAAAGAGAGTCCCAAGAGAGAAGTACCAAGGAAGGAATTATTCCCAATTGCCTCAGCACCCGCATCTTTACAAGAATGGGGAGATATAGTCTGCTTTAACTGTGGAGGAATTGGCCATATTGCAGCTACATGTTCCAGTCCCAAGAAGAAGAAACCAGACAACCGCAAGCCGGCGGGAAACTCCAGAGGGCCCCGGTGAAGGAGCCAACCGGGTGCCCATCACCTTCAGTGAGCTCCAAGCTGAATACGAAGCAGAAGAAAAGAGGAGATAAAACCCCTCAGAGGAAACGCAACATTCCTCAACAGAGATACACCCCAGAAAAAGGGGGCAAGACCCCTCAGAAGGGACACAGCACTCCCCACAGGGGTTGCACACCCAAGAAGAATAATAGTATCCCTCAGCGGGTCCCTACACCCATGGAAAGGAGGGAAATCAATGCATACCAGGCTCAAGAAAGATTAAAGTCCAAAGGGAATTGGATGAGAGAGAGTCCGAAAGGAAAGGGTCAGAAGAAGGTGACCCCCGCCAAGCCATATCCGGAGAAGCTGGTAGGCCCATCTCCTATAGTGCCCATTCAAGTGGAGGGAGTCTACACCAGAGCCATCTTGGATACTGGGGCACAAGTGACCCTGTTATACCGAGATTTCTATGATAAGCACTTGAGTCACCTGCCCATCCAGAAGATAGAGGGACTAGAGATATGTGGGATTGGAACCCAGAATTTCCCTTACGATGGCTGTCTGCCTGTCAGGATGATCTTTGACCCATCTGTGGCTGGAAAAGCTGAAGCGTTTGACACCCTGGCGGTTGTGTGCCTTCGGCCGACAGGAGCCAACAAGAGTTCCCTTATAATAGGGACAAACACGGACCTGGTCTGAAGACTTCTGACCCCTCTAGTGAAAGAGAAGGGGTCAGCGGCCACCAAGATCCACCCCATGCTGAAGACGGCTTACCAACGGCTGGTCCTAGAGCAGAAGACCCCTGGAGAGGGGATAGGGAAGGTGTGGAGACTTGGAAGAGAAGGGATAGTGTTGCAGCCCGGTGAAGTAACCTGTCTCAGAGCCACTGTGAAGCTTACTTGGGAGCAGCCTGGACCCTTTGTCATGTTGGAGTCCGACCCAAGGGAAGAGTCCCACGGTCTGGAAGTGATACCAGAAGTGATTCCGCTGAGGGCCCTGAAGAAGGCTCATTGTAGAGTTCCAGTGAGTGTTAGGAACAATACAGATGGTCCCATGGAAATCCCAGCCAGGATGCTGCTGGGTCAGGTGAGCCCTGCTGCCCCTGTCAACTTGTCAGAAGTAAAGGGGGTGAGCAAAGGAGGAGATGCTTGGGAGAAGCTATCCATGGAAAACCCGAATCTGCCCAGGGCTTGGAAGGAGAGAGTCAAGGCCCAGTTGACCAGATAGGAGAAGATCTTCTCCAAAGATGAGTTCGATGTGGGGTGTGCAAGGAGTGCCACCCATCGGATCCGCCTCCAAGAAGATAAGCCCTTCAGAGAGAGGGTCAGGCGGGTCCCACTAGCAGATCAGGAGGATCTAAGGGAGCAACTTGCAGAACTCAAAAGGACTGGTGTGATACGGGAGTCTAGAAGCCCCTATGCCTCCCCGATAGTGGTGGTCAGGAAGAAGAATGGATCATTGAGGCTCTGTATCGACTATAGGACTCTTAACAGGAGAACCATACCCGACCAGTACACCACTCCGAGGATAGAGGATGCCCTACAGAGCTTGTCTGGAGCCAAGTGGTTCAGCGTTATGGATCTCAAGAGTGGGTACTATCAGATCCCTATGCACCCAGAAGACAAGGAGAAGACAGCTTTCATAACCCCAGTGGGGTTCTTTGAATTCGACCGGATGCCCCAAGGTCTGTCTGGAGCCCCAGCTACTTTCCAACGTCTCATGGAGAAGACTGTAGGAGACATGAACCTTATTGAAGTCCTTGTATACCTGGACAATGTCATTGTCTTTGGAAGAACCCTGGAGGAACACGAGGAGAGGCTGGAAAAAGGCTTGAGGAGACTCAGTGAGGAGGGACTCAAACTTTCACCTGAGAAGTGTCGGTTCTACCAGTCTTCTGTGAACTACCTGGGGCACATAGTGTCTGAAGAAGGGGTGGCCACAGACCCTGAGAAATTGGAGGCAGTTACCTCCTGGCCACGACCCACCACAGTAACAGAACTCAGATCCTTCTTAGGGTTCTGCTCCTATTACAGGAGGTTTGTGGAAGGATTCGCTCGAATTGCTAGACCATTGAATGAACTGCTCAAGACTGAGGGAGAAGAGGACGACTCAGGGCCCAGGAAGCCGGGAGAGTCAGTCAAAGATCAGTGGAACCAGAAATGTGAAGAGGCCTTCCAGGCATTGAAAAAGAGCCTAACCACTGCTCCAGTCTTGGCCTATGCAGACCCAACCAAACCCTATGAACTACACGTAGATGCTAGTCATGATGGTCTGGGAGGAGTACTTTATCAAGAGCACGAAGGGCAACTACGGCCTGTTGCCTACGTGAGCAGGAGCCTGACCCCCTCTGAGAAAAACTAACCCACTCACAAGCTGGAGTTCCTGGCCCTTAAGTGGGCGGTAGTAGACAAGCTCAAAGACTACCTGTATGGGGCGGAGTTCACTCTGAAGACCGACAACAACCCCCTGACCTACCTATTCACTACAGCAAAGCTGGATGCCACTGGACACAGGTGGCTGGCCGCATTGTCGAGATTCAATTTCAGCCTAAAATACAGGCCAGGGATTGGGAATCGAGATGCAGACGCTTTGTCCAGAAGATCTCATGGTCCCACCCATGACATGGAAGACTGGACTCAAGTGGCACCAGACGGGGTGCGGGCCCTATGTCAGGGGGCTGAATTGCAAGCCAGAGGGGGCTCAAGGGCGGAAGAGAGAGGAGTTACCATGGTAGGAGTCCCCAAACAATACTGTGGAGTAACTCAACTGGAGGAAGACCATCTGCCAAAGCTGTCCAAGAAGGAGCTAAGATGTGACCAATTAGAAGACCCCATGGGGAAATTAGTTCTGGAAGCCCTGGAGAATCAGGATCCAAACAGACTTCTGAGTCACTCTTCAAAGGAAGCTCGCCTGTTGAGGAAAGAGTAGGATAGGTTACAGGTGCATCAGGGAGTGGTCTACCGAAGGGTCCCCTCTGATGACCTGGAAGATAAATGGCAATTGTTTCTTCCGGAAAAACACAGAGAGACTGTTCTGATTGCCCTACATGACAATCATGGACACTTAGAGGCGGAAAGGACCTTTCATCTTGTCAGAAGTCGGTTCTATTGGCCCTGTATGAGGGCAGAAGTAGAAGAGTACTGCCATTCGTGTGCACGTTGCATCCAGAGGAAGACTTTACCCCATCAAGCTGCCCCAATGGGCCATCTACAGAGTCAAGGCCCAATGGATCTGGTATGCATTGATTTCCTCTGCCTCGAACCCGATCTGAGTGGACTAGGAAATGTTCTGATGATAACCGATCATTTCACCCGGTATGCCCAAGCTTTCCTAACCAAAGACCAGAAGGCTTCCACAGTAGCCAAGGTACTTATGGAGAAGTATTTTGTCCATTATGGGCTGCCCCAGCGACTTCATTCAGATCAAGGAAGGGACTTTGAGAGTCGACTGATCCGGAAGCTCCTGGATTTGTTGGGAATCAAGAAGACTCGAACTACACCCTACCACCCACAGGGAGATGCTCAGCCGGAGAGGTTTAACCGAACCTTGCTCAACATGTTGGGGACTCTGGAAAGTGAGAAGAAACAACATTGGAGCAAACACATAGCAGCCATAGTCCATGCTTACAACTGCACCACCAGTGATGCCACGGGCTACTCCCCATATCGACTCATGTTTGGGAGAGAAGTGAGACTACCTGTAGACTTGGCCTTTGGCACCTCTTTAGATCATTCCTCAGCCACATCCCACAAAGGATATGTGGACAGGCTCAGACACAGCCTGAAAGTAGCTTATGAACAAGCTCAAGCGGCCTCAGATCAAAGGGGAGCCCGAAACAAAAGAAACTTCGACTTGAAGGTCCGGGTACAAGACCTGCAGCCTGGGGACTGAGTACTGCTACGCAATCTGGGGGTCCCTGGGAAACTTAAACTTGCAGACAGATGGAGATCTGAACCCTATGTCATCTGTAGGAAGCTGCCGGGCCTACCTGTTTATAAGTTGAAGCCAGAAGGAAAAGTAGGCCCACTGAGATGTGTCATCGAAACCACCTGCTTCCACTTGCTGAAGCAGTCAGGATACCTCCAGTGAGAGACTCCCCTGAACCAGTGTCTATTCTGGATAACCCCAGGCCAAACACTCGGTCCCAGACCTCTCGGGCTGAAGATGTAACAGCTTCTGAACTTAGTGGAGATGAGGAGGGAGAGCTTGACTGGCTGTGGCCTTCCCCAACTCAAGGGACTTCTGCTATAGATCTTCCAACTATTGAAGACACTACAGATACACAACTGAATGCAGAAGCCGTTGAATTCATCCCATATAATCCTTCATTTGATTACTGGGAAGATGACCGTGATGTTTACCCTGAACAAGACCCTAGAGACTATGTATCCCTCGGCTCCTGAAGTAGATGTTACAGAGCCTGCCGTGTTGCCTGAGCCTGCCACAGAAGAAGAGCATGTGGCGCCAGAGCCAGAAACCCCAAGGGAACAAAGAGCCCGCAGAGTTATAAAGCCTCCCAAAAAGTTGACCTACCCACAAATGGGGCAGAGCTCAGAAGATTCTGTGATCACTGCTAGGAGGAGTGTAGAGAATCCGGACCCCTCCACTATACATTTGGTAGAGGGCAACCCCCACTCACTCTCTGGCACAGTTAGGCAGGTCACTCAGGATAGTATGACCTGTGGCAAAGGGAATCCAACTTCTCGGTTTTGGTGGGAATTCCCTATGCCAACCTCTTATGCAATGTTGTCTGGGGTTGTACGCAGTGTATGTTAAGGTTTCTTTGGGGACCAAAGAATTTAAGTGGGGGGAGTGTGTAGCGGGGTCTCCTTTAAGACTCTCGGGACTACCTTACCCAGAATCCCTTTCGGTATGTTTCCACCCCAGAGACTCATGGGAGGGGTTATAAAAGGAGGAGGCGAGGCTGGGCTCGGTCTCGTTGGGACACGAGACGAGTGACTGATCCTCCTGTGCGGATGTGCCGAAGTGCAAGGCCCGAAGCCTGAGGCCTTGCGCAGCACCAAAGAGCCTTCCACCCCACTGCGAGCCTGGGTGGCATTTGACTTCGCTTGTCTACAACCTTGGTTGGATCGGGGATCCGATCGCTGGAGACACTGTGTGTGTGAGGACACAGTTGGTGGAAGTTCCCGGACTGAGATCGCGTCCGGACGGGTGAGAGGGCGTATGCTCAGACCATATACTGTTGTTGCTGATGTGCCTATAGACTGCCGTGGCCCACAAGTTTATTTCTGACACTCTCACCGGAGATCCATATCAGAGCGTAACTTAGAGTTCATGAAGTAATGTGTTTAGTTCATAACAACTTTCCCATTGGATTACAAATGGTGTTCTGTTAATGTGCACCACCTTTAAAGAATTGCCGGTGAAGAAACCATCATCTCCTATAGACTGAGTTTTAGATATCTGAGCCAGGCCTGGCCAGATAGTTAATTCATTTAGTAACTGCGTCACAGGGCGCCTAGTTAACGGTCGCCCACGCGGCGCAGCTTTACTGTTCATCTTAAATGCATAGAGTGTTATTGCTGCAGGGCTCTGCAATTTGTTATCTGTGAACCGTTACCACTGTTAACTTTTATTACCAACAACTCGAAGTAAATTTGATACCCTTTTCATTACTGTCTTGGTGTCTGGGTTTACTCATACAGTATAAGTTAATATTTATTGCTGCCAATACTAACTGTGCCAGTAGGGGGTCGAGTACATTTCTGGGGGTTGACGGAGCTGTTTTCAGGGCCCAAATAAAACTTGCGGCCTTCTTAGTTGAAGGTATCGCTACACGTGTATCCCTTCGTAGCTTCTGGGCTCAATAGCGCAACTGATAGCTAAATTGACAGGAATACTTAACAAATTAAAAGTTGAACAAGCCTTATTAACCACTTAACGACCGCCCACTGTAAATATACGTCGGCAGAATGGCACCGACAGGCAGAATCACGTATATCTATGTGACTGCCTTTGTATAGTTGGGGGTCCGGTCGGACCCCCCTTCTTTACAGTGAGCGGCCGTTATTCGTTTGGGAGCGATCAGGGATGAGGGGACAGCCGTTCGATTCCGGCCACCCCCTCTCGATCGCTCCCAGTGAATCGAATCCTTCCCCTGCCTGTGTAATGTTTACACAGGCAGGAGGAAGTGATGTCATCTCTCCTGAGGCGCTCACATATACCGAGCGCCGCACAGGAGAAGATGCAGGTTAGTGCACAAAACACTACACTGACACCAGGATACATAGGCACATAAATCGCCCCTCCAGACACCCCCAGATCACCCCCCAGATCACCCCCCAGCCCCCAGTCACAGTGTCACTGATTGCAGTGACCATTTATTTACTGATCACTGCAATCAGTGACATTTGTGACTGTAAAAGTGTCACTACATTTAGTTTTAGGTCCAGTGTAGCCCCCTAACCCCCCCCCTAATAAAGGTTTAACCCCCTGATCGCCCCCCAGATAACCCTTTCACCCCCTAGCACCGCCGTCGCTAAGCGATCATTTTTCTGATCGCTGTCTTAGCGTCGGTGATGCAGATCGGTAGCCAGTAATTTTTTTTAGGTTCGCCGCAGGTTTTTATAGCGTCAGGTACCCCCATATATTACCTAATAAAGGTTTAACCCCCTTGATCGCCCCCCAGATAACCCTTTCACCCCCTATCACCACTGTCGCTAAGCGATCATTTTTCTGATCGCTGTCTTAGCGTCGGTGATGCAGATCGGTAGCCAGTAATTTTTTTTAGGTTCGCCGCAGGTTTTTATAGCGTCAGGTACCCCCATATATTACCTAATAAAGGTTTAACCCCCTTGATCGCCCCCCAGGTAACCCTTTCACCCCCTATCACCACCGTCGCTAAGCAATCGTTTTCTGATCGCTGTCTTAGCGTTGGTGATGCCGATCGGTAGCCAGTAATTTTTTTTAGGTTCGCCGCAGGTTTTTATAGCGTCGGGTACCCCCATATATTACCTAATAAGGGTTTAACCCCCTTGATGGCCCCCCAGGTAACCCTTTCACCCCTATCACCACTGTCGCTAAGCAATCGTTTTTCTGATCGCTGTCTTAGTGTTGGTGATGCCGATCGGTAGCCAGTAATTTTTTTTAGGTTCGCCGCAGGTTTTTATAGCGTCAGGTACCCCCATATATTATCTAATAAAGGTTTAACCCCCTTGATCGCCCCCCAGGTAACCCTTTCACCCCCTATTGTTGTGGAGATTTTTATGGAGATGTATTTAATATGTATTGTCATAGTGTCACCCAGTGTTAGTACTTCCGCAACCCGCTCTAAAAGAGCTGATTGGGGTAGTCTGAGGCTGGTTGAATCCCGTCTGATAGGGGAAAACGTCTTGAGGTTGGAGTGTGATGTTTGCAGGGTGCGGATATGTCCACCGACGGGGGGCCCTCTGTGCATTAGCACGGACGATCGTTGAGGGGGGGGGTGTCCTCGCTCTGCAACAACAACAACAACATCATTGGTTATGAGCAGATGCGTACTCTTGTCTCGGCTGTGTCTGATCAACATTGATTGGGATTCGTAGTGCGCATCTGCAGATAGCCTCCCTCCCCCATTCAATAATAGTATAATCTTAATATGCGTTATTCTATGGAATAGCGCAGAATAAGAATTCCTATCAACGGTAACTTTAGCCATCCTACGTTATTGTATTCATTGTATGTATTATTGTATTGAATCCTTTAAGCCATATTTCTTGAGTGGGATTCATGTATGGCATCTCCTGTTGGAAGGAATGTCCAGGTATTGCCATTTTCCTTGTATGGTAGGGACATCCTGTGATGTCCCCGCCCATGGGGGGGAGGTGATTGCTTGCTGCAGCCAATCACCTCCTGTCTGAGATCTTTTGAGTTTAATAAAAGCCTATGATTAGGCGTCGGCTAGTCAGTCTATGCTGGTATGCTGAAATGAGAACATAGCTTTTGTGGTGCTGCCTTCTTGGGATGAATGGGAATGAACGGTGAGTGGATCTTAGCAAACTTAACTAAAGATAGCATTATTGCAAAGAGATGAAATCTGATGTGTGCTTAGATAGCACAGGAATTATAGGCTGTGTGCTCTGTAAACAGCAGCCTAAAATTCCACAACAGTATGGTGGGCCAGGACCTTTGGGAATAGATGGAGTCCCTTTGGACATCGGATCGAGATGGGGGGGAAGAGTGGATCTACGTTCCGATGTGGGGGGCTCTACTCTGTAAAAGAACATTTTTTTTGTCTTTTTGAAATAATGCTTTAAGTTTGCAGTGTGTGTGTATGTCTGCGAATCCGATCGTGCATGTGTGTGTGTGATTTTGTTGGGAGAGAGATCGTATGCCTGCGAATCCGATCGTAGGCCTGTGAATTTGTTTGTGTATGCCTGTGTGTGCCTGTGTGTGATTAGATTGTTTGTGTGATGTAGGACATGTGTACCCATGAGTGCGATTGAAATTGTGTAAGAGATGGCTGTTTGTGCGATGTACTGAGCAGTTTGTAAAGTGGACGATTGTTTGTGAGCCATGAGGTTTGGTGGGGGAGGAGCAGCCAGCATCTCAGTTACAAGGGTGAAAGTTGGTGACTTTCTGTAAATAGCATGCAGGAGTTTTGTAGTGGGAGGGCCCTGAGAGATGATCTGATGGAAACTGTATATTGTGTATGAAATGAAGGTATAGCTGTGGTATTTAGTGCACTGAGAAGTTTGTAAGTAGATTGTTTGGCTGCCATGTGCTTGAATGGGGGAAGGGCTTGCCCACTGTTTTGTGTTGCTGGGGCTTTGCCCTGAGGGAAAGACACTCTGAGCAGACATGCAGGCAACATTGTACTGTATGTGTGTGGTGTTTGTGATTTCTATGAAAAATAGAAATGGTTAGATTGTGATTTTTGTAGGGGACAAAGACACATGTCCCCATAAGTGTAAAAATATTTTAACAAAAGTGTTTGGTTTTTGAGTTGAAGAAAGTTCCCGCCGCATATCCAAGTGGCCAGGCATTGCTAGAAGGCAGACAATAGTATGTCTCTGCAATGGCTTGTTATGGAAGCTTAGGCCACTGTGTGTGTGAACTTTAGGTAGAGAAAAGTGGTGAATATCTCAGAGTATATGAACTTAGAGAAATGAACATGTTTTTAATATTGTCATGTAACTAACATTTATTGAATGTGCTGTTTAGTTGGCAAAAGGGAGGCTAAGTTTGTAAGTGTACATGTGGTCCTTGTAGAGTGTAGCAGACACACCTTTTTCAGTGGATTTTGATGATAATTTAGAAAAATCTCAATGGTGTAGTCTGTCTTTGTAGAGAAAAACATTTTTGATTTTCTTTTAAAGAGATGCTGGTTTTGGCGGGAAAAAGTAATGGCGCCATTCTTGGCTTTTGTTAAAATGGCAGGCAAACCGCAAGGCTAAGGCGCAGTTTTTCTTTAGCCTGTGGGTGTCCTATAAGGGAACATTTCCTTTGGGTACTATACCATGTGGCATTTGTCGGCTGTCTTGCTGGTGGAATTTCTCAGCTTTTGGGGCAGATTTTGATGTTTGGTGCGAATGTAGTGCGGTCTTTTCTGCGTTGGAACCTGGTGGAGGCCATTTGTGTTTGTCTTTGTGTGGGGGAACCTATGTGGTGTTCATTGTGACGTCCCATGCTGGTTTTGGCGGGAAAAATTGCATGGCGCCATTTTTGTTGTTGTACATGAGGTGGGGGTGGTGGTCATCCACCATTTTGTTATCCTGGCTTGTCGGCCATTTTGAGACGTTTACAGTTTGAGATAGGAAGTTCCAGTTTAGCAAACACGGCTCCTGAATATGCTGTATTGGCATTTGTTGATTGGCGCAGTTTTCTTCTGTTTTATACGTTTACAGTTTGACCTGTGCACTGCTGGGGAGAGTGGTGGGACGCCGGGGTGACATACTGAGAGGATGGTTTTGTCTCTGGTTTAAATTGTTTTTCTAAGCATCGCCTTTTGAGTTGAGTAGAGTGGTATCTTGAAATAGCGCGGTCTTACCCCGAGGGGCCACAACGCGCTTGCGGACACACGCACATGCTGGGGCCTATTTATGGATGTGATCTGGCTGACCTACCAGCAGTTGGAGTGTGGGAGGAGGCCAACGCAGACACAGGGAGGACATGCAAACTCCATGCAGGTGGTGTTAGGAGGGGGATTTCTCTGTTTTCATTTAAGTGAATGTAAGCTATTGCAGGGTCAGCTGACTTTGCAGTATATGAAAAAGTTCACTTTACACTGAATTTTGATAGATTGTAAGACTATCAGAGTTTTTGCACAGTGGTGTGTTTTTATGTTTAAATATTTGGGAGTTTCCCGTAAAGCAAATCATATGTTTTGAAGCTTGTATTGTATAGCCTGTAGAGGAGGAGTGGGGGTTTGGTCGAAACTCCTAGAGCCATCTTTTTGCAGGAGTTTTTTATTTGAGTCTCAACTTGTGGTTTTGCTTGCAGGGGATGTTTGGGTCAGGACCCTCCCATTTGCAAGGGGGGGGGGTTTATTCCATCATTTTCTTGACAAGGTATTAAATTGTTGAAATATATATGATGTGTAGCCATGGATTTTTTTGAAGTCTTGATAGACAAGGCGATTATGGCTAACGCCTCCCCTCCCCCTCCCTCTTCCTGAACAATTGATATGTAAATAAACCAGTTTTTTTTTTTTTAAGAGCTGAGCATAACCGAAAGTTTCTTTTCAGCATTTATATATCAGCAGAAAGTTAGTGGGAGGAGCTTGGGGTTTTTAAAGGTGAGCAATGAGATTTGTGTTTGGAAGGAAAATGGAAAGCATTTTTGCATTTAAAAGTGTTTTATATTTTGTTCCAGTTTTGTGAAGTTTTGTACTGTAATACAGTTTTGGGTAGAAAGCAAAACAGGGGGGCATCACCATTGTTTTATCATCTAGATACAGAGAGAAGCCACATTGTTCTGCAGGTGGTAAACTGGCGTAAGTGTTCTGTGTGGTTTAGTCTGACAACACAGTGTATGGGTGTATAGCGGAAAACGCTTGTGTATGCATACACTGTGAGGGGTAGAGGCCTAATTCGGGGGTTGATCTGTGGTTGTTCTGTAGTTCCAAAAGTGTTGGGACAACAAGCCATAGAGTTGACGCCTCGGTTAGGGTTTCTAGTTGGAGGACTTGACCATATAGTGGTTGTAGTTCTTCAATTCACTGTATAAGAAGACACCGGGCGGTGATCTCCGAAAATGGGTGCAACGGTTTAACCTGGCCGCAGGTTTAAGACGATAAGCCGATTTGAATCACCATGGACACAAGGAGGTCTGTGCAAAGGGAAGGAATGGAGGCTTCCCATAGTCAGACGGTCACACAGTGCACGAAGCCTAGTTTTGGGGCAAAGGCCTTTGAACCCCAAAAAGATTAACATAGGTGGTCCAAGGATACTATTTTGGGTATCTCTCTGGAATGGATGTAGTTCAGCTGCGGCTTCAGAAATCTGTAATGATGAGGAACGGTGGCTCATGCCCGTTTGTTTGAACTTTGTATGGCTGGTCCATGTAAGGTTCTCGAGCTGCTCTCATGTTCCCATTGTATTTTTTTCTATTGCTGAAAGAGTGAAGGGAGAATTCTGGCTGTTTGTTTTTTTCATTTTTGGTTTTGGAAACTTTGAAGTATCTCCCCCACGTTTGTATCTGAGTGTTTATATGTAGTAACGTGAATATGTTCGAACTTACCGCGGCAGTCCTCCGATGCGTCGCGGCTGTTGTATGTTTGTAGGAACGGGAAAAGTAAGGGTTACAGAGGGTTTTGTTTGAATCAGTTTTGAAAGAATGTCATTGACAATTTACCAATGTACAGGAATGTCATTATTGTTTACCATTCTTTGCAGGTTAAATATGAAGAATAGAGTAATGATTTTGCTTATAAGTATTTTTCAGGTCCAAGGAGTTTGTACATAGAGAACAGGTGTATGTAGACAGCGGTACATATGGATAAATACGAGTCTAAGGAGGTAAAAGTATCATAGGCTATTTCATTGTTTCTTTTTTCCTGCACCACGCATTTCTTCCTTCAGTCTGTAATGGGGAAGAAAAGGGGGGAGAATGATAAATGTAAGAGTGACAGTTTTTTTTTCAAACTAATAATAACCTCTGTAATTCTAACCAAGTTTGTGCCAAGACTGTCTTTCTTTGATAGAATTTGAATCGGCAAGCAGCAGTCTGGTGAAGTAGGTTCCCATCCCAGAGGCTAAGAACCTTTTGTCAATGGCTCCAGGTATTGTAAGCCATGCACAGGTTATGCAGTGACCACAGTCCCGATGTCTGGGTTATTGTCATATGAGGGTTGTTTGGAGGTCAATCAAAACCATAGTCGTACTCTCCTCATTAGCTGTCACTTATATTCTCGGCTGATGGGGGTGGGTGCGATCGTTGTGACATGAACTTCAAAATGTCCACCAAAAGGTTTTCACGAGTCCCTCCTGGACCCTGACTCAGTAATCAGTTTACATTCTTTCTAACCAGGTGACTGGGTCGTTGTAAAGAAGTTTGAGGGATGAGACCACGCCAGCCACTGCAAGAAGCGGCTCAACCACACCAAAGAATGAGGAGTATCTTTGTTTATTTATATTTTTGTTGTTTAGTAAATTTTAGCAAGGGTAACGGTGAAAAGCATCCCAAGTTATTATGTAAAGTGTATGTCCTGACTAGCTCAGAAAGCGAACAGGACCGATGGTCTGTTCTGAGTCTTCACCGAGTTTTAGTCCCCAGCGATGACAGTGGTACATGCCATTTATGATGTTATTATGGGTATGAGGAGTTTTGACAAACTAGTGAAGACTCCAAACAGACACTCGTCAATGGAATCTAACGATGCATTTTTTTAGAGGGTAAAATTGGTTAGTTTTAATGGCTCTGCCTCTTGTCGGTTTAGGTATCTAGGCAGCACAAGTGTGTTTGAACTTTAGTTTGGTGTTTATGCGGATCTGCAGCTTATAAAGGTAATTCTCCCAAAGCAAGAGGTTCATGCGTGATGGTGAAGCTGTCCCAGCATCTTATGTTGCGGCCGATCGTGAGGATCTGATGGCACAGGAAATTAAGAATGGCAGGGACAGCTAGAAGGGATTTGTTCACCAACCCCGACCAGGGCATGGTGTCCTGGATGTACAAGGTGGGGGGGGCTCGGGGCTTGGGATACGATTGAACAATTCTCATCCGTTAAGGATAGGGTTCTTCATGTAATTGTTGAAGCCAGAGCTGTAGCTAAGTGAAGGTTGGGAGTCTATTTTAAGGGTCTGGAAATCTTTGGGGATCTAATTTTTATTTTACAGCGGATCGTGGTTAAAGGAAGTGGGAATATATATACTCATGTCGTTTTTTTATTTCTATTCTTTCTATGTCGTGACGAGGTGCTCCTGTTGCCTGATTTGACGCGTGACCAGAGTTTCCTTGATGAGACGCCCCGAAGCCGGACCCACATACAAGACAGAGGATCACAGACGGATCGGCGATTACTACAGCTCACCATGTCGTGTCCTCCTTTATAAGTCATGCCCCTGAAGAGTAGAGTCTACATGTCAAGCCGTGTTTTCCTTTTTATGGACTAAGGACTGATTCATTTACAGGTGTAAGAAGCAGATTAACTCTCATCGAGGGACACATGGGGTGCATATGACAAAAAAGGGAGGACTGTTGTGGAGATTTTTATGGAGATGTATTTAATATGTATTGTCATAGTGTCACCCAGTGTTAGTACTTCCGCAACCCGCTCTAAAAGAGCTGATTGGGGTAGTCTGAGGCTGGTTGAATCCCGTCTGATAGAGGAAAACGTCTTGAGGTTGGAGTGTGATGTTTGCAGGGTGCGGATATGTCCACCGACGGGGGGCCCTCTGTGCATTAGCACGGACGATCGTTGAGGGGGGGATGTCCTCGCTCTGCAACAACAACAACAACATCATTGGTTATGAGCAGATGCGTACTCTTGTCTCGGCTGTGTCTGATCAACATTGATTGGGATTCGTAGTGCGCATCTGCAGATAGCCTCCCTCCCCCATTCAATAATAGTATAATCTTAATATGTGTTATTCTATGGAATAGCGCAGAATAAGAATTCCTATCAACGGTAACTTTAGCCATCCTACGTTATTGTATTCATTGTATGTATTATTGTATTGAATCCTTTAAGCCATATTTCTTGAGTGGGATTCATGTATGGCATCTCCTGTTGGAAGGAATGTCCAGGTATTGCCATTTTCCTTGTATGGTAGGGACATCCTGTGATGTCCCCGCCCATGGGGGGGAGGTGATTGCTTGCTGCAGCCAATCACCTCCTGTCTGAGATCTTTTGAGTTTAATAAAAGCCTATGATTAGGCGTCGGCTAGTCAGTCTATGCTGGTATGCTGAAATGAGAACATAGCTTTTGTGGTGCTGCCTTCTTGGGATGAATGGGAATGAACGGTGAGTGGATCTTAGCAAACTTAACTAAAGATAGCATTATTGCAAAGAGATTAAATCTGATGTGTGCTTAGATAGCACAGGAATTATAGGCTGTGTGCTCTGTAAACAGCAGCCTAAAATTCCACAACACTATCACCACTGTCGCTAAGCGATCGTTTTTATGATCGTTGTCTTAGTGTGGGTGATGCCGATAGGTAGCCAGTAATTTTTTTTTAGGTTCGCCGTCAGGTTTTTATATAGCGTCAGGTACCCCCATATATTACCTAATAAAGGTTTTAACCCCCTAATTGCCCCTAGTTAACCCTTTCACCAGTAATCACCATATAAGTGTTACGGGTGACGCTGGTTAGTTAGTTTGCTTTTTATAGTGTCAGGGCACCCGCCGTATATAACCCAATAAAGGTTTAACCCCCTGATCGCCCGGCGGGTGATATCAATTAGGTTTTGCGTCAGAGAGGGTCTGCGTCACACCCCAGGCAGCGTCAGGTTAGTGCCAGTAGCGCTAACACCCACGCGTTAAGCATACACCCCCCTTAGTGGTATAGTATCTGAACAGATCAATATCTGATCAGATCTATACTAGCGTCCCCAGCAGTTTAGGGTTCCCAAAAACGCAGTGTTAGCGGGACCAGCCCAGATACTTGCTAGCACCTGCGTTTTGCCCCTCCGTCCAGCCCAGGCCACCCAAGTGCAGTATCGATCGATCACTGTCACTTACAAAACACAACACACATAACTGCAGCGTTCGCAGAGACAGGCCTGATCCCTGCGACTCCAGTGCTGTAGGAGGTGATTTCACCACCACAGTTAAGAAAAAAAAGCATATATGCCGAAGCATTGGGGCAGCAGGGGCGGAGGAGCGATTTTGCTCCTAATGCCGCGTACATACGGTCGAAATTCCGACGGAGGCTTGCCCATGGAAAAGTCTGACCATGTGTACGCGGCATAACTTTTGCGGGAAGATGCCCCCATGCTTCGGCATACATAAATGATGCATGTATGCCCATCATTAGAAGTGGGTGGATGAAGGGCGGTATTCTAATGGTGGGCATACCCACCGATCAATCTTTTGTTTTCGTTCAGCCAACAGGCTGCATGAAAAAAAAGATTACAATACATGTCCAACAAGGACCAGCAACGTACTGGTATGTTGCTGGACTTTGAATGTTTATACCAGAATGATGCCTGTGGGTTTAGGTATCATCTTGGTATCATTCTTTTCAGCCAGCGGCCGGCTTTCATGTAAAAGCAATCCTAGTGGCTAATTAGCCTCTGGACTGCTTTTACAAGCAGTGGGAGGGAATGTCCCCCCCCGGATATAAAAAGCGCCATTGGGAAATTGGGAAAGCATTTTATCACACCGATCTTGGTGTGGTCAGATGCTTTGAGGGCAGAGGAAAGATCTAGGGTCCAATAGACCCCAGTTTTTTCAAAAAAGAGTACCTGTCACTACCTATTGCTATCATAGGGGATATTTACATTCCCTGAGATAACAATAAAAATGATAAAAAAATAAATAAATATGGAAGCAACAGTTTAAAAATAAAATAAAAAAGCAAAATTAATAATAATAAAAAAAAAAAGCACCCCTGTCCTGCCCTGCTCTTGCCCAATGGCGAACGCAAGCGTCGGTCTGGCGTCATATGTAAACAGCAATTGCACCATGCATGTGAGGTATCACCGCGAAGTTCAGATCGAGGGCAGTAATTTTAGCAGTAGACCTCCTCTGTAAATCTAACGGCGTAACCTGTAAAGGCTTTTAAAGGCTTTTAAAAATGTATGTAGTTTGTCGCCAATGCGCATTTGTGCGAAATTTTAAAGCTTGTCGTGTTTGATATCTATGTACTCGGCCTAAGATCATATTTTTTATTTCATCAAACATTTGGGCAATATAGTGTGTTTTAGTGCATTAAAATTAAAAAAAGTGTACTTTTTCCCCAAAAAATGCGTTTGAAAAATCGCTGCGCAAATACTGTGTAGAAAAAAAAAATGCAACACCCACCATTTTAATCTGTAGGGCCTTTTCTTTAAAAATATATATAATGTTTGGGGGTTCAACATAATTTTCTTGCAAAAAAAAAAAATGTTTTCATGTAAACAAAAAGTGTCAAAAAGGGCTTTGCCTTCAAGTGGTTAGAAGAGTGGATGTAAGCTTCCTAATGTTGTGTATAAAATGACAGAACAGTTCAAACCCCCCCCCAAATGACCCCATTTTGGAAAGTAGACACCCCAAGCTATATACTGAGAGGCATGTCGAGTCCATGGAATATTTTATATGTTGACACAAGTTGCGGAAAAAATACAATTTATTTTTTTATTTTTTATTTTTTGCACAAAGTTGTCACTAAATGATATATTGCTCAAACATGTCATGGGCATATGTGGAATTACACCCCAAAATACATTCTGTTGCTTCTCCTGAGTACGGGGATACCACATGTGTGAGACTTTTTGGGAGCCTAGCCGCGTACGGGACCCCAAAACCAAGCACCGCCTTCAGGCTTTCTAAGGGTGTAAATTTTTGATTTCACTTCTCACTGCCTATCACAGTTTCGGAGGCCATGGAATGCCCAGATGGCACAAAACCCCCCCAAATGACCCCATTTTGTAAAGTAGACACCCCAAGCTATTTGCTGAGAGGTATGGTGAGTATTTTGCAGATCTCGCTTTTTGTCACAAAGTTTTGAAAAAAAAATATATATATTTTCTTTCTTCATTTTCAAAAACAAATGAGAGCTGTAAAATACTCACCATGCCTCTCAGCAAATAGCTTGGGGTGTCTACTTTCCAAAATGGGGTCATTTGGGGGGGTTTTGTGCTATTTTGGCATTTTATGGCCTTCGAAACTGTGATAGGTAGTGAGGAGTGAAATCAAAAATTTGTGCCTAGAAATCCTGAAGGCGGTGCTTGGTTTTCGGAGTCCCGTATGCGGCTAGGCTCCCAAAAAGTCCCACACATGTGGTATCCCCGTACTCAGGAGAAGCAGCAAAATGTATTTTGGGGTGTAATTCCATATATAACCATGGCATGTGTGAGCAATATATCATTTAGTGACAACTTTTTGTAATTTTTTTTTTTGTCATTATTCAATCACTTGGGACAAAAAACAAAAATATTCAATGGGCTCAACAGGCCTCTCAGCAATTTCTTTGGGGTGTCTACTTTCTAAAATGGGGTCATTTGGGGGGGGGGGGTTTGTGCTATTTTGGCATTTTATGGCCTTCGAAACTGTGATAGGTAGTGAGGAGTGAAATCAAAAATTTGCGCCCTTAGAAATCCTGAAGGCGGTGCTTGGTTTTCGGGGGCCCGTACGCGGCTAGGCTCCCAAACAGTCCCACACATGTGGTATCCCCGTACTCAGGAGCAGCAGCAAAATGTATTTTGGGGTGCAATTCCACATATAACCATGGCATGTGTGAGCAATATATCATTTAGTGACAACTTTTTGTAATTTTTTATTTTTTTTGTCATTATTCAATCACTTGAGACAAAAAAAATAATATTTAATGGGCTCAACATGCCTCTCAGCAATTTCCTTGGGGTGTCTACTTTCCAAAATTGGGTAATTTCGGGGGGTTTTGTACTTCCCTGCCATTTTAGCACCTCAAGAAATGAGATAGGCAGTCATAAATTAAAAGCTGTGTAAATTCCAGAAAATGTACCCTAGTTTGTAGACGCTATAACTTTTGCGCAAACCAATAAATATACGCTTATTGACATTTTTTTTACTAAAGACATGTGGCTGAATACATTTTGGCCTAAATGTATGACTAAAATTGAGTTTATTTGATTTTTCTTATAACAAAAAGTAGAAAATATCTTTTTTTTTCCAAATTTTCGGTCTTTTTCCGTTTATATCGCAAAAAAAAAAAATCCCAGAGGCAATCAAATACCATTAAAAGAAAGCTCTATTTGTGGGAAGAAAAGGACGCAAATTTCGTTTTGGTACAACATTGCGTGTCTGAACAATTTACAGTTAAAGCAGCGCAGTGCAAAATTCTGAAAACAGCTCTGGTCCTTTAGCTACAAAATGGTCCGGGGCTTAAGTGGTTAAGCATCGACATGGACATTTACCCAGCACCTTACCGCACACTAGTAATGCACATCTTATACACAGCTAGACTAG
Source organism: Rana muscosa (assembly GCA_029206835.1). Lineage (NCBI taxonomy): Eukaryota > Metazoa > Chordata > Amphibia > Anura > Ranidae > Rana > Rana muscosa. The sequence goes on along the minus strand of CM055122.1, from coordinate 1,239,832,737 downwards.
TGACAGCCCATGTAGCGACCTCATCTCTGACTCCCTCTTTCTCTTCTCGGTCAATGGCTCTCGTTTAGGGGACCAGGGAGGAGAGTGCGGCGCACCACCAGCTCGTATCCTCTTGTGTGCAGAGGTGTGAGCTATAACCTTTTACCTTCGGGCCTGTGTTCCCGTCCAGAGCCAAAACTTCCCTTGAGGATGACTCCCACCCTCCACGCAGGTGGAGGTAGGACCCTTTAGCTCCCAGAAAGTCAAGTTCCACACCACTGAAAGTCCAACACTTATTTATTCTTCAGAGCAATATATAGTCCTTTGAGAGTGACTGGTTAGACACAGAACAGTTCAGAACAAAGTGGGAAGGAGGTCCAGGCACAATCCTATCAATGAAACTAAACTGTTAGGATTTCACAACAGTTATGGCGCACAGTCGCTGCCACCGACCGTGATGTTGGTCCCTGCCACGAACCAGGTGAAGTAAGGTCCCTGCCACAGACCATGATTGTTGGGTCCCTGCCACCGACCTGATTCACGTTGGGTCCCTGCCACAGACCATGAAACGTAGACTGCCTTCAAAAAGTTGCGACCCCTGTCAGGGAGAAGACATCCATCCGGACGGTCACCAGAGGCCCCACCATCACCAAATTGCTGCAATGGGTCTTCGGTAAGGGTAACATCTCTGGTCCCCCTCGTCCTAGATTCGGGTTCCCTTACTCGGTGGACCCCTAGGATTCCTTGATACCTCGCGGGACTCAGTCGAAGGTACTGGGCCCCAGGCCTTCTCAAGCAGTACCTCACCCCAGGCCGAAGGTGCCTGGGATGGCATTCAATCCCCTACACCCAGGCCAAGGGCACCTGGGTGCAGACGAACCAGAACAGCAGCCCCAGGCTGAAGGTGCCTGGGACTCGGACCCCGTGTGGAATATGGCCGCCCTTTTATACCCCCTCCCAGCAGGCACAGTGGGTTCGCCGCACCACCGCCGAGAGGGGACACAAAAAGGCACAACCCCACAACGATGGTTCAACCCCAGTCTAGGGCGACAGCGCCGCCTATAGACTGCAGGGAACTAGGCACCATTGATCTCCCCCACAGGGAAATATAGTCCTTAGACCCTAACAATTGTGCATCTGAGCCTGATTACACTCAGACACCGGCCCCCTAAATGTAACACCCCGCTACACCCGTAAATGGAAATCTTTGGTATCTCCCACGGTAGGAGAAGTACTAAAATTGGTTGATGACTCCTACTCTTATGAGAAATCTATTGCTTTTAAGGAAGGAAAACAAAAAGAATTCACAAATCACTGGCATCTTTGGGGAAAATACATAACTAATAGATAGATCAAGACACGTAGATTTATAATGTTTGCACTTAATAATACTCAAATACTTCTCAAGTTTATATTTGTAAGAACAAAGAACGAAACTATTCAGTGTTTATCGAACGTTATTTTGGTGAATGCATTCTCCAGATTTATCTTTCAGGATTGACAGATATATACTGTTTATGGGTACAGTGTAAAATGGTCGGCTATATACAGTACACTTCGGCATGTTTCATTCGATCTTACTTGTATGTTTATAAGGATGAATAACAGGAAACTGATTAATGTTCTGTGAATGTCATTTTGGAGAATGTAATCTCTGGTTTTGTACCTTGATATAACTTTAAAAACCAAGAAAAAATATTTTCAAAAAAGGGGATTAACTCCAGAGATAAAGCGATAATTCTTCCACTCTACAAGACTCTAGTCTGGTCGCACCTGGAGTATGCTGTACAGTTCTGGGCACCAGTCCTCAGGAAGGATGTACTGGAAATGGAGAGAGTGCAAAGAAGGGCAACAAAGCTAATAAAGGGTCTGGAGGATATTAGCTATGAGGAAAGGTTGCGAGCACTGAATTTATTCTCTCTGGAGAAGAGACGCTTGAGAGGGGATATGATTTAAATTTACAAATACCATACTGGTGACCCCACAATAGGGATAAAACGTATTTGCGAAAGGGAGTTTAACAAGACACGTGGCCACTCATTAAAATTAGAAGAAAGACAATGACACCTTCGACAAATTTAAGGTCCTTTGGCTTATTTGGATCGACTACTCTGCCTCTGCTTCCCTAAAAGCGAGGTTGGCACCCCACAGCCCACCCGGACTCATCTCCTGACTCCACCATGCAGGTTTGCCACACCAAGGTCTGCCCGGCACCCCCCTTCAACCCTCCCTTCCCCTGCAGCTAGCCTGCACCCCCCTCCCTTGCCTTCTCCCTTTTCCCCTCTTTCCTCTATCCCCTCTTTCTCTTTCTTTCTACTCTCCCCTACGTCTGCTCCTCTCTTTTTCACACCCAGATATATTTTCACCTGGTTCTAATATTTAGTTTTGTGACACGTTTAGACTTTCAGTGTATGATCTTGAGTGATGACTACTAGTGATGAGCCGAACACCCCCGGGTTCGGTTCGCACCAGAACCCGCGAACGGACCGAAAGTTCGCACGAACGTTAGAACCTTATTAAATACAATGGATGCGAACGTTCGAAATCTAAAGTGCTAATTATAACGACTATTATGCATGTTATTGTCCTAAAAAGGGTTTGAGAACCGGGGTTCTGCACCAGGGGACATGTATCAATGCAAAAATACGTTTTAAAAACGGCCGTTTTTCAGGAGAAGTCATTTTAATGATGCATAAAGTGAAAAAAAAAAGTCAAATATTCCTTTAAATATCGTACCTGGGGGGTGTCTAAAGTATGCCTGTGAAGTGCCACGTGTTTCCCGTGTTTCCCGTGTTTAGAACTGTCCCTGCACAAAATTACATTTCTAAAGGGAAAAAAGCCATTTAAAACTGCTTGCGGCTTTAATGTAATGCCTGGTCCCGGTAATATGGATGAAAATCTTTAAGAAAAATGGCATAGCTACCCCATCAGCCCCTCCCCACACCAGCCCATTACCAGCCCCTTACCAGCCCCTTTGGGTCTTGTATGGATATTAAGGGGAACCCCGCACACAAAATAAAAAAGGCCCTATATACTCTGAACAGCCGTATACAGGCGGTGCATACAAGACAGGGACTGTAGGTTTGTTCTTATGTAGAATCTGTTTGTAATTTTGAACAGGTACATTGTTTAAGTGTAGCTCCAGCCAAAAAATCTATTTTTAATCTTTTTGGAAAACATAGGAAAGGGTTATCACCCCTGTAACATTTGTTTTGCTGTCTGTGCAGTGTGCACCTGTTCAGAACAGTTCACCTCACTTTCCGTCCTAATGACAAATGTTTTTTGAAAATTTTGGGTTTTTATTGAAACAAGAATTGGTGATAAAGCATCAGTGGAGAGGAGACACTTTTTTTCCCAAATTAACTCTTACAGGAGAGAATTTGCCTTCCTAGTGGTAGATTTCCTCTCACTTCCTGTTGTATCCTTCCGTTTGCAAGGAGGAGTCGTTTGTAAGTTGGATGTTTGAAAGTAGGGGCCTGCCGTATATACTCTGCTGAAATTTGCCCCTTACATGTTGGTGTTGCCACAACACTGTGAGCCCTCACAGTTACTCTTGGTGGGCGCATGAATGGGCCCTGCTGTGAATTATTAGATCAAGAATTGTAATTGCATGCCCCTGTTGAACAGGGGCTGAAAAATTGGGCCTTAGGCACTAGTGCCACAACACTGCAACCCCTCACAGATACTGTACTTGGAGCACAGCAATGAGCCCTGTTGCAAAGTATTGCATCAAAAATTGTAATTACACGCCCCTGTTAAACAGGGGCTGAAAAATTGGGCCTTAGGCACTGGTGCTGGTGCCACGACACTGCAACCTCTCCCAGATACTCTAGTTGGAGTGCAGGAATGAGCCCTGCTGCAAAGCATTGCATAAAAAATTGTAATAACACGCCCCTGTTAAACAGGGGCTGAAAAATTGGGCCTTAGCCACTGGTGCTGGTGCCACGACACTGCAACCTCTCCCAGATACTCTAGTTGGAGTGCAGGAATGAGCCTTGCTGCAAAGCATTGCATAAAAAATTGTAATTACATGCCCCTGTTAAACAGGGGCTGAAAAATTGGGCCTTAGCCACTGGTGGCAGCACCCAGAAACAAAAATGTTCTTCCAAGCTATCATCATCAATCGGATCATTGAGAAGGAGGAGGATAGTCAGTCAACATAACTGGACAGTCTCTCAGCATCAGCATCAGTCTTGAAGGGATGTGACATTTGAAAATAAATTAGTCTGTTATATCAGCTTCAGGTGTTTGGTAGCTGGTGGTGATCCAAGACTGGTTCATCTTTATGAAGGTCAGTCGATCAACCGAGTCGGTGGACAGGCGCACCCTGTGATCCGTGACAAATCCTCCAGCAGCACTGAATGTGCATTCTGAAAGAACGCTGGATGCAGGACAGGCCAGTAGCTCAATTGCATACTGTGCAAGCTTTGGCCAGTGATCCATCCTCAAGACCCAGTAAGCCAGAGGATTTTCGGTGGGGAAGGTGTCCAAGTCTGACCTTGCCCCTAGGTATTCCTGCACATGTATATCAGACGCTGGCGATGGTTTCTGGAACCGATCATACCTTGGGGCTGCGGACTAAAGAATTGTCTGAACGCATCGGTCAGACGGCCACCTTCCCCACCGCTCCTTCTTTGACTGACCGAAGCCTCAGCAACTCGTTGTCCAGGATCAGGAGTTTGTAACCTCCCAGTCTCTTGGAACGCGTTGTGCAGACCTTTCCTCAAGGCCTCTCGGAGTTGTCTCATCCTCTGCTCCCTCTGCGTCGGTAAGATAAGGTCCGCAACCTTACCCTTGTACCGTGGATCAAGGAGAGTGGCCAGCCAGTAATGGTCCCTCTCCTTGATCCGAAGAATACGAGGATCCTTCCGCAGACTTTGCAGGATCAGGGAGGCCATGCAGCATAGGTTAGCTGAGGCATTCGGTCCGGAGTCCTCTGGGTCACTAAGGATGACATGATCCGCAGCCACGTACAAGTCCACGGGTTTCTTGGGACTGTAAATCATCCCTAAAAGACTGCTGCTGATGATGCTGAGTGCCAGGCTCCACCTCCATGCTGACACAATCCTCCTCCTCCTCCTCCTCCTCCCCCTCTTCCTGTGCGATGGGTGGGACAGAAGGAACACTGTCTGGGTAAAGGGGGCCTTGAGAGGCAAGGAAGTCCTCCTCTTCCTGCCTCTGTTCTGCCTCAAGTGCCCTGTTCATTATTCCACGCAGCGTATGTTCCAACAGGTGGACAAGAGGTACAGTGTCACTGATGCATGCACTGTCACTGCTCACCATCCTCGTGGCCTCCTCAAATGGTGCCAGGACAGTGCATGCATCCCTGATCATGCCCCACTGGCGTGGTGAAAAAAAACCGAGCTCCCCTGACCCTGTCCTGGTGCCGTAGTCGCACAGGTACTCATTGATGGCCCTCTGCTGCGTGTGCAGCCGCTGCAGCATGGCCAACGTTGAGTTCCACCTGGTGGGCATGTCACATATAAGGCGGTTCTTGGGCAGGTTCAACTCCTTTTGCAGCTCAGCCAGGCGAGCACTGGCATTATAAGATCTGCGGAAATGCACACAGACTTTCCTGGCCTGCCTCAGGACATCCTGTAAGCCCGGGTACCTGCCCAAGAACCGCTGCACCACCAGGTTAAGGACGTGAGCCACACAGGGCACATGGGTCAGTTGTCCCTGTCGGAGGGTGGAGAGGAGGTTGGTGCCATTTTCGCAAACCACCATTCCTGGCTTAAGCTGGCGTGGCGTCAACCACCTCTCGGCCTGCCCCTGCAGAGCAGACAGAACCTCTGCCCCAGTGTGGCTCCTGTCCCCCAAAGACACCAGCGCAAGCACGGCATGGCATCTTTTTGCCTGCGTACTTGCATAGCCCCTTGAACGCCTACGGAGCACCGCTGGTTCTGAGGACAAAGCACAGGAAGAGGCCATGGAGGAAGAAGAAGAGGAGGGGGTGGAGGAGAGAGGTGTGTCACAACCAGTAGTAGCATTTTGGAGGCGTGGCGGCAGGACAACCTCCAACACTACTGCACCTTGTCCTGCATCCTTCCTAGCTGCCAAAAGAGTGACCCAATGGGCCATGAAAGAAAGGTAACGTCCCTGTCTATGCCTGCTGGACCATGAGTCAGCGGTAATATGCACCTTACCGCTGACCGCCCTGTCCAGTGAGGCCAAGACATTGCCTTCCACATGCCGATAGAGAGCCGGAATCGCCTTCCGTGAGAAAAAGTGGCGTTTGGGAACCTGCCACTGAGTAGGGATGAGCTCGGTGTTCGAGTCGAACATAAGTTCGACTCGAACATCGGCTGTTCGACCGTTCGGCGAACATCGAACGATTTGGGCCGTTCGCGCCAAATTCGAGTGATGCGAACGGCCCACAATACACTGCGCCATCGCAGTGCAATCCCGGCGCTGTGATTGGCCAAGCATGCACTGTGACCCCGCATGCTTGGCCAATCACAGCGCCGGCAGCTAGGAGAGCCATAATTGGCCACAGGCAGGTTGCCTGTGGCCAATTATAGCTCAGGGGGTTTAGCACACACCCCACACTATAAAAGGCCGCCAGCGCGGCGGCCTTGTGTAGTGTGTTCCGGCGCAGGGAAAGAGTTACATAGGCAGGGACAGTGTCAGTGCTATTTGTACCTCAAACTTGTGTGTAGGGAGAGAGAAGGATAGGCAGGGAGAGTGTCAGTGTCATATTCTTTGCTAAACCTTGTGTGCAGGGAGAGAGAAGGATAGGCAGGGGACAGTGTCAGTGTCACATTCTTTGCTAAACCTTGTGTGCAGGGAGAGAGAAGGATAGGCAGGGAGAGTGTCAGTGTCATATACTTTGATAAACCTTGTGTGCAGGGAGAGAGAAGGATAGGCAGGGGACAGTGTCAGTGTCATATTCTTTGCTAAACCTTGTGGGCAGGGAGAGAGAAGGATAGGCAGGGAGAGTGTCAGTGTCATATACTTTGATAAACCTTGTGTGCAGGGAGAGAGAAGGATAGGCAGGGGACAGTGTCAGTGTCATTGTGTCAAGGTCACCTGTGGCCAGGTGACAGATGCACACCGTAGGGGGACAGGAGTGCACCGCAAGGTAGTGAACCCTATGGCTGGCTTCTGCGGATAGGAAACTGGGTGGTTGTGGAAAGCGGGACCAGAGGAGCACAACCGGGATCCTAACGGAAGCTAGAGCCAAGATTCCCCAGGGCGCGGAGTCTAAGACCCAGCTGGTCTTCTCCAGGGCCTCTAGTGGTGAAGATATTATGCTGCAGGCTGGGACCAGGTCGCGGCCCCTGGAGTTTCCTAGCTCACGCCCCGTAGGATAAGGGGAAAAGAGGGGAAGCAGCAGCACAAGATAAGGGAGAACCGAATAACAAGCTGAAGGTCAGGGGCCACAAGCAGTCAAGGATAACAAAGAGAACGAGCCGAAGGTCAAGGGTCACGAGCAGACAGGGATAGTCGGGGACAAGCCAATAACGTAACAGAGAGACAGACGTAGCACACGGCAGGCAGGAACCCAAACACACAATGCCTAACAAACACGTTGATCAGCAAAGCAGGCTTGCAGTGCACAGGTTAATATAGTGTTCTGTGATAGGGCCTGGGGTGGAGTCAGGCTGGGAGGAGATTATAAAGGAAGCCAGGTGAAAGGGCTCAGGCCTCTAAGATGAACTCATGGGAAGGAAGGTAAGCTGACAGACAAACACTACTGCATATCCATGACAGTACCCTCCCTCTTATGGGCCCTCCCCCGCCTGGGCCCAGGCTTAAAGGGAAATCTCTGATGAAACCTTCTCAACAGATGAGGTGCAGCAACATCAGATGCAGCGATCCAAGACGCCTCCTCAGGACCAAAACCTCTCCAATGCACAAGGTACTGAAGAATGCCTCTGCAGAGCCGAGAATCCAGAACTTGTCTAACCTCGTACTTAAGATTATCCTCAGAGACCGAAAATGAGGTAGGGAGATGACAAGAAGATCTATTGAGGACCAAAGGCTCTCTAGGAATAAGCAAGGGCATGAGAGGATCAACAGGAATCTGAGGAGGGTCCCCTAGACCCTTAAAGGGGAACTGGTCATCTTGCACAGGACCATCAGACTGGGCAGATGTCAGTGGAACCCTGAAGTCAGGTTGGTTAGAAGGTGACATGTCGCCGGAGTCAAACTGAATAGCTGAAGGACAAGCAGAATGTCCCGAACAAGAAAAAGTAGGAGGCTCACTGGGCATGGGCTGGACTGGCATAACTAGTACAGAGGCAGAGTGAATAGCTGAGTCAGGTGTAGCGACTACCTGAATCACATCGCAAGACGTAGCGACTGCAGGACTTGTAGACAAGCTAGCCTGGCTGTGCGTCCAAGGGTGGTTAGGGACAGAGAAATGTAAATGGTTATGCAACCTGGAATGAATGACCGGCTCAGATTCACAGGGGGCAACCTTGGGTAGGCAGGACGAGGAACAGGAGGGACCCCAAGCCAGGATCTGTCCAGTAGTCCAGTCCACATGAGGAGAATGGAGCTGTAACCATGGGAGACCCAAAATTATAGGCGTTGAGGCCTTGGGTAAGATAAGGAAGGATATCCACTCCTGGTGGAGTGTCCCTACCGACATCTTAACAGGGAGGGTCTGGAAGCGGATAGGTCCCCCTGGGAGAACAGTACCATCAATCGCCAAGACCACCAATGGTGTGGTGAGGGGCAAAAGAGTAAGTCTCATGGACGATGCGATTTCCCAGTCCATAAAATTACCAGCGGCTCCGGAATCCAGATATGCTGAGACCGAATGAGAAGAAGCACCAACATGAAGGAACACAGAAAGCAGAAGACGAGAAGGGGAAGGTGATATGTCTGGGTCCAATACTCCACTTTCCAGATGAAGTGGACCCGAACGTTTTTCTGGACAAAGAGAGCAAGTGTCACGAAAATGACCTTTGCCCCCACAGTAAAGACACAGACCAAGAGTTCTGCGCCTAGCACGTTCCTCGGGGGATAGCCTGGTCCGACCCAGCTGCATGGGTTCCTCAGCTGGTAGGAGATGCTCTACGGGTCGAAGAGAGGGGAGCTCAGGCTGACTAAGAACCAAGGAGTGCTGGCGTTGCTTTTCTAAGGTCCTCTCCTGAAAGCGAATATCGATCTGGTTACACAAGTAGATAACGCCGGCCAGATCAGTGGGGATGGTTCTTCCTGCTAATTCATCCTTCACTCTATCAGACAGGCCATGCAAAAAGGTTGCGACTAAGGCCTCATTGTTCCAGCTCAACTCAGCCGACAGTATGCGGAAATGAAGGGCATACTGTCCCACAGAAGCAGACTCTTGGCGGAGACGTAAAAGGGCGCTGGCCGCTGAAGAGACACGAGCCGGTTCTTCGAAGATATTCCGAAAAAGTTTCAAGAAGCCAGACAGGCTAGAAACCACTGGATCATTCAGTTCCCACAGAGGGGCTGCCCAGGCTAAAGCTTCACCAGAGAGGAGGGAAATGATATAGGCTACCTTAGCCCGATCAGACAGGAAGTTTTGGGGCTGGAGCTCAAAATGAATTGTGCATTGGCTAAGGAACCCCCTGCAAGCCTTGGAGTCCCCAGAGAAACGGGACGGAGCTGGCAGTTGTAGTGAGTGTGTGGCTGCGACTGGTGCAATAGGTGCAGCCGCTGGTTGTATTTGAGGTTGCGGATTCAGGGTTCCCAAGGAGGCCTGAAGCTGCTCAAAGCGAGAAGCCAGATCCTGGAGGAATCGCATCACCTGAGTCTGATTCGATTCCTGGGTTTCAAGTCTGCAAACTATGCCCTGCAACGGATCATCCACGGGTAACGGGATGTCAGCCGGGTTCATGGCTGATCAAACTGTCAGGGTCACCTGTGGCCAGGTGACAGATGCACACCGTAGGGGGACAGGAGTGCACCGCAAGGTAGTGAACCCTATGGCTGGCTTCTGCGGATAGGAAACTGGGTGGTTGTGGAAAGCGGGACCAGAGGAGCACAACCGGGATCCTAACGGAAGCTAGAGCCAAGATTCCCCAGGGCGCGGAGTCTAAGACCCAGCTGGTCTTCTCCAGGGCCTCTAGTGGTGAGGATGTTATGCTGCAGGCTGGGACCAGGTCGCGGCCCCTGGAGTTTCCTAGCTCACGCCCCGTAGGATAAGGGGAAAAGAGGGGAAGCAGCAGCACAAGATAAGGGAGAACCGAATAACAAGCTGAAGGTCAGGGGCCACAAGCAGACAAGGATAACAAAGAGAATGAGCCGAAGGTCAAGGGTCACGAGCAGACAGGGATAGTCAGGGACAAGCCAATAACGTAACAGAGAGACAGACGTAGCACACGGCAGGCAGGAACCCAAACACACAATGCCTAACAAACACGTTGATCAGCAAAGCAGGCTTGCAGTGCACAGGTTAATATAGTGTTCTGTGATAGGGCCTGGGGTGGAGTCAGGCTGGGAGGATATTATAAAGGAAGCCAGGTGAAAGGGCTCAGGCCTCTAAGATGAACTCATGGGAAGGAAGGTAAGCTGACAGACAAACACTACTGCATATCCATGACACATTGTTGCTAAGCCTCCTGCACATTATACACCTGAAGTTAGCCCGTATTGCTGCTTTTTCCTGGTGTGTTACACCAACAGGCATTTGCAGCACTTACAGCGGGCGGAGTGTGCCTCCAGATCATATTATACCTGAAGTTAGCCTGTATTGCTGCTTTTTCCTGGTGTGTTACACCAACAGGCATTTGCAGCACTTACAGCCGGCGGAGTGTGCCTCCTGATCATATTACACCTGAAGTTAGCCTGTATTGCTGCTTTTTCCTGGTGTGTTACACCAACAGGCATTTGCGGCACTTACAGCGGGCGGAGTGTGCCTCCTGTTCATATTACACCTGAAGTTAGCCTGTATTGCTGCTTTTTCCTGGTGTGTTACACCAACAGGCATTTGCAGCACTTACAGCGGGCGGAGTGTGCCTCCTGATCATATTACACCTGAAGTTAGCCTGTATTGCTGCTTTTTCCTGATGTGTTACACCAACAGGCATTTGCGGCACTTACAGCGGGCGGAGTGTGCCTCCTGATCATATTACACCTGAAGTTAGCCTGTATTGCTGCTTTTTCCTGGTGTGTTACACCAACAGGCATTTGCGGCACTTACAGCGGGCGGAGTGTGCCTCCTGATCATATTACACCTGAAGTTAGCCTGTATTGCTGCTTTTTCCTGGTGTGTTACACCAACAGACATTTGCGGCACTTACAGCGGGCGGAGTGTGCCTCCTGATCATATTACACCTGAAGTTAGCCTGTATTGCTGCTTTTTCCTGGTGTGTTACACCAACAGGCATTTGCAGCACTTACAGCGGGCGGAGTGTGCCTCCTGATCATATTACACCTGAAGTTAGCCTGTATTACTGCTTTTTCCTGGTGTGTTACACCAACAGGCATTTGCAGCACCTACAGCAGGCGTAGTGTGATTCCTGCAAAATATACTCCTGAAGCTAGGCCTTATTGCTGGTTTTCCCATTTCCCTGCAGGCCATTAGAATGTCTGGAAGGCAAACAAGGAGAGGCAGACAGTCAGGAGCCAATAAAAGAGGGCAAGCAGGCTCTGTGTCTAGAGACAACAGTGCTGGTCGTGGACGCGGTGCATCGCCATCAGCACGTGGCCATGGGACACGCTTGTCCTTCTTTTTGGCAGCTGGACGTGTTGAGCCGCATCATGCCGAAGACTTGGTAGAGTGGATGACCAAGCCCTCCTCATCCTCCTCATCCTCTCTCACCCAGGCTCAGGGTACTGGCAAAGCAGCTGCCAAAGCGTCCTCTTCCCTGGTATCAATGTCATCATCAGTCACTCCTTCCCTAGACCAACCATGTCCTCCTGAGGAGTCCCCCGAACTGTTTGAGCACAGTGTTGGGTACATGCTCCAGGAGGATGCCCAGCGCTTCGAAGGGTCTGATGATGATACCCAGCTAGAGGAAGGCAGTAGCGTGAGAGCAGAGAGAGGGGATGCTCAAGAAGGACACCAATCTGGCAGTCATGTTCCAGCAGCTGCAGCATACTGCCAGATTGGCTCCAGTGATGAGGAGGGAGGGGATGATGAGGTCACTGAATCCACGTGGGTGCCTAATAGGAGAGAGGAGGAGGAGGAGGATGAGGAGGAGGCACATCTCCAACGAGGCAGGATGCCCTCGGGGGGCCAGCGTAAGGGCAGCACACCGACGGAATCACACCGCAGAGCTCCGCCTGTGCAGGGCGCTGCCTCTGCCCGTTATTCAAAAAGTTCTTTGGTGTGGGCCTTTTTTGAGTCGAGTGCATTAGATCGCACAGCTGCTGTTTGCAACATATGTCTCAAGCGTATATCACGTGGCCAAAACATCACCCGCTTGGGCACCACATGCTTGACCAGACATATGTTGACCTGCAATGCAGCTCGTTGGCAAGCCTACCTTAAAGACCCACACCAAAGAACAAAGCGGACCTCTTCTTGCACCGCATCAGCTGGGATCTCCAACCCCACTATACCTTCAGTCCTCTCTGAAACCTGCACTGAGAGGAATGAAGGTGTAGAATTAGGTGTGTCACAGCCAAGTACTTGCGGGCACTCTGCTAGCAGTACACCGACGTCCGATCCTAGCAGGCAAATTTCCCTGCCCCAGCTGCTGGACCGTCGAAAGAAGTTCACTCCCAGCCATCCACATGCCCAGCGGTTGAATGCTAGCTTGGCTAAATTGCTAGCGCTTCAACTGCTGCCTTTTCAGTTGGTAGACTCGGCCCCCTTTCGTGAGTTTGTGCAATGTGCGGTTCCTCAGTGGCAGGTTCCCAAACGCCACTTTTTCTCACGGAAGGCGATTCCGGCTCTCTACCGGCATGTGGAAGGCAATGTCTTGGCCTCGCTGGACAGGGCGGTCAGCGGTAAGGTGCATATTACCGCTGACTCATGGTCCAGCAGGCATGGACAGGGATGTTACCTTTCTTTCACGGCCCATTGGGTCACTCTTTTGGCAGCTGGGAAGGATGCAGGACAAGGTGCAGTAGTGTTGGAGGTTGTTCCACCGCCACGCCTCCAAAATGCTACTACTGGTTGTGACACACCTCTGTCCTCCACCCCCTCCTTTTCTTCTTCCTCCATGGCCTCTTCCTGTGCTTTGTCCTCTGAACCAGCGGTGCTCCGTAGGCGTTCAAGGGGCTACGCAAGTACGTAGGCAAAAAGATGCCATGCCGTGCTTGCGCTGGTGTGTTTGGGGGACAGGAGCCACACTGGGGCAGAGGTTCTGTCTGCTCTGCAGGGGCAGGCCGAGAGGTGGTTGACGCCACGCCAGCTTAAGCCAGGAATGGTAGTTTGTGACAATGGCACCAACCTCCTCTCCGCTCTCCGACAGGGACAACTGACCCATGTGCCCTGTGTGGCTCACGTCCTTAACCTGGTGGTGCAACGGTTCTTGGGCAGGTACCCGGGCTTACAGGATGTCCTGAGGCAGGCCAGGAAAGTCTGTGTGCATTTCCGCAGATCTTATAATGCCAGTGCTCGCCTGGCTGAGCTGCAAATGGAGTTGAACCTGCCCAAGAACCGCCTTATATGTGACATGCCCACCAGGTGAAACTCAACGTTGGCCATGCTGCAGCGGCTGCACACGCAGCAGAGGGCCATCAATGAGTACCTGTGCGACTACGGCACCAGGACAGGGTCAGGGGAGCTCGGTTTTTTTTCACCATGCCAGTGGGGCATGATCAGGGATGCATGCACTGTCCTGGCACCATTTGAGGAGGCCACGAGGATGGTGAGCAGTGACAGTGCATGCATCAGTGACACTGTACCTCTTGTCCACCTGTTGGAACATACGCTGCATGGAATAATGGACAGGGCACTTGAGGCAGAACAGAGGCAGGAAGAGGAGGACTTCCTTGCCTCTCAAGGCCCCCTTTACCCAGACAGTGTTCCTTCTGTCCCATCCATCGCACAGGAAGAAGAGGAGGAGGAGGAGGAGGATTGTGTCAGCATGGAGGTAGAGCCTGGCACTCAGCATCATCAGCAGCAGTCTTTTAGGGATGATTTACAGTCCCAAGAAACCAGTGGACTTGTATGTGGCTGGGAGGAGGTGGCTGCGGATCATGTCCTCTTTAGTGACCCAGAGGACTCCGGACCGAATGCCTCAGCTAACCTACGCTGCATGGCCTCCCTGATCCTGCAAAGTCTGCGGAAGGATCCTCGTATTCTTCGGATCAAGGAGAGGAACCATTACTGGCTGGCCACTCTCCTTGATCCACGGTACAAGGGTAAGGTTGGGAGAAAAAGAAACCCTGGACTGCCGCACTCTGTATAGACAGTTATTTATTCCAAAATTTCAGGTAAAAAATCCAAATTCAAAATAAATCCATAAATCCAAAACAACAAATGCAGATAGTGTGCATGCAGGGAAGGGTGGCTAACGCGTTTCACGTCACGAATTGACGCTTACTCATAGCTTACTCAAGTTGTGGACCTTATCTTACCGTCGCAGAGGGAGCAGAGGATGAGACAACTCCGGGAGGCCTTGCAGAAAGGTCTGTGCAATGCGTTCCCAGAGACTGGGAGGTTACAAACTCCTGGTCCTGGACAACGAGTTGCTGAGGCTTCGGTCAGTCAAAGAAGGAGCGGTGGGGAAGGTGGCCGTCTGACCGATGCGTTCAGACAATTCTTTAGTCCGCAGCCCCAAGGTATGATCGGTTCCAGCAACCATCGCCAGCGTCTGATATACATGGTGCAGGAATACCTAGGGGCAAGGTCAGACTTGGACACCTTCCCCACCGAAAATCCTCTGGCTTACTGGGTCTTGAGGATGGATCACTGGCCAGAGCTTGCTAAGTGTGCAATTGAGCTACTGGCCTGTCCTGCATCCAGCGTTCTTTCAGAACGCACATTCAGTGCTGCTGGAGGATTTGTCACGGATCACAGGGTGCGCCTGTCCACCGACTCTGTTGATCGACTGACCTTCATAAAGATGAACCAGTCTTGGATCACCACCAGCTACCAAACACCTGAAGCTGATATAACAGACTAATTTATTTTCAAATGTCACATCCCTTCAAGACTGATGCTGAGAGACTGTCCTGTTATGTTGACTGACTACCCTCCTCCTCCTCAATGATCCGATTGATGATGATAGCTTGGAAGAACATTTTTGTTTCTGGGTGCCGCCACCAGTGGCTAAGCCCCAATTTTTCAGCCCCTGTTTAACAGGGGCGTGTTATTACAATTTTTTATGCAATGCTTTGCAGCAGGGCTCATTCCTGCACTCCAACTAGAGTATCTGGGAGAGGTTGCAGTGTCGTGGCACCAGGACCAGTGGCTAAGGCCCAATTTTTCAGCCCCTGTTTAACAGGGGCGTCTAATTAAAATTTTTGATGCAATACTTTGCAACAGGGCTCATTGCTGTGCTCCAAGTACAGTATCTGTGAGGGGTTGCAGTGTTGTGGCACCA
Source organism: Rana muscosa (assembly GCA_029206835.1). Taxonomy (NCBI): domain Eukaryota; kingdom Metazoa; phylum Chordata; class Amphibia; order Anura; family Ranidae; genus Rana; species Rana muscosa. Next base: position 1,239,817,339 of record CM055122.1, on the reverse strand, counting down.
GTGCCTAAGGCCCAATTTTTCTGCCCCTGTTTAACAGGGGCATGTAATTATAATTCTTGATCTAATAATTCACAGCAGGGCCCATTCCTGCGCCCACCAAGAGTAACTGTGAGGCCTTACAGTGTTGTGTCAACACCACCACCACCACCACCAAAGGCCCAATTTTTCAGCCCCTGTTCAACAGGGGCATGCAATTACAATTCTTGATCTAATAATTCACAGCAGGGCCCATTCCTGCGCCCACCAAGAGTAACTGTGAGGCCTTAAAGTGTTGTGTCAACACCACCACCACCACCACCAAAGGCCCAATTTTTCAGCCCCTGTTCAACAGGGGCATGCAATTACAATTCTTGATCTAATAATTCACAGCAGGGCCCATTCATGCGCCCACCAAGAGTAACTGTGAGGGCTCACAGTGTTGTGGCAACACCAACATGTAATGGGCAAATTTCAGCTGAGTATATACGGCAGGCCCCTACTTTCAAACATCCAACTTACAAACGACTCCTCCTTGCAAACGGAAGGATACAACAGGAAGTGAGAGGAAATCTACCACTAGGAAGGCAAATTCTCTCCTGTAAGAGTTAATATGGGAAAAAAAGTGTCTCCTCTCCACTGATGCTTTATCACCAATTCTTGTTTCAATAAAACCCCCAAATTTTCAAAAAACATTTGTCATTAGGACGGAAAGTGAGGTGAACTGTTCTGAACAGGTGCACACTGCACAGACAGCAAAACAAATGTTACAGGGGTGATAACCCTTCCCTATGTTTTCCAAAAAGCTTAAAAATAGATTTTTTGGCTGGAGCTACACTTAAACAATGTACCTGTTCAAAATTACAAACAGATTCTACATAAGAACAAACCTACAGTCCCTGTCTTGTATGCACCGCCTGTATACGGCTGTTCAGAGTATATAGGGCCTTTTTTATTTTGTGTGCGGGGTTCCCCTTAATATCCATACAAGACCCAAAGGGGCTGGTAATGGGCTGGGGTAAGGGGGGGGGGGGGCTGTGATGGGGTAGCTATGCCATTTTTCTTAAAGATTTTCATCCATATTACCGGGACCAGACATTACATTAAAGCCGCAAGCAGTTTTAAATGGCTTTTTTTCCTTTAGAAATGTAATTTTTTGCAGGGACAGTTCTAAACACGGGAAACACGTGGCACTTCACAGGCATACTTTAGACACCCCCCAGGTACGATATTTAAAGGAATATTAGACTTTTTTTTTTTCACCTTATGCATCATTAAAATGACTGCTCCCGAAAAACGGCCGTTTTTAAAACTTTTTTTTGGATTGATACATGTCCCCTGGTGCAGAACCCGGGTTCCCAAACCCTTTTTAGGACAATAACATGCATATTAGTCGTTATAATTAGCACTTTAGATTTCGAACGTTAGCATCCATTGTATTTAATAGGGTTCTAAAGTGCGTGCGAACTTTCGGTCCGTTCGCGGGTTCTGGTGCGAACCGAACCCGGGGGTGTTCGGCTCATCACTACCACTGAGGAACCGCACATTGCACAAACTCACGGAAGGGGGCCGAGTCTAACAACTGAAAAGGCAGCAGTTGAAGCGTTAGCAATTTAGCCAAGCTAGCATTCAACTGCTGGGCATGTGGATGGCTGGGAGTGAACTTCTTTTGACGGTCCAGCAGCTGGGGCAGGGAAATTTGCCTGCTGGAATCGGACGTCGGTGTACTGCTAGCAGAGTGCCTGCAAGTACTTGGCTGTGACACACCTAATTCTACACCTTCGTTCCTCTCAGTGCAGGTTTCAGAGAGGACTGAAGGTATAGTGGGGTTGGAGATCCCAGCTGATGCGGTGCAAGGAGAGGTCTGCTTTGTTCTTTGGTGTGGGTCTTTAAGGTAGGCTTGCCAACGAGCTGCATGGCAGGTCAACATATGTCTGGTCAAGCATGTGGTGCCCAAGCGGGTGATGTTTTGGCCACGCGATATACGCTTGAGACATATGTTGCAAACAGCAGCTGTGCGATCTGATGCACTCGACTCAAAAAAGGCCCACACCAAAGAACTTTTTGAATAACGGGCAGAGGCAGTGCCCTGCACAGGCGGAGCTCTGCGGTGTGATTCCGTCGGTGTGCTGCCCTTACGCTGGCCCCCCGAGGGCATCCTGCCTCGTTGGAGATGTGCCTCCTCCTCCTCCTCCTGTCTCCTATTAGGCACCCACGTGGAGTCAGTGACATCATCATCCCCTCCCTCCTCATCACTGGAGCCAATCTGGCAGTATGCTGCAGCTGCTGGAACATGACTGCCAGATTGGTGTCCTTCTTGAGCATCCCCTCTCTCTGCTCTCACGCTACTGCCTTCCTCTAGCTGGGTATCATCATCAGACCCTTCGAAACGCTGGGCATCCTCCTGAAGCATGTACCCAACACTGTGCCCAAACAGTTCGGGGGACTCCTCAGGAGGACATGGTTGGTCTAGGGAAGGAGTGACTGATGATGACATTGATACCAGGGAAGAGGACGCTTTGGCAGCTGCTTTGCCAGTACCCTGAGCCTGGGTGAGAGAGGATGAGGAGGATGAGGAGGGCTTGGTCATCCACTCTACCAAGTCTTCGGCATGATGCGGCTCAACACGTCCAGCTGCCGAAAAGGACAAGCGTGTCCCATGGCCACGTGCTGATGGCGATGCACCGCGTCCACGACCAGCACTGTTGTCTCTAGACACAAAGCCTGCTTGCCCTCTTTTATTGGCTCCTGACTGTCTGCCTCTCCTTGTTTGCCTTCCAGACATTCTAATGGCCTGCAGGGAGATGGGAAAACCAGCAATAAGGCCTAGCTTCAGGAGTATATTTTGCAGGAATCACACTACGCCTGCTGTAAGTGCTGCAAATGCCTGTTGGTGTAACACACTAGGAAAACACAGCAATAAGGCCTAGCTTCAGGAGTATATTTTGCAGGAATCACACTACGCCTGCTGTAAGTGCTGCAAATGCCCGTTGGTGTAACACACCAGGAAAACACAGCAATACGGGCTAGCTTCAGGTGTATAATGTGCAGGAGGCACACTCCGCCCGCTGTAAGTGCTGCAAATGCCTGTTGGTGTAACACACTAGGAAAACACAGCAATAAGGCCTAGCTTCAGGAGTATATTTTGCAGTAATCACACTACGCCTGCTGTAAGTGCTGCAAATGCCTGTTGGTGTAACACACCAGGAAAACACAGCAATACGGGCTAGCTTCAGGGGTATAATGTGCAGGAGGCACACTCCGCCCGCTGTAAGTGCTGCAAATGCCTGTTGGTGTAACACACTAGGAAAACAAAGCAATAAGGCCTAGCTTCAGGAGTATGTTTTGCAGGAATCACACTACGCCTGCTGTAAGTGCTGCAAATGCCTGTTGGTGTAACACACCAGGAAAACACAGCAATACGGGCTAGCTTCAGGTGTATAATGTGCAGGAGGCACACTCCGCCCGCTGTAAGTGCTGCAAATGCCTGTTGGTGTAACACACTAGGAAAACACAGCAATAAGGCCTAGCTTCTGGAGTATATTTTGCAGGAATCACACTACGCCTGCTGTAAGTGCTGCAAATGCCTGTTGGTGTAACACACTAGGAAAATACAGCAATAAGGCCTAGCTTCAGGAGTATATTTTGCAGGAATCACACTACGCCTGCTGTAAGTGCTGCAAATTCCTGTTGGTGTAACACACTAGGAAAACACAGCAATAAGGCCTAGCTTCAGGAGTATATTTTGCAGGAATCACACTACGCCTGCTGTAAGTGCTGCAAATGCCTGTTGGTGTAACACACCAGGAAAACACAGCAATACGGGCTAGCTTCAGGTGTATAATGTGCAGGAGGCACACTCCGCCCGCTGTAAGTGCTGCAAATGCCTGTTGGTGTAACACACCAGGAAAACACAGCAATACGGGCTAACTTCAGGTGTATAATGTGCAGGAGGCACACTCCGCCCGCTGTAAGTGCTGCAAATGCCTGTTGGTGTAACACACTAGGAAAACACAGCAATAAGGCCTAGCTTCAGGAGTATATTTTCCAGGAATCACACTACGCCTGCTGTAAGTGCTGCAAATGCCTGTTGGTGTAACACACCAGGAAAACACAGCAATACGGGCTATCTTCAGGTGTATAATGTGTAGGAGGCACACTCCGCCGGCTGTAAGTGCTGCAAATGCCTGTTAGTGTAACACACCAGGAAAACACAGCAATAAGGGCTAGCTTCAGGTGTATACTGTGCAGGAGGCTTAGCAACAATGACACTGACACTGTCCCCTGCCTATCCGTCTCTCTCCCTGCACACAAGGTTTATCAAAGAATATGACACTGACACTCTCCCTGCCTACCCTTCTCTCTCCCTGCACACAAGGTTTAGTAAAGAATATGACACTGACACTGTCCCCTGCCTATCCTTCTCTCTCCCTGCACACAAGGTTTATCAAAGAATATGACACTGACACTCTCCCTGCCTATCCTTCTCTCTCCCTGCTGTGACAGCAGGAAGGTAAAGTCACCTGGTTGCATCCAGGGGGGTAGATATATTTCGCCCAGATTCAGGCTTTACGCCGACTTATACAACTAGGTGGAGAGTTGTATAAGGCTAGTGGGCTCATGGATGACTCATACCTCTAGGGAGAGTGTGGGGCGTCGTGCAGACAGAGATGAGGAGACCAGCTGAACCTTGTCAGCTCATTTAGGCCTCTATAAGAACTCCCAGCTTCATTAGATGTTAGCTCATGCCTGGAACCAGACCTGTGTGGACTGTCTAGGGAGAGTGAACCCCTGTGCGGTGAGACAAAGCCTGTGTGGCTATTTGCTTGGACATTTAAAACCAGGGACTTAGGGACTAGGACAGCACTAGGCTGATCCCAGTTGTTAGTTAGGAAACCTGTATGTTTAGTCAGAGGTCAAGTTGACCAGGATTTATTTTGTTTATGTTTCTTTTGCTTTGCTGTGTTTTGTCACTGTAAATAGAAAATAAACCACACCTTTTTGATTTTGAAAACCACAACCTCCGTTTGCTGGGCCTGTTTTTGTGTGGGGAGCCCATCTCGGGGGTCACACACACCCGCTGCCGAGCTAACCCCCTCACAGTTGGTGGAGAATGCGGGCAGTTTTTTTTTTAAGCCAGCATGGAGGAGATACTGAAGCAGCTGGCTCTAGCAAATGCCAATCAACAGCAGACAAATGCAGGTTTGCAAAAGAACTTCGCAGCCCAGCAGCAAGCTCATCAACAGAGCCTTGCAGCCCAGCAGCAGACAAACGAAACTTTGCAACAGAGTCTGGAGGCTCAGCAACAAGCCCAGCAGCAATCTGAGGCCCGCTTCATAGACCTGTTGCAGAAGCAAGAGCAGAGACTACAACAACAGATGGAAGCAGTAATGCAGCAACGTCCGCAGACCAGTGAGGAAAGCCGTCCCACTAATGCCGCGTCCTTTGGGGTGAGTCTTTTATTGACAAAAATGACTGGAGAGGATGATCCAGAGGTATTTTTGACCACATTTGAAAGGACCGCTGAAAGAGAAAAGTGGCCTGAGGAGCAGTGGGCTGGACTGGTGGCTCCTCTGTTAACTGGTGAATCGCAGAAAGCTTACTATGACCTAGAGCCTAACCAAGCAAAAGACTATGTGATGCTAAAAGCTGAAATATTGGCAAGGCTGGGTGTCACCCAGGCTGTCCGGGCTCAGCGTGTGCATAACTGGACTTTCCAGCTTGGAAAACCCCCCAGGTCTCAAATGTATGATCTCATTCACCTGAGCAGAAAGTGGCTACAGCCAGAGACTTTGTCCGCACCAAAGATTGTGGAACGTGTTGTAATGGATCGGTTTTTGAGAGCTCTTCCTACTGCCATCCAAAAGTGGGTAAGCCATGGAGACCCAGAGACGGCCGATGGTCTTGTGGATCGTGTGGAGAAATACTTGGCTACAGAGAACCTGACGGCCTCTTCCAGAGACACTCGGACTTTCCACCCTAAGACCAGACCATCCCCAGGGGCGGATAAGAGGATTCCAAGGGGTGAGGGTGGAGAGAGTGAGAGGGTGGGAGCTCTACCCCAAGTTTGGCGAGAACAGCCTGGGAAATCAGCGGCTCAAGAGGCCGCAAGAAGGATCGTTTGCTACCGCTGCCGGCAAGCGGGACATATTGCAGCCAATTGCCCGGTTGTGGAGGAACCCATGCAGTGTGACTTTCTGACGGGCAGACGTCAGTCGCTGTGTGCGACAGTCGCATGCACTGCCATTCGAGGAACTGAGAAACATTTATGCAAAATGTGTGTTAATGGTAGAAATGTTGTGGTATTGTTGGATTCAGGTAGCCTTGTGACCCTGATAAAGGCTGAGTTAGTTAAAACAGAGGTCTCTGGGAATAGCAAGGTAGCTGTTATTTGTGTGCATGGGGACACCCGAGAGTATCCAGTGACTACAGTGTGTTTCGAGACCCCCAAAGGTACCCTCTCTCATCCAGTGGGCTTAGTATCTCAGTTACCGCATGACGCCATTGTGGGAAGGGATTTTCCGAAGTTCTGGGAACTGTGGGATGATCCTGAGCCCCCCACTGGTGCCCCTATGTACCAGGAATGTGATAGCCAGAACTCCCCTGAGAGTGGTGAGGACTCTCCGGAATTTCCCTTATCAGTATTGGCAGGGGAGACTCAAGAAACTGGAGAGGAGCCCACCTCCTCAGACGAAAACCTACCGTCTGTGGAGTTTTCTGATCTTGAGGTTCACAGGGAAAACTTTGCCACAGAACAGTTGAAAGACCCCGCCCTAATAAAGGCACGGGAAAACGTAGTGAAAATAGATGGCGAGTTAGTGAACCCAGATAATACCTGCACTTACCCATACTTCAGCGTAGAGAAGGACCTACTGTATCGGGTGGCAAAAAGGGCAGAAGAAACCGTTGAGCAGCTTGTGGTGCCCAAACCTTACAGGAAGTTGGTGTTGGAGTTGGCCCATGGGCACATTCTTGGAGGTCATCTGGGGACAGAGAAAACCAGAGAGAGGGTATTACAGAGATTCTATTGGCCGGGGGTGATGAAGGACATAGAAAATTATTGTTCCTCCTGCCCTGTGTGTCAGAGGTCGGCCCCGATGCCACATTTCCGTAGCCCGCTGGTCCCTCTACCCATCATTGAGGTCCCGTTTGAGAGGATCGCCATGGATTTGGTAGGTCCTATAATCAAGTCCGCTAGGGGGCACCAGTACATATTAGTTATAATGGACTATGCCACCCGTTATCCAGAAGCGATCCCTCTCCGAAATACCTCGGCCAAAACCATAGCCAAAGAGCTATCTCTTGTGTTTAGCCGGGTGGGTATTTGTAAAGAACTGCTTACGGACCAAGGTACACCCTTTATGTCCCGGGTTATGAAGGAGCTGTGTAAATTGTTCAAAGTGACGCAATTACGTACATCTGTGTATCACCCCCAAACCGATGGGCTGGTTGAAAGGTTCAACAAAACCCTAAAACAAATGTTGAAGAAAGTGGTGGATAGAGATGGAAAGGATTGGGACTGTCTACTTCCTTATCTGATGTTTGCTATTAGGGAGGTGCCCCAATCCTCTACGGGATTCTCCCCCTTTGAGTTACTGTATGGGAGACACCCAAGAGGGCTGTTGGATATTGCCAAGGAAACTTGGGAAAGTGAGAGTTCTCCCCACAGGAGTGTGATTGAGCATGTCGCCCTGATGCAAGACCGAATTGCACAGGTAATGCCCATCGTGAAGGAACATTTGGCCCAAGCGCAGTTAGCACAGCAGAGAGTGTACAACCGTGGAGCCAAGACCCGTACCTTTTCCCCGGGGGATAGGATACTGGTACTTGTCCCTACGGTTGAAAGTAAATTCCTTGCCAAATGGCAAGGCCCCTACGAGATAATGGAAAAAGTGAGCGAAGTGAATTACAAGGTCAGACAACCAGGAAGGCGAAAGCCCGAACAGATCTATCACGTTAATCTGTTGAAAGCCTGGAGGGATAGAGAGTCCCTAGTCGCAGACACTTGGTCACCAGCTCAAACTGGTTGCGTGATTCCTGAGGTTGGAATAGCAGCCACCTTGTCACAACCCCAACAACAGGAGGTTAAGGAGTTTGTGCTTCGCAACAAGGAGGTATTCTCTGAGCTGCCGGGACAAACATCTGGGGTAGAGCATGACATCATTACCCCGCCCGGTGAAAGGGTGAAGTTAAAACCCTATCGGATCCCAGAGGCCCGACGGGAGGCAATACGGGAGGAAGTACAGAAAATGCTGAACTTAGGGGTGATAGAGGAGTCCCAAAGTGATTGGTCTAGTCCCATTGTGTTGGTGCCTAAACCGGATGGGAGCTGGCGATTTTGTAACGATTTTCGTCAGTTGAACAAAGTTACAAAATTTGACACCTACCCCATGCCACGTATAGATGAGTTGATCGACCGGCTGGGAACAGCCCGATACATGACGACTCTTGACCTCACAAAAGGGTATTGGCAAATCCCCCTGGCCAAGTCGGCCAAAGAGAAAACCGCATTTGTAACCCCAGACGGGGCGTTCCAATATAAAAGAATGCCGTTCGGGTTACAGAATGCGCCGGCCACATTCCAGCGGAAAATGGACCAGATGCTGAGGCCCCATCGGAAGTATGCTGCGGCTTACCTGGATGACATAATTGTCCATAGCACAGATTGGGCCTCACATCTGCCAAAAGTGCAAGCAGTCCTGGACTCTGTTCGGGAAGCGGGGTTTACGGCTAACCCCAAGAAGTGTACCATTGGGCAGGAGGAGGCCAAATATCTTGGGTACACCATTGGGAGGGGAGTAATAAAACCCCAACTCAACAAAGTCGAGGCCATCCAGAGTTGGCCACGTCCCAACAGCAAGAAGCAGGTACGAGCCTTTCTGGGAATCGCTGGGTATTATCGGCGATTCATTCCCCACTTTGCTTCTAAGGCTGTGCCCCTAACCAACCTGACGAAGGGGAAAGGGTCGGTCATGATTAAATGGACCCCCGAGGCTGAGGCAGCATTCCAATTCTTGAAACAAGCCTTATGTAGCCAGCCAGTGTTGTACTCACCCGACTTCTCTAAAGACTTTGTCGTACAAAGTGATGCGTCAGATGTGGGGTTAGGAGCAGTATTGTCCCAGGTCTGGAACGGGGAAGAGCACCCAGTCATTTACCTCAGCAGGAAGTTGAAGTCCCATGAGGTAAATTACGCCACCGTTGAAAAGGAGTGTTTAGCGGTGAAGTGGGCTCTAGATTCCCTTCGGTACTACCTGCTAGGTAGGCACTTTGACATGGTTACGGATCACGCTCCGTTAAAGTGGATGGCTCAAAACAAGGAAACAAATAGAAGAGTGAATAGGTGGTTCCTGGCCCTCCAGGAATTCAACTTCACAGTAAAGCATCGCCCTGGCGTTCAAATGGGGAATGTGGATGCTTTGTCTCGAGTACATGAATGCCTGATTGCTGGTGTTCCAACCCCGAGGTTAAAACAAGAGGGGGGGGTATGTGACAGCAGGAAGGTAAAGTCACCTGGTTGCATCCAGGGGGGTAGATATATTTCGCCCAGATTCAGGCTTTACGCCGACTTATACAACTAGGTGGAGAGTTGTATAAGGCTAGTGGGCTCATGGATGACTCATACCTCTAGGGAGAGTGTGGGGCGTCGTGCAGACAGAGATGAGGAGACCAGCTGAACCTTGTCAGCTCATTTAGGCCTCTATAAGAACTCCCAGCTTCATTAGATGTTAGCTCATGCCTGGAACCAGACCTGTGTGGACTGTCTAGGGAGAGTGAACCCCTGTGCGGTGAGACAAAGCCTGTGTGGCTATTTGCTTGGACATTTAAAACCAGGGATTTAGGGACTAGGACAGCACTAGGCTGATCCCAGTTGTTAGTTAGGAAACCTGTATGTTTAGTCAGAGGTCAAGTTGACCAGGATTTATTTTGTTTATGTTTCTTTTGCTTTGCTGTGTTTTGTCACTGTAAATAGAAAATAAACCGCACCTTTTTGATTTTGAAAACCACAACCTCCGTTTGCTGGGCCTGTTTTTGTGTGGGGAGCCCATCTCGGGGGTCACACACACCCGCTGCCGAGCTAACCCCCTCACACTGCACACAAGGTTTTGCAAAGAATATGACACTGACACTGTCCCCTGCCTATCCTTCTCTCTCCCTGCACACAAGGTTTAGCAAAGAATATGACACTGACATTCTCCCTGCCTATCCTTTTCTCTCCCTGCACACAAGAATAGCACAAAGAATATCAACACTGTCCCTGCATATCCTTCTCTTTCCCTGCGCCAGAACACACTACACAAGGCCGCCGCGCTGGCGGCCTTTTATAGTGTGGGGCGTGTGCTAAACCCCCTGAGCTATAATTTGCCACAGGCAACCTGCCTGTGGCCAATTATGGCTCTCCTAGCTGCCGGCGCTGTGATTGGCCAAGCATGCGCGGTCATAGTGCATGCTTGGTCAATCACAGCGCTGGGATTGCACTGCGATGGCGCAGTGTATTGTGGGCCGTTCGCGTCACTCGAATTTGGCGCGAACGGCCCAAATAGTTCGATCTTCGTCGAACGATCGAACAGCCGATGTTCGAGTCGAACGTATGTTCGACTCGAACACCGAGCTCATCCCTAATGACTACATGTATTCTCATTGGAGATGTCTCCTGACACATGCTGGCTATATGATTTACATTATATTGCTTCCTGTATTGAACACATGTTTCTCAAACATGTCATGTTATCTTACCTTATCAAAATATTAATAAAAACATATTTGACTCTAAAATTAGAAGAAAAGAGGTTTAACCTTAAACTACGTAGAGGGCTCTTTACTGTAAGAGCGGCAAGGATGTGGAATTCCCTTCCACAGGTGGTGGTCTCAGCAGGGGGCATTGATGGTTTCAAGAAACTATTAAATAAGCACCTGAATGACCACAACATACAGGGATATACAAGGTAATACTGACATATAATCACACACATAGGTTGGACTTGATGGACTTGTGTCTTTTTTCAACCTCACCTACTATGTAACTATGTAACTATGTAACTAAATCAGCCAACGTATGGGAATTATCATATAAGATTACCTTCAGATGGTACCGAACCCCACATATCCTATACACAAAAGACTCCTCGAGATCACCAGTGTGTTGGAGAGAATGTGGCTCCTACGGTTCACTCTTATGCCGCGTACAGATGGTCGGAATTTCCAACAACAAATGTTCGATGGGAGCTTGTTGTCGGAAATTCTGACCGTGTGTAGGCTCCATTGGTCATTTGCTGTCAGTATTTCCGACAACAAAAATTTGATAGCTGGTTCTCAAATTTTCCGATAACAAAACTTGCTGTCGGAAATAAATTTTTCTCCGCTCGTCGTACGTGCTGTACGTCACCGCGTTCTTGACGTTCGGAATTTCCGACAACATTTGTGCGACAGTGTGTATGCAAGAGAAGTTTGAGCCAACATCCGTCGGAAATAAATCCACGGTTTTGTTGTCGGAATGTCCAATCGTCTGTACACGGCATTACACATTCTGTGGTCCTGCAGATTCCTTACTCAATATTGGTCTGATGTTTTCAAACTCATCCAAAATGTCACCCACATCCAGATAAATCCCTCTCCAGAACTTGCCATTTTAAACTTAGGAATTGAGAAATTCCCCTACTCACTCAGATGTATAATTACACACATACTATTAGCGGCTAAATTGATTATCACACGTAACTGGCGTTCTAAACTGAGTCCTTCTTGCTCAGAAGCCATAACCACTACTCAAATGCACAGTACTCATGAATGTTTGTTTGCATCGAGCAAAGGCCGTCTACGCTCAGCACAAGCAGAGTGGTCCCAATGGTCCATCTGGTACAAAGAAGTGTTTGCTAAGCCTAGATAATAAGGTTAGTGTATGTTATATATTCGCTCAAACTGTTCTAATTACTTAAAGTGGTTGTAAACCATTAAAAAAAATAAAAAATAAAAAGACAAAGGCATAATGAGCTAGTATGCATAGCATGCGCGCGGGAGTCGCCGGTGACAGCACATCTAACTGAAGCAATGGCACGATGTGCCATTGCTTCAGTGCGCATGGGCCAATCACTTCGGCACATGCAGACACAGGGGGATATCTCCTAAACCGTGTGGGTTTAGGAGATATCCAGGGTAGCTGCAGGTAAGCCTTAATATATGCTTACCTGTAGCATAAAGTTGTTAATATGGGTTTACAACCACTTTAATCTCTGCACCTCCGTTACATCAATATAGTGAACACACCGGTATATGTAGGCAGCTTACATTGTTATAGGAATGGCGGCAACATCTGTTACTTCTGTCTTTAGTTCATTGTTGTTCGTGGTAGAATAACGCCCACATACGGCAATAGATATTTATACCTACAACTTTAATCTCCCTATTTTAGTTGGTATATTTATGAGGAGCCGTGTCTCTCTCTCCCCCATCACAGCTTTCACCCATATGGGGTGTTGAGGGGAGCGGAGGAACACGTCTCAATCCTAGCCAAGTTTTGATAGTGTTCATATCAATGATTTATGACTGTTAATTAACTTCATATGAGTTGTCAGTAATATGATCGCTTTATATTGCCCAATGTATGACACATTTTATCTCTCTATTTTGTCCTATGTTCTTTTATGAAAGACCTCAATAAATACATTGAAATAGAACTCAAAATCTGGGCTCACCAAAAGCTGAAATACTTCACCCAATTATTCAACTTGCATACAGGAAATGCCAAATTGGTCTCCCAAACATTGGCCTACTACGAGCTTCCACAACAACACTTTCTGCTCATCCATCAAGCTGTTCAACATGTCTCTAGTCTATGCCCGAACAAAATCCAACATTTTCAAAATTCTATTCTGGATACTTTACTGGAACGGCAACAATTCAAAATCTCTGACATCTACAAACCTCTAAACACACGTCTCAGCAAACCCTTACTGGCAACATCTGTCGCATCTTGGAACTTTGACCTTAACTCACCAGAAGCAGTAAGCATCATAAGTGGACACAACTCTACCTGCTCCTATGTAACCAATGAATTCTGGAGAGAACAATAGTTCAAAATAATACACCATGCCTACATCCCTGCCTTGCCGCCTACTCAACAATCTCACAAACACATATGCCCCCTGTGCAGCGCGGAGAAACCTTCTCTGCTTCATAGACTTTGGCTCTGCCCTCATATCTCCTCCTTCTGGAACCAGGTGGAATACCTTGCACTACAGGTCATGGGACGCCCCCCCACAAAGGACATCTTTACCTTGCTTTTTGGTTACCTGAAAACCCCTTCCACAAAAGGCCCAAATACTCAGGAAGAAATCAGTCAGCGCAATATAGCTTGGTTATCGACATATTTCATGTCAGCCAGACATGCGATACAGCCTGTGATCCATCCATAGTCCTCAAATCATCAACCTTTCTTCTTCCAAACCCCTAGTTACGTGCTCTTTGAATCGCAATGCGCCATATCCAGCCCTCACCGGATCACAGTCTTGGCGCTTTTGCATCCCCCCCAGGAGGTATGACATCGGAACACTCATCCCGCCTGCATCTCCCTTTTCTCTCTCTCCGGATTGAAGCCGAGGAGGGGCGATGCTAAAGGGAATGGAATGTTCCCACCCCCCTCCGTATTTGCACCAGTAACTTTAGCTCCTCTGTTATCCCACCCTATATATATATATATATATATATATATATATATATATATATATATATATATATATGTATTATCTGTATTGACTCTTGTTAAACTTCTCCAGTACCCCGCCTGTGTGCGGATCTTAAGTCTACCAGTTCTTGGTCCGACCTGATTCTTTAGGATATACCTAAACATGTTCAAAGTATTTTCAAAAAAAGAAAAGGAAAGGTCATTTTTAATAACATTCAATTACCATATGATTAGTGTCACAATTAAATGTTCTATTAATTTTTCTTTATTTACTATTTTTTTCCCCACGAAAGTGGAGTTACCCTTTAATGACTAACAATCTATTATTATCCACACTTAGTGTTATATTTTTTAAAAGCTGATAATCACCAAATATTAACTGTAGGTGAATCTTCCAGGTGCACATAAGTCTACTTACCACAACTAGCTTGGGGCATTTCCAGATTAGCGCTGGGCAGAACATACCTGGATTCTGTTCAAGGAGGTTCGGCCGAACATTTCAAAAGATGCCAAATCCAAACACCATTGAAGCCAATGGGGGTCAAATTTGGCAAATCAATCAAATACATGCTTAGGGCTAATATCCAAGATATTGTGGATGGGGGCTATGCAAATTTTTCAGACAGCAGTGAATTTAATAATGTTGAAGATTAAAAATGCACTGTTCCCTTAAAAATCTGCATAGGTTTCCCCTAACCTGTTCCAACCATGTAAACAAAGTAGCATAGCAAAAGTGATATTAACTAGGAGTTTTTTCCTCCCCCGCTTACCTGATACTGAGATAAACACAGCTGAGATACTCAACCAAACAGAGGATCCAGCATTTTCCTGCAGCTACTGTCGGGTTCTATGTCGCCATGTTCCTTTGTGGCGTCATTGGGATACTGATCCAGTTCTTCCGGGTTCTGGTGCAACCTACCTATGATGCACCACTAAGCCCGCCCCGCTCCTCTGTTACTGAATGGGGTGATGTTTGGGGCTCCCGGTGCCTACTGGGATATGAATGTCACATATCCCAGGAGGTGCTGGGTGAATGACAGAGCATGGGGGGTGGGATGAAATAAAATGAAAAAAAGAAACAGTAAACAAACAAACAAAAAAAATATGTGCGGAGGGCGTGTCTGGACGTGGAGCGAGGAGGACGTGTGGGTACTGAGCTCCTCACAGGCAGTGAAAATCTACTGCCATCCCTGCTCTATTTCTCTCCGGGGAAACTCAAATCCACCTCCATCGGTACCTGAGCTTCATCTTCTACAGCCCCAGCTGATTATTTGTGGACTTTGGCTACCATTACTTGCTCTGGGCCTGCAACTGGGTCCGCATTGCAGAGACACGTCGCCATCTTGGGGCCTGCAGACCCACCGGGACCCTTCCACTCCTAATCCTGCCCTTTCAAGGTTCTTCAGCTGCCTCACCTCTGAGGGACATCCGGGCGGCGGATGAGTCGTCTGAGGATCCCTGTTGTTCACTCCTGTATCCCGCAACCGGACGCCATTTTGTGCCCTGCTGTCCTGGCTTCTCTTACTCTCGGGCACAGTGAGTAACAAGGCAGTCTTTTGCCCCTTACATACGGGATCCGCCTGGGAGTGACTGTTTACCGGTGTACCGGCGGGGCCCTGATCGCGGTCCTGGGTGGGGGAAATCTTGGCCTGCACGGAGCGGGATTCACCCGGCCAGCGTGCGCTCTCAGGAAAGTATGCGGCTCCGGCCTACCTACGGAGGTTGGTGGCCATCTTGCTACTCCTAGTGCACCCCACCTAAACCTGTCCCACTACATCTGACACCCAGCTCCCTTCCCCTCAGGCTTAGTGCATCATTGGGCATCATCACTGGGACTAACAATTTCCTCATACAACCACTGAAGTAGTCATCTACATACCTGACTGATGCTCTTAACAAACAAATTGGCAGCCGCCCCAGCTAACATAGGGGATGCCATCTGAGTGAGCTCAGGATCCCGGCTGTTCTCTAAGATCCCCCGAGATGCTTCCTTAGCCATTTTTTAGCCCCGGGGATAAGCTTGACCATTCACTACACCTCTTGGGCATCCCATGGGAAAAGTTGGCCAGCAGCAGCGATATTATAAGCCGTTTGGGTCACAGGAGGAATCAAATATGGAACGCTTTGTAACTAGGTCGCATCCTGCAACCTCGAGTTCCACCACAGACCCTTTCGCCTCTATGGATCCATCCCTGGGAACGGAGAATGCTATGTTTCCTCCATTGGCCACCACCCAGGGTCCAGATTTCACTACACCCTCTCCTCATGAGATCCTTACCCCAGATATCCTGGATGCCAAATTGGACGCTAAGTTGCAGCTCCTACTTCAACAAATCACATGCAACGTTTCGGCAGAAGTGAGCAAGTTAGCTGCAGAACTGAGAGGGGAAATTAACCAAATTGGGGTATGTACAGACACTCTTGAAAATAAATTTGATGAGATGATAAGTTATGTTCAGGCTGTGGAGGAGGACAATCATAACCTACGTATTTCAGTTTCTCAACTACAATTACAAGAAGAAGACCTGGAGAACAGGGACAGGAGGCAGAACCTGCGCTTCAGGGGTATCCCGGAAACGATAGGAGACTCTGACTTACGCACTTATCTTCTGGGTCTTTTCAATACTCTGGCCCCCACAGTAGTGGATATAGACCGGTCTTTGGGCCCAAAACCTCCGGCTGGAGCTAGACCCAGGGATGTTATAGTTCGGTTCCACTTTTTTGAAAGTAAGGAGGCACTAACCTTGGCCACACGCAATAAATCCCAACTTCAGTACAAAGGGGCAAAATTGCAGATCTTTAGCGATCTCTCCCCAATTACCCTTGCTAAGCGTAGAAATCTGCGCACAATCACCTCCCACTTACAGCATCATAAGATTCCATACTACTGGGGATTCCCTTTCCGCCTTATTGTCTCCAAAGATGGAGTTCAGTACAACCTGCGTGAATTGCAGGAGGGAGAATCATTCCTAAAACACCTAGGACTGCCCCCTTTGCCAGAAGATGATTCGACTCCTCCACTTGCCCAGGATCGCCTACCTCCCAACACTCCCAGCTGCATCTGGACCCCCGTGAGGGGCAAATCCAGGAAACAACTCTCCACACCCCAACGTCTACGTATCTCCAAGCAACCTCCCTGATTCATCCGTATGTTCTCATGAGGATCCATACTGCAATGCTCATTGCATCTCCGTTTCTCCATAGTTCAAAGATAGAAACGAAGATCACTGCTCTGGTTCACAAAGTTTTGAGTCTACCCTGTTTCCTGTTTGGGGTAGAGTTCTTTCCCAACCCTTGGGGTAAAATTATTACTATCATTGTTGACTGTGTTTTCCTTGTTGGTCATCGTACCTCAGTTGACAGTTGCTCCTGTTTATCTGCTGACTTTTGCTATTCTCCATCAACAGGCCTCCTACTGTCAGACTTACTTTAAAGGCTACCGAGTTCTTAAGGAGAGCAGCCGATCCTTCTCATCTCCCTTCCTAGAGTCTTCTGATGGAAGTCCGTATGTTCTCCCACATGGCCTTGGTTCACTTCCAGGGTCTCCTGAGATGCAAATGCCTCTCAGGCCTTCAAGAACTTAAATTTTTATTTTCTTTTTTTTTCTGTTGGTTTCTATTTTTTTTATGTCCATGGTTATAAGCCAGCTTTGTGGGTCAATAGTGCAATGTTTTTCTTTTTTTCCTAACCTACTGCAATTTTATTACAGGGCTCATCTGTTGATACTTAGGTACTGGAAGGTTATTCGTATCTGCAAGTTTTATACGCGTCATAGCTTCTGTACACACTTTTGTTTTTATTTGTATGTTTTCTATATTTTGTTGCTCTTCGAATTTATTGTCCCTACACGAGCATATCTGAATGTCCTGCCCATATGGCTTTAAAGATCATGTCGTATAATGTGAAGGGTCTGGGCTCCATCCGCAAGCGCTGGATGGCCCTGAAGGATTTCAGGGCCTCAGGCGCAGACATGGTGATGATCCAGGAGACTCACTTCCGGGCTGGTGGTTCACTCAAATTTGCCTCGAAGTTCTTCCCCACCTCCTTTCTTGCCTCTGTTTCCACGGGCAAGGCGGGAGTGGCGATTCTGATTAAGAAAACGTGCCCTATCAAGGTTAAAAGCTCATATGCTGATCCACATGGGAGATTCCTCATACTAGACTGTGAATATGTGACTACTTCTTTTTCCCTTGTGAATCTATACGCCCCCAATACAGGTCAGATTGATTTTCTCAACAAACTTTTTGATTCCCCTCAATTTTGTTCACAACCTTTTATGATTATTGGTGGGGACTTCAACCAGGTTATGTCACCCACTAGAGATAGACAGACACTCTTTAGTTCTACACCTTCCAAAAAGGTTATATCGTTTGCTAATTCCTTCCGCAAATGTATTAGGTCCCATCAACTATTCGACACGTGGAGAATCAAACATCCCTCTGCTAAGCAGTTTACATTTTATTCCCCAGCTCATAAAATGTATTCGCGCCTTGACCACTTTTTTGTCACAGCCCGCTCATCCCCTATGTGGTCGAGTCTGACATATCACCCATTACATGGTCTGACCATGCTCCCATTATGATAGACCTTATGCTTTCTCAGGCCTATACCAAATCCTGTCACTGGCGCCTTAATGACCACCTTCTACAATCTGAAGTTCCACGTTCTATCTTAGCAAAGGGTTTGGAGGAATTTTTCCAGCTTAACATGGGCTCGGTTTCCGAATTTTCCACGCTGTGGGAGGCACACAAGGCAGTTTTTTGGGGTGCTTGCATAGCTGAGAGCTCCCGATTGAAAAAGGATAGGAATGGACTACTAAAGTCCCTTACATCGGCTCTGGTAGTCGTGGAGCAGAAGCTGTTGTGTGGCCCCACAGTGGCGAAACTTCAAACGGTTACTTCCCTCAGGGAACAAATCAAGTCTCTACAGCTTGACAGGGCAGCTAGATCCCTACTGTGGACAAAACAAAAATTCTATGAATTTTCTAATAAGCCCCATAGGATGCTAGTTCACAAATTATGTCCACGACCATTCAATTCTTTCCCCGATTTCCTCGTACAGGCTGACGGGTCTAGAGTACATTGCCTACGTGAAATGTCAAACGTTTTTGGCAAATTTTACCATAAATTGTACAACTGTCTCACTCCAGAGAATCACTTTAACTTTACTCAAGAAAAATTTGAGACATTTTTCTCTAACATTAAACTTCCAAGACTATCCTCAGCGGATCTGGTCGGCTTGAATGCAGCTATTTCGCCTGAGGAACTTTTGGCTATAGTTAAGGAGTTGCCTCTGCACAAATCACCTGGCCCTGATGGTTTGCCCTACTTTTACTACAAAACTTTTTTCGACATTTTGTCCCCTCACATGCTGACTTTATATGATTCACTGCTTAAGGGTTCAGCCCCACACCCACATTTCTCCCACTCTTACTTTTCAGTCATCCCGAAGCCTGGTAAAGACCCTTCTACTCCAGATAACTATAGGCCCATAGCCCTTTTAAACTCAGATTATAAAATATTCACCAAAATTCTTGCATCCAGATTGTCTAGGCTCATTCCCAAATTGATCCATAGAGATCAGGTGGGCTTTGTCCCTGGCAGGCATGCGGGGGACAACACTCGCCATACAATAGATCTGATAGATCTTTTGGATAGGTCCTCCTGTTCGGCGTTAATCTTGAGCTTAGATGCCCAAAAGGCCTTTGACAGGTTGAGTTGGCCTTATATGTTTGCTGTCTTAAAAACGTTCGGTTTCAAAGACCCTTTTCTAAAAGCTCTAGAGGCCCTGTATTCCACAGTCACAGCTCAAGTTCAGATGTCTTCCTTCCTGTCGCCTGGCTTCCCCATGACAAACGGAACTCGGCAGGGGTGTCCCCTATCACCATTGCTTTTCATTTTATGTCTAGAACCCCTGGCCGAGTCCGTCCGCACTCATCCGGATATTCGTGGGGTGGTGATGCGACAGGGGGAATATAAATTGTCACTCTTTGCGGATGATATTCTGCTTACTATTACTAATCCGTTGATATCTCTCCCTTCCTTGCATAAATTACTAACCTCCTTCGGTGCCATTTCAGGTTACAAGGTTAACACTTCCAAAACTGAAGCCCTCCCCATACACATCCCGGCATTATTATTATCTCAGCTTAAAGGGTCATATCCTTATAAATGGTGCACTGCCTCCCTTAAATATTTAGGTGTCCTTCTTACCCCCTCTTATTCTTCTCTTTATCATGCTAACTTTCCCCCTCTTGTCCTAGACATCAACAAATCCCTGATGGCTTGGACAAAATATCCCCTGTCCCTGTTAGGTAGGATTAACGTCCTGAAAATGTCTATTTTACCTAGACTACTCTATCACTTTGAAACATTACCAGTTGCCCTACCTTCCTCTCAACTAAAAGCGATTCAGAGGAGTTTTCTAAAGATCATTTGGGGCGATAGGGCTCATCGTATTGCATGTTCAGTGGTATTTGCCCCAAGATCCAGGGGGGGATTGGGTGCCCCGGACATTTTTAAATATTATTACGCCTCACACTTGAGGGCTATTGTTTCATGGTCCTCATTACACGCGCCAAATCAATGGTCTGCCATTGAAAAGGGGGTGCTATATCCGGTACACCCATGTTCCTTGGTTTGGGACGCCGTCCCATCCATGGATACCATTTTCAAACGTCAATGTACTGCTCCGATGACTTTCACCTTAACCATTTGGCGCAAGTGCCTTAAGAACCACCGTCTTGCTTCACCTTGCCCTCCCCTTGTGAACGTGCTGTTTAACCCAAACTTACCTGACAGTTTGTCCCTGAGCAGGGTTTTCCCGTTGCTTGATGCCCCGCTTTTTCAACTCCGGAATTTGGTTCACCCTATCACACGGCAATTACTTACTTTTGATACCCTGCGTAAGAAATCCAATATACCCACCCAACTTTTCCATTTTTACCTACAGGTTAGACATTTCTTCCACTCCAAGTCTCCATCCTTGACTCTTGACAAACCAACTACCTTTGAGTACTTATGCACACAGGGTCCACACCAACTACATTTAATTTCTTCCATCCATCGTATTCTACATGAGTCTAGCCCCCTAACCGAGATGACGCACCACTACATGAAGAGATGGTCTCTTTTATTAGGCAGACCTATTGCGGTCCAGGTGTTGGATAGGATATGGTCCTCTACATTCAAATCCTCCAAATGTGTGACCCAAAGGGAAACGTCCATTAAGATTCTCATGTTTTGGTATAAAACACCTGATGTGATTCACAAATATGACCCCTCAGTCTCGTCGCGCTGTTGGCGATGCGGGACTGATACAGGCTCCCTATTTCATATCTTTTGGCAGTGTTCTATGATCCAACCCTTTTGGTATGATGTGAGGCTGCTGATACAGGGGGTGGTGGGTGTGTCCCTTTCCGGGCATACCCAAAAAGGTAAATCGGCTTGTCTCCTATATTTTGTTAGCTGCAAAAAGGCTGGTTCCATTATGTTGGCTGTCTAGTGCACCTCCTCCTTGGCCCAGGTTTCTACATCTGGTGTCTGAGATTCGGAGGATGGAATACTTGACGGCCTCTGTACATGATATAATCCCCCAATTTGATAAAGTATGGGAACCCTGGGATAGATCGGAATATGGGACCCTTGCGCCACTTACCGCACCTTGAAATGTATTAACATTGTATTTTTTCTGATCTGCCTTCTCTTTCCAATCATGTCCCCTTCCCCTCCTCCCTGTTTTTATGTTTACCACTTGGTGCCTTCCTGAGTTTTTTACTGCCTATTGTATACCCTACATGAGCAACCCTGTCTTTTATGGCTACGATTGCACTTTGGTTATTGATCCCTACTGTAAATCTACAAGTTGTTTACTTTATATATCTTTGATATGCTGTACCGAGCACCCCTGTGCTCTGTACATATGGACATCGCTTAACTGTTTCTCCTATTTATTTATTTTCTTCTCTTCTTCTTCTTTTTTGTGTGTTTTCTTCCCTGTTCTCATTATGTTTTCGATATCTGTGTATTATGTAACAATATTTTGTATGCTCTTTTACAACTCAATAAAAATTACAATTATAAAAAAAAAAAAAATATGTGCAGCAGAGGTGGGACAGCAGGTTTCAGAGGAGCCAAGTCACACAAATGGGTGAAGATCTGCTTTAAAAAATATGGAAATCCAAATTATGTTAATTCGCATTTCCTTCCCAGCTTCCTTACGTTTGTGTATGATGCAATAAGAACCCCCAAAATACATACCAGACCCACATTAACAAAGTTTTATATAAGTATTTTTGAGGGGGCCTGCATTACATTATTTACAAATTAGAGGAAGCTTTCAGGGAAAAGTGAATTACCTGCTTTTTGTGCTGTATATGTCACTTTTGTCATACATGTAATGAAAAAAAATGACAATGGGGCCCACACAAAATGAATCCAAACCTTGCAGATCTGGTATGAATTTTGAGTGGGGACCTCAAGCAAAAAAGAAAAAAAAAATGGATGTGGGGTCCGTGCTAAAATACATGCCAGACCCTTTGGATCTGCTATGGATTTTTAGGCAGTACCCCAAAAAAATGGTGAGGGATTCCCCCTAAATACTTACTAACCCCTCATCCAAGCACGCAGCCTGACAGGCCAGAAAAGAGGGAGGGCAGCGTAGCTTATGAACCTTACCTGGCCATTAAGAATCATTGGATACAATACCCAAGCTCTACTGCTGGTAATGCTGTCCAATGCTGAAAACCAGTGCTCGTGACTGGGACGCGTAGTCCCTTCTAATTTTGAAAGATATAAGCCGGCAACTCGGTGGACTCACACATTGAAAATATTTATTGATTGCATAAGGATAACTGGTAATACAATACGCTGTGGCATTACTCAGAGCATAATAAAACACAAAAAAATCTTGCATTTTGGCCGCTGTGGCCTTACTCATAGCATATTAAAACACAAAAAAAACTCAACTTATATAGAATCCAGCATCTACTGCCTAACCAATTAAGGAGACAGACCCAATAATTAAAACCATTAGTAAAATGACAAATGGGAAGAGGAAAATGCTTAACCAATAATGGTAAACATATATGCTGATGAATTTTAAACACATAAAAATATAAACATGATTTTCCTAATAAAACATTATTTCAGAAATAAATCCAGGTCCCATCTATAGTTAAGACCGGACGCTGCTCTGGTGTTCAAGGTGTATATCCACCAGACCTCTTGCTGAAGTAGAGTGTGGTGCGTGTCGCTCCCTCTGGCAGATCTATTAAATCTTTCTATGCCAAAAAAGAAAAATAGTTCATATTACCATTATGTTTTTCTCTAAAATTACCTGATACATTAGATAGCTTTTAAGCATTCAAATTATTGGTGTCATTATAATGTTTGTCTACCCTGACCCTGAGAGCACATATAATACATACCACATACTAGAGTTTGCATGCCCCGCACTCTACCACATAAACCACATATTCAGAGCTAAAATTAATATACTGCTTAATTAGTGGAAAAAAACTGTGGAAAAAATATTTTAAGTTTAAAAAATAATGTTTTAAGAGAAATTCAACTGATGTCATAATAACTTGCTGTAACTCCAATGTATATCTACTGTAGTGTTCTAGATGATGTTTAAGTGCTGCAAGAGCTAAATGTTGAGGAATACTGGAGTAAAGCAATTTAGACCATACACAGGTGATTAATTGGGAACTAGGGATGGGCCGAACGACCCCCTGTTTGGAAAGTTCGGAACCCAATAACGAACCCCACTGAAGTCTATGGGACCCGAACGTGAAAAATCAAAAGTGCCCATTTTATTTTTTATTTTTTTAAATTGTTTTTATTGAGAAAGTTTTTACAATACAAATCAGAATATAAAAGTGTATAAAGAGTACAAAGGGAGGAATAAACTCCATAAAACAGATTAACAGAGTGATTCTTATATAACAGACAAATGCAAGAGGTAATCCCACCATACTAATAATATAGCAATGACACAGTAAAAAAAAAAGTAATAAAGTGGAAATAAAAATAAAGAAAAACATAAATCTAAAAGTAAAATACTGTGAAAGTGAATATGAATATACAATAAAAGGTGGTATGAGATGAACATTTGAAAGCTATTAGTTGGATAAGAGAAAGCTATTGTGGTGAGATACAGTTATCAGTAAAATTCTCTTAGAGCAAGTATATTAATGGTCTATATTGAGCCATTCCCTCCATATCTTCCACTGTTTGTCAAATTTCTTCTTAGTACTATAATTAATGGCAATGAAGGATTCATAAGTGTAATGAGAGTGCATCATGTCAAGAACGTCCGATACATTAGGTGCAATATTAGATTTCCAGTGTCTAGTTATTAGTGATCTAGCTGCATGTAAGATATGTGTAATCACTGTGCGAAAGCATGGAGGGAATTTCTCAATACCCAGGTTCAATAGAGTAATCCCAGGATCTAGAAATGTGAGGATTCCTGTAATAGAGGAGATTTGCCTAAATATACTGTTCCAAAAGCTGGTTAAGTGTTTACAGGACCAAAAAACATGCATAATATTCCCCACCCCACCACAGTCCCTACAGCATAAAGGGGAGTTAGAGTGGGATATTTTGGAAGGTGTGAGGTACCACCTCAGTGTTATTTTTTGGGAAAGTTCCCAGTGGTAACACACCTAGAAGCTTTATAGATTGTTTTGAGGGCTGACTGCCATTGTAAAGGTGTGAAGGTTTTATCCAAGTCTGCTTCCCATTTTTTATAGGGAGGAGATTTGATAAAGATGAGTTTGTTTTGGAGGAGATTGTAGAAAAGGGATATCCCTTTGGAGGACACAGTAGACGATGTGTAGAATCGCCATGCTGTGTCATGTAAGTATATTTGATGTGTTTTAAGAAATCCCAGAAAGTGGGAGATTTGATAGTATTTATAGTAGTCTGTAGGAGCAAGGTCATATTCGCTTTTAAGTGTATCAAAGGTCTTAAGGGAATTATTTTGGAACAGATCAGCGATGTGAGTAATGCCTTTGTTTTGCCAATCAAGGAGTACCATGTTGGGGATTGCTTTTTTCAGAATACTGACAGGTATGGGGACTTCAGTCAATTTGGAGGATGATTTGTGGAGATCCCTCCAAGCTATTAAAGAGGCTTGTATAGTGGGTGAGAGGTGTTGCAGGGAGAATGGTCTCCAGACGTCAAGGAGTAGAAGGGAACGTAAGTCTAAGGTTGGACATAAGGCTTGTTCAATAGTACACCAGGGAACAGTTAGAGTGGATACGAACCATATCTTAAGGTGAGCGAGTAGAGATGCCCGATAATAATCATGTATGTCTGTGAGCCCCAAACCTCCTACGGATCTGTGTTTGGTTAAGGAGGGCTTTGGAGCACCTGGGTCTTTTGGAGCCCCAAATTAATTTTTTAAGGAGGGCGTTCAGTGATCGAAGGTGGGAAGTTTTGAGTGGGATGGGGAGTGTTTGAAAAATTTATAAGATTTGAGGAAGTATAAGCATTTTAAACTAAGCCAAGCAGCCTGACCAGGAGGGTTCAACTCTGGCTAGACGTGTAGTCTCTTTCATTAGTTTATCTATTAGGGGCAAGTAGTTTGCGTCTGCTAATTTCAAGGGATCAGCTGTCAGTTGTAATCCTAAGTATGTGATGCTACTCTTACTCCATGTGTAGGGAAAGGAAGTTTGTAGCCGAGATTGAAGGCGAGTAGAAATACCCATCCCTAGGATGAGTAATTTCGTAAAATTAACCTTGTAGTATGAGATTTGGCTGAAACAATTTAGGATATCATGAGCATGAGAGAGGGATTGAGATGGTGCAGTTATGAACAATATGATATCATCAGCAAAGAGATTTATATTGTGAGATTTGCCTTGAAGGGAGAAGCCTGAAATATCTGGGTGCGCTCTAATTTTTTCAGCTAAAGGTTCTATGAGAAGGTTAAATATTGAGGAAGATAAGGGGAAACCCTGCCTTGTTCCATTAGAGATATGAAAAGGTTGGGATAAGATATTTGAGATGTATACCTGTGCACATTGAAAGGCAAGGATAGCAGAGAGGATGGGTCCAGTGAAGCCAAATCTCTTGAGAGTGTGCGTCATGTACCCCCAGTGGATCCTGTCGAATGCCTTCTCCGCATCCAAAGAAAAGAGCAGAGAAGGAGCCCAACACATAGTGGATAAGGTTGCGCGTAGCATCTGAGGCTTGTCTCCCTGAGGTGAAGCCCGTTTAAACTGGATTGATCAGTGTTGGTAAAATAGGGAGGAGTCTATGAGCAAGGATTTTAGCATACAACTTAACATCCGTGTTTAGGAGCGATATGGTTTTAAGGTTGGGTGGGGTCTTTGCCTGGTTTAGGGGAGGTAACTATATATACTTTGAGCATCTCAGAAGGCAGAAGACAGCTTGAGAGTAGACCAGTTTTAATGATAGAGATTGGCTGTTTTGGAATGTCTTGTGTAGCGGGGTCTCCTTTAAGGCCCCGGGACTACGTTACCCAGAACCCCAGTTGGCCACCGCAGAGACTCATGGGAGGGGTTATTTAAGGAGGAGGCGAGGCGGAGCTCGGCCTCTTTGGACACTGCGCTGCAAGCAAGAGTTTCTTCCTGTGCGGATCTGCTGCAGTGCAAGGCCTGAAGCCTGGGCCTTGCGCAACTTCCAAAGAGCCTTCCACCCCGCTGTGGAGCCTGGGTGGCACCAGACTGGTCGAGTGAGGACATCAGTTGGATCGGGGACCCGATCGTTGCAGACGCTGTGTGCGGAAACACAGCAGGTGGAAGTCCCGGGCTGGGATCGCGCCCGGAGTGGTGAGCGAGCACTTGCTCAATCAAATAGACTTTACAGATTCTAGGCCTATAGACTGCCGTGGCTCACCGATCGTTGCTTGTTGTTCCACTGGGGGACCGGTAGCAGGACAGAGTTGAAGTGTCCCCCCAGCATAGTGTTCTTAGTGATTGCCAGTTTGTGGATTACAAATACTATTCATCAAGTGCACCACCGAAAGTTTGAATGTGAAGAAATCCCTATAGGAAGGACTGAGATTTATTCTGGGTCAGACCTGGCCAGGGTGGAGAGATAGAATATTGTTTAGTGCGCCACAGGGCGTGTATACCATAATAGCTACGCGTGGTGGATTACCGAGCAGCGCCATTATTGTGTGCTATATTGATTGATGCAGGGCTCTGCAAGCCGGTTGTGTGTATTATATTCTGCTTAAGCCTTTTTCAACCAAAGTAAAACTGTTATGGTTAATCTTTAACATTTGTGTGTTGTTTTACTGTAAAGAGTAGTGATGAGCCGAACACCCCCGGGTTCGGTTCGCACCAGAACCCGCGAACGGACCGAAAGTTCGAACGAACATTAGAACCCTATTAAATACAATGGATGCGAACGTTCGAATTCTAAAGTGCTAATTATAACAACTATTATGCATGTTATTGTCATAAATAGGGTTTGGGAACCCGGGTTGTGCACCAGGGGACATGTATCAATGCAAAAAGAAGTTTTAAAAACGGTCGTTTTTCGGGAGCAGTCATTTTAATGATGCATAAAGTGAAAAAAAAAAAGTCAAATATTCCTTTAAATATCGTACCTGGGGGGTGTCTAAAGTATGCCTGTGAAGTGCCACGTGTTTCCCGTGTTTAGAACTGTCCCTGCACAAAATGACACTTCTAAAGGAAAAAAAAGCCATTTAAAACTGCTTGCGGCTTTAATGTAATGTCTGGTCCCGGTAATATGGATGAAATTCTTTAAGAAAAATGGCATAGCTACCCCATGACCCCCCCCCCTACCCCAGCCCATTACCAGCCCCTTTGGGTCTTGTATGGATATTAAGGGGAACCCCGCACATAAAATAAAAAAGGCCCTATATACTCTGAACAGCCGTATACAGGCGGTGCATACAAGACAGGGACTGTAGGTTTGTTCTTATGTAGAATGTGTTTGTAATTTTGAACAGGTACATTGTTGAAGTGTAGCTCCAGCCCAAAAATCTATTTTTAAACTTTTTGGGAAACATAGGTAAGGGTTATCACCCCTGTAACATTTGTTTTGCTGTCTGTGCCCCTGTTCAGAACATTTCACCTCACTTTCCGTCCCAATGACAACTGTTTTTGAAATGTGGTGTTTTTCTTGAAACAAGGATTGCTGATAAAGCATCAGTACAGATGAGACCCCTTTCTCCCATATTTATTCTTACAGGAGAGAATTTTCCTTTCTAGGGGTAGATTTCCTCTCACTTCCTGTTGTCTTCTTTCGTTTGCAAGTAGGAGTCGTTTGTAAGTTGGATGTTTGAAAGTAGGGACCTGCCGTATATACTCTGCAGAAATAGGCCCCTTAGTTGTTGGTGTTGGCACAACACTGTAAGCACTCAGTTACTCTTGGTTGGTGCTGGAACGCCCTGCTGTCAACTATTATATCAGGAATTTTAATTACATATAATTGTTGAACAGTGGTAGTAAAAATTGGGGCTTTGATGGTGGTGCTGGTGCCACAACACTGTAAGCCCTGACAGTTACTCTTGGTGGGTGCAGCAATGGGCCCTGCTGTGAATTATTAGATCAAGAATTGTAATTACATGCCCCTTTTGAACAGGGGCTGAAAAATTGGGCCTTTCGTGGTGGTGGTGGTGGTGGCGTTGCCACAAGACTGTAAGCCCTCAGAGTTACTCTTGGTGGGTGCAGCAATGGACCCTGCTGTGAATTATTAGATCAAGAATTGTAATTGCATGCCCCTGTTGAACAGGGGCTGAAAAATTGGGCCTTAGGCACTGGTGGCACAACACTACAACCCCTCACAGATACTGTACTTGGAGCACAGCAATGAGCCCTGTTGCAAAGTATTGCTTCAAAAATTGTAATGACACGCCCCTGTTAAACAGGGGCTGAAAAATTGGGCCTTAGGCACTGGTGCCACAACACTCCAACCCCTCACAGATACTGTACTTGGAGCACAGCAATGAGCCCTATGGCAAATTATTGCTAAAAAAATTGTAATTACACGCCCCTGTAAAACAGGGGCTGAAAAATTGGGCCTTAGCCACTGGTGGCGGCACCCATAAACAAAAATGATCTTCCAAGCTATCATCATCAATCGTATCATTGAGGACTCGGAGGAGGAGGATAGCCAGTCAACATAACAGCACAGGCACTCAGCATCAGCATCAGTCTTGAAGGGATGTGACATGTTAAAATCAATTAGTCTGTTATATCAGCATCAGGTGTGTGGTAGCTGGTGGTGATCCAAGACTGGTTCATCTTGATGAAAGTCAGTCGATCAACCGAGTCGGTGGACAGGCGCACCCTGTGATCCGTGACAAATCCTCCAGCAGCACTGAATGTGCGTTCCGAAAGAACGCTGGATGCAGGACAGGCCAGTAGCTCAATTGCATACTGTGCAAGCTCTGGCCAGTGATCCATCCTCAAGACCCAGTAAGCCAGAGGATTTTCGGTGGGAAAGGTGTCCAAGTCTGACCTTGCCCCTAGATATTCCTGCACCATGTTTATCAGACGCTGGCGATGGTTGCTGGAACCGATCATACTTTGGGGCTGCGGACTAAAGAATTGTCTGAACGCATCGGTCAGACGGCCACCTTCCCCACCGCTCCTTCTTTGACTGGCCGAAGCCTCAGCAACTCGTTGTCCAGGACCAGGAGTTTGTAACCTCCCAGTCTCTGGGAACGCGTTGCACAGACCTTTCTGCAAGGCCTCCCGGAGTTGTCTCATCCTCTGCTCCCTCTGCGACGGTAACATAAGGTCCGCAACCTTACCCTTGTACCGTGGATCAAGGAGAGTGGCCAGCCAGTAATGGTCCCTCTCCTTGATCCGAAGAATACGAGGATCCTTCCGCAGACTTTGCAGGATCAGGGAGGCCATGCAGCGTAGGTTTGCTGAGGCATTCGCTCCGGAGTCCTCTGGGTCACTAAGGACGACATGATCCGCAGCCACCTCCTCCCAGCCACGTACAAGTCCACTGGTTTCTTGGGACTGTAAATCATCCCTAAAAGACTGCTGCTGATGATGCTGAGTGCCAGCCTCCACCTCCATGCTGACACAATCCTCCTCCTCCTCCTCCTCCTCCTCCTCTTCCTGTGCGATGGGTGGGACAGAAGGAACACTGTCTGGGTAAAGGGGGCCTTGAGAGGCAAGGAAGTCCTCCTCTTCCTGCCTCTGTTCTGCCTCAAGTGCCCTGTCCATTATTCCACGCAGCGTGTGCTCCAACAGGTGGACAAGAGGTACAGTGTCACTGATGCATGCACTGTCACTGCTCACCATCCTCGTGGCCTCCTCAAATGGTGCCAGGACAGTGCATGCATCCCTGATCATGCCCCACTGGCGTGGAGAAAAAAAACCAAGCTCCCCTGACCCTGTCCTGGTGCCGTAGTCGCACAGGTACTCATTGATGGCCCTCTGCTGCGTGTGCAGCCGCTGCAGCATGGCCAACGTTGAGTTCCACCTGGTGGGCATGTCACATATAAGGCGGTTCTTGGGCAGGTTCAACTCCTTTTGCAGCTCAGCCAGGCGAGCACTGGCATTATAAGATCTGCGGAAATGCACACAGACTTTCCTGGCCTGCCTCAGGACATCCTGTAAGCCCGGGTACCTGCCCAAGAACCGCTGCACCACCAGGTTAAGGACGTGAGCCACACAGGGCACATGGGTCAGTTGTCCCTGTCGGAGGGCGGAGAGGAGGTTGGTGCCATTGTCGCAAACCACCATTCCTGGCTTAAGCTGGCGTGGCGTCAACCACCTCTCGGCCTGGCCCTGCAGAGCAGACAGGACCTCTGCCCCAGTGTGGCTTCTGTCCCCCAAACACACCAGCGCAAGCACGGCATGGCATCTTTTTGCCTGCGTACTTGCGTAGCCCCGTGAACGGCTACGGAGCACCGCTGGTTCATAGGACAAACCACAGGAAGAGGCCATGGAGGAAGAAGAAGAGGAGGGGGTGGAGGAGAGAGGTGTGTCACAACCAGTAGTAGCATTTTGGAGGCGTGGCGGTGGGACAACCTCCAACACTACTGCACCTTGTCCTGCATCCTTCCCAGCTGCCAAAAGAGTGACCCAATGGGCCGTGAAAGAAAGGTAACGTCCCTGTCCATGCCTGCTGGACCATGAGTCAGCGGTAATATGCACCTTACCGCTGACCGCCCTGTCCAGCGAGGCCAAGACATTGCCTTCCACATGCCGGTAGAGAGCCGGAATAGCCTTCCGTGAGAAAAAGTGGCGTTTGGGAACCTGCCACTGAGGAACCGCACATTGCACAAACTCACGGAAGGGGGCCGAGTCTACCAACTGAAAAGGCAGCAGTTGAAGCGCTAGCAATTTAGCCAAGCTAGCATTCAACCGCTGGGCATGTGGATGGCTGGGAGTGAACTTCTTTCGACGGTCCAGCAGCTGGGGCAGGGAAATTTGCCTGCTAGAATCGGACGTCGGTGTACTGCTAGCAGAGTGGCCGCAAGTACTTGGCTGTGACACACCTAATTCTACACCTTCATTCCTCTCAGTGCATGTTTCAGAGAGGACTGAAGTTATAGTGGGGTTGGAGATCCCAGCTGATGCGGTGCAAGGAGAGGTCCGCTTTGTTCTTTGGTGTGGGTCTTTGAGGTAGGCTTGCCAACGAGCTGCATGGCAGGTCAACATATGTCTGGTCAGGCATGTGGTACCCAAGCGGCTGATGTTTTGGCCACGCGATATACGCTTGAGACATATGTTGCAAACAGCAGCTGTGCGATCTGATGCACTAGCCTCAAAAAAGGCCCACACCAAAGAACTTTTTGAATGACGGGCAGAGGCAGCGCCCTGCACAGGCGGAGCTCTGCGGTGTGATTCCGTCGGTGTACTGCCCTTACGCTGGCCACCAAAGGGCATCCTGCCTCGTTGGAGATGTGCCTCCTCCTCATCCTCCTCCTCCTCCTCTCTCCTATTAGGCACCCACGTGGAGTCAGTGACCTCATCATCCCCTCCCTCCTCATCACTGGAGCCAATCTGGCAGTATGCTGCAGCTGCTGGAACATGACTGCCAGATTGGTGTCCTTCTTGAGCATCCCCTCTGTCTGCTCTCACGCTACTGCCTTCCTCTAGCTGGGTTTCATCATCAGACCCTTCGAAACGCTGGGCATCCTCCTGGAGCATGTACCCAACACTGTGCTGAAACAGTTCGGGGGACTCCTCAGGAGGAGGACATGGTGGGTCTAGGGAAGGAGTGACTGATGATTTGTCTGACATTGATACCAGGGAAGACGACGCTTTGGCAGCTGCTTTTCCAGTACCCTGAGCCTGGGTGAGAGAGGATGAGGAGGAGGAGGAGGGCTTGGTCATCCACTCTACCAAGTCTTCGGCATGATGTGGCTCAACATGTCCAGCTGCCGAAAAGAAGGACAAGCGTGTCCCATGGCCATGTGCTGATGACAATGCACCGCGTCCACGACCAGCACTGTTGCCCCCAGACACAGAGCCTGCTTGCCCTCTTTTATTGCCTCCTGACTGTCTGCCTCTCCTTGTTTGCCTTCCAGACATTCTAATAGATGGCCTGCAGGGAGATGGGAAAAAAGCAATAAGGGCTACCTTCAGGTGTCCTTCTCTGTCCCTTGAAACAAGGACTTTCACAGTGAAAGAAACTGACACTCTCCCTACCTACAGTTTTCTGTCCCTAGAATAAATGTTTTTTTTAAGCACAATATAGCACAAGGACAATTCACTCACTGTCCTTACAGGTCCCTGGAAACAAGGACTTGCAGAGTGAAAGAAAAAAAACACTCTCCCTACCTACAGTTTTCTGTCCCTAGAAAAAATGTTTTTTTTAATCACAATATAGCACAAGAACAATTCACTCACTGTCCTTACAGGTCCCTGGAAACAAGGACTTGCAGAGTGAAATAAACTGACACTCTCCCTACCTACAGTTTTCTGTCCCTAGAAAAAATGTTTTTTTTAATCACAATATAGCACAAGGACAATTCACTCACTGTCCTTCCAGGTCCCTGGAAACAAGGACTTGCAGAGTGAAAGAAAAAAAACACTCTCCCTACCTACAGTTTTCTGTCCCTAGAAAAAATGTTTTTTTTAATCACAATATAGCACAAGGACAATTCACTCACTGTCCTTACAGGTCCCTGGAAACAAGGACTTGCAGAGTGAAATAAACTGACACTCTCCCTACCTACAGTTTTCTGTCCCTAGAATAAATGTTTTTTTTAAGCACAATATAGCACAAGGACAATTCACTCACTGTCCTTCCAGGTCCCTGGAAACAAGGACTTGCAGAGTGAAAGAAAAAAAACACTCTCCCTACCTACAGTTTTCTGTCCCTAGAAAAAATGTTTTTTTTAATCACAATATAGCACAAGGACAATTCACTCACTGTCCTTACAGGTCCCTGGAAACAAGGACTTGCAGAGTGAAAGAAAAAAAACACTCTCCCTACCTACAGTTTTCTGTCCCTAGAAAAAATGTTTTTTTTAATCACAATATAGCACAAGGACAATTCACTCACTGTCCTTACAGGTCCCTGGAAACAAGGACTTGCAGAGTGAAATAAACTGACACTCTCCCTACCTACAGTTTTCTGTCCCTAGAATAAATGTTTTTTTTAAGCACAATATAGCACAAGGACAATTCACTCACTGTCCTTACAGGTCCCTGGAAACAAGGACTTGCAGAGTGAAAGAAAAAAAACACTCTCCCTACCTACAGTTTTCTGTCCCTAGAAAAAATGTTTTTTTTAATCACAATATAGCACAAGGACAATTCACTCACTGTCCTTACAGGTCCCTGGAAACAAGGACTTGCAGAGTGAAAGAAAAAAAACACTCTCCCTACCTACAGTTTTCTGTCCCTAGAAAAAATGTTTTTTTTAATCACAATATAGCACAAGGACAATTCACTCACTGTCCTTACAGGTCCCTGGAAACAAGGACTTGCAGAGTGAAATAAACTGACACTCTCCCTACCTACAGTTTTCTGTCCCTAGAATAAATGTTTTTTTTAAGCACAATATAGCACAAGGACAATTCACTCACTGTCCTTCCAGGTCCCTGGAAACAAGGACTTGCAGAGTGAAAGAAAAAAAACACTCTCCCTACCTACAGTTTTCTGTCCCTAGAAAAAATGTTTTTTTTAATCACAATATAGCACAAGGACAATTCACTCACTGTCCTTACAGGTCCCTGGAAACAAGGACTTGCAGAGTGAAAGAAAAAAAACACTCTCCCTACCTACAGTTTTCTGTCCCTAGAAAAAATGTTTTTTTTAATCACAATATAGCACAAGGACAATTCACTCACTGTCCTTACAGGTCCCTGGAAACAAGGACTTGCAGAGTGAAATAAACTGACACTCTCCCTACCTACAGTTTTCTGTCCCTAGAATAAATGTTTTTTTTAAGCACAATATAGCACAAGGACAATTCACTCACTGTCCTTACAGGTCCCTGGAAACAAGGACTTGCAGAGTGAAAGAAAAAAAACACTCTCCCTACCTACAGTTTTCTGTCCCTAGAAAAAATGTTTTTTTTAATCAAAATATAGCACAAGGACAATTCACTCACTGTCCTTACAGGTCCCTGGAAACAAGGACTTGCAGAGTGAAAGAAAAAAAACACTCTCCCTACCTACAGTTTTCTGTCCCTAGAAAAAATGTTTTTTTTAATCACAATATAGCACAAGGACAATTCACTCACTGTCCTTACAGGTCCCTGGAAACAAGGACTTGCAGAGTGAAATAAACTGACACTCTCCCTACCTACAGTTTTCTGTCCCTAGAATAAATGTTTTTTTTAAGCACAATATAGCACAAGGACAATTCACTCACTGTCCTTCCAGGTCCCTGGAAACAAGGACTTGCAGAGTGAAAGAAAAAAAACACTCTCCCTACCTACAGTTTTCTGTCCCTAGAAAAAATGTTTTTTTTAATCACAATATAGCACAAGGACAATTCACTCACTGTCCTTACAGGTCCCTGGAAACAAGGACTTGCAGAGTGAAAGAAAAAAAACACTCTCCCTACCTACAGTTTTCTGTCCCTAGAAAAAATGTTTTTTTTAATCACAATATAGCACAAGGACAATTCACTCACTGTCCTTACAGGTCCCTGGAAACAAGGACTTGCAGAGTGAAATAAACTGACACTCTCCCTACCTACAGTTTTCTGTCCCTAGAATAAATGTTTTTTTTTAAGCACAATATAGCACAAGGACAATTCACTCACTGTCCTTACAGGTCCCTGGAAACAAGGACTTGCAGAGTGAAAGAAAAAAAACACTCTCCCTACCTACAGTTTTCTGTCCCTAGAAAAAATGTTTTTTTTAATCACAATATAGCACAAGGACAATTCACTCACTGTCCTTACAGGTCCCTGGAAACAAGGACTTGCAGAGTGAAATAAACTGACACTCTCCCTACCTACAGTTTTCTGTCCCTAGAATAAATGTTTTTTTTAATCACAATATAGCACAAGGACAATTCACTCACTGTCCTTACAGGTCCCTGGAAACAAGGACTTGCAGAGTGAAAGAAAATAAACACTCTCCCTACCTACAGTTTTCTGTCCCTAGAATAAATGTTTTTTTTAAGCACAATATAGCACAAGGACAATTCACTCACTGTCCTTACAGGTCCCTGGAAACAAGGACTTGCAGAGTGAAATAAACTGACACTCTCCCTACCTACAGTTTTCTGTCCCTAGAATTAATGTTTTTTTTAAGCACAATATAGCACAAGGAGAATTCACTCACTGTCCTTCCAGGTCCCTGGAAACAAGGACTTGCAGAGTGAAAGAAAAAAAACACTCTCCCTACCTACAGTTTTCTGTCCCTAGAAAAAATGTTTTTTTTAATCACAATATAGCACAAGGACAATTCACTCACTGTCCTTACAGGTCCCTGGAAACAAGGACTTGCAGAGTGAAATAAACTGACACTCTCCCTACCTACAGTTTTCTGTCCCTAGAATAAATGTTTTTTTTAAGCACAATATAGCACAAGGACAATTCACTCACTGTCCTTCCAGGTCCCTGGAAACAAGGACTTGCAGAGTGAAAGAAAAAAAACACTCTCCCTACCTACAGTTTTCTGTCCCTAGAAAAAATGTTTTTTTTAATCACAATATAGCACAAGGACAATTCACTCACTGTCCTTACAGGTCCCTGGAAACAAGGACTTGCAGAGTGAAAGAAAAAAAAACACTCTCCCTACCTACAGTTTTCTGTCCCTAGAAAAAATGTTTTTTTTAATCACAATATAGCACAAGGACAATTCACTCACTGTCCTTACAGGTCCCTGGAAACAAGGACTTGCAGAGTGAAATAAACTGACACTCTCCCTACCTACAGTTTTCTGTCCCTAGAATAAATGTTTTTTTTAAGCACAATATAGCACAAGGACAATTCACTCACTGTCCTTCCAGGTCCCTGGAAACAAGGACTTGCAGAGTGAAAGAAAAAAAACACTCTCCCTACCTACAGTTTTCTGTCCCTAGAAAAAATGTTTTTTTTTAATCACAATATAGCACAAGGACAATTCACTCACTGTCCTTACAGGTCCCTGGAAACAAGGACTTGCAGAGTGAAAGAAAAAAAACACTCTCCCTACCTACAGTTTTCTGTCCCTAGAAAAAATGTTTTTTTTAATCACAATATAGCACAAGGACAATTCACTCACTGTCCTTACAGGTCCCTGGAAACAAGGACTTGCAGAGTGAAATAAACTGACACTCTCCCTACCTACAGTTTTCTGTCCCTAGAATAAATGTTTTTTTTAAGCACAATATAGCACAAGGACAATTCACTCACTGTCCTTCCAGGTCCCTGGAAACAAGGACTTGCAGAGTGAAAGAAAAAAAACACTCTCCCTACCTACAGTTTTCTGTCCCTAGAAAAAATGTTTTTTTTAATCACAATATAGCACAAGGACAATTCACTCACTGTCCTTACAGGTCCCTGGAAACAAGGACTTGCAGAGTGAAAGAAAAAAAACACTCTCCCTACCTACAGTTTTCTGTCCCTAGAAAAAATGTTTTTTTTAATCACAATATAGCACAAGGACAATTCACTCACTGTCCTTACAGGTCCCTGGAAACAAGGACTTGCAGAGTGAAATAAACTGACACTCTCCCTACCTACAGTTTTCTGTCCCTAGAATAAATGTTTTTTTTAAGCACAATATAGCACAAGGACAATTCACTCACTGTCCTTACAGGTCCCTGGAAACAAGGACTTGCAGAGTGAAAGAAAAAAAACACTCTCCCTACCTACAGTTTTCTGTCCCTAGAAAAAATGTTTTTTTTAATCACAATATAGCACAAGGACAATTCACTCACTGTCCTTACAGGTCCCTGGAAACAAGGACTTGCAGAGTGAAATAAACTGACACTCTCCCTACCTACAGTTTTCTGTCCCTAGAATAAATGTTTTTTTTAATCACAATATAGCACAAGGACAATTCACTCACTGTCCTTACAGGTCCCTGGAAACAAGGACTTGCAGAGTGAAAGAAAATAAACACTCTCCCTACCTACAGTTTTCTGTCCCTAGAATAAATGTTTTTTTTAAGCACAATATAGCACAAGGACAATTCACTCACTGTCCTTACAGGTCCCTGGAAACAAGGACTTGCAGAGTGAAATAAACTGACACTCTCCCTACCTACAGTTTTCTGTCCCTAGAATTAATGTTTTTTTTAAGCACAATATAGCACAAGGAGAATTCACTCACTGTCCTTCCAGGTCCCTGGAAACAAGGACTTGCAGAGTGAAAGAAAAAAAACACTCTCCCTACCTACAGTTTTCTGTCCCTAGAAAAAATGTTTTTTTAATCACAATATAGCACAAGGACAATTCACTCACTGTCCTTACAGGTCCCTGGAAACAAGGACTTGCAGAGTGAAATAAACTGACACTCTCCCTACCTACAGTTTTCTGTCCCTAGAATAAATGTTTTTTTTAAGCACAATATAGCACAAGGACAATTCACTCACTGTCCTTCCAGGTCCCTGGAAACAAGGACTTGCAGAGTGAAAGAAAAAAAACACTCTCCCTACCTACAGTTTTCTGTCCCTAGAAAAAATGTTTTTTTTAATCACAATATAGCACAAGGACAATTCACTCACTGTCCTTACAGGTCCCTGGAAACAAGGACTTGCAGAGTGAAAGAAAAAAAACACTCTCCCTACCTACAGTTTTCTGTCCCTAGAAAAAATGTTTTTTTTAATCACAATATAGCACAAGGACAATTCACTCACTGTCCTTACAGGTCCCTGGAAACAAGGACTTGCAGAGTGAAATAAACTGACACTCTCCCTACCTACAGTTTTCTGTCCCTAGAATAAATGTTTTTTTTAAGCACAATATAGCACAAGGACAATTCACTCACTGTCCTTCCAGGTCCCTGGAAACAAGGACTTGCAGAGTGAAAGAAAAAAAACACTCTCCCTACCTACAGTTTTCTGTCCCTAGAAAAAATGTTTTTTTTAATCACAATATAGCACAAGGACAATTCACTCACTGTCCTTACAGGTCCCTGGAAACAAGGACTTGCAGAGTGAAAGAAAAAAAACACTCTCCCTACCTACAGTTTTCTGTCCCTAGAAAAAATGTTTTTTTTAATCACAATATAGCACAAGGACAATTCACTCACTGTCCTTACAGGTCCCTGGAAACAAGGACTTGCAGAGTGAAATAAACTGACACTCTCCCTACCTACAGTTTTCTGTCCCTAGAATAAATGTTTTTTTTAAGCACAATATAGCACAAGGACAATTCACTCACTGTCCTTACAGGTCCCTGGAAACAAGGACTTGCAGAGTGAAAGAAAAAAAACACTCTCCCTACCTACAGTTTTCTGTCCCTAGAAAAAATGTTTTTTTTAATCACAATATAGCACAAGGACAATTCACTCACTGTCCTTACAGGTCCCTGGAAACAAGGACTTGCAGAGTGAAATAAACTGACACTCTCCCTACCTACAGTTTTCTGTCCCTAGAATAAATGTTTTTTTTAAGCACAATATAGCACAAGGACAATTCACTCACTGTCCTTACAGGTCCCTGGAAACAAGGACTTGCAGAGTGAAAAAAAAAAAAACACTCTCCCTACCTACAGTTTTCTGTCCCTAGAATAAATGTTTTTTTTAATCACAATATAGCACAAGGACAATTCACTCACTGTCCTTACAGGTCCCTGGAAACAAGGACTTGCAGAGTGAAAGAAAAAAAACACTCTCCCTACCTACAGTTTTCTGTCCCTAGAAAAAATGTTTTTTTTAATCACAATATAGCACAAGGACAATTCACTCACTGTCCTTACAGGTCCCTGGAAACAAGGACTTGCAGAGTGAAAGAAACTGACACTCTCCCTACCTACAGTTTCTGTCCCTAGAATAAATGTTTTTTTAAGCACAATATAGCACAAGGACAATTCACTCACTGTCCTTCCAGGTCCCTGGAAACAAGGACTTGCAGAGTGAAAGAAACTGACACTGTCCCTACCTACAGTTTTCTGTCCCTAGAATAAATGTTTTTTTTAAGCACACTATAGCACAAGCACAAAACACACTGACACTCTCCCTACCTATCCTTCTCTTTCCCTAAACTAAAGGAATCCAGGTTAAGCAAGAAAGAAATAACAGTCACTGTCCCTGCCTATGCTGCTCTATCCCTGCTCCGGAACACACTACACTAGGCCGCCGTGCTGGCGGCCTTTTATAGTGTGGGGCGTGTACTAAACACCCTCAGCAATAATTGGCCACAGGCATCCTGCCTGTGGCCAATCATTGCTCTCCTCGCTGCCGGCGCTGTGATTGGCCAAGCATGCGGGGTCACAGTGCATGCTTGGCCAATCACAGCGCCTGGATGACACTGCGATGGCGTAGTGCATTGTGGGCCGTTCGCGTCACTCGAATTTGGCGCGAACGGCCCAAATCGTTCGATCTTCGTCGAACGATCGAACAGCCGATGTTCGAGTCGAACGTATGTTCGACTCGAACACGAAGCTCATCCCTAGTAAAGAGGGTGCCTTTACAATACCAATTGGTTATGATAAAAATATAACCCCTAGGCTAACTGTGCCAGGGTGGGTCGAGCAGATTGCTGGGGGTTGGTGGTGCTGTACACAGGGCCCGAAAACAAATCCAGCGGCTCTCTTAACTGGGGGTAGCGCTACACTTGTAATAGTAATTTGTAAGTCCATCTGGACCTGGGGATTTACCACATGGAAGAGTTTTAATCGCATTTTGGATCTCAGTCTCCGTTATAGGTGCGTTTAAGGTCAGCGATTGTACTTGTGACAGTGAAGGGAGGTTGATATCTGCTAGAAAAGATTGAATGGCCTCATCTGGAGGCTGGCGAGTGATTGAATCATTTTTCAAGTAATACAATGAAGAGTAATGTTCAGCAAAGGAATTTGCTATATCTGTTGCATTAAGAAAATAGGGAATTTTCATTTGTGATTTGCGTTCTTTAAGTCTTTGTGCTAGAAATTTGCCAGCGCGGTTACCAGATGTGTAATGTGCCAATTTTAGAGAGCTAATATGTTTATCGTAATGCTCTATAAGCAGGAGCCTGAGATCCGAGCAAAGCTTACTTAGTTTGTTTGCTAGTTTAGCAGTTGCTGTGTCTTTGTTTTGGGTTTCTAGGGTCTTGATATCTGCAAGCAGTCGGTCTAACTTTTGTGTCCTCTGTCTTTTTACCCGTGAGCCTAATTGTAAGAGAATCCCTCTAATAAAAGCCTTGTGGGTGCACCATAGTGTAGAGGGGTTGGATACCGATTTAGTATTAAGTGCAAAATATTCCTTGAAGTGGTTAGTTATACAAGTCACATGGGTGGGTATTTGTAGCAAGCAAGAGTTGACCCTCCACACATAAGTAGGACCGGAAGTATTCTACTCCCTCATCGTTATGGAGACAGGTGCGTGGTCAGACCACAAGATGTCATGTATTGTGGAGGAGGATACTGCCTGCAACATCATCCTATC
The DNA here is from genome assembly GCA_029206835.1 of Rana muscosa. Taxonomy (NCBI): domain Eukaryota; kingdom Metazoa; phylum Chordata; class Amphibia; order Anura; family Ranidae; genus Rana; species Rana muscosa. Next base: position 1,239,776,729 of record CM055122.1, on the reverse strand, counting down.
TACTAAAATTAGATCAATGCGCGAGTATGAATTGTGTCTGGAGGAGTGGAAGGTGTAGTCGCGCTCCTTGCTCCACGCTGAAGATGTAGAGTGGGTAGAGGACGTTTAGATCTAGTAGTAGTGTCCATTTTATAGTCAGCTGTAATGTTATAGTCTCCACACATGATCAGACCGACATCCCTAATTGTTGCAATTTTGATGAACAGTCTTTTCATGAAACAAAGTTGATGGGTATTGGGTGCGTATACATTAACAATTGTGTAGGTACAGTTTTTGAACTCGCCTACTAGAATCAAATATCGCCCTTGCGGGTCTGTCTGTACTGCTTTAGGAACAAAGGCGACAGAATCTTTGATGGCGATAGCCACTCCTCTTTATTTCTGTGGGGCTGGGGCCAGAAATATGTGGGGGAATTTCCTATGTTGAAAAATAGGTGGGTTGGAGGTTAGGAAATTAGTCTCCTGTATGCATAAAATGTCAGAGTTTAACTTCAAAGCCTCTTTCCAGACTGAAGATCTCTTTGCTGGATGGTTTAGGCCATGGACATTAAAAGAGAGTATTTGGAGCACCATTCCTGAGCATCAAGTTGAATGATAACAGTAACTTGAGGTGATCCAGGTGATACATTTGCTGGGTAGTGATCAAGAGGTGATATGTCATAGTGGGGGTGATGAAGGCTTTTCCTCATTGAGTCATATTCCATCTCATACTGGGCAGGGTAAGAGAAGAGAGAGAAACAAATAATAACAAAAAAAAAAAAACTTGAAACAACAGTGTAAAAAGGTAGATTCTAACGTGAATCGGATGGCAGGTTTACTGCTCATTACTAAGGAGGGGTAGTTCGTGCACTGTGAACTCCACATTACTGTTGGAATCTAGTAGCCTGTATTTCATTAGGTAGCCAAGGTGGTCAGGTTTTTTTTGTTCTTCTTTTTGTGCGACTCTACATGCCAATCTCTCTGAGTGTCCATCTTTGAGGCAGAAGGCGGGCCATCACTGGTTTGTGCAGGAAGAATGTCCCAAGCACAGAGCAGTTTAAGACCCTCATCAAGATTATTGATCACTGACGTATTGCCATCATAAGTGACGGTCAGCTTTTATGGGTATCCCCCGCGATAATTTGCGCTTCTGCATGGTAAATTGTGAAAGATCCACAAAAAGTTGAATAGAGGAGTATTGCTCAGGCGGTTGTTGGTTTTTGTGGAAAGCTATCATAAAGCTATCATAAACTTTGTATGAAAAGAGTGCACCTGCATCAGAACATCTCTTGGAATATTATCCGGAAGATGTGAAGGTTTGGGCAAGCGGTGGATTCTGTCCACAATCAAGTCTAAATCAGACAATGCAGGCAGGTAGGCTTTCATGAGGTCACGTGCGTATTGCTGCAGGATCTTAATATTGTTCCTACATGACCTGTCCTCGAGGTCGGCCACCTTGGCCCTTAGCCATGTCACCTGTTCAGATTCGTCATTGTGGGCATCTACCAGAGAATTGTAAGAGGTAGCATACTCCCTCATTTTCTTCTCCACAGGGTCAACTCTCTCTCCCAGCTCAACTACTTCAGCTTTAAAACTTCTCATGCAGTCCATCATATCAGAATGCAGGGAGCTGCGGAGGGAGACCAGCATGTCTTTTAATGTAGTTTCTGATATTTGCTGGTTAGTGGTGGGAAAGGTGTTGATCGTGTCAGCAAGATCCCTGGTGTCATTTAGGGATTCGTGACATGCTGCTCACCTTAGTGTTGCAAGGGTCAGACACCATGCATGGTTTGTATTTTTCCCGGCTGCGAGAAAGTGGCGTGGAGGCATCGGATAAGTGGTGAGCGGAACCCCCTGTGAGCCCAGGCTTGTTGATGCTAAGAGAGAGCCGCCGGATGGGGCCAGAGAGATGCCGTCGGTGCTATCTTGGATCGGGCTCCGGGCCGTCGGCGGGAAAAAATCTTGTAATTTCTTCGGCTGGGATGCCTCTTTGCATTTGGGGGTCATCTCGGGCTGTCGGCCGGCACTTCAGAAGAAGGCTGGTGTAGAAAAGGCAGGTCAGGAACATCTCGGCTTGCTGGGATTCCTAGTTCTGCTGTTTCAGACGTCCATACAGTAGTGCGGTAGCCACACCCCCCCAAAAGTGCCTATTTTGTAGGCTTATATGCAAGTAATTGGGAATACAATGGTCATGGGGGTCTGGGTACTGCAATGGGGGACATGTATCAATGAACAAAAAGCTTGAAAAAACATAATTTTTAAATGAGCAGTGATTTATTGATGCTTAAAGTGAAAGTATAAAAATGAAAAATTCATTTCAATATAGTGCCTGGGGGGTCCCCGCAGTCCACCTGTAAAGTGGCATATATGTACTGTGTATAGAAGCTGCTGCAGCAATAATTGCATTTATAAAGCCCAAAAAATGACATTTTCTCTGCAAGCTTTCTTTATTTTGTAAGCAATGGCTTGGGGAGTCAGTATGTATGATGAGGCCACAATCTAGGGCACGGGGAACAAGATTAGAGATTTTCTGGATAAATTATGGTGTCTCTACCACAGACTTTGGATTTCTACTTCTGTAACAGGTGCAGAAAAATTGTTCTTTGGGTGTTGGTGGCGCCTTCACACCGTAACCCTATAGAGGTACTCTTGATGATAGCAAGAATGGGCCTTGCTGTCAAAAATTGTAATGATATGCACCTGTCAAACAGGTGCAGAAGAATTGGTATTTGGGTGTTAATTGTGCCCATGAAACCTGCCCCAAAAACATTCTTCCAGATGGAATTAAACACCCACAACACTAGGCAGCCTAGAAGTCCTGCAGAGATTCCACATCCCAAAAACACTTAATTGGTGACATCGGCATCGGGGGCTTCATAGCTGCTTGTAATCCAGGACTGATTCATTTTGATAAAAGTCAGATGGTCCACGGAGTCTGTGGACAGATGAGTTCTATGATCAGTATCAAAATCTCCAGCAACACTGAATGTCCATTCGGAAAGCACACTGGATGCAGGGCAGCCCAGCAATTCAATGGCATACTGGGCAAGTTCTGGCCTGTGGTCTATTTTCATGACCCAGTAAGCCAGTGAATCGTCGACTGGAAACCTCTTCCTCTCTGTTTTTGCCCCTAAATAATCATCCACCATGGGAGGCTGCCGATGGGATGTAAAAGCTGACAGCCCTGGACGGCGAGACCTAAAAAATTTTTAGAAATGTATCACTGCTTTCTCCTACGCTCCTCTCTTGACCAACAGAAGCCTCAAAACTACGTTTTCCACGACACTGTAACCTACCAGAGTAGGAAAAGCTTTCGATAAACTTCTCTTTAAGGTGTCCTCAAGAGATTTTATCTTCATGACTCTCTGTGGGGATGGGATGAGTTCTGAGACTTTCCCCTTATAACGGTGGTTAAGGAGGGTTGCCAATCAATAGTGATCCTTTTCCTTTACTACACATATTCTTGGGTCCTTTTGCAGGCTTTGAAGCAGGAGGGAGCCCATGCAATGCAAATTTGCGAGGCATGAGAAGCAGTCTCCTCAGGGTCACTGAGGATTATAGTATCTAGAACTGCCTCCTCCCAGCCACAAACTACTCCCAAGGATTCTGCGGATGGAAAACCATCTCTTACTGTTTGATGTATGTCTTCCTCTGCTTCAATGCCTCTGAAACTGCCAGAATCCTCTTCCTCCCTGTCAGGAAAGGTTCCATCCGCTGGTGATATTTATTATTTGGCTTGCAGTACTGCGGTCCACCAGCAAGTGTCTCCTGGCAGTTTGGAACTGTCAGGAGAATTTCTCCCTGCTGGTGTTATATTATCCTTTGGACGCAGTACTGGTCTCCACCAGCGGATGGATACTGGTAGTGTGGAGCGAACTGCTCTTCCTGTGCTCAGGTGTGACTTGAAGCTAATTACAAGCCTTCCTATTTATACCCGGCATGTACAAACACACCTTGCCCTGGTATCTCTCTCCCTGACCTAGAACCTGCGATCCTGACTTTGAGCCTGCATCCTACCTGACCCGATCCGACCTGATCCCTATCCTGAGCCCATCCTGCACCTGTCCCTCCTGTCTCCTGTTTACCATGGTTACCTGTCCTCCTGTTACCTGAGTACTTTGGATCCCTGCTCTTCAGCCTACCCATCCGTCCCCTCCCTGTTTCTGTTTGTCTCCCATCCTTACCCATCTGCTGACATCCCCTTGTGTATAAATAAATTATTATATTTTCAAAGACTCACAGGCTGTAACAAGAGTCAGGTATATTTTCCTACACTGCCACTTCTAGTAGCATGTATGCTTTTTATGAATCTATGTTTAGCATAACAAAATGAAATTTTTCCCTTTTGTGACCTCATTCAAAAGTAGGACCCACCGGTAGTAACAAACCAGCTACCCACTAAGAACTGTGGTCAGAGCAGTTTGACAAAAGTCTTTCAGAACTATCTTTGTTTTGTTGCTTTCTGCAATAGGTCATGTAATATGTCAGAGTCACAAATAAAGTCAGTAATAGAAGAATTTCTTGTGAAAATTGCCCTGAAAGCAGATCCGATCTCAAAGTGTGGGTACCCGAAGGTCTAAAAGTGGAATACGAAGACTGCCTGTATTTTGGGACACAGTTTGTCGGCCTAGTATATTATAAAGGCACTATACCGAACGCCCACTTTTCCCTCATTTCCAGACCCCCCCTCCCCCCATTTTCTTTGCACTACAGTTCTGATGCCTTCTCTTATTTTGCCTGTCTGGAAACCACATTTCTTGAAATCCTAACAAGTCTGAGATGCTACAAGTCATATTTAACACAGTACAATATAGTTCATGATGTCAGAATCAGAAGCTGCTGTGAACACATACAGCTGTTAGCAATAATAACATTGTATAAAGCAAAAGCAATGCAAACATTGCTTAGAATAATTTTTATACAAAACAGAACACTTAGGAGGTCAAAAGACAAAAGGTAAATAACTTAATCTGTTTTGCAGTGATTGTGAACCAACTGACAGATTAACAAGTCTGTATCTGCATTTCAGTAATGTAACACAGATTCAGCAGTGTTCTTAGGGGGATTGTTGCACCAGGCGTCACATTTAGATAAACAGACGGAGCCCTATAATAGAAACCTAATCAACTGCATTGAAGGTTAACAAACTTAATTGCTTGCATTCTCTTGAATGTTTCCAATGTTCACAGTAACCTCCAAAGTGGCAGCAGAAGGATGATTATTGTACAACTGCTGGAGAAAGTTAAATATTTTATATCTGAACACTCAGCCTTCTACATCTGCTGTTCTGATATACTTTATAATAACCCTATCATCATATTTACATTATTCTTTTGTTGACACACTCCATAATTTAATTAATTGGGACCTATGCTAAACCGCATGATTAGATACAGTAATAATACTTTATATATTCTCCACAAGCTTCTTCTGATTTCTGCAGTACCTGCAGTCAATTATCATATCAAATATATATACCGTATTTCTTCTAAAGATTGGCAAAATAAATAAATGTATCATTTTAGTAAAGAGTTGTAGTATATGTTTGCAAATGAAGAACTCTGTCCCTCATGATTACTTTACTATTGCAGAATTGAAAGGCATTTTAAATATATATATCATTTACAGATGGCAAAAACATGTTGTTAAATGTAACTGCACAAAAATAACAAAACATTACAAAGTAATGTTTTGTATATATATATATATATATATATATATATATATATATATATATATCACATACATACATACACAGGTATATGTAACAAGATGTTTGTGCTTTGAGAAATGTAAATGATTTGAAAAGTTTAAAATTGTAAACATTTTCTCACTGTTAGGATTTGGTGTCTTTCTTTGTGCTCCAGAACATTTACTGTATGTCTGCAAAAATGCTACAACTACCATTGCAGACTTCAAAACTTCCCTTTGGTGCTGATGAATTAGATGAATTTTAGACATGTTCCATTACCAGAACAATATACAGATTCCCTAGCACCCTCTTCAACTATTCAGCACAAAAAGCCTAATTAAACTGACAGAGGTTTCTGTTGTAAAAAAAAAAAAAAAAAAAAACAGCAAAAAGGGAGCGCCTGGGTCAGTGTGATAGTAAAAGCAGGTAACACTTTATTCAGATACACTTACATAAAAGTATCTTGAAATCTGCACACAGGGTGGATGTGGATCACCAATCAAGCAGTCAGCCATCACAAGGGATGAGAAGACCACTGTTGGGATAAGCTCAGAACTGCCATATGGAGGTGTATAACTAGCAGCCTCTCCAGCCCTCACACCTGCTCTCACAGAGCTAGCAAGAGACCAAATCAGGACGTGGGCAGGCCGAAACGTGTTTCCGAGGCAAAATTCTGATTAATTAATTTTGGGTATATATTGTTGATTCCCCCTCTCCCTGTTATTGATCCCTTATGATCCACCTTATAGCTGCCAGTGAGCGCTGACTCACACACTACTTGACAGTTCTGTGTGATATATTGCTGAGGTTTCTGTGGTATACATTTGAAAATACATGTGAAGTCACACTGCCAACATAAAAGTACCTCTGCAAAGTGTGTTCCCTAAACTAACTGGGCTCCCAACGTGGGACATTTACAGTTGTAGCGGGCCCCCCATATTTGGGGTCGCTATCCCTGAAATTTAGCGGGTAGCCTGAGAATTAGTTTGGCTCAGGCTGTTTGATTTCTTTAAATTGGACTCTGCTCGGCTGTGAGGTTGCCTGGTCGTATAGTTCCCTTTGGCCTGTAGGTGGTGCTGTTGCCCAGGTCTCGGGTTAAACCACAGGTGGCGTTGCAGCGTTATTGGGTGTCCTCTCTCAGGCAGCCTGCAGTGGGCGTGGTCTACCTGCTGTGCATGCCGGGAGAGGGTACTTAAGGGGCAGACGTCATTGGCGTGGGGTCTTCGTCCTCGGCACGTACCCCACCTTCGGTGGCCCTCATGGCCAGGGGTGCGCGTGAATGTGTTGGGTCCCGGGCACCTTTAGCCCGAGGCCGTATCATTCAAGGTAGGCCCCGTACCTTTAACTGAGGCATACAACCAAACAGCGGAATCCCAGGGTGACCCGCTCTGAAGGAGAGGCAACCAGGGGAGGACCTTTCTAAGGGGATCGGTGAAGGATGTCACTGTCTCGAAGGAGAGGCCTGGTTACCTGTCAGAGGGAAGGATTCCGTGATCCGCCAAAAGCCCTTGTAATGTGTCCCATTGGCACCTATGGTCTCTAAAGTTACATGTGCTGAGAAGTTCGGGACTTAGGAGCTAAAAGATCCTGTGGCAGAGGATCTCCTGAACCTGTCTCTAAGAGAAACAAATCTCAAGTGAATGTTCCGTGCTTCACTCCAGCTGCTAGAACCGTGAGAGGGAACTATCCGGGTGAGCAAAACCCAATCAGGCCTGAGTGGCGACAAGTAGTAATTAAGTGCCGCATGCCTGAACCTGTATTCCTGTTCAACTCTCTCTCTCTCTAACTTTCCTATCGAGTTGCAAGCAAAGGAAAAAATAAACTCTTTTATTAGGCTTAACATTGTCTGGACATTGGCTTTCCTTAACCACTTCAATACAGGGCTTTTTGTACCTATTCAATACCGGGCCTATTTTGGCACTTCTCTCCTACATGTACAAATCATCATTCTTTTGTTAGAAAATTACTCAGAACCCCCAAACATTATATATGTTTTTTTAGCAGACACCCTAGGGAATAAACTGACGGTCATTGCAACATTTTTTCTTGCACAATATTTGCGCAATAATTTTTCAAACGCCTTTTTAAAAAAAATTAATGGTTTCATGAATTAAAAAATAACAAAACAGTAAAGTTAGCCCAATTTTTTGGGAACATATGAAAGATAATGTTACGCTGAGTAAATAGATACCTAACATGTCACGCTTTAAAATTGTGCACACTCATGGAATGGCGCCAAACTTCGGTACTTAAAAATCTCCATAGGCGACGCTGTAATTTTTTTTACAGGTTACCAGGTTAGAATTACAGAGGAGGTCTAGTGCTAGAATTGTTGCACGCGCTCTAACGCACGCGGCGATACCTCACATGCGTGGTTTGAACGGCGTTTACATATGTGGGCGACTTACGTGTGCATTCGCTTCTGATCGCGAGCTACCAGGGACAGGGGCGTTTTAATTTTTTTTTTTTATTATTTATTTATTTATTTTACTTATTTATTTATTTTTTTACAATGATTTTACTTTTTTTTTTTTTTTGATCACTTTTATTCCTATTACAAGTAATGTAAACATCCCTTGTAATAGGAATGTGTGTGACAGGTTCTCTTTATTGAGAGATGCGGGGTCAATAAGACCCCACATCTCTCCTCCAGGCTGGAAAGCATGAGATCAGTGAAATTTTTTTCACTGATTTCATACTTACAGCCGCAATGGCGGCTTTGTTTACATTTGAGACCCGGGCGTGACGTCATCACATCGCACCCGGGCCTCCGACGATCATAGAGATGACTGATGACCTTCTGGTCACCAGTCATCTCTATGCTCATCACGTGACTCCACCAACGATGCCGGAAGATTCGCTCCGGGTCCCCGATCGCACGGGGGAGCCCGGAGAAGCACTGGATGGCGGCGGGAGGGGGGGTGTCCCCTCCCGCCGCCTATAAGAACGATCAAGCGGCGGAACCGCCGCTATGATTGTTCTTATGGTGCACAGAATCGCCGGCACTTCAAAAGGATATCTGAATGATGCCTCTAGCTGCAGGCATCATTCAGATATCCCCCTACAAAGCCGAGGACGTCATATGACGTCCACCCAGGATGGGAGATCCCATCTGTGGACGTCATTTGACTATGGCTGTGTAGGGAAGTGGTTAAGAGAAAAATAGACTTTTCCCTACACTCTAGGGACGAGAACCAATGGAAAGAGGTAACTCGCTGCAGAACCCAAAACTGTTAACACCGCTCACCCTCTACAAGATGGAGGATACTGGGCATGTGGCATGGTGTGTCCCACTCTGCAAGTGGAGGTAAGTAGGGTAACGGATCTGTGTGCTACCCAGTATATAGCAATAAATAAATTGAATAAATTGAGAGATGCAGAAACACACCAGAAGGCCAGACATGCTAATGGCAGCTGAAAATCCTAGTGTGTGTCTGCAGCAATCCAACAAGAAATCCCAAACAAAAATGTAAAAAAATTGATTTAAACTCTATTAACTCTTTAAGTTAAGAACAAAGGTGATCATTCCATACATTTGGGCTGCTGCCATTTTTGTTTTTTGGATCTTCAGCTGCCTTCAGTGAGTATGCGTTTTTGGTGTGTTTCTGTATATTTAAGGAAAATTATTTTACCTCCACTAGGCAAACTAGGCAGCCGCATAGGGCGCACTGCCTTCTCGGGCACCTGGCCGCTGGTGTTCCTACTGTCCTCTGGCTCTGCAGCATGTAACTAACTCTCAGCAGGCAGCCACTCTGTCCATCCATAGTGTTAAAGGCGCAGTGGTGGCAGAGAACTGTGTCCTGATACCAGAAAGCAAACAAACAACATCCCCTGAGTGCCTGTATGATCAATGACCTGCTGTCTGTCCCACTAGTCTCTCAGTGATTGTTGTCCTACTACAGGCAGCCCTGGCCACTCTGCCCTTACGATACGTGATTTCTATACCAGGTCATGTGATTCCCCCCCCCCCCCGTCGCAGAGGCCGCTTTCCCTCCCGGTATTCTGCCTGTCCTGAACCGCGCTGGCAGCATCACTCACAAGCTATAGCGCCTATCAGATCAGAGTAGTGACCATTCCGGGCTTAGTGACAGCTGGAGCCTGGGCTGGAGGAGGCACAGAGGCTGTGTTTGAAATTGTTCCTCTCACTGGCAGGGTTGCATCATCAGATGCAAGAGCAGAGCCACAGACTCGGCGAGTGAAACACTGTTACTGACATTTTATTACTGTATATAGTGTATATAGACTGATCTGTCTGTGTACTGAGCACATGGCCTGGATGTAAGGGTCCCCCTCCTTGGTAGGCTGCATTTGATGGGCACTGATAAGCTATACTGATGGGCACTGATAAGCTGCATTGATGGGCACTGGTGTGGCTGCATTGATGGACACTGATAGGCTGCATTTGATGGGCACTGGTGAGGCTGCATTTGATGGGAACTTGTGAGGCTGCATTGATGGGCACTGATGAGGCTGCATTTGAGGGCAACAGTGAGGCTGCATTGATGGGCACTCGTGAGGCTGCATTGATGGGCACTGATGAGGCTGTATTTGATGGGCACTGGTGAGGCTGCATTTGATGGACACTGGTAGGCTGCATTGATGGCCACCGATAAGCTGCATTTGATGGGCACTGGTGAGGCTGCATTTGATGGGCACTGGTGAGGCTGCATTTGATGGGCACTGGTGAGGCTGCATTGATGGGCACTGATAAGCTGCATTTGATGGGCACTGATAAGCTGCATTTGATGGGCACTGGTGAGGCTGCATTTGATGGGCACTGATAAGCTGCATCTTATGGGCACTGGTGAGGCAGCATTTGATGGGCACTGGCGAGGCTGCATTGATGGGCACTGATGAGGCTGCATTGACGGGCACTGATGAGGCTGCATTGACGGGCACTGATGAGGCTGCATTTGATGGGCACTGGTGAGGCTGCATTTGATGGACACTGATAGGCTGCATTTGATGGGCACTGGTGAGGTTGCATTGATGGGCACTGATAAGCTGCATCTTATGAGCACTGGTGAGGCTGCATTGATGGGCACTGGTGAGGCTGCATTAGATGGACACTGGTAAGCTGCATTTGATGGGCACTGGTGAGGCTGCATTATTGGGCACTGATAAGCTGCATCTTATAGGCACTGGTGAGGCAGCATTTGATGGGCACTGATGAGGCTGCGTTGATGGGCACTGATGAGGCTGTATTTGATGGGCACTGGTGAGGCTGCATTTGATGGACACTGATAGGCTGCATTTGATGGGCACTGGTGAGGTTGCATTGATGGGCAATGATAAGCTGCATCTTATGGGCACTGGTGAGGCTGCATTAGATGGACACTGGTAAGCTGCATTTGATGGGCACTGGTGAGGCTGCATTATTGGGCACTGATAAGAAGCATCTTATAGGCACTGGTGAGGCAGCATTTGATGGGCACTGATGAGGCTGCATTTGATGGGCACTGGTGAGGCTGCATTTGATGGACACTGGTAAGCTGCATTTGATGGGCATTGGTGAGGCTGCATTGATGGGCACTGATGAGGCTGCATTTGATGAGCACTGGTGAGGCTGCATTTGATGAGCACTGGTAAGGCTGCATTTGATGAGCACTGGTAGGCTGCATTGATGGGCACTGGTGAGGCTGTATTTAATGGGCACCAGTGAGGCTGCATTTGATGGTCATTAGTGAGGCTGCAGTGATGGGCACTGATAAGCTGCATTTGATGGGCACTGGTGAGGCTGCATTTGATGGGCAATGGTGAGGCTGCATTTGATGGGCACTGGTGAGGCTGCATTGATGGGCACTGATAAGCTGCATTAATGCGCTGCTTTGATGGGCACTGATAAGCTGCATTGATGGGCACTGATAAGCTGCATTTGATGGGCAATGGTGAGGCTGCTTTTGATGGGCAATGGTGAGGCTGCATTGATGGGCACTGGTGAGGCTGCATTGATGGGTCTAGCAAAGTGTTGCATGCAAAATAGTAGCAGTCCTTAAAAGGAGGGGTATACATGGGCAGGGCAAAGGGGGTGGAGTCAGGGGTGGAGCAAGAGGGTGGCAAAATTAGGTTTTACCTAGGGTGTCAAAAATCCTTGCATTAACCCTTTCCATTCCCATCCTGTTTTTCTATTACAACAAGCTCACATGGCACCACAAGTGTAAAACAGTCCCATTTATTAGACATCATAAATGATTCTTACACATAAAAAGGTCTTTCTTGAGAAAAAAACTAATATATATAGCACATAGCACATCAGTCCTTCAAGGGCAAGGCTCACCGGCCAATAGAGCTTTCTTGCCTGTTCATGCTATCACAGGTTGTTTCTCTGTGATGCAGGTTTTGCAACAGTGACTGATCTCAGTCCGCTGACCCAGTAGCTCAGCACATGCAGGTGCTCTACACACTAAATCCCTGACTATACTCAAGCCTCGTACACACGGCCGAGAATCTCATCGTTAAAAACATGTCTTTTTTCGACGAGATCCTTGGACAAGAAACTTGTCCCGGCCGAGTGAACACACGCTCATTTCAAAGAACCCGCGGTTCTTTGAATGGAGCGTACGCGGTGACGTCATCAAATACGACGAGCATGCGTCAAAGTCATTTCGAGCATGCGCGGGCTTCCCGGCGAACAGGTAAGTGTACACACACTCAATTTTCTCGTCGAGAAACAGGCTGACGAGAATCTCGATGAGAAAATAGAGAGCAGGTTCTCTATTTTCTCGCCGAGATTCTTGTCGCTTTTCTTGACGAGAAACCATACACACCAACAAATTTCTCGGCAAGAAATCTCTGCCAGCAAGTTTCTTGCTGGTTCTTGCCGAGAAACTCGGTCATGTGTATGAGGCTTCAGTCTCAAACACTTTGGCCTCGTACACACGGCCGAGATTCTCGTTGAAAAAAACATGTCGTTTTTTTCGACGAGATTCTTGGACAAGAAACTTGTCCCGGCCGAGTGTACACACGCTCGTTTCAAAGAACCCGCGGTTCTTTAAAAGGAGTGTACGCGGTGACGTCATTGACTACGTCGAGCATGCGCTCGTCACATTCTATGCCGTCGCCGCCATCTTGGTATACCCTACGTATGCCTAGGAAGCTACCGCGCATGCGTCAAATTCATTTCGAACATGCGCGGGCTTCCGGGCGGACAGGTAAGTGTACACATACTCACTTTTCTCGTCGAGAAACATGCCGAGGAGAATCTCGACGAGAAAATAGAGAGCAGGTTCTCTATTTTCTCGTCGAGGTTTCTTGTCGGTTTTCTCGACGAGAAACCCGCTAGCAGCGTACACACGACCCATTTACTCAGCAAGACCTCTCTGCCAGCAAGTTTCTTGCTGGTTCTTGCCGAGAAAATCGGTCGTGTGTACGAGGCCTAAGTGGAGCAAACCCATCTGATTTTGGCCAGAGGCCTGTTTAGAGTTGGGATGGATCATTCAGATTTTGGTATCACACTTTGCAGAGGTGTCTTCACATTTCATGTGACACTGTGACTTCACACTTGTTTGCAAAAAAGTTCAAAAGCCCTCTGTTTTAAATAGAAAAGTTGAAAAATTGTATTTCATTTCCATTTTAATTAGTTTTTGTTCTAATTAGCTGGAATGTGGATTGTGGAATTTTTGCATTGTTCTGTGTATTTCTCTATTGCCCATATATATTTTATCTTTGTATAGTAATAAATGAATGTGAGAGTTTTACATTCAGTTACCAGCCTTGTGAATAGGGATGAGCTCGGTGTTCGAGCATGGCGGCCTCGTGTAGTGTGTTCCGGAGCAGGGAAAGTGAAGGATAGGCAGGGACAGTGTCAAATCTATTCTTTGCTAAACCTTCTGTGTAGGGACAGAGAAGGATAGGCAGGGAGAGTGTCAGTGTCATATTCTTTGCTAAACCTTTTGTGTAGGGAGAGAGAAGGATAGGCAGGGAGAGTGTCAGTGTCATATACTTTGATAAACCTTGTGTGCAGGGAGAGAGAAGGATAGGCAGGGGACAGTGTCAGTGTCATATTCTTTGCTAAACCTTGTGTGCAGGGAGAGAGAAGGATAGGCAGGGAGAGTGTCAGTGTCATATACTTTGATAAACCTTGTGTGCAGGGAGAGAGAAGGATAGGCAGGGGACAGTGTCAGTGTCATATTCTTTGCTAAACCTTGTGTGCAGGGAGAGAGAAGGATAGGCAGGGAGAGTGTCAGTGTCATATACTTTGATAAACCTTGTGTGCAGGGAGAGAGAAGGATAGGCAGGGGACAGTGTCAGTGTCATTGTTGCTAAGCCTCCTGCACATTATACACCTAAAGTTAGCCCGTATTGCTGCTTTTTCCTGGTGTGTTACACCAACAGGCATTTGCGGCACTTACAGCGGGCGGAGTGTGCCTCCTGATCATATTACACCTGAAGTTAGCCTGTATTGCTGCGTTTTCCTGGTGTGTTACACCAACAGGCATTTGCAGCACCTACAGCAGGCGTAGTGTGATTCCTGCAAAATATACTCCTGAAGCTAGGCCTTATTGCTGGTTTTCCCATTTCCCTGCAGGCCATTAGAATGTCTGGAAGGCAAACAAGGAGAGGCAGACAGTCAGGAGCCAATAAAAGAGGGCAAGCAGGCTCTGTGTCTAGAGACAACAGTGCTGGTCGTGGACGCGGTGCATCGCCATCAGCACGTGGCCATGGGACACGCTTGTCCTTCTTTTCGGCAACTGGACGTGTTGAGCCGCATCATGCCGAAGACTTGGTAGAGTGGATGACCAAGCCCTCCTCATCCTCCTCATCCTCTCTCACCCAGGCTCAGGGTACTGGCAAAGCAGCTGCCAAAGCGTCCTCTTCCCTGGTATCAATGTCATCATCAGTCACTCCTTGCCTAGACCAACCATGTCCTCCTGAGGAGTCCCCCGAACTGTTTGAGCACAGTGTTGGGTACATGCTCCAGGAGGATGCCCAGCGTTTCGAAGGGTCTGATGATGATACCCAGCTAGAGGAAGGCAGTAGCGTGAGAGCAGAGAGAGGGGATACTCAAGAAGGACACCAATCTGGCATTGATGTTCCAGCAGCTGCAGCATACTGCCATATTGGCTCCAGTGATGAGGAGGGAGGGGATGATGAGGTCACTGAATCCACGTGGGTGCCTAATAGGAGAGAGGAGGAGGAGGAGGAGGAGGAGGAGGAGGAGGATGAGGAGGAGGCACATCTCCAACAAGGCAGGATGCCCTCGGGGGGCCAGCGTAAGGGCAGCACACCGACGGAATCACACCGCAGAGCTCCGTCTGTGCAGGGCGCTGCCTCTGCCCGTTATTCAAAAAGTTCTTTGGTGTGGGCCTTTTTTGAGTCGAGTGCATCAGATCGCACAGCTGCTGTTTGCAACAAATGTCTCAAGCGTATATCGCGTGGCCAAAACATCACCCGCTTGGGCACCACATGCTTGACCAGACATATGTTGACCTGCCATGCAGCTCGTTGGCAAGCCTACCTTAAAGACCCACACCAAAGAACAAAGCGGACCTCTTCTTGCACCGCATCAGCTGGGATCTCCAACCCCACTATACCTTCAGTCCTCTCTGAAACCTGCACTGAGAGGAATGAAGGTGTAGAATTAGGTGTGTCACAGCCAAGTACTTGCGGGCACTCTGCTAGCAGTACACCGATGTCCGATTCTAGCAGGCAAATTTCCCTGCCCCAGCTGCTGGACCGTCGAAAGAAATTCACTCCCAGCCATCCACATGCCCTGCGGTTGAATGCTAGCTTGGCTAAATTGCTAGCGCTTCAACTGCTACAGTTGGTAGACTCGGCCCCCTTCCGTGAGTTTGTGCAATGTGCGGTTCCTCAGTGGCAGGTTCCCAAACGCCACTTTTTCTCACGGAAGGCGATTCCGGCTCTCTACCGGCATGTGGAAGGCAATGTCTTGGCCTCGCTGGACAGGGCGGTCAGCGGTAGGGTGTCTAATAATTCACAGCAGGGCCCATTCCTGTGCCCACCAAGAGTAACTGTGAGGCCTTACAGTGTTGTGTCAACACCACCACCACCAAAGGCCCAATTTTTCAGCCCCTGTTCAACAGGGTATGCAATTACAATTCTTGATCTAATAATTCACAGCAGGGCCCATTCATGCGCCCACCAAGAGTAACTGTGAGGGCTCACAGTGTTGTGGCAACACCAACATGTAAGGGGCAAATTTCAGCAGAGTATATACGGCAGGACCCTACTTTCAAACATCCAACTTACAAACGACTCCTCCTTGCAAACGGAAGGATACAACAGGAAGTGAGAGGAAATCTACCCCTAGGAAGGCAAATTCTCTCCTGTAAGAGTTAATATGGGAAAAAAGTGTCTCCTCTCCACTGATGCTTTATCACCAATTCTTGTTTCAATAAAAAAAACAAATTTTCAAAAAACATTTGTCATTAGGACGGAAAGTGAGGTGAACTGTTCTGAACAGGTGCACACTGCACAGACAGCAAAACAAATGTTACAGGGGTGATAACCCTTCCCTATGTTTTCCAAAAAGCTTAAAAATAGATTTTTTGGCTGGAGCTACACTTAAACAATGTACCTGTTCAAAATTACAAACAGATTCTACATAAGAACAAACCTACAGTCCCTGTCTTGTATGCACCGCCTGTATACGGCTGTTCAGAGTATATAGGGCCTTTTTTATTTTGTGTGCGGGGTTCCCCTTAATATCCATACAAGACCTAAAGGGGCCGGTAATGGGCTGGGGTAGGGGGGGGGGGGGCTGTGATGGGGTAGCTATGCCATTTTTCTTAAAGATTTTCATCCATATTACCGGGACCAGACATTACATTAAAGCCGCAAGCAGTTTTAAATGGCTTTTTTTCCCTTTAGAAATGTCATTTTGTGCAGGGACAGTTCTAAACACGGGAAACATGTGGCACTTCACAGGCATACTTTAGACACCCCCCAAGTACGATATTTAAAGGAATATTTGACTTTTTTTTTTCACTTTATGCATCATTAAAATGACTGCTCCCGAAAAACGGCAGTTTTTAAAACTTTTTTTTGGATTGATACATGTCCCCTGGTACAGAACCTGGGTTCCCAAACCCTTTTTAGGACAATAACATTCATGATAGTCGTTATAATTAGCACTTTAGATTTCGAACGTCTGCATCCATTGTATTTAATAGGGTTCTAAAGTTCGTGCGAACTTTCGGTCCGTTCGCGGGTTCTGGTGCGAACCGAACTCGGGGGTGTTCGGCTCATCACTACTTGTGACAGACTGTTACTAGGAGAGAGGTTTAGGTTTGCTATTAGGGATGAACACCCCCCTGTTCGGTTCGCACCAGAACCTGCGAACAGCCAGAATGTTCGCGTGAATTTTAGAACCCTATTAAATACAATGGACTCGAACGTGCAAAATCAAAAGTGCTAATTATAAAGGCTAATATGCAAGTTATTGTCCTAAAAAGTGTTTGGGGACCCGGGTCCTGCCCCAGGGGACATGTATCAATGCAAAAACAAGTTTTAAAAACAGCCGTTTTTTCAGGAGTAGTGATTTTAATAATGCTTAAAATGAAACAATAAAAGTGAAAAACCTGGGGGGTGTGTAATATGCATGTAAAGTCATGCTTGTTTCCCGTGCTTAGAACTGTCCCTGCACAAAGTGTCATTTCTGAAAACTCACTCGCGGCTATAATGAATTGTCGGCTCCCGGCAATACATAGAAAAGTCATCGATAAAAATAAAAAATAAAAAGCGTGGGGGTCCCCCAGAATTCAATTACCAGGCCCTTCAGGTCTGGTATGGATATTAGGGGAACCCTGCCGCAAATTTAAAAAAAAAAAATGCGTGGAGTTCCCCCAAATATCCATACAAGGCCCTTCAGGTCTGGTATGGATTTTAAGGGGAACTCCACCCCAAATTTAAAAAAAATGGCGTGGAGTTCCCCCAAAAATCCATACCAGACCCTTTATCCGAGCACGCAACCTGGAAAAGAGGGGGGGGGGGACGAGAGAGCGCCCCCCCCTCCTGAACATTGTACCCCTACCATTTCACAAAGAAAGTGTAAAAAAATAAAAAATAAAAAACACACAGACACTTTGGAAAAGTCCTTTATTAAAAAGAAAAAAGAAAAAAAACATTCCAGCGATGAAATCCAGTGTCCCGCGGCGATCCGATGTCCAGCGCTGTCCACACGAGATGTCATTGGCTGAGCCTGAGCGGACCTGATTGGGAACTTCCTCTGCAGTGTATTAAATGAATAGACCCGCCCCTTCTAAAGTTCCCCATCAGGTCCGCTCAGCCAATGACGTAGGTGTAAGGCTAAGCGGACCAGATGCGGAACGTGAGAAGGGGCGGGTATATTCATTTATTACACTGTGGAGGAAGTTCCCCATCAGGTCCGCCCCCTCGTATGTCAGACCCCGCCTACGTCATTGGCTGAGCGGACCTGATGGGGAACTGCCTCCGCAGTGTAATAAATGAATAGACCCTTTTTGGGGGAACTCCACGCCATTTTTTTTTATTTGGGGTGGAGTTCCCCTTAAAATCCATACCAGACCTGAAGGGCTTGGTATGGATATTTGTGGAAACTCATGCATTTTTTTTAAATTTGCGGCAGGGTTCCCCTTAATATCCATATCAGACCTGACGGGCCTGGTAATTGAATTTGGGGGGACCCCCACGCTTTTTTTTTATTTTTATCAATGACTTTTCTATGTATTGCCGGGTGCCGACAATTCATTATAGCCGCGAGTGAGTTTTAAATGACTTTTTTTCCTTCAGAAATGACACTTTGTGCAGGGACAGTTCTAAGCACGGGAAACAAGCGCGACTTTACAGGCATACTATACACTTAAGAAATTTAAAGGAATATTTTACTTTTATTGTTTCACTTTAAGCATTATTAAAATCACTGCTCCGGAAAAAACGGCCGTTTTTAAAACTTTTTTTTTGCATTGATACATGTCCCCTGGGGCAGGAGAGCCGGGTCCCCAAACACTTTTTATGACAATTACTTGCATACAAGCCTTTAAAATTAGCACTTTAGATTTCTCCCATAGACTTTTTGAATTTGCCGCGAACACCCCAAATTGTTCGCTGTTCGGCGAACAGGCAAACAGGCAATGTTCGAGTTGAACATGAGTTCGACTCGAACTCGAAGCTCATCCCTATTTGCTATCATGGATTGTGTATTCAAGATTTACAGTCATGACAAATTTATGTTCAGATTCTCATCCTGGAGAAGTTTTTATTAGCATAATGCACACCATGGCTTTTAACTATGGGCAGCGGGCTTCCAAATAAAAATTCAGCCTTTTGTGGTAAGGGTTGGTTGGTGATTTTGGGGGAATATCGTGATTTATTACATTTTTTGTTGATAGGGCCTTTTCTTTAGATTCAACACTTTTTTTTCCATGATGCAAGGATTTCCTTTAAAAAATGGGCTTTTGTTACTGTATTTTTTTTTTTTTTTTTGATGAGGCTTTTTTTTTTAATTTGGGGTGCTCAAAGTGGACAAGCACATGTTGCTAGCCATCTGTTTTGGAACTGCCTGTTTGCAGCACTTTGCACTTTGTGTACACATGAAACACCTCACATTATATCATTCACATTCACTGAACCCCCTGTCCACATAGAAAAAAAAAGTTAGACTAGGTGGTTTCAGTTTTCTGTGGTGAGCCTTTGTAGAATACCAACCTGAGGTTCCTCGGTGCAGAGTCTAAGCTCCAGCCTGCTTCTTCACCAGGGTCCCTAATGGATGGGGATGGACTTGCAGCAAGCTGGAACTAGGTTGTGGCAGGGCCGGCCCTACCATGGGACCCGATGGTACCATTGTACCAGGCGGCACTTTTAGGGGGGCGGCAAATTGCCGCCTGCCCGCCATCCCATTCCGCCCGTTCCTCTCCCCCACTCCACCTTTCACTGTGAAACAGCAGCAGCGGCATTGTAAAGAATACACTGTGCCTGCGGCTGCGGTGTGTGTTCTGGATTTAAAAAACTCCTTTCTGTCTCTTCCCCCTCCCTCCAGTCTCGTGCAGTGCGGGGTCCCTGTTATCTCCGACTCAACCTCCCCCCCCCCCCCAATCACCAGTGCGGAGTGTTGTGAGAACTGGGGGGCGGAGCTCACTGTCTCCTGTCAGGCTGGCCAGAGGAAGGGAGGAGGTGAGCTGATTTTTTCTGGGAGAAGTTTTCTAGGGTGGATAGTAGTTGCTTTCAAGGTGTTTTTTTCTTCAGGAGATGCAGTGAAGGGTTAACAGAAGTTGACAGAAGAATTGGAGGAGATAGTGAGTTTGAGTGTGGGGGGGGGGGGGGTCTGCAGCAGCCCGATCACATTTGACAGATCACTTCTAAGCATGAAAAGTCTGTGCAAACATCCTCCAATCCAATTGTTCAGACTAGATAATGTGAAGTCGTTTATAACCATTCATGTAACCTGTATATATGTGGTGAGTTCACACCTCTGATTGTACAGACTCAGAGCCTGGATACCACAGGGTTATATGAATGGTCATACATTACCTTCACATTATCTGGGTATACAGAGTGCTGGGAGCTCCATTACATAGATCTGTAGTACTGTTGTATGATTTATTGTTGTATGTTTTTAGTGGATGAGTTTTTTTTTTATTATATACATCGCTATCTGACCACTTCTCAGCCCCCAACTCCCCCCAGCTTGCATCACCCCCCCAGACCACTTCATACAGACGTCACTCAGAGCTGCTTCCTACCCCCCCCCCCATCATTTCATGGTCACTTTCCTTCCCCTATCTTCCCAACATCACTCCCTGGTCACCCCATAGACACAGCAAGAAATCCCTCCCCATTCTGCCACCGCCATACCCTCCGAAGTCCTCTCCTGTACCAACTGCACCCATCATACCCTCCGAACTCCTCCCCTGTACTAACTGCACCCATCATACCCTCCGAACTCCTCTCCTGTACCAACTGCACCCATCATACCCCCTGAACCCCTCCCCTGTACTAACCGCACCCATCATACCCTCCGAACTCCTCCCCTGTACTAACTGCACCCATCATACCCTCCGAACTCCTCTCCTGTACTAACTGCACCTATCATACCCTTCACACTCCTCTCCTGTACATACTGCCCCCCTCATACCCTCCAAACTCCTCTCCTGTACATACCGCCCCATCATACCCTCCACACTCCTCTCCTGTACAAACCGCCCCCCTCATACCCTCTCAACTCCTCTTCTATACATACTGCTCCATCATACCCTCCACACTTCTCTCTTATGCATACTGCCCCCATTATACCCTCTGCACTCCTCTCCTGTACATACTGCCCCCATCTTACCCTCTGCACTCCTCTTCTGCAGAACCCTGTGCATTCAGATGTAAAGGGGAACTCTGCAGATTCAGATCTAAAGGAGAACTCTGTTGACTCTGATATAAAGGGGGACTCTTGTGATTAACTCCATATGATTAGAAATTTTATTTAATCACAAAAATATATGTACAGGGTATACTAAATAAAAAAAAAATAGCTGTGCATTGCTTTGTACAGAGGTAATGAATTTAATGTACTACAAAAAAATATATATATTGGCGTGTGCTGCTAATGTGTTCGGGTTTGGCTTGACGAAAAGGTGGCAACCCTACTCTGCACTGTGAGGCAAATTGTCGCTAACCCGTTCCGCCCGCTCCGCTGTGAGGCAAATTGACGCCCGCCCGCCAGCCAGCCCGCTCCGCTCCCCGCGCGCTCCATTCACCTGGGCGTTGGGCCAAGGTGAATGGAGCATGCGGGCAGAACAGAGGAACAGTCAGCGGGCGGGACAGTCAGCAAGTGAGCGGGCTTGCTGGCCAAACAGCGGGCGGGGGAGCAGAGAGATGACATCATCTCTCACTGCCCGCCCTGCATCACTGCAGTTCCGCCCCCACTGTGCGGGCAGCAGAGAGATTACATTAGCTCTCTGCTGCCTGCCTTTACTCTGGGACACAGCAAGTGACAATCTGCAACGTGTGGCAGGTGACGTTGTGGCAAGTGACAATCCGCAATGTGTGGCAGGTGACGTTGTGGCAAGTGACAATCTGCAACGTGTGGCAGGTGACGTTGTGACAAGTGACAATCCACTATGTGTGGCCGGTGACATCGCGGCCGACGGCTACGCACAGGTCCTTTTATACTCCTATATACATGTATAGAGCCATGACAGGTCCTCTTTATACTCCTACATACATGTATAGAGCCATGGCAGGTCCTCTTTATACTTCTATATACATGTATATAGCCATGACAGGTCCTCTTTATACTCCTACATACATGTATAGAGCCATGACAGGTCCTCTTTATACTCCTACATACATGTATAGAGCCATGACAGGTCCTCTTTATATTTCTATAAACCGTATTTTTCCGTGGATAAGACGCTATTTTTTCCTAAAATAATAGCCTGTAAATCGAACAGCGTCTTATACACGGTTGGTCAGCCTGGGAGACATCCGCGAAGGTGCGTCGCGGCCCATAGCTTGTCAAGTGGCTTTCTCCAATCACGAGCCGTATGTTACTGACGTCAGCTAAAGCTGGGGGTGGAGGTGGAGAGTGAGCAGATGCGATCCTGTTGGAAGTGGAGATGCACAGATGCAACAGGGACCGGAGTGTTCTGGGACCAAGATGTCAGAAAATAATAAAAGTAAGTGATTGTCTTACTCTGCCAAACGTAGCCAGCTATGCAAAAAAGAGCGTGGGAATAGAGCTGCAGAGAAACAGTTTGGACTTGCCT
Source organism: Rana muscosa (assembly GCA_029206835.1). Taxonomy (NCBI): domain Eukaryota; kingdom Metazoa; phylum Chordata; class Amphibia; order Anura; family Ranidae; genus Rana; species Rana muscosa. Next base: position 1,239,754,365 of record CM055122.1, on the reverse strand, counting down.
CCGCAGAGTGTATGATAGACAGTGGAGAAAACAGGAAGAACAACCCCTGCATAATATACTAGTATTTAAACGTTACCTGCGGTAATTACTAAATAAAAATGTGTTCCGTTTTACCTATGTGTAAAATATTGATTTCTTAATTTTGGGTTGGAAAAGTGGGGGGCGTCTTGTACATGGGGGCGTCTTATAGACGGGGAAAATACGGTACATGTATAGAGCCATGACAGGTCCTCATTATACTTCTATATACATGTATAGAGCCATGGAAGGTCCTCTTTATACTCCTATATACATGAATAGAGCCATAACAGGTCCTTTTTATAGAGCCATGACAGGTCCACTTTAGTTATCATGATATAAAATGATGGATGTGGGGGCATTTTGGTGGGCGTGATTTTTTTTTTTTTTTTGGGGGGGGGGGGGCAGCATTTCATTCTTGGTACCAGGCAGCACAATGTCTTCGGCCGGCACTGGGTTGTGGCACCTAGGTATGCCCAGGTGACAATACAGAGACCACCCACGTATGCAGAGTACATATTGCAGGAGACAAAAGAGGAGAAAAAAAACAGGAGGTCAGGGAAGGTGGCAGATAATCACAAACGAAAGCCAAAGCTGGGGTCAGTACACGGGAAGCCAGACACTGAATGCACACTAGGCAAGCAGGAGCTCAGAGAACTAGAAAGTTGTTCAAGCAATGATGGCTGCGCTGAGCATGTCTTATATAGGAAAGAAAACTAGGATGTGGACAAGTAAGTGTTAGAAGGAAAGGAAATAAAAACCCACAGTATAGCAGGCAACACCCATAGAACCACTGCAGTAAGGAGGTAACCAATGAAAGGGCGATTGATGATGGCTCTACACCGGGGGAATTTTTATTTATTTTTTAAAATAAAGGACTTGTCAAAAACTGCCTATTGTTTTTTTCTACGCTACATTTTTTTGGGTATCTCATGAAAATTCATACCAGACCCGAAGGGCCAGGTATGGATTCGGGGGTCACGCCATTTTTTTATTTTATTTTTCTTTGCCGGCTATTCAACTTTTTACATTCAGCTGTCAGCAGGAGGACTCATCAGTTGCTAAGGACATGGCAGCCACCCACTCATTAACATAGTTACATAGTTGGTAAGGTTGAAAAAAGACACAAGTCCATCAAGTCCAACCTGTGTGTGTGCTTTTATGTTAATATTACATTGTATATCCCTGTATGTTGTGGTCATTTAGGTGCCTATCTAATATATTTTTTTAATTATCGATGCTCCCTGCTGAAACCACTGCTTGTGGAAGAGAATTCCACATCCTTACCCCTCTTACAGTAAAGAACCCTCTATGCAGTTTAAGGTTAAACCACTTCTCTTCTAATTTTAGTGAATGGCCACGTGTTTTTAAATTCCCTTCTGCGAAAAAGTTTTATCCCTATTATGGGGTCACCAGTACGGTATTTGTACATTGAAATCATATCCTCTATCAATCGTCTCTTCTCTAGAGAGAATAAGTTCAAAGCTTGCAGTCTTTCATTCATAGCTGAGATCCTCCAGTCCCTCTATTAGCTTTGTTGCCCTTGTCTGGACCCTCTCCAGTTCCAGCACATCCCTCCTGAGGACTGATGCCCAGAACTGGATGGCATACTCCAGGTGTAGCCGGACCAGAGTCTTGTAGAGTGGGAGAGTTTTTAATGCATGCCAATATTCTGTTGGCTTTGCTTGCAGCAGCTTGGTATTGCCATTTCTGAGCCTATCATCTACTAAGACCCTCAGGTCCTTTTCCATCCTAGATTCCCCCAGAGGTCCCCCCCCCCCCCAGCATGTAGGTTGCATTCGTATTTTTGGCACCCAAATGCATTATTTTAACAACATTAAACCTCATTTGCCATGTAGTTGCCCACCCCATTATTTTTGTTTAGATCTTCTTGCAAGGTTTCCACATCCTGCTTAGAAGTTATTGCCCTGCTTAGCTTTGTATCTGCAAATACTGAGATTGAGCTGTTTATCCCATGCTCTGGATCCTTTATGAATACATTAAATAGGATTGGTCCTAGGACAGAACCCTGGGGGACCCCACTTTTTACACCAGACTATTCCGAATACTCATTTATCACCACCCTCTGTACTCACACCTGTAGCCAGTTTTCAATCCATGAACTCACCCTTTGGTCCATGCCGACAGACCTTAGTTTGTACAGTAATCATTTATGGGGAACTGTATCGAATGCCTTTGCAAAATCCAGATACACCACGTCTACAGTCCTTCCTTTATCTACATGGCAGCTCACCTCCTCATAGAAGGTTAATAGATTGGTTTGGCAAGAATGGTTCTTTATGAATCCATGCTGATTACTGCTAATGATGCAGTTTTATTACTAAAATATTGTATATAGTCCCTAATCGTACCCTTTAAGAGCTTGCAAACTATTGATGTTCGGCTATTTGGTCTATAGTTCCCTTAAGGACCCTCAGGTGCAAGCCATCTGGTCCAGGTGACTTATTTGTGTTAAGTTTCTAAGTCTATTTTTAATTCTATCCTTTGTTAGCCATGAGGTTGCTTCCTGTGTCGTGTCATGAGGATAAACCTTGCGGTCTTGGTTTCCGGATTCCCCTCGTTTCCCTCGTGAAGACTAGACTAGACTAGAGAAAAATAAATTCAAAACCTTTGCCATCTCTCCATCTTTTGTAACCAGATTCCCTTCATCATTCTTTATGGGGCCAATATGTTCTTTTTTTATAAATTCTTTATTTTTCCATAGATTTCACATTACAAGTTTTCACGTTTTATACCATCTGCTTATATCAATCAAAAATCAATCACAAAAAAAAAGAGACTACAATCTTGTATTCTCCCACCTCCTTTATGCTTCATTAATTCAATGTGACTTCTCTTTTCCTCCTTAACCTCTGCCTTTCTTTTCTGTGAAGCCCCCCCTCCCTCCCCCAACATAACACCAAAAAAAAAAAAGAAGGGAAAAATAGAGGAGCGGGAGAGATTACACCCTCCCACCCTCACACCTCCTCTCTCTCCTCCTCTCCCCGAACCCCACCCCTTCCCGCTCCTCCCTATATTTCAAGTAGGGTGCCCATATCGTCAGGTATCTCCCATCTTGATCTTTCATTGCCATCGTGAGGTTCTCCATCTGTTGAATCTCTGCGATTCTAGCGAACCATTGTGTTCTAGTTGGTGGACTCTCCTTTTTCCACAGGACAGGGACACACGCCCTTGCGGATAGAATAAGATGTCTTAGTAGTGAATTTTTGTATTTTTCCACTGATATCGGTATATCTAGTATTAGAATGGCTGCTGGTCTTCTAAAGACTGTAATTATTTTGATAGTTTCCATTACCATTGGGCCAATATGTTCTGACTTCCCTCTCTTACTATTTATATACTTAAAGAATTTATTGTTTTTTTTTTTTACTCTCCTCCTCTATGTGCCTTTCGTGTTCTATCTTGATTGCATCCTTACATTTCTTATTGCATTCTTTGTAAAGTTGGAATGCTGATAATGACCCCTCAGCATTGTATTTTTTGAAGGCCTTCTCTTTTACTTTTATATGTGTAGCGGCCTCACCCCCTCTTCTTGGTCTAGGGGTATGTTGTACTTGAGGCTGAGATGCGCTACGGCCCATGTCCTCCCCATTGCAGCGGGTGAGGTGAAGGCCAGTACCAATTATTCTTCTCGGGCCTGTGTTTTTCTATTCACAACCAAGTCTTTCTGTGCTGACACTCCCCTTCACTCCCATTAACCAGAGTTCCACACACCGATAAGGATCCAACACTTGTTTTATTGTAACACACAATAAACTGTTCTTAGTCAGCCAACTGGTTGAGATCCATAAACAGTTCAATACGGTGGGGTGAGCAGGTCGAGGCACTGTCCTAATGATAAAACTAAACCACTGGGGTTTCACCAGCGGTTGCTATAGCCATTGGCTAGAGAGAGAGAGAAACTTGAAACTTGTGAGTCTCTACCAGCGACTCTGTAGAACATGAATTGGAGTACTATCGCTGCGTTGTGGCCCCTATCAGGGGGAAGATGTCCCTCCAAGGGAGTTACCAGAGGCCCCTCCGTCACCGGGTTGATGCTGCTCCAGACTCTTCAGACGGGTAACCTCTCCGGCCTCCTCACCTTAGACATGGGCCCCATCCACCTCAGGGTCCCTCGGACTCATCCGCCCTTGCGAAGCCCAGTCGAAGTCACTGGGCCCCAGGCCTCCGGTGTAGTACCTCACCCCAGGCTTAAGGTGCCTGGGATGGACACCAACTCCGCTCCGACCAGGCCTAGGGCGCCTGGGCACGCGCTCGAGAAAGAAGACCTCGTGGTGAGGGCGTCTCTCCCCTTTATCTCCTCCCGTGATGCCACAGCAGGTTCTCCGCCCCCGCTGTACCACCGCCGGGACAAAAAGGACAGCACTGCAGCAGTGATTCTACCTCGACCTGTGGGAACACCGCCACCCCAGGCCAAGGAGAATAGTACACCACCAAAGTCCTCCACGACTGAAAGTGGTCTAAATCCTCTATGATTTACACACACCTGGGTCATACTACCACTCAGGTGTATCCCCCTAAATTTAGACCCCCGCTACATATGCAACAGTTACTGGAAGTAAAGAATGCCGGCAGTCACCTGCTCCTTAATAACCAGCTATTTACACCCCTTTTAAGGACGCCGGCTACTGCTGATGGTAAATTGCCGCAGGCTTTCACTGCTAAAACACCCCATAACTTCATAAAATAACACATGCGATATTTTAGTAGCGTCTTTTAAGTAAATTCCCAAAAAGTTTTTGAAAAAACGCTGTGCAGTACCTTACCGCATACTCGGATGTGGTGAGATACCACTTTGTGAATGAAGCCCACTGTCTCAAGCAATTAAATGACTCACCAATGTATTCATCTGGCAGTTTGTTGGCAGATATGATGTATTATAGTGCACCACAAAATGAAATGCATATGCCATGCGTTTGCCCAAATAGTATGCAAACGCGATGGACTATCAAGGTACCATAGAGGAATTTGTACACTAATGCCCTGTACACACGAGCGGAATTGCCGTCAGAAAAAAGTTGGATGGTTTTTCCGACGTAATTCCACTCAAGCTTGGCTTGCATACACACGGTCACACAAAGGTTCTCTGAACTTTCGAGCATTAAGAACGCGGTGACGTACAAAACTACGATGAGGCGAGAAAAAGAAGTTCAATGTTTCCGAACATGAGTCGAATTGTTTCCGAGCATGCATGCTTTTTCCCGTCGGAATTGTATACAGACGAATGGATTTTCCGATAGGAATTTGTTCCGTCTGAAAAATTGAGAACCTGATCTCTATCTAAGTCCGTCGGAAATTCCGACATAAAAAGTCTGATGGGGCATACACACAAAATATCCGACGAAAAGCTCCCATCAGACTTTTTCTGTCGGAAATTCCAACTGTGTGTACGTGGCATTAGTATTTCTCAATATTTTTATTTAACAGAAAAAGTAAAAAAAGATTACATAAAAAAAATAGATAAAATAAAAATAGTATCAACTTACGTAGTATGAACCTATATCAGACAACCAGTAGCGATGTGTATTTCTGTCCAACTTCTATAATAATTATTATAGAAGTTGGACAGAAATACACCCTCTTGCTGATGTTTGTATTTGTAAGCTATATATTTTATTGTTGAAGGACCTTCTCAGCTGGGCTATCCCTCCACAACTCCCTTTTGTGGGCACATCGCTACTGGTTGCCTGATATAGGTTCATACTACGTAAGTTGTTACTATTTTTATTTTATCAATCAGTGCTTATCTGCAATTTTACCAAAATGACAACGATTTTGATGCCTCTATAAGTAAAATGTAACCATTGTTAGGGATATCTATCTCTCTCTATTCTTAAACAAAGGTATTTTTGTTACAACCAATTGACACTTATGCCGCGTACACACGATCGAGATTCACAGCGGTGAATCCCAACGCGAAAAACGAAGAACGGCTTGTTCCCCTACACATGGCCGTTTTTCCCGTAATTTTTTCTCTTGGTCGAGAAAAACGACCGTGTGTAGGCTCCCCGGCAGTGTTTCCCTATGGGAAAACTGCCGCGCAAAAAAATGCAGTGAATCACGACGAGAAAAATTAAAGCCTCTACACGGTCGTTTTTCTCGTCAAAGAGAAAAAATTTAATTTTTCCCGAAGAGGAAAATGGTCGTGTGTAGTGTTGAGCGAACCCGAACTGTAAAGTTCGGGTCCGTACCGAACTTTAGCTTTTTCCCGAACCCGGACTTTGCGCAAAAGTCCGGGTTCGGGTTCGGCAATCTAATTACGCAGTTAGAAATGCTTCAGGGGCCAGCCAATCACCTTTTGATTAGCTGGTGTGCCCTTAGAAGCCATCATAGCCATGCCTACTAATGGCATGGCTGTGATTGGTCAGTGCAACATGTGACCCAGCTTCTATATAAGCTAGAGGCACACAGCACACACGTCACTCTGCTTCAGAATAGATAGGGAGAGGATCTAGTCTGCTGCTGCTGCTTTTAGGGAGAGATAGAAAAATACATGAGTTAGTCCTGATTCTGGAATCTGAGGGAAAAGATAGAGAGACAGTGTAGTGTAGGGCCAGGTTCCTGTTTTTTGCTTTTAGGGAGAGAGATATATTATATAGGAATAGGAGTCCAGATTCAGAGATATAACTCAGCGATCTGCATAGGTTTACCTGTTTGTGTTGCAGTGCAGTCTTTTTACACTGCTATGAGCCCAGTGTCAGAGAAAATCTACCTTTTATCTGCAAGCTCAGTGCACCAGCACTGCATATATTACGTTGAGAGATACACCGTTTCCATACTGTGGGTGTATTCTGCTCTTGGAAAAAGATCGATTTAGGACAAAAAAAAAAAAAAAAAAAGGCACTTTATTGTGCTCTTTTCCAAAAGACCCATTAAGGGCAAAAAAAATAAAAAATTTCCATTTTATTTTGCTTGTGCAAAAAAAGACCCGTTTAGGGCAAAAAAATAAAAATAAAATTTGCACTTTAATGTACGCTTGCAAAAAGACCCATTTAGGGCCACAAAAAATATTTTGCAGTGTGTTATACATATGTGGAGGTGTGTGAAATAAACCATTTCTATATATTTGTCTTCTACTGTGCTATACTAAAAAAACAATTTTTTTTTTTAATAGCATTTTCTGCAGTTCTGTAGCTGTGCGATTCAGCAGTTACGTACTGTGGGTGTGTTCTGCTCTTCCAAAAACACCCATTTAGGGCAACATCCTAAATTTGGAAAATATGAGGAGAAGGTCAAAGGGACGTGGTGGCCCCGGTCGTGGTGCTGCTGGTGGAGCTCCTGTTGCAGGGAGAGGACGTGGTGGATCTGTGCCAGATACACGCACAAGTGAAACACCTTCCTCAGGTGCGAGTAGGCGACCGAGCCTGCGGCGGTATTTTGTCGCGCCTAATGAGGCTGTACGAATGTTTAGGCCAGGACAAGTACAGGCGATAGTAGATTGGGTTGCTGACAGTGCCTCGGGTTCCTTCACATTGTCTCCCACCCACTCTTCTGATGAAAGATCAGAGTTGGCACCTGAAACCCATGTCCATCAGTCTTTCACCTCACCCCCTTGCAAATCAGCCAAGCAGTCTGAGCCCCAAATCATGCAGCAGTCGTTTCTGCTTTTCGATGACTCTGTTAGCAGGGTTTCCCAGGGCCATCCACCTAGCCCTGCCCCAGAAGTGGAAGAGATTGAGTGCACCGATGCCCAACCACTTATGTTTCATGATGAGTACATGGGAGGACCATCGCAGCACGTCTCGGATGATGACGAAACACAGGTGCCAACTGCTGCTGCTTTCGCAATTGTGCAGACAGACAAGGAGGGCAGGGGTGAAGACTGGGTGGAAGATGATGTGGAGGACGATGAGGTCCTCGACCCCACATGGAATCAATGTTATGCAGGTGACCAGTGTAGTTTGGAGGAAGAGGCGGTGGTCGCACAGAGCTACCAGCACAGCAGAAGAGGGAGCAGGGTGCAAAAGCGGAGTGTCCGTCCCCTAGACAGTATGTCTGCTACTGCCCAACGCAGCAAGGGACCGAGCACACCAAAGCCAGGTCCAAGGAGTTCCCTAGCGTGGCAGTTCTTCACACAATGTGCTGATGACAAGACACGAGTGGTTTGCACGCTGTGCAATCAGAGCCTGAAGCGAGGCATAAACGTTCTCAACCTGAGCACAACCTGCATGACCAGGCTTCTAAGTGCAAAGCACGAGCTGCAGTGGAGTAGACACCTCAAAAACCAAGAAAGGTCTCTGGCTCCTCCTGCTTCCTCTTCTGCTGCAGTCTCGGCCTCTTCATCCACCTCTGTAGTGACAGTGGCACCTGCCACCCCGCAAACAGAGGCTCTGCCAGCAACACTGCCACCTGGGTCACCAACCATCTCCACAATGTCCCATGGAAGCGTTCAGCTCTCTATCTCCCAAACATTGGAGCGGAAGAGGAAGTACCCCCCTAGCCACCCGCGATCCCTGGCCCTGAATGCCAGCATTTCAAAACTCCTGGCCTTTGAAATGCTGTCATTCCGTCTGGTGGAGACGCAGAGTTTTAAAAGCCTGATGGCATTGGCTGTCCCACAGTACGTCGTGCCCAGCCGCCACTACTTTTCCAGGCGAGCCATCCCTTCCCTGCACTACCAAGTGGGGGACAAAATCAGGTGTGCACTGCGCAACACCATCTGTGGCAAGGTCCACCTAACTACGGATGCGTGGACCAGTAAGCACGGTCAGGGACGTTATATCTCCCTAACAGCACACTGGGTAAATGCAGTGGTGGCTGGGCCTGAGGCAGATAGCAGTTTGGCGCATGTCCTTCCACCACCGAGGATTGCAGGGCGCTTCAGTTTGCCTCCTGTTGCTAACTCCTCCTACTCCGCTTCCTCATCCTCTACCACCTCCTCATCCGGTCAGCGTAACACCTTCACCACCAACTTCAGCACAGCCAGGGGTAAACGACAGCAGGCAGTTTTAAAACTTTCCTGTTTCGGGGAAAAACCCCACACCGCGCAGGAGTTGTGGAGGGACATGGAACAACAGACCAATGAGTGGTTGCTGTCAGTGAGCCTCAAGCCCGGCCTGGTGGTGTGCGATAATGGGCGAAATCTCGTAGCAGCTCTGGGCCTAGACGGTTTGACGCACATCCCTTGCCTGGCGCATGTGCTGAACTTGGTGGTCCAGAGGTTCCTTAAAAATTACCCCAATATGCCAGAGCTGCTGCAGAAAGTGTGGGCCGTCTGTGCGCACTTTCGGCGTTCTCACCCTGCTGCTGCTCGCCTGTCAGCGCTGCAGCGTAACTTCGGCCTTCCCGCTAACCGCCTCATATGTGACGTGCCCACAAGGTGGAACTCCACCTTGCACATGCTGGCCAGACTGTGCGAGCAGCAGCAGGCGATAGTGGAGTTTCAGCTGCAGTAATCACGCGTGAGTCGCTCAGCAGAACAGCACCACTTCACCACCAATAACTGGGCCTCCATGCGAGACCTGTGTGCCTTGTTGCGCTGTTTCGAGTACTCCACCAACATGTCCAGTGCCAATGACGCCGTTCTCAGCGTTACTATCCCAGTTCTATGCCTCCTTGAAAAAACGCTTCGGGCGATGATGGAAGAGGATGTGGCACAGGAGGATGAGGAGGAGGAGGAAGCGGGATCATTTCAAAGGCTTTCAGGGCAGTCTTTCACAAGTGGCTACGAGTGTGGGTTCCTGCACCAACAAACGCCAGGTACATAATTGTCCGGCAGAAAGGGCACAGTTCTGGAGGATGATGAGGTGGAGGAGGAGATGGAGGAGGAGGAGGAGCCATTTTCACAGCAGTGTGGCACCCAGACCAGCTTGTGGCCATCACTGGTGCGTGGCTGGGGAGATACAGAGGACACAGACGATACACCTCCCACAGAGGACAGCTTTTCTTTGCCTCTGGGCAGCCTGGCACACATGAGCGATTTGTGCCAACGTCCGGACCTTTTGTGTTGTGTGTCCCCCCTTTATTTGTAAATTGTTGTGTATGTTAGTCTTGTCCTGTCTGGTTGATCATGTCACCATACTGAGATCACCAATCCTGGTGGTTGTCAGAATTAAATGTATGCAGTATCTTACGTGAATAAGTGCATTAGTGAAATGTTCCTTGCATCCTTTTGATACTATTAAATTATCCTTTTTTAACATACCCCAGTCTCAGTCTATTCCTACTGTTGTATAAAGTAGCAACTTTTTACACCCCATTAACCAACCTTGGGGGTGTTTTCTTTTTTCTTTTGCCCATTAATCTTTTGCTACAACAACAGTGCCAATACGGGCCGATGGTATAATGATTTATATAAGATTAATTCTAACTGGTGGTAATGTTCTCTAGGGATCCGTTTTTTCCTGTCTCTTTCTTGTTACACATGAGCGATTACATGCTGCAGTGTTTCCGCAATGACCGCCGAGTTGCCCACATTTTAACTGGTGCTGATTACTGGGTGGCCACCCTGCTGGATCCCTGTTACAAGGACAACGTACCGTCCTTAATTCCCTCACTGGAGCGGGATCGTAAGATGCGCGAGTACAAGCGCACGCTGGTAAACGCACTGCTGGTGGCATTCCCACCTGACAGCGGGCGTACGGTGGAAGCACAAGGCGAAGGCAGAGGAGGAGGAAGAGGTCGCCAACGCAGCCGGGGCACTGGCAGCACCTCAGAAGGCAGGGTTAGCATGGCTGAAATGTGGAAAAGCTTTGTCAGCACGCCACAACAACCAGCACCACCAGCTGAGATGGAACGTCTTAGCAGGAGGCAGCATTTCACCAACATGGTTGAGCAGTATGTGTCCACAGGCCTACACGTACTGGATGACGGGTCTGCCCCCTTTAACTTCTGGGTCTCCAAATTGGGCACATGGCCTGAGCTTGCCCTTTATGCCTTGGGAGGTGCTGGCCTGCCCTGCAGCCAGTGTATTATCTGAACGTTTATTTAGCACGGCAGGGGGCGTTATCACAGACAAGCGCAGCCGCCTGTCCAGAGCCAATGTGGACAAGCTCACGTTCATTAAAATGAACCAGGCATGGATCCCACAGGACTTGTCCGTACCTTCTGCAGAATAGACATGTATACCGGTGTTGTGACAAAAACTGTCCGGCCATCAGATTGTGTCCGGACTGTACTGCGAAGGCGCAGCGCTTGCGCAGTACAGAGGACAAGGAGATTCACAAAATCTCTGAAGATGAACGGCGCCTGCGCCGTGAGTGCAGGTTCAAGCCCCAACATCCAAGTGAACATACGGTAGCACATAGTAACAGGGCCCCTCAGGGGCTCGCTTCGATCGCCACACTTCGGGCACGGCCTCACTTGGCTCGGCTTGAAACACGGATGGTGTGGCCTTCACCTGAACTCACCACGCAGGCGCCGTTCATCTTCGGAGATTTTCGAAATCCTCTTGTCCTACATACTGAGCAAGCGCAGTACAGGGTGGACACTATTCGACGGGGGACAGAATTCGACACATCACTGGCCTTACCCAGCCATTGTTGTATTTTTGAACCAGTGTTGGCTACCTCGTCCTCCTCCACCGCCGCTTCCACCTACACAGCCACATCCACCGCCACCTCAACCTCCTACTCCATATGGACCTCGTCCTCCTAGGTCAAGATTATAATTTTTATTTTCTTTTTTTGTAGCGCACAGATCCTTTCCCCCTTACCTGCCTTTATGTTGTTGGCTCCTCGCACGAGGGAGAAAGGCACACCGCACTACCAGCCCGTACCCTCCTATATAAAGAGGTTGAGCGGTGTACTTGACGGGCCGTGTCCACAGCCGGAGTCAAAACTCCTCCAGAGGATGATTCTCACCTCTACTGTAGGTAGAGGCAAGTCCTTTAATTCCCAGTAAAGTCAACGTCCACACCAGCTGAAATTAAAACTCTTATTCTCTCATGGCAAAATAAACTCTACTCGGATAGAAAAGATTAGAGCAAAGAAACAGGACAGCTTAAGGTGTGGAGGAGGTCCAGGCACAAACGTAGCACATTCACTTCACTGCTTAGGTTTCTCAAACAGTTTTAGGTGCACTGTCTCTGCCACAGACCTTGAGGTTGGTCTCTGCCACAGACCGGGTGTACAAGGCCCCTGCCACGGACCTGGAGAACTTTGGTCTCTGCCCAGGGCCGTTTGAAGGAATTTGGGGGCCCCAAGCAAAATGGACATGGAGGCCCCCCAACCCCCAACCCCCCCCTGCACTCACGCAAAGCCTACAGGAACCACAGCATAGCGATACAGTTTAAGCTTACCCACACTTTATATGAATAAAAAAGGTTTACAGTGCAAATACTGCTGTTGCATATAATCCAACATACTTAAAACACATACACACTCACATTAACAATAAGGTATTGTTTATGGACCGTGGGATGGACAGGGGGACCGTGGGATGGACAGGGGGACTCCGCACTGTAATATCCACATCCTCTCCCCCACTGTAATGTCCACATCTCCCCCCTGTAATGTCCACATCTCCCCACATCTCACCTCGGCCGCTGCCACTGGGTGTACCAAGATGGCCACCACTCCGGAGCTAGGCCGAAGCTGCGGCCTTTCCTATGGCCGCAATCCGCGGATCGGCTCAGGGCGGAAATCTAGGACAGTGACAGGCAGCAGGCAGGCACCCTAGGCTGGGGCCCCAGGCCAGCTCGGGGCCCCAAGCAATTGCTTGTTTTGCCTGTCCTGTTCCGACGGCCCTGTCTCTGCCACAGACCAGGGTGTATAAGGCCCCTGCCACGGGCCGGGTGAATAAGGCCTCTGATACAGTCAAGATGACCTTGAGCTTCTTCTACGAACCTAGCCCATATCAAGGGGAAGACATCTCTCCAGGGAGTCAACAGACCCTTCCTTTACCGTGACACCCGCATCGGTCCATCAGAATGATCCTCCCTTCCCTGGAACATGGTCCCCTACACGAGGCGGCACCCTAAGACTCCTCGACCTTTAGCGGACTCCAGACGAAGGCTCTGGACTCCAGGCTTTACTCCCGCACCTAGGCCTCCATACCCAGGGCAGCAGGAACTCCAGGATAGTACCTCACCCCGGGCTAAAAGGTACCCTAAATGGAACAGGAACACCTGCACCCAGGCCGAAGGCACCTGGGCGTGGACCCCACTGGACATCAGCCCCCAGGCCAAAGGTCTGCCCCTTTTATATGCTCTCCCGGCATGCACAGCAGGTTCCCCGCACCGCTGTACTACTGCCAAGAGGGGACACAAAAGGCACAGCACTGTATCGGCGGTTCAACCCTAGCCTACCATGGCAGCGCCACCTGTAGGCCGCAGGGAACTGCACACCAATACTGTCCCCCGAGGACAAAATGGTCCATGAATCCTACAGAATTAGGGGGTTTGAGCCTATTTACCACTCAAACACTTCCCTTAAATTTAGCACCCCGCTACATTTTTATTTCAAAGTATTTTATTTTCCCACTAGCTTATCCATTAAATTGAATAATTTATTCCAGAAAGGGCGTATTCTGGGGCATTCCCACCATATGTGTGGCATCGTGCCGTTGAGTTTCTGAGGTTCTTAATGACTTCCCGTACCTCTTCTGCTGAAAAGGGGGCCTCCAGCATATTTTTTTTATGTTATTTTAAGTTATTTCCCTATCCACATTTGTTTGCAGAGCACTTGCCATGCTCTTAACAACATTTTGCTGCCATTTGCAGCCCTCTAGCCCTTTCCATTACTTTTTTAGAGCCTTTTTAGTCCTTAGAAGTCCGGGTCCCCATTGACTTCAATGGGGTTCGGGTTAAAGTTCGGTCCCGAACCCGAACTTTTTTCCGAAGTTCGGCCGAACCCGAACATCCAGGTGTCCGCTCAACTCTAGTCGTGTGTACGCAGCATAATAGTAACAAAGACTGTTGAACCTTACTATGTCATATCTATCGATTTTATGTAATTTTCTTTTACTTTTTCTGTTAAATAAAAATATTGAGAAATACTAAGTGTACAAATTTCTCTATGGTACCATGATAGTCCATCGCGTTTGTTCGCTTTTTTCTAAATTCTATATAGGATGAGGTACCCCCATAGCCTATTTTTTCACTTTATACAGTATATGCCCAAATAGTATGTCATTATTGTGGTCAATTACATTTTTCAAAAATGTTGCCTTAATTACCAAGATTAATATAACATTAATATAAAAGATTTCTAGTACTGAAAACATGCAACAGAAACTAGAGTTTACACAAGTTCTTCTTATGTTGCTTTATTCTTTTTTTATATTTAAAGCGCACTTGTGTCCAGACTAAGGACATTAAAAATACTTGCATATTCTTAACAAGCAGTGAAAATGCTTTAAAATAAGTCACCCCTGACCTCCCTGCTTGTAGGCACTGTGGAGAAATGAATCTTTAAAAATCACAACAGAGAAAATTACAACTCCTCCCCTCTATAGCAGCAGACACTCGGAATCCCATGAGCCCTTAAAACTATATGTAGCGATACCTTCAGCTAAGAGGGCCGCAGATTTAGTTTGGGCCCTGAAGACAGCTCCGCCAACCCCCGGCAATTTACTCGACCCACCCTGGCACAGTTAGTCTAGGGTAATGTATCTATATATCTTATGCTCTATGGTTAAATTCAGACACCAATGCAATGATAGAAGAATAACAAGTTTACTTTCTACTGGCAATAAAAATCAACAGTTGTAACAAATCACATGAATCTATCTGCAGAGCCCTGCAGCAATAGACACACTACAACTAGTAAGAAATGGCGCACACGCGCCACGTGTAACAGTACTTAAGTATGCGCCCTATGGCGCAGCAACTAAATAAACTATCTGGCTGGCCAGGCCTGACCCTATAACTCAGTCTCTCGGGGATGAATTCTTTGCATGCAAGTCTTTAAACGGTGGTGCACATTTCAGGAACACATTTGTAATCCAAAGGGTAAAAGTGCCAACATAGAACACTCCACTAGAGATCCGTTTGATTCAGTTCTGCTATGGATCTCCAGTGGGGACTTAAATATAAACTGGTGGGCCACGGCAGTCTGTAGGCCTAACAATAGTGTACAGTATATGGATTGAGCAGGTGCTCGCTCGCCCCCCCGGACGCGATCCCAGTCCAGGAACTTCCACCTGCTGTGTCTCCACACACAGCGTCTGCAGCGGTCTGGTCTCCAGCTCAGCAGCGGTTGAGGATGACCGAGTCAGATGCCACCCAGGCTCGCAATGGGGGTGGAAGGCTCTTTTGGGTATCAGCGCAAGGCCCCAGGCTTCAGGCCTTGCACCACAGTGGATCCGCACAGGAAGATCTCTCCACTGAAGTCTCGTGTCCCAAAGAGGCCGAGCGCAGCCTCGCCTCCTCCTTATATAACCCCACCCATGAGACTCTGGGGTGGAAACATTGCACCCTGGGTGCCGAATGGGGTTCTGGGTAAGGTAGTCCTGAGAGTCTTAAAGGAGACCCCGCTACACACTCCCCCCACTTAAACTCTTTGGTCCCCAAAGATAATTCTAACATACACTGCGTACAACCCTAGACATTGTTGCGTATGATGTTGGCATAGGGAATTCCCACCAAAACCGAGGGGTTGAATTCCCTTGCCCACAGGTCACACTATCATGAGTGGCCTGCCTAACTGTGCCAGAGAGTGAGTGGGGGTTGCCCTCCACCAAATGAACAGTGGAGGGATCTGGATTCTCTGCACTCCTCCTGGCAGTGACCACAGAATCTGAGCTCTTCCCCATTTGTGGGTAGGTCAACTTTTTGGGAGGCCTTATGACTCTTCGAGCCCTTTGCTCTCTTGGGGTTTCTGGCTCTGGCGCCACAGGCTCTTCTTCCGCAGCAGGTTCAGGCAACACGGCGGGCTCTGAAACATCTGCTTCAGGAGCCGAAGGATACGTAGAGTCTCTAGGGTCCTCTTCTGAGTAAGTGTCACAGGCATCTTCCCAGTAATCTGATGAAAGACTAGATGGGATGAACTCAGTGGCTTCCGCATTCAGTTGTCCATCTATAGTGTCTTCAGTGGTTGGAAGATCTATAGCAGAAGTTCCTGGAGTTAGGGAAGGCCACAGCCAGTCAAGTTCTCTTCCTTCATCTCCACTTGGTTCAGAGGCCTCTCCATCTTCAGCCCGAGAGGTCTGGGACCGAGTGTTTGGCCTGGGAGTATCCAGAATAGAGACTGGTTTGGGGGAGTCCCTCACTGGAGGTATCCTGACTGCTTCAGCAAGTGGGAGCAGGTGGTTTAGATGCCACATCTTCAGTGGTCCTACCTTCCCTTCTGGCTTCAACTTGTAAACAGGCAGGCCCGGCAGCTTCCTACAGATGACATAGGGCTCAGATCTCCATCTGTCTGCAAGTTTGTGTTTTCCAGGGACCCCCAGATTGCGTAGTAGTACTCGGTCCCCGGGCTGCAGGTCTTGCACCCGGACCTTCAGGTCAAAGTTTCTTTTGTTTCGAGCTCCCCTTTGATCTGAGGCCGCTTGAGCTTGTTCATAGGCTACTTTCAGGCTGTGTCTGAGCCTGTCCACATATCCTTTGTGGGATGTGGCTGAGGAATGGTCTAAAGAGGTGCCAGAGGCCAGGTCCACAGCTAACCTTGCTTCTCTCCCAAACATGAGTCGATAGGGGGAGTAGCCTGTAGCATCA
The DNA here is from genome assembly GCA_029206835.1 of Rana muscosa. Lineage (NCBI taxonomy): Eukaryota > Metazoa > Chordata > Amphibia > Anura > Ranidae > Rana > Rana muscosa. The sequence goes on along the minus strand of CM055122.1, from coordinate 1,239,737,732 downwards.
CTTGTTGTAAGCGTGTACTATAGCTGCTATGTGTTTGCTCCAATGTTGTTTCTTCTCACTATCCAGAGTTCCCAACATGTTGAGCAGGGTTCGGTTAAACCTCTCCGGCTGAGCATCTCCCTGTGGATGGTAAGGTATGGTTCAGGTTTTCTTGATTCCTAACGAATCCAGGAGTTTCCGGATCAGCCGACTCTCAAAGTCCCTTCCTTGGTCTGAATGGAGTCGCTGTGGCAGCCCATAATGGACAAAATACTTCTCCATAAGTACCTTGGCTACTGTGGAAGCCTTCTAGTCTTTGGTTGGGAAAGTTTGGGCATACCGGCATACCGGGTGAAATGATCGGTTATCACCAGAATATTTCCTAGTCCACTCAGGTCGGGTTCGAGGCAGGGAAAATCAATGCAAACCAGATCCATTGGGCCTTGACTTTGTAGATGACCCATTGGGGCAGCTTGATGGGGTAAAGTCTTTCTCTGGATGCAGCGTGCACATGAATAGCAGTACTCTACTTCTGCCCTCATGCAGGGCCAATAGAACCGACTTCTAACGAGTTGAAAGGTCCTTTCCGCCCCTAGGTGGCCGTGATTGTCATGTAGGGCAATCAGAACAGTCTCTCGATGTTTTTCCGGAAGGAACAATTGCCATTTATCTTCCAGGTCATCAGAGGGGCCCCTTCGGTAGACCACTCCCTGATGCACCTGCAACCTGTCCCACTCTTTCCTCAACAAGCGAGCTTCCTTTGAGGAGTGGCACAGGAGTCTATTTGGATCCTGATTCTCCAGGGCTTTCAGAACCAATTTCCCCATGGGGTCTTCTAATTGGTCGCATCTCAGCTCCTTCTTGGACAGTTTCGGCAGATTGTCTTCCTCCAGTTGGGTTACTCCACAGTATTGTTTGGGGACTCCTACCATGGTAACTCCTATCTCTTCTGCCCTTGAGCCTCCTCTGGCTTGTAATTCAGCCCCTTGACAAAGGGCCCGCACCCCGTCAGGTGCCACTTGAGTCCAGTCTTCTGTGTCACTGGTGGGGGCATGAGATCTCCTGGACAGAGCGTCTGCATCTCGATTTCCAGCCCCTGGCCTGCACTTTAGGCTGAAATTGAATCCAGACAGTCCGGCCAGCCACCTGTGTCCAGTGGCGTCCAGCCTTGCTGTGGTGAAAAGGTAGGTAAGGGGGTTGTTGTCGGTCTTCACAGTGAACTCCGCCCCATACAGGTAGTCTTTGAGCTTGTCTACTACCGCCCACTTAAGGGCCAGGAACTCCAGCTTGTGAGGGGGTAGTTCTTCTCAGAGGGGGTCAGGCTCCTGCTCACGTAGGCAACAGGCCGCAGTTGTCCTTCATGTTCTTGATAAAGTACTCCTCCCAGACCGTCATGACTAGCATCTACATGTAGTTCATAGGGTTTGGTTGGGTCTGCGTAGGCCAAGACTGGGGCAGTGGTTAGGCTCTTCTTCAACGCCTGGAAGGCCTCTTCACACTTCTGGCTCCACTGATCTCTGACTGACTCTCCCGGCTTCCTGGGCCCCGAGTCGTCCTCTTCTCCCTCGGCCTTGAGTAGTTCATTCAATGGTCTGGCAATTCGGGCGAATCCTTCCACAATCCTCCAGTAATAGGAGCAGAACCCCAAGAAGGATCTGAGTTCTGTTACTGTGGTGGGTCGTGGCCAGGAGGTAACTGCCTCCAATTTCTCAGGGTCTGTGGCCACCCCTTCTTCAGACACTATGTGCCCCAGATAGTTCACAGAAGACTGGTAGAACCGACACTTCTCAGGCGAAAGCTTGAGTCCCTCCTCACTGAGTCTTCAACACTTTTTCCAGCCTCTCTTCGTGTTCTTCCAAGGTTCTCCCAAAGACAATGACATCGTCCAGGTATACAAGGACTTCAATAAGGTTAATGTCTCCTACAGTCTTCTCCATGAGACGTTGGAAGGTAGCAGGAGCTCCAGACAGTCCCTGAGGCATTCGATCAAACTCGAAGAACCCCACCGGGGTTATGAAGGCTGTCTTCTCCTTGTCTTCCGGATGCATAGGGATCTGGTAGTATCCACTCTTGAGATCCATAACGCTGAACCACTTGGCTCCACACAAACTCTGTAAAGCGTCCTCTATCCTCGGAGTGGTGTACTGGTCGGGGATGGTTCTCCTGTTGAGAGTCCTGTAGTCTATACAGAGCCTCAACGACCCATTCTTCTTCCTGACCACCACTATCGGGGAGGCATAGGGGCTTCTAGACTCCCGGATAACACCAGTCCTCTTGAGTTCTGCGAGTTGTTCCCTTAGATCCTCCAGATCTGCTAGTGGGACCCGCCTGACCCTCTCTCTGAAGGGCTTGTCTTCTTGGAGGCGGATTCGATGGGTGGCACTCCTTGCACACCCCACATCGAACTCATCTTTGTGGGGGAATCTGTGAAAGATTTTGAGCTTCTGGGCTTAGTGATGTACACTTGATGTCTGTGGCAGCTGGCATTTCCAGTGTTATCCCCTGCCCCAAGATGCAGGAGCTCCCAATCCCTGCTGTCATTTTAAAATGGCACTGACAATAACCACCATCCCAGTACTGTTTTAAAAATGGGGATCAGGATTTAGAGATAAGAGCCCTTATCTCCTCAACATGCAAACAAGGTGCCTTGCACGGGGGGGGGGGAGTCCTTACCACACCCCTTGCAAAATACTTTCTTTAAGGCATGTATACTGGAATGGTTCCGGAGGAGGGTGCATGCCTTGCCTTTTCTATGAATTTTAAAGAGAACCCAACATCTTTTTTTAAGGGATAGTACACAAAAAAATCCAGGCATTCAGTCTGGGCGGCCAGTAAAGGGAAGGCAAAAAGCATGTGCCCCCCTCCCCCTTCTGAACCATACTAGGCCACATGCTTTCAGCATTGGAGGGTACCCATCTGGGAATGCTAGGTGATATTATTGACCAAATATAGGCATGCTATAACACAATCTTAAAATAGATTAGAATTGATGGCAGCGCTGTGCCAATAAAAAAAATATTGCTTTAAGTGTCGGTTCACACTTGTGCAATGTCAGACATAGCATGTGATTCGCACCACACTGCTGAGCAGATCACATGCGATGTCTTTGCGATGTGAATTCAGCCATAAAGATTGTATGGCTGGGGGGGCGTGGCCGGATGGTGAAGAGAGCAGTCGCATAGACACACTGCTCCGCCGGCTCTCAACTGCCATCCTTACCTTATCCTGGGTCCTATCTCATCGCCAAAGGTACTAATCTGTTCCCCACGGCTGTGGGCATCCAGCAGGCTGGCAGACATGGAAAGGGAGTCACTGCTCAAGGATACTGATTGCAAAAACCTCTCCACCAGATCTGAAGCCACGGGTGCTGGCAATGCATAAGATGATGCAAAGTGAAGGAAGAATTTCTGGATAGCCAATGTCTATGATTAAGCACTAAGCTCTAGTGCGAAACGCGTCAGTTTGTACCCTGTTTGCTGTGGCATGTATCCTGTGTTTTTTTATCTACAATAAAAGCAACAAGTTGTTTGGAGTGTGGCTGTCCAGAAATTCTTCCTTCAGGCTGGCAGACATGGTGAAATACGGGCCACCTCGGCCCCCATCCATGGCGGAGCAGTTGGCGCGGTTCCAGAGGCAAGATGGCAGCGGGACACATGTACAGCAAGCTGACACACTGCAAACATCCTCTTCTGCTGACCGAGGCTCTGCTGTGGGGGTGAGTGCATCTATTCCTGCCATATTCCGCTCCCAAACAGACCCCCCACTGTCCCTAGACTCCCAGCAGCAGTTGGGTGACAATAGCCAGGCTGTGGATTCTCCATCTGCAGAGCCTACACTATCTGCCAATATGCTGGCTATACAGGTCTGTAAGGCCTCTCTCTCTACACAGATAGCCTCTATCCGCATGAATTTCTCACTCCTGAAACAAGATGTCCAGAACCTTTGTGATAGAACTGGGGAAGCAGAGGACCGCATTGGCTCTCTGGAGGACATTGTAAACCCTCTGTCAGTTACTATGCGGGACACCATTAGTGCGGGCCATTTTTGGTACAGACGCGCCATCGTTCTCCCATGTCAAAGAACGTGCGCATCGCACCCCTCCTTGTCCTCCCCCTGAGGGTGCCCCACCACGTTCCATCATTGCACGCATCCTTAATTTTCAAGGATAAAGTTGCCATTTTGCGCTTAGCCAGGGAAAAGAGCCCACTCAAATTTAATGGTAATACTATCTCTGTATATCCTGACTTCTCTGCTGAGGTTCAACGTCAGCGTGTTTCCTTTTCAGCAGTGAAATCTCGCCTGCGTGAGGAAGACCTGTCCTATGCTATGCTCTTCCCTGCTAAGCTCCGCATCATCTACGACAGTAAGGCCCACTTCTACTCCAGCCCCAAAGAGGCCATGGCATGGCTGAACGATCGGTTTGGTGCTGCTTCCAGACGCAGAGGTAACTGAAGGTATCACTGGCCCTAGAACATCATTCACTTTATGCCTTACTCCCGGTCCCCCATGTGCATTTCTCTACATGCTCGGTGCCTTTACAGTGCTCTACATTGACTGCAACTTGTTGTTATCCTATTTCTCCCCCTGCTGGGTCATACACCCTGTTTACTGAACTAGTTACTGTGAATTCCCCTTTCTTTGATATCTTGACTCTCATCTCCAGACTATGCCCCTCATTTTTATCTTTCCTGCCCATCCTTTCTGAAGTAGAGACCATCAACTACTCCTGCACTTCCTTGTGGTAGTCAGACCCATATATTCTACACCAGGACATGTTCCACATGACTTTTTCTACTATCGGTTGAGAGCCAAACCGGATTTCACACTACCCTCCCACCAGTTAGTGGCAAAGCCACAGAACAGTTTTTGACCTTTTCTGGTTAAAGTTTTCGAGTTTGGGATCCAAGGCTCGCTATGTTTGGGATGGCCGAGCGGGGCAGGGGCAGGGAAGTTTTTGGGGACTTTGTGGAGGGTTTTCTTCCTCCCTCTTTTTTTTTTTCCTTTTTCCTTTTACACAACTCATGTTTGCATTTTTTCTCTGGACACTGTTTTTTCAGGTTTCTGCCAATGGCGGAGTGTTAATGTTTAAAATTTTTCATTGCGGGCCTGTGCCCTCCTGCTGGCAGTTACACGCACTTTTTTGATACATGTGCCTGTATGTGCTTTGGGGGGTGCGGTCTGTCTGGTCATTTATGTATTTGTTTCCATGTTATCCTATACTTTATTAATACTATATGTTCTACAATGGCGAAGCCCCTAAGGATAGTTTCATGGAACACTAGAGGTCTGAATGCACCCCAGAAGAGATCTTTGTTTTTTTCTATACTGAAAAAGTGTCGTCCACACATTATTTGTCTTCAGGAGACTCATCTTACAGGCTCAAAAACGAGGGCCTTGAAGCGCCCATGGTTGTCAAAATTTTACCATGCTACTCATACTAATTATTCCAGGGGGATTTCTATCCTATTGGCTAAATCTCTCCCAGCTGAGGTGCTCCAAATAAAAACGGACCCCGAGGGGCGGTTTATTATTCTTACTTTACAGATATCCAATGTGACCTTTACACTTGGTAAATGCTTATATTCCACCCCCCTTTTCTGTGGAGATGCTCTCCAAACTGTCCATTCAACTGCTGACCAGACCCCCCGGTCCCCTGCTTTATACTGGGGACTTTAATGCTGTTCTGGCTCCGGTATTGGATCGTCTGGGGGGGGGTAGACCATTTCCCTCTTTTGTAGACTGGGCCCAGACTCATGGCCTTACTGAGGTTTGGAGATGGAAAAATCCGGATGTGCGCCAATTTTCCTGCCACTTGGATTCTTTCCACACCATGTCTAGGCTGGATATGGCATTTGTCCCGGCTGAGACTCTCCCCGTTGTTTCTGAAGCTTCCTATCTACCTAGAGGGGTCTCTGATCATGCTCCCCTCTCTGTGGACCTCCTCCTCCTGGGTTCGGGGCCGGCTATCTGGCACCTGAATTCATACTGGCTGGAGGACAAAATAGAGCAGAAAGAATGCGGGACAGGCATCGCTAACTATTGGAGGGACAACCTGGGAAAGGTTGACCCCTCCACCGAATGGGACGCATTTAAGACCACTTTGAGGGGCACCTTCATGTCAATCACAGGGGTTCTACATAAAAACAATCAAATGCTTACTGAGGAGCTTGAGACTACTATGGTGCGTGCAGAGTCTGCTTATACCCAGAGGCGTTGCTGGGGGGGTGCGGGGGGTGCGGCCCGCGCCCAGGTGACACCCACTAGAGGGGTGACCGTGACACCCTCCCTACTCTCCCGAGGGTGAGGAAAGTCAAAGCCCTGGTATTTTTTTATTTATTTCTTTACAGTCCGCAGCCCGCTGAAACACCTCCAGCGCCGGGGCCGCGCCTGGTGTGTGTCCTCCTTCTCTTCTTCCTCCTCCCTACCCTACTGAGCCAGCGAGCCCCAGCCTGTCACATCTCACGCTGGCACTGCAGACATGATGATGTGACTCACTCCACACACTTCTATCTCCGCCCGGGCGGCGCGGCTGCACGCTGTGTTTGACGATGCCCTCCACTCCTCTCCAGACTCCAGCTGCCGCCGGCGCCCAGATTCAGAACAGCCGACAGGTGTGAGTACAGGCGGGAGGGTAGGGTGACATGAGCTTGCGAGGGGGGGGTGTCCTGGTGTCCACGGCCGGCCCAGCCCAAGGTGAGAAGGTGAGGTTGCTGTGCAAGTATGATAAGGAAAGGGGGGGTGCAAGATGGTCTGCTAGACACAGCTATAGATAATATATGTCCAGCCACCCCCTCCCCCCACCAGACCAGCTCACTCAGCTACTGAACTCTGCACCCTGTACCCACCTGCACTCTGTACCCTGAACCCACCTGCACTCTGCACCCTGTACCCACCTGCACTCTGCACCCTGTACCCACCTGCACCCTGCACCCCTCTGCACCCTGCACCCTGTACCCACCTGCACTCTCCACCCCTCTGCACCCTGCACCCACCTGCACTCTGCACCCTGCACTCTGCACCCTGCACCCACCTGCACCCTGCACCCACCTGCACCCTGCACCCACCTGCACCCACCTGAACGCTGCACCCTGCACTCTGTATGTAGCACCCTCATTTAATGACCCTTTAGGACCCTCCCACACCCAGTTGCTGTGGCACGTTCAACCCCCCACCCCCTACTTTGGGGAAAGGTGTGGAGCGTGGTTGAGTTCCTGCACGTTTTCCCTGAGAAGAAGGCCCTGAGTGACACTATCAATTAACACTGCGGCAGGCTGAGGGGACGGAGACGTGAGAGGCGCGTAATGCCCTACTGCTTGTCCTGCTGGAGGGGGGAGGGGGGGTGACACCATTTTTCACTGCACCGGTGAAACCAACCCTAGTGACGCCACTGCTTATACCTCCAACCCTGCCTCTGATACTAGGGAGGCATGGTTGCAGAGCCGCAGGGAGTTCGAACTCCGCCTGCTGGACCTCACTCAAAAACGCATGTTGCATGCTACTCAGAAATTGTTTGAGCACGGTAATAAAGCGGGACGTCTCTTGGCATACCTGACTAGACCTGACCATGCTCCCATATCCATACCTTGCATAGTTACTGCTCAGGGCCTTGTCAGTGGTGCCCCTGGGGACATTCTGGACTCCTTTTTTTGTTTTTATAAGGAACTATAAACTTCTATAAAAATAAGAGTGCACAAAAAGAAATAAACGCCCCGCTTATCCTCTATGCACTCCACTGCGCTCTGGAGCACGTCTGAAGTCAGACTAATACACCCTAAAAGCTGCTACTTTAAAAATAGAAAATGTAAAAAGAATTTTGAATAACCAAAATAGTAGCGCTATGTGTTGTGAAAACACAAACCTAAATAAACAATATATATATATATATATATATATATATATATATAAATATACACCCTGTGAAGGAAGAATACACATATATATATGCTATATGTATATACTCAAATATATACCCTGTGAAACAAATGTGTATATAAAATAAAATAAATTTTGAGTGTCCATAACGTTCAATCAATGCTTAAAAACTGAAAAAAAGTTTCTTTAAAGCGAGTTCTATAAATAAAGAGTCCATAGGTGATAATAATAATTCCAAGTGTTATAACTTCAAAAATAAAACGTTTCTTCCTGTGATATCTTGAATTAAAGACTTTCACCACACCATAAGTGCTCAGTGTCTCCTCTCCCTATGGACTTGCACTCACCAATAGGATATGCCTCGCACTCTCATGCTTGGCGTTACAGCTTAATTACCCCCCAGGGTATCAAACGAATCCAATGATGTATTTAAGGTCAGTCAAGTCTCTCCACATGAAAAAAACAAATGTCTCCGATAGTGAAGTATATCACAACCTTTTATTAAAACAGCACAGCACACGTAGCCTTCAATAATTGCACTCACATTTAAAAACCCAAAATCAAGCACTTCAATGGAAAACGTTCCAAATGCCAGGCAAGTGTACAATGGCAGCCGTGATGTATTACGGTCTCCCCATTGGAAGAAGTCCAGAGTGACGAAGCTAGTCTGGGAGTAGGCTACACGGCTATTGCTTGTGGTGTGCAGCATTCCAAATTTTACGACCGCTCATCGAACGTACAGACCGGTGTTTGGGTGGGAGTCTGCAGTGATTTGAATTGGAGTGGAGAGGCAATCGTACGTGGAGGAGGGTGAGACACATACAAACTATCTGGGTCCGCCGAGACCGTAATACATCACCGCTGCCATTGTACACTTGCCTGGCATTTGGAAAGTTTTCTGTTGAAGTGCTTGATTTTGGGTTTTTAAATGTGAGTGCAATTATTGAAGGATACGTGTGCTGTGCTGTTTTAATAAAAGGTTGTGATATACTTCACTATCGGAGACATTTGTTTTTTTCATGTGGAGAGACTTGACTGACCTCAAATACATCATTGGATTCGTTTGATACCCTGGGGGGTACTTAAGCTGTAACGCCAAGCATGAGAGTGCGAGGCATATCCTATTGGTGAGTGCAAGTCCATAGGGAGAGGAGACACTGAGCACTTATGGTGTGGTGAAGGTCTTTAATTCAAGATATCACAGGAAGAAACGTTTTATTTTTGAAGTTATAACACTTGGAATTATTATTATCACCTACGGACTCTTTATTTATAGAACTCACTTTAAAGAAACTTTTTTTCAGTTTTTAAGCATTGATTGAACGTTATAGACACTTAAAATGTATTTTATTTTATATACACATTTGTTTCACAGGGTGTATATTTGTGTATATTGTAATGTGCGGGGAACCAGCTAGATTGCAGGACACAGGCTTTTCAAACAAAAGGACGTTTATTTAAACTTAAATGGCTTCACAGCAGCAAAACAAAATAAATGACAGTCTCACCGACTTGTAGAGCTTATAACTGCTGTCGCAGTTAAACAGTCCTTCCTTGGTGTTGCAGGTGAGTTTCCCAGATAGCAGGCTTCCATGCAGGCCACTGCCATGTACATTCACAGCTTCCCAGAGCTTTTCACAGCCTCCACAGCTTTTGCAGTGTCCACCATTAGGGATGAGCTTCGTGTTCGAGTCGAACATACGTTCGACTCGAACATCGGCTGTTCGATCGTTCGACGAAGATCGAACGATTTGGGCCGTTCGCGCCAAATTCGAGTGACGCGAACGGCCCACAATGCACTACGCCATCGCAGTGTCATCCAGGCGCTGTGATTGGCCAAGCATGCACTGTGACCCCGCATGCTTGGCCAATCACAGCGCCGGCAGCGAGGAGAGCAATGATTGGCCACAGGCAGGATGCCTGTGGCCAATTATTGCTGAGGGTGTTTAGTACACGCCCCACACTATAAAAGGCCGCCAGCACGGCGGCCTAGTGTAGTGTGTTCCGGAGCAGGGATAGAGCAGCATAGGCAGGGACAGTGACTTTTATTTCTTTCTTGCTTAACCTGGATTCCTTTAGTTTAGGGAAAGAGAAGGATAGGTAGGGAGAGTGTCAGTGTGTTTTGTGCTTGTGCTATAGTGTGCTTAAAAAAAACATTTTTTCTAGGGACAGAAAACTGTAGGTAGGGAGAGTGTCAGTTTCTTTCACTGTGTAAGTCATTGTTTCTAGGGACCTGGAAGGACAGTGAGTGAATTCTCCTTGTGCTATATTGTGCTTAAAAAAAACATTTTTTCTAGGGACAGAAAACTGTAGGTAGGGAGAGTGTCAGTTTCTTTCACTGTGCAAGTCCTTGTTTCCAGGGACCTGGAAGGACAGTGAGTGAATTCTCCTTGTGCTATATTGTGCTTAAAAAAAACATTTTTTCTAGGGACAGAAAACTGTAGGTAGGGAGAGTGTCAGTTTCTTTCACTGTGCAAGTCCTTGTTTCTAGGGACCTGGAAGGACAGTGAGTGAATTCTCCTTGTGCTATATTGTGCTTAAAAAAAACATTTTTTCTAGGGACAGAAAACTGTAGGTAGGGAGAGTGTCAGTTTCTTTCACTGTGCAAGTCCTTGTTTCCAGGGACCTGGAAGGACAGTGAGTGAATTCTCCTTGTGCTATAGTGTGCTTAAAAAAAAACATTTTTTCTAGGGACAGAAAACTGTAGGTAGGGAGAGTGTCAGTTTCTTTCACTGTGCAAGTCCTTGTTTCCAGGGACCTGGAAGGACAGTGAGTGAATTCTCCTTGTGCTATATTGTGCTTAAAAAAAACATTTTTTCTAGGGACAGAAAACTGTAGGTAGGGAGAGTGTCAGTTTCTTTCACTGTGCAAGTCCTTGTTTCTAGGGACTGGGAAGGACAGTGAGTGAATTCTCCTTGTGCTATAGTGTGCTTAAAAAAAACATTTTTTCTAGGGACAGAAAACTGTAGGTAGGGAGAGTGTCAGTTTCTTTCACTGTGCAAGTCCTTGTTTCTAGGGACTGGGAAGGACAGTGAGTGAATTCTCCTTGTGCTATAGTGTGCTTAAAAAAAACATTTTTTCTAGGGACAGAAAACTGTAGGTAGGGAGAGTGTCAGTTTATTTCACTGTGCAAGTCCTTGTTTCTAGGGACCTGGAAGGACAGTGAGTGAATTCTCCTTGTGCTATATTGTGCTTAAAAAAAACATTTTTTCTAGGGACAGAAAACTGTAGGTAGGGAGAGTGTCAGTTTCTTTCACTGTGCAAGTCCTTGTTTCTAGGGACCTGGAAGGACAGTGAGTGAATTCTCCTTGTGCTATATTGTGCTTAAAAAAAACATTTTTTCTAGGGACAGAAAACTGTAGGTAGGGAGAGTGTCAGTTTCTTTCACTGTGCAAGTCCTTGTTTCTAGGGACCTGGAAGGACAGTGAGTGAATTCTCCTTGTGCTATATTGTGCTTAAAAAAAACATTTTTTCTAGGGACAGAAAACTGTAGGTAGGGAGAGTGTCAGTTTCTTTCACTGTGCAAGTCCTTGTTTCTAGGGACCTGGAAGGACAGTGAGTGAATTCTCCTTGTGCTATATTGTGCTTAAAAAAAACATTTTTTCTAGGGACAGAAAACTGTAGGTAGGGAGAGTGTCAGTTTCTTTCACTGTGCAAGTCCTTGTTTCTAGGGACCTGGAAGGACAGTGAGTGAATTCTCCTTGTGCTATATTGTGCTTAAAAAAAACATTTTTTCTAGGGACAGAAAACTGTAGGTAGGGAGAGTGTCAGTTTCTTTCACTGTGCAAGTCCTTGTTTCTAGGGACCTGGAAGGACAGTGAGTGAATTCTCCTTGTGCTATATTGTGCTTAAAAAAAACACTTTTTCTAGGGACAGAAAACTGTAGGTAGGGAGAGTGTCAGTTTCTTTCACTGTGCAAGTCCTTGTTTCAAGGGACAGAGAAGGACACCTGAAGGTAGCCCTTATTGCTTTTTTCCCATCTCCCTGCAGGCCATCTATTAGAATGTCTGGAAGGCAAACAAGGAGAGGCAGACAGTCAGGAGGCAATAAAAGAGGGCAAGCAGGCTCTGTGTCTGGGGGCAACAGTGCTGGTCGTGGACGCGGTGCATTGTCATCAGCACATGGCCATGGGACACGCTTGTCCTTCTTTTCCGCAGCTGGACATGTTGAGCCACATCATGCCGAAGACTTGGTAGAGTGGATGACCAAGCCCTCCTCCTCCTCCTCATCCTCTCTCACCCAGGCTCAGGGTACTGGCAAAGCAGCTGCCAAAGCGTCCTCTTCCCTGGTATCAATGTCAGACTCATCATCAGTCACTCCTTCCCTAGACCCACCATGTCCTACTCCTGAGGAGTCCCCCAAACTGTTTGAGCACAGTGTTGGGTACATGCTCCAGGAGGATGCCCAGCGTTTCGAAGGGTCTGATGATGAAACCCAGCTACAGGAAGGCAGTAGGGTGAGAGCAGACAGAGGGGATGCTCAAGAAGGACACCAATCTGGCAGTCATGTTCCAGCAGCTGCAGCATACTGCCAGATTGGCTCCAGTGATGAGGAGGGAGGGGATGATGAGGTCACTGACTCCACGTGGGTGCCTAATAGGAGAGAGGAGGAGGAGGATGAGGAGGAGGCACATCTCCAACGAGACAGGATGCCCTTTGGTGGCCAGCGTAAGGGCAGTACACCGACGGAATCACACCGCAGAGCTCCGCCTGTGCAGGGCGCTGCCTCTGCCCGTCATTCAAAAAGTTCCTTGGTGTGGGCCTTTTTTGAGGCTAGTGCATCAGATCGCACAGCTGCTGTTTGCAACATATGTCTCAAGCGTATATCGCGTGGCCAAAACATCAGCCGCTTGGGTACCACATGCCTGACCAGACATATGTTGACCTGCCATGCAGCTCGTTGGCAAGCCTACCTCAAAGACCCACACCAAAGAACAAAGCGGACCTCTCCTTGCACCGCATCAGCTGGGATTTCCAACCCCACTATAACTTCAGTCCTCTCTGAAACATGCACTGAGAGGAATGAAGGTGTAGAATTAGGTGTGTCACAGCCAAGTACTTGCGGCCACTCTGCTAGCAGTACACCGACGTCCGATTCTAGCAGGCAAATTTCCCTGCCCCAGCTGCTGGACCGTCGAAAGAAGTTCACTCCCAGCCATCCACATGCCCAGCGGTTGAATGCTAGCTTGGCTAAATTGCTAGCGCTTCAACTGCTGCCTTTTCAGTTGGTAGACTCGGCCCCCTTCCGTGAGTTTGTGCAATGTGCGGTTCCTCAGTGGCAGGTTCCCAAACGCCACTTTTTCTCACGGAAGGCTATTCCGGCTCTCTACCGGCATGTGGAAGGCAATGTCTTGGCCTCGCTGGACAAGGCGGTCAGCGGTAAGGTGCATATTACCGCTGACTCATGGTCCAGCAGGCATGGACAGGGACGTTACCTTTCTTTCACGGCCCATTGGGTCACTCTTTTGGCAGCTGGGAAGGATACAGGACAAGGTGCAGTAGTGTTGGAGGTTGTCCCACCGCCACGCCTCCAAAATGCTACTACTGGTTGTGACACACCTCTCTCCTCCACCCCCTCCTCTTCTTCTTCCTCCATGGCCTCTTCTTGTGGTTTGTCCTATGAACCAGCGGTGCTCCGTAGCCGTTCACGGGGCTACGCAAGTACGCAGGCAAAAAGATGCCATGCCGTGCTTGCGCTGGTGTGTTTGGGGGACAGAAGCCACACTGGGGCAGAGGTCCTGTCTGCTCTGCAGGGCCAGGCCGAGAGGTGGTTGACGCCACGCCAGCTTAAGCCAGGAATGGTGGTTTGCGACAATGGCACCAACCTCCTCTCCGCCCTCCGACAGGGACAACTGACCCATGTGCCCTGTGTGGCTCACGTCCTTAACCTGGTGGTGCAGTGGTTCTTGGGCAGGTACCCGGGCTTACAGGATGTCCTGAGGCAGGCCAGGAAAGTCTGTGTGCATTTCCGCAGATCTTATAATGCCAGTGCTCGCCTGGCTGAGCTGCAAAAGGAGTTGAACCTGCCCAAGAACCGCCTTATATGTGACATGCCCACCAGGTGGAACTCAACGTTGGCCATGCTGCAGCGGCTGCACACGCAGCAGAGGGCCATCAATGAGTACCTGTGCGACTACGGCACCAGGACAGGGTCAGGGGAGCTTGGTTTTTTTTCTCCACGCCAGTGGGGCATGATCAGGGATGCATGCACTGTCCTGGCACCATTTGAGGAGGCCACGAGGATGGTGAGCAGTGACAGTGCATGCATCAGTGACACTGTACCTCTTGTCCACCTGTTGGAGCACACGCTGCGTGGAATAATGGACAGGGCACTTGAGGCAGAACAGAGGCAGGAAGAGGAGGACTTCCTTGCCTCTCAAGGCCCCCTTTACCCAGACAGTGTTCCTTCTGTCCCACCCATCGCACAGGAAGAGGAAGAGGAGGAGGAGGAGGAGGAGGATTGTGTCAGCATGGAGGTGGAGGCTGGCACTCAGCATCATCAGCAGCAGTCTTTTAGGGATGATTTACAGTCCCAAGAAACCAGTGGACTTGTACGTGGCTGGGAGGAGGTGACTGCGGATCATGTCGTCCTTAGTGACCCAGAGGACTCCGGAGCGAATGCCTCAGCAAACCTACGCTGCATGGCCTCCCTGATCCTGCAAAGTCTGCGGAAGGATCCTCGTATTCTTCGGATCAAGGAGAGGGACCATTACTGGCTGGCCACTCTCCTTGATCCACGGTACAAGGGTAAGGTTGCGGACCTTATGTTACCGTCGCAGAGGGAGCAGAGGATGAGACAACTCCGGGAGGCCTTGCAGAAAGGTCTGTGCAACGCGTTCCCAGAGACTGGGAGGTTACAAACTCCTGGTCCAGGACAACGAGTTGCTGAGGCTTCGGCCAGTCAAAGAAGGAGCGGTGGGGAAGGTGGCCGTCTGACCGATGCGTTCAGACAATTCTTTAGTCCGCAGCCCCAAAGTATGATTGGTTCCAGCAACCATCGCCAGCGTCTGATAAACATGGTGCAGGAATATCTAGGGGCAAGGTCAGACTTGGACACCTTCCCCACCGAAAATCCTCTGGCTTACTGGGTCTTGAGGATGGATCACTGGCCAGAGCTTGCACAGTATGCAATTGAGCTACTGGCCTGTCCTGCATCCAGCGTTCTTTCGGAACGCACATTCAGTGCTGCTGGAGGATTTGTCACGGATCACAGGGTGCGCCTGTCCACCGACTCGGTTGATCGACTGACTTTCATCAAGATGAACCAGTCTTGGATCACCACCAGCTACCACACACCTGATGCTGATATAACAGACTAATTGATTTTAACATGTCACGTCCCTTCAAGACTGATGCTGATGCTGAGTGCCTGTGCTGTTATGTTGACTGGCTATCCTCCTCCTCCGAGTCCTCAATGATACGATTGATGATGATAGCTTGGAAGATCATTTTTGTTTATGGGTGCCGCCACCAGTGGCTAAGGCCCAATTTTTCAGCCCCTGTTTTACAGGGGCGTGTACTTACAATTTTTTTAGCAATAATTTGCCATAGGGCTCATTGCTGTGCTCCAAGTACAGTATCTGTGAGGGGTTGTAGTGTTGTGCCACCAGTGCCTAAGGCCCAATTTTTCAGCCCCTGTTTAACAGGGGCGTGTCATTACAATTTTTGAAGCAATACTTTGCAACAGGGCTCATTGCTGTGCTCCAAGTACAGTATCTGTGAGGGGTTGTAGTGTTGTGCCACCAGTGCCTAAGGCCCAATTTTTCAGCCCCTGTTCAACAGGGGCATGCAATTACAATTCTTGATGTAATAATTCACAGCAGGGCCCATTCCTGCACCCACCAAGAGTAAGTCTGAGGGCTTACAGTGTTGTGGCAACGCCACCACCACCACCACCACGAAAGGCCCAATTTTTCAGCCACTGTTCAAAAGGGGCATGTAATTACAATTCTTGATCTAATAATTCACAGCAGGGCCCATTCCTGCACCCACCAAGAGTAACTCTGAGGGCTTACAGTGTTGTGGCAACACCACCACCACCACCACCACCACGAAAAGCCCAATTTTTCAGCCCCTGTTCAACAGGGGCATGCAATTACAATTCTTGATCTAATAATTCACAGCAGGGCCCATTGCTGCACCCACCAAGAGTAACTGTCAGGGCTTACAGTGTTGTGGCACCAGCACCACCATCAAAGCCCCAATTTTTACTACCACTGTTCAACAATTATATGTAATTAAAATTCCTGATATAATAGTTGACAGCAGGGCGTTCCAGCACCAACCAAGAGTAACTGTGAGTGCTTACAGTGTTGTGCCAACACCAACAACTAAGGGGCCTATTTCTGCAGAGTATATACGGCAGGTCCCTACTTTCAAACATCCAACTTACAAACGACTCCTACTTGCAAACGAAAGAAGACAACAGGAAGTGAGAGGAAATCTACCCCTAGGAAGGAAAATTCTCTCCTGTAAGAATAAATATGGGAGAAAGGTGTCTCCTCTGTACTGATGCTTTATCAGCAATCCTTGTTTCAAGAAAAACACCACATTTCAAAAACAGTTGTCATTGGGACGGAAAGTGAGGTGAAATGTTCTGAACAGGGGCACAGACAGCAAAACAAATGTTACAGGGGTGATAACCCTTACCTATGTTTCCCAAAAAGTTTAAAAATAGATTTTTGGGCTGGAGCTACAGTTCAACAATGTACCTGTTCAAAATTACAAACACATTCTACATAAGAACAAACCTACAGTCCCTGTCTTGTATGCACCGCCTGTATACGGCTGTTCAGAGTATATAGGGCCTTTTTTATTTTATGTGCGGGGTTCCCCTTAATATCCATACAAGACCCAAAGGGGCTGGTAATGGGCTGGGGTAGGGGGGGGGTCATGGGGTAGCTATGCCATTTTTCTTAAAGATTTTCATCCATATTACCGGGACCAGACATTACATTAAAGCCGCAAGAAGTTTTAAATGGCTTTTTTTTCCTTTAGAAGTGTCATTTTGTGCAGGGACAGTTCTAAACACGGGAAACACGTGGCACTTCACAGGCATACTTTAGACACCCCCCAGGTACGATATTTAAAGGAATATTTGACTTTTTTTTTTCACTTTATGCATCATTAAAATGACTGCTCCCGAAAAACGACCGTTTTTAAAACTTCTTTTTGCATTGATACATGTCCCCTGGTGCAGAACCCGGGTTCCCAAACCCTTTTTAGGACAATAACATGCATAATAGTTGTTATAATTAGCACTTTAGAATTCGAACGTTCGCATCCATTGTATTTAATAGGGTTCTAATGTTCGTACGAACTTTCGGTCCGTTCGCGGGTTCTGGTGCGAACCGAACCCGGGGGTGTTCGGCTCATCACTATCCACCATTCACCATGCAGACTTCACTACACTCCTTCTCTCTCTAACCTACAACTTCCTGTCTCTCTTAAACCACTTCCTTGGACAGGTGTGTTAACCATTGCTGTTCCCTTAAAGGAACCACAGCCCAAACAGAGGGGAAATATAGCATCCTTCCAGGACCCAGCCACGATGTCCAGTACAATATACATATATATATATGTGTATTCTTCCTTCACAGGGTGTATATTTATATATATTGTTTATTTAGGTTTGTGTTTTCACAACACATAGCGCTACTATTTTGGTTATTCAAAATTATTTTTATATATACTTCTAGAGTTGATTATGATGACTCTCAGTTGACTGACTACTTGGCTGACATATCTCTCCCCTCATTGTTGATTGAGGGGCAGGATGTGTTGGAGGTGCCTATTTCAGTTGAGGAGATTGCTGCGGCCATCTCACAAATGCCTAAACATAAGACCCCTGGCCTAGACGGCTTTCCAACTGAATGGTACATGCAGTATAAAGACCTTTTATGCCCCTACCTTTTACGGACTTATAACAAAGCCTTAGATGCAGGGGTCCTCCCCCCAACGATGCGTGGAGCCTTGAATGTACTTCTATTAAAGCCCCGTAATAACCCAATTAACTGTGAATCTTACCGTCCCATTTCCCTTATAAATGTGGACGTTAAGATTCTGGCCAAGGTGCTGGCAAATCACCTGAATAGTGTAGTCATGTCCCTGGTTAATAGCGACCAGGGGGTTTCATTCTCGGAAGGTCCACCCGGATGAATATACGTAGGCTGTTTCATAATATACAATATCCACATGACTGTCCTCCCACTCGTGCCATTGTGTCTTTAGTAGCCACTTCTCTACTGTGCACGAAAACCCCCTTCCTGCCCAAGCCATTTTTCAGCTTTCAGCGCTGTCACATTTTGAATGACAATTGCGCGGTCATGCGACGTGGCTCCCAAACGAAATTTGCGTCCTTTTTTTCCCACAAATAGAGCTTTCTTTTGGTGGTATTTGATCACCTCTGCGGTTTTTATTTTTTGCGCTATAAACAAAAGAAGAGCGTCCAGTTTGGAAAAAAAACACTATTTTTTACTTTTTGCTATAATAAATACCCATTTTTTTTTTTAAATAACATTTTCCTCAGTTTAGGCCGATACGTATTCTTCTACATATTTTTGGTATAAAAAAAAAAAATCGCAATAAGCGCGTATTGATTGGTTTGCGCAAAAGTTATAGCGTCTACAAAATAGGGGATAGATTTATTTTTATTTTTTTTATTTTATTAGTAATGGCGGCGATCTGCGATTTTTTATTGTGACTGCAATATTGCGGCGGACACATCGGACACTTTTGACACATTTTTGGGACCATTCACATTTATACAGCGATCCCTGCTATAAAAATGCATTGATTACTGTATAAATGTCATTGGCAGGGAAGGGGTTAACCACTAGGGGGTGGGAAGGGGTTAAATATGTTCCCTCAAAGTGTTCTTACTGTGGGGGGAGGGGACTGACTGGGGAAGGTGACCGATGGTTGTCCCTATGTACAAGGGACAGACCATCGGTCCCCTCTCCCTCACAGGACGTGGATCTCTGTGTTTACACACAGAGATAGAGATCCACTTTCCTGCTCGTTTCCCGGGCAATCGCAGGTGCCCGGCGGCAATCGCGGCCGCTAGGCACGCGCACCGGGGCCTTGCGAACGCAGCGGGCGCGTGCCGCTGGCGGCGCGCGCGCGCCTCCTAGCTCGTTTTAAAGGGAGGACGTCATATGACGTCCTCCCAGAACGAGAGTATCCTCCGCCCGCCGTCTATTGACAGTGGGCGGGGGACAAGTGGGTAGGGATGAGCCGAACACCCCCCGGTTCGGTTCTTACCAGAACCTTCGAACGGACCGAAAGTTCACGCGAAGTTTAGAACCCTATTAAATACAATGGACGCGAACGTTCGAAATCTAAAGTGCTAATTATAATGACTAATATGCATGTTATTGTCCTAAAAAGGGTTTGGGGACCCGGGTTCTGCCCCAGGGGACATGTATCAATGCAAAACGAAGTTTTAAAAACGGACGTTTTTCGGGAGTAGTCATTTTAATGATGCATAAATTGAAAAAAAAAAAGTGAAATATTCCTTTAAATGTCGTACCTGGGGGGTGTCTAAAGTATGCCTGTGAAGTGGCATGTGTTTAGCGTGTTTAGAACTGTCCCTGCACAAAATGACATTTCTAAAGGAAAAAAAGCCATTTAAAACTGCTTGCGGTTTTAATGTCATGTCTGGTCCCGGTAATATGGATGAAAATCTTTGAGAAAAATGGCATGGCTACCCCACCAGCCCCCCACCCCAGCCCATTACCAGCCCCTTTGGGTCTTGTATGCATATTAAGGGGAACCCCACACACAAAATAAAAAAGGCCCTATATACTCTGAACAGCAGTATACAGGCGGTGCAAACACGACAGAGACTGTAGGTTTGTTCTTAAGTAGAATCTGTTTGTAATTTTGAACACGTACATTGTTTAAGTGTAGCTCCAGACAAAAAATCTATTTTTAAGCTTTTTGGAAAACATAGGGAAGGGTTATCACCCCTGTAACATTTGTTTTGCTGTCTGTGCCCCTTGTTCAGAACATTTCACCTCACTTTCCGTCCCAATGACAAATGTTTTTGAAAAGTGGGGTTTTTATTGAAACAAGGATTGGTGATAAAGCATCAGTAGAGAGGAGACACCTTTTTCCCATATTAACTCTTACAGGAGAGAATTTCCCTTCCTAGGGGTAGATTTTCTCTCACATCCTGTTGTCTCCTTCCGTTTGCAAGTAGGAGTCGTTTGTAAGTTGGATGTTTGAAAGTAGGGGCCTGCCGTATATACTCTGCTGAAATTTGCCCCGTACATGTTGGTGTTGCCACAAAACTGTGAGCCCTCACAGTTATTCTTGGTGGGCGCTGGAACGCCCTGCTGTGAACTATTATATCAGGAATTGTATTTACATGCCATTGTTGAACAGTGGTAGGAAAAATTGGGCCTTTAGTGGTGGTGCTGGTGCCACAACACTGTAAGCCCTCACAGTTACTCTTGGTGGGTGCATGAATGGGCCCTGCTATGAATTATTAGATCAAGAATTGTAATTACATGCCCCTGTTAAACAGGGGCAGAAAAATTGGGCCTTAGGCACTGGTGCCACAACACTGCAACCCCTCACAGATACTGTACTTGGAGCACAGCAATGAGCCCTGTTGCAAAGTATTGCATCAAAATTTTTAATTACACGCCCCTGTTAAACAGGGGCAGAAAAATTGGGCCTTAGGCACTGGTGCCACAACACTCCAACCCCTCACAGATACTGAATTTGGAGCACAGCAGTGAGCCCTGTTGCAAAGTATTGCATCAAAAATTGTAATTACACGCCCCTGTTAAACAGGGGCAGAAAAATTGGGCCTTAGGCACTGGTGCTGGTGCCACGACACTGCAACCTCTCCCAGATACTCTAGTTGGAGTGCAGGAATGAGCCCTGCTGCAAAGCATTGCATCAAAAATTGTAATTACATGCCCCTGTTAAACAGGGGCTGAAAAATTGGGCCTTAGCCACTGGTGGCGGCACCCAGAAACAAAAAAGTTCTTCCAAGCTATCATCAAGAATCGGATCATTGAGGAGGAGGAGGATAGTCAGTCAACATAACAGGACAGTCACTAAGCATCAGCATCAGTCTTGAAGGGATGTGACATTTGAAAATAAATTATTCTGTTATATCAGCTTCAGGTGCTTTGTAGCTGGTGGTGATCAGGGATGAGCCGAACACCCCCCTGTTCGGTTCGCACCAGAACCTGCGAACAGACAAAATGTTCGTGTGAACTTTAGAACCCTATTAAATACAATGGACTCGAACGTTCGAAATCTAAAGTGTTAATTATAAAGGCTAATATGCAAGTTATTGTCCTAAAAAGTGTTTGGGGACCTGGGTCCTGCCCCAGGGGACATGTATCAATGCAAAAAGAAGTTTTAAAAACGGCCGTTTTTTCGGGAGCAGTGATTTTAATAATGCTTAAAATGAAAAAATAAAAGTGAAATATTCCTTTAAATTTCGTACCTGGGGGGTGTGTATGATATGCATGGAAAGTGGCGCATGTTTCCCGTGCTTAGAACTGTCCCTGCAAAAAATGTAATTTTTGAAAGAAAAAAATGCATTTAAAACTGACTCGCGGCTATTAATGAATTGTCGGCTCCCGGCAATACATACAAAAGTCATTGATGAAAAAAAAAAAAAAGCGTGGGGGTTCCCCAGAATTCAATTACCAGGCCCTTCAGGTCTGGAATGGATATTAAGGGGAACCCCGCCGCAAATTTAAAAAAAAATTGACGTGGGGTTCCCCCAAATATCCATTCCAGGCCCTTCAGATCTGGCATGGATTTTAAGGGGAACTCCACCCCAAATGTAAAAAAAAAATGGCGTGGAGTCCCCCTAAAAATCCATACTAGACCCCTTATCCGAGCACGCAACCTGGCCGGCCGCAGGGGAAGAGGGGGGGACGAGAGAGCGGCCCCCCTCCCTCCTGAACCGTACCAAGCCACATGCCCTCAACATGGGGAGGATGTCCCCATGTTGATGGGGACAAGGGCCTCATCCCCACAAGCCTTGCCCGGTGGTTGTGGGGGTCTGCGGGCGGGGGGCTTATCGGAATCTGGAAGACCCCTTTAACAAAGTGAGAGCAGTTCCCCATCAGGTCCGCCCCCTCGGTATGTCGGACCCGCCTACGTCATTGGCTTGAGCAGGGAACTTCCTTCACTGTGTAATTTAAATTTACATAGTGAAGGAAGTTCCCCGCTCAAGCCAATGACGTAGGCGGGTCCGACATACCGAGGGGGCGGACCTGATGGGGAACTGCTCTCACTTTGGTAATACATGTATAGACCCGCCCCTTCTCATGTTCCGCATCTGGTCTGCTGAGCGGACCTGATGGGGAACTTTAGAAGGGGCGGGTCTATACATTTAAAATACTGAGAGGGAGTTCCCCATCAGGTCCGCTCAGGCACAACCAATGAAGGACAGCGCTGGACATCGGGATCGCCGCGGGACACTGGATTTCACCGCTGGAATGTTTTTTTTTTTTTTAATAAGTGACTTTTTCAAGGTGTTTGTGTGTTTTTTTTAAACATTTTTTTACGCTTTCTTCGTGAAATGGTAGGGGTACAATGTACCCCTTACCAATTCACATAGGGGGGGGGCAGGATCTGGGGGTCCCCTTTGTTAAAGGGGTCTTCCAGATTCCGATAAGCCCCCCGCCCGCAGACCCCCACAACCACCGGGCAAGGGTTGTGGGGATGAGGCCCTTGTCCCCATCAACATGGGGACATCCTCCCCATGTTGAGGGCATGTGGCTTGGTACGGTTCAGGAGGGAGGGGGGGCCGCTCTCTCGTCCCCCCCTTTTTCCCTGCGGCCGGCCAGGTTGCGTGCTCGGATAAGGGGTCTGGTATGGATTTTTAGGGGGACTCCACGCCATTTTTTTTTTAAATTTGGGGTGGAGTTCCCCTTAAAATCCATGCCAGATCTGAAGGGCCTGGAATGGATATTTGGGGGAACCCCACGTCAATTTTTTTTTAAATTTGCGGCGGGGTTCCCCTTAATATCCATTCCAGACCTGAAGGGCCTGGTAATTGAATTCTGGGGAACCCCCACACCTTTTTTTTTTTTTTATCAATGACTTTTGTATGTATTGCCGGGAGCCGACAATTCATTAATAGCCGCGAGTCAGTTTTAAATGCATTTTTTTCTTTCAAAAATGACATTTTTTGCAGGGACAGTTCTAAGCACGGGAAACATGCGCCACTTTACATGCATATCATACACACCCCCCAGGTACGAAATTTAAAGGAATATTTCACTTTTATTTTTTCATTTTAAGCATTATTAAAATCACTGCTCCCGAAAAAACGGCCGTTTTTAAAACTTCTTTTTGCATTGATACATGTCCCCTGGGGCAGGACCCCGGTCCCCAAACACTTTTTAGGACAATAACTTGCATATAAGCCTTTATAATTAGCACTTTAGATTTCTCCCATAGATTTTTCGAATTTGCCGCGAACACCCCATTTTGTTCGCTGTTCGGCGAACGGGCGAACAGGCAATGTTCGAGTCGAACATGAGTTCGACTCGAACTCGAAGCTCATCCCTAGTGGTGATCCAAGACTGGTTCATCTTTATGAAGGTCAGTCGATCAACCGAGTCGGTGGACAGGCGCACCCTGTGATCCGTGACAAAGCCTCCAGCAGCACTGAATGTGCGTTCCGAAAGAACGCTGGACGCAGGACAGGCCAGTAGCTCAATTGCATACTGTGCAAGCTCTGGCCAGTGATCCATCCTCAACACCCAGTAAGCCAGAGGATTTTCGGTGGGAAAGGTGTCCAAGTCTGACCTTGCCCCTAGGTATTCCTGCACCATGTATATCAGACGCTGGCGATGGTTGCTGGAACCGATCATACCTTGTGGCTGCGGACTAAAAAATTGTCTGAATGCATAGGTCAGACGGCCACCTTCTCCACCGCTCCTTCTGCTACTGACCGAAGCCTCAGCAGCTCGTTGTCCAGGACCAGGAGTTTGTAACCTCCCAGTCTCTGGGACGCGTTGCACAGACCTTCTGCAAGGCCTCCCGGAGATGTCTCATCCTCTGCTCCCTCTGCGACGGCAAGATAAGGTCCGCAACCTTACCCTTGTACCGTGGATCAAGGAGAGTGGCCAGGCAGTAATGGTCCCTCTCCTTGATCCGAAGAATACGAGGATCCTTCCGCAGACTTTGCAGGATCAGGGAGGCCATGCAGCGTAGGTTAGCTGAGGCATTCGGTCCGGAGTCCTCTGGGTCACTAAGGACGTCATGATCCGCAGCCACCTCCTCCCAGCCACGTACAAGTCCACGGGTTTGTTGGGACTGTAAATCCTCCCTAAAAGACTGCTGCTGTTGATGCTGAGTGCCATGCTCCACCTCCATGCTGACACAATCCTCCTCCTCCTCCTCCTCCTCCTCCTCTTCCTGTGTGATGGGTGGGACAGAAGGAACACTGTCTGGGTAAAGGGGGCCTTGAGAGGCAAGGAAGTCCTCCTCTTCCTGCCACTGTTCTGCCTCAAGTGCCCTGTCCATTATTCCACGCAGCGTATGCTCCAACAGGTGGACAAGAGGTACAGTGTCACTGATGCATGCACTGTCACTGCTCACCATCCTCGTGGCCTCCTCAAATGGTGCCAGGACAGTGCATGCATCCCTGATCATGCCCCACTGGCGTGGTGAAAAAAAAACGAGCTCCCCTGACCCTGTCCTGGTGCTGTAGTCGCACAGGCACTCATTGATGGCCCTCTGCTGCATGTGCAGCCGCTGCAGCATGGCCAACGTTGAGTTCCACCTGGTGGGCATGTCACATATAAGGCGGTTCTTGGGCAGGTTCAACTCCTTTTGCAGCTCAGCCAGCCGAGCACTGGCATTATATGATCTGCGGAAATGCACACAGACTTTCCTGGCCTGCCTCAGGACATCCTGTAAGCCCAGGTACCTGCCCAAGAACCGCTGCACCACCAGGTTAAGGACGTGAGCCACACAGGGCACATGGGTCAGTTGTCCCTGTCGGAGGGCGGAGAGGAGGTTGGTGCCATTGTCGCAAACCACCATTCCTGGCTTAAGCTAGCATGGCGTCAACCACCTCTCGGCCTGCCCCTGCAGAGCAGACAGAAACTCTGCCCCAGTGTGGCTCCTGTCCCCCAAACACACCAGTGCAAGCACGGCATGGCATCTTTTTGCCTGCGTACTTGCGTAGCCCCTTGAACGCCTACGGGGCACCGCTGGTTCCGAGGACAAAGCACAGGAAGAGGCAATGGAGGAAGAAGAGGAGGGGGTGGAGGAGAGAGGTGTGTCACAACAACCAGTAGTAGCATGGACATTGCCTTCCACATGCCGGTAGAGAGCCGGAATCGCCTTCCGTGAGAAAAAGTGGCGTTTGGGAACCTGCCACTGAGGAACCGCACATTGCACAAACTCACGGAAGGGGGCTGAGTCTACCAACTGAAAAGGCAGCAGTTGAATTGCTAGCAATTTAGCCAAGCTAGCATTCAACCGCTGGGCATGTGGATGGCTGGGAGTGAACTTCTTTCGACGGTCCAGCAGCTGGGGCAGGGAAATTTGGCTGCTAGAATCGGACGTCTGTGTACTGCTAGCAGAGTGCCCGCAAGTACTTGGCTGTGACACACCTAATTCTACACCTTCATTCCTCTCAGTGCAGGTTTCAGAGAGAACTGAAGGTACAGTGGGGTTGGAGATCCCAGCTGATGAGGAGCAAGGAGAGGTCCGCTTTGTTCTTTGGTGTGGGTCTTTAAGATACGCTTGCCAACAAGCTGCATGGCAGGTCTACATATGTCTGGTCAAGCATGTGGTGCCCAAGCGGCTGATGTTTTGGCCACGCGAGATACGCTTCAGACATATGTTGCATACAGCAGCGGTGCGATCTGATGCACTCGACTCAAAAAAGGCCTACACCAAAGAACTTTTGGAATAACGGGCAGAGGCAGCGCCCTGCACAGGCGGAGCTCTGCGGTGTGATTCAGTCGGTGTGCTGCCCTTACGCTGGCCACCCGAGGGCATCCTGCCTCATTGGAGATGTGCCTCCTCCTCATCCTCCTCCTCCTCCTCTCTCCTATCAGGCACCCACATGGAGTCAGTGACCTCATCATCCCCTCCCTCCTCATCACTGGAGCCAATCTGGCAGTATGCTGCAGCTGCTGGAACATGACTGCCAGATTGGTGTCCTTCTTGAGCATCCCCTCTCTCTGCTCTCACGCTACTGCCTTCCTCTAGCTGGGTATCATCATCACACCCTTCAAAACGCTGGGCATCCTTCTGGAGCATATACCCAACACTGTGCTCAAACAGTTCGGGGGACTCCTCAGGAGGACACGGTGGGTCTAGGGAAGGAGTGACTGATGATGACATTGATACGAGGGAAGAGGACGCTTTGGCAGCTGCTTTGCCAGTACCCTGAGCCTGGGTGAGAGAGGATGAGGAGGATGAGGAGGGCTTGGTCATCCACTCTACCAAGTCTTCGGCATGATGCGGCTCAACACGTCCAGCTGCCGAAAATAAGGACAAGCGTGTTCCATGGCCACGTGCTGATGACGATGCACCACGTCCACGACCAGCACTGTTGTCTCTAGACACAGAGCCTGCTTGCCCTCTTTTATTGGCTCCTGACTGTCTGCCTCTCCTTGTTTGCCTTCCAGACATTCTAATGGCCTGCAGGGAGATGGGAAAACCAGCAATAAGGGGTAGCTTCAGGTGTATACTGTGCAGGAGGCACACTACGCCCGCTGTAAGTGCTGCAGATGCCTGCCTGTGTTACACAACAGGAAAACACAGCAATAAGGGCTAGCTTCAGGTGTATATTTTGCAGGAAGCGCACTACGCCCGCTGTAAGTGCTGCAGATGCCTGTTAGTGTAACACAAAAGAAAAAAACCACGAGCAATAAGGGGTAGCTTCAGGTGTTTAATGTGCAGGAGGCACACTACGCCCGCTGTAAGTGCTGCAGATGCCTGCCTGTGTTACACAACAGGAAAACACAGCAATAAGGGCTAGCTTCAGGTGTATATTTTGCAGGAAGCACACTCCGCCCGCTGTAAGTGCTGCAGATGCCTGTTAGTGTAACACAAAAGAAAAAAAACACAAGTAATAAGGGCTAGCTTCAGGTGTATAATGTGTAGGAGGCACACTACGCCCGCTGTAAGTGCTGCAGATGCCAGCCTGTGTTACACAACAGGAAAACACAGCAATAAGGGCTAGCTTCAGGTGTATATTTTGCAGGAAGCACACTATGCCCGCTGTAAGTGCTGCAGATGCCTGCCTGTGTTACACAACAGGAAAACACAGCAATAAGGGCTAGCTTCAGGTGTATATTTTGCAGGAAGCACACTACGCCCGCTGTAAGTGCTGCAGATGCCTGTTAGTGTAAAAAAAAAAAAACACGAGCAATAAGGGCTAGCTTCAGGTGTATAATGTGCAGGAGGCACACTACGCCCGCTGTAAGTGCTGCAGATGCCTGCCTGTGTTACACAACAGGAAAACACAGCAATAAGGGCTAGCTTCAGGTGTATATTTTGCAGGAAGCACACTATGCCCGCTGTAAGTGCTGCAGATGCCTGCCTGTGTTACACAATAGGAAAACACAGCAATAAGGGCTAGCTTCAGGTGTATATTTTGCAGGAAGCACACTACGCCCGCTGTAAGTGCTGCAGATGCCTGTTAGTGTAAAAAAAAAAAAACACGAGCAATAAGGGCTAGCTTCAGGTGTATAATGTGCAGGAGGCACACTACACCCGCTGTAAGTGCTGCAGATGCCTGCCTGTGTTACACAACAGGAAAACACAGCAATAAGGGCTAGCTTCAGGTGTATATTTTGCAGGAAGCACACTACGCCCGCTGTAAGTGCTGCAGATGCCTGTTAGTGTAACACAAAAGAAAAAAAACACGAGCAATAAGGGCTAGCTTCAGGTGTATAATGTGCAGGAGGCACACTACGCCCGCTGTAAGTGCTGCAGATGCCTGCCTGTGTTACACAACAGGAAAACACAGCAATAAGGGCTAGCTTCAGGTGTATATTTTGCAGGAAGCACACTCCGCCCGCTGTAAGTGCTGCAGATGCCTGTTAGTGTAACACAAAAGAAAAAAACCACGAGTAATAAGGGCTAGCTTCAGGTGTATAATGTGCAGGAGGCACACTACGCCCGCTGTAAGTGCTGCAGATGCCAGCCTGTGTTACACAACAGGAAAACACAGCAATAAGGGCTAGCTTCAGGTGTATATTTTGCAGGAAGCACACTATGCCCGCTGTAAGTGCTGCAGATGCCTGCCTGTGTTACACAACAGGAAAACACAGCAATAAGGGCTAGCTTCAGGTGCATATTTTGCAGGAAGCACACTACGCCCGCAGTAAGTGCTGCAGATGCCTGTTAGTGTAACACAAAAGAAAAAAAACACGAGCAATAAGGGCTAGCTTCAGGTGTATAATGTGCAGGAGGCACACTACGCCCGCTGTAAGTGCTGCAGATGCCAGCCTGTGTTACACAACAGGAAAACACAGCAATAAGGGCTAGCTTCAGGTGTATATTTTGCAGGAAGCACACTATGCCCGCTGTAAGTGCTGCAGATGCCTGCCTGTGTTACACAACAGGAAAACACTGCAATAAGGGCTAGCTTCAGGTGTATATTTTGCAGGAAGCACACTACGCCCGCTGTAAGTGCTGCAGATGCCTGTTAGTTTAACACAAAAGAAAAAAAACACGAGCAATAAGGGCTAGCTTCAGGTGTATAATGTGCAGGAGGCACACTACGCCCGCTGTAAGTGCTGCAGATGCCTGCCTGTGTTACACAACAGGAAAACACAGCAATAAGGGCTAGCTTCAGGTGTATATTTTGCAGGAAGCACACTATGCCCGCTGTAAGTGCTGCAGATGCCTGTTAGTGTAACACAAAAGAAAAAAAACACGAGTAATAAGGGCTAGCTTCAGGTGTATAATGTGCAGGAGGCACACTACGCCCGCTGTAAGTGCTGCAGATGCCAGCCTGTGTTACACAACAGGAAAACACAGCAATAAGGGCTAGCTTCAGGTGTATATTTTGCAGGAAGCACACTATGCCCGCTGTAAGTGCTGCAGATGCCTGCCTGTGTTACACAACAGGAAAACACAGCAATAAGGGCTAGCTTCAGGTGTATATTTTGCAGGAAGCACACTACGCCCACTGTAAGTGCTGCAGATGCCTGTTAGTGTAACACAAAAGAAAAAAACCACGAGCAATAAGGGCTAGCTTCAGATTTATAATGTGCAGGAGGCACACTACGCCCGCTGTAAGTGCTGCAGATGCCTGCCTGTTTTACACAACAGGAAAACACAGCAATAAGGGCTAGCTTCAGGTGTATATTTTGCAGGAAGCACACTACGCCCGCTGTAAGTGCTACAGATGCCTGTTAGTGTAACACAAAATAAAAAAACCACGAGTAATAAGGGCTAGCTTCAGGTGTATAATGTGCAGGAGGCACACTACGCCCGCTGTAAGTGCTGCAGATGCCAGCCTGTGTTACACAACAGGAAAACACAGCAATAAGGGCTAGCTTCAGGTGTATATTTTGCAGGAAGCACACTACGCCCGCTGTAAGTGCTGCAGATGCCTGTTAGTGTAAAAAAAAAACATGAGCAATAAGGGCTAGCTTCCGGTGTATAATGTGCAGGAGGCACACTACGCCCACTGTAAGTGCTGCAGATGCCTGCCTGTGTTACACAACAGGAAAACACAGCAATAAGGGCTAGCTTCAGGTGTATATTTTGCAGGAAGCACACTACGCCCGCTGTAAGTGCTGCAGATGCCTGTTAGTGTAACACAAAAGAAAAAAAACACGAGCAATAAGGGCTAGCTTCAGGTGTATAATGTGCAGGAGGCACACTACACCCGCTGTAAGTGCTGCAGATGCCTGCCTGTGTTACACAACAGGAAAACACAGCAATAAGGGCTAGCTTCAGGTGTATATTTTGCGGGAAGCACACTACGCCCGCTGTAAGTGCTGCAGATGCCTGTTAGTGTAACACAAAAGAAAAAAAAACACGAGTAATAAGGGCTAGCTTCAGGTGTATAATGTGCAGGAGGCACACTACGCCCGCTGTAAGTGCTGCAGATGCCAGCCTGTGTTACACAACAGGAAAACACAGCAATAAGGGCTAGCTTCAGGTGTATATTTTGCAGGAAGCACACTATGCCCGCTGTAAGTGCTGCAGATGCCTGCCTGTGTTACACAACAGGAAAACACAGCAATAAGGGCTAGCTTCAGGTGTATATTTTGCAGGAAGCACACTACGCCCGCTGTAAGTGCTGCAGATGCCTGTTAGTGTAAAAAAAAAACATGAGCAATAAGGGCTAGCTTCAGGTGTATAATGTGCAGGAGGCACACTACGCCCGCTGTAAGTGCTGCAGATGCCTGCCTGTGTTACACAACAGGAAAACACAGCAATAAGGGCTAGCTTCAGGTGTATATTTTTCAGGAAGCACACTACGCCCGCTGTAAGTGCTGCAGATGCCTGTTAGTGTAACACAAAAGAAAAAAACACGAGCAATAAGGGCTAGCTTCAGGTGTATAATGTGCAGGAGGCACACTACACCCGCTGTAAGTGCTGCAGATGCCAGCCTGTGTTACACAACAGGAAAACACAGCAATAAGGGCTAGCTTCAGGTGTGTATTTTGCAGGAAGCACACTATGCCCGCTGTAAGTGCTGCAGATGCCTGCCTGTGTTACACAACAGGAAAACACAGCAATAAGGGCTAGCTTCAGGTGTATATTTTGCAGGAAGCACACTACGCCCGCTGTAAGTGCTGCAGATGCCTGTTAGTGTAACACAAAAGAAAAAAACACGAAAAATAAGGGCTAGCTTCAGGTGTATAATGTGCAGGAGGCACACTACGCCGCTGTAAGTGCTGCAGATGCCTGCCTGTGTTACACAACAGGAAAACACAGCAATAAGGGCTAGCTTCAGGTGTATATTTTGCAGGAAGCACACTACGCCCGCTGTAAGCGCTGCAGATGCCTGTTAGTGTAACACAAAAGAAAAAAAAACGAGTAATAAGGGCTAGCTTCAGGTGTATAATGTGCAGGAGGCACACTACGCCCGCTGTAAGTGCTGCAGATGCCAGCCTGTGTTACACAACAGGAAAACACAGCAATAATGGCTAGCTTCAGGTGTATATTTTGCAGGAAGCACACTATGCCCGCTGTAAGTGCTGCAGATGCCTGCCTGTGTTACACAACAGGAAAACACAGCAATAAGGGCTAGCTTCAGGTGTATATTTTGCAGGAAGCACACTACGCCCGCTGTAAGTGCTGCAGATGCCTGTTAGTGTTAAAAAAAAAACATGAGCAATAAGGGCTAGCTTCAGGTGTATAATGTGCAGGAGGCACACTACGCCCGCTGTAAGTGCTGCAGATGCCTGCCTGTGTTACACAACAGGAAAACACAGCAATAAGGGCTAGCTTCAGGTGTATATTTTTCAGGAAGCACACTACGCCCGCTGTAAGTGCTGCAGATGCCTGTTAGTGTAACACAAAAGAAAAAAACACGAGCAATAAGGGCTAGCTTCAGGTGTATAATGTGCAGGAGGCACACTACACCCGCTGTAAGTGCTGCAGATGCCTGCCTGTGTTACACAACAGAAAAACACAGCAATAAGGGCTAGCTTCAGGTGTATATTTTGCAGGAAGCACACTATGCCCGCTGTAAGTGCTACAGATGCCTGCCTGTGTTACACAACAGGAAAACACAGCAATAAGGGCTAGCTTCAGGTGTATATTTTGCAGGAAGCACACTACGCCCGCTGTAAGTGCTGCAGATGCCTGTAAGTGTAAAAAAAAAAAAACACGAGCAATAAGGGCTAGCTTCAGGTGTATAATGTGCAGGAGGCACACTACGCCCGCTGTAAGTGCTGCAGATGCCTGCCTGTGTTACACAACAGGAAAACACAGCAATAAGGGCTAGCTTCAGGTGTATATTTTGCAGGAAGCACACTATGCCCGCTGTAAGTGCTGCAGATGCCTGCCTGTGTTACACAACAGGAAAACACAGCAATAAGGGCTAGCTTCAGGTGTATATTTTGCAGGAAGCACACTACGCCCGCTGTAAGTGCTGCAGATGCCTGTTAGTGTAAAAAAAAAACACGAGCAATAAGGGCTAGCTTCAGGTGTATAATGTGCAGGAAGCACACTACGCCCGCTGAAAGTGCTGCAGATGCCTGCCTGTGTTACACAACAGGAAAACACAGCAATAAGGGCTAGCTTCAGGTGTATATTTTGCAGGAAGCACACTACGCCCACTGTAAGTGCTGCAGATGCCTGTTAGTGTAACACAAAAGAAAAAAAAAACACGAGCAATAAGGGCTAGCTTCAGGTGTATAATGTGCAGGAGGCACACTACACCCGCTGTAAGTGCTGCAGATGCCTGCCTGTGTTACACAACAGGAAAACACAGCAATAAGGGCTAGCTTCAGGTGTATATTTTGCAGGAAGCACACTACGCCCGCTGTAAGTGCTGCAGATGCCTGTTAGTGTAACACAAAAGAAAAAAAACACGAGCAATAAGGGCTAGCTTCAGGTGTATAATGTGCAGGAGGCACACTACGCCCGCTGTAAGTGCTGCAGATGCCTGCCTGTGTTACACAACAGGAAAACACAGCAATAAGGGCTAGCTTCAGGTGTATATTTTTCAGGAAGCACACTACGCCCGCTGTAAGTGCTGCAGATGCCTGTTAGTGTAACACAAAAGAAAAAAACACGAGCAATAAGGGCTAGCTTCAGGTGTATAATGTGCAGGAGGCACACTACACCCGCTGTAAGTGCTGCAGATGCCAGCCTGTGTTACACAACAGGAAAACACAGCAATAAGGGCTAGCTTCAGGTGTATATTTTGCAGGAAGCACACTATGCCCGCTGTAAGTGCTGCAGATGCCTGCCTGTGTTACACAACAGGAAAACACAGCAATAAGGGCTAGCTTCAGGTGTCTATTTTGCAGGAAGCACACTACGCCCGCTGTAAGTGCTGCAGATACCTGTTAGTGTTAAAAAAACAAAACATGAGCAATAAGGGCTAGCTTCAGGTGTATAATGTGCAGGAGGCACACTACGCCGCTGTAAGTGCTGCAGATGCCTGCCTGTGTTACACAACAGGAAAACACAGCAATAAGGGCTAGCTTCAGGTGTATATTTTGCAGGAAGCACACTACGCCCGCTGTAAGTGCTGCAGATGCCTGTTAGTGTAACACAAAAGAAAAAAAACACGAGTAATAAGGGCTAGCTTCAGGTGTATAATGTGCAGGAGGCACACTACGCCCGCTGTAAGTGCTGCAGATGCCAGCCTGTGTTACACAACAGGAAAACACAGCAATAAGGGCTAGCTTCAGGTGTATATTTTGCAGGAAGCACACTACGCCCGCTGTAAGTGCTGCAGATGCCTGTTAGTGTAAAAAAA
Source organism: Rana muscosa (assembly GCA_029206835.1). NCBI lineage: Eukaryota > Metazoa > Chordata > Amphibia > Anura > Ranidae > Rana > Rana muscosa. The sequence continues at coordinate 1,239,704,471 of CM055122.1, read as the reverse complement.
AAACATGAGCAATAAGGGCTAGCTTCCGGTGTATAATGTGCAGGAGGCACACTACGCCCACTGTAAGTGCTGCAGATGCCTGCCTGTGTTACACAACAGGAAAACACAGCAATAAGGGCTAGCTTCAGGTGTATATTTTGCAGGAAGCACACTACGCCCGCTGTAAGTGCTGCAGATGCCTGTTAGTGTAACACAAAAGAAAAAAAACACGAGCAATAAGGGCTAGCTTCAGGTGTATAATGTGCAGGAGGCACACTACACCCGCTGTAAGTGCTGCAGATGCCTGCCTGTGTTACACAACAGGAAAACACAGCAATAAGGGCTAGCTTCAGGTGTATATTTTGCGGGAAGCACACTACGCCCGCTGTAAGTGCTGCAGATGCCTGTTAGTGTAACACAAAAGAAAAAAAAACACGAGTAATAAGGGCTAGCTTCAGGTGTATAATGTGCAGGAGGCACACTACGCCCGCTGTAAGTGCTGCAGATGCCAGCCTGTGTTACACAACAGGAAAACACAGCAATAAGGGCTAGCTTCAGGTGTATATTTTGCAGGAAGCACACTATGCCCGCTGTAAGTGCTGCAGATGCCTGCCTGTGTTACACAACAGGAAAACACAGCAATAAGGGCTAGCTTCAGGTGTATATTTTGCAGGAAGCACACTACGCCCGCTGTAAGTGCTGCAGATGCCTGTTAGTGTAAAAAAAAAACATGAGCAATAAGGGCTAGCTTCAGGTGTATAATGTGCAGGAGGCACACTACGCCCGCTGTAAGTGCTGCAGATGCCTGCCTGTGTTACACAACAGGAAAACACAGCAATAAGGGCTAGCTTCAGGTGTATATTTTTCAGGAAGCACACTACGCCCGCTGTAAGTGCTGCAGATGCCTGTTAGTGTAACACAAAAGAAAAAAACACGAGCAATAAGGGCTAGCTTCAGGTGTATAATGTGCAGGAGGCACACTACACCCGCTGTAAGTGCTGCAGATGCCAGCCTGTGTTACACAACAGGAAAACACAGCAATAAGGGCTAGCTTCAGGTGTGTATTTTGCAGGAAGCACACTATGCCCGCTGTAAGTGCTGCAGATGCCTGCCTGTGTTACACAACAGGAAAACACAGCAATAAGGGCTAGCTTCAGGTGTATATTTTGCAGGAAGCACACTACGCCCGCTGTAAGTGCTGCAGATGCCTGTTAGTGTAACACAAAAGAAAAAAACACGAAAAATAAGGGCTAGCTTCAGGTGTATAATGTGCAGGAGGCACACTACGCCGCTGTAAGTGCTGCAGATGCCTGCCTGTGTTACACAACAGGAAAACACAGCAATAAGGGCTAGCTTCAGGTGTATATTTTGCAGGAAGCACACTACGCCCGCTGTAAGCGCTGCAGATGCCTGTTAGTGTAACACAAAAGAAAAAAAAACGAGTAATAAGGGCTAGCTTCAGGTGTATAATGTGCAGGAGGCACACTACGCCCGCTGTAAGTGCTGCAGATGCCAGCCTGTGTTACACAACAGGAAAACACAGCAATAATGGCTAGCTTCAGGTGTATATTTTGCAGGAAGCACACTATGCCCGCTGTAAGTGCTGCAGATGCCTGCCTGTGTTACACAACAGGAAAACACAGCAATAAGGGCTAGCTTCAGGTGTATATTTTGCAGGAAGCACACTACGCCCGCTGTAAGTGCTGCAGATGCCTGTTAGTGTTAAAAAAAAAACATGAGCAATAAGGGCTAGCTTCAGGTGTATAATGTGCAGGAGGCACACTACGCCCGCTGTAAGTGCTGCAGATGCCTGCCTGTGTTACACAACAGGAAAACACAGCAATAAGGGCTAGCTTCAGGTGTATATTTTTCAGGAAGCACACTACGCCCGCTGTAAGTGCTGCAGATGCCTGTTAGTGTAACACAAAAGAAAAAAACACGAGCAATAAGGGCTAGCTTCAGGTGTATAATGTGCAGGAGGCACACTACACCCGCTGTAAGTGCTGCAGATGCCTGCCTGTGTTACACAACAGAAAAACACAGCAATAAGGGCTAGCTTCAGGTGTATATTTTGCAGGAAGCACACTATGCCCGCTGTAAGTGCTACAGATGCCTGCCTGTGTTACACAACAGGAAAACACAGCAATAAGGGCTAGCTTCAGGTGTATATTTTGCAGGAAGCACACTACGCCCGCTGTAAGTGCTGCAGATGCCTGTAAGTGTAAAAAAAAAAAAACACGAGCAATAAGGGCTAGCTTCAGGTGTATAATGTGCAGGAGGCACACTACGCCCGCTGTAAGTGCTGCAGATGCCTGCCTGTGTTACACAACAGGAAAACACAGCAATAAGGGCTAGCTTCAGGTGTATATTTTGCAGGAAGCACACTATGCCCGCTGTAAGTGCTGCAGATGCCTGCCTGTGTTACACAACAGGAAAACACAGCAATAAGGGCTAGCTTCAGGTGTATATTTTGCAGGAAGCACACTACGCCCGCTGTAAGTGCTGCAGATGCCTGTTAGTGTAAAAAAAAAACACGAGCAATAAGGGCTAGCTTCAGGTGTATAATGTGCAGGAAGCACACTACGCCCGCTGAAAGTGCTGCAGATGCCTGCCTGTGTTACACAACAGGAAAACACAGCAATAAGGGCTAGCTTCAGGTGTATATTTTGCAGGAAGCACACTACGCCCACTGTAAGTGCTGCAGATGCCTGTTAGTGTAACACAAAAGAAAAAAAAAACACGAGCAATAAGGGCTAGCTTCAGGTGTATAATGTGCAGGAGGCACACTACACCCGCTGTAAGTGCTGCAGATGCCTGCCTGTGTTACACAACAGGAAAACACAGCAATAAGGGCTAGCTTCAGGTGTATATTTTGCAGGAAGCACACTACGCCCGCTGTAAGTGCTGCAGATGCCTGTTAGTGTAACACAAAAGAAAAAAAACACGAGCAATAAGGGCTAGCTTCAGGTGTATAATGTGCAGGAGGCACACTACGCCCGCTGTAAGTGCTGCAGATGCCTGCCTGTGTTACACAACAGGAAAACACAGCAATAAGGGCTAGCTTCAGGTGTATATTTTTCAGGAAGCACACTACGCCCGCTGTAAGTGCTGCAGATGCCTGTTAGTGTAACACAAAAGAAAAAAACACGAGCAATAAGGGCTAGCTTCAGGTGTATAATGTGCAGGAGGCACACTACACCCGCTGTAAGTGCTGCAGATGCCAGCCTGTGTTACACAACAGGAAAACACAGCAATAAGGGCTAGCTTCAGGTGTATATTTTGCAGGAAGCACACTATGCCCGCTGTAAGTGCTGCAGATGCCTGCCTGTGTTACACAACAGGAAAACACAGCAATAAGGGCTAGCTTCAGGTGTCTATTTTGCAGGAAGCACACTACGCCCGCTGTAAGTGCTGCAGATACCTGTTAGTGTTAAAAAAACAAAACATGAGCAATAAGGGCTAGCTTCAGGTGTATAATGTGCAGGAGGCACACTACGCCGCTGTAAGTGCTGCAGATGCCTGCCTGTGTTACACAACAGGAAAACACAGCAATAAGGGCTAGCTTCAGGTGTATATTTTGCAGGAAGCACACTACGCCCGCTGTAAGTGCTGCAGATGCCTGTTAGTGTAACACAAAAGAAAAAAAACACGAGTAATAAGGGCTAGCTTCAGGTGTATAATGTGCAGGAGGCACACTACGCCCGCTGTAAGTGCTGCAGATGCCAGCCTGTGTTACACAACAGGAAAACACAGCAATAAGGGCTAGCTTCAGGTGTATATTTTGCAGGAAGCACACTATGCCCGCTGTAAGTGCTGCAGATGCCTGCCTGTGTTACACAACAGGAAAACACAGCAATAAGGGCTAGCTTCAGGTGTATATTTTGCAGGAAGCACACTACGCCCGCTGTAAGTGCTGCAGATGCCTGTTAGTGTTAAAAAAAAAAACATGAGCAATAAGGGCTAGCTTCAGGTGTATAATGTGCAGGAGGCACACTACGCCCGCTGTAAGTGCTGCAGATGCCTGCCTGTGTTACACAACAGGAAAACACAGCAATAAGGGCTAGCTTCAGGTGTATATTTTTCAGGAAGCACACTACGCCCGCTGTAAGTGCTGCAGATGCCTGTTAGTGTAACACAAAAGAAAAAAACACGAGCAATAAGGGCTAGCTTCAGGTGTATAATGTGCAGGAGGCACACTACACCCGCTGTAAGTGCTGCAGATGCCTGCCTGTGTTACACAACAGGAAAACACAGCAATAAGGGCTAGCTTCAGGTGTATATTTTGCAGGAAGCACACTATGCCCGCTGTAAGTGCTGCAGATGCCTGCCTGTGTTACACAACAGGAAAACACAGCAATAAGGGCTAGCTTCAGGTGTATATTTTGCAGGAAGCACACTACGCCCGCTGTAAGTGCTGCAGATGCCTGTTAGTGTAAAAAAAAAAAAACACGAGCAATAAGGGCTAGCTTCAGGTGTATAATGTGCAGGAGGCACACTACGCCCGCTGTAAGTGCTGCAGATGCCTGCCTGTGTTACACAACAGGAAAACACAGCAATAAGGGCTAGCTTCAGGTGTATATTTTGCAGGAAGCACACTATGCCCGCTGTAAGTGCTGCAGATGCCTGCCTGTGTTACACAACAGGAAAACACAGCAATAAGGGCTAGCTTCAGGTGTATATTTTGCAGGAAGCACACTACGCCCGCTGTAAGTGCTGCAGATGCCTGTTAGTGTTAAAAAAAAAAACATGAGCAATAAGGGCTAGCTTCAGGTGTATAATGTGCAGGAGGCACACTACGCCCGCTGTAAGTGCTGCAGATGCCTGCCTGTGTTACACAACAGGAAAACACAGCAATAAGGGCTAGCTTCAGGTGTATATTTTGCAGGAAGCACACTACGCCCGCTGTAAGTGCTGCAGATGCCTGTTAGTGTAACACAAAAGAAAAAAAACACGAGTAATAAGGGCTAGCTTCAGGTGTATAATGTGCAGGAGGCACACTACGCCCGCTGTAAGTGCTGCAGATGCCAGCCTGTGTTACACAACAGGAAAACACAGCAATAAGGGCTAGCTTCAGGTGTATATTTTGCAGGAAGCACACTATGCCCGCTGTAAGTGCTGCAGATGCCTGCCTGTGTTACACAACAGGAAAACACAGCAATAAGGGCTAGCTTCAGGTGTATATTTTGCAGGAAGCACACTACGCCCGCTGTAAGTGCTGCAGATGCCTGTTAGTGTTAAAAAAAAAAACATGAGCAATAAGGGCTAGCTTCAGGTGTATAATGTGCAGGAGGCACACTACGCCCGCTGTAAGTGCTGCAGATGCCTGCCTGTGTTACACAACAGGAAAACACAGCAATAAGGGCTAGCTTCAGGTGTATATTTTGCAGGAAGCACACTATGCCCGCTGTAAGTGCTGCAGATGCCTGCCTGTGTTACACAACAGGAAAACACAGCAATAAGGGCTAGCTTCAGGTGTATATTTTGCAGGAAGCACACTACGCCCGCTGTAAGTGCTGCAGATGCCTGTTAGTGTAAAAAAAAAAAACACGAGCAATAAGGGCTAGCTTCAGGTGTATAATGTGCAGGAGGCACACTACGCCCGCTGTAAGTGCTGCAGATGCCTGCCTGTGTTACACAACAGGAAAACACAGCAATAAGGGCTAGCTTCAGGTGTATATTTTGCAGGAAGCACACTATGCCCGCTGTAAGTGCTGCAGATGCCTGCCTGTGTTACACAACAGGAAAACACAGCAATAAGGGCTAGCTTCAGGTGTATATTTTGCAGGAAGCACACTACGCCCGCTGTAAGTGCTGCAGATGCCTGTTAGTGTAAAAAAAAAAAAACACGAGCAATAAGGGCTAGCTTCAGGTGTATAATGTGCAGGAAGCACACTACGCCCGCTGTAAGTGCTGCAGATGCCTGCCTGTGTTACACAACAGGAAAACACAGCAATAAGGGCTAGCTTCAGGTGTATATTTTGCAGGAAGCACACTACGCCCACTGTAAGTGCTGCAGATGCCTGTTAGTGTAACACAAAAGAAAAAAAAACACGAGCAATAAGGGCTAGCTTCAGGTGTATAATGTGCAGGAGGCACACTACACCCGCTGTAAGTGCTGCAGATGCCTGCCTGTGTTACACAACAGGAAAACACAGCAATAAGGGCTAGCTTCAGGTGTATATTTTGCAGGAAGCACACTCCGCCCGCTGTAAGTGCTGCAGATGCCTGTTAGTGTAACACAAAAGAAAAAAACCACGAGTAATAAGGGCTAGCTTCAGGTGTATAATGTGCAGGAGGCACACTACGCCCGCTGTAAGTGCTGCAGATGCCAGCCTGTGTTACACAACAGGAAAACACAGCAATAAGGGCTAGCTTCTGGTGTATATTTTGCAGGAAGCACACTATGCCCGCTGTAAGTGCTGCAGATGCCTGCCTGTGTTACACAACAGGAAAACACAGCAATAAGGGCTAGCTTCAGGTGTATATTTTGCAGGAAGCACACTATGCCCGCTGTAAGTGCTGCAGATGCCTGTTAGTGTAACACAAAAGAAAAAAAACACGAGCAATAAGGGCTAGCTTCAGGTGTATAATGTGCAGGAGGCACACTACGCCCGCTGTAAGTGCTGCAGATGCCAGCCTGTGTTACACAACAGGAAAACACAGCAATAAGGGCTAGCTTCAGGTGTATATTTTGCAGGAAGCACACTATGCCCGCTGTAAGTGCTGCAGATGCCTGCCTGTGTTACACAACAGGAAAACACAGCAATAAGGGCTAGCTTCAGGTGTATATTTTGCAGGAAGCACACTACGCCTGCTGTAAGTGCTGCAGATGCCTGTTAGTTTAACACAAAAGAAAAAAAACACGAGCAATAAGGGCTAGCTTCAGGTGTATAATGTGCAGGTGGCACACTACGCCCGCTGTAAGTGCTGCAGATGCCTGCCTGTGTTACACAACAGGAAAACACAGCAATAAGGGCTAGCTTCAGGTGTATATTTTGCAGGAAGCACACTATGCCCACTGTAAGTGCTGCAGATGCCTGTTAGTGTAACACAAAAGAAAAAAACACGAGTAATAAGGGCTAGCTTCAGGTGTATAATGTGCAGGAGGCACACTACGCCCGCTGTAAGTGCTGCAGATGCCAGCCTGTGTTACACAACAGGAAAACACAGCAATAAGGGCTAGCTTCAGGTGTATATTTTGCAGGAAGCACACTATGCCCGCTGTAAGTGCTGCAGATGCCTGCCTGTGTTACACAACAGGAAAACACAGCAATAAGGGCTAGCTTCAGGTGTATATTTTGCAGGAAGCACACTACGCCCGCTGTAAGTGCTGCAGATGCCTGTTAGTGTAAAAAAAAACACATGAGCAATAAGGGCTAGCTTCAGGTGTATAATGTGCAGGAGGCACACTACGCCCGCTGTAAGTGCTGCAGATGCCTGCCTGTGTTACACAACAGGAAAACACAGCAATAAGGGCTAGCTTCAGGTGTATATTTTGCAGGAAGCACACTATGCCCACTGTAAGTGCTGCAGATGCCTGTTAGTGTAACACAAAAGAAAAAAAAACACGAGCAATAAGGGCTAGCTTCAGGTGTATAATGTGCAGGAGGCACACTACACCCACTGTAAGTGCTGCAGATGCCTGCCTGTGTTACACAACAGGAAAACACAGCAATAAGGGCTAGCTTCAGGTGTATATTTTGCAGGAAGCACACTACGCCCACTGTAAGTGCTGCAGATGCCTGTTAGTGTAACACAAAAGAAAAAAACCACGAGCAATAAGGGCTAGCTTCAGATTTATAATGTGCAGGAGGCACACTACGCCCGCTGTAAGTGCTGCAGATGCCTGCCTGTGTTACACAACAGGAAAACACAGCAATAAGGGCTAGCTTCAGGTGTATATTTTGCAGGAAGCACACTACGCCCGCTGTAAGTGCTGCAGATGCCTGTTAGTGTAACACAAAATAAAAAAAACACGAGTAATAAGGGCTAGCTTCAGGTGTATAATGTGCAGGAGGCACACTACGCCCGCTGTAAGTGCTGCAGATGCCAGCCTGTGTTACACAACAGGAAAACACAGCAATAAGGGCTAGCTTCAGGTGTATATTTTGCAGGAAGCACACTACGCCCGCTGTAAGTGCTGCAGATGCCTGTTAGTGTAAAAAAAAAACATGAGCAATAAGGGCTAGCTTCAGGTGTATAATGTGCAGGAGGCACACTACGCCCACTGTAAGTGCTGCAGATGCCTGCCTGTGTTACACAACAGGAAAACACAGCAATAAGGGCTAGCTTCAGGTGTATATTTTGCAGGAAGCACACTACGCCCGCTGTAAGTGCTGCAGATGCCTGTTAGTGTAACACAAAAGAAAAAAAACACGAGCAATAAGGGCTAGCTTCAGGTGTATAATGTGTAGGAGGCACACTAAACCCGCTGTAAGTGCTGCAGATGCCTGCCTGTGTTACACAACAGGAAAACACAGCAATAAGGGCTAGCTTCAGGTGTATATTTTGCGGGAAGCACACTACGCCCGCTGTAAGTGCTGCAGATGCCTGTTAGTGTAACACAAAAGAAAAAAAACACGAGTAATAAGGGCTAGCTTCAGGTGTATAATGTGCAGGAGGCACACTACGCCCGCTGTAAGTGCTGCAGATGCCAGCCTGTGTTACACAACAGGAAAACACAGCAATAAGGGCTAGCTTCAGGTGTACATTTTGCAGGAAGCACACTATGCCCGCTGTAAGTGCTGCAGATGCCTGCCTGTGTTACACAACAGGAAAACACAGCAATAAGGGCTAGCTTCAGGTGTATATTTTGCAGGAAGCACACTACGCCCGCTGTAAGTGCTGCAGATGCCTGTTAGTGTAAAAAAAAACATGAGCAATAAGGGCTAGCTTCAGGTGTATAATGTGCAGGAGGCACACTACGCCCGCTGTAAGTGCTGCAGATGCCTGCCTGTGTTACACAACAGGAAAACACAGCAATAAGGGCTAGCTTCAGGTGTATATTTTTCAGGAAGCACACTACGCCTGCTGTAAGTGCTGCAGATGCCTGTTAGTGTAACACAAAAGAAAAAAACACGAGCAATAAGGGCTAGCTTCAGGTGTATAATGTGCAGGAGGCACACTACACCCGCTGTAAGTGCTGCAGATGCCAGCCTGTGTTACACAACAGGAAAACACAGCAATAAGGGCTAGCTTCAGGTGTATATTTTGCAGGAAGCACACTATGCCCGCTGTAAGTGCTGCAGATGCCTGCCTGTGTTACACAACAGGAAAACACAGCAATAAGGGCTAGCTTCAGGTGTATATTTTGCAGGAAGCACACTACGCCCGCTGTAAGTGCTGCAGATGCCTGTTAGTGTAACACAAAAGAAAAAAACACGAAAAATAAGGGCTAGCTTCAGGTGTATAATGTGCAGGAGGCACACTACGCCGCTGTAAGTGCTGCAGATGCCTGCCTGTGTTACACAACAGGAAAACACAGCAATAAGGGCTAGCTTCAGGTGTATATTTTGCAGGAAGCACACTACGCCCGCTGTAAGTGCTGCAGATGCCTGTTAGTGTAACACAAAAGAAAAAAAACACGAGTAATAAGGGCTAGCTTCAGGTGTATAATGTGCAGGAGGCACACTACGCCCGCTGTAAGTGCTGCAGATGCCAGCCTGTGTTACACAACAGGAAAACACAGCAATAAGGGCTAGCTTCAGGTGTATATTTTGCAGGAAGCACACTATGCCCGCTGTAAGTGCTGCAGATGCCTGCCTGTGTTACACAACAGGAAAACACAGCAATAAGGGCTAGCTTCAGGTGTATATTTTGCAGGAAGCACACTACGCCCACTGTAAGTGCTGCAGATGCCTGTTAGTGTAAAAAAAAAAACATGAGCAATAAGGGCTAGCTTCAGGTGTATAATGTGCAGGAGGCACACTACGCCCGCTGTAAGTGCTGCAGATGCCTGCCTGTGTTACACAACAGGAAAACACAGCAATAAGGGCTAGCTTCAGGTGTATATTTTTCAGGGAGCACACTACGCCCGCTGTAAGTGCTGCAGATGCCTGTTAGTGTAACACAAAAGAAAAAAACACGAGCAATAAGGGCTAGCTTCAGGTGTATAATGTGCAGGAGGCACACTACGCCCGCTGTAAGTGCTGCAGATGCCAGCCTGTGTTACACAACAGGAAAACACAGCAATAAGGGCTAGCTTCAGGTGTATATTTTGCAGGAAGCACACTATGCCCGCTGTAAGTGCTGCAGATGCCTGCCTGTGTTACACAACAGGAAAACACAGCAATAAGGGCTAGCTTCAGGTGTATATTTTGCAGGAAGCACACTACGCCCGCTGTAAGTGCTGCAGATGCCTGTTAGTGTAACACAAAAGAAAAAAACACGAGCAATAAGGGCTAGCTTCAGGTGTATAATGTGCAGGAGGCACACTACGCCCGCTGTAAGTGCTGCAGATGCCTGTTAGTGTAACACAAAAGAAAAAAACACGAGTAATAAGGGCTAGCTTCAGGTGTATAATGTGCAGGAGGCACACTACGCCCGCTGTAAGTGCTGCAGATGCCAGCCTGTGTTACACAACAGGAAAACACAGCAATAAGGGCTAGCTTCAGGTGTATATTTTGCAGGAAGCACACTATGCCCGCTGTAAGTGCTGCAGATGCCTGCCTGTGTTACACAACAGGAAAACACAGCAATAAGGGCTAGCTTCAGGTGTATATTTTGCAGGAAGCACACTACGCCCGCTGTAAGTGCTGCAGATGCCTGTTAGTGTAAAAAAAAAAACATGAGCAATAAGGGCTAGCTTCAGGTGTATAATGTGCAGGAGGCACACTACGCCCGCTGTAAGTGCTGCAGATGCCTGCCTGTGTTACACAACAGGAAAACACAGCAATAAGGGCTAGCTTCAGGTGTATATTTTTCAGGAAGCACACTACGCCCGCTGTAAGTGCTGCAGATGCCTGTTAGTGTAACACAAAAGAAAAAAACACGAGCAATAAGGGCTAGCTTCAGGTGTATAATGTGCAGGAGGCACACTACACCCGCTGTAAGTGCTGCAGATGCCAGCCTGTGTTACACAACAGGAAAACACAGCAATAAGGGCTAGCTTCAGGTGTATATTTTGCAGGAAGCACACTATGCCCGCTGTAAGTGCTGCAGATGCCTGCCTGTGTTACACAACAGGAAAACACAGCAATAAGGGCTAGCTTCAGGTGTATATTTTGCAGGAAGCACACTACGCCCGCTGTAAGTGCTGCAGATGCCTGTTAGTGTAACACAAAAGAAAAAAACACGAAAAATAAGGGCTAGCTTCAGGTGTATAATGTGCAGGAGGCACACTACGCCGCTGTAAGTGCTGCAGATGCCTGCCTGTGTTACACAACAGGAAAACACAGCAATAAGGGCTAGCTTCAGGTGTATATTTTGCAGGAAGCACACTACGCCCGCTGTAAGTGCTGCAGATGCCTGTTAGTGTAACACAAAAGAAAAAAAACACGAGTAATAAGGGCTAGCTTCAGGTGTATAATGTGCAGGAGGCACACTACGCCCGCTGTAAGTGCTGCAGATGCCAGCCTGTGTTACACAACAGGAAAACACAGCAATAAGGGCTAGCTTCAGGTGTATATTTTGCAGGAAGCACACTATGCCCGCTGTAAGTGCTGCAGATGCCTGCCTGTGTTACACAACAGGAAAACACAGCAATAAGGGCTAGCTTCAGGTGTATATTTTGCAGGAAGCACACTACGCCCGCTGTAAGTGCTGCAGATGCCTGTTAGTGTAAAAAAAAAAACATGAGCAATAAGGGCTAGCTTCAGGTGTATAATGTGCAGGAGGCACACTACGCCCGCTGTAAGTGCTGCAGATGCCTGCCTGTGTTACACAACAGGAAAACACAGCAATAAGGGCTAGCTTCAGGTGTATATTTTGCAGGAAGCACACTACGCCCGCTGTAAGTGCTGCAGATGCCTGTTAGTGTAACACAAAAGAAAAAAACACGAAAAATAAGGGCTAGCTTCAGGTGTATAATGTGCAGGAGGCACACTACGCCGCTGTAAGTGCTGCAGATGCCTGCCTGTGTTACACAACAGGAAAACACAGCAATAAGGGCTAGCTTCAGGTGTATATTTTGCAGGAAGCACACTACGCCCGCTGTAAGTGCTGCAGATGCCTGTTAGTGTAACACAAAAGAAAAAAAACACGAGTAATAAGGGCTAGCTTCAGGTGTATAATGTGCAGGAGGCACACTACGCCCGCTGTAAGTGCTGCAGATGCCAGCCTGTGTTACACAACAGGAAAACACAGCAATAAGGGCTAGCTTCAGGTGTATATTTTGCAGGAAGCACACTATGCCCGCTGTAAGTGCTGCAGATGCCTGCCTGTGTTACACAACAGGAAAACACAGCAATAAGGGCTAGCTTCAGGTGTATATTTTGCAGGAAGCACACTACGCCCGCTGTAAGTGCTGCAGATGCCTGTTAGTGTAAAAAAAAAAACATGAGCAATAAGGGCTAGCTTCAGGTGTATAATGTGCAGGAGGCACACTACGCCCGCTGTAAGTGCTGCAGATGCCTGCCTGTGTTACACAACAGGAAAACACAGCAATAAGGGCTAGCTTCAGGTGTATATTTTTCAGGGAGCACACTACGCCCGCTGTAAGTGCTGCAGATGCCTGTTAGTGTAACACAAAAGAAAAAAACACGAGCAATAAGGGCTAGCTTCAGGTGTATAATGTGCAGGAGGCACACTACGCCCGCTGTAAGTGCTGCAGATGCCAGCCTGTGTTACACAACAGGAAAACACAGCAATAAGGGCTAGCTTCAGGTGTATATTTTGCAGGAAGCACACTATGCCCGCTGTAAGTGCTGCAGATGCCTGCCTGTGTTACACAACAGGAAAACACAGCAATAAGGGCTAGCTTCAGGTGTATATTTTGCAGGAAGCACACTACGCCCGCTGTAAGTGCTGCAGATGCCTGTTAGTGTAACACAAAAAAAAACCACAAGCAATAAGGGCTAGCTTCAGGTGTATAATGTGCAGGAGGCACACTACGCCCGCTGTAAGTGCTGCAGATGCCTGCCTGTGTTACACAACAGGAAAACACAGCAATAAGGGCTAGCTTCAGGTGTATATTTTTCAGGAAGCACACTACGCCCGCTGTAAGTGCTGCAGATGCCTGTTAGTGTAACACAAAAGAAAAAAACACGAGCAATAAGGGCTAGCTTCAGGTGTATAATGTGCAGGAGGCACACTACACCCGCTGTAAGTGCTGCAGATGCCTGTTAGTGTAACACAAAAGAAAAAAACACGAGTAATAAGGGCTAGCTTCAGGTGTATAATGTGCAGGAGGCACACTACGCCCGCTGTAAGTGCTGCAGATGCCAGCCTGTGTTACACAACAGGAAAACACAGCAATAAGGGCTAGCTTCAGGTGTATATTTTGCAGGAAGCACACTATGCCCGCTGTAAGTGCTGCAGATGCCTGCCTGTGTTACACAACAGGAAAACACAGCAATAAGGGCTAGCTTCAGGTGTATATTTTGCAGGAAGCACACTACGCCCGCTGTAAGTGCTGCAGATGCCTGTTAGTGTAAAAAAAAAAACATGAGCAATAAGGGCTAGCTTCAGGTGTATAATGTGCAGGAGGCACACTACGCCCGCTGTAAGTGCTGCAGATGCCTGCCTGTGTTACACAACAGGAAAACACAGCAATAAGGGCTAGCTTCAGGTGTATATTTTTCAGGAAGCACACTACGCCCGCTGTAAGTGCTGCAGATGCCTGTTAGTGTAACACAAAAGAAAAAAACACGAGCAATAAGGGCTAGCTTCAGGTGTATAATGTGCAGGAGGCACACTACACCCGCTGTAAGTGCTGCAGATGCCAGCCTGTGTTACACAACAGGAAAACACAGCAATAAGGGCTAGCTTCAGGTGTATATTTTGCAGGAAGCACACTATGCCCGCTGTAAGTGCTGCAGATGCCTGCCTGTGTTACACAACAGGAAAACACAGCAATAAGGGCTAGCTTCAGGTGTATATTTTGCAGGAAGCACACTACGCCCGCTGTAAGTGCTGCAGATGCCTGTTAGTGTAACACAAAAGAAAAAAAACACGAGTAATAAGGGCTAGCTTCAGGTGTATAATGTGCAGGAGGCACACTACGCCCGCTGTAAGTGCTGCAGATGCCAGCCTGTGTTACACAACAGGAAAACACAGCAATAAGGGCTAGCTTCAGGTGTATATTTTGCAGGAAGCACACTATGCCCGCTGTAAGTGCTGCAGATGCCTGCCTGTGTTACACAACAGGAAAACACAGCAATAAGGGCTAGCTTCAGGTGTATATTTTGCAGGAAGCACACTACGCCCGCTGTAAGTGCTGCAGATGCCTGTTAGTGTAAAAAAAAAAAACATGAGCAATAAGGGCTAGCTTCAGGTGTATAATGTGCAGGAGGCACACTACGCCCGCTGTAAGTGCTGCAGATGCCTGCCTGTGTTACACAACAGGAAAACACAGCAATAAGGGCTAGCTTCAGGTGTATATTTTGCAGGAAGCACACTATGCCCGCTGTAAGTGCTGCAGATGCCTGCCTGTGTTACACAACAGGAAAACACAGCAATAAGGGCTAGCTTCAGGTGTATATTTTGCAGGAAGCACACTACGCCCGCTGTAAGTGCTGCAGATGCCTGTTAGTGTAACACAAAAAAAAAACACAAGCAATAAGGGCTAGCTTCAGGTGTATAATGTGCAGGAGGCACACTACGCCCGCTGTAAGTGCTGCAGATGCCTGCCTGTGTTACACAACAGGAAAACACAGCAATAAGGGCTAGCTTCAGGTGTATATTTTTCAGGAAGCACACTATGCCCGCTGTAAGTGCTGCAGATGCCTGCCTGTGTTACACAACAGGAAAACACAGCAATAAGGGCTAGCTTCAGGTGTATAATGTGCAGGAGGCACACTACACCCGCTGTAAGTGCTGCAGATGCCTGCCTGTGTTACACAACAGGAAAACACAGCAATAAGGGCTAGCTTCAGGTGTATATTTTGCAGGAAGCACACTACGCCCGCTGTAAGTGCTGCAGATGCCTGTTAGTGTAAAAAAAAACATGAGCAATAAGGGCTAGCTTCAGGTGTATAATGTGCAGGAGGCACACTACGCCCGCTGTAAGTGCTGCAGATGCCTGCCTGTGTTACACAACAGGAAAACACAGCAATAAGGGCTAGCTTCAGGTGTATATTTTGCAGGAAGCACACTATGCCCGCTGTAAGTGCTGCAGATGCTTGCCTGTGTTACACAACAGGAAAACACAGCAATAAGGGCTAGCTTCAGGTGTATACTGTGCAGGAGGCTTAGCAAAAATGACACTGACACTGTCCCCTGCCTATCCTTCTCTCTCCATGCACACAAGGTTTAGCAAAGAATATCACTGACACTGTCCCTGCCTATCCTTCTCTCTCCCTGCACACAAGGTTTAGCAAAAAATATCACTGACACTGTCCCTGCCTATCCTTCTTTCTCCCTGCACACAAGTTAAATGAACAAATAGCACTGACACTGTCCCTGCCTATCCTTCTCTCTCCCTGAACCGGAACACACTACACAAGGCCACCGCGCTGGCGGACTTTTATAGTGTGGGGTGTGTACTAAATCCCCCATAGCTATAATTGGCCACAGGCATCCTGCCTGTGGCTAATTATGGCTCTCCTCGCTGCCGGCGCTGTGATTGGCCAAGTATGCGGGGTCACAGTGCATGCTTGGCCAATCACAGCGGCTGGATTGCACTGCGATGGCGTAGTGCATTGTGGGCCGTTCGCGTCACTCGAATTTGGCGCGAACGGCCCAAATCGTTCGATCTTCGTCGAACGATCGAACAGCCGATGTTCGACTCGAACGTATGTTCGACTCGAACACCGAGCTCATCCCTAGTCTTTAGATACCTGTAAAGCGTTTGACAGTGTAGAATGGCCATACCTCTTTCGGGTGCTACAGATGTATGGATTTGGCCCCCCGCATAATAGCATGGATTAAACTCCTGTATACATCCCCGGTAGTTAATTCCTCTGTCGCTGACTCCTTTCCAATCACTAGAGGCACGCGACAGGGGTGCCCGTTGTCACCCCTCTTGTTCGCCTTGGCCATGGAGTCGCTTGTGGTTCGCATCCGCTCCTCCCCCTCTATTAAAAGTCTTCCAATTGCCACTATTAAAGAACGTATTTCCCTATAAGCAGATGACACGTTGGTGTAATGAGCTGACACTAATGAATCACTCCGAGCCCTACTGGATGAAATTACCACCTTTGGAGACTATTCTGGCTTCCGGGTGATTTGGGAGAAGTCCAGCCTCTTCCTATTAGATGTGTCTGCATCTCCCCAAATACACTCGGCCTCCAAACTTCAGGTGGTATCCTCATTTAGATACTTGGGAGTCTTGGTACAGACTCCTTTATCTTCCTATGTTGCTAATAACTTAGAACCACTATTAACCCGCCTTCAGGAGCAGACCAAGTTATGTATGGATTTGCCTCTTGACCTTATGGGAGGGTCAATGTGCTCAAAATTATTTACCTACCACGTTTTCTCTATATCCTAGCTAAATCTCCTTGTAAAATACCTAAATCCATTTTTAAATGCACAAATGCGATATTTACTACTTTCCTGTGGAAAGGGGGCTCCCCTAGAGTGACCCTTGAAACGCTGCGGTTGGAAGCACATCTGGCAGGCCTGGCATTTCCCAACTTTCATTTATACTATTTGGCATCGCAGCTGGTGCACATCCATAATTGGTTGTGCCCAGTATCGGCCAACGTCTGCACTTCCACAGAGGGGGCTGTCGCTTCTTCCCTGGAAACCCAGCATAATATCATATATAGGGGCAGTCCCTGACCGCCCCGGTGCCTCTATACTCGCCAACTCCCTTTCCTCATTTTGGTACATTGTCCAGAAAATTTCTAAGCACACATGGTTAAGGGGTTATAGTGGTGCCAAGAAAAGTATAAACCAGAATATGTAATAAAAATATATATATTTTATTGTTACAGCAATAACATTTTATCATAAGCACATAAGGAAAGCAGTACAAAAAATACACTGATTATACATGACCAGTGAGGTAACCCAACATGTTTCACCAAATCATTGGCTTCGTCAGGGGTAGTCGATTTGTACAGTGTAGCTTAAAAGATGGTCTATGAAAAAAAGTACAAACAGATAAATTTCACATAATATTTAACTCATCGCAAAGAAAGGGACAAAAAAGGTGCCCAAAGCATCCATCTTTATTTTTTTGTTAGAAAGGCTATTTTGTTGTCCTGGAAGGGTGCACAGACCTCACTAAAGCCCCTCTGGTTGAAACGTATTAATGATGTTATTCCACTATATAAACTTACCTTTGAAATCCGGAAATGGAGCAAAACCTTCCACAAAATCTGGAGTAGATGGCTGGCCAGCCCACTAACCCTATCCCAGCACTAATTGACCCCTCCTTATTTGACCATTGATGGACCGTACCCCAAGACTCTCTACTGTAGGATAATTTCCTATTACTCTGCCATGGGAATATGTTGCCAGATTGTGCCTTTATACCCATTTCCCTTTCTCTTGCACTGATACCCATTTGTTTATGTACACCTATGCACTTTGCCAAAAGTACTTTATATCTGTATGACCTGATGTAGCCAGATTGTCTGGTACACTGATGTGTGTTGTTTTTTTTTGTATGTGCTTTATTTTTTGTTTGTTAGTTTGTTTTTGGAAAACTTATCTGTTTTTTAAAAATATCTTTAAAAAAAAAAAGATTGTATGGCTGAATTTGCATCGCATTCCGACCACAATTGTGCAGGACCCTTTTTTTTTGTCCGCACCAGAATCGGATTGCATGGGTGTTCACACCCATGCGATCTGATTCCTGTCTGAATTCACAGTTTGCACGGCAATATGCAAACCGATCTGGGCATAGGGGACCGTGTGAACTGCCTGCAAGTTCTATGCGATGTGGGAACCGGCACTGGAATCGCGCTGGTGTGGACCGGCACGTAAACATCAAAACCAATATTCAATAAACCACACAATCATAATTATGTTCTCAATAAAATTGTGCAAAAATGTGCAATTATATTGCATGAGAACCATTATATTGAGTGGGAGATCAGAGGTTATATACTGTATTATATTGATATGAACTTTATTTATTTTTCATTTTCATGTAAATAAGTTGGCACTTTATGATTGTGTCATTTATTGATTATGGGTTTTGATGTTTTGGAGCACTACTTATTCATGGCACAGCATTGCAATCAGTTCTAATCTATTTTAGGAATCTGTTATAGTGTTTTATTTTATTTTTATTTGCAGCAGCAGTGGAATTGGGTTTCTATTTTGTGGATGCACATTTTACTTTGTGGATCACATTGTCACTTTATCCTGAGATTGGAGTAGGAAAGATCCAACAAATATAGTCATGACCATATTCGGTGATGTCACCCAGGATCTCCAGCTGGTTTATTTACAAACAGATGTCATCCAGCTATCTGTATTTTAATGATAGTTGTGTTACTGCTATTAACAGGCAGACCCTCGCCCTTTTTGTTTACTAACAGCAGCCGGGTACTCAGGCGAGTAATATGGCCAATTTGGGTCAATTTGTTTGGCAGTTCTGCAAACTGTGACACGGCGGGATTCAAGTCACATGCATATTCAATCCAAACTTTTTAGATTGTAATCTGCCATGAGTAGGGCCCTCCGAATCCTCTGGTTTTGAATTGTACTGTAACGGTAGTACCTTTAATTGTAAAGTGCTGCGCAAACTGCTTATAATTATAATACAGGATTTTTATAATGCAATGTTCACAACATGAAATTCATCTCTATTTATGATAATAATTGATAACTTATTATAACTTACTTACAATAAGTCAGCCTCTTGGATGTGCTACCTCTTTTTTAAAGATGATGCTTATCTCTCTTATTTAAATAAACAGCGTATTAGACTTCTTCCAAATCAATACCTGACAATCTTGATATTTTGAATGTTGTCAGTGAAAATGTATTCCATTGCTGTATTAATTAGTACAGTATTGGTGTATCTGTGAACCCCCAAACATATCCATGTGGCTGAATTCATATGGCAGAAGCTAAAGAAATAAATAGTCAGATAAAATAGTCAAAAAGAAAAAAAGGAAAGGCTATAAATTGCAAATTTATGAAGTCTATCAAGGGGCAGTAAGATAGAACAATCTGCTTCCCTTTTTATTGGAATATGAAATAATAAACATAAAATTGTCTGTGCTGAGATATGTTTATCTGCAGTTCTGGATTCTCCAGTGCTGTTATAGGTGTTGTAATTCAATCCAAGTGGAGCATATAATGAATTATGGTCTTCCCTATCACTTGCGAGTATGAATCTATATTTCACGGATTGTTGGAATTATTATTCTCAGCAGTCAGTGGGTGGGAACGTAAGTCTGTCACAACTGTTAAATTACTATTTCATGTTCTGACACAGAACAGGGAAGAGAAAAATTATGATCTGCAATAAATTGGCAAGAAAGAGCTGTGTGACAAAATTTAACTATGTCAAAAACTGTTTGCAGCAAAGGACATCATATACAAGCTGACATGCATCGACGTAAATGGGACAAAAAAACATCTGGGTCTGTGCCTGAAGATTAGATACAATGATAGTAAACCTGTGCCTGTAATACTGATTATACAAGTCAAATATTGTTTGCATGTAGAAGATATAAAATCCTATAAAAGAATGACTAGCTAAAAATTAGAAAGAGAAATAAACAGAAAAGCTGTATAGTTTCTGAAGCTCTATATCATACAAAACACATTGTATGATAGTATGTTTTGAATATTTGTTAGATCTCAAATAAAATTGCTTTGCTTCCTGAAGATAAATACCTAGTTTTACAAATTCAAAAAGAGGATCAAACACTCCTTCTTTTAGAACTGTACCAAATTTACAGTAGCCTGATTATACCTCCAGGTGAACATAATCTTTGTTTAGCTTAATGGATCCAATTTTTCTTTCATTTACTATTCAGATGAATATTAAATAGCATACATTTTTACATTCAGCATTTTGTCCATGAACGAGGATCTTTTTCAGTGGCATATATTGTAAGACTGTATACTTAGATACATTGTTATCTGAACTGACACTAAACCCTGTGAATTTCATTGGTATGCATGAATCTTTCTAATATTGCTCACATTCAACACAGATTTTTCAGCAGCATAACTGAGCACTATCCAAGCTTCTCTGGAGTAATTTTCAACAACAAAAAAATGAAAAATGTTGTCACTGATGCAAAATTGCTCATTTGGAAATTCAGGCCACTAGGTATATGTTTAACTTTTTATTGCATATTGAAATATACTTTCAATACTTAGACCTTTTTACATATCTTGTGTAGCGGGTAGGTACCTTTCAGTATGCTGATTCGGGTGGAGACATCAGTGATGTTCAGTTCCCTGCGGCCCAGCAGGTGGTGCTGTCACTTTGGGCCGGGGTTGAACCATCCCTGGAGTGCCGTACCCTTTTTGGTCTCTCGCGGCTGTTGTGCAGCGGGGCGGGGAACCCGCTGTGCTGGCTGGGAGAGGCTATAAAAGGCTATACATCTTCGCCACGAGGTCGGAGTCCCAGGCACCTTTAGCCTGAGGGCTGCTGTCCAGCGGTCGGTGTCCAGGCGGCCTAGGCCTGGACACATGGAGTTCGGGAGTCACCCCAGACACCCTCAGTCTGGGGTGAGGTGCATCATTCAGGCCTGGGGCCCAGCTTCTTCCACTGGGACCCACCCGGGAGGAATCGTCCTAAGGCACCCACAGAATCGGGTGTCTGAATCCAGGCGTAAGGGACCGCGCAGGTGACCTTCCCATAGATCTGGTGCAGCAGATTGCCAGTGCCGAGATAGGGCTTCCGGAGACCGTCGAGATGGATGTCCTCGCCAAACAGGGGCCATATTCACACGGAAGGTGGTCCATGTTCTAAGGTCGGTGGCAGAGACCGCTACTCCGGTCAGTGGCAAAGACCGTTACTCAGGCCTGTGGCAGGGGCCCCAACTAGTTCACCCGGTAGTTGGCAGCTACCAACTTCACGGTCGGTGGCAGAGACCGTGCGCCAGGCCTATCCGCACGAGAAAGGGATAGGAGAGTTCATTGTGCCTGGGCCTACTCGTATCCACACCCCTGTCTGTCTGTCTGTTATGGAAGTTCAACTGAGTATGTTCATTCTGGTATTGAAGAAATAAAGGAGTGTTGAACTTTTAAATGGTGTGGGGCTCTATTACTGGCAGACACACCTCCACGGAAGAAGCGGAGGCTCCATATGCAGAATGCAGACCCGAAGGTAATCTAAAGAGACTTTGCTCAAACCTCATATACATTTAAGGTGAGAGCTGGGCGTAGTGTCCTGCACTCTCTCCTCCAGAGTACCCGTAGACAACAGCCAAGAACAACCGATACAAGAGAGAGAGAGAGAGTGAGGCCGCTACACGTGGGTGCATCGTGTCCGGGATGTGTTCGTGTGAATATGGAGCTGAAGTTGTGGAATTTGAACGTGTCTGCCCGGAAGAGTTCCGAGTAGGTCGGCCATGTTGGCCACTGCGTCAAGAGGCACACCCTCCCTGCTCAGTTCGTGGGTGTGACCTAGGCCGAGAGGGGAAAGCCGACGAACTGGGGCGAAGAAGGGGAGGAGTCCAGTCGTATGAAGGACTACACGTGGGGACTTTGGCGCCAACCTTGCAGTGCGCAATGGATCAGCAGAGAGTCGCCATGTTCGGAAATACATTGTGGATTCCACTTCATCCTTCTACCACGAGTTTGACTACTACTGCTGCTCCGATAACGGATATGGGGATCCGGCTAAAGCCCCGGGGACGATTCGCCCTGTACTCATGCATGGACATTGAGGCCCTGGGTTTGATTTGTCCCAGTTGTTCGGGACTGGTGTGTCAGCTGAAGCCGTTCGGGCGCTGCGAGGCCTGCGGGGAATTCTTATTTGAGGTGGAGCCACCTGTCGAGAAGCCAAGAACCATCCACCTCAACCACACTACAGGCACCACCACTCAGGAAGGAGGAATCACTGCTTTGACAGCCGTCCCTGTGCGCACTGCAGCGACCGCGGGGGAGGTCGTGATTAGAGAGATACGGGAGAAATCCGAGGATGCTGACTCGGTCACCACTGCTTCCCAGCATCCACCGCCGAAGAGGAAGACCGGCATGGTTGCCCCGTCCAGCGGTCGCGGTGGATCGTCCTGCCCGCCTACGCCCGGCCCGGATGGATCTGGTAGGAAGAGTGCCGGACATCCCTCCTCAAGTATGGGCCGAGGTAAGCCGGGCAAAGGGACTTGGTGTTTGGGCGGAGGTGTCGGGGAGTCACGGCCCTGTGTGTTCACGGGAGGTAGCGATTCAGTCTCTACTACAGGCTACCTTCCCGCGGAGGAGTGTGACACCTCCGACCTAGAGTCGCTCTCCGAGTTGGGAGACGACGTCGTCATAGACAAACTTTTTGCTCAAAAGGGCTGGGACAAGATGCCTCTCTCCTCGTTCCGCAGAGTCATGGATCCACCAATGTCAACAGGGGATAGTACAACCCGGGTGGGGGCACCAGCGCCTGAAGAGGGATCCTGTCCCCAGTCTGCCCTTCCACCCCCGGTGCCACCTGCATCTAGTACCGGGGGAAAGAGACTGTTATTGCGGGCACCTATGCCCAGGATGGAGGTGATCAAAGTGCCTCGGCACCCGGATGCTATTGTTCTGCCGAGAGAAGATGATCGCCATACCATGCCTCCGTTAGCGAGACTACAACGCCTTTTCTGCCAAAAGGTTGCCAGTGAGTATGGGTGGGAATACCCGTATTTGTCTAAAGAACTTTTGTATGAGGTGGAGGTTTGCCAGGAGCGCTGGTACAATGACATTGTGTGGATGCACATTCAGGTCCCACATGCCCACAGGTACCTTGCGTGTTCCCCCAAAGCATCTCAACGCTTCAAGGACTGTAAGGCAGAATGGATGTTGGGTCGGCACATCCACGTGGATAAGGTGCTGATTCGACGGAAAGAAGGGGAGGATGTCGAGTACCATTTAGAGACAATGGACCAGCATTTGAAGCCTCTTGTCCTGCCGCACCCAAGGTTCTATCTGTAGGAGGAAAAAGACTCTGTTCTTGCTTAGTCTACTGCTGCTGAACCTTCCGGGGTTGTTGTTCTGTTACCCGGAAACCCAGTGACTGTACCCGAGTTTAACGGGTGTTTGTGCTCCTTGGAGGAATTGGAGGACTGTTGCCGTTGTTGTCCTTCAGTTTTTCCTTTTCACAGAGTGATTGTGGACTTTGGGGTACTTAGAGCTGCAGAAGAAGATGGAGAAGAAAAAAGTCTTCAACAGGTGCAGTGTCCGCGACACTGTCACCAGGTGGCAGTGTTGCGCATCGATATTCACTTTTCACACACACACTTACAGAAGGAAAGGATTTCTTTACGGAGAAGTTTTTTCCTTCTTACACGAACATATGTGTCAGGGTTATGTGTGTTAATGTTTCTTTTCCAACCTGCAGGAGAACGTCCCATCAAGACCGCAACAAAGGGGCGGGTCTTAGTTAGGATGGGTGGAGAAAATGCTACTGTGATTTGTGAATATGTTTTTTGTTAGGTGTTGTTTGTTTCCCTTCCCTCCCCTTTCCTGTTCAGCTCAGGCACAACGGTTTAGTTAGTTTCTAGGGAAAAAAAAAACTTTTTGTATTTTTGAAATTTTTAGTCGGTTTCTGGATTAGGCTATGTCAGTTTTTGGCATGGTTTACCCCAGACACTGGGGACCAGTGTCAAATAACCGGCGGGAGAGTGTAGCGGGTAGGTACCTTTCAGTATGCTGATTCGGGTGGAGACATCAGTGATGTTCAGTTCCCTGCGGCCCAGCAGGTGGTGCTGTCAATTTGGGCTGGGGTTGAACCATCACTGGAGTGCCGTACCCTTTTTGGTCTCTCGCGGCTGTCGTGGGGCGGGGAACCCGCTGTGCTGGCTGGGAGAGGCTAGAAAAGGGGCGGGCATCTTTGCCACGAGGCCTGAGTCCCAGGCACCTTTAGCCTGAGGGCTGCTGTCCAGCGGTCGGTGTCCAGGCGGCCTAGGCCTGGACACGTGGAGTTCGGGAGTCACCCCAGACACCCTCAGTCTGGGGTGAGGTGCATCATTCAGGCCTGGGGCCCAGTTTCTTCCACTGGGACCCGCCCGGGAGGAATCGTCCTAAGGCACCCACAGAATCGCGTGTCTAAATCCAGGCGTAAGGGACCATGCGCCAGGCCTATCCGCACGAGAAAGGAATAGGAGAGTTCATTGTGCCTGGGCCTTGTGCCTGGGCCTACTCGTATCCACACCCCTGTCTGTCTGTTATGGAAGTTCAACTGAGTATGTTCATTCTGGTATTGAAGAAATAAAGGAGTGTTGAACTTTTAAATGGTGTGGGGCTCTATTACTGGCAGACACACCTCCACGGAAGAAGCGGAGGCTCCATATGCAGAATGCAGACCCGAAGGTAATCTAAAGAGACTTTGCTCAAACCTCATATACATTTAAGGTGAGAGCTGGGAGTAGTGTCCTGCACTCTCTCCTCCAGAGTACCCCTAGACAACAGCCAAGAACAACCGATACAAGAGAGAGAGAGAGTGAGGCCGCTACACTTGTTAAAAATAATTGTTCTTTACGATCAGAGGTAATTCAAGCTTAAATGCTTATTTAAAAGTGAGCATTGTCAGGATATGCCGTGAACATTAATGTTCAATTACAGGCACAGTTATTATTACTATGTTGTGATCCTTTAATATTAATTTAACTCACATTAAAACTGTATTTTTTCTTACTTAATGTATTCTCTGTAAGCTCTGCAGATTACTGCTGGAATGTACAGTCGGAGCAGCACTACAAGCTCCCTGCTTTGTTGTGTTGTGCTTCCGCCTCTTCCTTCTGCTGTGCCATTCACAAAGGACAGTTGCAACATCATCACTGTGCTGTGCTTTGTGAATGACTAGCAGAAGGAGGGGGCAGAGTCACAACACAGGAACTGGTGTCTATCATAGTCACCGTTTCGATACAACAGGGAGCAGAAACGCGTCCCCCAGTGTACATTCCAGCACTCAGTGGAGCTTACAGAGAGCTCTTGAATTAGGAAAAAAGTACAATTTTAATGCTTGTTAAAATAAAATATAAAGGGTTCACAAAAATGTAACTGTGCATGGAGTTGTGCGATAACTCTAATTAATTCACCTAGCTAAACAATTTTACATTGTTTTCTGCAGCATTTATGTGGTAAAAAGTTTTTAAACATTAAAACACATTAAACACATTAAAAATGTTTTAATTATCTTTAACTATTGTCTTATATTGAAATTGTATCTGTATTAAACAAGGGTTTTTTTTTAAGGTTGCAGTGGGATTTGTAGGCTAAAGAATTTTTATGTTTTCAAATGAACCTTCATGTGTTTGTAAAGGTTCAAATAATTTTTTTTAAATGCCAAACATATCATACTTATCAGTCCCATGCTGCTATGTCTCAGCCAATGAAGAGGGAGTGTCCTGGAAGAGCTTCTGCTTGCTCTCGTGCACATCGCTGGATCGGGATCTTACTAAGGTGAGTATAAAGGGAGGCTGCACACTGAAGGTATTTTACTTTTGTGCATAGAATGCATAAAGGTAAAAAACCTTCAGTCTTTGGAACCACTTTCAGCCTACAAGTGATCCTCCTATGTGACCGTTCTGGTGATCATATGATCAGGAACTATTTAAATTGATTATGGATTGCTCAGGGAGATTAGGAGTCTTACAAAAGTTTTTGCTCTCCTACACTCCAAAGAAATATTTTATAGATTTTTAGAGACTTTAATTCCCGAAAAGACCTTCTGTATATCAGATTTTCCCCATTAAAATAAAAGAGATCAACAAATTCTGACAGATACAGCAAAAGCAGCAAGAAGAAATTATATTCATAGCATTAGATCTTTACCACAGGGCTTTGGAGGGCAGCCATTGCTTATCCACTCAGTAATGAGTAGGGATAAGCTTTGAGTTCGAGTCGAACCCATGTTCGACTCGAACATCGGCTGTTCGACCATTCGTCAAATTTCGAACATTATGGGCCGTTCACGCCAAATTCGAGTGGCGCGTCACAGCCCATAATTCACTGCGGCATCGCAGTGCATTGTTGGCTGATGATTGGCCAAGCATACACTATGACCCGCATGCTTGGCCAATTACAGCCCCATAGGTACAGAGTAGACATGTGCATTCGTTTTCGTCCGAATGCATTTTCGTCCGAATTTCAGCTATTTTCGTTATCGTTTTAACAAACGAAAACGAAAGCACAGAATCCGAAAACCGAAAGATCCGACATAAACAAATGCTTTATTTTCGTTTTCGTTGCTACAACAGTTCGATATAGATAGGAGATTCGACGTGACGCTGCCAATAACAATCTGTGTCTTTCGAACCTGTGGTCGAATGTGCCTAACCTTAACTCTATTAGTCCAAGATTATTCTACATAGGAGAGAAAAGATTCGACATTATAGAGAGAAAAGATTCGACATAGGAGAGAAAAGATTCGACATAGGAGAGAAAAGATTCGACATAGGAGAGAAAAGATTCGACATAGGAGAGAAGATTTGTTATTATAGAGCAGTGGTTCTCAACTCCAGTCCTCAGGGCCCACCAACAGGCCAGGTTTGCAAGATAACTGAAATACATCACAGGTGATATAATTTGCTGCTCAGGGATTGCAGTATTCTAGTCTGCATCTCACCAAGGTAATACTTAAAATCTGGCCTGTTAGTGGGTCCTGAGGACAGGAGTTGAGAACCACTGTTATAGAGAGAAAAGATTCGACATTATAGAGAGAAAAGATTCGACATAGGAGAGAAAGATTTGACATAGGAGAGAAAAGATTCGACATAGGAGAGAAAAGATTCGACATAGGAGAGAAAAGATTTGACATAGGAGAGAAAAGATTCGACATAGGAGAGAAAAGATTTGTTATTATAGAGAGAAAAGATTCGACATAGAGAGAAAAGATCACTGCTGGAATTGGGTGGGGGAAGTAAAATAAAAATAAAGTTGATGATGAATGTTATTGGCTGATTGTAACCAAAGAGGAGGAGCAGTAAAATAGCTAGAATGACGAAGATTTGACAAAGCATCGAAAGTTAGAAGATTCGACGGTGCAGCAAAACTGTACGACGCTGCAATCGTACATTTCCGGTCAAATGCATCCGCCCATAGGCTATAGAAGAATTCTAATGTTGGTTGACTAGTAATAGTAATGAATAAATATAATTATTACTAGTCATACAACATTAGAATTCTTCTATAGCTTGTGGGCGGAACATTCGACCGGAAATGTATGATTGCAGCGTCGTACAGTTTCACTGCTCCGTCAAATCTTCTTTGAACATTCGACAGACACCATAAGCCTTCAATGACAGATTCGACCTTAATTAATTCAGATTTTCAGACGAATGCAATTTCTAACGAAAAACGAAATAAATAAAAACGAATTTCGGAAGTAACTAAATAAATTTATTTTTCGGACGAAAACGAAATTCCGAAACGAAATATTTCAGTGTGCACATGTCTAGTACAGAGAGCCGTAATTGGCCAAAGCCAGGGTGGCTTTGGCAAATCATGGCTCAGAGGAGTAGGTACACGCCTTGTGTAGTGTGTTGGCATTGGTTAAAGGAAAGAGACAGAGAGAGAGACAGTGTAATTTGACTTGAGTTAGATTAAGCAGGCAGGCGAGTCAGTTAGCTGCAGTTACAGTGTGTAGAGGATATATATGCATCCTAGGTGTTGTATATATATATGTAGCACCCTCCTCACTCCCCTCTCTTTCTTCAGCTCGTCTGTCTCTTGTCTAGGGGTACCTTTCAGAGGGAAAGGGAGCAGGGACACCACGCCTGGCCCTTACCACATATATCAGTGTGGTGTAAGCAAAGTTCTTTTACCTTCGGGTCAGTGCTGTGCACCTGGAGCCTCCACCAAGAGTTACCTTGAACAATGTCTGTCAGGAAATGAGCCCCACACCATTAAAGTTCAACACTCCTTTATTCTTCTTGAATGAACACAATCAGTTGAACTCCCTTGGTAGAAACAGAACAGAAAAGGAGGTGTGGATGCGAGCAGGCCCAGACACAATGTGTTCTCCACTTTCCTCCCTGAAAGTGGGTTGCGGTCTCCGAGCGAGGGGGGATTTCCTTCCAGGCGGTCTCCGATGAGAGGCTCACCCGTCACTGGCAATATGCTGCACCAGGTCTTCGAGTGAGGACCTCCCCCTGGTCCATTACGCCTTCCGGATTCAGGTACCCACTCCCGGGGTTCCCTAAGATCTCCTTCCCTAGCGGAACTCAGTGTTGGGCACTGAGCTCCAGACCTCCATCTGAGTACCTCACCCCAGGCTAAAGGTGCCTGGGATGGAACACGACCTCCGGCTGTCCTCTAGGCCTAGGCCCGCCTAGAGGACCGACACAAACCACCGTCCGCAGGCTGAAGGTGCCTGGGACTTTCCCGTGACAAAGATGGCCGGCCCCTTTATACCCTCTCCCAGCAAGCACGGCGGGTTCCCCGCCCCACCATACCGCGGCCGAGGGAGGACAAAAAGAGGCACGACACACAGCAATGATTCAACCCCAGCCCAGGGCGACAGCGCCACCTGCTGGGCTGCAGGGAATTACACATCACCAATGTCTCTGTCAAGTTCAAATTTACACCCGGGAAAGTACATACCCGCTACATATATTTACACACTGTATTCAGTTTAGCTAGATCCATTCCTGTTATTCTCTATACTGACAGGCAGGCAGGTGATTGTGCTAGCTGCAGTGTTTCACTTAGTGTACTGTGTCCTTTGCACAGTGTGCACCAAAAGCTTACCTGAATACAATTGCTGGTGTTCTGATACAAATACAGGCAGGGAGCTGCAGTATTTTGCTTTAGTGTCCTTTGCACAGTGTGCACCTAAAGCTTACCTCAATACAATTGCTGGTGTTCTGATACAAATACAGGCAGGGAGCTGCAGTATTTTGCTTTAGTGTCCTTTGCACAGTGTGCACCAAAAGCTTACCTGAATACAATTGCTGGTGTTCTCATACTAATACCACAGGCAGGGAGTTCAAAATTACAAACAGATTCTACGTAACAACAAACCTACAGTCCCTGTCTTGTTTGCACCACCTGTATACTGCTGTTCAGAGTATATAGGCCCTGGGGGCCGCACGCCTTTCCTTTTTTTAATTTGGGTGCAGGATTCTCCTTAATATCCATACAAGACCCAAAGGGGCTGGTAATGGGCTGGGGGATAACCATGCCATTTGTCTCAATGATTTTCATCCATATTGCCGGGACCAGACATTACATTAAAGCCGCAAGCAGTTTTAAATGACTTTTTTTCCTTTAGAAATGTCATTTTGTGCAGGGACATTTCTAAACACGGGAAACACGTGCCACTTCACAGGCATACTATAGACACCCACCAGGTAAGATATTTAAAGGAATATTTTGATTTCAAACGTTCGAGTCCCATAGACTTTAATAGGGTTCTAAAGTTCGCGCAAACTTTCGGTCCGTTCGCAGGCTCTGGTGTGAACCGAACCGGGGGGGGGGGGGGGTTCGGCTCATCCCTAGTAATGAGCTAAGTATGCCTTACTTACTGGTAGAGGCAAAATGTTTAAAAAAAATAAAACACAAAACAACTGAAAAGCTGTCTGCAAACATTTGTTATTATGGTGAGCTGCTTGAGTTGGATGCAAGTCCCATTTAACTGATACTGACACAGTGTTCTTTTTTCCTTCTTTCTTAATTGTACAACATTTAGTTTTCCAAAGCCAGGGTCAGACATACTATATGTGCAGACTGTGCTGCAACCCAAGGGTCCTTTGGGAATTAAAGATCCATAGTGACAGCATACAATTTCATTTTATAACATCAGCATTGTAATAGCAATACAAACAACAGTTCTTTTTGACAATCCAAGGTTACTTCAAAAATCTCCTTTCATGTTATGAGTGCCGTATGTCGGCTGGTCAACTCTTTCTGCAACTTCCTGGATTCCCTGCATGGAGCTTCCCCTGTACAGTGTTCTTTCCATTTCTAAGGACTACATAACCCAATGTGCCTTGCAGGCTGCAATCAGTGATTCCTGTACTGAATCTGCCTCTTGAAAATCCTCCTCTCAGCATCACTGTAGTTCTGAAGGCAGTCTCTCTGAAAATGTGTGACACTGCAGTGCCTAGTGAATGTGTGGGATTCTTCTCAAAGTAAGGTTACAAGCTTTAAGATCCTACAGACTAATAAGAGTAGGATACATAATTGGAATACAATGTGGAAATAATTTTACATGTTGACCATAGATGTGCTTTAAGGACCTATTTGTATTTATACTATAAGTAGGCCAAGAAGAATACTACCGCAGCTATCACATAGACCTGTACAATGCACATTTCTAGGACAGATGAGTAGCAGGAGGCATTGTTCATGATGCTCTCCTTGTTTGTAACATCTAGGTGGTGTCAAAGAGTCATGACATCTTTCACTCCCTGATTGACCAGGACCATCTGAACTAATAAATGAAGGGGTCTGACCCTAGTTGCATAATATAGATTAAGAGAATGTTCAATGTATTTCAAAGGCTAATTTAGTCTGAATGTACCAATTTACAAAATAGATATATCTATCTATCTTGAAACAAAGTTTGTCCTTTATGCCCAACAATTGTTCTGTGTATTAATACATTTCCTGCACTGTATATATAGTCTACACTGACTACACTATACAGTTGTGCTCATAAGTTTACATACCCTGGCAGAATTTATGATTACTTGGCCATTTTTCAGAGAATATGAATGATAACACAAAAACATTTCTTTCACTCATGGTTAGTGTTTGGCTGAAGCCATTTATTATCAATCAACTGTGTTTACTCTTTTTAATCCATAATGGCAACAGAAACTAGCCAAATGACCTTGATAAAAAGTTTACATACCCTGGTGATTTTGGCCTGATAACATTCACACAAGTTGACACAAAGTGGTTTGAATGGCTATTAAAGGTAACCATCCTCATCTGTGATCTGTTTGCTTGTAATTAGTGTGTGTGTGTATAAAAGGTCAATGCGTTTCTGGGCTCCTGACAAATCCTTGCATCGTTCATCCAGTGCTGCACTGACGTTTCTGGATTCTGAGTCATGGGGAAAGCAAAAGAATTGTCAAAGCATCTGTGGGAAAAGATAGTTGAACTGTATAAAACAGGAAAGGGATATGAAAAGATATCCAAGGAATTGAGAATGCCAAACAGCAGTGTTCAAACTCTAATCAAGAAGTGGAAAATGATGGGGGCTTCTGTTGAAACCAAACCATGGACAGGTAAACCAACTGAAATTTCAGCCACAACTGCAAAGATAATTGTTCGGGATGCAAAGAAAAACCCACAAATAACTTCAGGTGAAATACAGGACTCTCTGAAAACATGTGGTGTGGCTGTTTCAAGATGCACAATAAGGAGGCACTTGAAGAAAGATGGGCTGCATGGTCGAGTCGCCAGAAGAAAGCCATTACTAAGCAAATGCCACAAAGTATCCCGCTTACAATACGCTAAACAGCACAGAGATAAGCCTCAAACCTTCTGGCACAAAGTAATTTGGACTGATGAGACAAAAATTTAGCTTTATGGCCACAAATATGAATGCTACATTTGGAGAGGAGTCAACAAGACCTATGATGAAAGGTACGGAGGTGGATCGCTGATGTTTTGGGGATGTGTGAGCTACAAAGGCACAGGAAATTTGTCAAAATTGTTGACAAGATGAATGCAGTATGTTATCAGAAAATACTGGAGGAACATTTGCATTTATTAGCCAGGAAGCTGCACATGGGATGTACTTGGACATTCCAACATGATAATGATCCAAAACACAAGGCCAAGTCGACTTGTCATTGGCTACAGCAGAATAAAGTGAAGGTTCTGGAGTGCCCATCTCAGTCTCCTGACCTCAATATCATTGAGCCACTCTGGGGAGATCTCAAACGTGCAGTTCATGCAAGACAGCCCAAGAATTTACAAGAACTGGAGGCTTTTTGAGGAAGCTAAGAGGAATGGGCAGCTTTACCATCTGAGAAGATAAAGAGCCTCATCCACAAATATCACAAAAGACTTCAAGCTGTCATTGATGTTAAAGGGGGCAATACACGGTATTAAGAACTGTGGTATGTAAACTTTTGATCAGGGCCATTTGGGTAGTTTCTGTTGCCGATATGATTTAAAAAGAGTAAACACAGTTGATTGATAATAAATGGCTTCAGCCAAACACTAACCATGAGTGAAAGAAAAGTTTTTGTGTAATCATTCATATTCTCTGAAAAATTAAATCATAAATTCTGTCAGGGTATGTAAATTTATGAGGACAACTGTGTATATATATATATATATATATATATATATATATATATATATATATACTGAACTGTCTGCACACCACTAACTAACCTGCCTAATGTAGCTCAAGTTCTCTCAGTCTCCTCCACATATCACATTACATACGGCCGCCGTGTAAGCAGCCTTATATAGTGCGGGGCGTGGACTTAGCCTTATGAGCCATGATTGGCCAAAGGCACCCTGCCTTTGGCTAATCATGACTCTCACAGCAGATCACACTGCGATTGGCCAAAACAAGCAGGTCAGGTGCATGCTTTGGCCAATCAGCAGCATCAATGCACTATGATCTCGCAGTGCATTATGGGGCACTCGAATTTGCCGCAAACATCCGATATGTTCAGTTTGTTCGCGAAGAAACAAACATTGGGACCATCCCTAAAGCACACTAAGCAGAGGGTTAATATCTCAAATAGAAGATCCAACTATATACTTTCTCACATGGTATCAAAAACAGCAATGCACCTTTCCTGAGAAAGTAATGAAGGCTGTGACTGCTGACCTATTCTATTAAGAAGGATATTTCCCTGGATGTCACAGTCATTCTTTGGCTTTAATCCCTTCCCGTACACATATATGCTGCCTCATTACAGTGGGTCTTCAGTTAGTGTCAGTGTGTTTTAGGTAGAATTAAAGAAAAGCAAAATGTGCGCTATTGTTTCTGGGCCCTACTGCTAAAGATGGGCGAATGGTTCAGACCGTGCATGAGTTCTGGCCAAACATTGGCTGTTCAGAAGTTCTCTGAGCAACCAAATTATAAGGTCGTTTGACCGTTTGTGCGGCCCGCCGAACGACCACAATGCTCTGCGCCATCGCCCAGTGCATTGAAAGCCCTGATTGGCTGTAGCAATGACAGCTTCACCCAATCAGGGCACAGAGCTCTATCAGAGCCATGATTGGATGCTGTCATGATGACTGTATCCAATCATGGCTCATTGCTCCTAATCCCGCCCTACACTATAAAAGTATTCTTTCCATAGCGGCCATTTGTAGTGTGATAGTGGCGTGGCGAGAGATAGAACAGGGCTCTTAGACAGTTAGTGTGCTATAGTGTGCTATTCTGATTCTATTGTCAGTAGAATATCAGTTTAGTGTGCATCTAGGGATAGTTCAGTGTGAGTATAGTGCGACCATTCATCTTTACATTAGTGTTAATGTAGGGATAGTGTAGTGACCGTTTAATACAGTTTTTTTCTGTGGGTTACTGCAAGTTTAACGCCATATATTTCATTGTGTTACTGTAAGTTTAATGCAATATAGTTCTGTCTCTTACTGAAAGTTTAACGCCATATATTTCATTGCGTTACTGCAAGTTTAATGCCATATAGTTCTGTGCGTTACTGCAAATTTAACGCCATACCTTTCATTGCATTACTGCAAGTTTAACGCCATATAGTTCTGGGCGTTACTGCAAATTTAACGCTGTATATATACTTGCGTTACTACAAGTTTAAGGCCATATAGTTCTGTGCGTTACTGTAAGTTTAACGCCATATATTTCTATGCGTTACTGCAAAATTAATGCCATATATTTCATTGCGTTTCTGCAAGTTTAACGCCATATAGTTCTGTGCGTTACTGCAAGTTTAACTCTGTATATTTAATTGCGTTATTGCAAGTTTAAGGCCATATAGTTCTGTGTGTTACTGCAAGTTTAATGCCATATAGTTCTGTGCGTTACTGCAAGCTTAACGTCATATAGTTCTGTGCGTTACTGCAAAATAACACCATATAGTTCTGTGCGTTACCGCAAGCTAAAAGCAGTATAGTTCTGTGCGTTACTGCAAGATTAATGCCATAGAGTTATGAGCGTTACTGCAAGTTTAACGCCATATAGTTCTGTGCATTACTGAAAATTTAACGCCATATAGTTCTGTGCGTTACTGCAAGTTTAACGCTGTATAGTTTTAATTTCAATAGTCTTTTATTGGGTTTTAACAATTATAACAGATAAAACGTATACATGAACATACATGACATCTTGATGATGTATTAGGTAGTAGGACATATAGTGCAGCACAGTTCAGCAATATGCATCAATCATATTGAATGCGTCAGTTGTATTTATTGACAATAACATATATGATCTCTAGAGTCAATCATGTCCTGAAGGACTGGAATCCGAGTATGACCATGATGTTAGTATGCCAATTAATTTAAAGTAAAACTGAAATAGGAAGAATAAAACAAAACTAGGGTAGAGGAAACAATAAGTGCAGTTAGTTACTATAAACATTTATCTACTGTACGGAGAGCCTTTATACAAGATGAATACGAACTTAAGTAGAGCTAGATTTAGCTTTGGTGTTGTACCATTTGTTCCAAGGGTCCCAAATCTTGTTAATAATAGGGTATTTACCCACACCAGGGGAAAAGAGTTGGTCATACGTACCATGAGTATTAATTATTCGTATAACTTCAGGAAGTTTTGGGTGTATTATGTCCTTCCAGTGCCTAACCAGGGCATATCGAGCTGCTAAGAGGATGTGGGATAACAAAGTTCTCAAATGGTGAGGGACAAGGTCCATCCCCAGAGAGAGTAACGCCATCCCTGGTGATGGTTCTAAGGTGATTTTAAATACTTGTGATATGAGGTTATAAATCAGCTTCCAGTGCCGTGATATCATGGGACAAGACCATAAGAGATTAAATAGTGTACCTGTTTCCCCACACTGTCTCCAACACTGGGGAGACACCCCTGGAGCAAATTTGGACAATCTATGTGGGGTGAGATACCAGCACATCATAATCTTCTGGAATAGTTCCCATAGATTAGCACATTTGGTAGAGGAATATGTTACAGTTAATGCTGTTTGCCAATGATCCTCTGAGTATACCCTATTGAAATCTCTTTCCCATGCTTGCATGGAGGGTGATTTCGTAAATACTAGTTTGTTTTGAAGATGGGAATAAAATAATGATATGCCCTTAATGTTCGCATTTTTCGATAAGTAGTACTGGGTTAATTGCCATGGAAGAGAGGTGGATAATCTGGTGGGCTGCTTGAGTAAGTGTGAAACTTGTAGGTATCTATAATATTCAGCTGGAGAAATAGAGAACTCCAATTGGAGGGTTCTAAAGGTCTTGAGAGCAGGTCCCACAAACAGGTCCTCCAATTCCAATTCTTTGTTGGACCTCCAGTTAGCGAGGGAGATACCTGGTATGAGGAGGGATAAAGCTGACAATGAAAATTTCAATGGGGTTAGTTTTAGCTGAGGGGATACATGTAACGTTAGGATTTGCCACGCATCAATAGATGCTTGTATGGTTGGTCCCATAGTGGAGGATGAGTGAAGAAGGAAAGGGCTTGAGATCAGGTAATTATAAAGGTTCCGTCCTGGAATCTGTTGTTGTTCAAGAAGCGCCCACAGGGTGGTCGGGGGTGGGAAGAACCAGCCCTTTAATTGGGCTAAAGTAGAGGCTGTATAGTAGTCTCTTATATGTGTGTGGCCCACTCCACCCACTTCCCTGTGTTTTATTATCCTGCTAAATGCACAGCGTGCCCGTTTTCCTACCCATAAAAATTTGTTGATGGTGGATTGTGCAGAAGAGAAGAAAGATGTAGGGACAGGAATGGGTAAGGTTCTAAAGATATATATTAATTGTGGGAGAATTTGCATTTTAAAAGCAGCCAACCGTCCAGGATAATTCGAATTTTACCAGTTTACCCAATTTGGCGTGAAGTGGTTGCTATAGTGGGGTATAGTTTTCTCTAACCAGATCAGAAGTTGTAAAGGTAAGGGTAATACCTAAATATGATATACCTTTCTGTTTCCATGTGTATGGAATTTTTTTTATAAGATCTTGCTTAGTTTGGGTAGAAATTCCCAAACCTAAAATATACGATTTGGTTTCATTAACCTTATAGTAAGACACTGATGTAAATAGTTGCAGCGCTTGATGGACCGAAGCCAGGGAAGACTCGATGTTAGTTAGGATGATATCATCTGCAAAAAGACTGATGGTATGCATTGCGTCACCGACCCTATATCCACTTATCTGGGGATGGGAGCGAATGTAAGTTGCCAAGGGCTTCATTAGTAAATTAAAGATAAGTGGGGAAAGTGGACATCCCTGACGAGTCCCATTTGATATATTAAATGGCGTGGAAAGCATTCCTGATATGTACACCTGAGCTGAGGGGGCTGTGTAAAGAGCCATGATAGCCGAGTGTATTAGACCTTCAAACCCAAACTTGTTGAGCACCTTAGCCAAGTAGTCCCAATGGATTCTATCAAACGCCTTCTCTGCGTCCAAAGCTAGGAGCAGAGAAGGTGTTTTTGTTTTGTTAGCTAAATGTATAATATTGATTAGACGACTCGTTGCGTCAGCGGTTTGTCGGCCTTTTGTAAACCCAGATTGGTCCAGGTGTACTAGAGATGGTAGTAGATAGACATGTGCATTCGTTTTGGTCCGAATGCATTTTCGTCTGAATTTCAGGTATTTTCGTTATCGTTTTAACAAACGAAAACGAAAGCACAGAATCCGAAAACCGAAAGATCAGACATAAACAAATGCTTTATTTTCATTTTCATTGCGACAACAGTTCGATATAGATAGGAGATTTGACGTGACGCTGACAATAACAATCTGTGTCTATCGAACCTGTGGTCGAATGTGCCTAACCTTAACTCTATTAGTCCAAGATTATTCGACATAGAGAGAAAAGATTCAACATAGAGAGAAAAGATTTGACATTATAGAGAGAAAAGATTTGACATAGAGAGAAAAGAACGCTGCTGGAATTGGGTGGGGGAAGTAAAATAAAAATAATGATGATGATGAATGTTATTGGCTGATTGTAACCAAAGAGGAGGAGCAGTAAAATAGCTAGAACTAACTTGACAATTCAACATGAACGACGAAGATTCGACAAAGCATCGAAAAACATACAAACGTCGAATCTGTCATTGAAGGCTTATGGTGTCTGTCGAAAGTTAGAAGATTCAACGGAGCAGCTAAACTGTATGACACTGCAATCGTACATTTCCGGTCAAATGCATCCGCCCATAGGCTATAGAAGAATTCTAATGTTGGTTGACTAGTAATAGTAATTAATAAATATAATTAATACTAGTCATACAACATTAGAATTCTACTATAGCTTGTAGGCAGAACATTCGACCGGAAATGTATGATTGCAGCGTCGTATAGTTTCGCTGCTCCGTCAAATCTTCTTTGAACATTCGACAGACACCATAAGCCTTCAATAACAGATTCGACCTTAATTAATTCAGATTTTCGGACGAATACAATTTCTAACGAAAAACAAAATAAATAAAAACGAATTTCGGGAGTAACTAAATTAATTAATTTTTCGGACGAAAACTAAATGAAATATTTCAGTGTGCACATGTCTAGTAGTAGATCCATCAGCCTGTTAGCCAGGAGCTTGGCATAAAGTTTTAAGTCGTTGTTTATCAACGAAATGGGTCTAAAATGTTGCAGTGTGTTAGGTTCCTTCCCCGGCTTCGGCAACGCTACTATCAATGCCCTAAGCATTTCCGATGGGAAAAAGGAAGAGGAGACAGCTCTGTTATAAATACCTGCTAAGTAGGGATGAGCTCGGTGTTCGAGTCGAACATAAGTTCGACTCGAACATCGGCTGTTCGACCGTTCGGCGAACATCGAACGATTTGGGCCGTTCGCGCCAAATTCGAGTGACGCGAACGGCCCACAATACACTGCGCCATCGCAGTGCAATCCCGGCGCTGTGATTGGCCAAGCATGCACTGTGACCCCGCATGCTTGGCCAATCACAGCGCTGGCAGCTAGGAGAGCCATACTTGGCCACAGGCAGGTTGCCTGTGGGCAATTATAGCTCAGGGGGTTTAGCACATGCCCCACACTATAAAAGGCCGCCAGCGCGGCGGCCTTGTGTAGTGTGTTCTGGCGTAGGGAAAGAGTTACATAGGCAGGGACAGTGTCAGTGCTATTTGTACCTCAAACTTGTGTGTAGGGAGAGAGAAGGATAGGCAGGGAGAGTGTCAGTGTCATATTCTTTGCTAAACCTTGTGCAGGGAGAGAGAAGGATAGGCAGGGGACAGTGTCAGTGTCACATTCTTTGCTAAACCTTGTGTGCAGGGAGAGAGAAGGATAGGCAGGGAGAGTGTCAGTGTCATATTCTTTGATAAACCTTGTGTGCAGGAAGAGAGAAGGATAGGCAGGGAACAGTGTCAGTGTCATATTCTTTGCTAAACCTTGTGTGCAGGGAGAGAGAAGGATAGGCAGGGAGAGTGTCAGTGTCATATACTTTGATAAACCTTGTGTGCAGGGAGAGAGAAGGATAGGCAGGGGACAGTGTCAGTGTCATTGTTGCTAAGCCTCCTGCACCTTATACACCTGAAGTTAGTCTGTATTGCTGCGTTTTTCTGGTGTGTTACACCAACAGGCATTTGCAGCACTTACAGCGGGCGGAGTGTGCCTCCTGAAGATATTACACCTGAAGTTAGCCTGTATTGCTGCTTTTTCCTGGTGTGTTACACCAACAGGCATTTGCAGCACTTACAGCGGGCGGAGTGTGCCTCCTGATCATATTACACCTGAAGTTAGCCTGTATTGCTGCTTTTTCCTGGTGTGTTACACCAACAGGCATTTGAGGCACTTACAGCGGGCGGAGTGTGCCTTCTGATCATATTACACCTGAAGTTAGCCTGTATTGCTGCTTTTTCCTGGTGTGTTACACCAACAGGCATTTGCAGCACTTACAGCGGGCGGAGTGTGCCTCCTGATCATATTACACCTGAAGTTAGCCTGTATTGCTGCTTTTTCCTGGTGTGTTACACCAACAGGCATTTGCAGCACTTACAGTGGGCGGAGTGTGCCTCCTGATCATATTACCCCTGAAGTTAGCCTGTATTGCTGCGTTTTCCTGGTGTGTTACACCAACAGGCATTTGCAGCACTTAGAGCGGGCGGAGTGTGCCTCCTGATCATATTACACCTGAAGTTAGCCTGTATTGCTGCTTTTTCCTGGTGTGTTACACCAACAGGCATTTGCAGCACCTACAGCAGGCGTAGTGTGATTCCTGCAAAATATACTCCTGAAGCTAGGCCTTATTGCTGGTTTATCCCATTTCCCTGCAGGCCATTAGAATGTCTGGAAGGCAAACAAGGAGAGGCAGACAGTCAGGAGCCAATAAAATAGGGCAAGCAGGCTCTGTGTCTAGAGACAACAGTGCTGGTCGTGGACGCGGTGCATCGCCATCAGCACGTGGCCATGGGACACGCTTGTCCTTCTTTTCGGCAGCTGGACGTGTTGAGCCGCATCATGCCGAAGACTTGGTAGAGTGTATGACCAAGCCCTCCTCATCCTCCTCATCCTCTCTCACCCAGGCTCAGGGTACTGGCAAAGCAGCTGCCAAAGCGTCCTCTTCCCTGGTATCAATGTCATCATCAGTCACTCCTTCCCTAGACCAACCATGTCCTCCTGAGGAGTCCCCCGAACTGTTTGAGCACAGTGTTGGGTACATGCTCCAGGAGGATGCCCAGCGTTTCGAAGGGTCTGATGATGATACCCAGCTAGAGGAAGGCAGTAGCGTGAGAGCAGAGAGAGGGGATGCTCAAGAAGGACACCAATCTGGCAGTCATGTTCCAGCAGCTGCAGCATACTGCCAGATTGGCTCCAGTGATGAGGAGGGAGGGGATCATGAGGTCACTGCCTACACGTGGGTGCCTAATAGGAGAGAGGAGGAGGAGGAGGAGGATGAGAAGGAGGCACATCTCCAACGAGGCAGGATGCCCTCGGGGGGCCAGTGTAAGAGCAGCACACCGACGGAATCACACCGCAGAGCCCCGCCTGTGCAGGGCGCTGCCTCTGCCCGTTATTCAAAAAGTTCTTTGGTGTGGGCCTTTTTTGAGTCGAGTGCATCAGATCGCACAGCTGCTGTTTGCAACATATGTCTCAAGCGTATATCGCGTGGCCAAAACATCACCCGCTTGGACACCACATGCTTGACCAGACATATGTTGACCTGCCATGCAGCTCGTTGGCAAGCCTACCTTAAAGACCCACACCAAAGAACAAAGCGGACCTCTCCTTGCACCGCATCAGCTGGGATCTCCAACCCCACTATACCTTCAGTCCTCTCTGAAACCTGCACTGAGAGGAATGAAGGTGTAGAATTAGGTGTGTCACAGCCAAGTATTTGCGGGCACTCTGCTAGCAGTACACCGAAGTCCGATTCTAGCAGGCAAATTTCCCTGCCCCAGCTGCTGGACCGTCGAAAGAAGTTCACTCCCAGCCATCCACATGCCCAGCGGTTGAATGCTAGCTTGGCTAAATTGCTAGCGCTTCAACTGCTGCCTTTTCAGTTGGTAGACTCGGCCCCCTTCCGTGAGTTTGTGCAATGTGCGGTTCCTCAGTGGCAGGTTCCCAAACGCCACTTTTTCTCACGGAAGGCGATTCCGGCTCTCTACCTCTGACTCATGGTCCAGCAGGCATGGACAGGGACGTTACCTTTCTTTCACGGCCCATTGGGTCACTCTTTTGGCAGCTGGGAAGGATGCAGGACAAGGTGCAGTAGTGTTGGAGGTTGTTCCACAGCCACGCCTCCAAAATGCTACTACTGGTTGTGACACACCTCTCTCCTCCACCCCCTCCTCTTCTTCTTCCTCCATGGCCTCTTCCTGTGCTTTGTCCTCAGAACCAGCGGTGCTCCGTAGGCGTTCAAGGGGCTACGCAAGTACGCAGGCAAAAAGGTGCCATGCTGTGCTTGCGCTGGTGTGTTTGGGGGACAGGAGCCACACTGGGGCAGAGGTTCTGTCTGCTCTGCAGGGGCAGGCCGAGAGGTGGTTGACGCCACGCCAGCTTAAGCCAGGAATGGTAGTTTGCGACAATGGCACCAACCTCCTCTCCGCTCTCCGACAGGGACAACTGACCCATGTGCCCTGTGTGGCTCACGTCCTTAACCTGGTGGTGCAGCGCTTCTTGGGCAGGTACCCGGGCTTACAGGATGTCCTAAAGCAGGCCAGGAAAGTCTGTGTGCATTTCCGCAGATCTTATAATGCCAGTGCTCGCCTGGCTGAGCTGCAAAAGGAGTTGAACCTGCCCAAGAACCGCCTTATATGTGACATGCCCACCAGGTGGAACTCAACGTTGGCCATGCTGCAGCGGCTGTACACGCAGCAGAGGGCCATCAATGAGTACCTGTGCGACTACGGCACCAGGACAGGGTCAGGGGAGCTCAGGTTTTTTTCACCACGCCAGTGGGGCATGATCAGGATCACCATTTGAGGAGGCCACGAGGATGGTGAGCAGTGACAGTGCATGCATCAGTGACACTGTACCTCTTGTCCACCTGTTGGAACATACGCTGCATGGAATAATGGACAGGGCACTTGAGGCAGAACAGAGGCAGGAAGAGGAGGACTTCCTTGCCTCTCAAGGCCCCCTTTACCCAGACAGTGTTCCTTCTGTCCCACCCATCGCACAGGAAGAGGAGGAGGAGGAGGATTGTGTCAGCATGGAGGTGGAGCCTGGCACTCAGCATCATCAGCAGCAGTCTTTTAGGGATGATTTACAGTCCCAAGAAACCAGTGGACTTGTACGTGGCTGGGAGGAGGTGGCTGCGGATCATGTCGTCCTTAGTGACCCAGAGGACTCCGGACCGAATGCCTCAGCTAACCTACGCTGCATGGCCTCCCTGATCCTGCAAAGTCTGTGGAAGGATCCTCATATTCTTCGGATCAAGGAGAGGGACCATTACTGGCTGGCCACTCTCCTTGATCCACGGTACAAGGGTAAGGTTGCGGACCTTATCTTACCATCGCAGAGGGAGCAGAGGATGAGACAACTCCGGGAGGCCTTGCAGAAAGGTCTGTGCAACGCGTTCCCAGAGACTGGGAGGTTACAAACTCCTGGTCCTGGACAACGAGTTGCTGAGGCTTCGGTCAGTCAAAGAAGGAGCGGTGGGGAAGGTGGCCGTCTGACCGATGCGTTCAGACAATTCTTTAGTCCGCAGCCCCAAGGTATGATCGGTTCCAGCAACCATCGCCAGCGTCTGATATACATGGTGCAGGAATACCTAGGGGCAAGGTCAGACTTGGACACCTTCCCCACCGAAAATCCTCTGGCTTACTGTGTCTTGAGGATGGATCACTGGCCAGAGCTTGCACAGTATGCAATTGAGCTACTGGCCTGTCCTGCATCCAGCGTTCTTTCAGAACGCACATTCAGTGCTGCTGGAGGATTTGTCACGGATCACAGTGTGCGCCTGTCCACCGACTCTGTTGATCGACTGACCTTCATAAAGATGAACCAGTCTTGGATCACCACCAGCTACCAAACACCTGAAGCTGATATAACAGACTAATTTATTTTCAAATGTCACATCCCTTCAAGACTGATGCTGATGCTGAGAGACTGTCCTGTTATGTTGACTGACTATCCTCCTCCTCCTCAATGATCCGATTGATGATGATAGCTTGGAAGAACATTTTTGTTTCTGGGTGCCGCCACCAGTGGCTAAGGCCCAATTTTTCAGCCCCTGTTTAACAGGGGCATGTAATTACAATTTTTTATGCAATGCTTTGCAGCAGGGCTCATTCCTGCACTCCAACTAGAGTATCTGGGAGAGGTTGCAGTGTCGTGGCACCAGCACCAGTGGCTAAGGCCCAATTTTTCAGCCCCTGTTTAACAGGGGCGTGTAATTACAATTTTTGATGCAATACTTTGCAACAGGGCTCATTGCTGTGCTCCAAGTACAGTATCTGTGAGGGGTTGCAGTGTTGTGGCACCAGTGCCTAAGGCCCAATTTTTCTGCCCCTGTTTAACAGGGGCATGTAATTACAATTCTTGATCTAATAATTCACAGCAGGGCCCATTCCTGCGCCCACCAAGAGTAACTGTGAGGCCTTACGGTGTTGTGTCAACACCACCACCACCACCACCAAAGGCCCAATTTTTCAGCCCCTGTTCAACAGGGGCATGCAATTACAATTCTTGATCTAATAATTCACAGCAGGGCCCATTCCTGCACCCACCAAGAGTAACTGTGAGGCCTTACGGTGTTGTGTCAACACCACCACCACCACCACCAAAGGCCCAATTTTTCAGCCCCTGTTCAACAGGGGCATGCAATTACAATTCTTGATCTAATAATTCACAGCAGGGCCCATTCATGCGCCCACCAAGAGTAACTGTGAGGGCTCACAGTGTTGTGGCAACACCAACATGTAAGGGGCAAATTTCAGCTGAGTATATACGGCAGGCCCCTACTTTCAAACATCCAACTTACAAACGACTCCTCCTTGCAACCGGAAGGATACAACAGGAAGTGAGAGGAAATCTACCCCTAGGAAGGCAAATTCTCTCCTGTAAGAATTAATATGGGAAAAAAAAGTGTCTCCTCTCCACTGATGCGTTATCACCTGTAACGGCACCCCAAGTATGAAAGGGGTTAACACCGTTAGGATATTCCCTTTCCAACCACACGACAGCCACCAGACACTCCAACCAGCTGAATAAGACCCCATACGAATGGTTCTCCCCCCAGATACGAGACAACGCTCTGTATTCAAGTTC
Organism: Rana muscosa; assembly: GCA_029206835.1. Taxonomy (NCBI): domain Eukaryota; kingdom Metazoa; phylum Chordata; class Amphibia; order Anura; family Ranidae; genus Rana; species Rana muscosa. Next base: position 1,239,660,512 of record CM055122.1, on the reverse strand, counting down.
CAAAACAGGGAATGACTTTATTTTCAAAACACATGGTAACACATTTCTCTTCAAAACCCTCCCCTCCCATCCTTTGGGGAACAGGGCGGGTTAAACTGTCCAATGACAATGGTGATACAGGTCAGGTGTGTTCAAACTTCTCCTTTGATAAACAGTCTTAGGCAGGAGGGTTGATTCCCCCCCCCCCTCCTCACAGAAGACAATTCCACATCCCATAATATGGAGCCAGACGCTTTACCAAGCTCCAATCCACATCAACACAATGAAAGGGCCTGTAACATAGGTGGGGCTCATTAGCATTACACAAGGAGACAGGAGACACATCAGCCTCTCTTAATTTAACCTGTTGAGTTCATAAAACAGTAGATAGTTCTTTGCAGGTAAATGGGGAATATGGTGGATAAATATTACAGACCCATTTTAAGCAATCCAAGCCATATATATTCTCAATGCCCATTGTTTCCTGGCTAACCCTGTGTCCAAAGTGACCCCCTGTCACACATCTCCCCTTTCGGCAGGAGACTAACACAGGAGGAAACCCCAGACGGGTTGACTCCGAAGTTAGTCCATAGTTCCATTCCTCTAATGCCTGGACAACCCATCAGCATGGCCATTTTGCTTACCGGGTCAGTAGCTGATGGTGACGTTGTAAGGTTGCAGGGCGAATAATGGAATTCAGTTCTGGAACAGTCACTTGCTTTGCTCTCTCAATGGCTCCCAAAACTTGTTGCTGATGCTCTTGGGAGAGGTAAGGTAAAAACTGGGCGCAAATCCCATTTAACCTTTTGACAATTTCAGCCTGTTTGTGCATTTCAATGTTCAAGCCATGGGACATCTCATAATACATGACGTAGTGTCGTTGCATCTCCGATTTCTCCCTGGCCAACTTGTCACATTCCAATTCTAGACTGTGATATTTTGCCTGATCTAAGGTACATGTCGGGGGAGATAGTCTTACCCGGGTCTCAGCCGCAAGCAGGCCGGTTCCAGCAGCATGGGTCTGGGCACAGGTAGTCACGGGGTTGGCTTCAGCGGGGCCCATCGGGGCGTAAGCAGAAACGAGGGGGGCCAAATCATTCCCCAGTAGTACATCCGCTGGCAAATCCTTCATCACCCCCACATTCACGTGTCCCGAACCAACCCCCCAATCCAGGTGAACACGGGCAACGGGTAGCCGGAAGACGGTGCCTCCCGCTACTCTTACGGCTACAGTGTCTCCGGTGTGTTGGCTATCTGGGATGAGGTTCTTCTGTAGTAGGGTCAGGGTGGCACCAGTATCACGTAGGCCATTGGCTACCTTTCCATTGACCCAGACAGTCTGCCTGTGTTGCTGCCGGTTGTCCCGGTTAGCTGCTTGTATTGGATCAGCCTCGTGCAGGACACCCCAATGTTCTTCCTCCTCAACGCAGTGGACCGCAGGCATGGATGTGCGGGGGCTCCCCCTTGCTGGCTGTCTCCATGACTGGGACTGTCTGGCTGGATTCAATGGACAGTCTGGCTTTTTGTGCCCTAGCTGTTTACACCCGAAACACCTGATGGGTTGTGAGTAGCCCTGGGAGTTGAACCTGGGCTGCTGAGGATAAGTGGCCGCTGGAGGTGGTGCTGTAGGGCGGTACGACTGTGGTTGGTAGGCGATAGCCGGAGGGGGTGCCGCTGATCGATAATCCACCTGAGCTGTTGTCTTGACCACAGGGTTATCCAGTTTGCGGGCATCTGTGTATTCGTCCGCCAGGCGAGCTGCTTCAGGCAAGGTGAAAGGTTTTCGGTCCCGGACCCACTCTCTGACTTCCAGGGACAGTTTGTCAAAGAAGTGCTCCAGTAGGAACACCTGCAGCACCTCTTCCCCGGATTCTGCTTGGCATCCAGCGACCCAGTGGGATGCAGTGCGGTGTAGGCGGCATGCCCACTCGGTATACGAGTCTCCAGTCTGCTTGCTCGCCTCTCGGAACCGCCTCCGATATGCCTCCGGTGTGACAGCATACCTGGCCAAAAGTGCTTCTTTTACCAGTCCATAGTTCATAATATCCTCGTCTGGGATGGCCCTGAAAGCTTCACTGGCCCGGCCGGACAGTTTCCCAGACAAAATGGTAACCCATTCCTCTGTGGGCACCCGGTGTAGGGCACATTGCCGTTCAAAATCGGCAAGGTACCCATCAATCTCCCCTTCAGTTTCAATGAAATTTTTAAAAGCAGCAAAATGTATCTTTCTCCTTTCAGTTGGTGCTGCTCTGACTTCTGCTGCTGCAGCACCTCTTTTCTGTAGCCAATTTGCATCCACAGCCGCTATAACTCGGTCTATGATCTCCGCTGTAGGGTTAGGACCATAATGTGCCAGTCTTATGTTAACAGCCCGATCAAAACTTGCCTCTTCGGGTGTCCTGTCTGTTACGCTGGGCCTTTCTGTTATGTTGGGTCTTTCAGCTCCATCCATTTCGACTCGTTCTGCGATTAATGTCCCTCTTTTTAAGGTTGTTAGCCGGTCTGCCCCGGTTCTCTAGTAAGTCCTTGAGGGAAGAGAGCTTTAGCCGTCCCTACTGTGCTTCCATTGTCCTGTGTCCCCTTGTAGCTGTCCTTATAGGCTGTGGAATCATCCCACTGCTTGCCAACAATTGTAACGGCACCCCAAGTATGAAAGGGGTTAACACCGTTAGGATATTCCCTTTCCAACCACACGACAGCCACCAGACACTCCAACCAGCTAAATAAGACCCCATACGAATGGTTCTCCCCCCAGATACGAGACAACGCTCTGTATTCAAGTTCCAAAAACAGGGAATGACTTTATTTTCAAAACACATGGTAACACATTTCTCTTCAAAACCCTCCCCTCCCATCCTTTGGGGAACAGGGCGGGTTAAACTGTCCAATGACAATGGTGATACAGGTCAGGTGTGTTCAAACTTCTCCTTTGATAAACAGTCTTAGGCAGGAGGGTTGATTCCCCCCCCCCCCTCCTCACAGAAGACAATTCCACATCCCATAATATGGAGCCAGACGCTTTACCAAGCTCCAATCCACATCAACACAATGAAAGGGCCTGTAACATAGGTGGGGCTCATTAGCATTACACAAGGAGACAGGAGACACATCAGCCTCTCTTAATTTAACCTGTTGAGTTCATAAAACAGTAGATAGTTCTTTGCAGGTAAATGGGGAATATGGTGGATAAATATTACAGACCCATTTTAAGCAATCCAAGCCATATATATTCTCAATGCCCATTGTTTCCTGGCTAACCCTGTGTCCAAAGTGACCCCCTGTCACCTCACCAATTCTTGTTTCAATAAAAACCCCAAATTTTCAAAAAACATTTGTCATTAGGACGGAAAGTGAGGTGAACTGTTCTGAACAGGTGCACACTGCACAGACAGCAAAACAAATGTTACAGGGGTGATAACCCTTCCCTATGTTTTCCAAAAAGCTTAAAAATAGATTTTTTGGCTGGAGCTACACTTAAACAATGTACCTGTTCAAAATTACAAACAGATTCTACATAAGAACAAACCTACAGTCCCTGTCTTGTATGCACCGCCTGTATACGGCTGTTCAGAGTATATAGGGCCTTTTTTATTTTGTGTGCGGGGTTCCCCTTAATATCCATACAAGACCCAAAGGGGCTGGTAATAGGCTGGGGTAGGGGGGGGGGCTGTGATGGGGTAGCTATGCCATTTTTCTTAAAGATTTTCATCCATATTACCGGGACCAGACATTACATTAAAGCCGCAAGCAGTTTTAAATGGCTTTTTTTCCTTTAAAAATGTCATTTTGTGCAGGGACATTTCTAAACACGGGAAACACGTGCCACTTCACAGGCATACTATAGACACCCACCAGGTAAGATATTTAAAGGAATATTTTGATTTCAAACGTTCGAGTCCCATAGACTTTAATAGGGTTCTAAAGTTCGCGCAAACTTTCGGTCCGTTCGCAGGCTCTGGTGCGAACCGAACCGGGGGGGGGGGGGGGGGTTCGGCTCATCCCTAGTAATGAGCTAAGTATGCCTTACTTACTGGTAGAGGCAAAATGTTTAAAAAAAATAAAACACAAAACAACTGAAAAGCTGTCTGCAAACATTTGTTATTATGGTGAGCTGCTTGAGTTGGATGCAAGTCCCATTTAACTGATACTGACACAGTGTTCTTTTTTCCTTCTTTCTTAATTGTACAACATTTAGTTTTCCAAAGCCAGGGTCAGACATACTATATGTGCAAAAAAAAGGGGAAAAGGCCCTAGGGCCAAACGTTGCGCCAAATGAACCGTGCTAAAGTATGTAGTAAAACAATTGAATCAAAAAATAAGTGAAAAGTAAGCTGCTAGCATATATAGCTAAATACAAATAAAACTATAAAAAATCAAATGTGGTCAAAAGTATGCAGCGCTTATCAATAACATTAGCATAGTTAAACAAAATAAGCATATGATGAGAAATGTGCTGAGTGATAAAGCATTGATAAAAATAATAAATAAAGAATATGTGAAGTGAAAGAAAGTCCAAAAACTCAATCCGAGTGGAAAACCTTTAAAAAGAACTGAGTCCAAAGTGAAGAAAATGATGTGCTCCAAAACACCTTGAAAAGGGTAGCTTCAACCAGTGAGTGTAATCCTCTAGATAATGCTGACACCCAAAGTGAAGAGAATAAGTTTCTGCTTACCAGAAAGCCATGACTGCAAATTGACAGTCTCGCCTAGCATAGGAAATAAGGTATTCCCACAACCATAAAAACTCCAATACAGCAGGTTTCCACAGTGTACCTTGATCTCAGACATAAAGGGAAAAGCTCATGGTGTAGTATGAAAAACCAGCGGAGTTTATTAAAAGTTAAATTGCACTTACAGAATCCAAAAGCAAGTTCAGCATTGATGCGATGAATCAAATAGTTACGGCATTCGTCCGTGTCTCTCCCTAAGCTCCGTATGTTCCGCAACGCTGCTTCTCATCCGAGGAAAGCGTGATGACGTCACCGGCCCCCTACGCGTTTCGTCACGATGGGACATCAACTGGGGATTGGCCGAAGGCGACCGTCAGCACGCTCTGGATATAAATACACAGCGGGCGCCATTTTGACTACTGGCACCCATAAGGATGTATTGAGAAAACGAAGGGCAGCTAAATAAAAGCTGAATAATACGGATAGCAGAGAGACATATTAGCAAAACCTAAGGGATACTATAAAAATAGTATAGAGCCATCTAGTGGCCAGATGACCGAGTTGCAAGCATGCAAAACTAAAGAAGCAGGAAGAGACAAGGACTCATGCTCAGAAAAACAGAAATCTTACAATTAGATAAACCAAACACTGAAGTGCTGATAAAAACAGACATATGAATATGTAATAAACAAATAAAAATGGATTAACCACAAAAAAAAAAAAAAAAAACCTGACATTTAATAAAAAATGAAAAATTAAGAATTATTAATAAAACAATTTATATCCCAGTCCACATTAAGGCCAAAAGGTTTAAAACATTTCATAAGGAATATCCATCTCGTCTCGGACTGAGAGATGGCCCTAACCATATTGGTCCCTCTCCAATGTGGACGAAGGGAATCTATAGCCAAAAATTTAGTTCCCTTAAGTTGACGATTATGATATTTATCATAATGCCTGGATAGATTGTGCTTTGGAAAGCCCCGCAGAATATTACCTATATGTTCACTAAGACGTATGTGCAATTCCCTTTTTGTACGTCCAATGTACTGCTTAGAGCACGGACATTCAATCAGGTACACTACGTACTTAGTGGAACAGGTAATAAATGTGTCAATCTCATACTTGATATTGGTGACTGTAGAGGAAAAGGTGTAATTTTTTCGACTTATAAGTGGATTGACCTTACAGACATTACATCTCCGACAAGGAAAAAAACCTTTCATGTTGTGAAAGAAAGAAGGCCTATGAGGTGGATCGTCAACTTAAGGGAACTAAATTTTTGGCTATAGATTCCCTTCGTCCACATTGGAGAGGGACCAATATGGTTAGGGCCATCTCTCAGTCCGAGACGAGATGGATATTCCTTATGAAATGTTTTAAACCTTTTGGCCTTAATGTGGACTGGGATATAAATTGTTTTATTAATAATTCTTAATTTTTCATTTTTTATTAAATGTCAGGTTTTTTTTTTTTTTTTTTTTTTTTTTTTTTTGTGGTTAATCCATTTTTATTTGTTTATTACATATTCATATGTCTGTTTTTATCAGCACTTCAGTGTTTGGTTTATCTAATTGTAAGATTTCTGTTTTTCTGAGCATGAGTCCTTGTCTCTTCCTGCTTCTTTAGTTTTGCATGCTTGCAACTCGGTCATCTGGCCACTAGATGGCTCTATACTATTTTTATAGTATCCCTTAGGTTTTGCTAATATGTCTCTCTGCTATCCGTATTATTCAGCTTTTATTTAGCTGCCCTTCGTTTTCTCAATACATCCTTATGGGTGCCAGTAGTCAAAATGGCGCCCGCTGTGTATTTATATCCAGAGCGTGCTGACGGTCGCCTTCGGCCAATCCCCAGTTGATGTCCCATCGTGACGAAACGCGTAGGGGGCCGGTGACGTCATCACGCTTTCCTCGGATGAGAAGCAGCGTTGCGGAACATACGGAGCTTAGGGAGAGACACGGACGAATGCCGTAACTATTTGATTCATCGCATCAATGCTGAACTTGCTTTTGGATTCTGTAAGTGCAATTTAACTTTTAATAAACTCCGCTGGTTTTTCATACTACACCATGAGCTTTTCCCTTTATGTCTGAGATCAAGGTACACTGTGGAAACCTGCTGTATTGGAGTTTTTATGGTTGTGGGAATACCTTATTTCCTATGCTAGGCGAGACTGTTAATTTGCAGTCATGGCTTTCTGGTAAGCAGAAACTTATTCTCTTCACTTTGGGTGTCAGCATTATCTAGAGGATTACACTCACTGGTTGAAGCTACCCTTTTCAAGGTGTTTTGGAGCACATCGTTTTCTTCACTTTGGACTCAGTTCTTTTTAAAGGTTTTCCACTCGGATTGAGTTTTTGGACTTTCTTTCACTTCACATATTCTTTATTTATTATTTTTATCAATGCTTTATCACTCAGCACATTTCTCATCATATGCTTATTTTGTTTAACTATGCTAATGTTATTGATAAGCGCTGCATACTTTTGACCACATACTATATGTGCAGACTGTGCTGCAACATAAGGGTCCTTTGGGAATTAAAGATCCATAGTGACAGCATACAATTTCATTTTATAACATCAGCATTGTAATAGCAATACAAACAACAGTTCTTTTTGACAATCCAAGGTTACTTCAAAAATCTCCTTTCATGTTATGAGTGCCGTATGTCGGCTGGTCAACTCTTTCTGCAACTTCCTGGATTCCCTGCATGGAGCTTCCCCTGTACAGTGTTCTTTCCATTTCTAAGGACTACATAACCCAATGTGCCTTGCAGGCTGCAATCAGTGATTCCTGTACTGAATCTGCCTCTTGAAAATCCTCCTCTCAGCATCACTGTAGTTCTGAAGGCAGTCTCTCTGAAAATGTGTGACACTGCAGTGCCTAGTGAATGTGTGGGATTCTTCTCAAAGTAAGGTTACAAGCTTTAAGATCCTACAGACTAATAAGAGTAGGATACATAATTGGAATACAATGTGGAAATAATTTTACATGTTGACCATAGATGTGCTTTAAGGACCTATTTGTATTTATACTATAAGTAGGCCAAGAAGAATACTACCGCAGCTATCACATAGACCTGTACAATGCACATTTCTAGGACAGATGAGTAGCAGGAGGCATTGTTCATGATGCTCTCCTTGTTTGTAACATCTAGGTGGTGTCAAAGAGTCATGACATCTTTCACTCCCTGATTGACCAGGACCATCTGAACTAATAAATGAAGGGGTCTGACCCTAGTTGCATAATATAGATTAAGAGAATGTTCAATGTATTTCAAAGGCTAATTTAGCCTGCATGTACCAATTTACAAAATAGATATATCTATCTATCTTGAAACAAAGTTTGTCCTTTATGCCCAACAATTGTTCTGTGTATTAATACATTTCCTGCACTGTTTATATAGTCTACACTGACTACACTATACAGTTGTGCTCATAAGTTTACATACCCTGGCAGAATTTATGATTACTTGGCCATTTTTCAGAGAATATGAATGATAACACAAAAACATTTCTTTCACTCATGGTTAGTGTTTGGCTGAAGCCATTTATTATCAATCAACTGTGTTTACTCTTTTTAATCCATAATGGCAACAGAAACTAGCCAAATGACCTTGATAAAAAGTTTACATACCCTGGTGATTTTGGCCTGATAACATGCACACAAGTTGACACAAAGTGGTTTGAATGGCTATTAAAGGTAACCATCCTCATCTGTGATCTGTTTGCTTGTAATTAGTGTGTGTGTGTATAAAAGGTCAATGCGTTTCTGGGCTCCTGACAAATCCTTGCATCGTTCATCCAGTGCTGCACTGACGTTTCTGGATTCTGAGTCATGGGGAAAGCAAAAGAATTGTCGAAGCATCTGTGGGAAAAGATAGTTGAACTGTATAAAACAGGAAAGGGATATGAAAAGATATCCAAGGAATTGAGAATGCCAAACAGCAGTGTTCAAACTCTAATCAAGAAGTGGAAAATGATGGGGGCTTCTGTTGAAACCAAACCATGGACAGGTAGACCAACTGAAATTTCAGCCACAACTGCAAAGATAATTGTTCGGGATGCAAAGAAAAACCCACAAATAACTTCAGGTGAAATACAGGACTCTCTGAAAACATGTGGTGTGGCTGTTTCAAGATGCACAATAAGGAGGCACTTGAAGAAAGATGGGCTGCATGGTCGAGTCGCCAGAAGAAAGCCATTACTAAGCAAATGCCACAAAGTATCCCGCTTACAATACGCTAAACAGGACAGAGATAAGCCTCAAACCTTCTGGCACAAAGTAATTTGGACTGATGAGACAAAAATTTAGCTTTATGGCCACAAATATGAATGCTACATTTGGAGAGGAGTCAACAAGACCTATGATGAAAGGTACGGAGGTGGATCGCTGATGTTTTGGGGATGTGTGAGCTACAAAGGCACAGGAAATTTGTCAAAATTGTTGACAAGATGAATGCAGTATGTTATCAGAAAATACTGGAGGAACATTTGCATTTATTAGCCAGGAAGCTGCACATGGGATGTACTTGGACATTCCAACATGATAATGATCCAAAACACAAGGCCAAGTCGACTTGTCATTGGCTACAGCAGAATAAAGTGAAGGTTCTGGAGTGTCCATCTCAGTCTCCTGACCTCAATATCATTGAGCCACTCTGGGGAGATCTCAAACGTGCAGTTCATGCAAGACAGCCCAAGAATTTACAAGAACTGGAGGCTTTTTGAGGAAGCTAAGAGGAATGGGCAGCTTTACCATCTGAGAAGATAAAGAGCCTCATCCACAAATATCACAAAAGACTTCAAGCTGTCATTGATGTTAAAGGGGGCAATACACGGTATTAAGAACTGTGGTATGTAAACTTTTGATCAGGGCCATTTGGGTAGTTTCTGTTGCCGATATGATTTAAAAAGAGTAAACACAGTTGATTGATAATAAATGGCTTCAGCCAAACACTAACCATGAGTGAAAGAAAAGTTTTTGTGTAATCATTCATATTCTCTGAAAAATTAAATCATAAATTCTGTCAGGGTATGTAAATTTATGAGGACAACTGTGTATATATATATATATATATATATATATATATATATATATACTGAACTGTCTGCACACCACTAACTAACCTGCCTAATGTAGCTCAAGTTCTCTCAGTCTCCTCCACATATCACATTACATACGGCCGCCGTGTAAGCAGCCTTATATAGTGCGGGGCGTGGACTTAGCCTTATGAGCCATGATTGGCCAAAGGCACCCTGCCTTTGGCTAATCATGACTCTCACAGCAGATCACACTGCGATTGGCCAAAACAAGCAGGTCAGGTGCATGCTTTGGCCAATCAGCAGCATCAATGCACTATGATCTCGCAGTGCATTATGGGGCACTCGAATTTGCCGCAAACATCCGATATGTTCAGTTTGTTCGCGAAGAAACAAACATTGGGACCATCCCTAAAGCACACTAAGCAGAGGGTTAATATCTCAAATAGAAGATCCAACTATATACTTTCTCACATGGTATCAAAAACAGCAATGCACCTTTCCTGAGAAAGTAATGAAGGCTGTGACTGCTGACCTATTCTATTAAGAAGGATATTTCCCTGGATGTCACAGTCATTCTTTGGCTTTAATCCCTTCCCGTACACATATATGCTGCCTCATTACAGTGGGTCTTCAGTTAGTGTCAGTGTGTTTTAGGTAGAATTAAAGAAAAGCAAAATGCGCGCTATTGTTTCTGGGCCCTACTGCTAAAGATGGGCGAATGGTTCAGACCGTGCATGAGTTCTGGCCAAACATTGGCTGTTCAGAAGTTCTCTGAGCAACCAAATTATAAGGTCGTTTGACCGTTTGTGCGGCCCGCCGAACGACCACAATGCTCTGCGCCATCGCCCAGTGCATTGAAAGCCCTGATTGGCTGTAGCAATGACAGCTTCACCCAATCAGGGCACAGAGCTCTATCAGAGCCATGATTGGATGCTGTCATGATGACTGTATCCAATCATGGCTCATTGCTCCTAATCCCGCCCTACACTATAAAAGTATTCTTTCCATAGCGGCCATTTGTAGTGTGATAGTGGCGTGGCGAGAGATAGAACAGGGCTCTTAGACAGTTAGTGTGCTATAGTGTGCTATTCTGATTCTATTGTCAGTAGAATATAAGTTTAGTGTGCATCTAGGGATAGTTCAGTGTGAGTATAGTGCGACCATTCATCTTTACATTAGTGTTAATGTAGGGATAGTGTAGTGACCGTTTAATACAGTTTTTTTCTGTGGGTTACTGCAAGTTTAACGCCATATATTTCATTGTGTTACTGTAAGTTTAATGCAATATAGTTCTGTCTCTTACTGAAAGTTTAACGCCATATATTTCATTGCGTTACTGCAAGTTTAATGCCATATAGTTCTGTGCGTTACTGCAAGTTTAACTCTGTATATTTAATTGCGTTATTGCAAGTTTAAGGCCATATAGTTCTGTGTGTTACTGCAAGTTTAATGCCATATAGTTCTGTGCGTTACTGCAAGCTTAACGTCATAAAGTTCTGTGCGTTACTGCAAAATAACACCATATAGTTCTGTGCGTTACCGCAAGCTAAAAGCAGTATAGTTCTGTGCGTTACTGTAAGATTAATGCCATAGAGTTATGAGCGTTACTGCAAGTTTAACGCCATATAGTTCTGTGCATTACTGAAAATTTAACGCCATATAGTTCTGTGCGTTACTGCAAGTTTAACGCTGTATAGTTTTAATTTCAATAGTCTTTTATTGGGTTTTAACAATTATAACAGATAAAACGTATACATGAACATACATGACATCTTGATGATGTATTAGGTAGTAGGACATATAGTGCAGCACAGTTCAGCAATATGCATCAATCATATTGAATGTGTCAGTTGTATTTATTGACAATAACATATATGATCTCTAGAGTCAATCATGTCCTGAAGGACTGGAATCCGAGTATGACCATGATGTTAGTATGCCAATTAATTTAAAGTAAAACTGAAATAGGAAGAATAAAACAAAACTAGGGTAGAGGAAACAATAAGTGCAGTTAGTTACTATAAACATTTATCTACTGTACGGAGAGCCTTTATACAAGATGAATACGAACTTAAGTAGAGCTAGATTTAGCTTTGGTGTTGTACCATTTGTTCCAAGGGTCCCAAATCTTGTTAATAATAGGGTATTTACCCACACCAGGGGCAAAGAGTTGGTCATACGTACCATGAGTATTAATTATTCGTATAACTTCAGGAAGTTTTGGGTGTATTATGTCCTTCCAGTGCCTAACCAGGGCATATCGAGCTGCTAAGAGGATGTGGGATAACAAAGTTCTCAAACGGTGAGGGACAAGGTCCGTCCCCAGAGAGAGTAACGCCATCCCTGGTGATGGTTCTAAGGTGATTTTAAATACTTGTGATATGAGGTTATAAATCAGCTTCCAGTGCCGTGATATCATGGGACAAGACCATAAGAGATTAAATAGTGTACCTGTTTCCCCACACTGTCTCCAACACTGGGGAGACACCCCTGGAGCAAATTTGGACAATCTATGTGGGGTGAGATACCAGCACAACATAATCTTCTGGAATAGTTCCCATAGATTAGCACATTTGGTAGAGGAATATGTTACAGTTAATGCTGTTTGCCAATGATCCTCTGAGTATACCCTATTGAAATCTCTTTCCCATGCTTGCATGGAGGGTGATTTCGTAAATACTAGTTTGTTTTGAAGATGGGAATAAAATAATGATATGCCCTTAATGTTCGCATTTTTCGATAAGTAGTACTGGGTTAATTGCCATGGAAGAGAGGTGGATAATCTGGTGGGCTGCTTGAGTAAGTGTGAAACTTGTAGGTATCTATAATATTCAGCTGGAGAAATAGAGAACTCCAATTGGAGGGTTCTAAAGGTCTTGAGAGCAGGTCCCACAAACAGGTCCTCCAATTCCAATTCTTTGTTGGACCTCCAGTTAGCAAGGGAGATACCTGGTATGAGGAGGGATAAAGCTGACAATGAAAATTTCAATGGGGTTAGTTTTAGCTGAGGGGATACATGTAACGTTAGGATTTGCCACGCATCAATAGATGCTTGTATGGTTGGTCCCATAGTGGAGGATGAGTGAAGAAGGAAAGGGCTTGAGATCAGGTAATTATAAAGGTTCCGTCCTGGAATCTGTTGTTGTTCAAGAAGCGCCCACAGGGTGGTCGGGGGTGGGAAGAACCAGCCCTTTAATTGGGCTAAAGTAGAGGCTGTATAGTAGTCTCTTATATGTGTGTGGCCCACTCCACCCACTTCCCTGTGTTTTATTATCCTGCTAAATGCACAGCATGCCCGTTTTCCTACCCATAAAAATTTGTTGATGGTGGATTGTGCAGAAGAGAAGAAAGATGTAGGGACAGGAATGGGTAAGGTTCTAAAGATATATATTAATTGTGGGAGAATTTGCATTTTAAAAGCAGCCAACCGTCCAGGATAATTCGAATTTTACCAGTTTACCCAATTTGGCGTGAAGTGGTTGCTATAGTGGGGTATAGTTTTCGCTAACCAGATCAGAAGTTGTAAAGGTAAGGGTAATACCTAGGCTTGTGCAATTCGTTTCGTAACGAATTGAAATTCGTCCGAATTTAGCAACTTTCGGACATTCGGAAGCATTCGAATTTCCGAACAAAGCAATTACGAATAAGACCGAATCCGAAATAAATTATACCGCAAATAGCGAATGCCCGAATGTCTTCGGCATAATTCGTTATGAAAAAGTTACGAATGTACGAATCCATACGAAGCACAATAACACTCACTCTGCTCTGCTCTCTGCTTCTCCCACACCGTGCTGAACTCCCTCTCAAAATGGTGTACAGGGGCGGAGGTTATAGCCGCATGTAAAAAACGAAAGTAAAATACGAGATTTCGAATCCATTCGAAGCACAATAACACTCTGCTCTGCTCTCTGCTTCTCCCTCACCGTGCTGAACCCTCTCAAAATGGTGTACAGGGGCGGAGCCTATAGCCGCATGTTAAAAACGAAAGTAAAATACGAGATTTCGAATCCATTTGAAGCACAATAACACTCTGCTCTGCTCTCTGCTTCTCCCTCACCGTGCTGAACCCTCTCAAAATGGTGTACAGGGGCGGAGCCTATAGCCGCATGTTAAAAACGAAAGTAAAATACGAGATTTCGAATCGTTACAAATAACCGCAATGTATTTAGAAAAGTACAAATCCATTCGAAGCACATTAGGCAGAATAGGCAGCGTCGTTGTGAGAGAGACACGGAAAATTACGAATCAACGAACCCAAAAAAAGTTACGAAAGTAGGAGTTGTGTCCAGAATCAACGAAAAACAACGTACTCTACCGAAAGTACGAACCCAAAAAAAGTTACGAAAGTAGGAGTTGTGTCCAGAATCAACGAAAAACAACGTACTCTACCGAAAGTACGAATTATAAAGCAACAAAAAATTCAACGAAAAATGTCGCTTGCAAAAATACGAATGAGTCCGAACACGAAAAATCCCGTCTAGCAAAATTACGAATGATTACGAATCAACAGGACCGGAAAGAAACGAACCGAAACGGAACGAATTTTTCCGTTGTGCACAAGTCTATGATATACCTTTCTGTTTCCATGTGTATGGAAATTTTTTAATAAGATCTTGCTTAGTTTGGGTAGAAATTCCCAAACCTAAACTATACGATTTGGTTTCATTAACCTTATAGTAAGACACTGATGTAAATAGTTGCAGCGCTTGATGGACCGAAGCCAGGGAAGACTCGATGTTAGTTAGCAATAGGATGATATCATCTGCAAAAAGACTGATGGTATGCATTGCGTCACCGACCCTATATCCACTTATCTGGGGATGGGAGTGAATGTAAGTTGCCAAGGGCTTCATTAGTAAATTAAAGATAAGTGGGGAAAGTGGACATCCCTGACGAGTCCCATTTGATATATTAAATGGCGTTGGAAGCATTCCTGATATGTACACCTGGGCTGAGGGGGCTGTGTAAAGAGCCATGATAGCCGAGTGTATTAGACCTTCAAACCCAAACTTGTTGAGCACCTTAGCCAAGTATTCCCAATGGATTCTATCAAACGCCTTCTCTGCGTCCAAAGCTAGGAGCAGAGAAGGCGTTTTTGTTTTGTTAGCTAAATGTATAATATTGATTAGACGACTCGTTGCGTCAGCGGTTTGTCGGCCTTTTGTAAACCCAGATTGGTCCAGGTGTACTAGAGATGGTAGTAGATAGACATGTGCATTCGTTTTGGTCCGAATGCATTTTCGTCTGAATTTCAGGTATTTTCGTTATCGTTTTAACAAACGAAAACGAAAGCACAGAATCCGAAAACCGAAAGATCAGACATAAACAAATGCTTTATTTTCATTTTCATTGCGACAACAGTTCGATATAGATAGGAGATTCGACGTGACGCTGACAATAACAATCTGTGTCTATCGAACCTGTGGTCGAATGTGCCTAACCTTAACTCTATTAGTCCAAGATTATTCGACATAGAGAGAAAAGATTCAACATAGAGAGAAAAGATTTGACATTATAGAGAGAAAAGATTTGACATAGAGAGAAAAGAACGCTGCTGGAATTGGGTGGGGGAAGTAAAATAAAAATAATGATGATGATGAATGTTATTGGCTGATTGTAACCAAAGAGGAGGAGCAGTAAAATAGCTAGAACTAACTTGACAATTCAACATGAACGACGAAGATTCGACAAAGCATCGAAAAACATACAAACGTCGAATCTGTCATTGAAGGCTTATGGTGTCTGTCGAAAGTTAGAAGATTCAACGGAGCAGCTAAACTGTATGACACTGCAATCGTACATTTCCGGTCAAATGCATCCGCCCATAGGCTATAGAAGAATTCTAATGTTGGTTGACTAGTAATAGTAATTAATAAATATAATTAATACTAGTCATACAACATTAGAATTCTACTATAGCTTGTAGGCAGAACATTCGACCGGAAATGTATGATTGCAGCGTCGTATAGTTTCGCTGCTCCGTCAAATCTTCTTTGAACATTCGACAGACACCATAAGCCTTCAATAACAGATTCGACCTTAATTAATTCAGATTTTCGGACGAATGCAATTTCTAACGAAAAACAAAATAAATAAAAACGAATTTCGGGAGTAACTAAATTAATTAATTTTTCGGACGAAAACTAAATGAAATATTTCAGTGTGCACATGTCTAGTAGTAGATCCATCAGCCTGTTAGCCAGGAGCTTGGCATAAAGTTTTAAGTCGTTGTTTATCAACGAAATGGGTCTAAAATGTTGCAGTGTGTTAGGTTCCTTCCCCGGCTTCGGCAACGCTACTATCAATGCCCTAAGCATTTCCGATGGGAAAAAGGAAGAGGAGACAGCTCTGTTATAAATACCTGCTAAGTAGGGATGAGCTCGGTGTTCGAGTCGAACATAAGTTCGACTCGAACATCGGCTGTTCGACCGTTCGGCGAACATCGAACGATTTGGGCCGTTCGCGCCAAATTCGAGTGACGCGAACGGCCCACAATACACTGCGCCATCGCAGTGCAATCCCGGCGCTGTGATTGGCCAAGCATGCACTGTGACCCCGCATGCTTGGCCAATCACAGCGCTGGCAGCTAGGAGAGCCATACTTGGCCACAGGCAGGTTGCCTGTGGGCAATTATAGCTCAGGGGGTTTAGCACACGCCCCACACTATAAAAGGCCGCCAGCGCGGCGGCCTTGTGTAGTGTGTTCTGGCGTAGGGAAAGAGTTACATAGGCAGGGACAGTGTCAGTGCTATTTGTACCTCAAACTTGTGTGTAGGGAGAGAGAAGGATAGGCAGGGAGAGTGTCAGTGTCATATTCTTTGCTAAACCTTGTGCAGGGAGAGAGAAGGATAGGCAGGGGACAGTGTCAGTGTCACATTCTTTGCTAAACCTTGTGTGCAGGGAGAGAGAAGGATAGGCAGGGAGAGTGTCAGTGTCATATTCTTTGATAAACCTTGTGTGCAGGGAGAGAGAAGGATAGGCAGGGAACTGTGTCAGTGTCATATTCTTTGCTAAACCTTGTGTGCAGGGAGAGAGAAGGATAGGCAGGGAGAGTGTCAGTGTCATATACTTTGATAAACCTTGTGTGCAGGGAGAGAGAAGGATAGGCAGGGGACAGTGTCAGTGTCATTGTTGCTAAGCCTCCTGCACCTTATACACCTGAAGTTAGTCTGTATTGCTGCGTTTTTCTGGTGTGTTACACCAACAGGCATTTGCAGCACTTACAGCGGGCGGAGTGTGCCTCCAGATCATATTACACCTGAAGTTAGCCTGTATTGCTGCTTTTTCCTGGTGTGTTACACCAACAGGCATTTGCAGCACTTACAGCGGGCGGAGTGTGCCTCCTGATCATATTACACCTGAAGTTAGCCTGTATTGCTGCTTTTTCCTGGTGTGTTACACCAACAGGCATTTGCGGCACTTACAGCGGGCGGAGTGTGCCTTCTGATCATATTACACCTGAAGTTAGCCTGTATTGCTGCTTTTTCCTGGTGTGTTACACCAACAGGCATTTGCAGCACTTACAGCGGGCGGAGTGTGCCTCCTGATCATATTACACCTGAAGTTAGCCTGTATTGCTGCTTTTTCCTGGTGTGTTACACCAACAGGCATTTGCAGCACTTACAGTGGGCGGAGTGTGCCTCCTGATCATATTACCCCTGAAGTTAGCCTGTATTGCTGCGTTTTCCTGGTGTGTTACACCAACAGGCATTTGCAGCACTTAGAGCGGGCGGAGTGTGCCTCCTGATCATATTACACCTGAAGTTAGCCTGTATTGCTGCTTTTTCCTGGTGTGTTACACCAACAGGCATTTGCAGCACCTACAGCAGGCGTAGTGTGATTCCTGCAAAATATACTCCTGAAGCTAGGCCTTATTGCTGGTTTTCCCATTTCCCTGCAGGCCATTAGAATGTCTGGAAGGCAAACAAGGAGAGGCAGACAGTCAGGAGCCAATAAAATAGGGCAAGCAGGCTCTGTGTCTAGAGACAACAGTGCTGGTCGTGGACGCGGTGCATCGCCATCAGCACGTGGCCATGGGACACGCTTGTCCTTCTTTTCGGCAGCTGGACGTGTTGAGCCGCATCATGCCGAAGACTTGGTAGAGTGTATGACCAAGCCCTCCTCATCCTCCTCATCCTCTCTCACCCAGGCTCAGGGTACTGGCAAAGCAGCTGCCAAAGCGTCCTCTTCCCTGGTATCAATGTCATCATCAGTCACTCCTTCCCTAGACCAACCATGTCCTCCTGAGGAGTCCCCCGAACTGTTTGAGCACAGTGTTGGGTACATGCTCCAGGAGGATGCCCAGCGTTTCGAAGGGTCTGATGATGATACCCAGCTAGAGGAAGGCAGTAGCGTGAGAGCAGAGAGAGGGGATGCTCAAGAAGGACACCAATCTGGCAGTCATGTTCCAGCAGCTGCAGCATACTGCCAGATTGGCTCCAGTGATGAGGAGGGAGGGGATGATGAGGTCACTGCCTCCACGTGGGTGCCTAATAGGAGAGAGGAGGAGGAGGAGGAGGATGAGAAGGAGGCACATCTCCAACGAGGCAGGATGCCCTCGGGGGGCCAGTGTAAGAGCAGCACACCGACGGAATCACACCGCAGAGCCCCGCCTGTGCAGGGCGCTGCCTCTGCCCGTTATTCAAAAAGTTCTTTGGTGTGGGCCTTTTTTGAGTCGAGTGCATCAGATCGCACAGCTGCTGTTTGCAACATATGTCTCAAGCGTATATCGCGTGGCCAAAACATCACCCGCTTGGACACCACATGCTTGACCAGACATATGTTGACCTGCCATGCAGCTCGTTGGCAAGCCTACCTTAAAGACCCACTCCAAAGAACAAAGCGGACCTCTCCTTGCACCGCATCAGCTGGGATCTCCAACCCCACTATACCTTCAGTCCTCTCTGAAACCTGCACTGAGAGGAATGAAGGTGTAGAATTAGGTGTGTCACAGCCAAGTATTTGCGGGCACTCTGCTAGCAGTACACCGAAGTCCGATTCTAGCAGGCAAATTTCCCTGCCCCAGCTGCTGGACCGTCGAAAGAAGTTCACTCCCAGCCATCCACATGCCCAGCGGTTGAATGCTAGCTTGGCTAAATTGCTAGCGCTTCAACTGCTGCCTTTTCAGTTGGTAGACTCGGCCCCCTTCCGTGAGTTTGTGCAATGTGCGGTTCCTCAGTGGCAGGTTCCCAAACGCCACTTTTTCTCACGGAAGGCGATTCCGGCTCTCTACCGGCATGTGGAAGGCAATGTCTTGGCCTCGCTGGACAGGGCGGTCAGCGGTAAGGTGCATATTACCTCTGACTCATGGTCCAGCAGGCATGGACAGGGACGTTACCTTTCTTTCACGGCCCATTGGGTCACTCTTTTGGCAGCTGGGAAGGATGCAGGACAAGGTGCAGTAGTGTTGGAGGTTGTTCCACAGCCACGCCTCCAAAATGCTACTACTGGTTGTGACACACCTCTCTCCTCCACCCCCTCCTCTTCTTCTTCCTCCATGGCCTCTTCCTGTGCTTTGTCCTCAGAACCAGCGGTGCTCCGTAGGCGTTCAAGGGGCTACGCAAGTACGCAGGCAAAAAGATGCCATGCTGTGCTTGCGCTGGTGTGTTTGGGGGACAGGAGCCACACTGGGGCAGAGGTTCTGTCTGCTCTGCAGGGGCAGGCCGAGAGGTGGTTGACGCCACGCCAGCTTAAGCCAGGAATGGTAGTTTGCGACAATGGCACCAACCTCCTCTCCGCTCTCCGACAGGGACAACTGACCCATGTGCCCTGTGTGGCTCACGTCCTTAACCTGGTGGTGCAGCGCTTCTTGGGCAGGTACCCGGGCTTACAGGATGTCCTAAAGCAGGCCAGGAAAGTCTGTGTGCATTTCCGCAGATCTTATAATGCCAGTGCTCGCCTGGCTGAGCTGCAAAAGGAGTTGAACCTGCCCAAGAACCGCCTTATATGTGACATGCCCACCAGGTGGAACTCAACGTTGGCCATGCTGCAGCGGCTGTACACGCAGCAGAGGGCCATCAATGAGTACCTGTGCGACTACGGCACCAGGACAGGGTCAGGGGAGCTCGGGTTTTTTTCACCACGCCAGTGGGGCATGATCAGGATCACCATTTGAGGAGGCCACGAGGATGGTGAGCAGTGACAGTGCATGCATCAGTGACACTGTACCTCTTGTCCACCTGTTGGAACATACGCTGCATGGAATAATGGACAGGGCACTTGAGGCAGAACAGAGGCAGGAAGAGGAGGACTTCCTTGCCTCTCAAGGCCCCCTTTACCCAGACAGTGTTCCTTCTGTCCCACCCATCGCACAGGAAGAGGAGGAGGAGGAGGATTGTGTCAGCATGGAGGTGGAGCCTGGCACTCAGCATCATCAGCAGCAGTCTTTTAGGGATGATTTACAGTCCCAAGAAACCAGTGGACTTGTACGTGGCTGGGAGGAGGTGGCTGCGGATCATGTCGTCCTTAGTGACCCAGAGGACTCCGGACCGAATGCCTCAGCTAACCTACGCTGCATGGCCTCCCTGATCCTGCAAAGTCTGTGGAAGGATCCTCATATTCTTCGGATCAAGGAGAGGGACCATTACTGGCTGGCCACTCTCCTTGATCCACGGTACAAGGGTAAGGTTGCGGACCTTATCTTACCATCGCAGAGGGAGCAGAGGATGAGACAACTCCGGGAGGCCTTGCAGAAAGGTCTGTGCAATGCGTTCCCAGAGACTGGGAGGTTACAAACTCCTGGTCCTGGACAACGAGTTGCTGAGGCTTCGGTCAGTCAAAGAAGGAGCGGTGGGGAAGGTGGCCGTCTGACCGATGCGTTCAGACAATTCTTTAGTCCGCAGCCCCAAGGTATGATCGGTTCCAGCAACCATCGCCAGCGTCTGATATACATGGTGCAGGAATACCTAGGGGCAAGGTCAGACTTGGACACCTTCCCCACCGAAAATCCTCTGGCTTACTGTGTCTTGAGGATGGATCACTGGCCAGAGCTTGCACAGTATGCAATTGAGCTACTGGCCTGTCCTGCATCCAGCGTTCTTTCAGAACGCACATTCAGTGCTGCTGGAGGATTTGTCACGGATCACAGGGTGCGCCTGTCCACCGACTCTGTTGATCGACTGACCTTCATAAAGATGAACCAGTCTTGGATCACCACCAGCTACCAAACACCTGAAGCTGATATAACAGACTAATTTATTTTCAAATGTCACATCCCTTCAAGACTGATGCTGATGCTGAGAGACTGTCCTGTTATGTTGACTGACTATCCTCCTCCTCCTCAATGATCCGATTGATGATGATAGCTTGGAAGAACATTTTTGTTTCTGGGTGCCGCCACCAGTGGCTAAGGCCCAATTTTTCAGCCCCTGTTTAACAGGGGCATGTAATTACAATTTTTTATGCAATGCTTTGCAGCAGGGCTCATTCCTGCACTCCAACTAGAGTATCTGGGAGAGGTTGCAGTGTCGTGGCACCAGCACCAGTGGCTAAGGCCCAATTTTTCAGCCCCTGTTTAACA
This sequence comes from Rana muscosa, assembly GCA_029206835.1. Taxonomy (NCBI): domain Eukaryota; kingdom Metazoa; phylum Chordata; class Amphibia; order Anura; family Ranidae; genus Rana; species Rana muscosa. Next base: position 1,239,639,292 of record CM055122.1, on the reverse strand, counting down.
GGGGCGTGTAATTACAATTTTTGATGCAATACTTTGCAACAGGGCTCATTGCTGTGCTCCAAGTACAGTATCTGTGAGGGGTTGCAGTGTTGTGGCACCAGTGCCTAAGGCCCAATTTTTCTGCCCCTGTTTAACAGGGGCATGTAATTACAATTCTTGATCTAATAATTCACAGCAGGGCCCATTCCTGCGCCCACCAAGAGTAACTGTGAGGCCTTACAGTGTTGTGTCAACACCACCACCACCACCACCAAAGGCCCAATTTTTCAGCCCCTGTTCAACAGGGGCATGCAATTACAATTCTTGATCTAATAATTCACAGCAGGGCCCATTCCTGCACCCACCAAGACTAACTGTGAGGCCTTACAGTGTTGTGTCAACACCACCACCACCACCACCAAAGGCCCAATTTTTTAGCCCCTGTTCAACAGGGGCATGCAATTACAATTCTTGATCTAATAATTCACAGCAGGGCCCATTCATGCGCCCACCAAGAGTAACTGTGAGGGCTCACAGTGTTGTGGCAACACCAACATGTAAGGGGCAAATTTCAGCTGAGTATATACGGCAGGCCCCTACTTTCAAACATCCAACTTACAAACGACTCCTCCTTGCAACCGGAAGGATACAACAGGAAGTGAGAGGAAATCTACCCCTAGGAAGGCAAATTCTCTCCTATAAGAGTTAATATGGGAAAAAAAAGTGTCTCCTCTCCACTGATGCGTTATCACCAATTCTTGTTTCAATAAAAAAAACAAATTTTCAAAAAACATTTGTCATTAGGACGGAAAGTGAGGTGAACTGTTCTGAACAGGTGCACACTGCACAGACAGCAAAACAAATGTTACAGGGGTGATAACCCTTCCCTATGTTTTCCAAAAAGCTTAAAAATAGATTTTTTGGCTGGAGCTACACTTAAACAATGTACCTGTTCAAAATTACAAACAGATTCTACATAAGAACAAACCTACAGTCCCTGTCTTGTATGCACCGCCTGTATACGGCTGTTCAGAGTATATAGGGCCTTTTTTATTTTGTGTGCGGGGTTCCCCTTAATATCCATACAAGACCCAAAGGGGCTGGTAATAGGCTAGGGTAGGGGGGGGGGCTGTGATGGGGTAGCTATGCCATTTTTCTTAAAGATTTTCATCCATATTACCGGGACCTGACATTACATTAAAGCCGCAAGCAGTTTTAAATGGCTTTTTTTCCTTTAAAAATGTAATTTTGTGCAGGGACAGTTCTAAACACGGGAAACATGTGGCACTTCACAGGCATACATTAGACACCCCCCAGGTACGATATTTAAAGGAATATTTGACTTTTTTTTTTCACTTCATGCATCATTAACCACTTAACGACCGCCCACTGTAAATATACGTCGGCAGAATGGCACCGACAGGCAGAATCACGTATATGTGCGTGATTGCCTTTGTATAGTTGGGGGGTCCGATTGGACCCCCCTTCTTTACAGTGAGCGGTCGTTTTACCTTCGGGAGCGATCCGGCATGAGGGGACGGCCGTTCGATTCCGGCCACCCCCTCTCGATCGCTCCCGGCGAATGAGAGCTTCCCCTGCCTGTGTACTGTTTACACAGGCTGGAGGAAGTGATGTCATCTCTCCTGCGGCGCTCACATATACCGAGCGCCATACAGGAGAAGATGCAGGTTAGTGCACACAACACTACACTGACACCAGGACACATAGGCACATAAATCGCCCCCCCAGGCCCCCCCAGACACCCCCAGATCACCCCCCAGATCACCCCCCAGCCCCCAGTCACAGTGTCACTGATTGCAGTGACCATTTATTTAGTGATCACTGCAATCAGTGACATTTGTGACTGTAAAAGTGTCAGTACATTCAGTTTTAGGTCCAGTGTAGCCCCCTAACCCCCCCTAATAAAGGTTTAACCCCCTGATCACCCCCCAGATAACCCTTTCACCCCCTAGCACCGCCGTCGCTAAGCGATCATTTTTCTGATCTATGTCTTAGCGTCGGTGATGCTGATCGGTAGCCAGTAATTTTTTTTAGGTTCGCCGCAGGTTTTTATAGCGTCGGGTACCCCCATATATTACCTAATAAAGGTTTAACCCCCTTGATCGCCCCCCAGGTAACCCTTTCACCCCCTATCACCACTGTCACTAAGCGATAATTTTTCTGATCGATGTTTTAGCGTCGGCGATGCTGATCGGTAGCCAGTAATTTTTTTTAGGTTCGCCACAGGTTTTTATAGCGTCGGGTACCCCCATATATTACCTAATAAAGGTTTAACCCCCTTGATCACCCCCCAGGTAACCCTTTCACCCCTAGCACCGCCGTCACTAAGCGATCATTTTTCTGATCGATGTCTTAGCGTCGGTGATGCTGATCGGTAGCCAGTAATTTTTTTTAGGTTCGCCGCAGGTTTTTATAGCGTCGGGTACCCCCATATATTACCTAATAAAGGTTTAACCCCCTTGATCACCCCCCAGGTAACCCTTTCACCCCTAGCACCGCCGTCACTAAGCGATCATTTTTCTGATCGATGTCTTAGCGTCGGTGATGCTGATCGGTAGCCAGTAATTTTTTTTAGGTTCGCCGCAGGTTTTTATAGCGTCGGGTACCCCCATATATTACCTAATAAAGGTTTAACCCCCTTGATCGCCCCCCAGGTAACCCTTTCACCCCCTATCACCACTGTCACTAAGCGATAATTATTCTGATCGCTGTCTTAGCGTCGGTGATGCAGATCGGTAGCCAGTAATTTTTTTTAGGTTCGCCGCAGGTTTTTATAGCGTCAGGTACCCCAATATATTACCTAATAAAGGTTTAACCCCCTTGATTGCCCCCCAGGTAACCCTTTCACCCCCTATCACCACTGTCGCTAAGCGATCATTTTTCTGATCGCTGTCTTAGCGTCGGTGATGCAGATCGGTAGCCAGTAATTTATTTAGGTTCGCCGCAGGTTTTTATAGCGTCAGGTACCCCCATATATTATCTAATAAAGGTTTAACCCCCTGATCGCCCCCCAGGTAACCCTTTCACCCCCTATCACCACTGTCGATAAGCGATCGTTTTTATGATCGTTGTCTTAGCATCGGTGATGCAGATCGGTAGCCAGTAATTTTTTTTTAGGTTCGCCGTCAGGTTTTTATATAGCGTCAGGTACCCCCATATATTACCTAATAAAGGTTTTAACCCCCTAATTGCCCCTAGTTAACCCTTTCACCAGTGATCATCATATAAGTGTTACGGGTGACGCTGGTTAGTTAGTTTGCTTTTTATAGTGTCAGGGCACCCGCCGTATATAACCCAATAAAGGTTTAACCCCCTGATCGCCCGGCGGGTGATATCAATTAGGTTTTAGCGTCAGAGAGGGTCTGCGTCACACCCCAGGCAGCGTCAGGTTAGTGCCAGTAACGCTAACACCCACGCGTGAAGCATACACCCCCCTTAGTGGTATAGTATCTGAACAGATCAATATCTGATCTGATCAGATCTATACTAGCGTCCCCAGCAGTTTAGGGTTCCCAAAAACGCAGTGTTAGCGGGATCAGCCCAGATACCTGCTAGCACCTGCGTTTTGCCCCTCCGTCCAGCCCAGGCCACCCAAGTGCAGTATCGATCGATCACTGTCACTTGCAAAACTCAACACACATAACTGCAGCGTTCGCAGAGACAGGCCTGATCCCTGCGACTCCAGTGCTGTAGGGGGTGATTTCGCAACCACAGTTAAAAAAAAAAAAGCATATATGCCGAAGTATTGGGGCAGCAGGGGCGGAGGAGCGATTTTGCTCCTAATGCCGCGTACATACGGTCGAAATTCCGACGGAGGCTTGCCCGTGGAAAAGTCTGACCATGTGTACGCGGCATAACTTTTGCGGGAAGATGCCCCCATGCTTCGGCATATATAAATGGTGCATGTATGCCCATCATTAGAAGTGGGTGGATGAAGGGCGGTATTCTAATGGTGGGCATACCCACTGATAAATCTTTTTTTTTTCTTTCAGCCAACAGGCTGCATGAAAAAAAAGATTACAATACATGTCCAACAAGGACCAGCAACGTACTGGTATGTTGCTGGACTTTGAATGTTTATACCAGAATGATGCCTGCGGGTTTAGGTATCATCTTGGTATCATTCTTTTCAGCCAGCGTCCGGCTTTCATTTAAAAGCAATCCTAGTGGCTAATTAGCCTCTGGACTGCTTTTACAAGCAGTGGGAGGGAATGTCCCCCCCCGGATATAAAAAGCGCCATTGGGAAATTGGGAAAGCATTTTATCACACCGATCTTGGTGTGGTCAGATGCTTTGAGGGCAGAGGAAAGATCTAGGGTCCAATAGACCCCAGTTTTTTCAAAAAAGAGTACCTGTCATTACCTATAGCTATCATAGGGGATATTTACATTCCCTGAGATAACAATAAAAATGTTTAAAAAAAAAAAAAAAATGGAAGCAACAGTTTAAAAAGAAAAGAAAAAAGAAAAATTAATAATAAAAAAAAAAAAAAAAAAAAGAAAAAAAACCACCCCTGTCCTGCCCTGCTCTTGCCCAATGGCGAACGCAAGCGTCGGTCTGGCATCATATGTAAACAGCAATTGTACCATGTATGTGAGGTATCACCGCGAAGGTCAGATCAAGGGCAGTAATTTTAGCAGTAGACCTCCTCTGTAAATCTAACGGGGTAACCTGGAAAGGCTTTTAAAGGCTTTTAAAAATGTATGTAGTTTGTCGCCAATGCGCGTTTGTGCAAAATTTTAAAGCATGTCGTGTTTGGTATCTATGTACTCGGCCTAAGATCATCTTTTTTATTTCATCAAACATTTGGGCAATATAGTGTGGTTTAGTGCATTAAAATTAAAAAAAGTGTATTTTTTCCCAAAAAAAATCGTTTGAAAAATCGCTGCGCAAATACTGTGTAGAAAAAAAAAATGCAACACCCACCATTTTATTCTGTAGGGCCTTTGCTTTAAAAATATATATAATGTTTGGGGGTTCAACATAATTTTCTTGCAAAAAAAAATATGTTTTCATGTAAACAAAAAGTGTCAAAAAGGGCTTTGTCTTCAAGTGGTTAGAAGAGTGGATGTAAGCTTCCTAATGTTGTGTATAAAATGCCAGAACAGTTCAAAACCCCCCAAATGACCCCATTTTGGAAAGTAGACACCCCAAGCTGTATACTGAGAGGCATGTCGAGTCCATGGAATATTTTATATGTTGACACAAGTTGCGGAAAAAGACAATTTTTTTTTTTTTTTGCACAAAGTTGTCACTAAATGATATATTGCTCAAACATGCCATGGGCATATGTGGAATTACACCCCAAAATACATTCTGTTGCTTCTCCTGAGTACGGGGATACCACATGTGTGAGACTTTTTGGGAGCCTAGCCACGTACGGGACCCCAAAAACCAATCACCGCCTTCAGGCTTTCTAAGGGTGTAAATTTTTGATTTCACTTCTCACTGCCTATCACAGTTTCGGAGGCCATGGAATGCCCAGATGGCACAAAACCCCCCCAAATGACCCCATTTTGGAAAGTAGACACCCCAAGCTATTTGCTGAGAGGTATTGTGAGTATTTTGCAGATCTCGCTTTTTGTCACAAAGTTTTGAAAATTGAAAAAAAAAAAGAAAAAAAAAAATGTTCTTTCTTCATTTTCAAAAACAAATGAGAGCTGTAAAATACTCACCATGCCTCTCAGTAAACAGCTTGGGGTGTCTACTTTCCAAAATGGGGTCATTTGGGGGGGTTTTGTGCTATTTTGGCATTTTATGGCCTTCGAAACTGTGATAGGTAGTGAGGAGTCAAATCAAAAATTTGTGCCTAGAAATCCTGAAGGCGGTGATTGGTTGATTGGTTTTCGGGGTCCCGTACGCGGCTAGGCTCCTAAAAAGTCCCACACATGTGGTATCCCCGTACTCAGGAGAAGCAGCAAAATTTATTTTGGGGTACAATTCCACATATAACCATGTCATGTGTGAGCAATATATCATTTAGTGACAACTTTTTGTAATTTTTTATTTTTTTTTGTCATTATTCAATCACTTGGGACAAAAAAAAAAAATATTCAATGGGCTCAACAGGCCTCTCAGCAATTTCCTTGGGGTGTCTACTTTCTAAAATGGGGTCATTTGGGGGGGTTTTGTGCTATTTTGGCATTTTATGGCCTTCAAAACTGTGATAGGTAGTGAGGAGTGAAATCAAAAATTTCCACCCTTAGAAATCCTGAAGGCGGTGCTTGGTTTCCGGGGTCCCGTACGTGGCTAGGCTCCTAAAAAGTCCCACACATGTGGTATCCCCGTACTCAGGAGAAGCAGCAGAATGTATTTTGGGGTGCAATTCCACATATAACCATGGCATGTGTGAGCAATATATCATTTAGTGACAACTTTTTGTAATTTTTTATTTTTTTTTGTCATTATTCAATCACTTGGGACAAAAAAAAAAATATTCAATGGGCTCAACATGCCTCTCAGCAATTTCCTTGGGGTGTCTACTTTCTAAAATGGGGTCATTTGGGGGGGTTTTGTACTTCCCTGCCATTTTAGCACCTCAAGAAATGAGATAGGCAGTCATAAATTTAAAGCTGTGTAATTTCCAGAAAATGTACCCTAGTTTGTAAACGCTATAACTTTTGCGCAAACCAATAAATATACGCTTATTGACATTTTTTTTACTAAAGACATGTGGCTGAATACATTTTGGCCCAAATGTATGACTAAAATTGAGTTTATTCGATTTTCTTATAACAAAAAGTAGAAAATATCATTTTTTTTCAAAATTTTCGGTCTTTTTCCGTTTATATCGCAAAAAATAAAAATCGCAGAGGCAATCAAATACCATTAAAAGAAAGCTCTATTTGTGGGAAGAAAAGGACGCAAATTTCGTTTGGGTACAACATTGCATGTCCGCACAATTTACAGTTAAAGCAGCGCAGTGCAAAATTCTGAATTCACCTCTGGTCCTTTAGCTACCAAATGGTCCGGTGGTTAAAATGACTGCTCCCGAAAAACGGCAGTTTTTAAAACTTTTTTTTGGATTGATACATGTCCCCTGATGCAGAACCCTGGTTCCCAAACCCTTTTTAGGACAATAACATTCATAATAGTCGTTATAATTAGCACTTTAGATTTCGAACGTTCGCATCCATTGTATTTAATAGGGTTCTAAAGTTTGTGCGAACTTTCGGTCCGTTCGCGGGTTCTGGTGCGAACCGGACCCGGGGGTGATCGGCTCATCACTACTGCTAAGTGAGGGACTAGTGCTGATTTGAATGTTTTATAGTATTCCCCTGTAAAGCCGTCAGGCCCAGGTGATTTATTATTAGGAAGGGAATCAATGGCTTTGGCGATCTCTGCTTCTGAGAAGGGGGAATTTAGGTTCTCTAATTGGGCTGTTGATACCTGAGGGAGATTAATTTTATCGAGAAAGTTGGATATCATAGACTCTGTGGGATGAATCGTGGTCGGGTCCTCTCTTAAATTATAGAGAGAGCTGTAATAACAGCTGAATGCGTCTGCGATTGCCTGTGGGTGGTGTAGCTTTTCTTGCGTTTTGGGATGAAGTATATAAGGAATTTTCATTTTATGTCTCTGCCCCTTGAGGCGATTGGCCAAAAGTCTCCCAGCTTTGTTGCCACTTGCGTAATATGTCATTTAAAGATGTTTAGAGGCTTTTTCAAAGTCATCTAGTAAAATTAGGCGGAGCTTGTACCTGAGCTGCGTTAATTGTTCTGACACTAATGGGGAGGCGTTTGTTTTGTTTTGGGCTTCTAGAGTGTGTTATTTAGAGATAAAGTCTTGGATACAGTGTCTCCTCTGTCTCTTAGCCCTTGCACCCATTTTTATTTGAACCCCTCTCATATATGTCTTATGGGCGTCCCATATAACCATGGGGTCCGAGACAGAATTTACATTGCAAGAAAAAAAATCAGTTAAGTCTTTCTGCAGAGCGTTTTTGGAAGGATCCGCCTGGAACAACCTCGGGTTGGACTGCCAAACGAAGCTAGTATTAACATTTGATGAGTCATCAACCGAAAGCATCACTGATGCGTGATCTGACCATGTGATGGTGTTGATCTTTGATGTTGTGATTTTAGGTATCAGCCATTTATCCGTGAGGAAAAGGTCCAATTTTGTGTAGATTCTATGGCTTGTAGAGAAAAAATAATAGTCTTTTTCCGTGCCATAAAGGCATCTCCAAGCGTCATAAAGTTCCTGAGTGTGTAATATTGATTGAAGCGAATGGTGGTGCCTGTATGAATAGGGCCTGGAGTCCATTTGAGGGTCTGGAGGGAGATTGAAATCTACGCAGATCAGGAGAAAGCCTTTTGCACCTGTCTGACTTTTTTGAGGACTTGATGTATAAAGCGCAATTGGTGTTTGTTGGGTGCGTATACATTGACCACCGTATATGTTGTGGAGTTAATGTCACATATAAGAATGTGGTAGCAATCCTGGGGTCTGCAAACTCCTTGTGCATCCGTGTCTCTAACAGCAGTCAGTACCCCTTGTTTTTTAGCTGAAGTGCTTGCTGTATAAACATGGGGAAATTTGGGGTGAGTACATTTGGGCATCTTTTGACTATAAAAATTAGTCTCCTGGGCGCAGAGGATATCACAGTTATGGTGGGTTGCCTCATTCCACAATGACTTCCTTTTTACCGGATGGTTGAGCCCCTTGGCATTAATGGTTAAAAAGGTGATAGTCATTTTGAAAGGAGCAAAGGTGCCAGCAAGTGTAGAATGTGTGTGTAACACTTACATCAGGTGGTGAGGGTTCCCATATCGTTGTAGTAAAGGTAATGGTATGTCCGAGCAGGTAGACATTCTTCCATTTGGCTCCCAGTAGATAGGAGGGTAAGTGCATAACTAACTGCGAAGAAGGGTGTTAAACAATTTGGCAAACAGGGTGTGAAAAAAACTAAAAGAAGGGTCCACAAAGAGTAGTTGTAGGTCATGATGACCTGGGTGTAGCTTAAAACCACTCAAATCTGAGGGGGTAAAAAGTCTAGCTTAACAGGGTGTCTCTAGAACAGGGACAAAAACTTGACTTACCGTCAGCCCATTGAACACTTCAATGGTGTGTGCGAGCATTTTTGGAGTTGACCAGATTCCAGTCCTCCATGGGGCGATCCGGACTGCGGTTGTTGGACCCCTAAGGAGGGTCGTCAGGAATGATGTGCCATGTTATCAACAGCTCTAGGCTTTTAGTGAGGGAGTCTACCGTATTCATCATTAGTGATGATCAGTTTGGTTGGAAACCCCCATCTATAGGCAATTTTGTGATTGTGCAAAGCTTTGGATATGGTATTAAGGCTTCTCCTCTTTTGTAGCGTGAATTGGGATAAATCAGTGAATAACTGCAAGTCTTTATATTGTACTGGGAGGAGGTCCCTGTTGCGCACAGCAGACATTAGTCGTTCTTTCACATGAAAGAAATGTAAGCATAGGATAATGTCTCTTGGCACCTTATCTGGGAGATCAGAGGGTTTTGGCAATCTATGGATTCTGTCTATTGTGACATCTATTTCTGTAAGGTCAGGCAGAATGGAGGTGAACACTTGGGTGATATGATTGCGCAGTTCTGACTGTTGAATGGATTCGGGGACCCCTCTTATTTTTAGGTTGTTCCTTCTGAAACGGTCCTCGATGTCTGCGATTTTGGCCTTGACTGCCTCCATCTCCTCATCTCTGACGTCATGTGCATCAACTAGGCTAATAATTGTGGAAGCGTACTCCCCCATCTTGGTTTCCACATGAACCACCCGTGCAGACACTGACTGTATATCTTTCCCAAACTTATGGACACATGCCATTATGTCATTGTGGAGTGAGCTTCTAAGGGAAACCCGCATGTCCTTAAGAGTAATGTCTAAAACTGTCTGATTGCTAGTGGGGAAGCGATCTATGGAGTCAGGGAGCTCCCTGGTGTCATCCCCGGAGTCTAGGCCCACGCTCTCCTCATGAGAAGAATCCGTGCCATCCAGCCTGAATCTGGTCTTCTCAGGACTCCCAGATGCAGAGGTAGATAGAGGGGAGTGTTTGCTGCTCGATGGTAAGCTCCTTTTTGGAGGATTGTTCTTCTTCTGTGTATAATGGGGAGTACTGGCCGCGGACGGTACAGGAGAACCGGCGCCATCTTTCTTCTGCTCCAGTGTAAAGTATTCTGTCAGTTTTTGCGGCTTCTGCTGCCCCTTCCGCTTGTTCGTCATGTCGGCTAGGGTTTGCGGGGTGTATTCGCCAATGTGGGGTGTCCTGATTGCTGCTGTATGGGCTGCTATGTGCCGCTGTGTCCCTGGTTTGTCTGGAGCTCCGTTCTCATGCGGCCATCGCGGTCCTCGGCAAGCTCCGCCCCCAATGCTGTATAGTTTTATGCGTTTCTGCAAGAATAACGGTGTATATTTCATTGCGTTACTGCAAGTTTAATGCCATATAGTTCGGTGCGTTACTGCAAGTTTAAGGCTGTATAGTTCTGTGCATTACTGCAAGTTTAACGCTGTATATTTCATTGCGTTACTCCAAGTTTAACACCATATAGTTCTGTGCGTTACTGCAAGTTTAACGCCGTATAGTTCTGTCCATTACTGCAAGTTTAATGCCCCATAGTTCTGTGCGTTACTGCAAGTTTAACGCTGTATATTTCATTGCAGTACTGCAAGTTTAACGTCATATAGTTGTGTGTTACTGCAAGTTTAACGCCATATAGTTCTGTGCGTTACTGCAGGTTAACACTGTATATTTCATTGCATTACTGCAGGTTTAATGCCATATATTTCATTGCGTTACTGCAATATTATAGTGTATCTGTGGAGTGTGTCTGTGTCGTGAATACTCAAATTAAAGTGCACCAAACATCACTTTCCATTGATTAAAGTGCATCCACGTACACATTTACACATCTTTATTACATTTTCCCCCCACTCCCCCATCATGTCTGGGAGGACAGCAAGGAGAGGCAAACGTTCCCATGGCACTGTAAGGGGGCCAGCAGCATACGTGTCCACAGGCAAAGGTGGACGTGGTCAGTCCTCAGACAGGGCATCATTTCCTCTATTTAGTGATCTTGCCTGTGCTATCCAGCCACAGCATGCAGAGGAGGTGGTGGACTGGCTTACTAAACTGTCCTCATCCTCCTCATCCTCCATCACCCAAGCAGAGACTAGTGCTCAGTCCCCTTGTCACGAGGATGCTATACACAGACATCCAATACAGGTGGTCAGATCATTGGGCTGCACATTAAGGAATCGGGAACAGAGTAAGTGAAAAATATATATATTTATTAAAGATAAAGACACACGTGTAAACAAAACCACAGCAAACCATAAGCAAGAAACTAATACAAAGGAACACAACAAACCCCAAAAACAACCTAATCTAACTAGCTAACTAATATGTACAAAAGAGAACACACATACATGAACAAGGCAGGGGATGAGAGACAAGGGGAGCAGAAGGCCAGGTACTGGGAGCAGTCAGCAAGGGGAAGCTGGTATCAGGGGACAGGTATCAGGGGACAGGTCTCAGGGGACAGGGTACAAGGATCAGAGTCCAGGACAAGGCAGGGAACAGATCAGGATCAGGTTCAGGACCAGGTAACGGATCAGGTTCAGGCAGGGACCAGGCTTACAGAAGGAATTCTGGAGCACTGAGCTTTGTTAAGGGCGGGTTTATATAGTCCAGCAGACCCAGATCAGGTGTGCTTGATGGCTGGTGGAAAGTCTTGGTGAGGAGACACCCGCTGGTGGTCACCAGAACTACACCCACTGCTGCCGAATGCAACAGTGCCACCAGCAGGTGAGCCCAGTAATGACACCATTCCTGACACCCATGCAGCTGCCAGAGTGGCAAAATCTGCCTCCTTGTCGACAGCTATTCCTGCCATAGCCTCAGCATCAGGCATGGATGAGTTAGTGGAGTTATTTGAACACAGCGTCAGCCACTTGTTCCTTGACGATGCACAGCGATTACTCGATTGAGATGTTGGTTCTGACTCTGAGGTTGAGGAAGGCAGGAATGTGAGCCTACAGAGAGGGGAGAACATTGGTACACAAATTGGCAGTCATGTTCAGGGCCGATGCAAGGATTTTTGATACCCTAGGCAAAACCTAATTTTGCCGCCCCCATTGACTGCACCCTTGACTCCACCCCTTTGCCCTGCCCATGTGACAGAAGATTGCGCTATACAGGAAGCATTGGCTCTGCCTCCTCTAGTGCTGGCTCCAGAGCTGCAAAACGCCTCTAATTACACTACCGGTCGGACAGAGCAGCTGCCTGAGACTGAGTTAGTTACATGCTGAAGACTGCATAGCATGCAGACGTGGAGGGAAACCAGCGGCCGGATGCCCCTAGGCAGCAGTGCATCCTAGGCGGTTGCCTAGTGTGCCTAGTTGTAGCACTGGCTGGTCATGTTCCCCCAGTGGCAGCGTATTGCCAGGTTGTCTTTACCTCATGACCTCTCAGCAGCCTCCACTGACAAGGATGATGGTATAGTGCAGGGTGTCCCATGTCCTTGCAGCACATCTGCCAGCAGCACACCATCAGCTGTAGACTAAAGTTGGCAAATTTCTCTGCCCCATCTGCTGCAGCGAAGAAAAAAATATACAGTCCCTGCCCCCCACATGCCCAGCGTCTAAATGCAAGCTTGTCAAAGCTGCTGGCTCTACAACTTCTGCCTTTCCACCTGGTGGATTCTGCCCCCTTCCGTGAATTTTCAGAATGTGCTGTACCACAATGGCAGGTTCCCAGTCACTATTTCTTTTCACGTAAGGCCATTCCATCTCTCTACCATCACGTGGAAGGCAATGTTGTGGCATCATTGGGCAAGGCAGTCAGCCGCAAAGTCTACGTTACTGCTGACACGTGGTCCAGCAAGCATGGGCAGGGACAATATATTTTGTTTACAGCACACTGGGTAACTCTGCTTGCAACTCAGAAGGATGCAGGACAGGGCTCAGTGTTGCAGCTTGTTGTGCTCCCACGTCTCCATACAGCTGGTGATGAAGCTAGATTCGTCAGCTCCACTCGCTCCTCTTCCTCCTCCATGCCGTCATCTGCTGAATTGTCCTATGAACCTCAAGTACCCCCTAAGCGTTCATAGGGCTATTCAATGAGTCAGGCTAAAAGGTGTCATGCAGTTCTTCAGTTGGTGTGTCTAGGGGCCAGGAACCACACCAGAGAAGAGATTCTTGCAGCTCTGCAGGGACAGGCCCAAAGGTGGTTCACGGCACGCCAGCTGGAGCCAGGAATAGTGGTGTGTGATAATGGCACAAACCTCCTGTCCATCCTTAGACAGGGAAAGTTGACACATGTGCCATGCCTGAGACATGTCCTCAATTTGGTGGTGCAGCGCTCCCTAAATAGGTTCCCAGGGTTGGAAGATTTGCTAAAGAAGGCCAGTAGAGTATGTAGCCATTTTAGTCGGTCATATACAGCCAGTGCTCGGTTGGCTGAAATTTTGTGAGAATTCCACCTGCCCATAAACTGCCTGATTTGTGACATGCCCACCAGGTGGAACTCAACTTTGGCAGTGCTGCAACGGCTGCACATGCAGCAGAGGGCCGTCAACGAGTTCCTGTTTGAGTATGACACAACTACAGGCTGAGGCCGGCATGGCTTTTTTTCCCCACACCATTAGCTACTCATAAAGGATGCATGCACTGTACTGTCACCATTTAAGGAGGCCACAAGAATGGTGAGTCGTAACAATACATGCATCAGTGACACAATCCCTGTTGTGTTCCTGCTGGAAAGAAACAAGGAGAGTGCAGTAGTTTTAACACAGGCTTTAATGGTAAATACAATGGATAAACTCACATTTAGTAGATGAAAAAAAGGCGTAACAGAATAGATAGGACTATGTCAAGCATGACGGTTTCAGCAGTGGGTCATCAGGGTCCTCTGGCACTGCGGTGTGGGTTCAGGAGTGTCACTAGGCAGATGTGAGGAGCTGGCTTCTGGGGACAACAGTCCAGGAGAACTCAGAACGAGGCGTGGGACGCATAGACAGCCAGACTGCAGGAGATGACGTCATATGTGTGGGACACGTTTCGTGAGCGTGCGCACTTGCGATGTACTGGCAAGTCGCGCTCCTTTTTTAACAGACATAAGGGCGGATATCAAAAGACGCCATATATAGGGGAGGAGAAGGTAAGCAGTGGGCTGGATAAGGCGGGGCTGGTGAGTGGAGGGAAAGAAGGAAAGAAAGAAGAGAGAGACATACACTAGTGAAACAAAGATTCTGAAATGATAATAAATGGGGGAATGGAATAGAAGCGAAAATAATTATTAGATGGGCATAAAAAGGAATGTAATTAAAACAGGGGATAATATGAATTATGTATTGATTATTATTAAATTATTTTTAAATGAAGAAATGGGATGGAAGCGGAAATTGTTGTTAGATGGGCATAAATAGACAAAAAGGAATATAACTGAAACAGGGGGTAAAATGAATTCAAAATAATTATTATTAAAGGAGGATTTTAATAGTTACAGAATGCTGGTAATTGCAACTGTATAGCGAGGGGTAGAATGAATTCTACATAGAAATTTAGAAAGGAAAAAAGAAGGGGGGGGGAATAGGGGGGGAATTGATATTATAAAATATATATATATATATATATATATATATATATATATATATATATATATCAATAAATTTATATGACAATAACGTGAACAATTAGGGAAAAAAGGTTGTGGTGGGTGCTAATTTGGATACAATTATTTAATTTTTAATTAATTAATTAATTAATTATTTTCTCCTAAAGGATTTCTATCAGATTCCCTACTTTTATCATCTCCCCAAAGTACATAAGAGCTTGGATAATCCCCCAGGGACACCTTTAGTGGCTGCTATGGACAACGTCACCACGGGACTTTTTCTCCAGCCTATTGTACACCAATTGGACTCATACATAAGAGATGGGACCCATCTGCTAGAACTTCTTTCCGTTTTACAAGTGGGAGCCAACATACGTTTGTCTCTCACTTGATGTAAATTCCCTCTATACATCTATTCCTCATGCCTTTGGCCTCCGGGCCTTGGAGCTTTTTCTATCCCATGATCCCTTCATCAATCCCCGACAAGCCTCCTTTATTGTGGATGCCACATCTTTTTGTTTGACCCATAATTATTTTAAATTTTAATGATGACTTTTATTTGCAGCAACGGGGAACTGCTATGGGGGCCAATTTTGCACCTTCCTAGCGATGGGTTTCTGGGAAAAACAATATATTTTTAACAATAATAATCCTTTTTCTTGCCACATTGCCTTTTTTTGGTCGCTATATTAATGACATAATCATCATTTGGGACGGTCCTGTTGAAACTGTCCACCTATTTGTGGACCATTGCAATGATAATCCCTTTGGTTTATCTTTTACTTTTGTTACCGACCTAAATTTATTACCTTTTTTGGACCTTGAGCTGGGTCATGACGAAGATACCTCAGTCATCTTCTCTAAGAACTATGTCAAACCCACTGCAGGTAACTCTTACCTGCACCATAAAAGCTGCCATTTTCCAAAATGGATTGACAATATCCCTAAAAGCCAGTTCTGCCATTTGAGGCAGAACTGTACAAGAGATGTTGATTACATTGACCAAAGCTTACTACTAAAGAAAAAATTCAGTGAAAAACAATATCCAGATAATCTTATTGACCAAGCCTTTCAATACTACCTTAAGGGCAAACCCCCGAAAGTGACCCTTGAATCAGAGAATCATTCTCTCCGCTTCACCACCACCTTTCATTTTGAATTCAAGAAGATGGAAAATATCCTGGCCAATCATTGGAATATCCTCTTGCAGGATCCCTTCTTAAAATCTATCATCCCTGAACACCCCAAAGTTAGGCATGTGCATTTAGTTTCATTCCGAATCGAAATTCGGACGAATTTTCATTATTCAGACGTTTGGATGCATCCGAATTAACGAATTACAATGCTAACTAATTCAACCGAATCTGAATCGAAAAACCACGGACGAAATTCGAAACAAATTAGAAAAAAATTTGAATCGAATTTGAAAAAAATTCTAGTCAAATCGAATTTGAAAACAATTGGAATAGAATCGAAAATATTGGAAAGAATCGAATAGAAAAACAATAGAACAGAATAGAATAAAATACAATATATATATTATATTTTATTCTATTCTGTTCTATTTTTTTTCTAGTCTATTTTCTATTTCTATTCTAATCTTTTCTAATTGGAATTCGAAAAGTCGGTCGCATTCGAAAATGTTTCAACCAAATTCGAAAATATTTCTACCGAATTCGACAAAATTACAACCGGATTTGATCGTCTTTCAACCGGATTCGATAATATTTCAACCGGATTCGAAATTATTCCAACCGAATAGAAAAGACCATGTTCCGACATTCGAATTTCGTATAGAATGAATTCAAACTCCAATTAGAAAAGATTAGAATAGAAATAGAAAATAGACTAGAAATAGACTAGACTAGGGCCATTTCAATTTTGAATCCGGTTGAAATATTATCGAATCCGGTTGAAAGACGATCGAATCCGGTTGTAATTTTATCTAATTCGGTAGAAATATTTTCGAATCCGGTTGAAATAGTTTCGAATGCGGTTGAAATGATTTAGAATCATGTTGAAATAATTTCAAATCCGGTCGAAATATTTTCGAATGCGAACGATTTTACGAATTCGGTCGAAAACGGAACGAAATCCGAAAACGAATTTAACGAATTTAACTAATCTAACTAAACGAAATTAATTAATTAACAAATTAAAACGAAACGAAACTAAACAATTTTTTTCCTTTTGCACATGTCTACCCAAAGTCACATATCGTAGAGCACCAAACCTCAAAGGTAAAATAGCTCCTAGCAAAATTCGTTCTCGTGACACTTCTCCAGCCAAACTTGTCCTTATACCATTGGTCGGTATGTATAGGTGCAATAAATCCTTATTTAAAACATGTAAATATGTCCAACACGGACAGAAATCTTTCACCACGAAAGGTATCACATATCCTTTTAAAGAGTTCCACAACTGCTCTTCGGAATTTGTTGTCTATGGCCTTAGTTGTCCTTGCGGCCTTATGTATGTAGGCCGCACTATTCGAGCCCTACGAGTCAGGTTTGGGGAACATAGGAGTCTGATCGAAGGAGGTATCGATCCCCATAGTGTCCCCAGACATTTCTCTGTAGCCCACCAAAAATCCACCAGTGGTTTACAGGTCTGGGTGATCGAACAGATCCCCAGTTCCCTTCCAGTGGCGGAACGCCTCAAAAAACTGTGTGCCAGAGAAACATTCTGGATTTACACTCTTGATGTTCTTTCGCCTGGTGATATTAACAAAGGGATTGAGATCTCTACCATTTTATAATACATGCATATATAGTTTAATTCACATGTGTCCTGATATTGGTATTTTATGTGTTTTTAATTGTTTTTATTGTTTTATCCACTGTTGCCCTTGTGTGCCACCTGGTGGTATTTTATAATATCAATTTCTCTTTTTCCCTTTCTAAATTTCTATGTAGAATTTGTTTTACCCCTCGCTATACAGTTGCAATTACCAGCATTCTGTAACTATTAAAATCCTCCTTTAATAATAGATAATATTTAATTAATTTTACCTCCTGTTTCAATTACCGTATATACTCGAGTATAAGCCGACCCGAGTATAAGCCAAGGCACCTAATTTTACCACAAAAAAATGGGAAAACGTATTGACTCGAGTATAAGCCTAGGGTAAGAATGCAGCAGCTACTGTAAGTGGAAAAGGGGGTCAACAATGCCCATTTGCAGCTTCACTGTGCCCATTTGCATGCCTCACTGCGCCCATTTGCACGCCTCACTGTGCCCAACCTCACTGTGCCCATTACCTCACTGTGCCCATAGCCACACTGTGCCCATAGCCACACTGTGCCCATCTCCTTACTGTGCCCATCTCCTCACTGTGCCCATCATTACTGTGCCCATCTCATCTCATCACTGTGCCCATCTCCTCACTGTGCCCATCTCCTCACTGTGCCCATAGCCTCACTGTGCCCATTGTGCCCATTGTTCTTTCATCCTCGAACAAGAGAAGGTCCGTGATTGGCTGATCACTAAACACAGTGTCTGCTGGCAAAGTCCGAGGATGAGAAGATGGCCGTGATAGGCGGAACACTGAACACAGTGTCAATCGCCTATTACAGAACTGCACGGGACAAGGAGGAAGCCGCAAATTTTAAAAAATGGACGCCCAAGGTACACTGACTCGAGTATAAGCCGAGAGGGGTATTTTCAGCCCTAAAAAAAGGGCTGAAAAACTCGGCTTATACTCGAGTATATACGGTATATTCCTTTTTGTCTATTTATGCCCATCTAACAACAATTTCCGCTTCCATCCCATTTCTTCATTTAACAATAATTTAATAATAATCAATACATAATTCATATTATCCCCTGTTTTAATTACATTCCTTTTTGTGTCCATCTAATAATTATTTTCACTTCTATTCCATTCCCCCATGTATTATCATTTCAGAATCTTTGTTTCACTAGTATATGTCTCTCTCTTCTTTCTTTCCTTCTTTCCCTCCACTCCCCAGCCCGCCTTATCCAGCCCACTGCTTACCTTCTCCTCCCGTATATATGGCGTCTTTTGATATCCGCCCTTATGTCTGTTGAAAAGAAGCGCGACTTGCCAGTACATCGCACGTGCGCATGCTCACGAAACACGTCCCACACATATGACGTCATCTCCTGCAGTCTGGCTGTCTATGCGTCCCACACCTCGTTCTGAGTTCTCCTGGATTGTTGTCCCCGGAAGCCGGCTCCTCACATCTGCCTAGTGACACTCCAGAACCCACACCGCAGTGCCAATGGACCCTGATGACCCACTGCTGAGACCGTCATGCTTGACATAGTCCTATCTATTCTGTTACGCCTTTTTTTCATCTACTAAATGTGAGTTTATCCATTGTATTTACCATTAAAGCCTGTGTTAAAAAACTACTGCACTCAGAGGCGCCTTCTCTCCTTGTTTCTTTGCAGTTCCCTGAACATGGTTTCTGTTCACCTATGAGGGCAGCCCTGTGTACTTTGGACTTTTTAACCCTTCATGAACCTTGTGTGCATACAGACTTAAGAGACTGTGCAAACCATATGGATTGATCTTTTTATTTTCCTTCGTATATATTTATACTATTCCTTTATCAATTTATGCTGGGCATTATACATGTTTTTTCAGATTTTTTGCACCTTCACATGCTGTGTGTTCCTGCTGGAGCATGGCATTATGGACAGGGCACTCGAGACAGAACAGCGAGACGAAGAGGAGTACTTCCTTTCCTCTTAAGGCCCACTTTATGCAGACACCATTGTTCCTATGCCACAGAACACACAAGAGGAGAAAGAGGAGGAGGATGGGGATTCTGGCAGTTTCGGAGGCATTGAAGCATAGGAAGACATTCGTCAAACAGTAAGAGATAGTTTTCCAGCAGCAGGACCCTTGGGAGTAGTACATGGCTGGGAGGAGGCAGTTTCAGATACTCTAATCCTCAGTGAACCCGAGGAGTCTGCTTCTCATGCATCTGCAAATTTGCAGTGCATGGGCTCCTTCATGCTTCAAAGACTGCGAAAGGACCCAAGAATACATGGCGTAAAGGAAAAGGATCACTATTGGTTGGAAACCCTCCTTGACCAACGTTATAAGGGGGAAGTCTCAGAACTCATCCCGTCCCCACAGAGAGTGCAGAAGATGAAATCTCTTGAGGTCACCTTAAAGAGAAGTTTATTGAATGCTTTTTCTGACTCCGGTAGGTTACAGTGTCGTGGAAAACTTAGTTTTGAGGCTTCTGTTGTTAAAAAGAGGAGCGGTGGAGAATGCGGCCGCCTAAGTGATGTATTTCTCAATCTTTTTAGTCCTTGCCGCCCAGGGCTGTCAGCTTCCACATCCCATCGGCATTGTCTACATCACACGGTGGATGATTATCTAGGGGCAAAAACAGAGATAGAGAGCTTTCCAGTCAATGATCCACTGGCTTACTGGGCCATGAGAATAGACCACTAACCAGAACTTGCCCAGTATGCTATTGAGCTGCTGGGCTGCCCTGCATTCAGCGTGCTTTCCGAACGGGCATTCAGTGCTGCTGGAGGTTTTGTTACTGATCATAGAATGCATCTGTCCACAGACTCGGTGGACCGGCTGACTTTTATCAAAATTAATTAGTCCTGGATTACAAGCCCCTGATGCTGATGTCGCAGATTAAGTGTTTTTGGGATGTGGAATCTCTGCAGGACTTCTAGGCTGCCTAGTGTTGTGGGTGTTTATTTCATCTGGAAGAATGATTTTTGTGTAGGTTTCATGGGCACAATTAACACCCAAAGACCAATATTTCCGGTTACAGTGTGAAGGCGCCACCGACACCCAAAGAACAATCTTTCTGCACCTGTTTGACAGGTGCATATCATTACAATTTTTGACAGCAAGGCCAATTCTTGCTTTCATGAAGAGTACCTCTATAGGGTTACGGTGTGAGGGCACCACCGACACCCAAAGAACAATCTTTCCGCACCTGTTTGACAGGTGCATAGCATTACAATTTTTGACAGCAAGGCCCATTCTTTCTTTCATCAAGAGTACCTCTATAGGGTTACGGTGTGAAGGCACCACCAACACCCAAAGAACAATTTTTCTGCACCTGTTACAGAAGTAGAAATCCAAAGTCTGTGGTAGAGACACCAGAATTTATCCAAAAAATCTTGCATCATACATACTGACTCCCCAAGCCAAAATAATGAAAGCTTGCAGGGAAAATGTAATTTTTTGGGCTTTATAAATGCAATTATTGCTGCAGCAGCTTCTATACACAATACATATATGCCACTTTACAGGTGGACTAAGGGGATCCCCCAGGCATTATATTGAAAGGATTTTTTCATTTTTATACTTTCACTTTAAGCATCAATAAATCACTGCTTATTTAAAAGTGAAGTTTTTTACAAACTTTTTTTTCATTGATACATGTCCCCCAGGGCAGTACACGGACCCCATAACCATTGTATGCCCAATTACTTGCATATAAGCCTTCAAAATGGGCACTTTTGATTTTTCATGTTCAGGTCCCCTAGACTTCAATGGGGTTCGTTATTCGGTTCCGAACTCTCCCGATGTTCGAAAGTTCTGGTGCGAACTGAACAGGGGGTCGTTCGGCCCATCCCTACCTACTACGGATACAAACAACAAATAAAATACTCATATGTGGTATCGCTGCAATCATCAGGAACTGGAGAATTTATTTTGGGTTGTTGTTTGGTATTATGTTATGATAAGAAACATACAGCTAGATTTAAAAAAAAGTTTTTTTTACTATTTTGGCTCAGTGTTCCTTTGATAATAATAATAAAAAATTAAAAATCAGGAGATATCTGTTACCATTTGCCACAAAAAGAAAGCCAAGTTTTTCCTGGAAAAAAAACAAGGTATAATCCATTTGAATACACAAAAAAGTTGTGATGATATATACAGTTTTACTAACACACGTCAAAGGTGTAAAATTGTGTTCAGGTATTAAGATTTGTTTTACCCTCCGTCATGAAGGGGTTAATGATATCTGAATAGCTGATTAGGAAAAATACAAATAAAGGTAAGAACTTACGGGATATTTCTGACACTCCTTACAGCATTCTTGCTATGTGTCTTTGACTTTAACATATGGAAATCAGACACAGCTTGGCATCTAGCATTTTAAATAGGAATGCACCAATGGCAGCTCCCCATAGTTCTCTTGACAGGCTCGCTTTTAACCGTGCCATTTAATTTTCTTTCTCTTCCAGATCTGTAAACCCAGCTAACACCCTGAAAAAGGAAATGCCATAAGGCTCTCATTAACTGTAATATTTTGACACATTTGCAGAGGATTTACAAAGAAAAAACAATTGGATCACTAAAATCTCTAAAATAAAAATCTCTTAAATGTCAATCTGCTTGTGGAAAGAAATGTGCCAAAACAGTAGAAGAAGGTGGTAAGAGACAAATGTCACAAAGGTTCAAGAATGTTACCCCAACTTTTTATAACTTTTTATATTCCTAATATGTGTTTTTTGTACCATGTATTTGTATGGAAAATTATCCTGTACTCTTTGAATTATTTCCTTTGTACGAAATACCTGGTGCTGTCAATCACCCTGTTTCCTATTTCAGACTAACCACACAAAGCATAGAAGCACATCCATCCCAGCATGGTCAATTTTCTGGCTGTGCTGTGGGAACAGCCTGCCTGTCCTCCAATGATCAGACTTGTGCTGACACACCCCCTGAACTTCCATTCACTGGAAAGATCACTGCACTTCTGTTTCTCTGCCCCCTCCTCTCTACACCCCTTTGTAGCTGAGAACAGAGATTATGCGATCACTTATAAAATAAGGTAGACAAGTATTTATATATATATCTATATATATTGTGAGGGGGTTAGCTCGGCAGCGGGTGTGTGTGACCCCCGGGATGGGCTCCCCACACAAAAACAGGCCCAGCAAACGGAGGTTGTGGTTTTCAAAATCAAAAAGGTGCGGTTTATTTTCTATTTACAGTGACAAAACACAGCAAAGCAAAAGAAACATAAATAAAATAAATCCTGGTCAACTTGACCTCTGACTAAACATACAGGTTTCCTAACTAACAACTGGGATCAGCCTAGTGCTGTCCTAGTCCCTAAGTCCCTGGTTTTAAATGTCCAAGCAAATAGCCACACAGGCTTTGTCTCACCGCACAGGGGTTCACTCTCCCTAGACAGTCCACACAGGTCTGGTTCCCGGCATGAGCTAACACCTAATGAATCTGGGAGTTCTTATAGAGGCCTAAATGAGCTGACAAGCTTCAGCTGGTCTCATCAACTCCCTGTCTGCACGACGCCCCACACTCTCCCTAGAGGTATGAGTCATCCATGAGCCCACTAGCCTCAGCTGGGCTTATACAACTCTCCACCTAGTTGTATAAGTCGGCGTAAAGCCTGAATCTGGGCGAAATATATCTACCCCCCTGGATGCAACCAGGTGACTTTACCTTCCTGCTGTCACATACCCCCCCCTCTTGTTTTAACCTCGGGGTTGGAACACCAGCAATCAGGCATTCATGTACTCGAGACAAAGCATCCACATTCCCCATTTGAACGCCAGGGCGATGCTTTACTGTGAAGTTGAATTCCTGGAGGGCCAGGAACCACCTATTCACTCTTCTATTTGTTTCCTTGTTTTGAGCCATCCACTTTAATGGAGCGTGATCCGTAACCATGTCAAAGTGCCTACCTAGCAGGTAGTACCGAAGGGAATCTAGAGCCCTCTTCACCGCTAAACACTCCTTTTCAACGGTGGCGTAATTTACCTCATGGGACTTCAACTTCCTGCTGAGGTAAATGACTGGGTGCTCTTCCCCGTTCCAGACCTGGGACAATACTGCTCCTAACCCCACATCTGACGCATCACTTTGTACGACAAAGTCTTTAGAGAAGTCGGGTGAGTACAACACTGGCTGGCTACATAAGGCTTGTTTCAAGAATTGGAATGCTGCCTCAGCCTCGGGGGTCCATTTAATCATGACCGACCCTTTCCCCTTCGTCAGGTTGGTTAGGGGCACAGCCTTAGAAGCAAAGTGGGGAATGAATCGCCGATAATACCCAGCGATTCCCAGAAAGGCTCGTACCTGCTTCTTGCTGTTGGGACGTGGCCAACTCTGGATGGCCTCGACTTTGTTGAGTTGGGGTTTTATTACTCCCCTCCCAATGGTGTACCCAAGATATTTGGCCTCCTCCTGCCCAATGGTACACTTCTTGGGGTTAGCCGTAAACCCCGCTTCCCGAACAGAGTCCAGGACTGCTTGCACTTTTGGCAGATGTGAGGCCCAATCTGTGCTATGGACAATTACGTCATCCAGGTAAGCCGCAGCATACTTCCGATGGGGCCTCAGCATCTGGTCCATTTTCCGCTGGAATGTGGCCGGCGCATTCTGTAACCCGAACGGCATTCTTTTATATTGGAACGCCCCGTCTGGGGTTACAAATGTGGTTTTCTCTTTGGCCGACTTGGCCAGGGGGATTTGCCAATACCCTTTTGTGAGGTCAAGAGTCGTCATGTATCGGGCTGTTCCCAGCCGGTCGATCAACTCATCTATACGTGGCATGTGGTAGGTGTCAAATTTTGTAACTTTGTTCAACTGACGAAAATCGTTACAAAATCGCCAGCTCCCATCCGGTTTAGGCACCAACACAATGGGACTAGACCAATCACTTTGGGACTCCTCTATCACCCCTAAGTTCAGCATTTTCTGTACTTCCTCCCGTATTGCCTCCCGTCGGGCCTCTGGGATCCGATAGGGTTTTAACTTCACCCTTTCACCGGGCGGGGTAATGATGTCATGCTCTACCCCAGATGTTTGTCCCGGCAGCTCAGAGAATACCTCCTTGTTGCGAAGCACAAACTCCTTAACCTCCTGTTGTTGGGGTTGTGACAAGGTGGCTGCTATTTCAACCTCAGGAATCACGCAACCAGTTTGAGCTGGTGACCAAGTGTCTGCGACTAGGGACTCTCTATCCCTCCAGGCTTTCAACAGATTAACGTGATAGATCTGTTCGGGCTTTCGCCTTCCTGGTTGTCTGACCTTGTAATTCACTTCGCTCACTTTTTCCATTATCTCATAGGGGCCTTGCCATTTGGCAAGGAATTTACTTTCAACCGTAGGGGCAAGTACCAGTATCCTATCCCCCGGGGAAAAGGTACGGGTCTTGGCTCCACGGTTGTACACTCTCTGCTGTGCTAACTGCGCTTGGGCCAAATGTTCCTTCACGATGGGCATTACCTGTGCAATTCGGTCTTGCATCAGGGCGACATGCTCAATCACACTCCTGTGGGGAGAACTCTCACTTTCCCAAGTTTCCTTGGCAATATCCAACAGCCCTCTTGGGTGTCTCCCATACAGTAACTCAAAGGGGGAGAATCCCGTAGAGGATTGGGGCACCTCCCTAATAGCAAACATCAGATAAGGAAGTAGACAGTCCCAATCCTTTCCATCTCTATCCACCACTTTCTTCAACATTTGTTTTAGGGTTTTGTTGAATCTTTCAACCAGCCCATCGGTTTGGGGGTGATACACAGATGTACGTAATTGCGTCACTTTGAACAATTTACACAGCTCCTTCATAACCCGGGACATAAAGGGTGTACCTTGGTCCGTAAGCAGTTCTTTACAAATACCCACCCGGCTAAACACAAGAGATAGCTCTTTGGCTATGGTTTTGGCCGAGGTATTTCGGAGAGGGATCGCTTCTGGATAACGGGTGGCATAGTCCATTATAACTAATATGTACTGGTGCCCCCTAGCGGACTTGATTATAGGCCCTACCAAATCCATGGCGATCCTCTCAAACGGGACCTCAATGATGGGTAGAGGGACCAGCGGGCTACGGAAATGTGGCATCGGGGCCGACCTCTGACACACAGGGCAGGAGGAACAATAATTTTCTATGTCCTTCATCACCCCCGGCCAATAGAATCTCTGTAATACCCTCTCTCGGGTTTTCTCTGTCCCCAGATGACCTCCAAGAATGTGCCCATGGGCCAACTCCAACACCAACTTCCTGTAAGGTTTGGGCACCACAAGCTGCTCAACGGTTTCTTCTGCCCTTTTTGCCACCCGATACAGTAGGTCCTTCTCTACGCTGAAGTATGGGTAAGTGCAGGTATTATCTGGGTTCACTAACTCGCCATCTATTTTCACTACGTTTTCCCGTGCCTTTATTAGGGCGGGGTCTTTCAACTGTTCTGTGGCAAAGTTTTCCCTGTGAACCTCAAGATCAGAAAACTCCACAGACGGTAGGTTTTCGTCTGAGGAGGTGGGCTCCTCTCCAGTTTCTTGAGTCTCCCCTGCCAATACTGATAAGGGAAATTCCGGAGAGTCCTCACCACTCTCAGGGGAGTTCTGGCTATCACATTCCTGGTACATAGGGGCACCAGTGGGGGGCTCAGGATCATCCCACAGTTCCCAGAACTTCGGAAAATCCCTTCCCACAATGGCGTCATGCGGTAACTGAGATACTAAGCCCACTGGATGAGAGAGGGTACCTTTGGGGGTCTCGAAACACACTGTAGTCACTGGATACTCTCGGGTGACCCCATGCACACAAATAACAGCTACCTTGCTATTCCCAAAGACCTCTGTTTTAACTAACTCAGCCTTTATCAGGGTCACAAGGCTACCTGAATCCAGCAATACCACAACATTTCTACCATTAACACACATTTTGCATAAATGTTTCTCAGTTCCTCGAATGGCAGTGCATGCGACTGTCGCACACAGCGACTGACGTCTGCCCGTCAGAAAGTCACACTGCATGGGTTCCTCCACAACCGGGCAATTGGCTGCAATATGTCCCGCTTGCCGGCAGCGGTAGCAAACGATCCTTCTTGCCGCCTCTTGAGCCGCTGATTTCCCAGGCTGTTCTCGCCAAACTTGGGGTAGAGCTCCCACCCTCTCACTCTCTCCACCCTCACCCCTTGGAATCCTCTTATCCGCCCCTGGGGATGGTCTGGTCTTAGGGTGGAAAGTCCGAGTGTCTCTGGAAGAGGCCGTCAGGTTCTCTGTAGCCAAGTATTTCTCCACACGATCCACAAGACCATCGGCCGTCTCTGGGTCTCCATGGCTTACCCACTTTTGGATGGCAGTAGGAAGAGCTCTCAAAAACCGATCCATTACAACACGTTCCACAATCTTTGGTGCGGACAAAGTCTCTGGCTGTAGCCACTTTCTGCTCAGGTGAATGAGATCATACATTTGAGACCTGGGGGGTTTTCCAAGCTGGAAAGTCCAGTTATGCACACGCTGAGCCCGGACAGCCTGGGTGACACCCAGCCTTGCCAAAATTTCAGCTTTTAGCATCACATAGTCTTTTGCTTGGTTAGGCTCTAGGTCATAGTAAGCTTTCTGCGATTCACCAGTTAACAGAGGAGCCACCAGTCCAGCCCACTGCTCCTCAGGCCACTTTTCTCTTTCAGCGGTCCTTTCAAATGTGGTCAAAAATACCTCTGGATCATCCTCTCCAGTCATTTTTGTCAATAAACAACTCACCCCAAAGGACGCGGTATTAGTGGGACGGCTTTCCTCACTGGTCTGCGGACGTTGCTGCATTACTGCTTCCATTTGTTGTAGTCTCTGCTCTTGCTTCTGTAACAGGTCTATGAAGCGGGCCTCAGATTGCTGCTGGGCTTGTTGCTGAGCTTCCAGACTCTGTTGGTGAGCTTGCTGCTGGGCTGCAAGGCTCTGTTGATGAGCTTGCTGCTGGGCTGCAAGGCTCCTTTGCAAACCTGCATTTGTCTGCTGTTGATTGGCATTTGCTAGAGCCAGCTGTTTCAGTATCTCCTCCATGCTGGCTTAAAAAAAAACTGCCACTGGTTCTCCACCAACTGTGAGGGGGTTAGCTTGGCAGCGGGTGTGTGTGACCCCCGGGATGGGCTCCCCACACAAAAACAGGCCCAGCAAACGGAGGTTGTGGTTTTCAAAATCAAAAAGGTGTGGTTTATTTTCTATTTACAGTGACAAAACGCAGCAAAGCAAAAGAAACATAAATAAAATAAATCCTGGTCAACTTGACCTCTGACTAAACATACAGGTTTCCTAACTAACAACTGGGATCAGCCTAGTGCTGTCCTAGTCCCTAAGTCCCTGGTTTTAAATGTCCAAGCAAATAGCCACACAGGCTTTGTCTCACCGCACAGGGGTTCACTCTCCCTAGACAGTCCACACAGGTCTGGTTCCCGGCATGAGCTAACACCTAATGAATCTGGGAGTTCTTATAGAGGCCTAAATGAGCTGACAAGCTTCAGCTGGTCTCATCAACTCCCTGTCTGCACGACGCCCCACACTCTCCCTAGAGGTATGAGTCATCCATGAGCCCACTAGCCTCAGCTGGGCTTATACAACTCTCCACCTAGTTGTATAAGTCGGCGTAAAGCCTGAATTTGGGCGAAATATATCTACCCCCCTGGATGCAACCAGGTGACTTTACCTTCCTGCTGTCACAATATATATAGATATATCATCGGTGTGCACAGCCTATTGCATTAGGGTGTGCACCCCAAAGTCCAAACACACACTACCGATCGCTCACAGTGTTCATTCAGAAAGGGAAGGGGCCGGTAAATTACATATTTACTGGCCCCTTCCCCACTCCTAAAACATCCCAGCAGCAACAGCTGATAGGAGTGGAGGGAAACTGGCAGCGCTGCGGGGGGAAAGATAGGAGCCAGGGCAGTAGGGGGAATCGGTGCTGCACAGGGTGATTAGGGTGTGCCTGGGCACACCTGGCACACCCTATGCACACGCCTATGAGATATATATACATATACACAAATGTTTTGCCTTTCATTTCTGTTTTAAACTGACTGGGTTGTTTTACAAGGTAAGTGTTCACATATACTTTAACCACTTCCCGCCCAGTCAATAGCAGATTGACGTCCGGGAAGTGGTTCTGTTATCCACACTGGACGTCATATGACGTCCTGTGGGATAACAGCCGCGGCGCGCCCGGGGGGGCGCGCATCGCGGCGATCGGTGGAGCGGTGGGTCAGTCTGACCCACCGCTACACTGATCTCGGTAAAAAGCCTCCGTCGGAGGCTTTTTACCATGTGATCAGCCGTGTCGAATCACGGCTGATCAGGAAGTAAACAGGAAGAGCCGTTGATCGGCTCTTCCTCACTCGCGTCTGACAGACGCGAGTAGAGGAGAGCCGATCGGCAGCTCTCCTGACAGGGGGGGTTCACGCTGATTGTTTATCAGCGCAGCCCCCCCTCGGATACCCACACTAGACCACCAGGGAAGCCCCCCAGGACCACCAGGGAAGCCCCAATCATGTGGATGGCCCCTATGGCCATCCACATGTAATAAAAATAAATAAATAAAAGAAAAACATAAAAAAATATGCCAATCAGTGCCCACAAATGGGCACTGACTGGCACTTTCACAATGTGTGGTGGCTGGCATTGCTGGGCACCAGTGCCACCAATGCCACCTACTAGTGTCCATCAGTGCCACCTATCAGTGCCCATCCGTGCCCATCCATGCCAATCTGTGCCCACCTATCAGTGCCCGTCCATGCCACCTATCAGTGCCACCCATAAGTGCCCATCAGTGCCGCCCATGAGTGCCAATCAGTGCCGCCTATGAGTGCCAATCAGTGCCGCCTATGAGTGCCAATCAGTGCCACCTATGAGTGCCCATCAGTGCCGCATACCAGTGCCACATATCAGTGCCCATCAGTGCCGCCTATCAGTGCCCATCATCAGTGCCCATCAGTGCCACCTCATCAGTGCCACCTCATTGGTGCCACATCATCGGTGCCCATGAGTGTCGCCTTATCAGTGCCCTTCAGTGCCGCCTTATCAGTGCCCGTCATTGAAGTAGAAAAGGTACTTATTTACAAAAAAAATTAACAGAAACAAAGAAAAACTTAGTTTTTTTTTAAATTTTCGCTCTTTTTTTATTTGTTGTGCAAAAAATAAAAATCGCAAAGGCGATCAAATACCACCGAAAGAAAGCTCTATTTGTGGGAACAAAATGATAAAAAAATTGTTTGGGTACAGTGTAGCATGACCGCGCAATTGTCATTCAAATTGCGACAGCGCTGAAAGCTCAAAATTGGCTTGGGCAGGAAGCTGTATAAGTGCCTGGTATTGAAGTGGTTAATAATGTTGAAAACCCTTTTCTATTGTTAGAATAATAAAAAAAATAGCACACATGTATTTTTATATAGATGTTTAACACTGTATATATATATTGTGAGGGGGTTAGCTCGGCAGCGGGTGTGTGTGACCCCCGGGATGGGCTCCCCAGACAAAAACAGGCCCAGCAAACGGAGGTTGTGGTTTTCAAAATCAAAAAGGTGCGGTTTATTTTCTATTTACAGTGACAAAACACAGCAAAGCAAAAGAAACATAACCAAAATAAATCCTGGTCAAGTTGACCTCTGACTAAACATACAGGTTTCCTAACTAACAACTGGGATCAGCCTAGTGCTGTCCTAGTCCCTAAGTCCCTGGTTTTAAATGTCCAAGCAAATAGCCACACAGGCTTTTTCTCACCGCACAGGGGTTCACTCTCCCTAGACAGTCCACACAGGTCTGGTTCCAGGCATGAGCTAACATCTAATGAAGCTGGGAGTTCTTATAGAGGCCTAAATGAGCTGACAAGCTTCAGCTGGTCTCATCAACTCCCTGTCTGCACGACGCCCAGCCCTCTCCCTAGAGGTATGAGTCATCCATGAGCCCACTAGCCTTATACAACTCTCCACCTAGTTGTATAAGTCGGCGTAAAGCCTGAATCTGGGCGAAATATATCTACCCCCCTGGATGCAACCAGGTGACTTTACCTTCCTGCTGTCACATACCCCCCCCTCTTGTTTTAACCTCGGGGTTGGAACACCAGCAATCAGGCATTCATGTACTCGAGACAAAGCATCCACATTCCCCATTTGAACGCCAGGGCGATGCTTTACTGTGAAGTTGAATTTTCTGGAGGGCCAGGAACCACCTATTCACTCTTCTATTTGTTTCCTTGTTTTGAGCCATCCACTTTAACGGAGCGTGATCCGTAACCATGTCAAAGTGCCTACCTAGCAGGTAGTACCGAAGGGAATCTAGAGCCCACTTCACCGCTAAACACTCCTTTTCAACGGTGGCGTAATTTACCTCATGGGACTTCAACTTCCTGCTGAGGTAAATGACTGGGTGCTCTTCCCCGTTCCAGACCTGGGACAATACTGCTCCTAACCCCACATCTGACGCATCACTTTGTACGACAAAGTCTTTAGAGAAGTCGGGTGAGTACAACACTGGCTGGCTACATAAGGCTTGTTTCAAGAATTGGAATGCTGCCTCAGCCTCGGGGGTCCATTTAATCATGACCGACCCTTTCCCCTTCGTCAGGTTGGTTAGGGGCACAGCCTTAGAAGCAAAGTGGGGAATGAATCGCCGATAATACCCAGCGATTCCCAGAAAGGCTCGTACCTGCTTCTTGCTGTTGGGACGTGGCCAACTCTGGATGGCCTCGACTTTGTTGAGTTGGGGTTTTATTACTCCCCTCCCAATGGTGTACCCAAGATATTTGGCCTCCTCCTGCCCAATGGTACACTTCTTGGGGTTAGCCGTAAACCCCGCTTCCCGAACAGAGTCCAGGACTGCTTGCACTTTTGGCAGATGTGAGGCCCAATCTGTGCTATGGACAATTACGTCATCCAGGTAAGCCGCAGCATACTTCCGATGGGGCCTCAGCATCTGGTCCATTTTCCGCTGGAATGTGGCCGGCGCATTCTGTAACCCGAACGGCATTCTTTTATATTGGAACGCCCCGTCTGGGGTTACAAATGCGGTTTTCTCTTTGGCCGACTTGGCCAGGGGGATTTGCCAATACCCTTTTGTGAGGTCAAGAGTCGTCATGTATCGGGCTGTTCCCAGCCGGTCGATCAACTCATCTATACGTGGCATGGGGTAGGTGTCAAATTTTGTAACTTTGTTCAACTGACGAAAATCGTTACAAAATCGCCAGCTCCCATCCGGTTTAGGCACCAACACGATGGGACTAGACCAATCACTTTGGGACTCCTCTATCACCCCTAAGTTCAGCATTTTCTGTAATTCCTCCCGTATTGCCTCCCGTCGAGCCTCTGGGATCCGATAGGGTTTTAACTTCACCCTTTCACCGGGCGGGGTAATGATGTCATGCTCTACCCCAGATGTTTGTCCCGGCAGCTCAGAGAATACCTCCTTGTTGCGAAGCACAAACTCCTTAACCTCCTGTTGTTGGGGTTGTGACAAGGTGGCTGCTATTCCAACCTCAGGAATCACGCAACCAGTTTGAGCTGGTGACCAAGTGTCTGCGACTAGGGACTCTCTATCCCTCCAGGCTTTCAACAGATTAACGTGATAGATCTGTTCGGGCTTTCGCCTTCCTGGTTGTCTGACCTTGTAATTCACTTCGCTCACTTTTTCCATTATCTCGTAGGGGCCTTGCCATTTGGCAAGGAATTTACTTTCAACCGTAGGGACAAGTACCAATATCCTATCCCCCGGGGAAAAGGTACGGGTCTTGGCTCCACGGTTGTACACTCTCTGCTGTGCCAACTGCGCTTGGGCCAAATGTTCCTTCACGATGGGCATTACCTGTGCAATTCGATCTTGCATCAGGGCGACATGCTCAATCACACTCCTGTGGGGAGAACTCTCACTTTCCCAAGTTTCCTTGGCAATATCCAACAGCCCTCTTGGGTGTCTCCCATACAGTAACTCAAAGGGGGAGAATCCCGTAGAGGATTGGGGCACCTCCCTAATAGCAAACATCAAATAAGGAAGTAAACAGTCCCAATCCTTTCCATCTCTATCCACCACTTTCTTCAACATTTGTTTTAGGGTTTTGTTGAATCTTTCAACCAGCCCATCGGTTTGGGGGTGATACACAGACGTACGCAATTGCGTCACTTTGAACAATTTACACAGCTCTTTCATAACCCGGGACATAAAGGGTGTACCTTGGTCCGTAAGCAGTTCTTTACAAATACCCACCCGGCTAAAAACAAGAGATAGCTCTTTGGCTATGGTTTTGGCCGAGGTATTTCGGAGAGGGATCGCTTCTGGATAACGGGTGGCATAGTCCATTATAACTAATATGTACTGGTGCCCCCTAGCGGACTTGATTATAGGACCTACCAAATCCATGGCGATCCTCTCAAACGGGACCTCAATGATGGGTAGAGGGACCAGCGGGCTACGGAAATGTGGCATCGGGGCCAACCTCTGACACACAGGGCAGGAGGAACAATAATTTTCTATGTCCTTCATCACCCCCGGCCAATAGAATCTCTGTAATACCCTCTCTCGGGTTTTCTCTGTCCCCAGATGACCTCCAAGAATGTGCCCATGGGCCAACTCCAACACCAACTTCCTGTAAGGTTTGGGCACCACAAGCTGCTCAACGGTTTCTTCTGCCCTTTTTGCCACCCGATACAGTAGGTCCTTCTCTACGCTGAAGTATGGGTAAGTGCAGGTATTATCTGGGTTCACTAACTCGCCATCTATTTTCACTACGTTTTCCCGTGCCTTTATTAGGGCGGGGTCTTTCAACTGTTCTGTGGCAAAGTTTTCCCTGTGAACCTCAAGATCAGAAAACTCCACAGACGGTAGGTTTTCGTCTGAGGAGGTGGGCTCCTCTCCAGTTTCTTGAGTCTCCCCTGCCAATACTGATAAGGGAAATTCCGGAGAGTCCTCACCACTCTCAGGGGAGTTCTGGCTATCACATTCCTGGTACATAGGGGCACCAGTGAGGGGCTCAGGATCATCCCACAGTTCCCAGAACTTCGGAAAATCCCTTCCCACAATGGCGTCATGCGGTAACTGAGATACTAAGCCCACTGGATGAGAGAGGGTACCTTTGGGGGTCTCGAAACACACTGTAGTCACTGGATACTCTCGGGTGTCCCCATGCACACAAATAACAGCTACCTTGCTATTCCCAGAGACCTCTGTTTTAACTAACTCAGCCTTTATCAGGGTCACAAGGCTACCTGAATCCAGCAATACCACAACATTTCTACCATTAACACACATTTTGCATAAATGTTTCTCAGTTCCTCGAATGGCAGTGCATGCGACTGTCGCACACAGCGACTGACGTCTGCCCGTCAGAAAGTCACACTGCATGGGTTCCTCCACAACCGGGCAATTGGCTGCAATATGTCCCGCTTGCCGGCAGCGGTAGCAAACGATCCTTCTTGCCGCCTCTTGAGCCGCTGATTTCCCAGGCTGTTCTCGCCAAACTTGGGGTAGAGCTCCCACCCTCTCACTCTCTCCACCCTCACCCCTTGGAATCCTCTTATCCGCCCCTGGGGATGGTCTGGTCTTAGGGTGGAAAGTCCGAGTGTCTCTGGAAGAGGCCGTCAGGTTCTCTGTAGCCAAGTATTTCTCCACACGATCCACAAGACCATCGGCCGTCTCTGGGTCTCCATGGCTTACCCACTTTTGGATGGCAGTAGGAAGAGCTCTCAAAAACCGATCCATTACAACACGTTCCACAATCTTTGGTGCGGACAAAGTCTCTGGCTGTAGCCACTTTCTGCTCAGGTGAATGAGATCATACATTTGAGACCTGGGGGGTTTTCCAAGCTGGAAAGTCCAGTTATGCACACGCTGAGCCCGGACAGCCTGGGTGACACCCAGCCTTGCCAAAATTTCAGCTTTTAGCATCACATAGTCTTTTGCTTGGTTAGGCTCTAGGTCATAGTAAGCTTTCTGCGATTCACCAGTTAACAGAGGAGCCACCAGTCCAGCCCACTGCTCCTCAGGCCACTTTTCTCTTTCAGCGGTCCTTTCAAATGTGGTCAAAAATACCTCTGGATCATCCTCTCCAGTCATTTTTGTCAATAAACGACTCACCCCAAAGGACGCGGTATTAGTGGGACGGCTTTCCTCACTGGTCTGCGGACGTTGCTGCATTACTGCTTCCATTTGTTGTAGTCTCTGCTCTTGCTTCTGTAACAGGTCTATGAAGCGGGCCTCAGATTGCTGCTGGGCTTGTTGCTGAGCTTCCAGACTCTGTTGGTGAGCTTGCTGCTGGGCTGCAAGGCTCTGTTGATGAGCTTGCTGCTGGGCTGCAAGGCTCCTTTGCAAACCTGCATTTGTCTGCTGTTGATTGGCATTTGCTAGAGCCAGCTGTTTCAGTATCTCCTCCATGCTGGCTTAAAAAAAAAACTGCCCGCATTCTCCACCAACTGTGAGGGGGTTAGCTCGGCAGCGGGTGTGTGTGACCCCCGGGATGGGCTCCCCAGACAAAAACAGGCCCAGCAAACGGAGGTTGTGGTTTTCAAAATCAAAAAGGTGCGGTTTATTTTCTATTTACAGTGACAAAACACAGCAAAGCAAAAGAAACATAACCAAAATAAATCCTGGTCAAGTTGACCTCTGACTAAACATACAGGTTTCCTAACTAACAACTGGGATCAGCCTAGTGCTGTCCTAGTCCCTAAGTCCCTGGTTTTAAATGTCCAAGCAAATAGCCACACAGGCTTTTTCTCACCGCACAGGGGTTCACTCTCCCTAGACAGTCCACACAGGTCTGGTTCCAGGCATGAGCTAACATCTAATGAAGCTGGGAGTTCTTATAGAGGCCTAAATGAGCTGACAAGCTTCAGCTGGTCTCATCAACTCCCTGTCTGCACGACGCCCAGCCCTCTCCCTAGAGGTATGAGTCATCCATGAGCCCACTAGCCTTATACAACTCTCCACCTAGTTGTATAAGTCGGCGTAAAGCCTGAATCTGGGCGAAATATATCTACCCCCCTGGATGCAACCAGGTGACTTTACCTTCCTGCTGTCACAATATATATAAATGTGACCAGTTACTCAGACCTTAGTCACTCCCTAAGAATTTATAAGATCAAACTCTATCTTACAGTTTAATAGACATGTGCACTGCCGAAAAATTTTCGTTTTCGTTTCATTCGTTTTCTAGCTTTTTTCGGAAATTCAGAAAATTTGAAAATTCGGAATTCGGGAATTCAGAAATCGGAAATTCGGAAATTAGAAAATTCGGAATTCGGAAATTAGAAAATTCGGAAATTCAAACATTTTCGAATTCTGAATTTTCAAATTTCCGATTTTCGAATTTCGATTTTCGAATTTCCGACTTTCGAATTTTCGAATTTCGAATTTCGAACTTCCGATTTTTGAAATTTTCAAATTTCCGAAATTTCGAATTTTTGAAATTCAAATTTTACGAATTTACGAAATTTCGAATTGACAAATTTACGAAATTTACAAATTTACGAAATTTCGAATTTTCACATTTACGAATTTACGAATTCGTAATTTTGGAATTAGAAAATTCAAAAATACGGAAATCCGAAAATCCGAAAATTCTGTAATTTCGAAATTAACAAATTTGTCAAAATTAGTTAATAAAAAAATTCGGAACTAAACAAATTTCACATGTCTAAAGTTTAAATCTACTTAAGCCCCGTACACACGGTCAGACTTTTGGCCAACAAACTTCATTTTGAGCAAGTTGGACCAACAATCCGACCGTGTGTACGCTCCATCGGACAAACTTTTGGGGTTTTTTTTGGTTTTCATCGGACAAAAGTTCGGTCTGCAAACGGACAAACTTTTGGCCAACAAAAGTCCGATGGAGGAAAGTCCGTCCGTGTGTACAGAAAACCATTGGACTTTTGTCCGATGGACAAAACAAATAATGTTAAAATCAACCAACAATAGCAGA
Source organism: Rana muscosa (assembly GCA_029206835.1). NCBI lineage: Eukaryota > Metazoa > Chordata > Amphibia > Anura > Ranidae > Rana > Rana muscosa. The sequence continues at coordinate 1,239,603,036 of CM055122.1, read as the reverse complement.
AGTTAACCAAAGGGTGGCAGTAAAGAGCAGAAAAGAGCAGAAAAACCACGTGATGTTGGAAAAAGTTTTGGGAAAGTTTGCAGAAAAGTCCTGTGGTGTGTATGCTATGGGTGTGCCCGGCCAAGTCCGTTCGGACAAAAATCCACGGAAAAGTCTGATGGAAGTCCGACCGTGTGTACGAGGCTTTATTGTTTAAACTGCTGGTAACATACAAACATATATACTGAGGATATACAGTATCTCACAAAAGTAAGTACACCTCTCACATTTTTGTAAATATTTTATTATAAGTTTTTTTATGTGACAACACTGAAGAAATGACACTTTGCTACAATGAGTGTAAAGCTTGTATAACAGTGTAAATTTGCTGTCCCCTCAAAATAACTCAACACAGCCATTAATGTCTAAAACCGCTGGCAACAAAAGTGAGTACACACCTAAGTGAAAATGTCCAAATTGGGCCCAAAGTGTCAATATTTTGTGTGGCCACTATTATTTTCCAGCACTGTCTTAACCCTCTTGGGCATGAAGTTTACCAGAGCTTCACAGGTTGCCACTGAAGTCCTCTCCCACTTCTCCATGATGACATCACGGAGCTGGTGGATGTTAGAGACCTTGCGCTCCTCCACCTTCTGTTTGAGGATAACCCACAAATGCTCAATAGGGTTTAGGTCTGGAGACATGCTTGGCCAGTCTATCACCTTTACCCTCAGCTTCTTTAGCAAGGCAGTGGTCGTTTCAGAGGTGTGTTTGGGGTCGTTATCATGTTGGAATACTATCCTGCTGCCCAGTCTCTGAAGGGAAGGGATCATTCTCTGCTTCAGCATGTCACAGTACATGTTGCCATTCATGGTTGCCTCAATGAACTGTAGCTCCACAGTGCCAGCAGCACTCATGCAGCCCCAGACTATGACACTCCCACCACAATTCTTGACTGTAAGCAAGACACATTTGTCTTTGAACTCCTCACCTGGTTGCCACCACACACGCTTGACATCATTTGAACCAAATAAGTTTATCTTGGTCTCATCAGACCACAGGACATGGTTCCAGTAATCCATGTCCTTAGTCAACTTGTCTTCAGCAAACTGTTTGTGGGCTTTCTTGTGCATCATCTTTAGAATAGGCTTCCTTCTGGGACGACAGCCATGCAGACCAATTTGATGCAGTGTGTGGCATATGGTATGAGCACTGACAGGCTGACCCCCCACCTTTCAACCTCTGCAGCAATTTTGGCAGCACCCATGCGTCTATTTCCCAAAGACAACCTGTGGATATGACACTGAGCACGTGCACTGTCAGCAAAGGTTTTACCTGCTGGTGGCACTGTTGGATCTTTGGGCCGCAGTACTGGTGTCCACCAGTGGGTGTCTCCTGGCAGTGTGGGGCCGATATCATCTCCTGCAATCAGGCATCACCTGAGGCTAATTGCAGGATATGTGTATTTATACCCGGCAAACATTCACACACTTGCCTTGGTATTGTCCATGAGCCCTGACCTGTACCTGCGATCCTGGGAACCTGTACCTGTACCTGAACCTGAACCTGATCCTGATCCTGAACTTGATCCTGAGCCTATCCTGATCCTGTCATCCTGAATCCCTGACCTGTAGCCTGATACCGTCCACCTTCTCCCTGTCCTGTCTTGCTCCTTGCCCCCATCTGCTGATCTCCTGTGTATGACCCTGGCCTGGCTACGTTTACGATTCTGGTATTCCCCTTCTATTGTATTTACTTGTTCAGTTCATTGTTGTTTGTGGGTTACTGTTTTGTTGTAGGTTTGTTGTACACTGTTTTTATTGAAGGTGTGTTTATCTATATTCACTTTTCTTAAATAAACTTCATTATTTCACGTACTTCCATTTGGTTCTCTCTGTTGCAGTCCAAACAGTTCTGGTCACACCTGTTTATGACAGAATACCAAGGCCACCCCTGACCAGAAGTGGCTGCACAGAGGACCCATCCCAGTTCTGTTGGTTTTGCTAAAATTAATTTTGATGAGATTGTTTATTATTCTCTGCTGGCGTTACAGGATGGTGAATATTGCCACCAGACATTGAAAGAGTGGACCAGTGACCAGCTACTAGAGAGTATCTGATTAGCTCACTCCCTAGTTGATCAGGGCTATATGCTGTTTGGGGATGTTCAACCTTTAATTCAGGTGTGTGCAGAGCTAGCCCTGTCCTGTACTCCAAAGGGCAGTGATGATTCCCCCCCCCCCTTCAGTTTTGACCAAGTTGAGTCTCTGGTGTGGTTATTAGAGGATGACGCAGTTTCCTTCTGTGAGCATTATTCCTCATGTTCTCAGCAGATGTTGTCAGATTGTATTAATGCAGTGCAGTCCCTGGTTAGACAGGCAGTATGTGAGCCGACATTTGTTCAACCTGTACTACAGGCATGGTCAGATCTATTGCCTCAGTCAACTCACAACAATACATTTCTGCTACTAGACACCTGCCTCCCAAATGTCTTTCCCCCGCATCACCCACGGCAGCCTCAGTCTCAGCCCAATATACTCTGCTTCCAACCAAATATCAGTACCCTGTTTCTACTCGCTGCACCTATCCTACCTTTAATCCATCGGCCTCTTCTCTACTGCCTACAACAACCCCACAAAAACTTCCCCTAGCCACTGTTCCCTTTTCCTTCTCTTCAACCTGCTACACCCCTTACTTACAGCACTGCAGTCACCTACAGAACCAATCCATACGATCCTGCCATTATCCCAATCTACCTCCACACCAGCCAATCTGCTCCAGCCTGTTTCCGCACCAGCCGATCCGCTCCAGTCTCCCTCCATGCCAACCGAGCTACACCAGTCTGCCTTCATGCCAGCCGAGCTGATCCGGTCTGTTTCCATCCCAGCTGATCCGCTCCAGTCTGCCCCCGTGATTGCCAATGAGGTCAGGGTAGCTTCTGATGATCCTGAACCTAAAGACCAACCTAACCTTGCCAAATTCTTGCCTGTTGTCCAGCCTGATGTTTCTGTGCCCATGTTCCAGCCTGAAGTTCCGGTGCCCGTGTTCCAGCCTGAAGTTCCGGTGCCTGTGTTCCAGCCTGAAGTTCCAGTGCCCTTGTTCTAGCCTGAAGTTCCGGTGCCCATGTTCCAACCTGAAATTTTACACTGTTATACAAGCTGTACACTCACTACTTTACATTGTAGCAAAGTGTCATTTCCTCAGTGTTGTCATATGAAAAGATATAATAAAATATTTACAAAAATGTGAGCGTGTACTAACTTTTGTGAGATACTGTACCTAAATACTGAGATGAGAGCTGACAGAGAATGTCCACAGGTCTTTTTTTTTTTTTTTTTTATATTTGGCGAATCCACATTCACACACGTTGTCACGCACATGGTAAGAGATTACCTATTGCTTTATATACTACATTTGTAAAATATTCCAATACCTGCACCAAATGAAGGCAGAGGAACAGTATGAAATTGTTCCGGAACTAATATGCTACAAGATATATCAATATGTTCTTCTTTCATTGTTAACATTGATGTATTTTGAGACCTTGAGAAAAGGGTTAGCTATCCGCCTGTAATGCTTAATTTCCATAATAGAATATATTTCAAAAGAAGAGCACAGCAGTGTGCGGTTCTTTATTAATGCTGCTTGTATTCCTGAGATTATGAGTATACTATTTTTACAAGATATTTCAAAGCTTTTTCCAAACAATTATGTTTATTACTGAACGCAGAGAGATTATTATTAGCAGTGAGAAATGTGATGTTTTTTTTTGTTTTTTTCTGTTTTTGATTTATTTATTTTCAACCAGACATGTCTCAAACCCAGAACAGTAAGTCAATTAAGTATTTCTTTACCCAATCTTTATTTTTTATTTCTCTCTTCTCCCCTCCCTTTCCCTCTCCTCATCCCTCTCCACTGCTATTCCCCCCCCCCTCTCTACCTTTGTACCTCTCTTTAACACCATTTTCTCCCTTTACCACCATTCCATCCATTCGCGTTTAAAAGAAACCCAAAAAAATGAACACCAAGAGAACCATGCTGTTGTTTTTAGGGCAAAATCACTAAATTGGAAGTGAAGATATAAGTGATATGTGCTACACACTGTATGTCAATGTAGCGGCCTTCACCCTCACCCCCTTCCTTATCGGTTACTCTGGCTCTGGTCTAGGGGTATCTTGGAGGGGAGAGCGAGGTGCGCCACGGCCCATGTCCTCTTAATTACAGCATGTAGAGGTGAAGGCCAGTATCTAGTTGTATTCGGGCCTGTGTATACGCAAGTCTGTTCTGCTGATAACCCCCTTTGCTCCCAGTAATTGGAGTACCACACACTGAAAAGGTCCAACACTTACCGTATTTTTCGGACTATAAGACGCACTTTTTTCCCCCAGAAATATGGGGGAAAATGTCCCTGCGTCTTATGGTCCGAATACATAACAGGGGCCCCGCCCCCCGCCGTCGCTGGCACCGCCCCTGCCATCCGCTCACAGCCTCTGGAATCCCCCGACCGCCGCCACTGGCTCCGCCCCCCGCCGCAGTGTCAGGGGCTTTGCGAATGGAATTAGAGCCGCTCTCTCTCTCTTTCACTTACAGAAAGGGAGGGGGGCGGCGGGGGATATCCGCAGCTCTCCTCTCCCTGTCACAGCGCCGCTGCCGAGTTCTCTGGCAAATAGAGCAGCGGCGCTGTGACAGGGAGAGGAGAGCTGCGGGCTGTCTGTATATCCCCCGCCGCCCCCCTTCCCTTACTGTAAGGAGAAGAGAAAGAGAGAGCGGCTCTAATTGGATTTGCTGGGTCGCCACCCAGCTTCCTGCCCACTGTTTCCCCCCCCATGATTGGCCACAGCAGAGGGCCAATCAGAAGACACTGGGAGCATCATGGGAAATGAAGTCCCTGCAGAGTTTATGGCACCAGTTCCCCCAGCATGCAAGCACTCTGCTGGAGGGGAGGGAGGGGGTGTTAGAACTTGAAGAGGAGCAAAAGAGAATACTCGGCTGGGGGGCACCACCAGAGAGCCACGCTGTACCCCGCACCACCAGAGAGCCACGCTGTACCCCGCACCACCAGAGAGCCACGCTGTACCCCGCACCACCAGGGAGCCACGCTGTACCCCGCACCACCAGAGAGCCACGCTGTACCCCGCACCACCAGAGAGCCACGCTGTACCCCGCACCACCAGAGAGCCACGCTGTACCCCGCACCACCAGAGAGCCACGCTGTATCCCGCACCACCAGAGAGCCACGCTGTACCCCGCACCACCAGAGAGCCACGCTGTACCCCGCACCACCAGAGAGCCACGCTGTACCCCGCACCACCAGAGAGCCACGCTGTACCCCGCACCACCAGAGAGCCACGCTGTACCCGCACCACCAGAGAGCCACGCTGTACCCCGCACCACCAGAGAGGGAGAAAGACCGAGCCACTGCCAGGATACAGACATGCTACACTACTGACTAGAGTCACCCCAGGCAACCCAGAGTGAGCGAACGTCCAGCCAGAGGGATCACTGTTGCGATTTCGCTGGGTCTGGTAAGAGGGCCTGTTGGCCATTATTCATTACTGTTCCCAGGGACTGAGCCATTAGGAAGTGCCTAACCTGATATCCTCTAGGCCTTATTGACCGCCACAACGTCCCTCTCTGTCCTCTTCCCACGGCGTCCCCTCTGTCCTCTTCCCACTGCGTCCTTCTCCCAGGGCGTTACTCTGTCCTCTTCCCAGGGCGTTACTCTGTGCTCTTCCCAGGGTGTCCCTTTGTCCTTCACCCACGGCAACCCTCTGTCCTCTTCCCACAGCGTCCCCTCTGTCCTCTTCCCATGAAGATGACAGGGCGGGCCTTGACAGGAAGGGGTGGGTCATATTTAAATTAGGGGGTGCGCAAGTTTAGTCAGGCCTAGGGCAGCACAAAACCTAAATACACCACTGATGGCATGGTCACTCTGCGTTTACTGTGGCATGGTCCCTCTGCGTTTACTGTGGCATGGTCACTCTGCGTTTACTGTGGCATGGTCCCTCTGCGTTTACTGTGGCATGGTCCCTCTGCGTTTACTATGGCATGGTCCCTCTGCGTTTACTATGGCATGGTCCCTCTGCGTTTACTATGGCATGGTCCCTCTGTGTTTACTATGGCATGGTCCCTCTGTGTTTACTATGGCATGGTCCCTCTGCGTTTACTATGGCAATGGTCAGGCTGCATTTAATGGGCACTGGAAAATATTTTAGTACACAATTTGGTTCAGAATATTTTTTTTCTTGTTTTCCTCCTCTAAAACCTAGGTGCGTCTTATGGTCAGGTGCGTCTTATGGTGCGAAAAATACGGTATTTATTCCATAACGGCAAACAAATAGTCCTTTGCAAGCAGACAGTTTGAGACCCATAGAACAGTTCAGTATTGGTGGAGAGTAGGTCAAGGCACAATCCTCAAAGAAAACTAAACCGTTGAGGTTTCACCAACGGTTGCTAAGCTCAGTGGCTGTTAAATGGAATTTTTGGCTTCAGAGTCTCTTCCAGCGACTCTAGTGAACAGGAACTGGAGTTACCTTCGCTACGTTGCAGCCCCTGTCAGGGGGAAGACATCCCTCCAAGGGAGTTACCAGAGGTGACCGTCGTCACCGGGTTAATGCTGTACCGGACTATCCGGAAGGGTTACACTCCCCGGCCTCCTCGCCTCAGATACGGGTCCCAACACCTTAGGGCCCCTCGGACTCCTCCACCCTCGCGGAACCCAGTCGAAGTTACTGGGCCCCAGGCTCCGGCAGTAGTACCTCACCCCAGGCTTAAGGTGCCTGGGATGGACTCCATCTCTCGCTCCGGCCAGGTCAAAGGCACCTGGGCCCGAAACTCCGGAATGCCAGCACCCAGGCTGAAGGTGCCTGGGTGCGGCCGCGTCCTCCAACTCTGAACCCCAAGGTCAGGGCGTCCGCCCCTTTTATCTCCTCTCCCCCTGCGTCACAGCGGGTTCTCCGCCCCGCTGTACCAGCGCCAGGAAAGGACAAAAAGGGCGCAGTCTTGCGGTGCAGGTTCAACTCCAGCTCAGGGCGACAATGCCACCAGCAGGCCACAGGGAACCCTGCACCACCAGAGTCCTCCAAGAACCACAAAAAGGGGTTCTCAGATTCACTAACAATTAGTACATCTGGGTTAAATAACCCAGATGCTTCCCCCCAATTTAAATACCCGCGACACTCTCCCCCCTGTAATTTGACACTGGTCCCCAGTGTCTGGTGCAAACCCACGTCTCCTAAGAAATGGCAGCATAAGTCTGACCCAGAGACCAACTACACAATTTGACCCTGAATTGTGCCAAGACCTAAAATGGGAAAGGGAAAATATAAAACAGTAAAACTTTCAGTAATACACTTCTGACATTTACAAATGCATCATCCTCCCCCTGACTATCTAAGGACCACCCATACTCAGTAGCCTTGACAGACGAATCTCCTGCAGAGGGGGAAAAAAAAAACATCCTAACACAATGTGTGTCTTTCTTGGAATGAACGGGCCTCTCCTTGAAAAGACCCATTCGCTCCAATGAACATGGTGATGCAAGTGTAAAAAAAAAAAAAAACAGTCGTTGCGCAGCACCGCCACCTGGTGACAGTGCCACGGTAATAACACTTGGTCGAATCTTCCAGACAACTTTCTTCTTTTCTTTTTCTCTACACTGACTAAAACCCCAAAGTCAATGATTTCTCTTAAGTGCAAGGAGAAGGAGGGCGAACAACAGTAACAGCTCCCATTTCTCCAAAAGAGTAAAAAAAACAAATCAAAAAAAAAACTAGGGCACAGTCATTGCGCTCCGGCAAAGGCTCTCTGGAAAGTCCAGCAATGAGCAACAGAAAACACACAGGAGTCTTTTTCTCCTCAAGGTAGAACTTTGGGTGTGGCAGGAACAGGGGCTTCAGGTGCCTATCAAGAGTCTCCACATTATACTCAATGTTCTCTCCGTCCTTGCGACAAATAAGCACCTTCTCCGCATGGATATGCCGACCCAACATCCACTCCGCTTTACAGTCCTTGAACTTCTTGGACATGGGGGATGAGCATGAAAGATATCGGCGAGCATGGGGCACTTTGAGCTTTTCCCAGACAAACTCATCGTACCATCGCTGCCGCAGGACCTCCACTTCAAAAAGCAAGTCCTGGGGTAGGTATGGGTACTCCCACCCATATTCACGGGCAACTCTCTGACAGAAGAGCCGCTGTAGCCGGGCCAGAGGTGGCATGGTGGCACGGTCTCCTTCTCCAGGCTGGACAATGGACTCCGGATGCCGAGGTACTTTAACTACCTCCGTTGGCTTGGACCTGGGAGCCTGCAGCAATGAACGTTGCGTTCCCGTCACCGGAACGGATGAAACAGCAGGCGATTCACAGGGTGGAAGGGCAAGCAAGAGACCAGATTCCTCCCCGGCCTCCGGGACCTCCACCCGGGGTGTACTATCCCCTATTGACACGGGCAGATCCCTTGTTGCGCGGAGCACGGGTAACGGCATCCTGTCCCAACCCTTACGGTGAAAGACCTTGTCAATCTCGCCATCATCGCCAGCATCGGACAGCGATTCCAGGTCGGAGGTGTCGTACATTTCCGCGGGCAGGTAATTCCCAGTAGATGGGGAATCACCCTCCCTCACAGGCTCCACCGACAATGGACTCCCGACACCTCCAACCACACACACAGTCCCAACCCCTGGCTCACCTGGGCCTTCAGAAGAACAGGGATGTCCAGGGCTCTTCCCGCCGGATCCATCCAGGCCAAGCAAGCAGTGGGGCAAAGCTCTTTCACGACCACAGGATGCCTGTACAAGGCCCACTTTCCTCTTCGGAGGTGGGAGCAGGGAGCTTGTGGTGACCGAAGCAGCATCCTCTGATTTGTCTCTCTCAGTCTCTGGTTGGGGGCTCTCCTTCCCTGGTCAGCGCGCACAGAAATCTCTGCAAAGGCCTGGATCTCCCCTTCCGGAGTGGCGGTACCTGTGAGGCAGTTGAGGTGGAAGGCTCGGGGCCTTTCTGTGAATGGTTCCACCTCAAAAAGAAACTCCTTGCAGGCCTCACATCGCCCGAATGGTTTCAAACTGACCACCAGTCCCGAGCAGCCGGGACAGATCACACCGAGGGCCTCTATGTCTCTGCATACATACAGAGCCAAACGTCCTCGGGGCCTAAGTCTTATTCCTGTATCTGTTATGGAAGCAGCAAAGGAAGTCATCTTTGTGGGGTAAGGAACCGGAATCCACGGGGTACTTGAGGTCATCCCGACTGTCTGCTGCTCCATTGCGCACTGACCAACACGCGCCAGAATCCCCGCGTGACTACTTCCACATGGCCAGACTCCTCCCACAGTCTGCACTTGTTTGCGGGCTTTCCCTTCTCCCCGCCCACGAACTGCGCAGCTACGGTGTGCCTCGTGGCGCGCCTGCCAACATGGCCGACCTACTCGGAACTCTACCGGGTAGCAAAGTCCCAACACAGACGTTCCCAGCTCCATACACGAAACACACATCCCGGACGAGCCCCCACGTGTAGCGGCCTTCACCCTTACCCCCTTCCTTATCAGTTACTCTGGCTCTGGTCTAGGGGTAACTTGGAGGGGAGAGCGAGGTGCGCCACGGCCCATGTCCTCTCGATTACAGCATGTAGAGGTGAAGCCTAGTATCTAGTTGTATTCGGGCCTGTGTATACGCTTAGAGCCAAGTCTGTTCTGCTGATAACCCCCTTTGCTCCCAGTAATTGGAGTACCACACACTGAAAAGGTCCAACACTTATTTATTCCATAACGGCAAACAAATAGTCCTTTGCGAGCAGACAGTTTGAGACCCATAGAACAGTTCAGTATTGATGGAGAGTAGGTCAAGGCACAATCCTCAAAGAAAACTAAACCGTTGAGGTTTCACCAACGGTTGCTAAGCTCAGTGGCTGTTAAATGGAATTTTTGGCTTCAGAGTCTCTTCCAGCGACTCTAGTGAACAGGAACTGGAGTTACCTTCGCTACGTTGCAGCCCCTGTCAGGGGGAAGACATCCCTCCAAGGGAGTTACCAGAGGCACCGTCGTCACCGGGTTAATGCTGTACCGGACTATCCGGAAGGGTTACACTCCCCGGCCTCCTCGCCTCAGATACGGGTCCCAACACCTTAGGGCCCCTCGGACTCCTCCACCCTTGCGGAACCCAGTCGAAGTTACTGGGCCCCAGGCTCCGGCAGTAGTACCTCACCCCAGGCTTAAGGTGCCTGGGATGGACTCCATCTCTCGCTCCGGCCAGGTCAAGGGCACCTGGGCCCAGAACTCCGGAACGCCAGCACCCAGGCATCCTCCAACTCTGAACCCCAAGGTCAGGGCGTCCGCCCCTTTTATCTCCACTCCCCCTGCGTCACAGCGGGTTCCCCGCCCCGCTGTACCAGCGCCAGGAAAGGACAAAAAGGGAGCAGTCTTGCGGTGCAGGTTCAACTCCAGCCCAGGGCGACAACGCCACCAGCAGGCCACAGGGTACCCTGTACCACCAGAGTCCTCCAAGAACCACAAAAAGGGGTTCTCAGATTCCCTAACAATTAGTACATCTGGGTTAAATAACCCAGATGCTTCCCCCCAATTTAAATACCCGCTACATCAATATAGACAATATTTTTCTCTACATATTGAATGTAGGGATGACCTGAACACCCCCCGGTTCGGTTCGCACCAGAACCTGCGAACAGACCGAAAGTTTGCGCAAACTTTAGAACCCCGTTAAAGTCTATGGGACTCGAACGTTCGGAATCAAAAGTGCTAATTTTAAAGGCTAATATGCAAGTTTTTGTTCTAAAAAGGGTTTGGGGACCCGGGTCCTGCCCCAGGGGACATGTATCAATGCAAAAAAAAGTTTTAAAAACGACAGTTTTTCGGGAGCAGTGATTTTAATGATGCTTAAAGTGAAAAAAAAGGGAAATATTCCTTTAAATATCGTATCTGGGGGATGTCTAAAGTCTGCCTGTGAAGTGGAACGTGTTTCCCATGTTTAGAATTGTCCCTGCACAAAATGACCTTTCTAAAGGAAAAAAAGTAATTTAAAACTGCTTGTGGCTTTAATGTAATGTCTGGTCCCGGCAATATGGATGAAAATCATTGAGAAAAATGGCATGGGTACCCGCCCCCCCCCCAGCCCATTACCAGCCCCTTTGGGTCTTGTATGGATATTAGGGGAACCCCGCACCCAAATTAAAAAAAGGAAAGGCGTGGGGCTCCCAGGCCCTATATACTTTGAACAGCAGTATACAGGCGGTGCAAACAAGAAGGGGACTGTAGGTTTGTTGTTACGTAGAATCTGTTTGTAATTTTGAACTGGTACATTTTTAAAGTGTAGCTCCAGCCAAAAAATCTATTTTTAAGTTTTTGGAAAACATAGGGAAAGGTTATCTATCACTCCTGTAACATTTGTGTTGCTGTCTGTGCACTTCTTCAGAAGATTTGACCTCACTTTCTGTCCCAATGACAAATGTTTTTTGAAAATTTGGGTTTTTAAGTGAAACAAGGATTGGTGATAAAGCATCAGTGGAGAGGAGACAAGTTTTTCCCATATTAACTCTTACAGGAGAGAATTTCCCTTCTTAGGGGTAGATTTCCTCTCACTTCCTGTCTCCTTTCGTTTGCAAGTAGGAGTCATTTGTAAGTTGGATGTTTTAAAGTAGGGGCTTGCCCTATATACTCTGCAGAAATTTGGGCCTAAGGTGTTGGTGTTGCCACAACACTGTGAGCCCTCACAGTTACTCTTGGTGGGCGCTGGAACGCCCTGCTGTGAACTATTATATCAAGAATTGTAATTACATGCCATTGTTGAACAGTGGTAGAAAAATTGGGCCTTTGGTGGTGGTGGTGGTGGTGCTGGTGCCACAACACTGTAAGTCCTCACAGTTACTCTTGGTGGGCGCTGGAACGGGCCCTGCTGTGAAATATTATACCAAGAATTGTAATTACATGTCCCTGTTGAACAGGGGCAGAAAAATTGAGCCTTTGGTACTGGTGCCACAACACTGCAACCCCTCACAGATATTCTAGTTTGAGAGCAGGAATGAGCCCTGCTGCAAAGTATTGCATCAAAAATTTTAATTACACGCCCCTGTTAAACAGGGGCAGAAAGATTGGGCCTTAGGCACTGGTGCTGGTCCCACAACACTGCAACCCCTCACAGATACTCTAGTTGAACCGCAGGAATGAGCTCTGCTGCAAAGTATTGCATCAAAAATTGTAATTACACGCCCCTGTTAAACAGGGGCTGAAAAATTGGGCCTTAGGCACTGGTGGCGGCGCCCAGAACCAAAAATGTTCTTACAAGCTATCAGCATGATCATTGAGGAGGAAGAGGATAGTCACTCAGTATAACAGGATAGTCACTCAGCATCAACATAGGCAGTCTTGAAGGGATCTGACATTTAAAAAAAAAAATTATTTCTCGTACATCACGGGACACAGAGCGACATAGTCATTACTAATGGGTTATATAGATACCGTCAGGTGCTGGCACTGGCAACTTCCAAAACCGGAAGTACCCTCCCCTATATAAGCCCCTCCCATCCGGGAGCACCTCAGTTTTTTGCCAGTGTCTAAGGTGTTGGCCAAGAAGAAACATGTGTTTTTCACTGAGCTTGCGTACAGGTTCTTTTGGGCCTCAGTAAGCTATTCCGGATCCGACCAAAAAAGCTTCATAGCTAAACGGTCGGTACCCGGGCCTTGCAGAGAAGAGCAAGGTTTTGCCTGTAATGCTTCTCTTAGGAGAGCTGGACCCTGGGATCCAGAGCTCTGGTCATACCCACGACCAAGATGTTTTCTGTGCAGGGTGCTATACAGGTCCAGGGGAGTGGAATCCTTGGGAACCCGGTCCCTGAAGGTTTGATTACAATGCCTGCCGTGATAGGTGAAGTTTGGGCTTTTGTGGACCAAACAAAGTCCTGCGGCGGGGAACAGGTAAGTGGGGGCCCCCAGGAACTTGGTTCTATTGGGGGACCCCCAAGCCTAATTTGTCTTTCTGTCTGTTACCTAATGGTATTCCCGCAAAATTCTGTGCATGCCTGTAACTACTAAAAAAATGTAATAATTTTTAATGGTGGTCAAGAAAAAAAAAAAAAAAAAAAAAATTTTTTTTTATATATATTTAATATATTAGACTGCGGTACCTGTGTTTGTCCACTAGAGGCCGCTGTGGAATGTTTTCTTGTCATGTGGACTAGCTTCTTCTCAGCAGAGCAAAGTCCAGGCAGATGGTGAGTTCTCTTATAGGAAACTGCTTCCTCTGCCATGTTGCAGTGCTCGTCCATCCCCCGGCCTGCGGCAAAGAGGGGCCCTGGCTCCTGTCCCTTGTTACCATATTTGAAATTAGCGCCGAAGGCGCACGTGCCCGCGCGCGTGCGCGTGCACGCGCCTCTATATATAGAGGTGAGCCGGGAAAGGGGGCGGAGCCTGGGGGATGACGCTCTGTGCGCGCCGCAGCGCTTCTGCGCATGTGCGGGCGTCCCAGCAGTTTAAAAAAACCACAATATTGTAGTGAGCTGGCTATGAAGTACAGAGACAGAGCTGGCAACATTTAAAGGCATACAGCAAGCGGTTGATACAGGCATCCCCTAGAAAGGCACATTAGTAGACACCAACTGTGATATAGCAGCAATTGTGCTAGACTATTCTCAGTAAAAGTGGTGTATTACGGCTGGAATACCTCAGCTTTAGGCTTAGGAATATGCCGTCCAGAAGCTCCGGAACTGAATCTTCCAGGAAGCGAAGGGGGTCTCATCGGGCTCGGAGGATCTTGGGCATACTCCTGCTGCACCAGTCTCCCCTGAAGTTCAGAGGTAAGTGACCGTAGAGACCCCGCAGGGTACTTGGTACTGTGGCTGTCCTCAGTTCACCTGCTCCTGTGTATGTAACAGAGGAGGTTTTTTCCTCAGCTCTGGGAGGATTAGAGAGAGATTGTCAACATTTATCGCTGCCTCCCTGTCAGGGAAAGCACGCCCGATCTCCGTCTCCTCCTTCAGAGTGCCTGTTAGCAGAGCAACAGTCCCATACAGGGATCGACCTGCCTGAAGGGGATCAGGATGAGGTTGATTCTGTTATAGAGGAATCAACAGTGGGGGAACCTTTTCTCAGCATCTTAAGCTGAAAGATTATGGGTTCAGTCTCTGACTAACATGGTCCGATCAGCATTTAAAAATGCACCTTGTGGAACCATCAACCACTACTGTATCCTCGTTGGGGTCGATAGAAGCCCCCACTGTTTGTTCTTTTCCACTTCACCCTTTACTGAAAGGGCTCATTTACCAGGATTGGGAACGTCCTGAGAAAATATTTATTCCCCCAAGAGATTTCCGGTGGTCTATCCCATGGAGGATAAGTTCATCAAAAAAAAAAAAAAAAAAAAAAAAATGGAAGGTCCCTACAGTGGACGCAGCCATCTCTTGTATGTATAAATCACTGACATGTCCAGTGGATAATGTCCAAATGTTCAAGAACCCAATAGATAAAAGATTGGAGTCCTTATGAAAATCTGCTTGGTGATACAACCAGCAGTAGCAGCTATTGGGGTCTGCTAAGCAGTGAAGGATCAGTTGAAACAGGTCTTGAGGGACTTGACAGATCAGCAGGCTTTGCCCTAGCTGATCTACCTAGAGCCTTAGGCTTTGCGGTTGACGCCATAGAGGATTCAGTCCATCAGGCCTCCCGCCTTACGCTGTCTATAGTACATATGCGTAGGCTCCTATGGCTCAAAAACTGGTCTGCTGAAGCTCCCTGTAAAGAATGGCTGGTTAGCGTCCCATTTCATGGTGAACGCTTATTCAGGGAAAACCTGGACAAATATATCCAGAAAATTTCCAGCGGTAAAAATACGCTCTTGCCGGTTAAAAGCAGAGTTAGAGGTCCCTCTTTAAGAGGCCTGCTTCTCCAGTCCCTGGGGCATCGGCTGTGTAACAGTTCCGACGGCCTCCTCGGTCAAATCCCGGGGGTAAAAAACAGGGACAGTAGCAGGGTAATGAGAAACCCTGGGTCAGGGGAGGTACAAAACCTCCCCCAAAGTTAAATTCATTGAAGCCCCCACTCAGTCGGGTGGGGGGAGGACTCCAGTTGTTCGCAAGAGACCTGGCGGGACACGATCAAGACAGATAGGTGCTCTCCGCAGTAGGTTTGGGATACAGTTTGGAGTTAAAAGACTCTCCTCCTTCCCATTTTTGAGGTCAAACGTGCCAAGGGATCCCCGGAAGAGAGAGTCCCTCCTGTTGGCACTAGAACAACTATTGCTCCAAGGAGTAATTATGGAGGTTCCCCTGGAAGAATGAGGGTTCGGGTTTTACTCAAACCTCTTTACAGTCCCGAAGCAAACGCGGACGGGAGGCCCATATTAATTCTAAAAGGGCTATACAAATTCCTGTATATCAGGACTTTCCGATGGAGTCGATCCGATCGGTGGCCACTGCCCTACAAGGGGAGGATTGGTTAGCCACGATCGACATCAAAGATGCTTATTTGCACATTCCCATCTTTCCAGTCCACCAAAAATTTCTACGCTTTGCAGTAGAAGGACGCCATTTTCAGTTCAGAGCCTTACCCTTCGGTTTGGCCACAGCACCACGAGTGTTTACAAAAATTCTGGCCCTTTATTGGCCAATCTAAGAACACAAGGTGTAATGATAATGGCATATCTGGATGACTTGTTGCTGATAGACCACTCAGTGAAAAAACTAGACGTGGTCGTTCACAAGACGATCAAGTATCTGGAATCTCACGGTTGGATTATCAACCGAGACAAGTCAGCCCTAAAAACCAGTCAAAAGTCTGGAATACTTGGGGCTAAGGTTGGATTCAGGCCAGAGAAAAATATTCTTGCCTCGAGGAAAGGTGTTGTCTTTGAAAGATTTGATCCACTTAGTGGGTACAAAAAAGACAGCCGTCCATACGCCTGTATATGAGGCTGCTGGGAAAAATGGTGGCATCATTCGAAGCAGTACCCTACGGTCAATTCCATTCAAGGAATTTGCAAGGGGCCATACTGTCAGCCTGGAACAAAAAAGTTCAGGCCCTAGACTTACAATGTCCTTGTCCCCTTCCGTTCGCAAGAGCCTCCGTTGGTGGTTGGTTCCCCAGAATCTGGAAAAAAGGAAATCCTTCAGTCCGATTTCTTGGAAGGTGGTCACTACAGATGCCAGCCTTATAGGCTGGGGAGCAGTACTGGAGCAATAGTCTCTCCAGGGCAGATGGTCGGATGCAGAAAAGGCCCTGCCCATCAATCTCTTAGAGATACGAGCAGCCCGGTATGCCCTAGTAGCATGGACATCCAAACTCCAAGGGTCCCCTGTCAGAATTCAATCAGACAATGCCACAGCAGTGGCATATATCAATCATCAGGGGGGCACCAGGAGTCGTGCAGCCCAGAGGGAAGTAAATTACATCCTGAAATGGGCAGAAAAATATGTCCCAGCCATATCTGCGGTATTCATTCCAGGAGTGGAGAATTGGAAGGCGGACTTTCTAAGTCGCCAGCAATTAGGCCCAGAGGAAGGGTCCCTTCACCCCGAGGTTTTCTGGACAATATGTCAGCGGTGGGGAACATCGGATGTAGATCTTCTAGCATCCAGATTCAACGCAAAGGGGGACAGGTTTGTCTCTCGGACAAGGGATCCCCTAGCTTGCGGCTCGGATGCCCTAGTGTTCCCTTGGGATCAGTTCAAGCTGATATATGCATTCACACCGCCAATGGTTACCTCGATTACTCCGCAGAATCAGGGTAGAAAAGAAACCAGTGATTCCGGTGGCTCCAGCGTGGCCCCGAAGAGCGTGGTACGCGGAGATTGTAAAATTTCAGTGGGGAGTCCTTGGACTCTCCCACGTCGTCCGGCTTTCGCAAGGACCGATATACCACCCTTCCTTACCAGCCCTAGGTTTGACGGCCTGGCTATTGAAGCCCACATTCTAAAAAAGAGAGGGCTCTCTAATGCTGTGGTATCTACCATGATCAATGCCAGGAAGCCGGTATCCAGGCAGATCTACTATAGAATCTGGAAGGCGTACATCGCGTGGTGTGAGGCCAAGAAATGGCATCCACATAAGTACGTAATAGGTAGGATTCTGGACTTCCTACAGTGGGCTGTAGATAGGAAGCTTGCCTTGAGTACTATCAAGGGTCAGATTTCGGCCTTGTCAATATTTTTTCAAAGGCCCTTGGCTTCGCATTCACTAGTCAAAGCCTTTATACAAGGAGTGATGCGTATTAGTCCTCCGGTTAATATTCCCATATGTCCATGGGATCTAAACTTGGTTCTGTCGGTTCTACAAAAACAACCATTTGAACCATTACAGCATATTTCCTTGGTGCTTCTCACCAGGAAATTGATTTTTCTAGTAGCCATTTGTTCGGCTAAAAGAGTATCGGAATTAGCAGCTATGTCCTGTAAGGAGCCATATCTGGTTATCCATAAGGACAGAGTAGTGTTACGTCCTCATCCAGCCTTTCTTCCTAAGGTGGTATCGAGGTTTCATTTGAACCAAGATGTGGTTCTTCCTTCTTTTTTCCCCAAACCTACTTCGGTGGAGGAAAAGTTATTGCATTCTTTGGATGTAGTAAGAGCAGTTAAAGCTTATCTAAAAGCCACTGCTCAGATTCGCAGAACGGATACTTTGTTTATTCTGCCGGAAGGCCCCAGAAAGGGTCAGGCAGCGTCAAAGTCTACTTTAGCCAAGTGGATTCGACAGGTCATTATGCAAGCTTATGGCTTGAGAAGGAGACCACCTCCGTTCAAAGTTAGAGCGCACTCCACGAGAGCAGTTGGAACTTCATGGGCAGTGCATCACCAGGCCTCCCTGGCTCAAATCTGTAAGGCCGCAACATGGTCTTCGGTACACACGTTTACTAGGTCCTACCAGGTGGACGTTAGAAGTCAGGAGGATGTCGCCTTTGGGCGCAGTGTGTTGCAGGCCGCAAAAGATCCTCATGTCTGATAGCGCTCAGCTTATATATGGTGTATCCCCCCCCTCATTTGGCATTGCTTTAGGACATCCCATTAGTAATGACTATGTCGCTCTGTGTCCCGTGATGTACGAGAAAGAAAATAGGATTTTTATAACAGCTTACCTGTAAAATCCTTTTCTTGGAGTACATCACGGGACACAGAGCTCCCGCCCCTCTTTAGGGACACTTATTGCTTTGCTACAAAACTGAGGTGCTCCCGGATGGGAGGGGCTTATATAGGGGAGGGTACTTCCGGTTTTGGAAGTTGCCAGTGCCAGCACCTGACGGTATCTATATAACCCATTAGTAATGACTATGTCGCTCTGTGTCCCGTGATGTACTCCAAGAAAAGGATTTTACAGGTAAGCTGTTATAAAATCCTA
This sequence comes from Rana muscosa, assembly GCA_029206835.1. Taxonomy (NCBI): domain Eukaryota; kingdom Metazoa; phylum Chordata; class Amphibia; order Anura; family Ranidae; genus Rana; species Rana muscosa. Next base: position 1,239,584,730 of record CM055122.1, on the reverse strand, counting down.
TTATTCAGTTACATCAGCATCAGGTGCTTGGTAGCTGGTGGTGATCCAAGACTGATTCATTTTTATGAAGGTCAGTCGATCGACCGAGTCGGTGGACAGGCGCACCCTGTGATTGGTTACAAAAGCCTCCAACAGCACAAAATGTGCGTTCCGAAAGAACGCTGGATGCAGGCCAGTAGCTCAATTGCATACTGTGCAAGCTCTGGCCAGTGATCCATCCTCAAGACCCAGTAACCCAGAGGATTTTCGGTGGGAAAGGTGTCCAAGTCTGATCTTGCCCCTAGGTATTCCTGCACCATGTAAAACAGACGCTGACGATGGTTGCTGGAACCGATCATACCTTGGGGCTGCGGACTAAAAAATTGTCTGAACGCATCGGTCAGACGGCCACCTTTTCCACCGCTCCTTCTTTGACTAACCGAAGCCTCAGCAACACGTTGTCCAGGACCAGGAATTTGTAGCCTCCCAGTCTCTGGGAACGCATTGCATAGACCTTTATGCAAGGTCTCCCGAAGATGTTTCATCCTCTGCTCCCTCTGCGACAGCAAGATAAGGTCCGCAACCTTACCCTTGTAATGGGGATCAAGGAGGGTTGCCAGCCAGTAATAATTCCGCAGGCTTTGCAGGATCAGGGAGGCCATGCAGCGTAGGTTTGCTGAGGCATTCGGTCCAGAGTCCTCTGGGTCACTCAGGACGACATGATCCGCAGTCACCTCCTCCCAGCCACATACAAGTCCATGGGTTTCTTGGGACTGTAATTGATCCCTTGAAGACTGCTGCTGATGCTGAGTACTAGGCTCCACCTCCATGCTGACACAATCCTCCTCCTCCCCCTCATCCTCTTCCTGTGTGATAGGCGGGCCAGCAGGAACACTGTCTGGATAAAGTAGGCTTTGAGAGGTAAGGAAGTCCTCCTCTTCCTCCCTCTGTTCTGCCTCAAGTGCCCTGTCCATTATTCCACACAGCGTGTGCTCCAACAGGTGGACAAGAGGGACAGTGTCACTGATGCATGCACTGTCACTGCTCACCATCCTCGTGCCCTCCTCAAATGGTGACAGGACAGTGCCTGCATCCCTGATCATATAAGGAAAGAAAAAGTTTGGGACTTTAAATGAGGCATATGACAGACCATATATGTAAAAAAGTATAAAAGTATTACAATAAATACTTTTATACTTTTTTACATATATGGTCTGTCATATGCCTCATTTAAAGTCCCAAACTTTTTCTTTCCTTATATAACCCAATTAGGGATGGAGACACGTCTTTTGTGTCTCATTTAAATTCCCACCCATAGTTTTTGTTTTCAAGCATCCCTGATCATGACACACTGGCATGGCAAAAAAAAAAAACAAGCTCCCCTGACCCTGTCCTGGTGTCATATTGGCACAGATACTCATTGATGGCCCTCTGCTGAGTGTGCAGCCGCCGGCAGAATAGCCAATGTTGAGTTCCACCTGGTGGGCATGTCACAGATTAGGTGGTTCTTGGGCAGGTTGTATTCCTTTTGGAGGTCAGCCAGCCGAGCACTAGACATGGGAGCTGTCAAAAAATTTGTTTTGTTTCGTTCTGTTCCGTTTCGTATTTAAAAAAATTCGTAATTCGTGTACGGAATTTAATTCGGATTTATACGAAATACGAATTTCATGTGAATCGTTAATTTTGATAACGAATAGCGACACTCTACGAATAATAAAGAATAATAGCAAATGATTAGGAATTTCTGAAAGCCTTATTTTTAGTTGATTTATAATTCGTAATTTCGGTAGAGTACATTGTTTTCGTTGATTCTGGACACAACTCCTACTTTCGTAACTTTTTTTTTTGTTTGTTGATTCGTAATTTTCCGTGTCTCTTACAATGGCGCTGCCTAACGTGCTTCGAATTGATCCGTAAATTCGTTACTTTTTTTTGTTTGTTGATTTGTAATTTTACGTGTCTCTTACAATGGCGCTGTCTAAAGTGCTTCAAATGGATTCGTACATTCGTAACTTTTTTTTGGTTCGTTGATTCGTAAATTTACATGTCTGACAGTGGCGCTGCGTGCTTCGAATGGATTCATACTTTTCTAATACATTGCGGTTATTCGTAACTATTCGAAATCTCGATTTTTTTACTTTCGTTTTTGACATGTGGCACTGGCTATAGTCTCCGCCCCTGTATGTCATGGCACAGAGACAGAACGTCCCACCTGCTGCTCATGTACACTGCTCATAGCTCTCCCTCTCCCAGCAGCACTCTTGCTGCTTTTTTGGCATTGTTTGCTGCTCATTTTTCCTTTAAAAGTTAGAAAAATATAGACAAAAAAAAATATGATTTTGATCGCAGCAAACCAACACCAAAATCACCAAATGTACAAAAAAAATAAGTAGACCAACAGAAAATATCAAAATATTAACTAAATGAAACAAGAAATAAAAAAATAAAATTATCTCTCAAAACCAACCAAAAAACTAATAAAACCAGAAACTAAACACTAACAGATGATACACTCGCACACTACAAGAGATATAAACTAAAATGAACAACGAAAATCAAAAGATTGCAAAGATATTCGCTCAGATGCACAGACTAATAATTGTGTGATCTGCTCCACTACACTAACTAACCCACAATGGGAAGTCACATGATCGGGCCTGCCCTGTAGGCCTCAGCATCAGAAAAAAACCTCTGATTGGTCAACCAACAGTCACATGTTTCTGTAGTAAAGACATTTGGACCGAAAACGAATTCGGTATTATTCGTAGAGTGTCAATATTCGTTATACTGAATCTCGAATTCATTCGAATCATTCGTTATATCCGCTATAATTTCTTTCATATTAGTTGAAATTCCTTATTTGGTAGTTTGGATTCGGATAATTTGGAGCCGAAATTCGTAAACGAAATTTCGTATTTCGTACAGAATTCGTATTTGTAAATATTCGTAATTCGGATTCGTAAAAATGTACGAATTTCGAAAAATTCGTACGAATTTCCGATTCGTACGAAACTAATCGCACATGTCTACCGAGCACTGGCATTATATGACAGGCAGAAATGCACACAGAGTTTCCTGGCCTGCCTCAGGACCTCCTGTAAGCCCGGGTACCTGCCCAAGAACCGCTGCACCACCAAGTTAAGGACGTGAGCCAAACAGGGCACATGGGTCAGATGTCCCTGTCGGAGGGCGGAGAGGAGGTTGGTGCCATTGTCGCAAACAACCATTCCTGGTTTAAGATGGTGTGGTGTCAACCACCTCTGAGCCTGCCCCTGAAGAGCTGACAAAATCTCTGCCCCAGTGTGGCTCCTGTCCCCCAAGCACACCAGCTCAAGCACCGCATGGCATCTTTTTGCCTGCGTACTTGCGTAGCCCCTTTAACGCCTACGGAGCACTGAGGACAAAGCACAGGAAGAGGCCATGGAGGAAGAAGAAGAGGAGGAGGTGGAGGAGAGAGGTGTGTCAGAATCACCAGTAGTAGCATTTTGGAGGCATGGTGGCGGAACAACCTCCAACACTACTGCACCTTGTCCTGCATCCTTCCCAGCTGCCAGCAGAGTCGCCCAATTCGCCGTGAAAGATAGGTAACGTCCCTGTCTATGCCTGCTGGACCATGAGTCAGCGGTAATATGCACCTTACCGCTGACCGCCCTGTCCAACGAGGCCAAGACATTGCCTTCCACATGCCGGTAGAGAGCCGGAATCGCCTTCCGTGAGAAAAAGTGGTGTTTGGGAACCTGTCACTGAGGAACCGCACATTCCACAAACTCACGGAAGGGGCATAGTCTACCAACTGAAAAGGCAGCAGTTGAAGTGCTAGCAATTAAGCCGAGCTAGAATTCAACCACTGGGCATGTGGATGGCTGGGAGCGAACTTCTTTTGGCGGTGCAGCAGCTGGGGCAGGGAACTTTGCCTGGTACACTCTGACGTTGGTGTACCGATAGCAGATTGCTCGCAAGTACTTGGCTGTGACACACCTAATTTTACACCTTCATTCCTCTCAGTGCAGGTTTCAGAGAGGACTGAAGGTATAGTGGGGTTGGAGATCCCAGCTGATGAGGAGTAAGGAGAGGTCTGCTTTGTTCTATGGTGTGGGTCTTTTAGGTACGCTTGCCATGGAGGGGTGGAGCTACAACATGGCACTAAGCTAGCCTGTGGCTACGAGCCCTGGAGAGCTCTCCCCAAGCGGACTCTAAGCATGTTATGTCTGCCTGATGGAATGCACTGACCGACCTGTATCCCCACCATATCTCCGCCGAAGCTGAAGTAGATAGGAACTAACCTGGATGGACTGCTGTGCTACACATACTGATGTAAGTCACGGTAAGCGTTCCTGTGATAGTCGGCGCCTGCTATCTGCTGTATGACCCCTGCATGATCCCTGCTACAGCCTTCGGATCCGACTAGCAGGTCATCTGTTTCTGCAGCCCCCACCCCCCCTTGATTATTCCACAGCGTGCGTGAGGGAAAGCAGTGAGAGCGGAGACAGAGGAAGCTCCGATACACCTCCCCAGGCCTTAGCCTCAGCTGAGGGGTTGTTGGCTGGAAAGAAAACAAGGGGAGCTTGGCGGTGGTGAGTGTGGCGGCGGGACTCAGATCTGGACGGGGGTCCGGCATACGAACTTGGGACTGACTGACCGGTGGGGTGCACAGGCTGTTCAAGGGACCCCCCTAAAGCTGCAGCAAAGTCACAGCATACAGAAGGAGTATGGAGATGGTATAGGAGCGCTGGAGCGATCACATCAGCAGATTGAAGATCTGGTAGGAGTTTTTCCTTTATTCCTTGCCGCACGGTAAAGATAAAAGTAAAATCTTTCTTGAAATATACCTCAGGAAGCAGGCAGTGGAGGCTGGATTAGAAGAGGATTACATTTAAAATAAATACCCTGCTAAATATCCTGCTAAACCTCGCTCTGGTTTATAATACTGCGCCTTCACTCTGTCTGCTGATTGTTTGTTTGATGCAGTTTATACAGTATATGCAGTGCATACTGAAATTTGGAAAGTTACCAACTTAACAGAACTGAAGAGCGATAGCAATAGGTAATTTGGTACTGGAGTGTTTGCCTACTCAAAGACACTGTTGTATGTATTGGGAGCCTCAACTACCCACATGTACTTAATTTCAGAAACTTTTCAGTTGTAATAAATAAGGAGAACAAGGAAATTCTTACTTTTGCCAAGTTACATCTGTACGCTACATATCCTACACGCCCTTTGCACGTTTCATAGACGCTGCCCTGCATTGCTTTGCCTTGTTTTCATTTCCTTTGTATAGCCCGGCTTCTGACCTCAAAGACTGCCATCCCTCCAAGGACAGAGAGGAGGGAAAGGGAAGAGAAAGGAATTTTTTTTTTTGGGGGAGGGGGTAGCAATCTGAGTTGGAATACTTGAGTACCGGAGAGACTTTGAAAACTTTATTTTTTTTCCTTCCCCCCTTCCTCTCCCTTCTTTTTCTCTGCTCTACATATTGAACTTGGTATACCTTTCCACAGCTGGCTTGTATACATGGCCTACACTGAGGGACTGAGGGGTGGGATTGATTTTTGGCTTTGCCTTGCCTTTTGCCCTTTGCTTTTTGCTACAACCGAGATCCTCATTACCCCTGAGTCCCGAGGAGCAGAATATACATATTCAGAGGTCTGTTGTCTGATACCCCCCCCCCCCCCCTTTTTTTATTTTTTTTTGCCTTACACTTAATATTGTTCTTTTTTTTTTTTCCTGAACCTGGTAAAGATATGTTTCTATAGGGAAAACTGGTTAAGGAGAGGGAGAGGGAGAGGGAAGGAGGGAGAAAAAAGGGAAAGGGAAGGACATAAATTTATATACTATAAAAAGGTCTATATAGGTATTATATATTTGCACTAATTGAAATTTAATTTGATTAATATTTAATATAGGTGGTGGTTGCTTTTCCCCCTTCCTTTCTTTTTTTGTATTGTTTGTTGTATGTTCATCTGGGTGTTGCTTATTTTTTTTTATTTATTTTTTTATTGGGGTGCATTATACATAGGGTCTATATACTGTGTAGGTAACACAATATATAAATATACTGACTGATTGTATAGATGGTGGGAAATTAATTGGTAGGCAGCTCAAAGTGAACAGAAAATAAACTTGTAGGTAGGACGGAAAATGAGGAGAAGGGGAGCAAAAATAGTTGATAATGGAAGTAGCAACTCCATAAAAGCTTACATGGTGCAAGATAAAGTAGATCAAAAGGCAGAACAAGCAGCAGAAAATACAGAAAGAATAATTTCCCCCACTGAAGGGCAGAATAAAACTCGAGATTTAGATGAAGAAGGGATTTTACAACAAGACCAACAACAAAAGGAACTGGAGAAAGAATCAGACAATCTTCAGGCACTTCCTACAAAACAAGTCATGGTAGAGATGATGGCCCACTTAGAAGGCTTGATTAAAAGAGAACTGAGTGCTACCCGAACTGATATACAAAATGTGTTACAAAGAGTTGAAGAATCAGAAGCTCAAGTGGAGGAACATAAACATGCAATTTTAGAGTTGCGAGAGAGGGCTGAATCAGAATGGGTAGAAATGAGGAATATCCGGTATAGGCTTGAAGACCAAGAGAATTGTAATAGACGAAACAATCTGAGGATTCGGGGATTACCGGAGTCCGTCAAAAATAATGACTTGGAAACTACGGTCCGCGAGATGTTCAACAAGATACAGAAGAAGGAAGCAACAGCTCCCATGTCTTTTGAAAGAGTGCACAGAGTACAAAGAATATCTACCCCTTCAACAGAAATAGCGAGAGATGTGATCGTGAGATTCTTAAGTTATGAAATAAAACAACAAGTTTCACAGGGTATGAGAAGTGTCACACTAATCGAATATATGGGAACTGAGATTCTTATCTTTACAGACTTATCACAAGAAACTCTGGCCCGCAGGAGGGCGTTGAAACCCTTAACAAAACAATTACAAGATAAAAATATTGCATATAGATGGGGCTTCCCAGCCTGCCTAATAGCAAAAAAACATGGGATCTCAGCCACACTGAGATTCCCAGAGGACTTGAAAGAATTCTGCTGTAAACTTGATATACCAATGCCCCCATTAGAAAACTGGGGAAAAAAAACCCAGGATGGAAGAAGTTTAAAGATCAGTCATGGAATAAAATGTAGAGGGGTGGGATGAGAAGGGGAGAGAGAAAAGGAAAGGTAATGAAAAGAAATGTGTTGAAGGGAAGGGGAGGGGAAGAAAGGGGGAAGAAGAGAAAGAAGGAAAAGAGAAGGAAAAAGAAGGGAGAAAGGAAACAGGAAAGGGAGAAAAAGGGAAAAAGAAAAGAAAAAAAAGAAAAAACGGTTTAGTCAGTGGAGGTGGGGGAGGGGAGGTCGGCAGGAGAAAGGAATCCGCTCGGGGAGGTGAACCGGGGTTCGGCAATGCCCATCCGTGTGCTCGAGACCATCTCTGTATTAGGGATGAGACTCGGAGGACCGGATGGCCATGCAAATACCCCTAGAGTATGCCCCACCCAGCTGAACGCCTATACATTGGGCGACAGCTGGATGGGTCATAACATTGATATTCAATGTAGTTGGGGAGGGGAAGAGGGTGGGGGGTTTTGTATGTGGGAAGTGTTATGTGGTATTGTCATGATGTTTTTTATACTGTCAGTTGTATGGGTCAACCCTGAAAAAATAGAGAAATTGGTCCTCCCACATATGGCCAAAGGCACTAGGTCATGTGGGCATTCTCCCTTAAAGAGATGGCGCCCCTAAAGATAATTTCCTATAATGTCAGAGGCCTAAACAGTCCTAGCAAAAGGCATCAAATACAGCAGGAATTGAAAGGCTGGGCAATAAATATAGCATTTCTGCAAGAGACCCACCTTAAATGGTCTACTAGGGTGGGATTGAACACTAAAAATTTCCCAATATGGTTTTATGGATATTCCCCTAATAAGAGATCCAAGGGGATAGCAATAGGTTTTGATAGGAACACACCATTTGTCTTAAAAGCAATGGAGTCAGATGATGAAGGAAGATATTTATTTGTGAAGGGGTTTTTGTTCAATAAAGAGTACACATTAGTAAATATCTACTGCCCCAATGTTCACTCCAGCTTATTTTTTAAAAAGGTATTGAATAAATTAAAAAAATTTAGAGAGGGAAAAGTGATAATGGCAGGCGATTTAAACTTTGTTTTTGACCCAACCTTGGATACCCAACCTCTTTCTATTCGCTCAGAAGGAAAACATTTAAAAGCAGTCAAACAAAAACTCTATCAGCTGCAATTAGTAGAGGTTTGGAGAATATTACATCCAAGGGGGAGGGACTTCACATATTACTCCCAGGTACACTCCTCTTATTCAAGAATTGATTACATTTTCTTAGACCATCAGCTCCTTGAAGGTTTATTAAAAGTGGAAGTGAAATCGATCACCCTCTCTGATCATGCCCCGGTTATAGTAAGCTTGGAGTTAAAGGATGTACCGGAGAGGCAAAGATCTTGGAGGTTGGACGAATCACTTCTATATGATCAAGATATCCTAGGAGACCTGGAAAAGGAAATGATTTTTTTCTTTACAGAGAGTAACATAGAAAATATTGCACCAACAACTCTGTGGGAAGCTCATAAAGTTTGTATGAGAGGGAGATTAATAGCGGAAGGGGTTAAGAGGAAAAAAAATTGGACGACCAAAAAACAGTCCCTCTTACAGGAAATCCAGGAGTTGGAACAGAAACATAAGAGAGCAAATGATAGTGAGGTAATGGTGGAACTAATAGCAAAATGCGAAGCCCTGAGGGATTTGATGGAGCAGGAGACTAAACAAGCTTTTATTAGAACTGCAAATAAACAATATAAATTCGGGAACAAATCAGGGAAATTGCTGGCGGGAAAAATTAAATCTAGGAGGAACCAGAATTTCATAGTAAAAATGAAAAATAAAAAAGGGGAGATGAAGTACTCCACTAGGGACATCAGTAAAATATTTATGGAGTACTATCAATCATTGTACAAGGTGAACGATCCACAAGATCCTGAGGATGTGCAAAATAAAAAATAAAAAATAGAACAGTATTTAAGGGGAATTAAATTGCCTGTAATACTAGGAGAGGACTCAAGGATACTGGACAGCGACATCTCTAAAGAGGAAATAGAGCAGGCAATTAAAAACAGTAAAGGAGGAAAAAGCCCCGGGCCAGATGGCTATACATCCTTATATTTAAAAAAAAATATTGGAACCCTGACTCCCCACTATCATTCATATATGAATTCAATAGGGGGGGGGGGCCTAAAGATACAAGGGGAAGCTTTGGGCGCCTATATCTCACTTTTAGTAAAAGAAGGAAAATACCCCACAATGTGCTCAAGCTTTAGGCCGATATCCCTGATAAATGAAGATGTAAAAATCTATGTGCGGATTCTGGCCGAAAGATTAAAGCCCTACATGCCAGAATATATAGGGAAAGACCAAGCAGGTTTTGTCCCTGGGAGGGAGACCAGGGATAATATTTTAAAAACAACCCTCTTAATTCATGAGGCTAAGAAGGGGAAGAAGCCAGCTTTGTTTCTTTCAATAGATGCCGAGAAGGCCTTTGATAGGCTGGATTGGGACTTTATGCTGCAGACACTATATAAATTCGGCATAGGACCCCGTAAATGGATAGAGGCATTGTACTCAAACCCTACTGCGCAATTCCAAGAATATGGAACCCTCTCGGAAACTTTTCAACTTTTCAATGGCACACGTCAAGGGTCACCCCTGCTTTTTGTATTTTCATTAGAACCTTTTCTAGCATCTATAAGAGCAAATCAGGAAATCCAAGGTATAGAGGTCGGGGGTCAAGAGCATAAGTTATCCGCTTTTGCGGACGATATTATGGTCTATATAACAAACCCAAGACAGACACTCCCAAAGATTATGGAAGAACTGGATAATTATGGGAGGGTGTCAAATTTAAAGATAAACATGGAAAAAACAGAGATATTAAATATTTCAGTCCCCTTGAGTGAAAGTAGAGATCTTAGAAAAATGTACCCTTTTACGTGAAAACAAAGGGGTCTGAAATATTTGGGAGTATTTCTGTTGAAATCAATATCAGATCTTTACCAAGATAATTACTTACCCCTCCTGAATAAAATTAAAAGCGAATTGAAAGGATATCCCGCACATAGACTGTCATGGTTTGGCAGAATAAGTGTGATTAAAATGATGACTCTGCCAAAATCCTTGTACATTTTTCAAAGTCTCCCAATTGATGTCCCGGTGGCGTATTTTAAAACCCCGAGATCAATAATACAGAGATTTGTGTGTGGAATAATAGAAATAACCGTATTGCGTACAAGACATTGACTAGACCAAAAGAGAAGGGAGGTATATTTCTCCCCGATTTCGAAAAATATCATGAGGCAGCAGTTTTGCGGAGGGTCATGGACTGGGTCCATGCTCCACGGCAAAAAAATTGGGTGGAATTGGAGGAGAATATAAGTAAACAGATGCTAGGACAGATAATTTGGATTCCAAGGCAGTATAGAGGCTCCCTAGTAGATGTGGCACCAATTACGCTAGAAGCATTGAGAAAGTGGGATAAATTAATTAAAAACACACAGGGACAATATAACAGCCCTTTAATGGTCATAACAGGTAATAACTACTTCCCACCGGGGAAAGACAATAAATTATATTTAAAATGGACCACATCGACCTCTTTGCGATTAAAAGATGTCATGAAAGGAAGCGTTCTTTGTTCCCTTTCGGAACTACGTGAGAGGTATGGGACAACCCCATGGGATGTCTGGAGATACAAACAACTTCAACACTTTGTAGAGTCCCTCCCAAAACCCCTCCGGGGGAAGGATAACTTGAATAAATGGGAAAAAATGGCAGATCAAGGAGGGACAGATAGATTTGGAATTTCTAGCCTATATAAAGAGTTGATAACACACCCAGAGGGAGGATCCGTGTGCCCAACAGAGAATTGGGAGCTGGAACTAAATCTCTCGTTGCCAGAGAGAATGAGGGGCAGAGTTTTAGATTTTGTTCACTCTACCTCTGTGGACGCGCGGATAAAAGAAATGAACTATAAATTATTAGCCAAATGGTACTATGTTCCGGTGAAATTACATAAAATAAACCCCCAGGCCTCACCTCTATGCTGGAGGGAATGCGGGGAGAAGGGAACTCATGCTCACATATGGTGGCAATGCCCCAAGATTCAACCATATTGGGAGGAAATAATAGACCTAATTAAGACGATTAGCGGTATTGAAATCAGAATGGACCCATGGCAATGTTTGTTCCATGCAACAGACATCCCTATATATATATAATATAAATACAGAGAAGCAATTATTCCAATCTTATTGAACTCAGCAAAGTTACTGATTCCAAGACAATGGAGGGTAAAACAAGCACCAACAATGCAGGAATGGCTGAGGGAAGTAGATAAAATAAGATGTATGGAAGAGGTAACACACTTGCATAAGGACACTAAAACTGTATTTATCAGGATTTGGAGGGGCTGGGAGGAATTTAGACACTCGATGTTATACGAGGGCTATATGAGAAGAAAAGGTAGCTCCTAGGGAATTTGGGTAAGATCCCCTACTCCCCCCCCCCCCCCATTTTTTTTTCTTTTTCTCTCACTCATTTTGCGGTAGTTGGATTGATGCAAATGAAACAAATAAAAACACCAACGTCACTGTAACATTAAATAGGGGGGGGGGGGGAGGGTTATACACAGGTTTCACAAATAAAATTTATTTAACCTACATTTTTTTTTTTTCTCACACATTTTTGGGTAGCTGGATTGATGTAAATGATAACCATATTTTTGTATAAATAAACAAATAAAAACACCAACGTCACGGTAATATTAAATAGGGGGGAGGGGGAGGGTTATACACGGGTTTCACAAAAAACATTTAACTTGACTTGATCTACCCCTTTTTTTTTTTTTTTTTTTGAGACAGAGAGAGGTACTCTTGTCTCCTTATAAACCAAAGATAACACAGAGGACACAAATACTAACTTAAGGGGGGAAAATGGAAGGGAAGGGTAAAATGGGGAAAGGCACTAGTTACTCAAAACCTGGGATGGGGGGGGGGGGGAGAGATAAAGGTGAAGGAAAAGGGGAGGAATAAGGAGAATGATAACATAGAGGCTATAAAGAGAGAGGAGAAGAATAAATTTATTTTATTTTTGTAATGTAATGTGTTAATTGGTAATGATATGGAAGATATGTGAATGTATGTACAGAAAAATTCTTGAATAAAAAAGATTTAAAAAAAAAGGTAGGCTTGCCAACAAACTGCATTGCAGGTCGACATATGTCTGGTCAAGCATGTGGTGCCCAAGCGGGTGATTTTTTGGCCACGCGAGGTACGCTTGAGACATATGTTGCAAATAGCAGCGGTGCGATTTGATGCACTTGTCTCAAAAAAGGCCCACACCAAAGAACTTTTGGAATAACGCGCAGAGACAGCAGCGCCCTGCACATGCGGAGCTCTGCAGTGTGATGCAGTAAGTGTGCTGCCCTTAAGCTGGCCCCTGGAGGACATCCTGCCTCGTTGGAGATGTGCCTCCTCCTCCTCTCTCCTATAAGGCACCCACGTGGAGTCAGTGACCTCATCATCCCCTCACTCCTCATCACTGGAGCAAACCTGGCAGTATGCTGCAGCTGAGGGAACATGACTGCCAGATTGCTGTCCTTCTTGGGCACTCCCTCTCTCTGGGCTCACGTTACTGCCTTCCTCTAGCTGGGTACCATCATCGGAGCCTTCAAAATGCTGGGCATCCTCCTGGAGCATGTACCCAACACTGTGGTCAAACAGTTCAGGGGACTCCTCAGGAGGACATTGTGGGGCTAGGGAAGGAGTGACTGATGCCATTGAGCCGAGGGAAGAGGCCGCGTTGGCAGCTGCTTTGCCAGACAAAGTACCCTGAGCCTGGGTGAGAGAGAATGAGGAGGAAGAGGACGGCCTGGTCATCCACTCTACCAAGTCTTCAGCATGTTGTGGCTCAACACGGCCAGCTGCCGAAAAAAAGGACAAGCGTGCCCCATGGCCACGTGCTGATGAGGATGCACCGTGTCCACGACCAGCACTGTTGCCTCTAGACACAGAGCCTGCTTGCCCTCTTTTATTGGCTTGTGACTGTCTGCCTCTCCTTGTTGGCCTTCCAGACATACTAATGGCCTGCAGTGAGATGTAGCTGCACAAAGCTGGGATGTATATATATACTGATTATACTGCAGCTAGCAGAATCAACTGCCTGCCTGTAGTATTATTAGTATGAGAACACCAGCAATTGTCTTCAGGAACTTTTAGGTGCACACTGTGCAAAGGACACAGTATACTAACTGTAAATACTGCAGCTGCCTGCCTGTGGTATTAATATGATCAGAACACCAGCAATTGTCTTCAGGTAGCTTTAGGTGCACACTGAGAAAAGGACACAGTACAGCACTCAAAATTTGTACTCGCCTGCTCGCATTTTGTGAGTAAATATTAACTGATTGCGAGTAGCAGAAGAGGTGCCCAATCAAGTGGCTTTCTCCTGTTGTCTCCCAAGTCCCGCCTGTCAAAACTATTGGTTTCTAGCATCCTAACAACCAATCAGGTGCTTGGAGGACCCGGCATTCAGAGGAAGAAGATGTAACTTCCTTCTTCCCGGCTTCTGACCAGCTGACAATGGAAGGGAACAGGAGAGCACTTGCTGTCTGCACTGGGACACTGCTGAGCTGATTGGCCGGGAGTATGAGGGGACCTGTGTGCTGTCTGGATCTGGACACTGCTGATGATTTGAGTGAGGTTCCTGGGGAGAAAGTAAGCAGAGAAATCTGGCACTCAGAGCAGGGGGAGGGGTCAGGGATCACACTGAACAAGTTGTAAGGTATGAGAAAATCATGAACCAATATATTCAGGATAAGAAATTCTTCTTAGGTGTATATGTTGTAAGGTATATTGAGACAGAATATTGAGACAGAATATGTTTCTCTGAAAAATATGTGTAAGCAGGATGTGACTTTGTGGTCAAGCCTGTTCTTATCTTTCTTCTTCTTTAACTGTTAGTCATATGTTTAGAGTGACCACAATGCCCCCTTACGTTCTTATCTTCCTGTTTCAATTGTCAGTCATATGTTTAGAGTAACCGCAATAACGCCTAATGTCCTTATCTTCCTGTTTCAAATATCAGACACATGTTTAGTATGACTGCAATGACGCATGATATTCTTATTTTTAAATGACTACTTCTGCAAAAGCCTAAAACCTGTTAGAGTCTATTTTTGTTTAACTCATGATGTTTTTGCTTATTGCTGATTGGTTCATACGAGGGAGGCAACTTTCCTTGTTATGCATAAAAGACATATGTTGCCAATAAACCAATATATTCTTGTATATCCATTCACTGTGTATGGTGTCTTGAATATCTGACCGGTCACAGAGTTACTTCCACAGATCCTGAGTCCAGTTTGAGCCAAGAGGGTCCAACAGAACCAGAACCTGAACCTTTTACAAGTGTAGAGGGAGGACATGCTCTCCCAGGTCCTAGAGCTGTGTACAATGAGCTGTAACATTTCCCCCTCTACAGAGATGTGGAGGGATGGGGGGAGCCATTCATCACCACACCATCCACAATACCTGTACCATGTGTGCAGTCTCTCTGACCCTCTCCTTACCATGTCTGCAGTCTCTCTGACACTCTCCTTACCATGTCTGCAGTCTCTCTGACCCTCTCCTTACCATGTCTGTAGTCTCTCTGACACTCTCCTTACCATGTCTGCAGTCTTTCTGACCCTCTCCTTACCATGTCTGCAGTCTTTCTGACACTCTCCTTACCATGTCTACAGTCTCTCTGACCCTCTCCTTACCATGTCTGCAGTCTCTCTGACACTCTCCTTGCCATGTCTGCAGTCTCTCTGACACTCTCCTTACCATGTCTGCGGTCTCTCTGAAACTCTCCTTACCATGTCTGCACTCTCTCTAAAACTCTCCTTGCCATGTCTGCAGTCTCTCTGACACTCTCCTTACCATGTCTGTAGTCTCTCTGACCCTCTCCTTACCATGTCTGCAGTCTCTCTGACACTCTCCTTGCCATGTCTGCAGTCTCTCTGACCCTCTCCTTGTCATGTTTGCAGTCTCTCTGACCCTCTCCTTGTCATGTTTGCAGTCTCTCTGACACTCTCCTTACCATGTCTGCAGTCTCTCTGACACTCTCCTTACCATGTCTGCAGTCTCTATGGTCCTCTCCTTACCATGTCTGCAGTCCCTATGGTCCTCTCCTTACCATGTCTACAGTCTCTATGGTCCTCTCCTTACCATGTCTGCAGTCTCTATGGTCCTCTCCATACCATGTCTGCAGTCTCTCTGACCCTCTCCTGTAGTATGTGTGCAGTTTTTCTGACCCTCTCCTGTAGTGTTTCTACAGGGGGCATGGAAATTTTTGCCCAGGGTCCAATTAACATTAGACGACCCTGCATACAATGTATTATCTGAATAAAATATGGTCATTCACAAGGGGCATGTTTAGGGGCGGGGTTGGGTGGGGCAACTTGTGGTGAGTAACTCTTAAGGCCTGGCTAGTAGCTCAGGACTTGAAATTTTGAGCCCTGACACAGTACACTAACTGTAAATACTGGAGCTGCTTGTGGTATTAATATGATCAGAACACCAGCAATTGTCTTCAGGTAGCTTTAGGTGCACACTGTGAAAAGGACACAGTACACTAACTGTAAATACTGCAGCTGCCTGCCTGTGGTATTAATAGGATCAGAAGAACACCAGCAATTGTCTTCAGGTAGCTTTAGGTGCACACTGTGCAAAGGACACAGTACACTAACTGTAAATACTGCAGCTGCCTGCCTGTGGTATTAATATGATCAGAACACCAGCATTTGTCTTCACATAGCTTTAGGTACACACTGTGCAAAGGACACAGTACACTAAATGAAAATACTGCAGCTCCCTGCCTGTATTTGTATGAGAACACCAGCAATTGTATTCAAGTAGCTTTAGGTGCACACTGTGCAAAGGACACAGTACACTAAATGAAAATACTGCAGCTCCCTGCCTGTATTAGTATGAGAACACCAGCACTTGTATTCAGGTAGTTTTAGGTGCACACTGTGCAAAGGACACAGTACACTAAATGAAAATACTGCAACTCCCTGCCTGTATTTGTAGGAGAACACCAGCATTTGTCTTCAGATAGCTTTAGGTACACACTGTGCAAAGGACACAGTACACTAAATGAAAATACTGCAGCTCCTTGCCTGTATTTGTATGAGAACACCAGCAATTGTATTCAAGTAGCTTTAGGTGCACACTGTGCAAAGGACACAGTACACTAAATGAAAATACTGCAGCTCCCTGCCTGTATTTCTATGAGAACACCAGCAATTGTATTCAGGTAGCTTTAGGTGCACACTGTGCAAAGGACACAGTACACTAAATGAAAATACTGCAGCTCCCTGCCTGAATTTGTATGAGAACACCAGAAATTGTATTCAGGTAGCTTTAGGTGCACACTGTGCAAAGGAAACAGTACACTAAATGAAAATACTGCAGCTAGCACAATCACCTGCCTGCCTGTCAGTATATTAGAGAATAACAGGAACGGATCTAGCTAAACTGAATACAGTGTGTATATGTATATATATATATATATATATATATATATATATATATATATATATACAATACAACACCTAGGATGCATATATATCCTCTACACACTGTAACTGCAGCTAACTGACTCGCCTGCCTGCTCTATCTAACTCAAATGAGATGACACTATCTCTCTCTCTGTCTTTATTTAACTGCCGCCGCAACACACTACACAAGGCCGCCACGCAGGCGGCCTTATATAGTGTGGGGCGTGTACTAAACCCCCTGAGCCATAATTGGCCAAAGCCACCCTGGCTTTGGCCAATTACAGCTCTCTGTACAGACGGCACTGTGATTGGCCAAGCATGCAGGTCATAGTGCATGCTTGGCCAATCATCAGCCAGCAATGCACTGCGATGCCACAGTGAATTATGGGCCGAGACGCGCCACTCGAATTTGGCACGAACGGCCCATAATGTTCGCAATTCGGCAAACAACCGAACAGGCGATGTTCGACTCGAACATCGGTTTGACTCGAACTCGAAGCTCATCCCTAATTGAATGTATGTAAGAAATGAAAAAAAAAAATTAAAAAGTGGCTAATGCCGTGTACACACGACCGTTATTCTCGTCGAGAAAAACAATTTTTTTTCCTTTTGACGAGAAAAACGATCATCTGTGGGCATTTTGTCGTTTTTCTCGATGAGAAAAACGGCATTAAAAACGACGAGAAAAATTTGACATTTTTTCCGCGGCAGTTTTCCCATAGGGATACACTGCCGCGGAGCCCACAGACGGTTGTTTTTCTTGACAAGAGAAAAAATGACGTGAAAAACGACCGTGTGTGGGGAACAAGCCGTTCCCTCGTTTTTAATGTCATTATTCACGGCGGTTTTTTAACCGCTGTGAATAATGATCGTGTGTACGCGGCATAAGCCTTGAGCCAGTGGGGCTGTTGAACCCAGACTCCCCCTCCAATTTGTCATCCTCCTTATTTACTACTAAAGTTAATGAGTCTATAATTTTCTAAGAAATACTTTTCTTGGCCTTGTTTTCTATTTTACAGGCCAACGTACACTGGCATCACTAGGCAGATCTGTCAGCTGTGCTTGTTATCAGGAAACAAAATAAACATTCTACTTGCCAGGGATTGACTGATAAAGTTTTTGGGAAGAACTTTTACCAATAATATGACACCTCTGTTCTTAAAGAGTAACTCCATCCAAATGCTATGCCGGACGGTGAAAAAGGTTATACCCATCTTTAAATGCATATACAAGGGTAGGGCCTGTTCGAAGAAATTTACTAAAATCTGGCAACCCTGGCTGGATATTTAGGATTCCTTTTGGAGGGACACCCCACTATCCCAGCCTTAGGGGAGAGTGGTTATGGGATACTTGGATATGTCTGGGGACTGATGGGGGTTCGGCTTGGAGGATGCTTGGTGTTGGAGGGGGGTGGGGGGGAGGCGGGGGGTGAGAGTGCGTGGGTTTTTGTGTGTGTGTGATTGTGATTGCTGCGAGCTGGTTTACAACTGTTGACTGAGGATACTGTCTATTACTAAGGGGTGTGTTTGTGGGTACTACGGGTGTTTCAACTGGCTCACCCTGTATTAAGTATATGTTGTTATTTTCCTCCGTTGAGGATATGGGGTTAACAATGTGCTCAGGGTTTATGCATACCTCGGAAGTGATATTTCTATCTGCTATACGTTATATGTGTAATGTAACCGTTCATGTGCCCTCCTGGATGATGTATTGGCAAAAAACAAATAAAAAGAGTTTTAAAAAAAAAGAGTAACTCCACTTTTGTTGAGAAAAAAAACATTCCCCTCTGGGTGTTCAATGTACAGTGCAAGGATTTTAAAGTGGTTGTAAACCCGTTACAACCACGTTTACCTACAGGTAAGCCTAGATTAAGGATTACCTGTAGGTGCTGGAAATATCGGCCAAACCTCCACGGTTTAGGAGATATTTACAAATGAGACGGGCGCCAATGTCTATGGCGCATGCGCCGTAGACAACGGCACAGGCGCACTTTAGAAACCTTTAGAAACGGCGAGCGTGCCGTTTCTAAAGGAGATTGTGTCGTGACTGCAGTGACGTCATCATGGCTCCGGCCAATCACAGCGCCGGAGCTGCGATACCCGAAGGGAAGATGGACGCTTCATGGAGGAGGGGACAGTGGTGACATCGCAGGCTTCGGTTTCAAGTAAGTGACACATAATGGGCTACTATGCGATGCATAGTAGCCCAATATGCTTTACCTTTGCAGGGAAACAAAGAGGAAGTAAAACCCATCAGGCTTTACTTCCCCTTTAACAAACATTGTTGCAGATTCCTACCTTTTGGTATATGTGTGTCTATGTGGTAAGTGAATCTAATGGGAGTGGTTTCATAATTATCAATCAGCTGCTGCACCTGCAGGGCTCTAATGAGGAAAACTGCTGGGCCTGCATCCCTTTAGATGTGATTTCTTACTGGGAGTATCTTACCAAAAATGAAATTTTTGGTGCAGGGGATGCCTGAAATCTGACTTGTATCTTAGTGCAGACTTCTGGAAAAATCAGTAAGCCTATCACACAAGCAGGAAATTATGTTTCTGGGGGGCATCCTGTACACATTCTGTGTACAGAATGACTCCAGGTAGGAATATTGCATTGCATTTACATAAAAATACAGTGCTGCAGAATGAAAAGGAAAGGTCATTTTTAATACCATTAAATTACAATATGACGGTCACAATTGTATATGCTATATTTTATTTTTATTTGCAATTTTTTTTTCCACAAAAGTGGAGTTACCCTTAATCCCCCATTCACATCAGTGTGACTTGTCATTCAATTTGACAGGTAAACTTACATGGCAAGTCGCACCTTATTGTTAGCAATGAAACAGTTCAAATTGGTGAGACGCCAACTTTCCGGTGCCGCACTACTTTTGGTTATTTCAAGGAAGGGGCAACCTTTGCCTGCTTTATGTGGACCCATAGTTTCTTATTTTGGAGCACACACCAGCTTCTGGGGAATGGGGGCTTCTAAAGGATGGGGCGCTTCAAATTTTTAATTTTTTTCCTTATTTCTTTTATTTATTTATTTGTTTTTTTTAAACTGTCTCTAAAAAATAATGTTGATCACTTTTATTGCTGTCAGAAGGAATGTAAACATTCATTGTGACAATAATAGGCAGTGACAGGTACGCTTTATGGAGGGATCTGGGGTCTATAAGACCCCAAATCTCTTCATTGCACTTAGAAGTATTCAAAACGCCAAGTTTGGCTGTTTTGAATACTGTAATTTTTTTACATTTGCCTTTAGGTCTTCTGTAAACTGGAAGTGATGTCATAACATCGCTTTTGGGTTACTAGATCCGAGGCCCGATCGAAGCCGATTCTGGTGGACATGCTGGCTGGTCTCTCGGGCCTCCCGGCGGGATGGGAGAGCCCGGGCAAGCCGCAGAAGATGGGGGGAGGGGGGTTGTCCCCTCCCACTGCTTGGGATAACAGCCAAGCAGAGTTTTAGCTGCATTAATTGTTATTCCAAGAAAGCCAACCGCCAGCTCTAAAAAACAGTACCAGGGTGATGCGTGCTGCTGCAGACATCACCCCAGTACAACCCCTTCAAGACGAGGCCGCATATTTGCCTACGGTCGGCGTTAAAGTGATTGTAAAGGCAGAAGGTTTTTTATCTTAAAGGAGTAGTAAAGTTACATGTTTTTTCACCTTAATGCATCCTATGCATTAAGGTGAAAAAACATTCGATAATACCGCCCCCCCCCCGAGCCCCCGTTTTTCTTACCTGGCCCCTCGAAAGTCCCATGCTCGTCCCCGTCATCCTCTTTGTTTTTCTGCCTGGCCGCCGATTGGCTACACTGGATAGATTGAAAGCAGTGCAGCCATTGGCTGGCGCTGCTGTCAATCACATCCAATGACGCTGCACGCCGGGGGGCGGGGCCGAGTGATACAGTCGGCGGCTATGGCCGCCGCTGTATCACGGGAGCGCGCCCGCAATCACTCCACACCATGCGAGCTCACTCGCATTAAGGTGTGGAGTCCTTGCGGGGAGGAGCCAAGACAGCCGCCGAGGGACCCCAGAAGACCAGGATCGGGGCCACTGTGTGCAAAACGAGCTGCACAGTGGAGGTAAGTATAACATGTTTGTTATTTTTAAGCAAAAAAAAAAAAAGCTTTAGTGCTCCTTTAATGCATTCTATACAGTAAGATAAAAACAGCAGCAGTCCCCCTCAGCCCCCCAATACTTACCTGAGCCCCATCTTTTATCCAGCGATGTCCACGAGTGCCTCGGCCATTCTGGACTCTCCCTTCTAATTGGCTGAGACACAGCATCGGTGCTATTGGCTCTCACTGCTGTCAATCAAACTCAGTTAGCCAATCAGGAGAGAGAGGGGACAGGGCCAAACCACGGCTCTATGTCCGAATGGATACACGGAGCTGCAGCTCGGCTCAGGTGCCCCCATAGCAAGCGGCTTGCTGTGGGGACACTCAACAGGAGGCAGGGGCCAGGAGCTCCAGCCAGGGACCCGAGAAGAGGAGGATCTGGGCTGCCCTGTGCAAAACCACTGCACAGAGCAGGTACGTATACCATGTTTGTTATTTTAATAGAAAAAAATGAGACTTTACAATCACTTTAATTACCGGTAGAGAGGGCGTGCTGAATTGCTTTTGTGAATTTGTACGTCTTATATACATTTGCAAACTGGCCTGGGTTCTGTTTGCAGGATTGTTTGTCCCTCCCCATTCCAAAAGAAAAATCTTATTGGGAGCAAAGCCACCATCTAAAAGAGAGAACAAAGCACCCCACTCAAAGCTAGTGCAGCAAATCACCTCCTAAACAGGCAAAGTTGCCTTTTATGTGCAGCACATCACCACACACCCCCACATGTGCGCAATAAATCTTGACTCCAAAAAAACACAATTTTTAGCATTACTAGCCAAAATGTCTAGATGGGGTGTACCTTTTCCAGTAACAGCTGTCTAGAAGGGAAATTTCTCTAACAATGCAGAGACTCCTTTCTCTCCCCGTTTTGTTTCTGCAACAGCAAATTAAGGGAAATCTCCCCAATAGGACACAGCCAACATGAAAAACTGACATGGGCTTAACCATTTTTCTTCTGTAATAACACTAAAAAAAGAGGAGTTAGCTTGGGAAATATTTTAACGGAGGCGCATGCGCGAAGCCTGAGGGAGCGGACATGCTTCTTTAGAGCTCCGCTCCTGGACTGGGCAGACCGGAGTGCCGCGCATGCTATTCGCTCTAAAAAGCTTACCAGCCACTGCCTCTCCACTCACGGAACCTACCGGCATCGCCACCATGGCTCTGAAGACCTCTAAGGCAAAATTTAAGACTGGAACTTCCAAGGAGGCGCCAGCTAAGCCGTCCTCTAAGATGGCGGCGACAGCCTCCTCACAGACGAACACACCGCGCGCTCTGAGAAACCTGTCACACAGCCTATAGCTGCAGGAATATGCCGGTGAGTCTGATTCAGAAACTGAGGATTCACAGTCAGTGATTCATTCGCAGCTGTTTAAACAATTTGAGCGTATGCTAAATAAGGAATTGAAACAAACTTCTGACCATATTACCAACCAGTTAACAAGAGAAATTAGGGAATTTGGACAGAGAACATCTGACCTGGAAACATAGGTGTGCGCAGCCTATTGGATTAGGATGTGCACCCCAAAGCTCAAACACACGCTACCGATCACTCACTGTGTTCACTCGGAAAGGGAAGGGGCCAGTAAATCACATATTTACTGACCCCTTCCCCACTCATCCTAAAACATCCCCCTGTGTGTGCCTGCAGCAGCAGCTGGTGGGAGAGGAGAAGAGGGAATCCCGCAGCACTGTGGGGGTGGGGGGCAGTAGGGGAAATCTGTGCTGTACAGGATGATTAGGGTGTGCCTGGGCACACCTGGCACACCCTGTGCGCACGCCTATGCCTGGAAATGAGAGTGGATGGCAGAGAGAACCGTTCACAACATTATATCTCTGAAATTGAGCATCTTAAGGAAGAGAATTTTACTTTACAGTCCCGCATTGAGGACCAAGAAAACAGGGACAGACGCTCCAATTTGAGGATCAAAGGAATCCCTGAGACTGTTGAGGATGTCCAAGCCACCATATTAGCTCTATTTTAGGAACTACTGCCTGGCATACCTGTTGAACAGTTAGAAATGGATAGGGCTCACATAGCCTTAGCTCCACGAAAGCCTAACGGTCCCCCTAGGGACATAATAGTTAAGCTACACTATTATCATAGCAAGGAGCAATTATTGGCTGCAGCAAGGGAGAAAGACTCACTTAATTTCCAGGGCCACACTTATCAACTTTTCACAGACCTATCCCCTCTCACAATTGCCAAGAGACGTGCTCTCAAACCCCAGCTGCTAATACTTCGAAGCAATCACATTATTTACCACTGGGGCTTTCCATTTTCTCTCCGCTTCACCTACCTTGAGACCAAATATGTCTGCCGAACCCCAGATGATTTACAGTCAGTCTTAATGGAAATGGGCCATGCAGACCAAGTTTCAACCAAAGATCAAGCCCACAGACTTTCATCCTCACAATCACCTTTACAGCACAAGATAACCTGCTCAAATTGGCCTTTGAACTTGCTCTAACTTGTCCTAATATTTGGATCCCTCTCCAGGAACTTATCCAGGACTTTTGCCTCTGTTTATTTCCTTTTCCCCCCCCCTTTTTTCCCCCCCTTTTTTTATGTGTTGAGTGTTTGTTACGTGTGTTTGTTTAAATTTCTTAAGCTGTGTAATTGCAACGATAATTATTAATTTAATCTTACTTGAGTATTGCCATTTCATGCGTGATCTCCTTATGTATGGCTCAGGCATTGATGGCAATCAACATGCCTTTGAAGTTACTGTTATAAGATATGCTTGATTATTATACCCTCCCCCCCCCACTTTTTTTTTCTTTCTTTCTTTCTTTCCCCTTCCCTCCCATTATTTAAAATCTATTTTATTTTTCCTCTAGTAAACAAATTCTATATGTCTTAAGTAAAAATAGGCTAAGTCACACTTGTTATGTTACATTTATATCCAAGAGTATATCTAGGCTCATACTTTCCCATTAAGGTGGTCATTAATGTAGTTTTATATAATAATTTGTTAAGTGGCTTCATTTACGAAGCAGTATATGCAGTAGGACGCCTTCCACAAAGTCTGTGGTTCTCCGGAGCTGCCCAGCCTTTGGGAACGACTTGCTCCCCCTTTACCCCCCCTCAGTCTCCCGATACTGTTATGCGGGTCACTGACGGTGGCCTCGGAACCTCTCAGGGTTCATTTGATGATCCCCTGAGATGTTCTCTAGTCCTATTGTTCAGATATTGTTTATGTATTTCTATTCATAATATCAGGGTTTCTTAGTTTTTTCTTTACTATCTTTCTCTATCTCTCTTCTCTCTACCCTGGTGGCGGTTGCGGCCCTCGACCCCAATTTGGCTTTGCTTGCAAAGATACATGTTCTTATCATATTATGGCTCCTCTAAACATTGTATCTCTGAACATGCAAGGCTTCAACCTTCCACATAAACGTACTAAAGCGATGCGTTTTTTTGCAGCTAAAAAAGCACAGGTTATTTGTCAGCAGGAAACCCACTTCAACAATAATTCTTCCCCTAAATTTTTATCCGCCTCCTATCCACAGTTTTATACAGCTTCAGCCACTGTTAAGCAAAGAGGTACACTAAGTGGCTTTCATCGTACTGTCCCATTTAATCTTATTTCTCAATTGAAGGATCCTGAGGGCAGATATCTTTTGCTCACGGGATACATAATGGATTTGGCAATCACAATTTTATCCTATTACGTCCCTAATAAACACCAGTTGGCTTTTCTATCGCTTCTTCTTCAGGTAGTGGAAGCTCATAAATTTGGAACTGTGATCCTATGTGGAGATTCAAACGCGACTATTTTCCCCTTTCTTGATAAATCTCCTTTAATCCCACCCTCCAACCTTAATAAGCCCACATTCCAACAACTACTTAACACACGCAAGTTAATAGACACATGGCGTGAACTTAACCCAACTAGTAGGCGTTTCACACACTACTCGCATCCCCATAATTCCTTTTCGCGCATAGACCACATTTTTGTTCAATCCAGCATGGCCCCGGAGATACTTTCCTCTAAAATCATTCCTTCCCCATGGACGGATCACTGCGCAGTCTGTACCACCATAACCTCCTTAATACCTAGATCACAAGACACGACTTGGTACTTCAATCATACTACTTTGACCCATCCCTTTCATAGTTTAGAAATTGAACAAGCCCTTACAGAATATTTCTCGGTTAATGACACAACTGATGTGTCTGATCTTACTACATGGGAAGCCCACAAAACTGTGATCAGAGGCAAATTAATACAACAGGCTAATGCTATCAAGAAAACGCGTAAGGCCCTATTTGCTAAATTGGAAGCTAATTTCAACACATGCCATTCAGATTTCCAAACTTCCCCGACTGACACCAATAATGCGAGACTCAATAAAGCCCGTCTTGATCTGGACCTTTTTCTAACTGACTCAGCAGAAAGACTTTTACATAAACGTCAACATACCTATTATCTTAAAGCCAATAAGCCTGATACACTTTTGTCACAAAGTTTAAAAGCCATAAAACACTCTCAGACGGCAATTAGATTAAAAACATCACAGGATGCTTATTCTAGTAATCCAGTCACAATATTAGAGGTCTTCCGTTCTAATTTAGCTAAACTCTACTCCCCCACCTTAGACTTTGATAAATAAAAAGCAGATACCCTACTTAATAATATCAGCTTACCTACTATAGATAATGAACATCATGTCCTTCTGGAAAGTCCCATTACAGAAATAGAAGTTAAAAATGCTATAAAAGCTTTAAAACCCCACAAAAGACCAGGTCCAGATGGGTTTTCAGCTTCTTATTATAAACAGTTTGCTTCGACGCTGACACCTATATTAACTAGAGCCTTCAATTATATACTTCAAGGACATATGTTTCGGACAGAATCACTGTCTTCTATAATAACTATGCTCCCTAAACCCAAATTAGACCCTACCTCTTATTCCAATTTCCGCCCCATATCTCTATTAAATTTGGACATTAAACTTTTAGCCAAAATTATAGAAAATTGACTCAATCTCATTATAGGCAGCTTAATTCATCAAGATCAGACAGGATTTATGCCCACACGACAGGCAGGTGATAATATCAGAAGAACCCCCCTACTCAATCATGCTGCCAAACACAGGCGTTTCCCAACTTGCCTCCTTTCTCTAGATGTCAGGAAGGCATTTGATTTGGTCACTTGGTCCTACATGAAATATATTTTGAGTAAGTGGGGTTTCAGGAACCATATTTTAACCTGGATCTCCTCTTTATATAATAACCCGCGAGCATATGTTAAATATGCGGGCTACAAATCTGCAATGTTTGATATTAGAAGAGGTACGAGACCCAATACCCTTTGCTCTCCTTATAGAGCCTCTGGCACTTCTAATTAGAACCAACCCTGATATTAAGGGTATTGAATTGGGAGGACTGCAGCATAAAATATGTCTCTTCGCAGAAGATGTTCTAATATTCTTGACTCACCCACATATATCTGCCCGTTTCTATTAAATTTATTAGATAAATTTGCTCTCACATCTCCGGTTTATTTGTCAACCTTGCAAAATCGAATGCACTTAATATTTCTTTGACGCATGCTGAACTAATACAAGCTAAATCCTAACTACCTTTTAACTGGGTACTCCACCAACTTTTATATTTATGAGTTCAAATCACAACTTCCTTGTCAGACCTCTTTACAGCTAACTACCTTCCGTTATTAAAAAAAAATACTGGGCTATTAAAACAATGGTCTTCTCTTCCCTTGTCATGGTTAGGGAGAATAAATGCTATCAAGATGACAATACTTCCAAAATTCCTATATTTATTCAGGGTTCTTCCGGTCCCATTACCATCCTATTTTTTAAGACTGCTACAAAGAAGGGTCATGTCATTTATATGGGGTCCTACCAAACCCTGTATACCCCTAGAAAACACTCTATCTTCCTAAAAACAAAAAAGGGTTGAGTGTAGCTAACTTTTCTCACTACTATTATGCGGCTCAATTATCACAGCTTCCTAAATATCATACTACTAAGGAAATCCCTTTGTGGGTAGCTATCGAATCCGTCGATAGTGACCCCATTTCAGTAGCTAATCTACTGTGGCTTCAACCCAAAGATAGAGCACATCTTAATAACCCTATCACTAAACACTCCTTGGCCATATGGGACAAATTTAAAACTTCTCATAAGCTCCAATCCATACACGACGCTCTCCTCTCTTTTCTCAAAAATCCAGCGTTCTACCCTGCCTGGAAATTCCCAAAGTCCTTTGCTGCTTGGTCAAAGACAAATTTAATCCGGCTGCATGATTTAACTTCTTCCTCTGAACTTCATACATTTCCAGTACTCTGTGAATCGTTTGGGCTATCTAGGATTGAAGTTTTTCGTTACTTGCAAACTAAAAACTTTTATGCACCTCTTATTATTTCAGGTTCATTGCTCACCCAAATGACACAATTTGAACGCATCTGTAAGAGTGACACACATATCAGGGGACTTATTTCACTACTATATCAACTCCTGACCACTATATCCAACAATTTGGTCCACTCATGTGTGGCTAAATGGTCACAGGACTTGAATCAAGTGTTTGATGAACATGATTGGTCCAAAATGTGGTTAGCAACCAAAACCTCTTCCCCAAACTGTTATGCATTACAAACTAACTTCAACGTTTTGGCACGTTGGTACTTAGTACCAGCCAGATTAGCAAAATTTGACCCAACATATTCCGAAAAAATTTTCGTGGATGTTCCTCATCAGGTACGCATTTTCACATATGGCGGCAATGCCCAGTAGCAAGATTTCTGGGTAAAGATTTTTGTCATGGCATCTAAAGCCTTGGAAATCACTATACTTCCAGAACCTTCCGTGGCCCTTCTTAACCTTAAACCAGCTACGCTCAATCATACTCAATTTTGACTTCTTATTAACCTTACAAACGCAGCCAAACAAACTATCGCCAAGGCTTGGAAATCCCCTACCTTAACAGTGGCTGAAGCCAAACATAGGATGCTAAAAGCCCTCTTATTTGCCAAAATGACAGCCATAGAAGATGATAATATTGATAAAATCAATAGAATTTGGAAACCTTGGGTTAAAACCCATCTTCACCGAGACTTTGATTACTCATTGTTGTTGCCGCATTAACCTTTCATTCTTACTGCTGATTATAAGCCTTTTTGGGCATGGGCCGTGCCATCGTCGGTGGAGATACTTCTTAACTTCTTATTTCTTATTTTTTCTTTCCCCTTTCCTTTCTTTCTCCATCCCTTTATATATATATATATATATATATATATATATATATAGTAATATTAATGGCAGGTTCCTTCGATTGATATCAATCTTACACTCAGCTTTGTCCTTATATAACCCGCTTTTTTTACTGATTCATATCACTATTACCTTTTTCTTCTTTTTTCTTTCTCTATCCTTTCCGTTCTATAGATTTTTCTCTGTAATCTGACATAATTCATACTTATTATGGGTATCTAGTTATCTGTATATTTGGTTGTCAAAACTTTAATTCGATAAATATTATTGTCTTCTCCTTACGATACCATTTTATTTTTTGATTGCTTGACCTAATATAGGAAACATTCTAGACTTATGACTTAAATATCTCAGTCTCTTCAGGTTCTTTAAAATAGATACTATTATATTGGTGGTTTTGTTCTCAGCTTTAAAAGCTTTGCCCCCACCTATCCACAGTTTGAGCCCATTAGGGGTGGATGGGTGGTCTGGAGGCAAGTTTCGTTCAGAACGCCAATTTTAATTGCTCTAGTTTTTGCTGTTTTATTTAATTTATATCGACATAATTAATATAAGACCTGTTTCCATGCATGTTTATGATTAATTATAATGTAACAATTGTTCTCATATTTGACACCTTTGTTGTTAATTATTTTCCATATATGAGCTCACAGATTACTATGTCTTTCTCATGTAAATCTCAATAAAAATATTGAACAAGGGAAATTCTTTAACAATACAAGTGCAACAGTTTCATTCAATATCAAAATATAGGTCTCAATTTTTTTAGGACATACAGTAGGTGGGCTGATAAAGAAAGCTGATGTAGCGGTACCCCCGTAGGGGCTGCTAAGTGATGTGGCCCACCTGTCACCCTGCCCAGCCTGGCATTCACCTCTCAGACAAACCTCTCAGAAAACAGTCCATGTGCTTATTTTTATGTTTTATTGAGGGATTTGAACTTGGATGGGGTATAGGAAGTATGGGGTGCCCAATGGAATTTTGCAGAACTTGCTGGGACAAGCTATATACACACTGATATATACACTCCATTTCTTCTCCTGCAAATGGCTTCCTTTCTAACGTTCCCTTCTCTCTCCTCCTGCAAATAGCTTCCTCTCTAATGTTCCATTGTACAGCTAGCACAAAGTACCCTGAGCCACACCCAGCCCAGACCAAATCAAAATAAACAGGTCTGGCTGCAAGTCAGGCCTGCCTAAATTTACCTAACCTACAAAAATCCTACTCTAGCACCTACCTACCTAGAGGGTATGCACTAATCCCCCACCAAAATCTAGCCAGTCCCTTGGCTGGGAAAGTTTGAAAAATGTCTCCTGGGCCCAGGAGCAAAGAAATTCCATAAAATAAATTAGAAGGGCAAAAAAGGAAATAACTTGGACAGGGAATATGTACAAATAAATACAGACAAAAATATATACATCAAAATATCTGACAAGTATTTACAACATGTACATATTAACACATTGCTACCTACAGGTCCCTGTAGCTAATAGTCACATAATATAATACAAATTTTGAGCCAGAGCATCTCTCCCTCAAAAGTGATACTCTGCTTGCAGGAATCTTGTCTCCAGCCGGAAGGGGGATGGACAGCTGTCTCATCCCAGTAGATCCTAAAAGGAACAAAAACACCACAACATCATAAACTAACTTCTATCTACACACTTTTACACAGAATTCTGTCAGTAGGGGATTATAACCTGCTGACAGAAGAATAATTCCAAAAAATCCATTTGTGTTACTTTAGCATACCGTTTCTTTCTTGTTCTGTCAGTAGAGGGTTATAGCCTGCTGACAGAAATAAGGGGGGGGGGGACATAAAGCAATAGCAGTGGACAGTTCTCTTCAGAGTTCCTGGTGGGAGGGGCCTCTACCTGGACTGACAGGCTTCTTAGAGAGTTAAGGTAGGGATCAGACCTCACTTTCAGTGTCTTTGCAATAGGGAAAAGTTCATCCATTCGGCACAACCAGGGTGGCAGACTGGTCTGATCCTGCAGAAAGTCAGAAAGAAAGGCACATTTTCATGATAGGCTGTACTCTCCTATAGTCTCTTCAGTAATAAAAATGCAGGTCAGGCAGCCTCTTCCTACCTCCCCCTTCCTCCCTGATGGAGACTGAATGGCTTTTTGTAGGCTGTCCTGCCTTCACGATGAGTACCCGATCTTTATAAATTGCTCTCCCCAGCCGCCATTCACTTCGAATGTCCTCAAAGCGAGCCCAGGTGTCAGCACAATCTGGCACCTGCAAAGGCTTGGGGATATGCAAATAGTCCCAGACCCTATCATCCTCACACTCTCCATGGTCTCAGGAGGGACATAAGGGTAGTCCAGGCCCCACTCCAAAGCAATTTTGTGCTGCACCTCCCGCTGGAGTCTGGAAAGCCTGGGCAGTTCCTTGTGCTTTCCTTTTCCCGGCAGGACACATTCATTGTGGGACCTTACAACCCACTGCCTGTATGCAGGTTCTCTGGTCTCGGTGGTGGAAAGCCTGTTCAAAAAGATCTGTCTGCTACTGACAGGTGTTCCTGCAGCTTCTTCAGTTCCCATAACTGGCTCTAACACATCCCCACCCTCAGACTGGACCTCCAGAACCTGGGAACCTGACGTCTCCTATGGGACCGTAGTCATAACTTTTTCATATTTCATAAGATAAATAAATAAATAATACTTCAGTAAATACCTGTGGTTGAAATGGCCGTGGCCTTTATTTATAGGTATAAATATTAAATTGAATATACCAAAATTTTTATTTATTTAAATCAAATTAAATATTCCACTTAAGAATATTAAAATCTTTTTTTCAATAACATATAACCATATATAAATATATATATATATAAAAATTAGCTTAGCCATTTAAGCTCAAGCTAAACTTAAAACATGAAACATAACATCCCCTTACAAAAAGGGATTAAACCTCATAAAACAGGCCACGACAGGGAGGGAGGGTGGAATGTGCTCCTCTTCAAATCTTCTCCGTCTTCTGCCCACTAATGACGCATCCTCTTTCCTTATATAGGGTGCTAGAGGACCGTTGTCTGGGGCAACTGTCAACATTTGATAACCAATAATGGGTAAGTATTTTTTTTTCTTAACTTTAATTTAATTTACAGGTATGACACGGTCCCATAGTTGGCGGGGGCGGGGACATTCCATGCCCCGCCCTTCACCTTCATGGGACCGTAGTCATAACTTCTTAATATTTCATAAGATAAATAAATAAATAATACTTCAGTAAATACCTGTGGTTGAAATGGTCGTGGCCTTTATTTATAGGTATAAATATTAAATTGAATATACCAAAATTTTTATTTATTTAAATCAAAATAAATATTCCGCTTAAGAATATTAAAATCTTTTTTTCAATAACATATAACCATATATAAATATATATATATAAAAATTAGCTTAGCCATTTAAGCTCAAGCTAAACTTAAAACATGAAACATAACATCCCACACACCAGGCCCAAATGTCAAGGAGCCTGGCACCCCACCAAGGCGACAGCCAATTCCACACAGGTTTGTAAATCTAAATTGAAGATGTCAAGAAGAGCAATATCAGATAAATGCACATTGTCTGGTCTATAAAAACCAGGCAAACCGCCCTCTAAGTTCACATGTCGAAAAGACAGACCATGAACCAAAGGCATGAATTTATCCAAAGCCTTATTAAGTCGCTTACAAATTTTTTCCAAAAACTTACATTCGGGGCAGAGCAACCAATCAAGACGAGGAATTACTTCAGAAAAAACTAAAATAGCATTAGGCAAAACAGCATGCCAACATAACAAATCAAGCTTAATCTGAGAAATCAACTCTAACGTCTTTTTTTTACCAAGATCATTACCGGATAAATGGAAAATAATGACCTGTGGTATGGGCCAACAATCATGTAAATGAGATAAAACAGAACGTAAATTGCTCCAAAGCATACCACGTTGTCCATACCAATATACATTAAAATTATGACGAGGTAAACCTAAATTATTGGGATAGATTCTCCATTCAGCTCTCTTCTGAGCCCAGAAAATATATGAGTGTCCTATTATCCAGATGTTATATTGTGCATCTAAAATTAAAAACGAAAATTAGGTCTAACATATGATCTATAACAATTAGATCGCCAACCACCAATTCGTTTAATCACAGATTCATGAAGACCAACCATAGCTGCTGTAGTGGCTGCACCAATACAAAAAGAGTGAGACGAAATCCTCAGGTGTTCCAAACGTAATGCTTTGAGGCATCTACGTAGGACAGCCTGGAATTGATAAACAGTCACCCGAGACATGAATCAAAAATTGTTTATGAAATACAGGTCTCACTCACAAAAAACTTTCAACTAAAGAGAAAACACAAAAGCGAGCACCAGGATTAGCTCGCAAATTAATCCATCGACCTACCGGGACTTCTGCAGCTGCACGCAACACAGTCCTGAGTGCAGGTCCACATTGTATTACTGTGGCTCTCGCTGGCTGGATGCAAGCCGGGTAAGCGGTTCACAACAATGGCCACAACGGATCCATGCACTGACCACCACGGTCAGTATCCAGCACTCTCGGCCATCTTACTCCTTTGCCTCGTGGTGTCTGCTAGCAGGGAACGCTGGGTCACCTCTAGGGCGTGGTACCACCCCCCTCGCTGCCAGCCAGGCTGGCATCTGTAAAACTGATAGGCAGGCCCCTCCCCTGGCATGCTGCTGTAATCGCTTGTTAGATGAACTGCAGTTAGTAGGCATGCTGATACCAGCAGGACTTGTCCAGGCATGTCACTCGCCAATGACTGTGCCCGAGCAACTGGGAACAAATGACCGCTGACTTTTCCAAATGGTTGCCAGTAGCAACAATAAAGTTTGTAGCCCATGCCTCACTGAAGGGAACACTTGTAGCACAGTCCCACCTGCAGGCACCCGCAGGCTGCCCCCGATCACCCCGGGCAACAGTAGACACTTCCAGGCATACTTTACTGTTAAAAGCAGGAGTTTGAAGCATAAGTTCAAGATGTCCAGCATTAACAGAAGCTGGATGTATTTGTTATCCATGGGTGCGGTTACCCGGCGTAGTTGCCATGGGTGACAGCACATGATAAACAGTTCCTGTGTTGCAGGATTGGCACAAGTGTCCATCCCAGCACCCATTGGACCAACTGGGTAAGCAGGTAGCAATAATTGTCAATGGCTCTCACTGGTTGCTATGGGCAACGACACTCATTATTGTAGTACTGAATAGCAGGCAGAGCACATAAGTCCTTCCCTTGGGTTCAAATCCTCAACGGTGGTTGAACAAAGCACAGTTCCCTGGCTCAATTAACTTCGGTTGCTAGGGGCAACGGCTGGCAGGTTACCCGTAAACATATGGTCCCTGAACGAGCCCCCAAATGTAGCAGTACCCCTCAGAACTTGCTGGGACAAACTATATACACTCTGGTAAATATACTTCATTTCTCCTCCTGCACATTGCTTCCTCTCTAATGTTCTAGGTACAGCTAACACATAGTGGTTAGGCCTGACACTGACTCAGCCAGGTCTTTATCAATTGCCTTTTGCAGGCAGGGGCCGCGGGCCCCTATAGTGTAGCAGTAGAAAGTTGCTGTTACTAACTATCCTATCTCTGGCTACTGAACTCAGTAACCCATCCTGGCTGCAGCTGCCCTTCTCTACTGCCCTGACACCACAGTCCACACCGCTGGCTCTGCACCCATCCCAGACTGCATGCTCCCAGTCCTCTTAGACGTGCCTCTCTAGTCGTCCTGACTGTGCATGTCACTCATCAGCCCTCCTGGCTGTGACCAGTTGTTCCTCTCCCTGGAGACTTGCTCGGCAATGCTCTCTACTGCTGTCCTCTCTTGCTCCTCCTGTGCCTCCTGTCCAGGACACCTCCATGATTTCTTGAAGGGCCCCATCTGCACCTTAGCCCGGGCCCAAGGTCACCCCCCCCAGACTTGGGGGTTCCCTCAAAGGCCAAGACAGCCTAGCATTCCATCTCCAAGCTATAAACAACTCCAATGCCTCCCCAACTGGGCTGACCCTGGTTATTTAAGGAGGCCTGCCCCCTGCCAATCCAGGTTGGGGATTAGTCAGGGCTCCTTAGATTACCCCAGGCAGCTCCACATCTCTCCTCCTCTCTTTCAAGAACCTTCTGAAAAGAAGAGGGAGGTCCCAGTAATGCTGCCTGTGATTCAGCAGCTGCTACCCTGAGCCAGGCCTGCCCAAATTTACCTAACCTACAAAAAATACTACTCTAGCACCTACCTACCTAGAGGGCGCTACACTAAAAAAAAATTAAGGTACTATTATTTGAAAATATAGTCATATAATTCAATCTTCTACTTTTAGGTAAAAGGCAAATTCCTTGAATAGAATAGGCCATATTCACAATTAGGGATGGGCCGAACCAACCCCTGTTTGGTTCGCACCAGAACTTTCAAACACTGTGAAAGTTCGGACTAGAAAAACGAACCCCATTAAAGTCAATAGGACCCAAATGTCAAAAATCAAAAGTGCCCATTTTGAAGGCTTGTATGCAAGTAATTAGGCATACTATGGTTATAGGGGTCCTACCCTGGGGGACATATTTAAAAAAAAAAATGAGCAGTGATTTTTAAAGTGAAAGCATAAAAATGAAAAATTGCTTACAATATAGTGCCAGGGGGGTCCCCTTAGTCTACCTGTAAAGTGGCAGATCTGTACCATGTCTAGAATCTGCTGCAGCGATAATTGCATTTATAAAGCCAAAAAACATTACATTTTCCCTGCAAGCTGCTTTTATTTTGCTCAGCAACAGCTGGCAGAGCCAGTGTGTATGATGAGGCCACAATGTAGTCCACTGGGAACACAATTAGAGATTTTTTGGATACATTCTGGTGTCAATTTGACTTTGGATAGAAGTAACGGGTGTGTAAAAATTGGTCTTTGGGTGTCGGTGGAGCCTTTCAACCATAACCCTATAGAGGTAATTTTGATGAAAGCAAGAATTGGCCTTGCTGTAAAAAATTGCAATGATATGCACCTGTCAAACAGGTGCAGAAAAATTGGTCTTTGGGTGTCGGTGGCGCCTTCCCACCGTAACCCTATAGAGAGAGGTACTCTTGATGAAAGCAAGAATTGGCCTTGCTGTAAAAAAAATGCAATGATATGCACCTGTCAAACAGGTGCAGAACATTGGTCTTTGGGTGTTAATTGTGCCCATGAAACCTATACCAAAAACATTCTTCCAGATGAAATGATTGAACACCCTCAAAGCTAGGCAGCCTCAAAGTCCTGCAGAGAATCCACGTCCCAAAAAGACTTAATCAGGGACATCGGCATTAGGGGCTTCATAACTGGTAATCCAGGACTAATTAATTTTAATAGTCAAACGTTCCACGGAGTCTGATCAGTAATGAAACCTCCTGCAGCACTGAATGCCCGTTCTGAAAGCACGCTGGATGCAGGGCAGCCCAACAACTCAATAGCATACTGGGCAAATTCTGGCCAGTGGTCTCTTCTCATGACCCAGTAAATCAGTGGATCATCAGCTGTAAAACTCTTCATCTCTGTTTTGGCCCCAAGGTAATTGTCCACCATGTGATGCAGACGCTGCTGATGGGATGTGGAAGCTTACAGAGGACTAAAAAAATTCCGGACTAAAAAAAAGGGTCCTGGGGTTGGAGAGCCATCGCTTACAGATTGACGCATGTCTTCCTCTTCTTCGAAGCCTATGAAAGTGCCAGAATCCTCCTTCTCATCCTCCTCCCCTCTCTCCTCCTGTGTGTTATGTGACATAGGAATGATGGTGTCTGGATAAAGTGGGCCTTGAGAGGAAAGGAAGTCCTCCTCTTCCTCCTGCTGCTCTGCCTCCAGTACCCTGTCCATAATGCCATGCAGAGTCTGCTCCAGCAGGAACACAACATGGATTGTGTCACTGATACATGAACTGTCACAGCTCACCATCTTTGTGGCCTCCTCAAATGGTGATACAGTGCATGCATCCTTAATGATCAGCCATTGGCGTGGGGGAAAAAAGCCGAGGGGGTCTGAGCCTGTCGTTGTGCCGTATTCGCACATGTACTTGTTGTTGGCCCTCTACTGCATGTATAGCCGCTGCAGCATGGCCAAAGTCGAGTTCCACCTGGTGGGCATGTCACAAATCAGGCAGTTTATGGGCAGGTGGATTTCCCGCTGAATTTCAGCCAACCAGCTTTAGCACATCTTGCAACCCTGGGTACCTATTTAGGAAACGCTGCACCACCAAATTGAGGACATGTGCCTGGCATGGCACATGTGTCAACTTTCCTTGTCTAGGGGCAGACAGGAGGTTTAAGCCATTATCGCACACCACCATTCCTGGCTCCAGCTGGCATGGTATGAACCACCTCGGGGCCTGTCCCTGCAGAGCTGCAAGAATCTCTGCTCCGGTGTGGTTCCTGTCCCCTAAACACACCAGCAGCACTGCATGGCACCTTATAGTCTGACTCATGGAATAGCCCTTTGAACTTTTAGGGGGTACCTGATGTTCATAGGACAATTCTGCAGAAAAGGGCATGGAGGTGGCGGAGGAGGAGGAGGGGGTAGAGCTCACAGGTCTGGCATCATCACCACTAGCTGTATGGAGACGTGGGGGCACAACAAGCTGCAGCATTGAGCCCTGTTCTGTATCCTTTCGAGTTGCAAGCAGCGTTACCCAGTGTGCTGTGAACAAAATATATCGTCCCTGCCCATGCTTGCTGGACCACGTGTCAGCAGTAAGGTGGATTTTACGGCTGACTGTCTTGCCCAATGATGCCAGAACATTCCCTTCCACGTGATGGTCGAGAGATGGAACGGCCTTACGTAAAAAAGTAGTAGCGACTGGGAACCTGCCATTGTGGTACAGCACATTGTGCAAATTATCGGAAGGGGCAGAATCCACCAGGCTGCAGCTGATGGGGCAGAGAAATTTGCCGGCTACAGTCTAAAGCTGGTGGTGTGCTACTGGCAGATGTGCTGCTAGGGTCTGGGACACCCTGTGCTATACCATCATCCCTGTCAATGGAGGCTGCTGAGAGCTAATGACTCAGTATAGCAGGGGCAGACCAAAGTGGGTATAGAAGAGGAGTAGGGACAGGTTTGTGCCCCATTTGTGTGGCTTTTAGGTGCTCTTGCCAACGGTGGAGTGGTTGGACATTAAATGCCTTGTTAAGCATGTGGTACCCAAATGGCTGGTGTTTTTGCAACATTTGATGTGCCTGAGACACAGTTTGCAGATAGCAACAGTGTGTTCTGCTGCAGATGTGCTGAAAAAGGCCCAGACAGCTGAACTTTGGGGAGTGGGCCGGGAGATAACAGTTGCAGAATGTGATGGAATAGGGTGGCTGCTCTCTACTCTTTCTTGATGTCGGCCTCCTTGGGGTTGTGCCGCCTCACCTTCAGTTTCCTACCCTGCTCTATCTGGCACCCAAGCGACCTCATCATTATCATCATATCCATCTCCTTCATCTTCATCATCATCATTACCACTGGAGACAACTTGGCAATATGCTGAGGCTGGGGGAACATGAATGCCAATTTGTGTACCAGTGTTCTTCCCTCTCTCTAGGCTCATGTTCCTGTCATCCTCAACCTCAGAACCAACATCTGAATCCAGTAATAGCTGGGCATCATCAAGGAGCAAGTGGCTGATGCTGTGGTCAAATAACTCAGAAAATAACTCAGCTGACTCAATGGCTGATGTTGGGGCTATGGCAGGAATAGATGTGGATAAGGAGGCATGTTTATCCACTCTGGCAACTGCAGGGGACTGCACACTTGTCTCTGCTTGCGTGACAGAGTATGAGGAGGATGAGGAGGGTTTAGTGAGCCAGTTCACCACCTCCTCTGCATGCTGTGGCTGGATAGCACAGGCAAACTCACTAAACAGAGGAAATTATGCCCTGCCTGAGGACTGACCACCACGTCCACCTTTGCTTCTGGACACATTTGTTGCTGGCCTCCTTACAGCGCCAAGGGAATGTCTGCCTCTCCTTGTTGTCCTCCCAGACATTATTGGGAGGGAGGGGACGGTGCTTAAAAGGAAATGTAAAGAAGAAGTGGAAATCTATACGTAGATGCACTTTAACCAATGTAAAGTGGTGTATCGTGCACTTTAATGTGAGTACTCACACTACACAGACACACTCCACGGATACACTATAATATACTGGCGCCAAATGTACAGTGACGCACAGAACTGTATGGTGTTAAACTAGCAGTAACGCACACAAAACTATATGGCGTTAAACTGTCAGTAACGCACACAGAAGTAAATGGCATTAAACTTGCAGGAACGCACAAAATGATATGGCGTTAATCTGGCAGTAACGCACACAGAAGTAAATGGCGTTAAATTGGCAGTAACGCACACAGAACTATATGTCGTTAAACTGGCAGTTAGGTACACAAAACGACATGGCGTTAAACTGGCAGTAACGCACACAGAAGTAAATGGCGTTAAACTGGCAGTAACCCACACAGAACTGTACAGCGTTAAACTGGCAGTAACGCACAAAAAACAATATGGTGTTAAGCTGTCGCACACAGAACTACATGGCGTTAAACTGGCAGTAACGCAAACAGAACTATATGGTGTTAAACTGGCAGTAACGCACACAGAAGTAAATGACGTTAAACTGGCAGTAACTGCAATCAAATAGACGGTGTTCAACCGTTGCTACACTGACGCTATCTAAACTGTCCCTACTCTAGCTACAGTATGCACTAATGTAAAGATTAGTGATGAGCCGAACACCCCCGGGTTCGGTTCGCACCAGAACCCGCGAACGGACCGAAAGTTCGAACGAACATTAGAACCCTATTAAATACAATGGATGCGAACGTTCGAATTCTAAAGTGCTAATTATAACAACTATTATGCATGTTATTGTCATAAATAGGGTTTGGGAACCCGGGTTCTGCACCAGGGGACATGTATCAATGCAAAAAGAAGTTTTAAAAACGGTCGTTCTTCGGGAGCAGTCATTTTAATGATGCATAAAGTGAAAAAAAAAAAGTCAAATATTCCTTTAAATATCGTACCTGGGGGGTGTCTAAAGTATGCCTGTGAAGTGCCACGTGTTTCCCGTGTTTAGAACTGTCCCTGCACAAAATGACACTTCTAAAGGAAAAAAAAGCCATTTAAAACTCCTTGCGGCTTTAATGTAATGTCTGGTCCCGGTAATATGGATGAAATTCTTTAAGAAAAATGGCATAGCTACCCCATGACCCCCCCCCCCCCCTACCCCAGCCCATTACCAGCCCCTTTGGGTCTTGTATGGATATTAAGGGGAACCCCGCACATAAAATAAAAAAGGCCCTATATACTCTGAACAGCCGTATACAGGCGGTGCATACAAGACAGGGACTGTAGGTTTGTTCTTATGTAGAATCTGTTTGTAATTTTGAACAGGTACATTGTTGAAGTGTAGCTCCAGCCCAAAAATCTATTTTTAAACTTTTTGGGAAACATAGGTAAGGGTTATCACCCCTGTAACATTTGTTTTGCTGTCTGTGCCCCTGTTCAGAACATTTCACCTCACTTTCCGTCCCAATGACAACTGTTTTTGAAATGTGGTGTTTTTCTTGAAACAAGGATTGCTGATAAAGCATCAGTACAGATGAGACCCCTTTCTCCCATATTTATTCTTACAGGAGAGAATTTTCCTTTCTAGGGGTAGATTTCCTCTCACTTCCTGTTGTCTTCTTTCGTTTGCAAGTAGGAGTCGTTTGTAAGTTGGATGTTTGAAAGTAGGGACCTGCCGTATATACTCTGCAGAAATAGGCCCCTTAGTTGTTGGTGTTGG
This sequence comes from Rana muscosa, assembly GCA_029206835.1. NCBI lineage: Eukaryota > Metazoa > Chordata > Amphibia > Anura > Ranidae > Rana > Rana muscosa. The sequence goes on along the minus strand of CM055122.1, from coordinate 1,239,544,965 downwards.
CACAACACTGTAAGCACTCAGTTACTCTTGGTTGGTGCTGGAACGCCCTGCTGTCAACTATTATATCAGGAATTTTAATTACATATAATTGTTGAACAGTGGTAGTAAAAATTGGGGCTTTGATGGTGGTGCTGGTGCCACAACACTGTAAGCCCTGACAGTTACTCTTGGTGGGTGCAGCAATGGGCCCTGCTGTGAATTATTAGATCAAGAATTGTAATTACATGCCCCTTTTGAACAGGGGCTGAAAAATTGGGCCTTTCGTGGTGGTGGTGGTGGTGGCGTTGCCACAAGACTGTAAGCCCTCAGAGTTACTCTTGGTGGGTGCAGCAATGGACCCTGCTGTGAATTATTAGATCAAGAATTGTAATTGCATGCCCCTGTTGAACAGGGGCTGAAAAATTGGGCCTTAGGCACTGGTGGCACAACACTACAACCCCTCACAGATACTGTACTTGGAGCACAGCAATGAGCCCTGTTGCAAAGTATTGCTTCAAAAATTGTAATGACACGCCCCTGTTAAACAGGGGCTGAAAAATTGGGCCTTAGGCACTGGTGCCACAACACTCCAACCCCTCACAGATACTGTACTTGGAGCACAGCAATGAGCCCTATGGCAAATTATTGCTAAAAAAAATGTAATTACACGCCCCTGTAAAACAGGGGCTGAAAAATTGGGCCTTAGCCACTGGTGGCGGCACCCATAAACAAAAATGATCTTCCAAGCTATCATCATCAATCGTATCATTGAGGACTCGGAGGAGGAGGATAGCCAGTCAACATAACAGCACAGGCACTCAGCATCAGCATCAGTCTTGAAGGGATGTGACATGTTAAAATCAATTAGTCTGTTATATCAGCATCAGGTGTGTGGTAGCTGGTGGTGATCCAAGACTGGTTCATCTTGATGAAAGTCAGTCGATCAACCGAGTCGGTGGACAGGCGCACCCTGTGATCCGTGACAAATCCTCCAGCAGCACTGAATGTGCGTTCCGAAAGAACGCTGGATGCAGGACAGGCCAGTAGCTCAATTGCATACTGTGCAAGCTCTGGCCAGTGATCCATCCTCAAGACCCAGTAAGCCAGAGGATTTTCGGTGGGGAAGGTGTCCAAGTCTGACCTTGCCCCTAGATATTCCTGCACCATGTTTATCAGACGCTGGCGATGGTTGCTGGAACCGATCATACTTTGGGGCTGCGGACTAAAGAATTGTCTGAACGCATCGGTCAGACGGCCACCTTCCCCACCGCTCCTTCTTTGACTGGCCGAAGCCTCAGCAACTCGTTGTCCAGGACCAGGAGTTTGTAACCTCCCAGTCTCTGGGAACGCGTTGCACAGACCTTTCTGCAAGGCCTCCCGGAGTTGTCTCATCCTCTGCTCCCTCTGCGACGGTAACATAAGGTCCGCAACCTTACCCTTGTACCGTGGATCAAGGAGAGTGGCCAGCCAGTAATGGTCCCTCTCCTTGATCCGAAGAATACGAGGATCCTTCCGCAGACTTTGCAGGATCAGGGAGGCCATGCAGCGTAGGTTTGCTGAGGCATTCGCTCCGGAGTCCTCTGGGTCACTAAGGACGACATGATCCGCAGCCACCTCCTCCCAGCCACGTACAAGTCCACTGGTTTCTTGGGACTGTAAATCATCCCTAAAAGACTGCTGCTGATGATGCTGAGTGCCAGCCTCCACCTCCATGCTGACACAATCCTCCTCCTCCTCCTCCTCCTCCTCCTCTTCCTGTGCGATGGGTGGGACAGAAGGAACACTGTCTGGGTAAAGGGGGCCTTGAGAGGCAAGGAAGTCCTCCTCTTCCTGCCTCTGTTCTGCCTCAAGTGCCCTGTCCATTATTCCACGCAGCGTGTGCTCCAACAGGTGGACAAGAGGTACAGTGTCACTGATGCATGCACTGTCACTGCTCACCATCCTCGTGGCCTCCTCAAATGGTGCCAGGACAGTGCATGCATCCCTGATCATGCCCCACTGGCGTGGAGAAAAAAAACCAAGCTCCCCTGACCCTGTCCTGGTGCCGTAGTCGCACAGGTACTCATTGATGGCCCTCTGCTGCGTGTGCAGCCGCTGCAGCATGGCCAACGTTGAGTTCCACCTGGTGGGCATGTCACATATAAGGCGGTTCTTGGGCAGGTTCAACTCCTTTTGCAGCTCAGCCAGGCGAGCACTGGCATTATAAGATCTGCGGAAATGCACACAGACTTTCCTGGCCTGCCTCAGGACATCCTGTAAGCCCGGGTACCTGCCCAAGAACCGCTGCACCACCAGGTTAAGGACGTGAGCCACACAGGGCACATGGGTCAGTTGTCCCTGTCGGAGGGCGGAGAGGAGGTTGGTGCCATTGTCGCAAACCACCATTCCTGGCTTAAGCTGGCGTGGCGTCAACCACCTCTCGGCCTGGCCCTGCAGAGCAGACAGGACCTCTGCCCCAGTGTGGCTTCTGTCCCCCAAACACACCAGCGCAAGCACGGCATGGCATCTTTTTGCCTGCGTACTTGCGTAGCCCCGTGAACGGCTACGGAGCACCGCTGGTTCATAGGACAAACCACAGGAAGAGGCCATGGAGGAAGAAGAAGAGGAGGGGGTGGAGGAGAGAGGTGTGTCACAACCAGTAGTAGCATTTTGGAGGCGTGGCGGTGGGACAACCTCCAACACTACTGCACCTTGTCCTGCATCCTTCCCAGCTGCCAAAAGAGTGACCCAATGGGCCGTGAAAGAAAGGTAACGTCCCTGTCCATGCCTGCTGGACCATGAGTCAGCGGTAATATGCACCTTACCGCTGACCGCCCTGTCCAGCGAGGCCAAGACATTGCCTTCCACATGCCGGTAGAGAGCCGGAATAGCCTTCCGTGAGAAAAAGTGGCGTTTGGGAACCTGCCACTGAGGAACCGCACATTGCACAAACTCACGGAAGGGGGCCGAGTCTACCAACTGAAAAGGCAGCAGTTGAAGCGCTAGCAATTTAGCCAAGCTAGCATTCAACCACTGGGCATGTGGATGGCTGGGAGTGAACTTCTTTCGACGGTCCAGCAGCTGGGGCAGGGAAATTTGCCTGCTAGAATCGGACGTCGGTGTACTGCTAGCAGAGTGGCCGCAAGTACTTGGCTGTGACACACCTAATTCTACACCTTCATTCCTCTCAGTGCATGTTTCAGAGAGGACTGAAGTTATAGTGGGGTTGGAGATCCCAGCTGATGCGGTGCAAGGAGAGGTCCGCTTTGTTCTTTGGTGTGGGTCTTTGAGGTAGGCTTGCCAACGAGCTGCATGGCAGGTCAACATATGTCTGGTCAGGCATGTGGTACCCAAGCGGCTGATGTTTTGGCCACGCGATATACGCTTGAGACATATGTTGCAAACAGCAGCTGTGCGATCTGATGCACTAGCCTCAAAAAAGGCCCACGCCAAAGAACTTTTTGAATGACGGGCAGAGGCAGCGCCCTGCACAGGCGGAGCTCTGCGGTGTGATTCCGTCGGTGTACTGCCCTTACGCTGGCCACCAAAGGGCATCCTGCCTCGTTGGAGATGTGCCTCCTCCTCATCCTCCTCCTCCTCCTCTCTCCTATTAGGCACCCACGTGGAGTCAGTGACCTCATCATCACCTCCCTCCTCATCACTGGAGCCAATCTGGCAGTATGCTGCAGCTGCTGGAACATGACTGCCAGATTGGTGTCCTTCTTGAGCATCCCCTCTGTCTGCTCTCACGCTACTGCCTTCCTCTAGCTGGGTTTCATCATCAGACCCTTCGAAACGCTGGGCATCCTCCTGGAGCATGTACCCAACACTGTGCTGAAACAGTTCGGGGGACTCCTCAGGAGGAGGACATGGTGGGTCTAGGGAAGGAGTGACTGATGATGAGTCTGACATTGATACCAGGGAAGAGGACGCTTTGGCAGCTGCTTTTCCAGTACCCTGAGCCTGGGTGAGAGAGGATGAGGAGGAGGAGGAGGGCTTGGTCATCCACTCTACCAAGTCTTCGGCATGATGTGGCTCAACATGTCCAGCTGCCGAAAAGAAGGACAAGCGTGTCCCATGGCCATGTGCTGATGACAATGCACCGCGTCCACGACCAGCACTGTTGCCCCCAGACACAGAGCCTGCTTGCCCTCTTTTATTGCCTCCTGACTGTCTGCCTCTCCTTGTTTGCCTTCCAGACATTCTAATAGATGGCCTGCAGGGAGATGGGAAAAAAGCAATAAGGGCTACCTTCAGGTGTCCTTCTCTGTCCCTGGAAACAAGGACTTTGACAGTGAAAGAAACTGACACACTCTCCCTACCTACAGTTTTCTCTCCCTAGAAAAAATGTGTTTTTTAAGCACAATTTAGCACAAGGAGAATTCACTCACTGTCCTTCCAGGTCCCTGGAAACAAGGACTTTGACAGTGAAAGAAACTGACACACTCTCCCTACCTACAGTTTTCTCTCCCTAGAAAAAATGTGTTTTTTAAGCACAATTTAGCACAAGGAGAATTCACTCACTGTCCTTCCAGGTCCCTGGAAACAAGGACTTTGACAGTGAAAGAAACTGACACACTCTCCCTACCTACAGTTTTCTGTCCCTAGAAAAAATGTTTTTTTTAAGCACAATTTAGCAAAAGGAGAATTCACTCACTGTCCTTCCAGGTCCCTGGAAACAAGGACTTTGACAGTGAAAGAAACTGACACACTCTCCCTACCTACAGTTTTCTGTCCCTAGAAAAAATGTTTTTTTTAAGCACAATTTAGCACAAGGAGAATTCACTCACTGTCCTTCCAGGTCCCTGGAAACAAGGACTTTGACAGTGAAAGAAACTGACACACTCTCCCTACCTACAGTTTTCTGTCCCTAGAAAAAATGTTTTTTTTAAGCACAATTTAGCACAAGGAGAATTCACTCACTGTCCTTCCAGGTCCCTGGAAACAAGGACTTTGACAGTGAAAGAAACTGACACACTCTCCCTACCTACAGTTTTCTGTCCCTAGAAAAAATGTTTTTTTTAAGCACAATTTAGCACAAGGAGAATTCACTCACTGTCCTTCCAGGTCCCTGGAAACAAGGACTTTGACAGTGAAAGAAACTGACACACTCTCCCTACCTACAGTTTTCTGTCCCTAGAAAAAATGTTTTTTTTAAGCACAATTTAGCACAAGGAGAATTCACTCACTGTCCTTCCAGGTCCCTGGAAACAAGGACTTTGACAGTGAAAGAAACTGACACACTCTCCCTACCTACAGTTTTCTGTCCCTAGAAAAAATGTTTTTTTTAAGCACAATTTAGCACAAGGAGAATTCACTCACTGTCCTTCCAGGTCCCTGGAAACAAGGACTTTGACAGTGAAAGAAACTGACACACTCTCCCTACCTACAGTTTTCTGTCCCTAGAAAAAATGTTTTTTTTAAGCACAATTTAGCACAAGGAGAATTCACTCACTGTCCTTCCAGGTCCCTGGAAACAAGGATTTTGACAGTGAAAGAAACTGACACACTCTCCCTACCTACAGTTTTCTGTCCCTAGAAAAAATGTTTTTTTTAAGCACAATTTAGCACAAGGAGAATTCACTCACTGTCCTTCCAGGTCCCTGGAAACAAGGACTTTGACAGTGAAAGAAACTGACACACTCTCCCTACCTACAGTTTTCTGTCCCTAGAAAAAATGTTTTTTTTAAGCACAATTTAGCACAAGGAGAATTCACTCACTGTCCTTCCAGGTCCCTGGAAACAAGGACTTTGACAGTGAAAGAAACTGACACACTCTCCCTACCTACAGTTTTCTGTCCCTAGAAAAAATGTTTTTTTTAAGCACAATTTAGCACAAGGAGAATTCACTCACTGTCCTTCCAGGTCCCTGGAAACAAGGACTTTGACAGTGAAAGAAACTGACACACTCTCCCTACCTACAGTTTTCTGTCCCTAGAAAAAATGTTTTTTTTAAGCACAATTTAGCACAAGGAGAATTCACTCACTGTCCTTCCAGGTCCCTGGAAACAAGGACTTTGACAGTGAAAGAAACTGACACACTCTCCCTACCTACAGTTTTCTGTCCCTAGAAAAAATGTTTTTTTTAAGCACAATTTAGCACAAGGAGAATTCACTCACTGTCCTTCCAGGTCCCTGGAAACAAGGACTTTGACAGTGAAAGAAACTGACACACTCTCCCTACCTACAGTTTTCTGTCCCTAGAAAAAATGTTTTTTTTAAGCACAATTTAGCACAAGGAGAATTCACTCACTGTCCTTCCAGGTCCCTGGAAACAAGGACTTTGACAGTGAAAGAAACTGACACACTCTCCCTACCTACAGTTTTCTGTCCCTAGAAAAAATGTTTTTTTTAAGCACAATTTAGCACAAGGAGAATTCACTCACTGTCCTTCCAGGTCCCTGGAAACAAGGACTTTGACAGTGAAAGAAACTGACACACTCTCCCTACCTACAGTTTTCTGTCCCTAGAAAAAATGTTTTTTTTAAGCACAATTTAGCACAAGGAGAATTCACTCACTGTCCTTCCAGGTCCCTGGAAACAAGGACTTTGACAGTGAAAGAAACTGACACACTCTCCCTACCTACAGTTTTCTGTCCCTAGAAAAAATGTTTTTTTAAGCACAATTTAGCACAAGGAGAATTCACTCACTGTCCTTCCAGGTCCCTGGAAACAAGGACTTTGACAGTGAAAGAAACTGACACACTCTCCCTACCTACAGTTTTCTGTCCCTAGAAAAAATGTTTTTTTTAAGCACAATTTAGTACAAGGAGAATTCACTCACTGTCCTTCCAGGTCCCTGGAAACAAGGACTTTGACAGTGAAAGAAACTGACACACTCTCCCTACCTACAGTTTTCTGTCCCTAGAAAAAATGTTTTTTTTAAGCACAATTTAGCACAAGGAGAATTCACTCACTGTCCTTCCAGGTCCCTGGAAACAAGGACTTTGACAGTGAAAGAAACTGACACACTCTCCCTACCTACAGTTTTCTGTCCCTAGAAAAAATGTTTTTTTTAAGCACAATTTAGCACAAGGAGAATTCACTCACTGTCCTTCCAGGTCCCTGGAAACAAGGACTTTGACAGTGAAAGAAACTGACACACTCTCCCTACCTACAGTTTTCTGTCCCTAGAAAAAATGTTTTTTTTAAGCACAATTTAGCACAAGGAGAATTCACTCACTGTCCTTCCAGGTCCCTGGAAACAAGGACTTTGACAGTGAAAGAAACTGACACACTCTCCCTACCTACAGTTTTCTGTCCCTAGAAAAAATGTTTTTTTAAGCACAATTTAGCACAAGGAGAATTCACTCACTGTCCTTCCAGGTCCCTGGAAACAAGGACTTTGACAGTGAAAGAAACTGACACACTCTCCCTACCTACAGTTTTCTGTCCCTAGAAAAAATGTTTTTTTTAAGCACAATTTAGCACAAGGAGAATTCACTCACTGTCCTTCCAGGTCCCTGGAAACAAGGACTTTGACAGTGAAAGAAACTGACACACTCTCCCTACCTACAGTTTTCTGTCCCTAGAAAAAATGTTTTTTTTAAGCACAATTTAGCACAAGGAGAATTCACTCACTGTCCTTCCAGGTCCCTGGAAACAAGGACTTTGACAGTGAAAGAAACTGACACACTCTCCCTACCTACAGTTTTCTGTCCCTAGAAAAAATGTTTTTTTTAAGCACAATTTAGCACAAGGAGAATTCACTCACTGTCCTTCCAGGTCCCTGGAAACAAGGACTTTGACAGTGAAAGAAACTGACACACTCTCCCTACCTACAGTTTTCTGTCCCTAGAAAAAATGTTTTTTTAAGCACAATTTAGCACAAGGAGAATTCACTCACTGTCCTTCCAGGTCCCTGGAAACAAGGACTTTGACAGTGAAAGAAACTGACACACTCTCCCTACCTACAGTTTTCTGTCCCTAGAAAAAATGTTTTTTTTAAGCACAATTTAGCACAAGGAGAATTCACTCACTGTCCTTCCAGGTCCCTGGAAACAAGGACTTTGACAGTGAAAGAAACTGACACACTCTCCCTACCTACAGTTTTCTGTCCCTAGAAAAAATGTTTTTTTTAAGCACAATTTAGCACAAGGAGAATTCACTCACTGTCCTTCCAGGTCCCTGGAAACAAGGACTTTGACAGTGAAAGAAACTGACACACTCTCCCTACCTACAGTTTTCTGTCCCTAGAAAAAATGTTTTTTTTAAGCACAATTTAGCACAAGGAGAATTCACTCACTGTCCTTCCAGGTCCCTGGAAACAAGGACTTTGACAGTGAAAGAAACTGACACACTCTCCCTACCTACAGTTTTCTGTCCCTAGAAAAAATGTTTTTTTTAAGCACAATTTAGCACAAGGAGAATTCACTCACTGTCCTTCCAGGTCCCTGGAAACAAGGACTTTGACAGTGAAAGAAACTGACACACTCTCCCTACCTACAGTTTTCTGTCCCTAGAAAAAATGTTTTTTTTAAGCACAATTTAGCACAAGGAGAATTCACTCACTGTCCTTCCAGGTCCCTGGAAACAAGGACTTTGACAGTGAAAGAAACTGACACACTCTCCCTACCTACAGTTTTCTGTCCCTAGAAAAAATGTTTTTTTTAAGCACAATTTAGCACAAGGAGAATTCACTCACTGTCCTTCCAGGTCCCTGGAAACAAGGACTTTGACAGTGAAAGAAACTGACACACTCTCCCTACCTACAGTTTTCTGTCCCTAGAAAAAATGTTTTTTTTAAGCACAATTTAGCACAAGGAGAATTCACTCACTGTCCTTCCAGGTCCCTGGAAACAAGGATTTTGACAGTGAAAGAAACTGACACACTCTCCCTACCTACAGTTTTCTGTCCCTAGAAAAAATGTTTTTTTTAAGCACAATTTAGCACAAGGAGAATTCACTCACTGTCCTTCCAGGTCCCTGGAAACAAGGACTTTGACAGTGAAAGAAACTGACACACTCTCCCTACCTACAGTTTTCTGTCCCTAGAAAAAATGTTTTTTTTAAGCACAATTTAGCACAAGGAGAATTCACTCACTGTCCTTCCAGGTCCCTGGAAACAAGGACTTTGACAGTGAAAGAAACTGACACACTCTCCCTACCTACAGTTTTCTGTCCCTAGAAAAAATGTTTTTTTTAAGCACAATTTAGCACAAGGAGAATTCACTCACTGTCCTTCCAGGTCCCTGGAAACAAGGACTTTGACAGTGAAAGAAACTGACACACTCTCCCTACCTACAGTTTTCTGTCCCTAGAAAAAATGTTTTTTTTAAGCACAATTTAGCACAAGGAGAATTCACTCACTGTCCTTCCAGGTCCCTGGAAACAAGGACTTTGACAGTGAAAGAAACTGACACACTCTCCCTACCTACAGTTTTCTGTCCCTAGAAAAAATGTTTTTTTTAAGCACAATTTAGCACAAGGAGAATTCACTCACTGTCCTTCCAGGTCCCTGGAAACAAGGACTTTGACAGTGAAAGAAACTGACACACTCTCCCTACCTACAGTTTTCTGTCCCTAGAAAAAATGTTTTTTTTAAGCACAATTTAGCACAAGGAGAATTCACTCACTGTCCTTCCAGGTCCCTGGAAACAAGGACTTTGACAGTGAAAGAAACTGACACACTCTCCCTACCTACAGTTTTCTGTCCCTAGAAAAAATGTTTTTTTTAAGCACAATTTAGCACAAGGAGAATTCACTCACTGTCCTTCCAGGTCCCTGGAAACAAGGACTTTGACAGTGAAAGAAACTGACACACTCTCCCTACCTACAGTTTTCTGTCCCTAGAAAAAATGTTTTTTTTAAGCACAATTTAGCACAAGGAGAATTCACTCACTGTCCTTCCAGGTCCCTGGAAACAAGGACTTTGACAGTGAAAGAAACTGACACACTCTCCCTACCTACAGTTTTCTGTCCCTAGAAAAAATGTTTTTTTAAGCACAATTTAGCACAAGGAGAATTCACTCACTGTCCTTCCAGGTCCCTGGAAACAAGGACTTTGACAGTGAAAGAAACTGACACACTCTCCCTACCTACAGTTTTCTGTCCCTAGAAAAAATGTTTTTTTTAAGCACAATTTAGTACAAGGAGAATTCACTCACTGTCCTTCTAGGTCCCTGGAAACAAGGACTTTGACAGTGAAAGAAACTGACACACTCTCCCTACCTACAGTTTTCTGTCCCTAGAAAAAATGTTTTTTTTAAGCACAATTTAGCACAAGGAGAATTCACTCACTGTCCTTCCAGGTCCCTGGAAACAAGGACTTTGACAGTGAAAGAAACTGACACACTCTCCCTACCTACAGTTTTCTGTCCCTAGAAAAAATGTTTTTTTTAAGCACAATTTAGCACAAGGAGAATTCACTCACTGTCCTTCCAGGTCCCTGGAAACAAGGACTTTGACAGTGAAAGAAACTGACACACTCTCCCTACCTACAGTTTTCTGTCCCTAGAAAAAATGTTTTTTTTAAGCACAATTTAGCACAAGGAGAATTCACTCACTGTCCTTCCAGGTCCCTGGAAACAAGGACTTTGACAGTGAAAGAAACTGACACACTCTCCCTACCTACAGTTTTCTGTCCCTAGAAAAAATGTTTTTTTAAGCACAATTTAGCACAAGGAGAATTCACTCACTGTCCTTCCAGGTCCCTGGAAACAAGGACTTTGACAGTGAAAGAAACTGACACACTCTCCCTACCTACAGTTTTCTGTCCCTAGAAAAAATGTTTTTTTTAAGCACAATTTAGCACAAGGAGAATTCACTCACTGTCCTTCCAGGTCCCTGGAAACAAGGACTTTGACAGTGAAAGAAACTGACACACTCTCCCTACCTACAGTTTTCTGTCCCTAGAAAAAATGTTTTTTTTAAGCACAATTTAGCACAAGGAGAATTCACTCACTGTCCTTCCAGGTCCCTGGAAACAAGGACTTTGACAGTGAAAGAAACTGACACACTCTCCCTACCTACAGTTTTCTGTCCCTAGAAAAAATGTTTTTTTTAAGCACAATTTAGCACAAGGAGAATTCACTCACTGTCCTTCCAGGTCCCTGGAAACAAGGACTTTGACAGTGAAAGAAACTGACACACTCTCCCTACCTACAGTTTTCTGTCCCTAGAAAAAATGTTTTTTTAAGCACAATTTAGCACAAGGAGAATTCACTCACTGTCCTTCCAGGTCCCTGGAAACAAGGACTTTGACAGTGAAAGAAACTGACACACTCTCCCTACCTACAGTTTTCTGTCCCTAGAAAAAATGTTTTTTTTAAGCACAATTTAGCACAAGGATAATTCACTCACTGTCCTTCCAGGTCCCTGGAAACAAGGACTTTGACAGTGAAAGAAACTGACACACTCTCCCTACCTACAGTTTTCTGTCCCTAGAAAAAATGTTTTTTTTAAGCACAATTTAGCACAAGGAGAATTCACTCACTGTCCTTCCAGGTCCCTGGAAACAAGGACTTTGACAGTGAAAGAAACTGACACACTCTCCCTACCTACAGTTTTCTGTCCCTAGAAAAAATGTTTTTTTTTAAGCACAATTTAGCACAAGGAGAATTCACTCACTGTCCTTCCAGGTCCCTGGAAACAAGGACTTTGACAGTGAAAGAAACTGACACACTCTCCCTACCTACAGTTTTCTGTCCCTAGAAAAAATGTTTTTTTAAGCACAATTTAGCACAAGGAGAATTCACTCACTGTCCTTCCAGGTCCCTGGAAACAAGGACTTTGACAGTGAAAGAAACTGACACACTCTCCCTACCTACAGTTTTCTGTCCCTAGAAAAAATGTTTTTTTTAAGCACAATTTAGCACAAGGAGAATTCACTCACTGTCCTTCCAGGTCCCTGGAAACAAGGACTTTGACAGTGAAAGAAACTGACACACTCTCCCTACCTACAGTTTTCTGTCCCTAGAAAAAATGTTTTTTTTAAGCACAATTTAGCACAAGGAGAATTCACTCACTGTCCTTCCAGGTCCCTGGAAACAAGGACTTTGACAGTGAAAGAAACTGACACACTCTCCCTACCTACAGTTTTCTGTCCCTAGAAAAAATGTTTTTTTTAAGCACAATTTAGCACAAGGAGAATTCACTCACTGTCCTTCCAGGTCCCTGGAAACAAGGACTTTGACAGTGAAAGAAACTGACACACTCTCCCTACCTACAGTTTTCTGTCCCTAGAAAAAATGTTTTTTTTAAGCACAATTTAGCACAAGGAGAATTCACTCACTGTCCTTCCAGGTCCCTGGAAACAAGGACTTTGACAGTGAAAGAAACTGACACACTCTCCCTACCTACAGTTTTCTGTCCCTAGAAAAAATGTTTTTTTTAAGCACAATTTAGCACAAGGAGAATTCACTCACTGTCCTTCCAGGTCCCTGGAAACAAGGACTTTGACAGTGAAAGAAACTGACACACTCTCCCTACCTACAGTTTTCTGTCCCTAGAAAAAATGTTTTTTTTAAGCACAATTTAGCACAAGGAGAATTCACTCACTGTCCTTCCAGGTCCCTGGAAACAAGGACTTTGACAGTGAAAGAAACTGACACACTCTCCCTACCTACAGTTTTCTGTCCCTAGAAAAATTTTTTTTTTTAAGCACAATTTAGCACAAGGAGAATTCACTCACTGTCCTTCCAGGTCCCTGGAAACAAGGACTTTGACAGTGAAAGAAACTGACACTCTCCCTACCTACAGTTTTCTGTCCCTAGAAAAAATGTTTTTTTTAAGCACAATATAGCACAAGCACAAAACACACTGACACTCTCCCTACCTATCCTTCTCTTTCCCTAAACTAAAGGAATCCAGGTTAAGCAAGAAAGAAATAAAAGTCACTGTCCCTGCCTATGCTGCTCTATCCCTGCTCCGGAACACACTACACTAGGCCGCCGTGCTGGCGGCCTTTTATAGTGTGGGGCGTGTACTAAACACCCTCAGCAATAATTGGCCACAGGCATCCTGCCTGTGGCCAATCATTGCTCTCCTCGCTGCCGGCGCTGTGATTGGCCAAGCATGCGGGGTCACAGTGCATGCTTGGCCAATCACAGCGCCTGGATGACACTGCGATGGCGTAGTGCATTGTGGGCCGTTCGCGTCACTCGAATTTGGCGCGAACGGCCCAAATCGTTCGATCTTCGTCGAACGATCGAACAGCCGATGTTCGAGTCGAACGTATGTTCGACTCGAACACGAAGCTCATCCCTAGTAAAGATTACGGACACGTTCCCACTACACTACACTGAAACTATCTGAGCTGTCCCTACTCTACACTAATGTATGTATGAATGACACGGTCTCACTACAGTACAGTGAAACTATCTGAGCTGTCCCTACTCTAGCTGCACACTATGCAAAGCTGAATGATGGTCCTCCTCACTACACTCACACTATCCCTAGACTGACACTAAACTAATATTCTACACTGACAATTGAAGCTAAATTGCACAGTATAGCACACTAACTAACTAATAGCACTGAACAGAGCCCTGTTCTATCTCTCTCCACGACCAAAATCACATTGAAAATGGCTGCCATTGAAAGAATACTTTTATACTGTGGGGCGGGAATGAGCCATGATGGGATAGTCAGATGACAGTGTCCAATCATGACTCTGACAGTGCTCTGTGCCCTGATTGGCTGAAGCTTTCACTGCTTCAGCCAATCAGGGCTTGCAATGCACTGTTTAGCGCCGCAATGCATTGCGGTCAGTTCGGGGGGCAACAAGTGGCCGAACGACCCGTTTGTTCGGATGTTTGCTGAACGACTGAACAATGAAAGTTCCGCCCGAACTTATACTCGGGCTGAACCGTTCGCCCATTCCTATTCACAATACCTGCATTCCTGTGCCCCACTGTGCAAATTCAATTTTAAATTGAAATCATTATAACTAAAAGTGCAACCATCACTTAATTTTATAGTGATATGTAAGAAAAAGTATTATCTACTTATTAGTTGCCCACTTCCAGACAATTTTTTGTGAAATGGTCTGCCAGCTGGTTTAAGTAAACAAAAAAAGGTCAGGCTGCAACATTTGCCTTCAGTCCAGAGCTGTCACCCTCAGTAGGTTTCCACCGCAAAATGTCATTGGTCTTTGGGGTTCTATAATGCCGAGCATCATTAAGTGGGTGTCACCTTGGCACCCAGCACTTACAAAGTATTAATAAAGAGAGTGGCACTTACATCATCATGTCAGCACAACTCTCTGCATCATGAAAGGCCACCCACCACCAGGAAGACATTGATCTTGCATGTCCTGTGACCAGCTTGGAGACTTCAGAAAAAGATATGTAGCTCACACACCCCTCTCTTTACCTGCATTAACTTCGGCTCCTCGCAGGAAGGGAGAGGCACACCGCACCACAAGCCCGTACCCTCCTGTGTAAAGAGGTTGAGCGGTGTTAGTTTTGGGCCTTGTCTGCGGCCAGAGTCAAAGTCCTCCCAAGAATGATCTCACCTCTACCTTGGATAGATGAAAGTCCTTGTTTTCCCCAGGAATGTGAATGTCCACACTAGCTGAAAGTCCAACTCAATATTTATTTCTCACAGGATAATAAACAGCCTCTTTGATAGCAGACAGGTTGGAGCGAAGATACAGGACAGCTTAGATGTGGAGGAGGTCCAGGCACAAACGTAGCTTAACTCTTTAGACTGTTTAGGTTTCTCAAACAGCTTTGGCACACGATCTCTGCCACAGACCGTGAGGTTGGTCTCTGCCACAGACCGGGTGAATAAAGTCACTGCCACTGACTTGGAGAACAGGGTCACTGCCACTGACCTTGAACATGAACTTCCTTCTTAGAGTATCTGGCCCATGTCAAGGAGAAGACATCCCTCCGGAGAGTTACCAGAGGCCCCCACCATCACCACGACTCTGGGCTGGGTTTTCGGAAGGGGTTACCTCCCTGGCCCCCTTGTCCCAGATACGGATCCCCTCGCAAGGCGGCACCCTGGGAGTCCTCGATCCCTAGCGCACTCCAGCCAAAGGTGCTGGGCCCCGGGCCTTCAAAATAGTACCTCACCCCAGACTGAAGGTGTCTGGGATGGAACAGGAACTCCACCTCCGGGCCTAGGGCACCCAGAGACGACCCTCACTCACCCCCAGGCCGAAGGTGCCTGGGTGTGGACCTCGAACGGAAGATGTCCGCCCCTTTTATACCCTCTCCCGACAGGCACAGCAGGTTCCCCGCCCCGCCATACTACTGCTGAGAGGGGACACAAAAGGCATAGCCCTCTATCGGTGGTTCAACCCTGGCCCACGGCAACAGCGCCACCTGTAGGCCACAGGGAACTGTACACCAATACTATCCCCCGTGAACAGAAATGGTCCATAAACCATAACAATCAGTGTGTCTGAGCCTAATTATCACTCAGACACTCCCCTTAAATTGAACACCTTACTACACATAGTATGTTGAAATCTGATAGCATATCATACTATTGGGGGGCCTTAAATGGAGAAAAGGGTAGTCTGCTAGTAAAAGGCTGGGTTCTGGTGAAAGCTCTATTAACCCAATCATGGATTGCATTATGGCAAGTATTATAAATTTGCTCTAACTATCTGATATAATCTTATCTGATAAAACCTCACATCAAGGTTTTCACCACAACAGTATCATCATATGCATTATTCATCTGTACCTCTATACAGCTCCAGCCATGTGAGGGCCAGTGAGTGGAGTGTCACTACTCAGTACATTTGAAATGTTGGACAAACAATTTTACCGCATCTTAATTTGTGTGTTAGAACCTCGTGAGCTGCTATGTAAACAAATAGACAAAAAGCTGCCAGCACTCCCCACACTTCCTATTTATGTGATAATGCAAAAACAAATAACAAATAAGTGCAGCGCTAAGTGGATGTAAATTATCGATAAAATGCAATATGTGACCCTCCTGTCATGGATGGTCAGTGGTGTACAGTGCTTAATACAATCTATCAATCCTAAGTAAAGTGCAAGTGTTTAAAGCTCCACATGGATTCCCAATCATAAGCAATAATTGTTAAATAAATGAATTAATTAATTAATATTAGATAAGTATGAATAATTGATGCAATAGTTAAACGATAGTCTTATAAACAATTATTCCAATCTATGGTGAATATGGACAACATAATAGTCCAATGTTTAGTGAATAAAGGTGAGATGTTATAGACAGAGGCTCTTCACCTTGATCCACCTTTGTGCATACGACAAATCACTCCTTGTGCGACCCTTCACCGGATCTGGATGTGCCCTTACCTTGAGGTTTATTAAACACACATGTGACAGTAGTTAATCCTCTGGGGTATTCCTCTTATTTGTTCCTCCTTCCTTTGGTATATATCTTAGGCAACTGATTCCACCATGTAATACTAGTCCTTCCTACTAGTCACCAGAGTCCTCTCACATCACCCACATGCAAAGAAAAAACTGTCAATAGTGCTTTATCCTTTAAAAAATGTATTAAACAATCATACGCCATATACTGTATATATTGACTCACATTTTCCATATTAAAAAAAAGTCTGTATACAAACAACCTGTGTGTGGAGAGGGTGGTTTTTAACTGGGATCCGGCTCTGCAGCTCCGGTCGGCAGTGTTCCCATCAGTCCGTCACACTAAGACAAGCTTTCCAAACACTTGCTCATACGTCAGCCCCATAAGCCTTTTCTACTGGTTTCGTCACAGCCTCATGACTTCCTCTGGGAGATACGGTTGCCTGACGTATTCCCATTGCTTAATATAGTGACGATCGCCGCCATTTTTTTGAAGCCCCCAATTATAAGAGATACACATTTTCCTGTGGTTTGCATGCTTGCACCCTAACCCTGACCTTTTTCACATCACCGCTTTATTATATAATGTGGGGAGCCCTATGGATATAAATAATAGGATTTTTTAAACAGCTTACCTGTGTAGCGGGGTATCGTTTTCACCCACAAAACTACAGTTCCCTGCACGCTTTGAGGCACCCAGGGTGCATTTCCCCGCGCAAGGACTGCTGGGGTGGACTTTAAAAGGGAGGGGCCTCTCTCTTTCTCTTTGGACGCCCTCCTCCCTGCAAGAGGATCCCTGCACTTACCTGTTGCGCGTGCAAGGCCTGAAGCCTGGGCCTTGCATTTGTTCCAGAGAGCCTTCCGCTCCACCGAGGAGCCTGTGGAGCGTCCGAACCACCTGAGGTGCCACCATCTTCTGGAGGACCGAAGACCCGGCGCATCGTGGACACTGTGAAGCGACTCACATTAGCGGAGGTACCGGACAGGAGTCGGTCCGGTCTGGTGAGAGAGCGCCAGCTCAGAATCACATCTACTTAACTTTGTTGCCTACTAACTTTGCCTAGGCCCTTCAGTGATTGCAGTTATATTCTGGAGAGACTGTTTGCTGAACTGAGTTTATTAGTCTCTCCACCTTTACCAAGTTAGCGATCATCGCTATCCCTTTGGATTACAGTTTGTTCTTTATGTGCACCACCGGGAGTTGCTAGTGAAGATTCTTCACAAACTATACCCCAAGTTATAGTCAGGCCTGACTGGGTAGTATAGGACATTGCTGGGCGCTATTTTTGCTCACGAGGGAGGATAGCTGCAGCGGGGTTATTATACTATCATTGCATTGATGAATGTTATACACTTTTAATGTGTACACCTATATTGCAGGGATCTGCATGAGGTATTGTATACAAATTACCCTTTTATACTTTTACCAATAGTAAAAAGTTATAGTTAAGTAACTTGGTTGTCAGTGTCAATTACTGCTCTGGGATATAAAGGGGTTGTGCCATATAACAGTATAGGTATAGTACAGTTATACCATCCTCCCCCTTTCCTAACTGTGCCACGAGAGGTTAGAGCCGATTGCCAGGGGTTGACAGCGGTGCATTACAAGGCCCAAAACAAACAAGCAGCCCTCTTAAGCTGAGGGTATCGCTATACGTGGGGGCTCGGTTCCGGGATCCTTGTATATTGCACGCTGCAATCAAGCCGGTCTGAAGTACCAGCAAGGACGCGCAGGCAGTGACACAATGGTGCGCAGAGGAGGCTGTGGATCCAGTCCGGGCGGTAGCTATTGAACTCCCGGGAGGGATCCAGGAGAAAGAAGAGGTAAAGCAGCTAATAATGTCAATATCCCCAAACTGGAAAGCATGTAAAGACAGATACCTCAGGGGCATATGCATTAATAGAATGGACAAGAGGAATCTCAGAAGAATTCAAAGGGCAGAGTGTAAAAGACATAGATGACAGAACGTATCGCTTAGTGCATACTGGGGCTGTAAAGAGAGAGTCCCCACGGACCTCTCCACCGTTGTCTCCGTCACTTTTCCACAAAATGGGAGGCAGTCAAGAGACGAAAGCTCCAAAGTCATCCCTGGCCGCCATAGGGCTGGAACTGCTGACTGCCCTGGGAGACTTTGTTGTTAAGTGCCAGAAAAACAGCATGGTGCATGTGGAAGCCGGGTACCGGAAACTCCGGGTGTTTTCAGGAACACAACCTGTGCCACCCGGGGAGGAAGACTTCGATACCTGGATTGAGCAGGCAATGCAGGCAGTAGAAGGTTAGGAAGTTCCAGAAGCGCAGAAGAAGCAGCGCATCAGTGAAAGCTTGAAGGGTCCTGCTGCTGAGGCTGTGAAAAATCTTAGGTGCAGCAATACTGTGTGTACAGCAATGGATTATCTGTCTATGTTGCAGGAAGAATTTGGCCAGCTGGAGAAGGTGTCGGAGCTGGTGTATCAATTTTAACATACTTTCCAACAGCCGAGGGAGAAGTTGTCCGAGTATGTCCGGAGACTGAATAGAAAGAATGCTGTGCCAGATTGTACTGAGAAAGGGAATGCAGCCACAGGTCATAGACGCTACCAGGATGAAACAGATCCTAAGGGGGGCCTTACGGTCAGATCCAGTTTGGCTTCACCTGAAGACCTCTGACGGAGTCATGGCTCTGAATTACACAGACCTTGTGCGGATCATAAGGGACAAAGAGGCCTTGATGAAGGATCAAGAGGGGGTTGAGAAGACCACCCCACCTGTTTTGGTGGGAGTCAGAACGACAGTAGTTACCGAACGGGACTCAGAAGTAGAAACCTTGAAGTCTCAAATGGCCCAAGTACTGGACTTGTTGACCTCTTTATTGGCCAAGAACTCAGGAGCCAAAGAGAGAGAAGAGATCCGGAAGGAACCGGACCGGAATGTCCCTATTCCAGCATCCCCAAAAATAAGGAAGGAAATTGTCTGCTTAAATTGTGGAGGAGTTGGCCACCCTGATAGAAGGTGTCCCAGTCCAAGGAAGAACCGAGGCACTCAACACCAGCCGGCGGAAAACTTCAGAGGGCCCCGGTGAAGGAGTCAGCCGGGCGCCCGTTATCTACAGAAAGCTCCAAGAAGATCCAAAAACAAGCAGAGCAAAAAGAGAAGAGGAACAATGCCCCTCCTAAAATACCGCCTG
The DNA here is from genome assembly GCA_029206835.1 of Rana muscosa. Classification (NCBI taxonomy): domain Eukaryota; kingdom Metazoa; phylum Chordata; class Amphibia; order Anura; family Ranidae; genus Rana; species Rana muscosa. Next base: position 1,239,525,584 of record CM055122.1, on the reverse strand, counting down.
TAGGGAGTTGAAATTTGACAACCAGAAAAAGATCAATGCATACCAGGTTCAAAAAGGGTTGAGGTCCAGAGAAAAAAGAAAAAAAAAGAAAATACCACTGGAAAAATCAAGGAGTCCAAAAGAGAAAAGACCTCCTAAGAAGTTCCCGGATAAATTAGTTGGACCCTCCCCTCTAGTCTCCGTTCAAGTGGAGGGAGTCTACACAAAGGCACTCCTAGACACAGGAGCCCAAGTGACTCTCTTATACAGAGACTTTTATCAGAAGCATTTGAGTCACGTGCCCTTGCAGAAGCTGGAAGACCTGAAGATAGGGGGGATTGGCACTCGTAGCTTCCCCTACGACGGTTATGTTTCAATCAGGCTGGCCTTTGACCCCTCTGTGACTGGGAAGGCCGAAGTTTTTGACACCCTGGCGGTGGTTTGCCCTCGCCCACCAGGAGCCAACACTATGTCCATGTTGATAGGGACCAACACTGACTTGGTCCTGGAGATTGCTGACACCGTTAGTGCAAGAGCGGAGTTCTCCCAAACAGAAGATTCACCCCATGCTGCAACAGGTCTACCAGAAGTTGATCCTGGAGCAAAAGGCCCCGGAAGAGGGGGTGGGAAGAGTCTGGAGACTGTCTAGAAGAGAGAAGATACTGCAGCCTGGTGAGGTGACCTGTCTTCAGGCTACGGTAAAACTCTCCTGGGAGCAGCCGGGTCCCTTTGTGGTCATGGAGCCAGACCCCTTCAACATTCAACAAGGATTGGAAGTACTCCCTGAAGTGGTCCCGTTGAGGGCACTGAAGAAAGCTAAGGGCCAGATTCCAGTGAATGTCAGAAATGTCACTAATTCTCCTGTGAAGACCCCAGCTCGGCTACTACTGGGCAAAGTGAATCCTGCTACCCCAGTGACCCTGTCTGAACTGAAGTCCAAAGAAGGAGAAGCCACCCTGGAGGAGCTCTGCCTTGAAGATACCGCCTTGCCACTGAAATGGAAGGAAAGAGCCAAGGCCTAGCTGCCTAGGTGGAGAAGGATATTCTCAGAAGATGAGTTTGACGTGGGGTGTGCGAGAAGTGCCACCCATAAGGTCTGTCTTCAAGAAGACAAACCCTTTTGGGAGAGGGTCCGAAGAGTTCCACTGGCTGACTTGGAAGATTTGCGTGAGCAGTTGGCAGAGCTAAAGAGGACAGGTGTCATCCGAGAGTCCAGAAGTCCATATGCCTCCCCCATCGTGGTGGTAAGGAAGAAAAACGGGTCGCTGAGACTCTGCATAGACTACAGGACTCTCAACAGGAGGACTATACCCGACCAGTACACTACCCCCAGGATAGAAGATGCTTTGCAGAGTCTGTCTGGGTCCAAGTGGTTCAGTGTCATGGATCTAAAGAGTGGGTATTACCAAATCCCAATGCACCCTGAAGATAAGGAGAAGACGGCCTTCATCACCCCAGTGGGATTCTATGAATTCAATAGGATGCCCCAAGGCCTGTTGGGAGCCCCGCTACTTTCCAGAGGTTGATGGAGAAGACCGTTGGGGACATGAATCTGATAGAAGTCCTGGTGTACCTAGATGACATCATTGTCTTCGGGAAGACTCTGGAGGAGCATGAAGAAAGACTGGAGAAAGTCCTGAAGAGACTCAGTGAAGAGGGATTAAAACTCTCCAGAGAGAAATGCCAGTTCTACCAGTCCTCGGTCCACTATCTGGGACACATAGTATCTGCAGAAGGAGTGTCTACAGACCCGGATAAACTGGATGCAGTCACCTCCTGGCCCAGACCAACTACAGTGACTGAGCTCAGATTCTTCCTAGGCTTCTGTATCTACTACCGTAGATTTGTGGAAGGATTTGCAAAAATTGCCAAACCCCTGAATGAGCTACTGAAGACGGAAGGGGAGGAAGATGATACTGGCCCCAGAAAGCCTGGAGAGAACGTGGAAGACCAGTGGACAGGGGAGTGCGAAGAAGCCTTCCAGATGTTAAAGAAGAGTCTTACCACTGCACCAGTCCTGGCCTATGCCGATCCCAAAAAGCCATATGAACTGCATGTAGATGCCAGCCACGATGGTCTATCAGGGGTGCTATACCAAGAATATGAAGGATGGTTGCGCCCAGTTGCCTATGTTAGTAGAAGTCTGGCACCTGCAGAAAAGAACTACTCCACCCACAAGTTAGAGTTCCTGGCCCTAAAGTGGGCAGTCGTGGATAAACTCAGAGATTACCTGTATGGAGCTGACTTCACAGTAAAGACTGACAATAATCCACTCACCTATCTCTTCACCATGGCCAAGCTGGATACCACTGGTCACCGTTGGTTAGCAGCCCTAGCCGGATTCAACTTCAGCCTGAAGTATAGGCCCGGAGCTGGAAACCGTGATGCAGACACATTGTCCAGGAGAGCCCACGTACCCACCCACCATCCAGAAGATTGGACCCAGGTAACCCTGGGATGCGGGCCTTGTGTCAAGGAGTACAACTTCAAGCTAGTGGTGGGTCAAGGGCTGATGAGATCGGTGTTTCAGCGGTGGGGGTGCCTAAGTGTTACTGCAATGTGACCCAAGTTGGAGAGGATGACCTGCCAAAGCTATCAAAAAAAGACCTAAGGAGAGACCAGTTGGAAGATCCCTGGGGAAGATTAGCATTGGAGACATTGGAGGACCAGGATCCAGGTAGACTTCTGAAGGACCCCTCAAAGATGGCTCGATTGGTCCACAAAGAATGGGATAAGTTGCAGGTGCATCAAGGGGTGGTCTACCGAAGGGGGCCCTCTGTTGACCTAAAAGAGAAGTGGCAGCTGTTTCTGCCGGAGAAATACAGAAGAACTGTTTTGGCTGCCTTGCATGATAATCATGGCCACTTGGGGGCCGAACGAACTTTCCAGCTTGTAAGGGATAGGTTCTATTGGCCTTGTATGTGGGTTGAAGTGGAGGAGTACTGCCACTCCTGTGCTCGCTGTATCCAGAGGAAGACATTGCCACGTCAAGCTGCCCCAATGGGACATCTGCAGAGTCAAGGACCCTTGGACTTGGTGTGCATTGACTTTCTCTGTCTAGAACCTGACTTGAGTGGACAAGGAAATGTTCTGGTGATAACCGACCATTTCACCCGTTATGCTCAGGCCTTTCCAGCCAAAGACCAGAAGGCATCCACTGTAGCTAAGATCTTAGTGGAGGAATACTTTGTACACTATGGGCTGCCACAACGCCTGCACTCAGACCAAGGGAGAGACTTTGAGAGTCGATTAATCAAGAAATTGCTGGACTCTTTGGGTATCAAGAAAACCCGCACTACCCCTTATCACCCCCAGGGTGATGCTCAGCCGGAGAGATTCAACAGGACTCTGTTAAATATGTTGGGAACTCTGAGTAGCGAGTAGAAGCAGCATTGGAGCAAGCACATAGCAGCCATCGTGCATGCTTACAACAGTACCACTAGCGATGCCACAGGGTACTCTCCATATCGCCTTATGTTTGGTAGGGAAGCAAGACTGCCTGTGGATCTGGCATTCGGCATATCAATGGATAGCACTTCAGCCACCTCACATAAGGGATATGTAGATAGACTGAGGAAGAGTTTGAAGATAGCTTTTGAACAGGCCCAAGTGGCATCAGAGCAAAGAGGGTCCCGGAACAAGAGGAACTTTGACCTCAAAGTTCGAACCCAGGACCTACAGCCAGGAGACAGAGTGCTGTTGCGAAACCTAGGAGTTCCAGGGAAGCATAAATTAGCAGACAGATGGAGACCAGAACCATATCTGATCTGTAAGAAGTTACCAGACCTGCCGGTATATTAGCTAAAGCCAGAAGGGAAGATAGGGCCGCTGAAGACATGGCACAGAAACCACTTACTTCCACTTTAAGAAGCGGTTCGGATACCTCCTGTAGAAGATTCCCCTGGACCATCCTCAAGCTTGGAGACACCTAGGCCAAACACTCGGTCTCAGGTATCTCAGTCTGGAGAAATGGATGTCTCTGATCAGAGTGAAGAAGAAGAGCTTAGATGGTTGTGGCCCTCTCAGACCCCAGAGCCCATGTCTATAGATCTTCCACCCTCTGAAGGTACTGTGGATAGTACATTGAATGTGGAAGCCACTGAGTTTGTTCCGTCTAGCCCTCTGTCTGTATAGTGGGAAGATGCCACATGGTCACCTTCTGCTGATCATCAAGATTACTCCCAACACCTTCCTGCACCTGATCTGGATGTACCGGAAGTAGTGTACCTACTCCAGAAGAAGAGCCTGTGAGGGATGAAACAGTCACCCCAAGAGAACAGAGAGCCAAGAGAACCATTCGTCCTCCTCGGAAGTTAACCTATACCCAGATGGGGGAAAGTTCTGAGGATACAGTAACCACTGCCCGAAGGACATTACCAACACCTGGTCCTTCTGCTGTGCATTTGGTGGAAGGCAGCCCAAGCTCACTCTCTGGCACAGTTAGGCAGGTCATCCCCATTGATGTAACTAGTGGGCAGGACAAGCTCCCTTCCCTGTTTTGGTGGGAGTTTCCTCTGCCAACTTTTCTAGCAGCCCTTAATGAGTTTGTACTTTCCTACTGTTGATACTGTCTTTGGGGACCAAAGATTTCAAGTGGGGGGAGTGTGTAGCGGGGTATCGTTTTCACCCACAAAACTACAGTTCCCAGCACGCTTTGAGGCACCCAGGGTGCATTTCCCCGCGCAAGGACTGCTGGGGTGGACTTTAGAAGGGAGGAAGGGCCTCTCTCTTTCTCTTTGGACGCCGCCCTCCCTGCAAGAGGATCCCTGCACTTACCTGTTGCGCGTACAAGGCCTGAAGCCTGGGCCTTGCATTTGTTCCAGAGAGCCTTCCGCTCCACCGAGGAGCCTGCGGAGCGTCCGATCCACCTGAAGTGCCACCATCTTTTGGAGGACCGAAGACCCGGCGCATCGTGGACACTGTGAAGCGACTCACAGTAGCGGAGGTACCGGACAGAAGTCGGTCCGGTGAGAGAGCGCCAGCTCAGAATCGCATCTACTTAACTTTGTTGCCTACTAACTTTGCCTAGGCCCTTCAGTGATTGCAGTTATATTCTGGAGAGACTGTTTGCTGAACTGAGTTTATTAGTCTCTCCAGCTTTACCAAGTTAGCGATCATCGCTATCCCTTTGGATTACAGTTTGTTCTTTATGTGCACCACCGGGAGTTGCTAGCGAAGATTCTTCACAAACTATACCCCAAGTTATAGTCAGGCCTGACTGGGTAGTATAGGACATTGCTGGGCGCTATTTTTGCTCACGACGGAGGATAGCTGCAGCGGGGTTTTTATACTATCATTGCATTGATGAATGTTATTTCCCTTTTAATGTGTACACCTATATTGCAGGGATCTGCATGAGATATTGTATACAAATTACCCTTTTATACTTTTACCAATAGTAAAAAGTTATAGTTAAGTAATTTGGTTGTCAGTGTCAATTACTGCGCTGGAATATAAAGGGGTTGTGCCATATAACAGTATAGGTATAGTACAGTTCTACCATCCTCCCCCTTTCCTAACTGTGCCACGAGAGGTTAGAACCGATTGCCAGGAGTTGACAGCGGTGCATTACAAGGCCCAAAACAAACAAGCAGCCCTCTTAAGCTGAGGGTATCGCTATACCTGTAAAACCCTTTTCTTGGAGTACATCACGGGACACAGAGCTCTGTTAATTACTTAATGGGTTATATCTCCCCACCAGGTGATTGGACACTGGCACACCCTAATTATAAGAGAAGTTCCCCTCTATATAACCCCTCCCATATGGAGAGTACCTCAGTTTTTGTAGCAAAGAAATAAGTATCCCAATATAAAATATATATATATATATATCTCAAAATAAGAGGGGCGGGAGCTCTGTGTCCTGTGATGTACTCCAAGAAAAGGATTTTACAGGTAAGCTGTTTAAAAAATCCTATTTTCTTTTTCGTACATCACGGGACACAGAGCTCTGTTAATAACTTAGTGGGATTTTATAGAGCAATGCTTAACTTGAGGGGAGGGAGACACAGACCAAAAGCAGACCGCCATCGGACGTGAGGATCTATACTGCTGCCTGCAGCACACTGCGCCCGAAGGCGATATCCTCATGCCCACTTACATCCACTTGATAGAATTTCGTGAACGTATGGACTGAAGACGAAGTTGCAGCCTTGCAGATCTGAGCCATGGAGGCCTAATGATGCACTGCCCATGAAGCACTTACTGCTCTGGTCGAGTGTGCTTTCACATAAACAGGAGGAATTTTCTTCTTAAAACCATAGGCCTGAACAATAACTTACGGAATCCACTTAGAGATAGTAGATCTCGATGCTGCCTGGCCCTTTCTTGGGCCTCCTGGCAGCACAAACAAAACATCAGTTTTTCGTAACTGAGCCATTGCTCTCAGATAGAACTTGAGTGCTCTTACTACATCCAGAGAATGCAACAATTTCTCTTCCGCGGAATGCGGATCTGGACAAAAGGAAGGTAAGACCACATCTTGATTCAGATGAAATTCTGAAGCCAACTTAGGCAGAAAAGTTGGATGGGGACGCAGCACCACCCTATCTTTGTGAATAATTAAATAGGACTCTTTACAAGGAATAAGCCGCTAATTCCGATAACCTTCTAGCAGAGGATATACCAACTAGAAAAAACAACTTCCTTGTCAACAAAACCAAAGGAATATGGTGCAATGGTTCAAAAGGTTGTTTTTGTAAAACAGACAAAACTAAATTCAAATCCCATGGGCACAATGGAGACTTAACCGGTGGTCTTAAATGCAATACCCCTTGAATAAAAGCCTAGACCAAGGAATGAGAGGCAAGTGGCCTTTGAAAAAATATTGATATGGCTGAGATCTGACCCTTGATGGTGCTCAAGGCCAACTTCATTTCCACCCCCAATTGTAGAAAGGCAAAAACTCTACTAATGATATATTTTCGAGGATGCCAACCCCTGGATTCACACCAGGAAACATATGCCTTCCAGATTCTGTAATGAATGAGCCTGGAGGCCGGTTTCCTAGCATTAATCAGAGTGGAGAGAACCGGACCCAAGAGTCCACGACCTTTAAAGATGTAGGTCTCAACAGCCAAACTGTCAAATTTAGACTTCGTAAGGAAGGATGGAATACTGGTCCCTGCGAGAGCAGGTCTGGGCGTAGTGGAAGAAGCCATGGCTTTCCTACCGCCACCCTTACAATCTCTGTATACCAGGATCTTCTGGGCCAAGCTGGGGCCACCAGAATTACCGGTTTATTTTCTTTCTTGACTCTGCGAAGGAGTCACGATAAGAGTGGAACCGGAGAAAACGCATAGATCAGGAAAAACTGATCCCAAGGAATTACCAACGCATCTGCACCAGATGCTAGTGAGTCTCTTGTTCTTTTTTTTTTTTTTTTATTATATTCTCTTTATTAATTCTCTTGCATATTCAAATTAAAATTGTACATGATTTACTTTTCACAACAATTAATTAGCAAAATATTATCAATGTAAGTTTCATTCTGTTAACCCTCCCTCCTTCCCCCCTCCCCCTTTACTTTTCCTCATATTCGTTTTTTTTCCTATTTTCCTTTCTTCCATTTTTACACATTATTCAGAGTTTATTTTTGTTTTCGTTTATTTTCCTTATACCATTTTTTTTCTTACTCTCTTTCCCTCTCACTCTCCGCTTTACAGGGGTATCCCTATTTTTTCCAACCACGGGTTCCACACCTTTTCAAACTCTCTTGTGTTCCCTCTCTTAATATATACTACCCTCTCCTTCCATATTGTTGCGGTAACTGTGTTAGCCCATTCTCTCACTGAGGGGGGGGTCTTCTGCCTGCCATCTTTGCGCTATCAGTTTTCTAGCATGAAAAAGGCATCTAAGCACTGCTTTTGTTATACTGGTCGCTCTGCTTGTTCCCTCCTCTAGTCCCAGGACACATATTCTAGGGTCCATTTCTATTGTTGTCATATATGTCCTATTTATACTATCCAGTACCCCTGTCCAATACCTAAATAATTTCGGGCACCTCCATAGCATATGCATCAGGTCCCCGGCGTCTTGACATCTGGGACACCCTGCATCTGCTCTCCACCCAAAATCAAACAACCTTTTAGGTGTATAATATGTCCTATGTAGTAGCATTAAGAATGAAAACTTCTGGGCCGGTGAAACAGATACAAGGTGTCCACTCTCTAGTACCTTTTTCCATTGCCCCCCGGATATGGGCCCCAGATCTTCCTCCCATTTCCCTCTGCTTTTGAGATGTTCAGGGGCTGTAATACTTCCTTTGCATAAGTGTGGGTATATTTTGGATATACGGCCCCCAGTCTCACTCTGGTTGCCCAATCTCTGAAAAATAGGGGATCTATGCCAGGTTGGTCCCTGTCTATCAAACTGCATATCTAATGCATGTCTAATTTGCAAATATCTGTAAAATGTATGTTTAGGGACATCATATTCCTCTCTAAGTGTAGCAAAAGTTTTTAGGATTTCTCCCTTATAAAGCTGGGCCAACCTAGTTATCCCCTTCCCTTCCCATTCCTTAATTTTCCCCATCGGCTCCAACTCCTGAAGATTCCTATTATCCCAAAGCGGTGTATATTCTGTCTCTCCTTCTAATCCCCCTATTGCTTTCACAGCTTTCCACACCTTAATTACCATCTTGACCGTAGGGGATTTGTGTAAAAATGAATTTGCCTCCAGTGCCTCCATCACCAACTTATGGGGTGACCCCGTTGTCATCAGCCACCCATTTATATCCCCTCCCATCTCTGGTCTCATTCCTATCTGCTGCAGCTGTGCTGCCAGGAAGTAACACCGTGGGTGCGGTACCGCCATGCCTCCCTCCCTTGTTGACAGTTGCAGGGTCTGTAATCCTATCCTCGCTTGGCCTCCTTTCCATATTAATTCTCTAAATAGTGTATCCATTTTCTTAAACCATTTCTTATGTATCCATGTTGGTGTATTGTGCAATACATATAATAATTGTGGCATCCACAGCATTTTGATCAGGTTACATCTCCCTGCAACTGACAGTGGGAGCCGCCACCATATTTGAATTTTATTTTTAAATTTAGTCAGGAGGGGAACTATGTTGTTATTTATATATTTATTGGGGTCAATTGTTATATGTATTCCCAGGTATTTCATTGTATCCACCATTTCTAATTGGGGTATTTCTGCTAAGGTTTGATTGACAATGGGGTCCACCGGCATCAAAGCTGATTTTTCCCAGTTTATAACCAATCCTGAGAGTCTACCAAATTCTCCAAAGATACTCATAGCCTGCTTAAGTGAATGATCTGTGTCCCCCAAGAAGAGAAGGACATCATCCGCATATAATGCGATTCTCTCTTCTCCTGTCGGTCTCACAAATCCTTTCATTTTTGTGTTCGTTCTTATTGCTATGGCCAGAGGCTCCATTGCTAGCGCAAAAAGCAGGGGCGACAATGGGCACCCCTGCCTTGTGCCCCTCTCCAATTTAATCTTACCTGAGTAATCATTATTGACTCTAATTTTTGCACTTGGGTCACTATACAGGATTTTTATCCATCTAATCATTGATGGACCAAAACCAAATGCTCCTAGAACATGCCAGATATACCCCCACTCCAAGCTGTCGAACGCCTTGACCACATCTAAGGACATAACTGCCCTTGTACCCATATTCTGTGTTGGAGTTTGTAGGTTGAGGAATACCCTTCTAATATTCATACTAGTTGATCTACTGGGGATAAACCCAGTTTGATCTTGATATATTAGTCTTGAAATAATTTTGTTTAATCTAGTTGCCATTATTTTGGCCAATATTTTAGCGTCTGAGCAAAGCAGGGAGATGGGCCTATAGGATGAGGTCTCAAGTGGATCTTTCCCTTCCTTATGCAGGACTATAATTATTGCTTCTGACATTGACTTAGGCAATTCCCCCTCCTCCCTTGCCCAACTCAGTGTTTTAAGGAGTTCCGGCAATAGCACTTTCCCGTAGTGTTTATAAGTTTCTATAGGGAGTCCATCAGGTCCAGGCGATTTCTGATTGGCCATCTCTGCAACTGCTAACTGTACTTCTTCAAGAGTTATCGGAGCTTCCATTCCCTCTTTCTCTGCTTCAGTAAGAATTGGTATTTTAATTTTCCCAAAGAATATTTCCAATTCCTCTTCTCCCGCTGCACCCTGCGATTTATATAATTTATCATAATATTCCCTAAAGGTATCTGTGATCTTTGATACCCGAGTAGAGATTTCTCCTTTCGGGGTCCTAATCGCGGGTACTGCGGATGGGGAGGAATTGGTTCGCACTAAATGTGCCAGCATTCTTCCGACACTCTCCCCCTCCCCGAATGCGGCTTGTTTCTAAAATAATCTTTTATTCTCAGATTTTTTAATCATTGCTATTTTATATTCTTGTTGTTTATTCGTCCATATTCCTTGTCGCTCTAATGTTGGGTTTTCAACATATTCCTTTTCTGCATTCACCAATTCCTGCCTTATCCTATTCTCCTCCTCTCTGGATGCCCTTTTAACTTTTGCCACTTGTTGAATACATATTCCCCTTAAAAAAGCCTTCAGCGTATCCCACATCACTCCCTGTGTCACTGTTCCTTCATTAAATTCTATAAACTCTTGTAATTTGTCTAGAATCTCCTCAGGGCCTCCGATAACTTCAAACCATAAAGGATTCATCCTCCATAATCCCCTGGTTCTATTCCCTTCTAAGTTTACCAGAACTGTCACTAACGAGTGATCTGACACCCCTCTCGGCTGGTATACTATGTTTTTTATTATCTGGGATGCTTCGTTATAACCTAGAACTAGGTCTATCCTAGAAAGTGTTGAATAGGAACTAGAAAAACAGGAATACTGCAGCACATCTGGGTTCCTCGCTCTCCATATATCAAACAAACCAGCTTCTTGTAGAATTTGATACAATCGACTCTCTGGAGGATTTGGTTCCCTTCCCCCTGGGAACCTATCCCATTTTCTATTTATAACTTCATTGAAATCCCCCACTGCTATGATTGGCATCTCCATCTTATCCACCATAAATTCCATTAGTTTATATATAACCTCCATTTTAAAGGGCGGGGGTATATAAATGTTTGCAAGAACATATTCTCTACTCTCTATTACACAGTGAAGAAAAATATAGCGCCCCTCCTCGTCAATGCTGATCTGTCTGCAAGTAAACACCACCCCTCTTTTAACCAGTACTGACACACCTCTGGAATAAGAGGTGTGTACTGAGTGGTATTGGTGTTGGAACTTCTTACTTTGAACTTGTTGTATAGTAATTTTAGTCAAGTGAGTCTCTTGGAGACAGATCAGTCCCACCTCATACATTTCCAGCATATCAAATACAGCAGCTCTCTTGGCTGGGGGAACCCAACCCACGGACATTCCAAGTGTCATGGATATGCAGTAGTGTTTGTCTGTCAGCTTACCTTCCTTCCTATGTGTTCATCTTAGAGGCCTGAGCCCTTTCACCTGGCTTCCTTTATAATCTCCTCCCAGCCAGACTCCACCCCAGGCCCTATCACAGAACACTATATTAACCTGTGCACTGCAAGCCTGCTTTGCTGATCAACGTGTTTGTTAGGCATTGTGTGTTTGGGTTCCTGCCTGCCGTGTGCTACGTCTGTCTCTCTGTTACGTTATTGGCTTGTCCCCGACTATCCCTGTCTGCTCGTGACCCTTGACCTTCGGCTCGTTCTTCGTTATCCTTGTCTGCTTGTGGCCCCTGACCTTCGGCTTGTTATTCGGTTCTCTCTATCGTGTGCTGCTGCTTCCCCTAATCCTACGGGGCGTGAGCTAGGAAACTCCAGGGGCCGCGACCTGGTCCCAGCCTGCAGCGTAACATCCTCACCACTAGAGGCCCTGGAGAAGACCAGCTGGGTCTTAGACTCCGCGCCCTGGGGAATCTTGGCTCTCGCTTCCGTTGGGATCCCGGTTGTGCTCCTCTGGTCCCGCTTTCCACAACCACCCAGTTTCCTATCCGCAGAAGCCAGCCATAGGGTTCACTACCTTGCGGTGCACTCCTGTCCCCCTACGGTGTGCATCTGTCACCTGGCCACAGGTGACCCTGACAGTTTGATCAGCCATGAACCCGGCTGACATCCCCTTACCCGTGGATGATCCGTTGCAGGGCATAGTTTGCAGACTTGAAACCCAGGAATCGAATCAGACTCAGGTGATGCGATTCCTCCAGGATCTGGCTTCTCGCTTTGAGCAGCTTCAGGCCTCCTTGGGAACCCTGAATCCGCAACCTCAAATACAACCAGCGGCTGCACCGATTGCACCAGTCGCAGCCACACACTCACTACAACTGCCAGCTCCGTCCCGTTTCTCTGGGGACTCCAAGGCTTGCAGGGGGTTCCTTAGCCAATGCACAATTCATTTTGAGCTCCAGCCCCAAAACTTCCTGTCTGATCGGGCTAAGGTAGCCTATATCATTTCCCTCCTCTCTGGTGAATCTTTAGCCTGGGCAGCCCCTCTGTGGGAACTGAATGATCCAGTGGTTTCTAGCCTGTCTGGCTTCTTGAAACTTTTTCGGAATATCTTCGAAGAACCGGCTCGTGTCTCTTCAGCGGCCAGCGCCCTTTTACGTCTCCGCCAAGAGTCTGCTTCTGTGGGACAGTATGCCCTTCATTTCCACATACTGTCGGCTGAGTTGAGCTGGAACAATGAGGCCTTAGTCGCAACCTTTTTGCATGGCCTGTCTGATAGAGTGAAGGATGAATTAGCAGGAAGAACCATCCCCACTGATCTGGCCGGCGTTATCTCCTTGCGTAACCAGATCGATATTCGCTTTCAGGAGAGGACCTTAGAAAAGCAACGCCAGCACTCCTTGGTTCTTAGTCAGCCTGAGCTCCCCTCTCTTCGACCCGTAGAGCATCTCCTACCAGCTGAGGAACCCATGCAGCTGGGTCGGACCAGGCTATCCCCCGAGGAACGTGCTAGGCGCAGAACTCTTGGTCTGTGTCTTTACTGTGGGGGCAAAGGTCATTTTCGTGACACTTGCTCTCTTTGTCCAGAAAAACGTTCGGGTCCACTTCATCTGGAAAGTGGAGTATTGGACCCAGAAATATCACCTTCCCCTTCTCGTCTTCTGCTTTCTGTGTTCCTTCATGTTGGTGCTTCTTCTCATTCGGTCTCAGCATATCTGGATTCCGGAGCCGCTGGTAATTTTATGGACTGGGAAATCGCATCGTCCATGAGACTTACTCTTTTGCCCCTCACCACACCATTGATGGTCTTGGCGATTGATGGTACTGTTCTCCCAGGGGGACCTATCCGCTTCCAGACCCTCCCTGTTAAGATGTCGGTAGGGACACTCCACCAGGAGTGGATATCCTTCCTTATCTTACCCAAGGCCTCAACGCCTATAATTTTGGGTCTCCCATGGTTACAGCTCCATTCTCCTCATGTGGACTGGACTACTGGACAGATCCTGGCTTGGGGTCCCTCCTGTTCCTCGTCCTGCCTACCCAAGGTTGCCCCCTGTGAATCTGAGCCGGTCATTCATTCCAGGTTGCATAACCATTTACATTTCTCTGTCCCTAATCGCCCTTGGACGCACAGCCAGGCTAGCTTGTCTACAAGTCCTGCAGTCGCTACGTCTTGCGATGCGATTCAGGTAGTCGCTACACCTGACTCAGCTATTCACTCTGCCTCTGTACTAGTTATGCCAGTCCAGCCCATGCCCAGTGAGCCTCCTACTTTTTCTTGTTCGGGACATTCTGCTTGTCCTTCAGCTATTCAGTTTGACTCCGGCGACATGTCACCTTCTAACCAACCTGACTTCAGGGTTCCACTGACATCTGCCCAGTCTGATGGTCCTGTGCAAGATGACCAGTTCCCCTTTAAGGGTCTAGGGGACCCTCCTCAGATTCCTGTTGATCCTCTCATGCCCTTGCTTATTCCTAGAGAGCCTTTGGTCCTCAATAGATCTTCTTGTCATCTCCCTACCTCATTTTCGGTCTCTGAGGATAATCTTAAGTACGAGGTTAGACAAGTTCTGGATTCTCGGCTCTGCAGAGGCATTCTTCAGTACCTTGTGCATTGGAGAGGTTTTGGTCCTGAGGAGGCGTCTTGGATCGCTGCATCTGATGTCGCTGCACCTTATCTGTTGAGAAGGTTTCATCAGAGATTTCCCTTTAAGCCTGGGCCCAGGCGGGGGAGGGCCCATAAGAGGGAGGGTACTGTCATGGATATGCAGTAGTGTTTGTCTGTCAGCTTACCTTCCTTCCTATGTGTTCATCTTAGAGGCCTGAGCCCTTTCACCTGGCTTCCTTTATAATCTCCTCCCAGCCAGACTCCACCCCAGGCCCTATCACAGAACACTATATTAACCTGTGCACTGCAAGCCTGCTTTGCTGATCAACGTGTTTGTTAGGCATTGTGTGTTTGGGTTCCTGCCTGCCGTGTGCTACGTCTGTCTCTCTGTTACGTTATTGGCTTGTCCCCGACTATCCCTGTCTGCTCGTGACCCTTGACCTTCGGCTCGTTCTTCGTTATCCTTGTCTGCTTGTGGCCCCTGACCTTCGGCTTGTTATTCGGTTCTCTCTATCGTGTGCTGCTGCTTCCCCTTATCCTACGGGGCGTGAGCTAGGAAACTCCAGGGGCCGCGACCTGGTCCCAGCCTGCAGCGTAACATCCTCACCACTAGAGGCCCTGGAGAAGACCAGCTGGGTCTTAGACTCCGCACCCTGGGGAATCTTGGCTCTCGCTTCCGTTGGGATCCTGGTTGTGCTCCTCTGGTCCCGCTTTCCACAACCACCCAGTTTCCTATCCGCAGAAGCCAGCTATAGGGTTCACTACCTCGCGGTGCACTCCTGTCCCCCTACGGTGTGCATCTGTCACCTGGCCACAGGTGACCCTGACACCAAGACCCCATTTTCATTACTCTGGACTGCATAACACAATCAATTCATTCAAGAAGGTATCAACTAACCAAAACACAAGTTGCCTGAAATAGATTACCAAAAAAATAATTTAAAAAAATCATAAGTCTCTCATAGTGATACACTGTGATTAAAACTTTTGACTTCCCCCTATACCACTTAGTGCAAAAATATTCTATCCTTTTCTTTCCCATCCTTTCTCTTTAAAAAATATGATTATATGATTTATTCCACTTTTTACTACCAATTTACTTAATTGTTTTATCATTATTTGGTGACGTCATTGTGCTCTTTTCTCTTTTCTTTTTTTTCTTTACCCCTGCAAAAAGTGCTATATTTCTTTTTTTTTTTTCCCAAGAAAAAAAAAGAAAACAAATGTGCTCCATATATATATATTTGTGTAAGTTTTAGCCATAATTTTAAATTCCAACCTTTTTGTGTTTCTTGTGATAATTCATTTTGGTCCCTCCCTCCCTCCCCTCCCCCTACACCTTTCTAGGTATTCCCTAGGGGCTTTTTTTGTGAACGGTCCATACATCTCACCACTCCCCCCTTTTATATCCTCCATCCTCCCCTCCTCCCTCCCTCCCCCCCACCCCAAATTCTATTTTACTACATTCTCCACCCATTCTTTTACTCCTCCAGTGGTGTGTGTCTCCCCTCACCCTCATCCTCACATCTGTGAACCTTCCCTTCCCCCAACCAACGAATAAATAAATAAAAAATAAAAAAAAGGGGGAAGGGAAAGAAAGGGAAAATCAATAAATGAAACCTTGAATGTATCACATCGTTAAACTAAATGTCACTTCGCTTTGTTGATAGCTGATCCTTTTTATCTTCCAACCACCCCGGCACTCCCTCAGGGGTATCAAAAAATTGTGTCCCGCCTAACGCTACCACCCAAAGTCGTGCTGGGTACAATAGTGCATACGTAACATCAAGAGTTTTCAGTCTACGTTTGGCTTCTATGAAACCCGCCCTTTGCTTTTGCAGATAAGGGGAGAAATCTGGATATAATGACACCCTGGTTTCTCCATAAAAGATGGACCCCATCTCTCTGCCCTTCCTTAGTATGGTTACTTTATCCCGGTAATTAAGGAATTTCATTAACATTGAACGTGGGCGCCCTCCTGTGGGAGGGGGTTTAGAGGGGACTCTATGCGCTCTTTCTATCGAAAATTGTTGCGAAAAACTTTCTCTTCCAAACAACTTTATGAACCAGTCTTCCAAAAACTCTATAGGATTAGTCCCTTCACACTTCTCTGGTAGTCCCACCAGTCTTATGTTGTCCCTACGATGTCTGTTCTCCATTTCGTCGATTTTTTCCTCAAACTTAATCATTTGTTCCATTAGTTTTCTATGCTCTTGTTTTACCGGGTATATTTCATCCTCTATCTGTGAGATCCTTCCTTCTGTTTCAGTGATCCTTTCATTTGTCTTTTGGAGTTCAAACCGCATTGAGACTAATTCCTCCTTAATACCTTTCATCTGGTCACATACCTCCTCCAATGATTGTTTACACGCATTGACCACTAGGAACACATCCTGTAGTGTGGGGATCCCTTCTATAGCAATGTTTGATCCCAAGTTTATCTCTGTCCCTTGGATGGCCATGGCCGTGCTTTTATTATTGATGTTTTTAACTGTGGCTGCTACAGTGTGACCTTGACTTCTCCTATCTACTGTCCCCTTGGCCTGGGTCTGTGTTCCCCCTCTAACTGGCGTGTGTTCTGGGGCATGAGCAAATCTCTCCAGTTTGGCAGCTGCTGCTGCCGCAGCCTGGTTACTTTTGGCCGATCGTAAAGATTGTGGGCCCACATTCTCCTGGCCAAGGTTATCATCCCCTTTTTTCTTTCCAGACATAATGCCTTATACGCAGTTCTCCTTGCTGTGCAATAAAGTGCAGTAAAGTGTAGTAGAGTCCGTTAGAGCTGGTTAATGGCTAGTTGCGGGTCTGATTTAATATGTATAGAGTTTTTTTTAAGATTGTATCAGCACATACCCCGCGTACCCCACGCAGCAAAAAAAAAAAAAAGACAGCTCTAACAGTGTGTCCTATCCAATGAGACCTGACTGCGGCTCCAAAGCGTCCAAACAAGTATATTCAGTGGGTAGGAACTTCCTCTGCCGGTTAATTAATGGGTAATAGCAAGCCGGTCTTTTATGGGATTTAGATGAAATTTAAATGTAGGGGAGATCCATAAACAGTGAAAAAAAAAACTTTATACACTGACCAGCAGTGAGCAGTTCTTTGTGCTGCAGCTTCAGCCAACAAGCCCGCCTTAGAGCAAAAAAAAACGAAACAAAAAAACAACCCAAAAAAAAACAGAAAACCCGGGCCACCTGGAATTAATAGTCTGTGATTTCAAGAGAAGTTTCTGCCATCATAGTCCTGTGCCTTGAGAGACTGGTATAGAAATATGGTTCCTATTCAGCAGTGGGGAATATATACAGCAAGCCTCAACCATGGCAGTAATGCAGTGGTGCCCATACATATGCAGACTATCACAAACGTCCCAATCCGAGCTTGTATAAATCCCATCCAATAGAGTTTCAGCTGTATCTCCCCCAATATACACACTATCTTTAGGGTCTTCACCCAGTCCTAGAAGCAAAGCTCAAAGCTCCTGTATCAACCCTGTACTCAACCCTGTACTCACGTATCCCTTCGATTTACATGGGGGGGGCTCCTCCGGTCCGAGATACAGGGCTTGAAGCTTGGTTGGGACACAGGGATCAGGGTAAACAGGGTGAGGATTTCTGCATGGTGCTGTTTTCCAGGGATCTCACTCCAATCAGGTGCCACTCCGTCAGGGGAGGGGGGGGGGTCGGCGGGGACCTCTCACATCGCCGCCGTCTCTCCCTGCCTGCTGCGCGCTGATATCCTGGTTGCCGCTCGTCCGTAGATCTCACTCCTCCAGTCAGGTGCCGCTCCGTCAGGGAGGAAGGGGGGCCGGCGGGACCTCTCACGCCACCGCCGTCTCTCCCTGCTGCAGTATACTGAGCACCGCTTCCATTCCGGGCAGATCTCACTCCTCCAATCAGGTACCGCTCCGGCGGGAGGGGAAGGGGGGGGGTGGCGGGACCTCTCACGCCACCGCCGTCTCTCCTTGCTACAATGCACTGAGCGCCGCTTCCATTCCGGGCATCCAGGAGCTCCCCCAGTCGGGGGGGTGGAAATTAGCCTGAGAGAGAAGCGGGGAGGGAGGATGGGAGGAAGGAATGCTCACACACTCTCACTCCAGCATCCGTGTCCGGTCACGCCCCCGTCTGCTGAGTCTCTTGTTCTTAAAGCAAAGTTGTCCAACTTCCTGTTGAACCTGGAGGCTAGCAGATCCAAAGCCGGTGCCCCCCATCTCTGGCATATGGTCAGAAATATGTCGGGGTGCAGAGACCACTCTCCTGGAGACAGTTGCTGGCGGCTCAAATAATCTGCCTGCCAATTCTCTACCCCTGGAATGAAGACTGCTGATGGGCAAGGAACATGCTTTTCTGCCCAAACCAAAATGTGGTTCACCTCCCTCTGGGCACCCAAACCCTTGGTGATTGATATAGGCCACTGCTGTAGCATTGTCGGATTGTATCCGGACAGGACAGCCCTGTAACCTGTGCATCCAGGCTCTGATAGCCAAACGTACCGCCCGAATCTCTAGAATATTGGTGGGCAGGATCTTTTCCGCTTTGGACCATCTTCCCTGGAGCGTAGCTCCTTCTAGAACTGCTCCCCAGCCTAAAAGGCTGGCATCTGTAGTTACCACCTTCCAGGTAACTGGAAAGAAGGATCTTCCCTTCTGTAAATTTTTGGTGAGCAACCACCAATTGAGGCTTTGGCGCACTTTAGACGCAGGCCGCATCGGCAAGTCCAAGGCTTGGACTCTCCTGTTCCAAGCAGACAGTATGCTGTTTTGCAATGGTCTTGAATGAAAGTGGGCGTAAGGAATGGCCTCGAATGAGGCTACCATCTTTCCCAACAACCTCATGCAAAGGCAAACGGAAGGTTCCTTCTTTACTCTTACCACCCGGACCAACTCTTTTAGAGCCTTGATCTTTGGCTTGGGTAAAAATACCCTGCTTTGGGCGGTGTCTATGACCATACCCAAATACTCCAGCCTCCTTCGGGGTTGAAAAGATGATTTTTCTAGGTTGAGGATCCAGCCTAGGTGCTCTAGGTATTTTACAGTTTTGAGCACATTGTGATTTAATCGTGCAACCGACTGTTCTACCAGTAGTAAATCGTCTAGATATGCTGTTACTGCTATGCCCTGAGCCCTCAGATATGCTAGGAGTGGGGCTAGAACCTTGGTAAATTCCCAACGTGCAATAGCTAGACCAAATGGTAGAGCCACAAATTGGAAGTGGCGCTGTTCTACCGCAAACCTTAGGAATCTTTAGTGAGCAAGAAAAATGGCACATGTAGATATGCATCCTTGATGTCTATTGACACCAGGAACTCTCCCCCTTGTAGGGTGGAGACCACTGAGCGGATTGACTCCATGCAAAAAGAACGAATCTTCAGAAATTGATTCAGATCCTTTAGATCTAGAATGGGTCTGACATCTCCGTTTGGTTTTGGAACCGTAAAGAAGATTTGAATAGAACCTCGAGCAATTGCTCCTCTGAGGCAACCTCTATGATAACCCCTTGGGATAACGCGTGGTCCAATACCAGGAACAAGGGCCTTCTTTTTACTGGATCCTTGGAAATGCTTGACCTTAGGAAACGGGATGGTGGGAGCCCCCGAAATTCTAATCTGTAACCCAGCGATACTATGGAGATTACCCACTTGTCCTGAATCTCTTCCGGCCAAGCCCTTGCAAATTGCAGGAGTCTCCCCTCCACTCGGCCGAGCGGGGGCGCCTCTTCATAAGGAGGCTTTGGGTTCTGTTTCGCAGAACTTTTACCCCAAAATTTATTTTGCCCCTGGGCCTGGCCCTGGGCCTTCCCTCTTGCATTTGGCTGGGGAGGCTGTAGCTCCCGGGGCTATGGAAAGAGAAAGTTTAAAGGAAGGACGTTTACTCTTTTTCTTAACTGACAACAGAGTAGTCTTACCACTAGAAATCTTTTGGATATATTTATCCAGATCATCCCCAAATAAACGTTCCCCATGAAAAGGGAATCCGGCCAAAAGCTTTTTGCACAGAGCTTCAGCTGACCAATGCTTTAGCCATAGAATCCTGTGCATTTGTACCAGCAGGAGATTAAGGCGGGATGCTTGCTGAATTGAATCATTAATAGCATCCACCGTAAAACATAAGGCCTTAGGTAGGTCCGCCCAATCTCTGGCCTGTTTAGCAGGGAGTATTTTAATCACCTGCTTCATCTGATCCTTTAGGAACTGACACATGCCAATTGCTGCCACTGCAGGTTGGATAACAGTGCCAGCCATGGTAAAGGAAGATTTAAGCAGACACTCCAATTTTTTCTCAGTTGGATCTCTGAACACCTGAGCGTTGTCTTCAGGACAGGTCAGGCTTCTATTCACGGAAGAAATAGCTGCATCTATTGCTGGCAAACTCCATTTCTTGGTGAATTTCTCCTCCATTGGATAAAGAAGAGAGAGCTTCTTGGGAGGAGAAAACTGTTTATCTGGGTGATCCCAGTCAGCATACATAAGCTTTTCCAGTAAAGGATGGACTGTTAAGGTATATGCAGCCTGCGGAGACTTTAAAGACCCCAAGGAGGGAATAGGGAACTCGTCTGACTCAGTGGAGGGCAGTTTGTATGCAGCAGGCACAACTTCTGTATAGGGATCTTTTCCTCATCCCCCGATTCATCCGACTGCCCCAGATTCATCAACATCCTCATTATCATTAGACTGCTGATCGTCTGATAGGGACCCCAGAGCAGAGGAAGGGGACCTACCCTGCTTTCTACTCTTCTGTGAGGATGCTGCAATTAAAGCAGCTAACCTCCCTTCCAAACCAACCAATGCTGCTGCTAGAGTGTCTTCAGTGACATATGCAGGAGCTGCCATGTTGGGAGAGGCTGCAATGCCTGACAGGGGCAATGGCTCATCCTGTGCGGCTGCCTCAGGTGTCTCAGGGGAGGGATGGTATCATGCAGGCATGCCTAGAACCCTTAGATCCAGATGGTCGACACTTTCGTGCCCCTTTTTCCTGCCCCTGAACTCCTTTTACGGGGAGACATAGTCCTAAGCCCAAAAGCAGAGGTACTAACACAAGCGCATCAACTGCTGAGCCTAGTCTGGCAAAAAACAAATGCCTGCTAATCTGCACAGCCTGATGCTGAGTAGGTGTCTTTAGTATGCCTGAATCAAATCCACACAGGTGCTTACGTGCCCCATACAAGGTGCTGTGTCCTTTCGCTTACAGGTCTCCTGTTGTCTGGGTTTGTAACCAATATCCGCCCTGCGCCTTCGACGTAGAACACTGTGCATGCCGCATGTGCGTGCTCATGGCAACCACGCCCCCCGCTGCTCCAGTATAGAGAATAACCCATTAAGTAATTACCAGAGCTCTGTGTCCCGTGATGTCCGAAAAAAAAATAAAATATATATATATATATTGTGGGGGGGTTAGCTCGGTAGCGGGTGTGTGTGACCCCCTGGATGGGCTCCCCACACAAAAACAGGCCCAGCAGACGGAGGTTGTGGTTTTCAAGATCAAAAGGTGCGGTTTATTTCTCTATTTACAGTGACAAAAACACAGCAAAGCAAAAAGAAACATAAACAAAATAAATCCTGGTCAGCTTGACCTCTGACTAAACGTGCAGGTTTCCCTAACTAACAACTGGGATCAGCCTGGTGCTGTCCTAGTCCCTAAGTCCCTGGTTTAGTAAATGTCCAAACAAATAGCCACACAGGCTTTGTCTCACCGCACAGGGGTTCACTCTCCCTAGACAGTCCACACAGGTCTGGGTCCAGGCATGAGCAAACACCTAATGAAGCTGGGAGTTTTTATAGAGGCCTTAAACGAGCTGACAAGCTTCAGCTGGTCTCATCAACTCCCTGCCTGCACGACGCCCAGCACTCTCCCTAGAGGTATGAATCATCCATGAGCCCACTAGCCTCAGCTGGGCTTCATCAACTCCCTCCCTAGTTGTATAAGTCGGCATAAAGCCTGAATCTGGGAGAAATATATCTACCCCCCTGGATGCAACCAGGTGACTTTACCTTCCTGCTGTCACATACCCCCCCCCCCCCTCTTGTTTTAACCTTGGGGTTGGAACACCAGCAATCAGGCATTCATGTACTCAAGACAAAGCATCCACATTCCCCATTTGAACGCCAGGGCGATGCTTTACTGTGAAGTTGAATTCCTGTAGGGCCAGGAACCACCTATTTACTCTTCTATTTGTCTCCTTGTTTTGAGCCATCCACTTTAACGGAGCGTGATCCGTAACCATGTCAAAGTGCCTACCTAGCAGATAGTACCGAAGGGAATCTAGAGCCCACTTCACCGCTAAACACTCCTTTTCAACCGTGGCGTAATTTACCTCATGGGACTTCAACTTCCTGCTGAGGTAAATGACTGGGTGCTCTTCCCCGTTCCAGACCTGGGACAATACTGCTCCTAACCCCACATCTGACGCATCACTTTGTACGACAAAGTCTTTAGAGAAGTCGGGTGAGTACAACACTGGCTGGCTACATAAGGCTTGTTTCAAGAATTGGAATGCTGCCTCAGCCTCGGGGGTCCATTTAATCATGACCGACCCTTTCCCTTTCGTCAGGTTGGTTAGGGGCACAGCCTTAGAAGCAAAGTGGGGAATGAAGCGCCGATAATAACCCGCGATTCCCAGAAAGGCTCGTACCTGCTTCTTGCTGTTGGGATGTGGCCAACTCTGGATGGCCTCGACTTTGTTGAGTTGGGGTTTTATTACTCCCCTGCCAATGGTGTACCCAAGATATTTGGCCTCCTCCTGCCCAATGGTACACTTCTTGGGGTTAGCCGTAAACCCCGCTTCCCGGATAGAGTCTAGGACTGCTTGCACTTTTGGCAGATGTGAGGCCCAATCTGTGCTATGGACAATTACGTCATCCAGGTAAGCCGCAGCATACTTCCGATGGGGCCTCAGTATCTGGTCCATTTTCCGCTGGAATGTGGCCGGCGCATTCTGTAACCCGAACGGCATTCTCTTATATTGGAACGCCCCGTCTGGGGTTACAAATGCGGTTTTCTCTTTGGCCGACTTGGCCAGGGGAATTTGCCAATACCCTTTTGTGAGGTCAAGAGTCGTCATGTATCGGGCTGTTCCCAGCCGGTCGATCAACTCATCTATACGTGGCATGGGGTAGGTGTCAAATTTTGTAACTTTGTTCAACTGACGAAAATCGTTACAAAATCGCCAGCTCCCATCCGGTTTAGGCACCAACACAATGGGACTAGACCAATCACTTTGGGACTCCTCTATCACCCCTAAGTTCAGCATTTTCTGTACTTCCTCCCGTATTGCCTCCCGTCGGGCCTCTGGGATCCGATAGGGTTTTAACTTCACCCTTTCACCGGGCGGGGTAATAATATCATGCTCTACCCCAGATGTTTGTCCCGGCAGCTCAGAGAACACCTCCTTGTTGCGAAGCACAAACTCCTTAACCTCCTGTTGTTGGGGTTGTGACAAGGTGGCTGCTATTCCAACCTCCGGAATCACGCAACCAGTTTGAGCTGGTGACCAAGTTTCTGCGACTAGGGACTCTCTATCCCTCCAGGCTTTCAACAGATTAACGTGATAGATCTGTTCGGGCTTTCGCCTTCCTGGTTGTCTGACCTTGTACTTCACTTCGCTCACTTTTTCCATTATCTCGTAGGGGCCTTGCCATTTGGCAAGGAATTTACTTTCAACCGTAGGGACAAGTACCAATATCCTATCCCCCGGGGAAAAGGTACGGGTCTTGGCTCCACGGTTGTACACTCTCTGCTGTGCCAACTGCGCTTGGGCCAAATGTTCCTTCACGATGGGCATTACCTGTGCAATTCGATCTTGCATCAGGGCGACATGCTCAATCACACTCCTGTGGGGAGAACTCTCACTTTCCCAAGTTTCCTTGGCAATATCCAACAGCCCTCTTGGGTGTCTCCCATACAGTAACTCAAAGGGGGAGAATCCCGTAGAGGATTGGGGCACCTCCCTAATAGCAAACATCAAATAAGGAAGTAGACAGTCCCAATCCTTTCCATCTCTATCCACCACTTTCTTCAACATTTGTTTTAGGGTTTTGTTGAATCTTTCAACCAGCCCATCGGTTTGGGGGTGATACACAGACGTACGCAATTGCGTCACTTTGAACAATTTACACAGCTCTTTCATAACCCGGGACATAAAGGGTGTACCTTGGTCCGTAAGCAGTTCTTTACAAATACCCACCCGGCTAAAAACAAGAGATAGCTCTTTGGCTATGGTTTTGGCCGAGGTATTTCGGAGAGGGATCGCTTCTGGATAACGGGTGGCATAGTCCATTATAACTAATATGTACTGGTGCCCCCTAGCGGACTTGATTATAGGACCTACCAAATCCATTGCGATCCTCTCAAACGGGACCTCAATGATGGGTAGAGGGACCAGCGGGCTACGGAAATGTGGCATCGGGGCCGACCTCTGACACACAGGGCAGGAGGAACAATAATTTTCTATGTCCTTCATCACCCCAGGCCAATAGAATCTCTGTAATACCCTCTCTCGGGTTTTCTCTGTCCCCAGATGACCTCCAAGAATGTGCCCATGGGCCAACTCCAACACCAACTTCCTGTAAGGTTTGGGCACCACAAGCTGCTCAACGGTTTCTTCTGCCCTTTTTGCCACCTGATACAGTAGGTCCTTCTCTACGCTGAAGTATGGGTAAGTGCAGGTATTATCTGGGTTCACTAACTCGCCATCTATTTCCACTACGTTTTCCCGTGCCTTTATTAGGGCGGGGTCTTTTAACTGTTCTGTGGCAAAATTTTCCCTGTGAACCTCAAGATCAGAAAACTCCACAGACGGTAGGTTTTCGTCTGAGGAGGTGGGCTCCTCTCCAGTTTCTTGAGTCTCGCCTGCCAATACTGACAAGGGAAATTCTGGAGAGTCCTCACCACTCTCAGAGGAGTTCTGGCTATCACCTTCCTGGTACATAGGGGCACCAGTGGGGGGCTCAGGATCATCCCACAGTTCCCAGAACTTCGGAAAATCCCTTCCCACAATGGCATCATGCGGTAGTTGAGATACTAACCCCACTGGATGAGAGAGGGTACCTTTGGGGGTCTTGAAACACACTGTAGTCACTGGATACTCTCGGGTGTCCCCATGCACACAAATAACAGCTACCTTGCTATTCCCAGAGACCTCTGTTTTAACTAATTCAGCCTTTATCAGGGTCACAAGGCTACCTGAATCCAGTAATACCACAACATTTCTACCATTAATACACATTTTGCATAAATGTTTCTCAGTTCCCCGAATGGCAGTGCATGCGACTGTCGCACACAGCGACTGACGTCTGTCCGTCAGAAAGTCACATTGCATGGGTTCCTCCACAACCGGGCAATTTGCTGCAATATGTCCCGCTTGCCGGCAGCGGTAGCAAACAATCCTTTTGGCTGCCTCTTGAGCCCCCGACTTCCCAGGCTGTTCTCGCCAAACCCTGGGCAGAGCTCCCACCCTCTCACTCTCTCCACCCTCACCCCTTGAAATCATCTTATCCGCCCCTGGGGATGGTCTGGTCTTAGGGTGGAAAGTCCGAGAGTCTCTGGAAGAGGCCGTCAGGTTCTCTGCAGCCAAGTATCTCTCTACACGATCCACAAGTTTACCGGCCGTTTCTGGGTCTCCATGGCTTACCCACTTTTGAATGGCGGTAGG
Organism: Rana muscosa; assembly: GCA_029206835.1. NCBI lineage: Eukaryota > Metazoa > Chordata > Amphibia > Anura > Ranidae > Rana > Rana muscosa. The sequence continues at coordinate 1,239,499,941 of CM055122.1, read as the reverse complement.
AAGAGCTCTCAAGAAACGATCCATCACAACACGTTCCACAATCTCCGGTGCGGACAAAGTCTCTGGCTGTAGCCACTTCTTGCTCAGGTGAATGAGATCATACATTTGAGACCTGGGGGGTTTTCCAAGCTGGAAAGTCCAGTTATGCACACGCTGAGCCCGGACAGCCAGGGTGACACCCAGCCTTGCCAATATTTCAGCTTTTAGCATCACATAGTCTTTTGCTTGGTCAGGCTCTAGGTCATAGTAAGCTTTCTGCGATTCACCAGTTAACAGAGGAGCCACCAGTCCAGCCCACTGCTCCTCAGGCCACTTTTCTCTTTCAGCAGTCCTTTCAAATGTGGTCAAAAATACCTCTGGATCATCCTCTCCAGTCATTTTTGTCAATAAACGACTCACCCCAAAGGACGCGGTATTAGTGGGATGGCTTTCCTCACTGGTCTGCGGACGTTGCTGCATTACTGCTTCCATCTGTTGTTGTAGTCTCTGCTCTTGCTTCTGCAACAGGTCTATGAAGCGGGCCTCAGATTGCTGCTGGGCTTGTTGCTGGGCTGCGAAGCTCTGTTGTTGAGCTGCAAGGCTCTTTTGCAAACCTGCATTTGTCTGCTGTTGATTGGCATTTGCTAGAGCCAGCTGTTTCAGTATCTCCTCCATGCTGGCTTAAAAAAAAACTACCTGCATTCTCCACCAACTGTGGGGGGGTTAGCTCGGTAGCGGGTGTGTGTGACCCCCTGGATGGGCTCCCCACACAAAAACAGGCCCAGCAGACGGAGGTTGTGGTTTTCAAGATCAAAAGGTGCGGTTTATTTCTCTATTTACAGTGACAAAAACACAGCAAAGCAAAAAGAAACATAAACAAAATAAATCCTGGTCAGCTTGACCTCTGACTAAACGTGCAGGTTTCCCTAACTAACAACTGGGATCAGCCTGGTGCTGTCCTAGTCCCTAAGTCCCTGGTTTAGTAAATGTCCAAACAAATAGCCACACAGGCTTTGTCTCACCGCACAGGGGTTCACTCTCCCTAGACAGTCCACACAGGTCTGGGTCCAGGCATGAGCAAACACCTAATGAAGCTGGGAGTTTTTATAGAGGCCTTAAACGAGCTGACAAGCTTCAGCTGGTCTCATCAACTCCCTGCCTGCACGACGCCCAGCACTCTCCCTAGAGGTATGAATCATCCATGAGCCCACTAGCCTCAGCTGGGCTTCATCAACTCCCTCCCTAGTTGTATAAGTCGGCATAAAGCCTGAATCTGGGAGAAATATATCTACCCCCCTGGATGCAACCAGGTGACTTTACCTTCCTGCTGTCACAATATATATATATATATATATATATATATATATGTAGCGGCCTCCCCTCTCTCACTCCACTGTTGGCTGGTTTCTGCTTGTCTAGGGGTACCTTGGAGGAGAGAGTGCGGGGCCACCATGCCAAGCCTTCACCGCAGATGTTTATGTGGTGTAAGTAAAGTTCCTTTACCTTCGGGTCGGTGTTCTGAGGTTGAAGCCTCCACCTCTTCTCTGGAACAGTGTCTGCCAGTAATTGAGCCCCACACCAATAAAAGTCCAACACTCCTTTATTCTTCAATGTCAGGATAAAACACAATCAGTTGGACACCCTCAACGAACAGACAGAGGGTGTGGATACGAGTAGGCCCAGGCACAATGAACTCTCCTATTCCTCTATCAGCGAATAGGTTTAGCACATGATCTATGCCACCTGTTGAGAATCTTGGTCGCTGCCACCGACCGGATGAACGGTGAACCTTCCTCCTGACTGCACTCGGCCCCTGTTTGGGAAGATACCCCTTTGGGCGGTCTCCTGAGGCTCACCCGGCACCGGCAATCTGCTGCACCAGGTCTTTGGGTGAGTAGCTCCTCAGGTCCCTTACGCCTCTGGATTCGGGTACCCCACTCCCGGGGTCCCCTAGGAAATCCTTCCCTCGCGGAGCCCAGCGGAGGACACTGGGCCCCAGGCCTCCAACCGAGTACCTCACCCCAGGCTGAAGGTGAATGGGGTGGAACCCGAGCTCCGGGTGTCCAGGCCTAGGCCGCCTGGACACCGACCACGAACCACAGCCCTCAGGCTGAAGGTGCCTGGGACTCGACGACCCCGTGACCAAAATGGCCGACCCCTTTATACCCTCCCCCAGCAAGCCCAGCGGAGCCTCCGCCCCGCTGTACTCATGCTGCGAGAGGCCAAAAAGGGCATGCCACTGCAACGATGGCTCAACCCCGGGCCCAAAGTGACAGCACCACCCACTGGGCCCCAGGGAACCACACATCACAGATCCCCCACCAAATTTAAACATAATAGAAAAGCATATACCCGCTACATATATCTATCATAGGCGTGCACAGCCTATTGCATTAGGGTGTGCACCCAAAGCACAAACACACGTTTGTGTGTGTGTGTATATTTATATATATGTATATATATATATATATATATATATATATATATATATATATATATATATATATACACACACACACACTATATTGTCAAAAGTATTGAGACGCCTGCCTTTACACACACATGAACTTTAATGACATCCCAGTCACCGCTGACATCCGACGCTCCATAGAGTTGTATGGAGTGCCCGTTCAGGTCCACCAAAAAAACTGACAGGCGGACCTAAACGGTCCGCCCGTGTGAAAGGGGCCTTATACAGTATGTCTTATTTTCAGTGTGATGTGTATTATATGTGTTGTTACATATCACAGAGACCAGTATTGTGGTAATATTGAATTTTATTGAGATTTCATACATTAGAGGGTTCCACCATTATTGTTTAGTTATTGTTTAGTAGGTTAGCGATGCACTTTTCAGTGCTTTATCAGTGCTTAGTGGCAGGCCTTTTACTGACAGTTTTTTATTTTACCTCCAGTAGATTATTGTAAATAGTAGTGTGGTGATTACCTATTATACTAAAGATCGGCATGTGGCATTAATAAACATCAACAGATTTCAGTTGTGCCTCACCAGGCCGGCAACCCATGGACAATGTGCCTGTCTGCTGAGTTCATCTCCCCATCCCTGCACTCTTGCACTGATTGGCAGCAATGATTGGCACTGATAGGCACCACTGATTGACAGCACTGATGGCCACTGATAGGTAGCACTGATGGGCACTGATTGGCAGCACTGATTGGCAGCACTGATAGGCAGCACTGATGGGCCCTGATTGGCACTGATAGGCTGCACTGATTGGCACTAATAGGCAGCACTGGTTGGCACTGATAGGTAGCACTGATTAGCAGCATTTAGTGGCACTGATTGGCAGCGCTGATAGGCGGCACTGAATGGCACTGACAGGTAGCACTGATTGGAAGCACTGATTGGCAGCACTGACGGGCACTGATAGGCAGCACTGATGGGCACGTATGGGCACTGACTGCTGGCACTAATTGGAGGCACTGATTGTCACTGATAGGTGGCACTTATTGTCACTGATAGGAGGCACTGCTTGGCACTGACAGGTGGCACTGATAGGAGACACTGATTGGAATCACTGATTGGCACTGATAAGTGGCATTGGTTGGCACTAAAAGGCGGCATTTATTGGCACTGACAGGTGGCACTCATTGTCACTGACTGGCACTAACACGTGGTACTGACAGGTGGCACTGATTGGCACTGACAGGTGGCACTAATTGTCACTGACTGGTACTGACAGGTAGCACTGACATGTGGTATTGACAGGTGGCACTGATTGGAAGCACTGACTGGCACCGACAGGTGGCACTGATTAGCACTGTCAAGCAGCACTGGCACTGATTGGCACTGACAAGTGGCACTGGCACTGATTGGCACTGATTGGTGGCACTGATTGCCACTGACTGGTGGCACTGACAGGTGGCACTGGCACTGACAGCTGGCACTGATTGGCACTGACAAGCAGCACTGGCACTGATTGCTGGCACTGATTGGCACTGAATAGGGCACTGATTGGCACTGACAAGCGGCACTGGCACTGATTAGCACTGACTGGTGGCACTGATTGGCACTGACAAGCGGCACTGTCACTGATTGGCACTAACAAGCGGCACTGGCACTGACAGGTGGCACTGATTGTCACTGATTGTCACTGACTGGTGGCACGGATTGGAAGCACTGACAGAGGAGAGGGGGGTATCACATTGAGCAGATATTGGTGCTTGTAAGATCCGCTCAGTGTGTGACACTGTCATCTATTATAACTGCTTTTAGGGAGAGAGGGGAGCTTCATAATTCTGCGGTGATATGGGGGTGGGCGGGACTGAGCAGCTATCGAACATCAGCCATTATTGGGCTGTTTAAGAAAAGGGACGGGGCCACATACGTAGCGATATGCCCATTCCTCCTCCTATTGGCTGGGGTTCGATAGCTGCTAGGCCCCGCCCACCCCGACGTCAACACACTGAAATCTGACAGATCCTCTGTCTCCCTGCAAGCAGTTACAATACAGGAGACTGCGGTGATATGGGGGTGGGCGGGACTGAGCAGCTATCGAACATCAGCCATTATTGGGCTGTTTAGGGAAAGGGGTGGGGCCACATACGTAGCGGTACGCCCATTCCTCCTCCTATTGGCTGGGGTTCGATAGCTGCTAGGCCCCGCCCACCCCGACATCAACACTGAAATCTGACAGATCCTCTGTATACCTGCAAGCAGTTACAATACAGGAGGACAGTGTCACACACTGAGCGGATCTTACAAGCCCCAATATCCGCTCAATGTGATACTGTCTCAGCACGGCAATTCACAGCAGCATTTCACAGCAGCCCAGAGGGTAGATCTCGGGAGAGCATGGTGCTACACAAACACTGCATGGGTGATTAGGGTGTGCCCAGGCACACCTGGCACACCCCGTGCGCACGCCTATGATATATGTATATATATATATATATATATATATATATACAGTCAGGTCCATAAATATTGGGACATCGACACAATTCTAATCTTTTTGGCTCTATACACCACCACAATGGATTTGAAATGAAACAAAAAAGATGTGCTTTAGCTGCAGACTTTCAGCTTTAATTTGAGGGTATTTACATCCAAATCAGGTGAACGGTGTAGGAATTACAACAGTTTGTATATGTGCCTCCCACTTTTTAAGGGACCAAAAGTAATGGGACAATTGGCTGCTCAGCTGTTCCATGGCCAGGTGTGTGTTATTCCCTCATTATCCTATTTACAAGGAGCAGATAAATGATCCAGAGTTCATTTCAAGTGTGCTATTTGCATTTGGAATCTGTTGCTGTCAACTCTCAATATGAGATCCAAAGAGCTGTCACTATCAGTGAAGCAAGCCATCATTAGGCTGAAAAAAAAAAAAACCATCAGAGAGATAGCAAAAACATTAGGTGTGGCCAAATCAACTGTTTGGAACATCCTTGAAAACGAAAGAACGCACCGGTGAGCTCAGCAACACCAAAAGACCCGGAAGACCACGGAAAACAACTGTGGTGGATGACCGAAGAATTCTTTCCCTGGTGAAGAAAACACCCTTCACAACAGTTGGTCAGATCAAGAACACTCTCCAGGAGGTAGGTGTATGTGTGTCAAAGTCAACAATCAAGAGAAGACTTCACCAGAGTGAATACAGAGGGTTCACCACAAGATATAAAACATTGGTGAGCCTCAAAAACAGGATGGCCAGATTACAGTTTGCCAAACAACATCTAAAAAAGCCTTCACAGTTCTGGAACAACATCCTATGGACAGATGAGACCAAGATCAACTTGTACCAGAGTGATGTGAAGAGAAGAGTATGGAGAAGGAAAGGAACTGCTCATGATCCAAAGCATACCACCTCATCAGTGAAGCATGGTGGTGGTAGTGTCATGGCGTGGGCATGTATGGCTGCCAATGGAACTGGTTCTCTTGTATTTATTGATGATGTGACTGCTGACAAAAGCAGCAGGATGAATTCTGAAGTGTTTCGGGCAATATTATCTGCTCATATTCAGCCAAATGCTTCAGAATTCATTGGCTTCACAGTGCAGATGGACAATGACCCGAAGCATACTGCGAAAGCAACCAAAGGGTTTTTTAAGGAAAAGAAGTGGAATGTTATGCAATGGCCAAGTCAATAACCTGACCTGAATCCGATTGAGCATGCATTTCCCTTGCTGAAGACAAAACTGAAGGGAAAATGCCCCAAGAACAAGCAGGAACTGAAGAAAGTTGCAGTAGAGGCCTGGCAGAGCATCACCAGGGATGAAACCCAGCGTCTGGTGATGTCTATGCATTCCAGACTTCAGGCTGTAATTGACTGCAAAGGAATTGCAACCAAGTATTAAAAAGTGAAAGTTTGATTTATGATTGTTAATCTGTCCATTACTTTTGGTCCCTTAAAAAGTGGGAGGCACATATACAAACTGTTGTAATTCCTACACCGTTCACCTGATTTGGATGTAAATACCCTCAAATTAAAGCTGAAAGTCTGCAGTTAAAGCACATCTTGTTTGTTTCATTTTAAATCTATTGTGGTGGTGTATAGAGCCAAAAAGATTATAATTGTGTCGATGTCCCAATATTTATGGACCTGACTGTATATATACATATATATAGATATAGATACAGTGGGGAGAACAAGTATTTCATACACTGCCGATTTTGCAGGTTTTCCTACTTACAAAGCATGTAGAGGTCTGTAATTGTTATCATAGGTACTCTTCAAATGTGAGAGACTGAATCTAAAACAAAAATCCAGAAAATCACATTGTATGATTTTTAAATAATTAATTTGCATTTTATTGCATGACATAAGTATTTGATCACCTACCAACCAGTAAGAATTCCGGCTCTTACAGACCTGTTATTTTTTCTTTAAGAAGCCCTCCTGTTCTCCACTCATTACCTGTATTAACTGCACCTGTTTAAACTCGCTACCTGTATAAAAGACACTTGTCCACACACTCAATCAAACACACTCCAACCTCTCCACAATGGCCAAGACCAGAGAGCTGTGTAGGGACATCAGGGATAAAATTGTAGACCTGCACAAGGCTGGGATGGACTACAGGACAAAAGGCAATCAGCTTGGTGAGAAGGCAACAACTGTTGGCGAAATTATTAGAAAATGGAAGAAGTTCAAGATGACGGTCAATCTCCCTCGGCCTGGGGCTCCATGCAAGATCTCACCTCGTGGGGCATCAATGATCATGAGGAAGGTGAGGGATCAGCCCAGAACTACACGGCAGGACCTGGTCAATGACCTGAAAAGAGCTGGGACCACAGTCTCAAAGAAAACCATTAGTAACACACTACGCAGCCATGGATTAAAATTCTGCAGCGCACGCAAGGTCCCCCTGCTCAAGCCAGCGCATGTCCAGGCCCGTCTGAAGTCTGCCAATGACCATCTGGATGATCCATAGGAGGAATGGGAGAAGGTCATGTGGTCTGATGACACAAAAATAGAGCTTTTTGGTCTAAACTCCACTCGCCGTGTTTCGAGGAAGAAGAAGGAGGATGAGTACAAGCACAAGAACACCATGCATGAAGCATGGAGGTGGAAACATCATTCTTTGGGAATGCTTTTCTGCAAAGGGGACAGGACGACAGCACCGTATTGAAGGGAGGATGAATGGGGCCATGTATTGCGATATCTTGGTCAACAACCTCCTTCCCTCAGTAAGAGCATTGAAGATGGGTCGTGGCTGGGTCTTCCAGCATGACAACGACCCGAAACACACAGCAAGGGCAAATAAGGAGTGGCTCCGTAAGAAGCATCTCAAGGTCCTTGAGTGGCCTAGCCAGTCTCCAGACCTGAACCCAATAGAAAATCTTTGGAGGGAGCTGAAAGTCCGTATTGCCCAGCGACAGCCCCGAAACTTAAAGGATCTGGAGAAACTCTGTATGGAGGAGTGGGCCAAAATCCCTGCTGCAGTGTCTGCAAACCTGGTCAAGAACTGCTGGAAACGTATGATCTCTGTAATTGCAAACAAAGGTTTCTATACCAAATATTAAGTTCTGCTTTTCTGATGTATCAAATACTTATGTCATGCAATAAAATGCAAATGAATTACTTAAAAAGCATACAATGTGATTTTCTGGATTTTTGTTTTAGATTACGTCTATCACAGTTGAAGAGTACCTATGATAAAAATTACAGACCTCTATATGCTTTGTAAGTACGAAAACCTGAAAATCGGCAGTGTATCAAATACTTGTTCTCCCCACTGTATATAGATATAAATCATCTCTTTGGCTCACTAAGCGGGGAGGCACAAATGGCCCATAGGGCTCCCCACGTTATATACTAAAGCAGTGATGTGAAAAAGCTTGGGGTTAAGGTGCAAGCATACAAACCACAGGAAAATTGTTGCAGTGTATCTCTTATAATGGGGGCTTCAAAAAAAATGGCAGCAATTGTCACTATATTAAGCAATGGGAATACGTCAGCCAACCATATCTCCCAGAGGAAGGCACAAGGCTGTGACAAAACTAGTAGGAGGGGCTTGGAGGGCTGACGTATGAGGAAGTGTTTGGAAAGCTTGTCTTAGTGTGATGGACGGAGGGAACACTGCCGACCAGAGCTGCAGAGCCAGATCCCAGGTGAAACCACAATTTCCACACACAGGTTGTTTGTATACAGGCTGGTTTTTAATATGGAGAATGTGAGTTGATATATATATATATATATATATATATATATATATATATATATATATACATATATATATATATACATTTTTAAAAGGATAAAGCACGATTGCCAGTTTATACTTTGCATGTGGGTGATGTGAGAGGAGGACTCTGGTGACTAGTAGGAAGGAGTATTGCATAGTAGAATTGGTTGGCTAAGATATATACCAAAGGAAGGAGGAACAAATAAGAGGGATACCCCAGAGAATTAGCTGCTGTCACATGTGTGTTTAATAAGCCTTAGGGTAAGGGCACATCCGGTGAAGGGTCGTACAGGGAGTGATTTGACGTATGCACAGAGGTGGATCAAAGTGAAGAGACTCTGTCTATAGCATCTCACATTTATTCACTATACAACAGATTATTATATTGTCCATATTCAGCATAGATTGGACTATTCGTCATTTAATAATTGTTTATAAGACTATTGTTTAATTATTGCATCAATTATTCATACTTATCTATATCACTGTATTTATTCATTTACTTTATCTATTTTTGTTTATGTTTAGGATACCATGTGGAGCTTTGAGCAATTGCATATTACTTAGGATTTATAGATTGTATTGAGCACCATACACCACTGACCATCCACGACAGGAGGGTCAAATATTGCATTTTATCGATAATTTACATCCACTTAGCACTGCACTCATTTGTTATTTGTTTTTGCATTATCTTAATTTGTGGTCACCTAAATCTTTCCCCTCTACACTTTTTTAACACCAAAATTCTATCATAAGTACAGTATGTTGGTTTGTTATCTTTCACATGAAACACAATCTCAGACTGTTGATTGCAATATGACATTACACAAATTTAGCAGCTGCCCTTTAAACATTTGCATATGTTTATATGGATAATGAAAAATAACTTTTCCTGGCACTCCATAAGCAGAACAAATTATTACCAGTAAAAAAAAAAAAAGCATACATGAATAAGAAGTTATTCATATTTCATTACTGAGAAGGCTATCAAATTATTTCCAGGAAGAAAAGCTATTTCACTAAAACACAGCTACAAGGTAATAGTATAAAAAGCTGCTCCATAAATATGTCGCTTTTTAGGTAGGACAAACTAGTTTGTGAAAATTATGATTTGTTAGATACTAAAAGTGTCTTAATTGCGGCACAAGTAAGTCAAGTGATTGATCATTGGGGTCTCCTGCACAAGCAATTTTTCAGTTTTCTAACAAAATTTAAATCTGTTCTTCTTTTAACACAGGCTAAATAAAAGCTCTAATGGTGTACTGAAAAGACTATTCCAGATTCGTTTTTAAAAAACAACTTGTTCACTAAACCACAGTATTCATAAGAAACCTCTCTGTAACATTTCAAGAAGTTGCGTTCAGAGAGATTGAATTAAGCCCATACATATGTAAGTGACTTTTTAAGTTCATCAGTCTTCTTTCATTTCTAAAACTGTGCCCAGCTGAGTCAAGAGCATACTGTGTTACAGGATCTATGAATCCATTTGCTAAAGCAGCTTGCTTAGGCACTGCAAGAAAAAAAAAGTTCTTATAAATAATGTACATTTTATAGTAGTGTCTCTGAATGTCCTAATGTACTTGTTTCACAGAAATTGAAATAGATATATCAGAAGGACAAGAAGAAATTAAATGTCTTATCCTGAAGGGTGATCCACTGCAAACGTCCTCCCACAGACAGACCACACATTCTTCTAGTGGTCACAAAAACATAAATCTTTTTTAGCTGGTGTAAGGCAGGACTTGAAAAAAACTTGGTGTACAATAATTTTTTTAAGGGAAATAGTGCACAGTACCCATTTTTTACATAGATAGCTTGATGACTACATTGAAGTTGGTTTTTACATGATTAAATTACTTTTTTTCTCACTTACTATAGCCTGGTAACCTGAAGATAAGAGTTCAGCAAAAAAAATGTTGACGCATGGTGGAAATCATACTCCACAAATGATAAAATAATAAAACTGTATTGTTATTGTTTGCCCTTAAAGTGGAACTCCAGTGTTAAATCTAAATTCTGGGAAAACATGAAACACACACACATGAATGCATTTCTGCATTCTTTTATACATTAAATTAATTTTTTAAGTGCAAGCAGTGCAAGTACTGAAATTGAAATTGGTATTGGTCTCTTGCAATTCACTGTACTGTGGCCTTAAAGCATAAATCCACTTTTGTTGAGGAAAAAAACAATCCCCTCTGGGTGATCTATGTACATTGCTAGGATTATAACAACCTTTGTTGTATATTCCTAGCTTTTGTTATTCTGAAGAAATCACTGTTTGTTCCTCTGTGCCTCTTTTTTGAGTGGGTCTAATGGGAGTGGTTTCATAATTATTCATCTGCTGTGCAGCTGCTGAGCTCTAAGGAGGAAAGCTGCTGGTCCTGCATCCCTTTAGACATGTTCCTACTGGGAGTATCTCATGAAAAATTAAAATTTTGTTGCAGGGAGTGCCTAAAATCTGACTTGTATCTTAGGCGGACTTCTGGGAAAATTGGTGAGCCAATCACACAAGCAGGAAATTATGTTTCTGGAGGTGGTAAGTACACACTCTGTGGACAGGACAACTCCAGGTAACCATATTCCATTGCATTTTTAGAAAATTAGAGCAGCTGCAAATTGAAAAGGAAAGGTAATTTTTAATAACATTCAATTACAGTATGACTTGTGTCGCAATTGTATACGCTATATTATTTCTTCTTTATTTGCTATTTTTTTTCCCCATGAAAGTGGAGTTACCCTTTAAGGGAGAGGGTGAGATAGCATCAACTGTACTATAGTACTCTTGCTAACAAGGAAGATGCTGATGGAAGAGAACACAGTCGAATGATAAAGAGAATGGCTAATCAGTGCACTGCTTCTTTCACAGTGGATTCAAAGGCTGGGGTCTAATATAAGACCCGTAAATTTTAGTATACTGAACCAATGAAAAATCAGATTTTCTGCTCTTTCAGACACAGCTGTGCTGTATGCCAGGGTGTTAAAATCTCAGAAGTACTGTAGACAAAGAGAAATACTAATCGTTTAGCAGATAAAACTGTTCCTAAGTATGTATTACATCTACAGTATGTATGGAGCTGTTTGCCTGAGGTTCTGCTATAAAATACATGTGAACTGTTTTCACTGATAAATAATTTGTAAATCGGTTCAGAAATGCTTGGAATTACCATATTTCTATCACACTACACAACTAGGAAGGTGACGCCACTATTTCCTATTCAGGTTTTACAACTTACTGTGTCACTTGAGTGCTCATCCGATAGTAAATCAGCATCGTCACATTACTTTTTCATTATCCATTTAGCAGTTATGGGCAAGGAATACACAGGAAGCTGAAAACCTGGAATATGAAACAGTGCTGTCATCTAATTGGCTAAGCAATGTGGCAGAGAAATGTGAATAGCAAGAAAACTTAATAAAATTAAACATTGTTTGGCAAGAAAAACACATATACCACAGCTGTTTATATAACCGTTTGCCTGAAGTTCAACTTTACGTTATAAACAGTATTCTGTATACTAGGTCAAAGAGTTAGTTTAAAATATAACTCAATCCCATTAATTTGGTTTTGGATGCTTGTGCCCCTATAGTAAGATTTTCTTTAACTTCCTGTGTGATTATAAATAGGGCATGAAAGGTTGTATGAGTGGAAAAGGGGAAAAGTGGAAAAGGGGAAAAGTGGAAAGGGGTTTGGATATCTGGCAGGTTTCTATTACAAGGAAGGGTGCACACGGGTGACATTCTTCTATTAGATCAGGTTTATTCAAGGTCCGTAATGCTGACAGTCCCTGCCTAAATATATAAAAACAAACTAAAACTTGTGCTTAGGAATCAAACAATGAACTGAAAATAAATATATATAAAAATAGGACCGCAGCTGCTGCAACATAAGGTATTAACACCTTAGAAATTGAATAATAAATGGGTTTTGCAGCGCTAGCGGAAAGAGGTGCACGACACTGGAATATATGACACTATTAAGAAATTGCTATCCAATAATAAACAATAAGATGCTCAACACATTGATGTTGCCACCCACTTGTGCTTGAACTGTGCAAACAGATCTAAATAATAAATTATACTTCAAAAGTGCTTAATAAGTGCAAAGAATGTGTAATTGATAAAGTGCTAATGTGCTAATCATAAAGAGCTAAGTGCTTCCAAAGCAGTATCCGGGTTGGTGGTTTCCCCTCTTGTGGCCCCACACACCAAAAAGAAGAGATATAAAGTCACAGAATGGGTCACGGGTATCATGAGTCCAGAAAAAAATCTTGAGGATCACCAAGTTAACTCAGTAGGTTCATCGAGGAGACGGAACATAGTGAGGAAGAGAGAAAACATTCATGTGAAGTACCGCCTGTAAAATACAGCACTGCGCTGCTAGCTAAGAGACTCACGAGACTGTAGCAAAAGACAAGCGTCAGTGTGTTCCGTGTTCGCAGGCGTGCGTTCAACGAGAACCGGAAGCAACGTCACTGGTTCTAGTTTGGTCGGAAATTGCGTCAACGCGTTTCACCCCTCCTCCAGGGCATCATCAAGGACATCACTTCCGGCCAAGAGAATGAATTTTATATACACTGAGGTCACCGCCTCCTGGTAAGCAAGCCAATTAGAAGGAAAGAACCTTCGGGCGCAACAAAACAAAAGGAAATACATTTGTTGGTAAAACGAAAAAACATATTAATAATGATTGCTGGATCTAAACATTAAAAAAGCACATAGCGATACTAAAAACATCTTGAGTTACTAAAGTTAGTTGACTACTAGAAGACTAATGCCAAAATGGAAGGAAAAAAATATTAATAATAATAAAAAAACTTTTAAGAGCTTGTTCACAAAATGCCATATAAAGCAATTAGCTTAGTTGGAGGATATAAACACATGGTGAAAATAAATAAATAAAATTAAATTAAAATAAAAAAAATAAAAAAAATAAAAAAATAAAATAAAATAAACAAAAGAAAAGAAAGAAAAATAAATATTGATAAATAAAATATAAATAAAATAAAATATATATAAATATAAAAATAAAATAAAAATAAAATAAAAATAAAATAAAAATAAAATAAATGTGAAAAAATATATATAAAAAGGATTAATGTGCATATCTAAAAAACTACCAATTGGATAAAAAACAAATTCAAATCTAGTTCAATGTTAAGGCCATGTGGACTTAAGGTGCCCAACCTATGTATCCACTGGGTTTCGTTACGTGAGATAGCTTGTTTGAGGTTAGAACCTCTCCAGTGGGCTTCAACCCTATCAATTCCACAGAACTTTAGTCCTCTGGGATCACTATTATGAAATAGTTTGAAATGGTTGGACAAACTGTGGTGCTTAAAACCTTTCTTAATTCTATTTATATGTTCCCTTAACCTGATGCCCAATCTCCTGGTGGTTCTCCCTACATATTGGAGCCCACACGGGCAAGATAAAAGGTAAGTGACATGAGTAGTTCCACAGGTAATGCATTTTTTAATTTCATAGGTTTTTCCATGAGAACTAAAATGGGTGGTTTTCCTGACTCTATGATTGGAGGTACGAAAAATCATACATTTTCCACAACTAAAGAAACCAGTTTGATCTAGAAAAGTAAAGGTTTTCTTGGGGGGATTTACAACATTATGTGCCAATTTCAATCTTAAGGTGGGGAGTTTAGTATAGATGAACTGAGGTAAAACTAGAAAAACACTGGTTAGATCTTTATCTTTGCGTAACAGTAGCCAATGTTCTTTAATTATTTTTTCAAATTGTTTGTGTTGCCTAGTGTATCCAGTTAAAAAGGCAATCCCATAATCTTTTTTCTCGCGTATTTTCTTTTCAAAGAGCTGTTTTCTGTCCATATTTCGGATATCTTCTCTGGTTTTCCTAAGGATACTTGTATCATATCCTTTTTCTTGAAATCTCTCCAGAATTGTTTGAGATTGTATATCATAGTCTTCTATTTTATTGCAATTACGCTGTACTCTTAACATTTGGCTTTTTGGTATACCATTCAGCCATCTGGGGTGATGGCAACTGCCAAGTGGTATATAACCATTTCTGTCAACCTCCTTGAAGAAGGTACGAGTAAGCAGTTTACCATTCTCTTTAAAAATAACCAAATCAAGAAAATTAACCGAATCAAGGCTAAACACTTCTGAGAATGAAATGCCACATTGGTTATTACTGGTTTTGTTAAAAAAATCAAAAAAGGAATCTCTTGATCCTGGCCAAATAATAAAAATGTCATCAATATACCGTTTATAAAAACTCAATTGTGGTATATTTCTGCCATAAATTGCTTGAGATTCCCACCAGCTCATGAAAAGATTGGCCACTGACGGGACATACTTGGCCCCCATCGCAACCCCTCTTTTCTGTCTGTAATATTTCTTCTCATGGCAGAAAAAATTATAGCTCATAGCTAGATCCAAGGCTTCCAGTAAAAAATCTTCTTGTTTGGGCTTAATATTGGTGTTATCAAGAGCCCATTTTACTGCCTCCAATGCATGATGTTGTTGAATATTGGTGTAGAGAGAGTTAACAGTGTGGACACTGGCAAGCATACAATCCTCATCTACTGTAAAAGGTTCTAGAAATGTTATAAGATCTTTGCTATCTTTAAGATATGCTGGACATTTTTGTACCAAGGGCTGCAAGAACTTATCCAAATATTCCCCCATTCTCGAGAATAGAGAGTCCACCCCACTAACTATTGACCTCCCAGGAGGCTTAAGAGGGTCTTTGTGTATTATAGGTAACTGGTAGATTACCGGGACTCTGGGGGCATCAGGGACCAAAAACCTAGTCTCCTTTTTGTTTAGTATCCCTGTTTGATGTGCATTCTTGGTCAATCGTTTCAATTTGGCTTTATATTTGTTCCTCATAGGTGGCAGTATCAGATACCAATTTGTTTAATTCATCTAGATTAACGCTTTTGTTGAGAATCACTAACCCCCCCCCCCCCCCCCATTTATCAGATGATCTGATCGATATATTTTTCTTTTTATCTAGTAGCTCCAGACCCCGTTCAACATCTTTTTTTCTTCTGCTGGGATGAACTTTTAGTTTTCTTAAATCCTCTTCAACAACCGATTTAAAAACCTCAACGAAGTGGTTATTACTCGGTTTGGGATTGAAAATTGAATTGTTTCTCAAAGTAGTATGAGTGAATTCCTCCACTGTTTCCTTCGGAGATATGTTCTTTTTATTTTTGGCATAAGTCTTTTTAATATTGATTTTTCTGATAAACTTCTGAAAATCGATAAAAACATCAAACTTGTTTTATCCAAAGCAAATTTCAATCCTAATTCTAAAACTTTATTCTCATCTTCAGAAAATACTGCATCACTTAAATTAAAAATTCCTGAATTTAATTTGCCCTTTTCCTTTTTCCTTTTCCCTCCCCTACATCCTCTGGTTCGTCTCTTCTTGTTGAATCTTGATTGGATGGGGGAGGTTCCAGGGGGTACCAGGGTCTCCATTCTTCTTCGCTCACATCACATTCGCTCACATCCTGGTCTCTCCCTCGTCCTCTGGGATTGGGTCCCCCTCGGGGTCTCCGAGGTGGTCCCCCATATCCCCTCCTTTGAAAATCCCCTCTGTAGTTGGTTTTATTGGGATATCCTCCTCTCCCTCGGGGGGGATACTGATTGTAATGGTATGGTGTCCACGAGGGACCACCATATCCTCCCCTCTGATCATAACCTCTTGTGTTGTAAGAGCCCCTATTGGATTGTTGGGACTGATCATAATCCAATGGCTCAAAACGATTGTATGTGGGGATTCCATAATGTGGGGTGGAGGGTCGTGAGGTACCTCTTCCACCACCATAATGGACACCCCTTCCAGACTCTTTCCGTTGACCTTCATATTCAATAGGGGTTTTTGGTTGGACAGGTCCTGTTTCTGTTTCCTCCATAGAATCTCCAAGACCGAAAGTTTGTTCCTCCACCAATTCTTGCCACCTATAAACTTTGTTGAATTTGTAATCATTGGTGTCTCTAATATATTTTTTCATTTTTTTCTTCTGTGTTTCTTTATCTAGTTTTTCCACAAATTCCTGTAACTGTTTCATTTTTTCTTTATATTCTCCTGTGGTAATGGAGGGTCCTAATTTCGCTTTTAAAGCGTTAATGTTGGCCTCCAATAATTAGAATTTCATTTCTTTCCTACTTATTAATATTTCCAACAATTTTTTCTCAGTATGGTTGAAAAAAGAGAACCATTCGTCCTCCACATCTTTGTCAAGCAGGCCATCATTGGGGGCAACATCCCACCTCAATCTTCTGGGGGTGATGTTATCTTTGATGTACTTACGTAAAGTAAATACATCCCACCAAGCTTTAACCTGCTTGTCCAAAGCACTCTTCAGACTTTTAAGCCCCCAATGATTGATGATTGATGATGATCAAGATTTAAGAGAGAACTGACTAGTCTCATCTCAAAGGGTTTAGACTCTCTAATTTTAAATCATAAAGAAAAATCGTTCCTCATCCCTTTGGCCCCAAGAATCCCCATCATATACTATCTACCTAAGATTCATAAAGATCCACTTCATCCCCCTGGACGTCCTATTATAAGTGGGATTGATTCCATCACTTCCAGGATAGGTAGATATATTGACTTTTTTCTCCAACCATCAGCCAAAAATACCCCATCTTACCTTAAAGACACTAAGGATGTGATTAAACATCTATCCACAATAACCTGTGAAGGTGACCTCATTATGGCCACAGTAGATGTGGCATCTCTGTACACCTGCATTCCACATCAGAGAGGAATGGAGGCTGCGCATGAATTTTTGAAAAGAGATCCCACTCTCGCCACCCCTCAGGTTGATTTTGTTGTGGAGTTGTTGGAGTTTGCCACCCAACACAATTATTTTTGGTTTGATGGACGTTTTTATTTACAGCAGAAGGGTGTAGCGATGGGAGCAAAATTTGCTCCAAATCTGGTCAACCTGTTTATGGCTAAGTGGGAGGAGGATGTCGTCTATGCCCTGGATTGCCTCCAGTTAAAGCTGTGGGCCAGGTATATAGACGACATCCTCCTCCTATGGGCTGGCACCCCTGAAGCATTGGAGAATTTCTTCCCGTGCCTAATAGTAATGACAAAGGTATTGCCCTAAAATATGAATCTAGCCAGTCCAAAATACACTTTTTGGATTTGGAGATAGAGAGGTCAGATCAACAATTTAAGTTTAGTACTTACTTCAAGCCCACAGACAGGAACGGGTATATACCCTCGGACAGTTGTCATCACAAGTCGTGGCTGATGTCAGTACCAAAAAGTCAATTCCTGCGACTTCACAGGAATTGTACTGATAGTGATACTTATAAGATTTAAGCCAACATCCTGAGAAAGAGATTTCTCGACAAGGGATACAACCCAGTTGATGTAGATAAAGACTTTATCAACGTTCTGAATACAGATCGTGATGTACTGTTGGCTGATAAGCCTCAAGGGGACAATGATGACACTTTCAAATGGTCATTCCTTACAGCTTTCTCGACCCAACACAAACAGATCAAAGCCATTTTTGAACAACACTGGGGTATACTAAGGAACGATAGAATTTTGGGCTCTATCCTGCCTGAGAGACCCAAGGTTATATATCGAGGAGTGCTGTCTCTTAAAAGTAAGATCGCACCAAGTATTATCAACCCCCCGATTAAGCCAACATTTTTCCATAACTGGGTTGGCTATTACCCCTGTAAAAAGTGTTCTGTTTGCCATTACAATACTTGTGGATGAAAGGCCACTAAGGAATTCAGATCCAAGGTGACTAACCAAGTTTACCCAATTAAACAGTTTTGTACATGTGCAACAACCAATGTCGTGTACTTACTGACTTGTCCATGTGGCAAGAAGTATGTTGGTCGAACCATACTGTAGTTTAAAACTAGAGTGACGGAACACATCAATTTATTAAACTTGGTAGTACTAAACATACAGTCTCTCAACATTACCAGCAACACCATGCCCGTGACCCGACTGGGACTCAATTCTTGACTATAGACAAATTCATTGTCCCATGGAGGGGCAGAGCCAATATGAGAGGCGTATCCAGATCGGAAACTGTAACAGGAGGGCCCGTGGAACCCAGAATCTCTTGGAAAGTATGAGATACCCTTGCTTCAGCTCCCCATGCACCTCTTATGTCTAAATCACCCTATGTCCATTAGGGGCATAGGGTGACTGAGAAAATATATCTTGGACTACTTCAAATGGGACAGTAATATTCATTAACAATATCTCTCAAGAAATATGAAGATGTTATCCTCTGTGTGCTGTGAGGTCTATGTCCAGGAAGTATACCTCCTTATATGGGCATTCCAGGAAGTTCAATTTAAGAGTCATTAGATCTCATTGTTGCTTGTGCTAATTGACTCTGCCATTGTGTGAAGGTGTATTTGTGATAATGTTGATTGTGTCTTCTGAGCTAACAGACGCCAAGTCTAGCCTAAAGGTCATGTCTCTGAGTCATCAGCTGCTGTAGGGGATTAGTTAATTAGCTCATGTTAATTAGGTCTGGTCACAGGTGTATTTTCAGAGTAATATGAGCAGGATATGTATGCACCTCCTCTTTTACGGTATATAAGCCTGTAGTCTTTCAATAAAGATTGTGATTCATGCTTGAACCTCATACAGAGCGTTGTCTCGTATTTGGGGGAGAATTACTCGTATTGGGTCTTATTCGGCTGGTTGGAGTGTTTGGTAGCTGCCTTGTGTTCAGGAATGGAATATCCTAAACGTCGTTAACCCCTCTCATACTTGTGGTGTCGTTACATAACTTTCTGGATATATGTGTTACAGACCCACCACGCATTAGGGATGAATGTGGAGTGGGATATTAACTCCTTTATAAATAGATCATAGTCTATCTTGTTTTACACACCATTTACATTGTCTTGATATTTTACTGTTTTAAATTAATTTTTCTACCGTTGGTAATTCCAACTTAAGTAATGTTGCTACGTCCGATAATATGCAATACACTTATTTTAATATTTATTTTATGATTTAATGGTAATGAGTCTATAATAAGACCATTTCTATGTTGTATCTGTTTATATATTCACATTATGAGTGTAATTAGTTGTAACTGATGACCCTGTTGTTGAATGTAAACGGTACTGAGAATAATTCCATTGGGTGATACCAAATGACTTAGAATGGGTGGTCCCATTGCGAGGTTTGGCATGCAAATATGCTAACTTCAAATTGAGGCTTGTTCTATTCATTGTGGTTTCTATCTATTACAGCCCAGCTATGTTTGAACGAGTTGTCCCATTGCAAGGTTTGGCACACAAACATGCTGTCTTCAAAGTGAGGCCCGTTCTAAATACTGGGATTTCCACCTATCACAGTTTTCGTGGATCCCCCCAGAACCCTGATTCGCTCTGGGTGTGAAGACTTCCGAGTGAGCTTTGGTTACTATTTCCATAACCGGACGTGGGAGCGGCCTGACGCGCCGACGGAAGTGATGTCACATAAGCCCCGTTCTCATAACAAAGCTTGAATAGCGTTTTTTAGCCAGGCTGTCCGCGGTCAGTGTTAGAGCTGGATTTATAAAGGAAGCGGTACGTTCATGTATGCAGCATTTCCTTAGGACTAACCTGTTATTCACAATATTCCATTTATGTTTTATAAGATCTTAAATTGAAAATACCATTTACCCATTCACTTCCGGGTCTGAGACCGGAAGTGATGTCATGTCCCGTTCACTTCCTGTGCCATGCCCATTCAATTTTGGATCACCAGATCTATAAAAGCGATGCACATGCAGGGGGGTCCATACCCAAGATGACGACTTGTTAGTCGAAACGCGTCGGAGGGACCTACCTACAAGCATCGTTCATGTACCTGTTACGATAAGACTACTTACTACCATCTAAATGTGAGTGTTCAATTTTAACTTGATTAAATTACTACTTTTTAATAGGGATGAGCTCGGTGTTCGAGTCGAACATAGGTTCGACTCGATCATCGGCTGTTCGCGCGTTCGGGGAACAACGAACGATTTGGGCCGTTCGCGCCAAATTCGAGTGACGCGAACGGCCCACAATACACTGCGCCATCGCAGTGCAATCCTGGCGCTGTGATTGGCCAAGCATGCACTGTGACCCCGCATGCTTGGCCAATCACAGCGCCGGCAGCAAGGAGAGCAATGATTGGCCACAGGCAGGATGCCTGTGGCCAATTATTGCTGAGGGGGTTTAGTACACGCCCCACACTATAAAAGGCCGCCAGCGCGGCGGCCTCGTGTAGTGTGTTCCGGCGCAGGGAAAGAGAAGGATAGGCAGGGACAGTGTCATATTTTTTCTTTGCTAAACCTTGTGTGTAGGGACAGAGAAGGATAGGTAGGGAGAGTGTCAAGGTCATATTCTTTGCTAAACCTTGTTTGTAGGGACAGAGAAGGATAGGCAGGGAGAGTGTCAGTTTCATATTCTTTGCTAAACCTTGTGTGCTGAACCATATTGCTAAACCTTGTGTGTAGGGACAGACAAGGATAGGCAGGGAGAGTGTCAGTGTCATATTCTTTGCTAAACCTTGTGTGCTGAACCATATTGCTAAACCTTGTGTGTAGGGACAGACAAGGATAGGTAGGGAGAGTGTCAGTGTCATATTCTTTGCTAAACCTTGTGTGCTGAACCATATTGCTAAACCTTGTGTGTAGGGACAGACAAGGATAGGTAGGGAGAGTGTCAGTGTCATATTCTTTGCTAAACCTTGTTTGTAGGGACAGAGAAGGATAGGCAGGGAGAGTGTCAGTGTCATATTCTTTGCTAAACCTTGTGTGCTGATTAGGCAGTCGAGAGTGTCAGTGTCATAATCTTTGCTAAACCTAGTGCGCTGAACCATATTGCTAAACCTTGTGTGTAGGGACAGACAAGGATAGGCAGTCGAGAGTGTCAGTGTCATAATCTTTGCTAAACCTAGTGCGCTGAACCATATTGCTAAACCTTGTGTGTAGGGACAGACAAGGATAGGCAGTCGAGAGTGTCAGTGTCATAATCTTTGCTAAACCTAGTGTGCTGAACCATATTGCTAAACCTTGTGTGTAGGGACAGACAAGGATAGGCAGTCGAGAGTGTCAGTGTCATAATCTTTGCTAAACCTAGTGTGCTGAACCATATTGCTAAACCTTGTGTGTAGGGACAGACAAGGACAGGCAGTCGAGAGTGTCAGTGTCATAATATTTGCTAAACCTAGTTTGCTGAACCATATTGCTAAA
Organism: Rana muscosa; assembly: GCA_029206835.1. Lineage (NCBI taxonomy): Eukaryota > Metazoa > Chordata > Amphibia > Anura > Ranidae > Rana > Rana muscosa. The sequence continues at coordinate 1,239,478,089 of CM055122.1, read as the reverse complement.
CCTTGTGTGTAGGGACAGACAAGGATAGGCAGTCGAGAGTGTCAGTGTCATAATATTTGCTAAACCTAGTGCGCTGAACCATATTGCTAAACCTTGTGTGTAGGGACAGACAAGGATAGGCAGTCGAGAGTGTCAGTGTCATAATCTTTGCTAAACCTAGTGCGCTGAACCATATTGCTAAACCTTGTGTGTAGGGACAGACAAGGGTAGGCAGTCGAGAGTGTCAGTGTCATAATCTTTGCTAAACCTAGTGTGCTGAACCATATTGCTAAACCTTGTGTGTAGGGACAGACAAGGATAGGCAGTCGACAGTGTCAGTGTCCTATTCTTTGCTAAACCTTGTGTGCAGGGAGAGAGAAGGATAGGCAGGGGACAGTGTCAGTGTCATTGTTGCTAAGCCTCCTGCACAGTATACACCTGAAGCTAGCCCTTATTGCTGGTTTTCCCATCTCCCTGCAGGCCATTAGAATGTCTGGAAGGCAAACAAGGAGAGGCAGACAGTCAGGAGCCAATAAAAGAGGGCAAGCAGGCTCTGTGTCTGGGGGCAACAGTGCTGGTCGTGGACGCGGTGCATTGTCATCAGCACATGGCCATGGGACACGCTTGTCCTTCTTTTCGGCAGCTGGACATGTTGAGCCACATCATGCCGAAGACTTGGTAGAGTGGATGACCAAGCCCTCCTCATCCTCCTCATCCTCTCTCACCCAGGCTCAGGGTACTGGCAAAGCAGCTGCCAAAGCGTCCTCTTCCCTGGTATCAATGTCATCATCAGTCACTCCTTCCCTAGACCCACCATGTCCTCCTCCTGAGGAGTCCCCCGAACTGTTTGAGCACAGTGTTGGGTACATGCTCCAGGAGGATGCCCAGCGTTTCGAAGGGTCTGATGATGATACCCAGCTAGAGGAAGGCAGTAGCGTGAGAGCAGAGAGAGGGGATGCTCAAGAAGGACACCAATCTGGCAGTCATGTTCCAGCAGCTGCAGCATACTGCCAGATTGGCTCCAGTGATGAGGAGGGAGGGGATGATGAGGTCACTGACTCCACATGGGTGCCTAATAGGAGAGAGGAGGAGGAGGAGGATGAGGAGGAGGCACATCTCCAACGAGGCAGGATGCCCTTGGGAGGCCAGCGTAAGGGCAGCACACCGACGGAATCACACCGCAGAGCTCCGCCTGTGCAGGGCGCTGCCTCTGCCCGTTATTCAAAAAGTTCTTTGGTGTGGGCCTTTTTTGAGGCGAGTGCATCAGATCGCACAGCTGCTGTTTGCAACATATGTCTCAAGCGTATATCGCGTGGCCAAAACATCAGCCGCTTGGGCACCACATGCTTGACCAGACATATGTTGACCTGCCATGCAGCTCGTTGGCAAGCCTACCTTAAAGACCCACACCAAAGAACAAAGCGGACCTCTTCTTGCACCGCATCAGCTGGGATCTCCAACCCCACTATACCTTCAGTCCTCTCTGAAACCTGCACTGAGAGGAATGAAGGTGTAGAATTAGGTGTGTCACAGCCAAGTACTTGCGGACACTCTGCTAGCAGTACACCGACGTCCGATTCTAGCAGGCAAATTTCCCTGCCCCAGCTGCTGGACCGTCGAAAGAAGTTCACTCCCAGCCATCCACATGCCAAGCGGTTGAATGCTAGCTTGCCTAATTGCTAGCGCTTCAACTGCTGCCTTTTCAGTTGGTAGACTCGGTCCCCTTCCGTGAGTTTGTGCAATGTGCGGTTCCTCAGTGGCAGGTTCCCAAACGCCACTTTTTCTCACGGAAGGCGATTCCGGCTCTCTACCGGCATGTGGAAGGCAATGTCTTGGCCTCGCTGGACAGGGCGGTCAGCGGTAAGGTGCATATTACCGCTGATTCATGGTCCAGCAGGCATGGACAGGGACGTTACCTTTCTTTCACGGCCCATTGGGTCACTCTTTTGGCAGCTGGGAAGGATGCAGGACAAGGTGCAGAAGTGTTGGAGGTTGTTCCACCGCCACGCCTCCAAAATGCTACTACTGGTTGTGACACACCTCTCTCCTCCACCCCCTCCTCTTCTTCTTCCTCCACGGCCTCTTCCTGTGCTTTGTCCTCGGAACCAGTGGTGCTCCGTAGGCGTTCAAGGGGCTACGCAAGTACGCAGGCAAAAAGATGCCATGCCGTGCTTGCGCTGGTGTGTTTGGGGGACAGGAGCCACACTGGGGCAGAGGTTCTGTCTGCTCTGCAGGGGCAGGCCGAGAGGTGGTTGACGCCACACCAGCTTAAGCCAGGAATGGTAGTTTGCGACAATGGCACCAACCTCCTCTCCGCTCTCCGACGGGGACAACTGACCCATGTGCCCTGTGTGGCTCACGTCCTTAACCTGGTGGTGCAGCGGTTCTTGGGCAGGTACCCAGGCTTACAGGATGTCCTGAGGCAGGCCAGGAAAGTCTGTGTGCATTTCCGCAGATCTTATAATGCCAGTGCTTGCCTGGCTGAGCTGCAAAAGGAGTTGAACCTGCCCAAGAACCGCCTTATATGTGACATGCCCACCAGGTGGAACTCAACGTTGGCCATGCTGCAGCGTCTGCACACGCAGCAGAGGGCCATCAATGAGTACCTATGCGACTACGGCACCAGGACAGGGTCAGGGAAGCTCGGGTTTTTTTCACCATGCCAGTGGGGCATGATCAGGGATGCATGCACTGTCCTGGCACCATTTGAGGAGGCCACGAGGATGGTGAGCAGTGACAGTGCATGCATCAGTGACACTGTACCTCTTGTCCACCTGTTGGAACATACGCTGCGTGGAATAATGGACAGGGCACTTGAGGCAGAACAGAGGCAGGAAGAGGAGGACTTCCTTGCCTCTCAAGGCCCCCTTTACCCAGACAGTGTTCCTTCTGTCCCACCCATCGCACAGGAAGAAGAGGAGGAGGAGGAGGAGGATTGTGTCAGCATGGAGGTGGAGCCTGGCACTCAGCATCATCAGCAGCAGTCTTTTAGGGATGATTTACAGTCCCAAGAAACCAGTGGACTTGTACGTGGCTGGGAGGAGGTGGCTGCGGATCATGTCGTCCTTAGTGACCCAGAGGACTCCGGACTGAATGCCTCAGCTAACCTACGCTGCATGGCCTCCCTGATCCTGCAAAGTCTGCGGAAGGATCCTCGTATTCTTCGGATCAAGGAGAGGGACCATTACTGGCTGGCCACTCTCCTTGATCCACGGTACAAGGGTAAGGTTGCGGACCTTATCTTACCGTCGCAGAGGGAGCAGAGGATGAGACAACTCCGGGAGGCCTTGCAGAAAGGTCTGTGCAACGCGTTCCCAGAGACTGGGAGGTTACAAACTCCTGGTCTTGGACAACGAGTTGCTGAGGCTTCGGTCAGTCAAAGAAGGAGCGGTGGGGAAGGTGGCCGTCTGACCGAAGCGTTCAGACAATTCTTTAGTCCGCAGCCCCAAGGTATGATCGGTTCCAGCAACCATCGCCAGCGTCTGATATACATGGTGCAGGAATACCTAGGGGCAAGGTCAGACTTGGACACCTTCCCCACCGAAAATCCTCTGGCTTACTGGGTCTTGAGGATGGATCACTGGCCAGAGCTTGCACAGTAGGCAATTGAGCTACTGGCCTGTCCTGCATCCAGCGTTCTTTCAGAACGCACATTCAGTGCTGCTGGAGGATTTGTCACGGATCACAGGGTGCGCCTGTCCACCGACTCTGTTGATCGACTGACCTTCATAAAGATGAACCAGTCTTGGATCACCACCAGCTACCAAACACCTGAAGCTGATATAACAGACTAATTTATTTTCAAATGTCACATCCCTTCAAGACTGATGCTGATGCTGAGAGTTTGTCCTGTTATGTTGACTGACTATCCTCCTCCTCCTCAATGATCCGATTGACGATGATAGCTTGGAAGAACATTTTTGTTTCTGGGTGCCGCCACCAGTGGCTAAGGCCCAATTTTTCAGCCCCTGTTTAACAGGGGTGTGTTATTACAATTTTTTATGCAATGCTTTGCAGCAGGGCTCATTCCTGCACTCCAACTAGAGTATCTGGGAGTGGTTGCAGTGTTGTGGCACCAGCACCAGTGGCTAAGGCCCAATTTTTCAGCCCCTGTTTAACAGGGGCGTGTAATTACAATTTTTGATGCAATACTTTGCAACAGGGCTCATTGCTGTGCTCCAAGTACAGTATCTGTGAGGGGTTGCAGTGTTGTGGCACCAGTGCCTAAGGCTCAATTTTTCTGCCCCTGTTTAACAGGGGCATGTAATTACAATTCTTGATCTAATAATTCACAGCAGGGCCCATTCCTGCGCCCACCAAGACTAACTGTGAGGCCTTACAGTGTTGTGTCAACACCACCACCACCACCAAAGGCCCAATTTTTCAGCCCCTGTTCAACAGGGGCATGCAATTACAATTCTTGATCTAATAATTCACAGAAGGGCCCATTCCTGCGCCCATCAAGACTAACTGTGAGGCCTTACAGTGTTGTGTCAACACCACCACCACCACCACCACCAAAGGCCCAATTTTTCAGCCCCTGTTCAACAGGGACATGCAATTACAATTCTTGATCTAATAATTCACAGCAGGGCCCATTCATGCGCCCACCAAGAGTAACTGTGAGGGCTCAGAGTGTTGTGGCGACACCAACATGTAAGGGGCAAATTTCAGCTAAGTATATACGGCAGGCCCCTACTTTCAAACATCCAACTTACAAAGGATTCCTCCTTGCAAACGGAAGGATACAACAGGAAGTGAGAGGAAATCTACCCCTAGGAAGGCAAATTCTCTCCTGTAAGAGTTAATATGGGAAAAAAGTGTCTCCTCTCCACTGATTCTTTATCACCAATTCTTGTTTCAATAAAAACCCCAAATTTTCAAAAAACATTTGTCATTAGGACGGAAAGTGGGGTGAACTGTTCTGAACAGGTGCACACTGCACAGACAGCAAAACAAATGTTACAGGGGTGATAACCCTTCCCTATGTTTTCCAAAAAGCTTAAAAATATATTTTTTGGCTGGAGCTACACTTAAACAATGTACCTGTTCAAAATTACAAACAGATTCTACATAAGAACAAACCTACAGTCCCTGTCTTGTATGCACCGCCTGTATACGGCTGTTCAGAGTATAAAGGGCCTTTTTTATTTTGTGTGCGGGGTTCCCCTTAATATCCATACAAGACCCAAAGGGGCTGGTAATGGGCTGGGGTAAGGGGGGGGGGGGTGTGATGGGGTAGCTATGTCATTTTTCTTAAAGATTTTCATCCATATTACCGGGACCAGACATTACATTAAAGCCGCAAGCAGTTTTAAATGGCTTTTTTTCCTTTAGAAATGTCATTTTGTGCAGGGACAGTTCTAAACACGGGAAACACGTGGCACTTCACAGGCATACTTTAGACACCCCCCAGGTACGATATTTAAAGGAATATTTGACTCTTTTTTTTTCACTTTATGCATCATTAAAATGACTGCTCCAGAAAAACGGCCGTTTTTAAAACTTCTTTTTGCATTGATACATGTCCCCTGGTGCAGAACCCGGGTTCCCAAACCCTTTTTAGGACAATAACATGCATAATAGTCGTTATAATTAGCACTTTAGATTTCGAACGTTCGCATCCATTGTATTTAATAGGGTTCTAAAGTTCGTGCGAACTTTCGGTCCGTTCGCGGGTTCTGGTGCGAACCGAACCCGGGGGTGTTCGGCTCATCACTACTTTTTAAGTATAAGTGGTGAACCACAAGGAGAAATATGATGTACTCCCTAAAGTGTTGCCAACAGTATAGGGTCGGGATAGGGTCATATCCCGACCCTATGCTGTCTCACTAAAATACATAAATATCTGAAAAACCCTCCGGGTCGTCCGATCATTTCGGGGAAGGGCTCTATAGCCGAAAACCTGAGTAAATTCATTGATAGTCATCTCAGACCCTTTGTTACCAACCTGTCCTCGTACATTAAAGACACCATCCATCTATTACAAAACCTAGAGATTTTACATATTCCATCTCATTCCCTTCTAGTTGCTATTGACGTGGAATTGGTATATAGCTCCATCCCACATGATCTTGGCAACCAAACATGCCATATCCCAATCCCATAGGGATGATCGTAAGTTCAACTCCTTCCTAATAGAAGCGTTGAATTTTATTCTAACACACAACACTTTTTCGTTTGATGGATCCCACTACCTCCAGGTACAGGGGGTTGCGATGGGGATTTGTTGTGCCCCATCGTATGCCAACCTGTACCTGGGGGAGTGGGAGCAGTCTCTTCTGTCGAGTGACAGTCTATCATCTTATACCTCCCATGTTTTATCATGGTTTAGGTATATAGATGATATCTTGATGATATGGGACAGTACACCAGAACATCTGCAAGCTTTCATTTGTACCATGAATAAGAACACGCTAAATCTCTACTTCACAATGACTTTTAGTGATACTTCTATTACATTTCTTGATTTAAATATCATCAAATCAGCGGACAGTTCATTATCCAGCTCTCTATATCGCAAAGAGACTGCTGGTAATACCATCTTGCATGCGTCCAGTTCGCATCCTGAGCCCCTTGTTATGTCCATTCCATATGGACAGTACCTGCGACTCAGACGCAACTGTTCGACAGAGGCAGAGTTCATCCGAGAGGCCAATTCCCTTAGAGATCACCTTTTAGATCGGGGTTACTCACCCACATGCCTTAAAAAAGCATTTAGATGTGCACGCGGACAAGTAAGACATAACTTACTGTTTTCCAAAAAAACACGACACTTCGAAACCAATCACTAGACTGATAACAACTTACAATAAACAACATAAAACCGTTAAAAAAATCTTGCAAAATCATTGGCATTTGTTACAAATTGACCCAAATCTAAGCCCACACATATCCGCCACTCCTACCATCACTTTCAGAAGAGCACGCTCACTAACAGACCAATTGGTCCAAAGCGAGTATGTGGGGGCCTTTCGGTCTGACCCTTGTAAAAGATTTGGTACGTTCATGTGTGGTGGATGTCCATGCTGTCGCTATATGAACACACAGTCCAAATTTATGTTACCAAATGGCAAAATGCATAGACCGAGACACTATGCAAATAGCAAAATGTCTGGGGTTATCTATCTACTAATGTGTCAATGCCAGTGTTTTTACATAGGAAAAACCAAACTAGAGTTTTACAAAAGAGCAGCACGACACATTACAAGCATCAAACGTGCCAATCCCGACCTCCCTCTGGGACAGCATGTACGTGATCATCATGCAGGCATTCCCCCTCGTGTTCTGTTCAACATCCTTGATCGGGTCCATCCGGACAGCAGGGGTGGTGATTAGAACAAGGTCCTGCTCCAGGGGGAGGTCCATTGGATTACTGATCTCAATGCGACTTTGTTTCCAGGTCTTAACACCCAACTGAGTTTCTGCCCTTTTCTGGACGGCTTTAATTCAGGAGGATGTGAAAAAGAATAATTGGTTGTTCAAAAATACCACCTTTATGTCTAATATTGCTAGATGCATATGTATGGTCAGAGATAGTTAATGATCTGCTGATGAAATATGATTGCTTATTTACATCTTTGTCCTCTTGCCGATGTATTATGATTGCTTATTGATTGCTTATTGATTTATATCTCTTTTTTTGTATATTTCATCTTGCTGTAACTTCATCTAAGGCATGGCTATGCAATTAGCGGACCTCCAGCTGTTGCAAAACTACAAGTCCCATCATGCCTCTGCCTCTGGGTGTCATGCTTGCTGCTGTCAGAGTCTCGCTATGCCTCATGGGACTTGTAGTTTAGCAACAGCTGGAGGTCCGCTAATTGCATATCCCTGATCTAAGGCAAAAAAAATTATTGACGTATGAGATCATCATGATTTAGATTGTATGTCTTTGGGATTCGCATTGCCACATATGTGTACCACGACTGGTCATCTCCATTGGTACAGATTCGATGCACCTCATTGTCGCACCCAATCATGTTCGCATACCCACTCTCATATATTAATCATTATCACAGTATATATGGGATAAAGTTGATACCTTGGTATCTATGTAGGGTTTGTTTTCAACTCCCCTTACTTTTTGATTTATTAAACTCTTTTGAACTAAATAATGTTGCTGCCATCTAGATGTCCCCGTCTGTTCTGAGGCTCGGTCCATCCCCGCCCGGTGCACGGGAGCCCGCTCTCTCCTTGTGGGGGGATGGGCTACCTGTTTCTGCGGCATGACTGGACACCTTAGGGTTGCCCGGGCTTCTTGCCGCGATTTGCGTCGGTAGGCTCGACCCGTATGGCGGTTTCCCATGCCTTCGGTAGTGGGTGGTCGCCGTGCGGTTCCTGCCCTGGGGGTCCCCCCTTTTGTCTCCCCTTGTTTTTTCTCAAAACAGTCGGATTTTTGATCCACCACTCCTGTGTCTGCTGTGACATATAAATATTTGCACAATATCCAGAAATTGTTGTGGCAACTAGGTAAGCTTTACTCTTGCTGGGTCTAAAAGGCTGTTTTCAGTATGTTCCCCCAACATTCAATCATTGTTATTGTTCCCAGCGGTTGCTAGAGCAACCACTGAGGATTTGTTCTCGTCATGCCCTCTCTGCTGAGTTGTCATTGCTCGCGCCTCCTCAGGGCGGTGCGTGCTTTCCAAGCACTATGCTCGCGCTATTCTCGATTAGTCCATCCGCTGTGCCTCGAGTCGTGGCGATATAACGTCATCGCGTTAATTCACGCAATGATACCTCTCATTGACACCACTGTCAATTAAAAGTGCGCATGCGCGGGCATTATTAAAGGCTCATGGACAGCTCAGCAATCAGAGCGATTTCTACTCTGGAGGACGCACATCATTCCAGCTTTTATTACCTTGCCATATCCATTGTGGTAAGCGAAAACCTGAGTTTCTGCCCCTGTGATCCGCCTCTCATTTCTTTTTTGGTTTAATTTGTGCTGCTATTGCCAGTTTGAATAGGGGTAAATTTCTCATATTTTCTTTCCTTGCTATAGTAATTTAAAATGTATCCAACTACATTCTCCCTCCTCTCTTTTCCTCTTGTTCTTATATGAGAGCTGTGCCTGTGTGCCAGAGGGAACGTAACATTTCCCTCTGACAATTAAAACAGCTATTTTCTAACAAATGTATTTGTCATATTGTTAAATACTTTCCAATTATAAAATCTGTGAGAATAAGTGTCTGTAGTATATAAATAGACTTACACATACATTGTTTCTATATCAGGGTACTCAATCATTCCCCCGAGACTTCTTTTGGATCAGACGATGGGAGCCGTCTTGTGGGGACACTTGTGAGGGCTGCCAAGACGGGGGGCATCGCCGCCCAGTGTATGAGCAGTGGCAGCTTCATTTTTGTTTTGTTTTCCTACAAAACCTTGTTTTTAAGCATTACTAAAAGAATTATTACAATTCAGTGCTGGTATGTATAATGTACGTGCTTGTGTGTTTCAATGTGGATGTTGCCTTGAAACACTGTTTTGAGACTATAATTTTTTTTGCTCTGTTTCAGAATATACTTTCTCCTACAAATGCCTCTGAGGAAGGAATACATTTCTTGAAACATGTCAGGCTAAAGGAGGAAAAAACTATTCTCACTGGAATTTGTAACAGCTCATCTGTTTCTGTTTTGAGTATATTATTGTCTTCTCACATGAATGTACTGTACAAACGTTTAATCTTTGACATCACATATATATGTTTTTAAACTTTTGTTGAAATAAATGATTTTTTATGATATATGATTTTCTACTTGTTCGCCCATAAAGTCCCATTGTACCGGGGGGTACTTGTCCCTTTTTTAGGGTCTTTTTTCCAATTACTACTTTTTAAACGGTATCACTATGCAAGTGTTTTCAATATATTCCGCATGTCACGTGGATACCGAGCCTTTGCACTCCACATGAGAGTATGATATACACCTCTACATACCATTGAAGTTCTGGTTGGTTGATGTTGATGAGCCGGTCTGGATCCAGCTGCACCCATCAGGTCTATTTACCAACAAGACTTTTTTGACTTGGGCTTTATGCCTCGCCAAGTCACTGACATCTGGTAAGCCTCCTGTTATCATCGGTGGTGGTTTTCTGGCTGTTTCCTCACATATATATCCAGAGGGCTACACCCATATTTGGATTTTGTTCAGCATTTGGATCATCTTTTCACTTTATGGATTGCATTAGTCACTTTTATTCACTATATGGACTAGTGTTTTTTGTGTACTCTATATTGATGCGTTGTCATTACGTTTATAGAGACATTCTTTGTCACAGTCACATTGGGTGAAGCATCATTATTGTTTTTTATGTGTGTGTTCATTTTTATCACATATATATTTGTATTCAAAAATAGTGCTGCACTTTTCCACATTCTCTTTAAATGGGCCTTATGTTTAATTTTTAAGTTTATGTATTTCCTCTAAAAGCACAACCATTTCCTTCTGTCTCTCTTTTTTAATATGCTAACCCATTGAAATTAACTCCCCTCTGATGACCGCCTTGTGGGCTTCCTATACCACTTGGTCAGACACCTCCTCTGATATATTGGTCTCAAAGTATAGTGCTAGTGTGCGGGACAAGGATTCCACATTCTGTTTATCATCCAAAAAAGATTCATTCAATTGCCATGTTCATTCCAGGCTCCCAATCTATGCCGGACATATCTGTAGCGGGTGTTTGAATTTATGTGAGGACTCTTGGGTGTGGGGTTCCTTGGGGCCTACAGGTGGTGTTGTTGCCTTGGGCCGGAGCTGAACTCACACCGCAAACTGTGCCTTTTTGTCCTCCCCTTGAGCTGGTACAGCGGGGCGGGGAACCCGCTGTGACGCAAAGGAAGAGGTCATAAAAGGGGCAGACGCCCTGATTTTGGGGCAGAGAGTTGGAGGACGCGGCCGCACCCAGGCACCTTCAGCTTGGGTGCTGGCGTTCCGGTGTTCCAGGCCTAGGCGCCCTTGGCCTAGCTGGAGCGGAGATGGAGTCCATCTCAGGCACCTTTAGCCTGGGGTGAGGTACTATGGCGGATGCCTGGGGCTCAGTACCTTCGACTGAGTTCCGCGAGGGTGGAGGAATCCGAGGGGACCCTAACTCCTTGGGTGCCCGTGTCTGAGTTCATGAGGACTGGTGCGCAGTAACTTCTCCGAAGAGCCCGGCGCAGCATCGCTGGTGACGGAGAGGCCTCCATTTCTCCCTTGGACGGATTTCTTCCTCTGACAGGGGCAAAGTGAGCGAAGGTAATTCACATTCTATATTACCTAGTCAGTGGCAGTGACTATTCACCACTGGTGACAGCACAGTGGGCAGCAGCAAGAAGGGAAAGGATTGTGCCTCGATCTGTCCCCATTTTCCAAAGGAGAAAGATTGTTTTATTGCTTGGCAAGAAGAATAAAACTGAGTTGTACCTATTCACTGTGTGGAACTTGGGTTACTAAAGCAAGGGAGACAGGGACGAAGGACTGGACTTGACTCTAGGACACCTACACAAAAGCCCAATCTTCTGGCCTTCACCTCTTAGTTATGGAGGACATGGGCTGTGGTGTGTATCATCTCTCTCTCCCAGGTACCCCTAGACAACAGCCATATAACCGATAAAGCAAGGGAGAGGGGTGAGGCCGCTACACGTGGGGGCATCGTATCCGGGAGATGTGTATGGTGTCTGAAATTTAACTTTGCTGCCCGGAGGAGTTCCGAGTAGGTCGGCCATATTGGCCAACGCACCACGAGGCAACCCATAACTGTGTAGTTTGTGGGCAGGGCAAGGGAAAAGCCCGCGAACAAGTGAGAAGCCTGGGAACAAGTGCAGAAGGTGGGATGACTCTGGCCACATGGACGTACACATGTGGAGATTCCGGCGCAGGTGGGTCAGTGCGCAATGGAGCAGCAAAGAGAGAGGATGGCTTCAAGTGCTCCGTGGATTTCTGTTCCTTCCTTCGCGGATATGTCTTCTCTGGCTGCTCCGATTATGGATACGGGGATAAGACTAAGGCCCCGGGGGCGATTGTCTCTCTTTACCTGCAGAGACATGGAAGCCCTCGGTGTGATCTGTCCCGGCTGTTCGGGACTGGTGGTCCAGCTGAAGCCGTTCAGGCGCTGTGAGGTCTGCAAAGAATTTCTCTTCGAGGTGGAACCATCCACAGAAAAGCCTTGGGCTTTCCACCTCAACTACCTCACAGGGACTGCCACTCCGGAGGGAGAGATCGATGCTGGTGCGTTCCCTGTGCGCACTGATCCTGGCGAAGTGACTGCCCAAGCGGAAGTGAAAAGAGAGAAATCCAAGGATACTGCCTCGATCACCAGCAGCTCCCTGCTCCGGCCGCCGAAGAGAAAAGACGGCCTAGTGATGGCCTCGTGTGGTCGTGGAAGAGCTTCGCCCCACTGCTTGCCTGACCTGGATGGATTCGGTAGACAACATCCTGGACATCCCTGCTCGTTTAAAGGTCCAGGTGAGCCAGGGGTTGGGACTGTCTGTGTGGTAGAAAGTGGCGCTAGCCCACAGTCGGTAGAGGTCGTCAAGGAGGATAGTTCCGTGACTGGGAATTATCTGCCCGCTGAGTGCTACGACACCTCTGACCTGGATTCATTGTCTGACAATGGCGATGATGGGGAGATAGACGAAATCTTCCATCAGAAGGGATGGGACAAAATGAAGTTACCCTCGGCCCGTGTCACAAGGGACCTGCCCATGTCAACTGGAGATAGTACACCCCGGGTAGAGGCCTTGGCGCCAAGGGAAGAAGCTGGTCCTCTATCTGAAGCTCCCCTTCTGGATTCAACATCCATTTCACCTGCTCCTGTTGCGGGAGTGCAACGTCAATCACTGCGGCTCCTAGGCCCAGGTCTACCGAGGTGGTGAACGCACCTCGCCACCCAGAAGCGATTGTTCCACCTGGAGAAGGAGACCGAGCTACTATGCCACCTTTGTCAAGGCTGCAGCGTCTCTTTGGCCAGAAGGTTGCTCAGGAATATGGGTGGGAATACCTGTATCTGCCTCGGGAACTGCTCTATGAGGTGGAGGTCTTTCTCCAAAGATGGTATGACACCTTTGTATGGGACAAACTGAAAGTACAGCAAGCACGGCGGTACCTTTCCTGTTCACCAACGGTCACCAAGAAGTTTCAGGACTGTAAAGCTAAATGGATGCTGGGAAGACACATTCATGCGGACAAAGTGGTGATCTGCCGCAAGGAAGGAAAAAGTGTTGAGTACCATGTGGAGGCTTTTGATGATCGTTTGAAGCCTATATCATTTCCTCATCCAAGGTTTTACCTGTAAAAGAAGAGAGGGAAAAAAGACTCCCGTGTGCTTTTCTTTTCTATTCCTGGCTGAACTTTCCGGAGTGCCTTTTCTTGAACACAGGGACTGTGCCCTATTTTTTTTTGTATTTGGGCAGTTCTACTCGTTGGAGATATGGGAGCTGTTTTTTGTTTGTTCTCCCTCCTTCTCCTGGCACTCAAAAGAAATCAGTGACTTTGGGTTTTAGACATAGTGTAGGGTCACAGAGAAAATGATCAAGAGGAAAGTTCATCTGGAAGTGATGAGTGTCTTGACCGCAGCACTGTCACCAGGTGGCAGTGTTGCGCAACGATTGTTTTGTTTTTTTTTACATTATGCAGCACTTATTGGAGTGAATGGGTTTCTTTTAGGATAGACTCATTCATTCCAAGCAAGCACACATGTTGGTAGGATGTATGTTTCTTTTCTTTCCCTCTGAAGGAGACTCGTCTGTCAAGACTACTGAGAATGGGTGGTCCTTAGATAGCCAGAGGGAGGGAAGAATGTAAATGTGTGAGATATTTAAAGTGTTTTATTGGGAAGTTTTATAGTTGTATTGTTTTAAGTTTTCCCTTTCCCATTCAGGTCTTGGCACAATTCAGGGCTAAATTGTGTAGTTTGGTTTCTGGGCTGAACTTATGTCACCACACTTGTGGGATATGAGTTTGTACCAGACACTGGGGACCAGTGTCAAGTCACCAGGGGGAGAGTGTAGCGGGTGTTTGAATTTATGTGAGGACTCTTGGGTGTGGGGTTCCTTGGGGCCTACAGGTGGTGTTGTTGCCTTGGGCCGGAGCTGAACTCACACCGCAAACTGTGCCTTTTTGTCCTCCCCTGGAGCTGGTACAGCGGGGCTGGGAACCCGCTGTGACGCAAAGGGAGAGGTCATAAAAGGGGCGGATGCCCTGATTTTGGGGCAGAGAGTTGGAGGACGCGGCCGCACCCAGGCACCTTCAGCTTGGATGCTGGCGTTCCGGTGTTCCAGGCCTAGGCGCCCTTGGCCTAGCTGGAGCGGAGATGGAGTCCATCTCAGGCACCTTTAGCCTGGGGTGAGGTACTATGGCAGATGCCTGGGGCTCAGTACCTTCGACTGAGTTCCGCTAGGGTGGAGGAATCCGAGGGGACCCTAACTCCTTGGGTGCCCGTGTCTGAGTTCATGAGGACTGGTGCGCAATAACTTCTCCGAAGAGCCCGGCACGGCATCGCTGGTGACGGAGAGGCCTCCATTTCTCCCTTGGACGGATTTCTTCCTCTGACAGGGGCAAAGTGAGCGAAGGTAATTCACGTTCTATATTACCTAGTCAGTGGCAGTGACTATTCACCACTGGTGACAGCACAGTGGGCAGCAGCAAGAAGGGAAAGGATTGTGCCTCGATCTGTCCCCATTTTCCAAAGGAGAAAGATTGTTTTATTGCTTGGCAAGAAGAATAAAACTGAGTTGTACCTATTCACTGTGTGGAACTTGGGTTACTAAAGCAAAGGAGTCAGGGACGAAGGACTGGACTTGACTCTAGGACACCTACACAAAAGCCCAATCTTCTGGCCTTCACCTCTTAGTTATGGAGGACATGGGCCGTGGTGTGTATCATCTCTCTCTCCCAGGTACCCCTAGACAACAGCCATATAACCGATAAAGCAAGGGAGAGGGGTGAGGCCGTAGATATTGTTAAACTTAGTGGAGCATGGCCTGACATGGCGATTGACTCAATAGTTGATGAATTTACATAATTCAGATAATCTTGATCGATCAACAACATATCGAGGCGGTGTATAACATATCTTAAAGCCTTGAGACACAAAGGTTTTCACCAAAGCGGTGTCTAGACTAGGGTCCAAAGTAATGTTAAAATCCCCTCCCATAACCAATAGACCTTCCCGAAACTTCCCCAGGCTATCCAAAGTTTTAGATAGAAATTTAACGGTATGGCTATTGGGGGAATATATAGTAGCTAGGGTATAACACTGGACCTGGATATTTCCTTTAACAAAAAGAAAGCGGCCCTCAGGATCTACTCATATTTCTATGGGTGCTAGGGGACATTGTTTGTGTATAGCTATTGTAACTCCTCTAGCCCTAGGAATTGGTGAAGATGCATGAAACCATTGATTATATGGAGAAAGAGGCATACGAGGGGTCGACCCTGCCACAAAGTGCGTCTCTTGCAAAAAAATCTCTGCCTTCATGTGACGCAGTTCATGCCAGAGACGGCCCCTCTTACTGTCTCTCACTGTGCTGCGTCTGATCGGTGTCTGCTTCCAGCCTTCTGAGCTCTCTCGCCTTGGATGCATCTGATGAGAAGAAGGAGGGAGGCGGAGAAGAAAAAAAAACACACACAAAACCATCTAAAAACCGTAACCTACTGTCAGGGTCACCTGTGGCCAGGTGACAGATGCACACCGTAGGGGGACAGGAGTGCACCGCGAGGTAGTGAACCCTATGGCTGGCTTCTGTGGATAGGAAACTGGGTGGTTGTGGAAAGCGGGACCAGAGGAGCACAACCGGGATCCCAACGGAAGCGAGAGCCAAGATTCCCCAGGGCGCGGAGTCTAAGACCCAGCTGGTCTTCTCCAGGGCCTCTAGTGGTGAGGATGTTACGCTGCAGGCTGGGACCAGGTCGCGGCCCCTGGAGTTTCCTAGCTCACGCCCCGTAGGATAAGGGGAAGCAGCAGCACACGATAGAGAGAACCGAATAACAAGCAGAAGGTCAGGGGCCACAAGCAGACAAGGATAACGAAGAACGAGCCGAAGGTCAAGGGTCACGAGCAGACAGGGATGGTCGGGGACAAGCCAATAACGTAACAGAGAGACAGACGTAGCACACGGCAGGCAGGAACCCAAACACACAATGCCTAACAAACACGTTGATCAGCAAAGCAGGCTTGCAGTGCACAGGTTAATATAGTGTTCAGTGATAGGGCCTGGGGTGGAGTCAGGCTGGGAGGAGATTATAAAGGAAGCCAGGTGAAGGAGGTCTGGTCTCTAGATGAACACATGGGAAGGAAGGTAAGCTGACAGACAAACACTACTGCATATCCATGACAGTACCCTCCCTCTTATGGGCCCTCCCCCGCCTGGACCCAGGCTTAAAGGGAAATCTCTGATGAAACCTTCTCAACAGATGAGGTGCAGCGACATCAGATGCAGCGATCCAAGACGCCTCCTCAGGACCAAAACCTCTCCAATGCACAAGGTACTGAAGAATGCCTCTGCAGAGCCGAGAATCCAGAACTTGTCTAACCTCGTACTTAAAATTATCCTCAGAGACCGAAAACGAGGTAGGGAGATGACAAGAAGATCTATTGAGGACCAAAGGCTCTCTAGGAATAAGCAAGGGCATGAGAGGATCAACAGGAATCTGAGGAGGGTCCCCTAGACCCTTAAAGGGGAACTGGTCATCTTGCACAGGACCATCAGACTGGGCAGATGTCAGTGGAACCCTGAAGTCAGGTTGGTTAGAAGGTGACATGTCGCCGGAGTCAAGCTGAATAGCTGAAGGACAAGCAGAATGTCCCGAACAAGAAAAAGTAAGAGGCTCACTGGGCATGGGCTGGACTGGCATAACTAGTACAGAGGCAGAGTGAATAGCTGAGTCAGGTGTAGCGACTACCTGAATCGCATCGCAAGACGTAGCTACTGCAGGACTTGTAGACAAGCTAGCCTGGCTGTGCGTCCAAGGGTGGTTAGGGACAGAGAAATGTAAATGATTATGCAACCTGGAATGAATGACCGGCTCAGATTCACAGGGGGCAACCTTGGGTAGGCAGGACGAGGAACAGGAGGGACCCCAAGCCAGGATCTGTCCAGTAGTCCAGTCCACATGAGGAGAATGGAGCTGTAACCATGGGAGACCCAAAATTATAGGCGTTGAGGCCTTGGGTAAGATAAGGAAGGATATCCACTCCTGGTGGAGTGTCCCTACCGACATCTTAACAGGGAGGGTCTGGAAGCGGATAGGTCCCCCTGGGAGAACAGTACCATCAATCGCCAAGACCACCAATGGCGTGGTGAGGGGCAAAAGAGTAAGTCTCATGGACGATGCGATTTCCCAGTCCATGAAATTACCAGCGGCTCCGGAATCCAGATATGCTGAGACCGAATGAGAAGAAGCACCAACATGAAGGAACACAGAAAGCAGAAGACGAGAAGGGGAAGGTGATATTTCTGGGTCCAATACTCCACTTTCCAGATGAAGTGGACCCGAACGTTTTTCTGGACAAAGAGAGCAAGTGTCACGAAAATGACCTTTGCCCCCACAGTAAAGACACAGACCAAGAGTTCTGCGCCTAGCACGTTCCTCGGGGGATAGCCTGGTCTGACCCAGCTGCATGGGTTCCTCATCTGGTAGGAGATGCTCTACGGGTCGACGAGAGGGGAGCTCAGGCTGACTAAGAACCAAGGAGTGCTGGCGTTGCTTTTCTAAGGTCCTCTCTTGAAAGCGAATGTCGATCTGGTTACACAAGGAGATAACGCCGGCCAGATCAGTGGGGATGGTTCTTCCAGCTAATTCATCCTTCACTCTATCAGACAGGCCATGCAAAAAGGTTGCGACTAAGGCCTCATTGTTCCAGCTCAACTCAGCCGACAGTATGCGGAAATGAAGGGCATACTGTCCCACAGAAGCAGACTCTTGGCGGAGACGTAAAAGGGCGCTGGCCGCTGAAGAGACACGAGCCGGTTCTTCGAAGATATTCCGAAAAAGTTTCAAGAAGCCAGACAGGCTAGAAACCACTGGATCATTCAGTTCCCACAGAGGGGCTGCCCAGGCTAAAGCTTCACCAGAGAGGAGGGAAATGATATAGGCTACCTTAGCCCGATCAGACAGGAAGTTTTGGGGCTGGAGCTCAAAATGAATCGTGCATTGGCTAAGGAACCCCCTGCAAGCCTTGGAGTCCCCAGAGAAACGGGACGGAGCTGGCAGTTGTAGCGAGTGTGTGGCTGCGACTGGTGCAATAGGTGCAGCCGCTGATTGTATTTGAGGTTGCAGATTCAGGGTTCCCAAGGAGGCCTGAAGCTGCTCGAAGCGAGAAGCCAGATCCTGGAGGAATCGCATCACCTGAGTCTGATTCGATTCCTGGGTTTCAAGTCTGCAAACTATGCCCTGCAATGGATCATCCGCGGGTAGCGGGATGTCAGCCGGGTTCATGGCTGATCAAACTGTCAGGGTCACCTGTGGCCAGGTGACAGATGCACACCGTAGGGGGACAGGAGTGCACCGCGAGGTAGTGAACCCTATGGCTGGCTTCTGTGGATAGGAAACTGGGTGGTTGTGGAAAGCGGGACCAGAGGAGCACAACCGGGATCCCAACGGAAGCGAGAGCCAAGATTCCCCAGGGCGCGGAGTCTAAGACCCAGCTGGTCTTCTCCAGGGCCTCTAGTGGTGAGGATGTTACGCTGCAGGCTGGGACCAGGTCGCGGCCCCTGGAGTTTCCTAGCTCACGCCCCGTAGGATAAGGGGAAGCAGCAGCACACGATAGAGAGAACCGAATAACAAGCAGAAGGTCAGGGGCCACAAGCAGACAAGGATAACGAAGAACGAGCCGAAGGTCAAGGGTCACGAGCAGACAGGGATGGTCGGGGACAAGCCAATAACGTAACAGAGAGACAGACGTAGCACACGGCAGGCAGGAACCCAAACACACAATGCCTAACAAACACGTTGATCAGCAAAGCAGGCTTGCAGTGCACAGGTTAATATAGTGTTCAGTGATAGGGCCTGGGGTGGAGTCAGGCTGGGAGGAGATTATAAAGGAAGCCAGGTGAAGGAGGTCTGGTCTCTAGATGAACACATGGGAAGGAAGGTAAGCTGACAGACAAACACTACTGCATATCCATGACACCTACTATGCCAATGTCTGTGGCACATCCCCCAAAAGGGAGGGTGAATCCGAGCAGAGGTGCACCACCTGTGCCCGGAGTCTCCCACCCTTCCCTTGTCTCGGGACCAACCTATTGGGGAAAAGATGAATAAAAACATGAACAGAGTACCTCGTGAACCCCGATCTTCCATTTATATTCTTATAAAAAATATTTTTTTTTTGCGGTATTTCAGCATATTGCCTTAAAAATTCCAACCAAATTGGAAAAAAAAAAAAAGTGTTTGGGGGGGGGGGGGGGGGAGAAAGGGGAGAAAAAAAACCCCAACAAAAAAAATAAGGGGGAGGATGGTGGGGGACTAAGATTTTTGCTGGTTCACTGCTGTGTTTTGTAGTATCAGGACTTTCAACTTCCAGGGATTCATCCGTCCCTCCTGGGACTCCTTCCACCTCCTGAAGACCCGGGTCCCTTCCAATACACTCCCCCTCCGAACCCTCCATTCTACCGGCACAAACCAAGGTGTCTCTCCCTTCTCCTGGGAGATCCCTCCCCAGGGTTGTACAGCTCTGCATTGGGCTCAGAGGTATTTGGCCATTGCCATGTGCTGCAACACCCCTTCCAAAGCCTGTCACTCCTCGGCTCTGCACAGGGGGATTGCATACGACCCTCCCCGGTCCCCCCCCCAGATCAGGGGAGCCAAACTTCCTTCCCTCCTGGACCGGGGTTCATTCAATTGCGCTTCCAAGATCCGCACTCTGCGCCAAGAGGTAAGCTCTAAGCCTGTTAGCCTGGCTCTTTCCACCACCACCGGGCAGAAGTGCAGCTGTACGGCAGCATGTGGACATGCTTTAGCTGATCTGGAGCCTGCTGAACACCACAGCCTATCTTCCTGGAACCCGGGGATCACTGAGCAGCACGCCAGTCAGCGTGTCTGTTCATGCCACACACCCCTCATAAATGCCCATGCTGTATCATTTCTACTGGATATCCATGGTTTTAAAATTTCTGGCACATTTCTTCCATTCTTTTCTCCCCATTGCTAATCAGCTGACTCCGTATAATCGATCTAAACACATGTGGGGGGTGAAAACTATCAAAGTGCAGCAGTTGATTTCTGTCAGTAGATTTAATGTGAATGTCAGACTCTATTCTACTTTTATCCATATAAATTGTGGTGTCCAAAAATGACACAGATTTACCACGGATACACACACTGAATTTTATGTCAGCACTCACTGAATTCAATATCTCATCAAAATGCATAGAGGGTTCCAGTGTCGCCCCGCCAAATCCCAAACACATCATCAATATAGCGCCATTTAAATAAAACTAGGTATAGAGGGTTATATTAGTGGATGGGCTATCTGGGTGTCATTTATTTATGTGTGGATTTGATAATATTATGGGTTAACTTGATCAACTTGATTACAGGTGAAGGGATACACCTGTGTGGGTTCAGGTACTCCTTGGATATGGGGAAATAAATGTAATTAAGAATTAATATGGTGTACTTTCTTTTTTTCCAAAGATCATAGTTCCAAAATGCTCAATTAAACATATTCATTTTAGACTTACTGTACAATTAAAATTTTTATCCGATTTTCACCTAGCCAAAAAACATAAAACGCCCTCTCTGCTCCTGGGGTTTAACGCAGAAAAGGTGTTTGATAGGATACATTGGGAATTTCTAGCACAAGTACTAACTAAATTTTGATTCACAGGCTCAATCTATTCAGCCATACTGGCGTTATACAACAGCCCATTGGACCAAGTTTACATCTCAGGAGCCTTATCAACACCCTTTGAGATTTCCAATGGGACACAGCAGGCATGCCCCTCTCCCATTGATCTTTAATTTATTGATAGAACCCCTAGCCACATATTTATATTCACACCCCCAAATAACTGGTCTAAAAATTGTATCACTTTTTTTGCCATCAACTCCCATTCCCAAAAAGCATGGCTGTCATTAGAAGCCCAGAAGCACTAGGATTGAGATAAACCCTCACAAGCATTCAGACTCTGAGTACTTAACCTGAGTATGTACCTAACTAGGGTTTCTAAATGTAGGTTTGGAAGCTTGTTCAAAGAGTGCAGTCCTTGAAATTTACACTTATCCAAGGCCCTGTATAGAATGCCTGATTCACACTGGTGCGACGTGTGCTCCGACTTCCAGAGCACACGTCGCATGACATGTCAAAATTAATGGTTTCCCCAAAAGAGCCATCTTAACTGGTCCTACTTGTGTCAGTCCGACTTTGAAAATGCTTCCTGCACTACTTTGGTCCGAATTGAGCATGATTTAAGCCCATTGATTTGAATGGAAGTCTGGATCATCAACTTAACTGATCTGACTTTTGGAAAGTGACTTGTGCTTTGAGGATCTTGAGGGGGAACCCCATGCCAAAACAAAAAAAAAATGGTGTGGGGTTCCCCCCCCCAAAAAAAATCCACACCAGACCCTTTGGTGAACAATTTGGCGAAGGCAGTTGAAAACTATGTAGTTAAGTTACAAGCATACAGTATATTATATATTACTTACTCTGAAATATTGATTCTCTACAATTGAAAGATAAAAATATATGCAGAAGTGGAGTTGTTGTCAAATAGCAACTTACAAAGTTTCATTTTTTATTTCACGTAATAATCAGCCAAACTTTTTACTGATCACTATAGGCAAAAACTCCAAATGTGTGATCATGTTCTCTTCTCCAGTTTTCATGAACTTGCTCTTTAAAATGTATACAATTGAAAAACAATTGAGATTTAATTTATAATTTTTATTATTCTGTTTTTCAGCTTCATCCTTTGCTAACTTGATTTCTTTGTTTTCAGTTTCTTACAATCCCTATAATTCATTAATGCAATTTCAGTACCGCCCTAAGAGATTTAAATGCATTCATTACTTTACTTATCAAATCTTAAACAGTCCTATTCAACCATATTGGTTTTCTATTATTTCTTGAAATGTTGTTCCTATGGGGAATGCTCTTGCTACAGTATTTGTTTAAAGCCCAACATCAGGTACAATAAAGCTTACCAGAGTTACTTTCCTTAAAAACGACCTGCCTTAACCACTTGCCGACCGCCTCCTGTACATTTACGTCGGCAGAATGGCACGGACAGGCACATCAACGTACCTGTACATCCCCTTTAAGTGCCTGTCTGTGTGGTTGCGCGTGCGCTGCTGGCGGCACGCTCGCGACCCTGCCGCCATCCCCGTGAGTCAGACCGCGAGTCCCGCGGACTTGATGGCCGCGGGGATCCCTGCAATCGTCTCACGAATGTAAAGAGTGGGGAGATGCTTGTGTAAACAAGCATCTCCCTGCTCAGACTAGTGACAATGACACTGATCTCGGCTCCGTGTACTCGGAGCGGAGATCGGTGTCATGTGACACAGAGCCCATCCCCCTACAGTAAGAAACACTATGCAGGGAACACTTAACCCCTACAGCGCCACCTAGTGGTTAACCCCTTCAATGCCAGTGTCATTTTCACAGTAATCAGTGCATTTTTATAGCACTGATGAAAATGACAATGGTCCCAAAAATTAATAAAAATGCCATAAAACTATCCCCTATTTTGTAAACGCTATAACTTTTGCGCAAACCAATCAATAAACGCTGATTGTGATTTTTTTTACCAAAAATATGTAGAAGAATACGTATCGGCCTAAACTGAGGGGAAAAAAACGTTTATTTTTTAATATATTTTTTGGGGAAATTTATTATAGCAAAAAGTAAAAAATATTGCATTTTTTTCAAAATTGACGCTCTATTTTTGTTTATAGCGCAAAAAATAAAAACCGCAGAGGTGATCAAATACCACCAAAAGAAATCTATATTTGGGGGAAAAAAAGAACGTCAATTTTGTTTAGAAGCCACGTGGCACGACCGCGCAATTGTCAGTTAAATCGACGCAGTGCCGAATCGCAAAAAGTGGCCTGGTCTTTAACCAGCCAAAATGGTCCGGGGCTGAAGTAGTTAATGTACACTCTCTCTAATGTACAGTGAGGAACAAGAGTGTACAGTGTTAACCCCAAAAATTGTATATATTTTTTTAGCAGAGGCCCTATAGAATAAAATGATGGATGTTGTATTTTTATGTCACACGGTATTTGCGCAGCGATTTTTCAAACGCAATTTTTTTAGGAAAAAATACACTTTAATGAATGAAAAAACAACAAAATAATATTTACCCCAATTTTTTTGTATAATGTGAAAGATGATGTTATCCTGAGTAAATAGATACCTAACATGTTACACTTTAAAATTGGTGGCTGTCTTAGTTTCTATTTTTAGGCTTATTTATTTTGCTTTCATCAGGTGATCTAGCTAGTAACAGATTCCCTGTTTGTAGGGTGGCTTGTTTATCTATGGAGCAGCAACGGAGACACTTTGGAAAGCAGCATATGGGTTGATTTACTAAAACTTGACAGTACAAAATCTGGTGCAGCTCTGTATAGAAACCAATCAGCTTCCAGGTTTTTTTTTTGTCAAACCTTGATTGAACAAGCTGAAGTTAAAAGCTGATTGGCTACGATGAACAGCTGCTCCAGATTGTGCACTCTCCAGTTTTAGTAAGGCCCCTTTCACACTGGGGCGGGAGGTGCGGTGGCAGTAAAGCTTTACTGTCGGATTTGCGCCGGTATTCGGCCGCTAGCGGTGCAGTTTTACCCCCCGCTAGCGGCCGTAAAAGGGTTAATTGGCACATTGCCGGTGGTATAGCCGCTGTGTGCCCATTGCTTTCAATGGGCAGGAGCGGTGGAGGAGCGGTAAACACACCGCTCCTTCACCGCTCCAAAGATGTGGCTAGCAGGACTTTTGGAGCGGTTTTCACACTGGTGTGAAACCCCTCGGGCTTTCACACTGGAGAAACAGCTCCCGCTGTTTCAGGTCGTTATGCAGGCGCTATTTTTAGCGCAATAGCGCCTGCGCCCCAGTGTGAAAGGGGTCTAAATCAACCCCACTGTCTGAAGAGGATAGTGTTATATGGACTAATATCTTTAGATATACAACACTGGGGAGAGCAAAGCTTGGGACTTTTGAAGGGGACGTGAGGAAAGTTCACGTTCCCATCCCTGGAACATATGATAAGAGGGGGGAAGGTTTGGGACTTTAGATGAGGCGTACATGGTGGGACCAGACAAATTCACATAGGTGCAAACATATGTATGTTTATTGGACCAATGATCGACATGGTATGAGAAAAACGTAGTTGCATACATACACCAGGGGTGATGTTCTAGTACAAACATGATAAACAGCATATATAACAACATGGCACATCAGGTGATACAATAATAACATGTCCTTCATGTAATGAAAGTGAACTAAAAATATCAACAGAGGGTAAAACCATCTAAAAATGATCAATGTGTGTTGGATGCATCAGAGTAAGGCTCGACGCGTTTCATGGACTTGTGTCCACTCCTCAGGAGCCAAGTGCATCCATATTCTATAAAAAAGAAAGAAACAGTAGATACCCAGATGATATAATTAGATTGCCCGGATAAGGGATGAACAACAAAAATGTATATAAATGTTAAAAATTGGGATGTGACTGGCCATGCCAAAGGGTACTCACATATGACCCAGAGGTTGTGTCCATATAGAAGCACAGGTCAGGGACAGGCCAATTAAGTCTAGCCCGGGAGCAGAGAGGGGGACCCAACGGGAAATTTGGAGAAACGCACACCATCCCTCATGAGTAGATCGAATTTCTATAGTATAAGGAATAAATACTAATGGATATCTATGGTAATGAACGTCAAAGGAGTAAACTAAAAGTAACTGGTGACCCAGAGCTATAGTATTAAGATGGGTTTACCTGGTTAGGTCCAACGAGAGTACAAAGCCCAATGGGAACAGGGAGGTCTGGATGTAACTACTGCTATGCTGACTCAACAGCAGAGTGTGGATGGATGGGGAATGGAGCGCGGCCCCAGGAAGCCCCCAAACTCCCCCTCAGCATCACGCTGGCACGACAATGCAGGAGAGACGTCACGGCTGGAAGCCTGTGTGTCTCACCGCATGTCAGCCAAGTTTGTATGCCGGACGCGTGCGTGACTGACCGTCAGTCAAGACGTCACACGCACAGCGCCAGGGGCGTGATGCCGATGCGCGGTGACAACGCCCCCCCGCCCCCACACACACACACACACATCCAAGTGACGTGGAGGGGAGGAGGAAGGGAGGGTGCAACAGCGTGCATCGCAGCTCCCAGGTAAACAGGCATGAGCCAACCCCCCGGCCGTGGATCAAAGGGAGCACAAAAAAGGGGCTGCAAAGAGTAAGAAAGTACAAAACTAGATGAATATATATGGTGGATGCAAACTGGGTTCTAATTCTGACATGAGGAATTATGGTCTGACACACTTAAGGTCAGCCATAAGAAAATGTAAGGTCCCACCGTATAGTACACCTCCATCCCTATTTCGCGATACAACACTGGGGAGAGCAAAGCTTGGGACTTTTGAAGGGGACGTGAGGAAAGTTCACGTTCCCATCCCTGGAACATATGATAAGAGGGGGGAAGGTTTGGGACTTTAGATGAGGCGTACATGGTGGGACCAGACAAATTCACATAGGTGCAAACATATGTATGTTTATTGGACCAATGATCGACATGGTATGAGAAAAACGTAGTTGTATACATACACCAGGGGTGATGTTCTAGTACAAACATGATAAGCAGCATATATAACAACATGGCACATCAGGTGATACAATAATAACATGTCCTTCATGTAATGAAAGTGAACTAAAAATATCAACAGAGGGTAAAACCATCTAAAAATGATCAATGTGTGTTGGATGCATCAGAGTAAGGCTCGACGCGTTTCATGGACTTGTGTCCACTCCTCAGGAGCCAAGTGCATCCATATTCTATAAAAAAGAAAGAAACAGTAGATACCCAGATGATATAATTAGATTGCCCGGATAAGGGATGAACAACAAAAATGTATATAAATGTTAAAAATTGGGATGTGACTGGCCATGCCAAAGGGTACTCACATATGACCCAGAGGTTGTGTCCATATAGAAGCACAGGTCAGGGACAGGCCAATCAAGTCGAGCCTTACTCTGATGCATCCAACACACATTGATCATTTTTAGATGGTTTTACCCTCTGTTGATATTTTTAGTTCACTTTCATTACATGAAGGACATGTTATTATTGTATCACCTGATGTGCCATGTTGTTATATATGCTGTTTATCATGTTTGTACTAGAACATCACCCCTGGTGTATGTATGCAACTACGTTTTTCTCATACCATGTCGATCATTGGTCCAATAAACATACATATGTTTGCACCTATGTGAATTTGTCTGGTCCCACCATGTACGCCTCATCTAAAGTCCCAAACCTTCCCCCCTCTTATCATAATATCTTTAGATGGACATTACAGAAGTGACTAACAAATTAACTTAATTTAACGCTTTCTTAGTAGTTACAGAAACTCATTCACCCAAAAAATGTAAATAAAAACAGCACACAGTTTTAGACAAGTCCTTTATTTTTTTAAAATTTAAAAAGTCCCCCGATGTAGATCTATCATCAATCATGATGAGCGCTGCCTGCCGCCAGCATGAAAAAAAAATGGCGCCCACGACACGTCCACTCCCACTGATTGGCTTCTGTCAGCTGACAAGCTGCTTTCCCCTGGAGCTTAGGTAAACTAGGGGGAGAGGTAAATGACATCACAAGGGCAAAGCCCCCCCGGTGATGTAATTGACCATACATGTGTAGCACCCTCTACCTTTAGGTAGGTGCTAGAATAGGATTTTACTATGTTTAAACTATCAGTGCAGGAAAATTTAGGCAGGCCTGTTCTTTAGGCTAGGCCTGTTTGTTTTGATCTGGGGCTGGGAGTGTTTAGTGCAATAGTGGGTGTGATCGCCTGTGCTTTGACTCTAAGGCGCCTCCCCTGCTTTCAGGAAGTGTGTTCTGGAACAGAGGTTGGACCTGGGGTTTGAGTGGCAGGCAGCTCATGTGAGGAGCTCTGAACAATCCCCATTCGGTATTGGCATGGGGCAGGTCTCCTATATAAGCTGAGGTCACATGCTGCTAAGGTGGATTTTGTCAGGGCAGGAGAAGTGAGAATGGAGTTCTAGGCAGCTGCTGCAGGGCGTCCCCACGTGGGGGGGGGGTGCCAAACGCGGAGGTGGGCCTGAGGAGCTGCTAGGATGTGTATCCGGATAAAGTTTGCTACCATGGACTTGGGGTAGGAGAAGGTCAATTTGTATACTACAGTGGAGAACTGGAGCAAGAGGAAGATTGTGGAGAGTAGTGCAAATTGCTGCGGCCGGGGAGCGCAGGAATTTAAATTTGTACTGGCTGGGAGCAGTAGTCCGTTTATTGCCATGTGCTGCTAAATTGCTAGGCCGTCAGGGAGAGGTACCGCGTATCTCTGGCCTAATAAAGCATTCAGGTAATATCATCCAAGAGACTGTGTAGCTACCAAGAATCACTGAGCCGCTGGGGAGAGGTATTGTATGCCTCTGGCTTAGTTATTTGCTCAAGCAACTCCATCAGAGAGACTTTATTACAGTACCTAATTACAGCCAGCAAGCTGGGGTTATTCAGAGTGATCAATTTTTGTGTTACTGGAAGTGATGAGACAGGAATCTAACAGTTTGCAGCAAAGGATTTGTACAAGAGGAGAGGAATCTTGAGGAGTGATACTCTGCCGAAGATAGTGCAGAAGAGGAGGGGCAATAGTCTGCAGTGGAGATATGCAGGGGAAGAGACTGTGAATGTTAGAAGTGCATCAGTTTCAGGGCTAAATCTACTAATCAACATTCTATAAATGTGATGGCAATTCAACAAGTGCTATGGGCATCCCATATCCTCCTATACCCCAACCAAGTTGTATCCCGCAATAAACGAAACAAAACTACGCAAATGACTGCTCATCATTGTCTCAGAAGTGATATATGGGGGTCTGGCAACAGGGTGATTTGGTTGATGTTGTTACTAGTAGCAACCAACCGCTACACATGGACACATCAGAGTGTTAAGCAGTGTAACATAAGCAGTTTTTTCCTCCATGCGTGCTGTCTTCATTGTGAGGACACATGCGCTCAATATGAAAGGGGGGGGGGTGTGGCGAGTGCATGCTGAGAATGTTCATCACCCCTTCTCCATCACACATCCACCCATTTTTACCACCCCCGGATTGCATTTTGTATACATGTGTAGCGGGGTGTTCAATTTAAGGGGAGTGTCTGAGTGGTAATTAGGCTCAGACACACTGATTATTAGGGTTTATGCACCATTTCTGTTCCACGGGGGATAGTATTGGTGTACAGTTCCCTGTGGCCTACAGGTGGCGCTGTCGCCGTGGGCCAGGGTTGAGCCACCGAAAGAGTGCTGTGCCTTTTGTGTCCCCTCTCGGCAGTTGTACGGCGGGGCGGGGAACCTGCTGTGCCTGTCGGGAGAGGGTACAAAAGGGGTGGAGATCTTCTGTTCGAGGTCCATGCCCAGGCACCTTCGGCCTGGGGGTGAGTGAGGGTCGTCTCCGGGTGCCCTAGGCCCGGAGGTGGAGTTGCTGTTCCATCCCAGACACCTTCAGAGTCGTGGTGACGGTGGGGGCCTCTGGTAACTCTCCAGAGGGATGTCTTCTCCTTGACATGGGCCAGATACTCTAAGAAGGAAGTTCATGTTCAAGGTCAGTGGCAGTGGCCTCATAGGGCAATGCCCTATTCACCCGGTCAGCGGCAGTGACCCTGTTCTCCAAGTCAGCGGCAGTGACTTTATTCACCCGGTCTGTGGCAGAGACCAACCTCATGGTCTGTGGCAGAGATCGTGCACCAAAGCTGTTTAAGAAACCTAAACAGTCTAAAGAGTTAGTTAAGCTACGTTTGTGCCTGGACCTCCTCCATATCTAAGCTGTCCTGTATCTTCACTCCAACCTGTCTGCTATCAAAGAGGCTATTTATTATCCTGTTAAAAATAAATATTGAGTTGGACTTTCAGCTAGTGTGGACATTCACATTCCTGGGGAAAACAAGGACTTGCATCTATCCAAGGTAGAGGTGAGAACATTCTTGGGAGGACTTTGACTCTGGACGCAGACAAGGCCCAAAACTAACACCGCTCAACCTCTTTACACAGGAGGGTACGGGCTTGTGGTGCGGTGTGCCTCTCCCTTCCTGCGACGGGCTGAAGTTAATGCAGGTAAAGAGAGGGGTGTGTGCGCTACACATGTTTTTAGCAAGCACATAACTTTACATTAATCCACACTTAACCCTATTTGCCATGTTTCCTAATTAACTAGCTCATATATGCTAAGTTTGAGGCATATTGCAAAGACTGCATTCCAGAAAATCTATAATTTCATGTTATCAGCAAATTTGTAAATTCTATATGTTTGAGAAACAAGCTAAAGAGTAGTGGTCCAAAAACTGAACTTTTAACATTAGTATCATTTAACAAAAGTTGCTAAATGTAGTCTTTTAAACTACATAATACATTTACTAAACTAATTTTGCATCATATACTGTATTTACATAAACCTGTGGGACCCTGGTACACTAATCTACAGTCTGGAGAAGTCTGGTCAGAAGTGGTCTTCATTGAAGACCTCAGGCTAAAAAGCTATAGGTTCAACATGGATACAAGGTCAAATGACTTGCCTATGCAAGATAACCCAAGAACCGGTATGCAGAAAAATTAAAGTAGGTACGCTAGACTGTTGAGTCCAAATATTAAATATGTGGCTATAATTGAAGGTAGTTTGTTCACGAAAGGCCTGGAGAGTGGTACAAAGATGGATGTCTGCAAGCAACAGTGAGACACAGTGGAGGTTGCTTGCAGATTTGAACTGCATTTCTGCTGATAGCCTTGGGAATTGGGACAAATGGTCTCCTCCATGCTAAAAATTAAAGGATGATACTTATCCAACAGGCAACACATCAGTGTCTAATCAGCCCTGAATTCATTCTGCAGGAGGACAATGGGCTCAATTCATGAAAGGATATTGCATGCAATATTTGGGTCACATGACACATTTAACCCAAATATCTCATGTGATATGAAAAATTTAAATTCACTAAATTTTTTTGATATAAAAGTCAATACAAACCTTATTGGAACAGAAAATGTAGGATAAAAGGATAATTGCG
This sequence comes from Rana muscosa, assembly GCA_029206835.1. Taxonomy (NCBI): domain Eukaryota; kingdom Metazoa; phylum Chordata; class Amphibia; order Anura; family Ranidae; genus Rana; species Rana muscosa. The sequence continues at coordinate 1,239,447,888 of CM055122.1, read as the reverse complement.
GCTGATTTAGTAGTGTAAACAATAAGACAGCATAAAAAGATATTCTACAATATCTGTTAACAATATGAAGGTCACTGGTCAAACAGAAATCACGCAATGTGTTTCAGAAATTATATTCTCTTTCTTCAGGGGTGAGAATTATGCTCTGCAATACTCTAAAAGTAAGTATATAATTAATACGTATAGCCTTTATATCAAAAAATATTTTCTCATATTGCAATTTTGAGTTGTTATTATGGCCTAAAGTCCCCTAGAGGTTTCATGTTTGTATCTAAATTGTCTGTTTGGGATGATGGCCTAATCATTACCCAGCTTTTCCTCTATTTAGATTATACTGATCTAGATCCATCGGCAATCACTCCCACACCGCCCTCCACTCTTGACATGTTGCTTCCTCCGCCGCTTAAATACACCATGGGGGCAGGGTCAATGACATCACAAGGGAGTGGGGACATTCAGTGACGTTATTGAATGAGGTGGGGGCAATGATGTCACATGGGCGGGGGCACCCAGGGAAGTTATTGACTCTGCCCTGGTCAATGATGTCACCATGTGGAGTCCTCCAAAAATCACCCCCCCCCATAGTAAGGGCATGTGGCCTGGTATTGTTCCCCCTCTTTCCTGGCCTGCCGGACTGCATGCTCAGATAAAGGTCTTGTATGAATTTTTATTTTATTTTTCGGCATGAGGTTCCCCCCCAAAATTCATACCTGACCCGAAGAGAGTGGTGTTTATGGGAGAGAACCACACATTGCTTATTTTTTTTAAATGTGGCTCTTTTGGGAATCCCCGCTGACAGCAGATGAGTCACTGGTTGTTAAGGACGTGGTGGGTGCCAGTTCCTTAAAGTGTTACTAAAGTCACTTTTTTTTTTTATTAAAATAATAAATATGGTATACTTACCTGCTCAGTGCAATGGTATTGCACAGAGTGGCCCCAACCCTCCTCTTCTGGGTTCCCAGGCGGCAATATTGGCTCCCCCTCTTCTTCTTAGGACAACCAGAGCCATGGGAAGAGTCTTGTGCGCTCCTGACCTGTGTGTCTTTGGAGCCACACTCTATAGATTTACACAGTGGGACTTAGGCCCGCCTCCCACTTCCTCCTCACTGCATCTGATTGACAGCAGCAAGAGTCAATGGCTCCTGCTGCTGCTTGAGTGCTGTGTAAAGAGGGAAAGAGGGGAGAATAGGTGCAGCTGTGCACAGCGCTGATCTCTTCTCCACTCTCTTCCTCTTCACATAGGGAAGGGGGGCACATAGAAACTAAAAAAGTTTTTTACCTTAATGCAAACAATGCATTAAGGTAAAAGACGTTTTTAGGTTTAGTAACACTTTAACAACAAGCTATTCATTGGTTGTTAAGGACGCCGTTAGGTGCCGGCTCCCTAACATCCAGCTATTCCCTGTTTGTTAAAGATGCTAGTGGGTGCTGGATAAAGACTTATTTAACAAATGTTTTGTTTACTTTTGTGAATTGACTTTTAGACAGGTTTATGTGGTATTTACAGAGTATTTAATCTTTTTGGTGTAAATACCACATAAACGTGTAGTAAATTGACATTTTTCATATAATGTGATATTTGGGTTAAATGTGTCACATGACCCAGATATCCCATGCAATATCCTCTTGTGAATTGACCCAACAGGGATTCTTACAATGGTCAGTGTTTCTTTCCTAATTTAAAACTTCATCCCAAAAGGAATAAAAAATTCTGTAACTGCTAAGAAATGTTGGGTTGCTTTTTTTTGGGGGGGGGGGGGCTCGAGCCATTTTTTCATTTTTTTTGGCATGAGGTCACACTAGATCTGAAGGGTCTGGTATGGACTGTGGAGGACCTCACGCCTTTGAATGGGCTTCAGATCGCACCTGACCGCATGCACTACTTTTGAAAAACGCATTGCACCAAAATTGCATGGTACTGCCATACCGTGCATTCTGGTGTCCACAAACACATTGCGTTTGTGATCTGCGTTTGGGGTGCAAATACCAATGTATTTCCACCTGCAGCAGATCGCAAAAGCAACGCGGTTTGAACATGGTGCAGAAAACGCACACGGAATGTGCCTTTCCTGTACTGCATTCAGGTGTAAACTAGCCCTTGGACTCCCGCTTGTGGTATATTGCATGGGTAAAAAGACTGTGCCATATGTCTATGGTTTATACAGCAAATAGACTCAAATAGGTTTGATTTAACCAAACCCCATACCCTTTAATGCCCCTCCTACTGTATAAAGGGGCATGTTGGGCACACCACTTTACTATGGAGTACCTGCAATTGTTTTGAGAAACATAAGAGATAGCAGCAATAATCCTTCACATGCTACAGTACATATAATCCAAGTTTTTAACATTTAGCTCATGTAAATATAAAGGCAGTTAGCACAGGTCATAAAAATTATCAACATGAAAAGGGCTGCAGATTCATGCCATTATATCATACACAGCAAAATGTTTTATTACATTGCATTATATCATCCTACACTTAGTAGACGAAAATAATCAGCTTTCCTATCTATTTTTGCATTTTTATGTTTGGTTGACTTGGTTGACATGTTCCAAATATCTAAAACCTTATATTCATGAAAAGTTTGACATTTGTTTAAGCGGAAATAACTAAGCCTGAAGATGTCTACAATTAAAAAAAAAAACTGAAAAACTGCGCAGGGGGAAACTGCCGATTAGGGATGAGTTTCGTGTTCGAGTGGAACTCATGTTGAACTCGAACATCGTCTGTTCGGCCGTTCGCTGTATTTCGAACAATATGGGCCGTTCGCGACAAATTCGAGTGGCACGTCACGGCCCATAATTCACTGTGTCAACGCAGTGCATTGCTGGCTGATGATTGGCCAAGCAAGCACTATGACCCGCATGCTTGGCCAATCACAGCGCCGTCAGTACAGAGAGCCGTAATTGGTCAAAGTCAGGGTGCCTTTGGCCAATCATGGCTCAGGGGATTAGGTACACGCCCCACACTATATAAGGCCGCCCGCCTGTCGGCGCCATGTAGTATATTCCAGCGTTGAAAGAGAGAGATAGAGACAGAGAGAGTGTCATTTCATTTCATTACTTAAAACAGGCAGGCGATTGAGTTAGCTGCAGTCAGTGTATTTAGTATATATATGCACCCCAGGCGTATATATATATATATATATATATATATATATATATATATATATATACACTGTATTCAGTTTAGCTAGATCCATTCCTGTTCTACTGTTGCTAAGATACTACAGGCAGGCAGTTGATTCAGTAAGCTGCAGTATATCACTCAGTATACTGTATTCTGTTTAGCTACACAGCAGACTGTTCCAATCCTGTTCTACTGTTGCTAAGATACTAAAGACAGGCAGTTGATTCAGTAAGCTGCAGTATATCACTCAGTATACTGTATTCTGTTTAGCTACAGTGCAGACTGTTTCAATCCTGTTCTACTGTTGCTAAGATACTACAGGCAGGCAGTTGATTCAGTAAGCTGCAGTATAATCAGTATATATATACATCCCAGCTTTGTGCAGCTACATCTCACTGCAGGCCATTCCTTGTGTACCTATTCCAATACATCTAAGACAGTATGTCTGGGAGGCCAACAAGGAGAGGCAGACATGCACAGGCCAAAAAAAAAAAAGAGGGCAAGCAGGCTCTGTGTCTAGAGGTAACAGTGCTGGTCATGGACACGGTGCATCCTCATCAGCACGTGGCCGTGGGGCACGCTTGTCCTTTTTTTCGGCCGTGTTGAGCCGCAACATGCTGAAGAGTTGGTAGAGTGGATGACCAAGCCGTCCTCATCCTCCTCATCCTCTCTCACCCAGCCACAGGGTACTTTGTCTGCTAAAGCAGCTAACAAAGCGGCCTCTTCCATTGGCTCAATGGTATCAGTCACTCCTTCCCTAGCCCCACCATGTCCTGAGGAGTCCCCCGAACTGTTTGACCACAGTTTTAGGTACATGCTGCAGGAGGATGCGCAGCGTTTTGAGGGCTCCGATGATGGTACCGAGCTTGAGGAAGGCAGTTATGTGAGCCCAGAGAGAGGGGGTGCCCAAGAAGGGCAGCAAACTGGCAATCATGTCCCCGCAGCTGCAGCATACTGCCAGGTTTGCTCCAGTGATGAGGAGGGAGGGGATGATGAGGTCACTGACTCTACATTGGTGCCTGATAGGAGAGAGGAGGAGGCACATCTCCAGCGAGGCAGGATGCCCTCCAGGGGCCAGCTTAAGGGCAGCACACTGACTGCATCACACCGCAGAGCTCCGCATGCGCAGGGCGCTGCTGTCTCTGCGCGTTATTCCAAAAGTTCTTTGGTGTGGGCCTTTTTTGAGACGTGTGCATCAGATCGCACCATTGCTATTTGCAACATATGTCTGAAGCGTATCTCGCGTGGCCAAAACATCAACCGCTTGGGCACCACATGTTTGACCACACATATGTCGACCTGCCATGCAGTCTGTTGGCAAGCATACATAAAAGACCCACACCAAAGAACAAAGTGGACCTCTCCTTGCTCCTCATCAGCTGGGATCTCCAACCCCACTATACCTTCAGTCCTCAAAGAAACCTGCACTGAGAGGAATGAAGGTGTAGAATTAGGTGTGTCACTGCCAAGTACTTGCGGGCAATCTGCTATCGGTACACCATCGTCAGATTGTACTAGGCAAATTTCCCTGCCCCAGCTGTGGCACCGCCGAAAGAAGTTCGCTCCCAGCCATCCACATGCCCAGCGGTTGAATGCTAGCTTGGCTAAATTGCTAGCACTTCAACTGCTGCCTTTTCAGTTGGTAGACTCTGCCCCCTTCCGTGAGTTTGTGGAATGTGCGGTTCCTCAGTGGCAGGTTCCCAAACGCCACTTTTTTAACGGAAGGCGATTCCGGCTCTCTACCGGCATGTGGAAGGCAATGTCTTGGCCTCGCTGGACAGGGCGGTCAGCGGTAAGGTGCATATTACCGCTGACTCATGGTCCAGCAGGCATGGACAGGGACGTTACCTATATTTTACGGCCCACTGGGTGACTCTGCTGGCAACTGGGAAGGATGCAGGACAGGGTGCAGTAGTGTTGGAGGCTGTTCCGCCACCACCCCTCCAAAATGCTACTAGTGGTGATTCTGACACACCTCTCTCCTCCACGCCCTCCTCTTTTTCTTCCTCCATGGCCTCTTCCTGTGCTGATTTGTCCTCGGAGCCAGCGGTGCTCCATAGGCGTTCAAGGGGCTATGCAAGTACGCAGGCAAAAAGATGCCATGCAGTGCTTAAGCTGGTGTGCTTGGGGAACAGGAGCCACACTGGGGCAGAGATTCTGTCAGCTCTGCAGGGGCAGGCTCAGAGGTTGTTGACGACACGCCAGCTTAAGCCAGGAATGGTGGTTTGCAACAATGGCACAACCTCCTCTCCGCCCTCCGACAGGGACAGCTGACCCATGTGCCCTGTTTGGCTCACGTCCTTAACTTGGTGGTGCAGTGGCTCTTGGGCAGGTACCCGGGCTTACAGGATGTCCTGAGGCAGGCCAGGAAAGTCTGTGTGCATTTCTGCCGGTCATATAATGCCAGTGCTCAGCTGGCTGACCTCCAAAAGGAATACAACCTGCCCAAGAACCGCCTAATCTGTGACATGCCCACCAGGTGTAACTCAACGTTGGCCATGCTGCAGCGGCTACACACGCAGAGGGCCATAAATCAGTACCTGTGGTACTATGGCACCAGGACAGGGTCAGGGGAGCTTGTTTTTTTTTGCCACGCCAGTGGGTCATGATCAGGGATGCATGCACTGTCCTGTCACCATTTGAGGAGGCCACGAGGATGGTGAGCAGTGACAGTGCATGCATCAGTGACACTGTCCCTCTTGTCCACCTGTTGGAGCACACGCTGCGTGGAATAATGGACAGGGCACTTGAGGCAGAACAGAGGCAGGAAGAGGAGGACTTCCTTACCTCTCAAGGCCCCCTTTATCCAGATAGTGTTCCTGCTGGCCCGCCGATCACACAGGAAGAGGTTGAGGAGGAGGATTGTGTCAGCATGGAGGTGGAGCCTAGAACTCAGCATCAGCAGCAGTCTTCAAGGGATCATTTACAGTCCCAAGAAACCAATGGACTTGTACGTGGCTGGAAGGAGGTGGCTGCGGATCATGTTGTCCTTAGTAACTCAGAGGACTCCGGACCGAATTCCTCAGCAAACCTACGCTGCATGGCCTCCCTGATCCTGCAAAGCCTGCGAAAGGATCCTCGTATTCGTGGTATCAAGGAGAGGGATCATTACTGGCTGGCAACCCTCCTTGATCCACGTTACAAGGGTAAGGTTGCGGACCTTATTCAGCCGTCGCAGAGGGAGCAGAGGATGAAACATCTTCGGGAGGCCTTGCAGAAAGGTTTGTGCAACGCGTTTCCAGAGCCTGGGAGGTTACAAATTCCTGGTCCTGGACAACGTGTTGCTGAGGCTTCGGTCAGTCACAGAAGGAGCGATGGAGAAGGTGGTCGTCTGACCGATGCCTTCAGACAATTTTTTAGTCCGCAGCCCCAAGGTATGATCGGTTCCAGCAAACATCGCCAGCGTCTGATTCACATGGTGCAGGAACACCTAGGGGCAAGATCAGACTTGGACACCTTTCCCACCGAAAATCCTCTGGGTTACTGGTCTTGAGGATGGATCGCTGGCCAGAGCTTGCACAGTATGAAATTGAGCTACTGGCCTGTCCTGCATCCAGCGTTCTTTCGGAACGCACATTCAGTGCTGCTGGAGGCTTTGTAACCGATCACAGGGTGCGCCTGTCCACCGACTCGGTCGATCGTCTGACCTTCATAAAAATGAATCAGTCTTGGATCACCAGCTACCAAGCACCTGATGCTGATGTAATCGAATATTTTTTTTTTTTATGTGAGATCCCTTCAAGACTGCCTATGCTGATGCTGAGTGACTATCCTGTTATGCGGAGTGACTATCCTCTTCCTCCTGTTTATGTTGATAGCTTGCAAGAACATTTTTGGTTCTGGGCACCGCCACCAGTGCCTAAGCCCCAATTTTTCTGCCCCTGTTTAACAGGGGCGTGTAATTACAATTTTTGCTGTAATACTTTGCAGCAGGGCTCATTCCTGCGCTCCAACTAGAGTAATTTTTATGCCCCTGTTCAACAGGTGCATGTAATTACAATTCTTGATATAATAGTTCACAGCAGGGCCCGTTCCAGTGCCCACCAAGAGTAACTGTAAGGACTTACAGTGTTGTGGCACCAGCATCACCACCACCACCACCACCAAAGGCCCAATTTTTCTACCACTGTTCAACAATGGCGTGTAATTACAATTCTTGATATAATAGTTCACAGCAGGGCGTTCCAGCGCCCACCAAGAGTAGCTGTGAGGGCTTACAGTGTTGTGGCAACACCTAAGGCCCAAATTTCTGCAGAGTACATAGGGCAGGCCCCTACTTTCAAACATCCGGCTTTCAAGCGACTCCTACTTACAAACAAAGGGAGACAACAGGAAGTGAGGGGAAATCTACCCCTAGGAAGGGAAATTCTCTCCTGTAAGAGTTAACATGGGAAAAAGGGTGTCTCCTCTCCACTGATGCTTTATCACCAATCCTTGTTTCCCTAAAAACCCCAAATTTTCTAAATCCAATTGTCATTGGGACAGAAAGTGAGGTGAAATCTTCTGAACAGGTGCAAAGACAGCAAAACAAATGTTACAGGGGTGATAACCCTTCCCTATATTTTCCAAAAAGCTTAAAAATAGATTTTTTGGCTGGAGCTACACTTTAAAAATGTACCAGTTAAAATTACAAACAGATTCTACTTAAGAACAAACCTACAGTCCCTGTCTTGTTTACACCACCTGTATACTGCTGTTCAGAGTATATAGGGCCAGGGGGCCCCACGCCCCTTTTTTTTATTTGGGTGCAGGGTTTCCCTTAATATACATACCAGACGCAAAGGGCCTGGCAATGGGTTGGGGGGGGGGACCATGCTGTTTTTCTCAATGATTTTCATCCATATTGCCGGACCAGACATTACATTAAAGCCGCAAGCAGTTTTAAATGACTTTTATTCCTTTAGAAATGTCATTTTGTGCAGGGACAGTTCTAAACACGGGAAACACGCGCCACTTTACAGGCATACTATAGACACCCCCCAGGCACGATATTTAAAGGAATATTTCACTTTTATTTTTTCACTTTAAGCATTATTAACCACTTAACGACCGCTCACTGTATATATACGTTGGCAGAATGGCACCGACAGGCACAATCACATAGAGCATACGTGATTGCCTTTGTATAGTTGGGGGGTCCAATCGGACCCCCCTCCTATACAGTGAGCGGTGGCTAAGTGTCCGGGAGCGTTCCGGGATGAGGGGGCAGCCATTCGTTTCCGGCCACCCCCTCGCGATCGCTCCCGGCGAATGGAAATGCCCCCTCTGTTTGTGTCAGACAGAGGAAGCAGGAGGAAGTGATGTCATCTCTGGTGCGGCGCTCACATATACCGAGCGCCGTACAAGAGAAGACATCAGGTCAGTGCACACAACACTACACTGACACCAGGACACATAGGGACATAAATCGCCCCCCCAGGCCCCCCCAGACACCCCAGATCACCCCCCAGATCACCCCCCAGCCCCCAGTCACAGTGTCACTGATTGCAGTGACCATTTATTTAGTGATCACTGCAATCAGTGACATTTGTGGCTGTAAAAGTGTCAGTACATTCAGTTTTAGGTCCAGTGTAGCCCCCTAACCCCCCCTAATAAAGGTTTAACCCCCTGATCACCCCCCAGATAACCCTTTCACCCCCTATCACCACTGTCGCTAAGCGATCATTTTTCTGATCGCTGTCTTAGCGTCAGTGATGCCGATCGGCAGCCAGTAATTTTTTTTAGGTTCGTCGCATGTTTTTATAGCGTCAGGTACCCCAATATATTATCTAATAAAGGTTTAACCCCCTTGATCGCCCCCCAGGTAACCCTTTCACCCCCTATCACCACTGTCGCTAAGCGATCGTTTTTCTAAACGCTGTCTTAGTGTCGGTGATGCAGATCGGTAGCCGGTAATTTTTTTTAGGTTCGCCGCAGTTTTTTATAGCGTCAGGTACCCCAATATATTATCTAATAAAGGTTTAACCCCCTTGATCGCCCCCCAGGTAACCCTTTCACCCCCTATCACCACTGTCGCTAAGCGATCGTTTTTCTAAACGCTGTCTTAGTGTCGGTGATGCAGATCGGTAGCCAGTAATTTTTTTTAGGTTCGCCGCATGTTTTTATAGCGTCAGGTACCCCAATATATTATCTAATAAAGGTTTAACCCCCTTGATCGCCCCCCAGGTAACCCTTTCATCCCCATCACCACTGTCGCTAAGCGATCGTTTTTCTAAACGCTGTCTTAGTGTCGGTGATGCAGATCGGTAGCTGGTAATTTTTTTTAGGTTCGCCGCAGGTTTTTATAGCGTCAGGTACCCCAATATATTATCTAATAAAGGTTTAACCCCCTTGATCGCCCCCCAGGTAACCCTTTCACCCCCTATCACCACTGTCGCTAAGCGATCGTTTTTCTAAACGCTGTCTTAGTGTCGGTGATGCAGATCGGTAGCCAGTAATTTTTTTTAGGTTCGCCGCAGGTTTTTATAGCGTCAGGTACCCCAATATATTATCTAGTAAAGGTTTAACCCCCTTGATCGCCCCCCAGGTAACCCTTTCACCCTCTATCACCACTGTCGCTAAGCGATCGTTTTTCTGATCGCTGTCTTAGTGTCGGTGATGCAGATCGGTAGCCAGTAATTTTTTTTAGGTTCGCCGCAGGTTTTTATAGCGTCAGGTACCCCCATATATTATCTAATAAAGGTTTTAACCCCCTGATTGCCCCTAGTTAACCCTTTCACAGTGATCATCATATAAGTGTTACAGGTGACGCTGGTTAGTTAGTTTGCTTTTTATTGTGTCAGGGCACCCGCCGTATATAACCCAATAAAGGTTTAACCCCCTGATCGCCCGGCGGGTGATATCAATTAGGTTTTAGCGTCAGAGAGGGTCTGCGTCACACCCCAGGCAGCATCAGGTTAGTGCCAGTAACGCTAACACCCACGCGTGAAGCATACACCCCCCTTAGTGGTATAGTATCTGAACAGATCAATATCTGATCTGATCAGATCTATATTAGCGTCCCCAGCAGTTTAGGGTTCCCAAAAACGCAGTGTTAGCGGGATCAGCCCAGATACCTGCTGGCACCTGCATTTTGCCCCTCCGTCCAGCCCAGGCCACCCAAGTGCAGTATCGATCGATCACTGTCACTTACAAAACACAACACACATAACTGCAGCGTTCGCAGAGACAAGCCTGATCCCTGCGACTCCAGTGCTGTAGGAGGTGATTTCACCACCACAGTTAAAAAAAAAAGCAAATATGCCGAAGCATTGGGGCAGCAGGAGCGGAGGAGCGATTTTGCTCCTAATGCCGCGTACATACGGTCGAAATTCCGACGGAGGCTTGCCCGTGGAAAAGTCCGACCATGTGTGTGCGGCATAACTTTTTTGCGGGGGGATGCCCCCATGCTTCGGCATATATAAATGGTGCATGTATGCCCATCATTGGAAGTGGGTGGATGAAGGGCGGTATTGTAATGGTGGGCATACCCACTGATCAATCTCTTTTTTCGTTCAGCCAACTGGCTGCATGAAAAAAAAAGATTACAATACATGTCCAACAAGGACCAGCAACGTACTGGTATGTTGCTGGACTTTGAATGTTTTTACCAGAATGATGCCTGCGGGTTTAGGTATCATCTTGGTATCATTCTTTTCAGCCAGCGGCCGGCTTTCATGTAAAAGCAATCCTAGTGGCTAATTAGCCTCTGGACTGCTTTTACAAGCAGTGGGAGGGAATGCCCCCCCCGGATATAAAAAGCGCCATTGGGAAATTGGGAAAGCATTTTATCACACCGATCTTGGTGTGGTCAGATGCTTTGAGGGCAGAGGAAAAATCTAGGGTCTAGAAGACCCCAGTTTTTTCAAAAAAAGAGTACCTGTCACTACCTATTGCTATCATAGGGGATATTTACATTCCCTGAGATAACAATAAAAATGATTAAAAAAAAAAAATACTTGGAAGGAACAATTTAAAAATAAAATAAAAAAGCAAAATTAATAATAAAAAAATAAAATAAAAAATAAAAGCACCCCTGTCCTGTCCTGCTCTTGCCCAATGGCGAACGCAAGCGTCGGTCTGGCGTCATATGTAAACAGCAATTGCACCATGCATGTGAGGTATCACCGCGAAGATCAGATCGAGGGCAGTCATTTTAGCAGTAGACCTCCTCTGTAAATCTACTGGGGTAACCTGTAAAGGCTTTTAAAGGCTTTTAAAAATGTATGTAGTTTGTCGCCAATGCGCGTTTGTGCGAAATTTTAAAGCATGTCGTGTTTGGTTTCTATGTACTCGGCCTAAGATCATCTTTTTTATTTCATCAAACATTTGGGCAATATAGTGTGTTTTAGTGCATTAAAATTAAAAAAAAGTGTATTTTTTAACCCAAAAAATGCGTTTGAAAAATCGCTGCGCAAATACTGTGTAGAAAAAAAAAATGCAACACCCACCATTTTAATCTGTAGGGCCTTTGCTTTAAAAATATATATAATGTTTGGGGGTTCAACATAATTTTCTTGCAAAAAAAAAAAATGTTTTCATGTAAACAAAAAGTGTCAAAAAGGGCTTTGTCTTCAAGTGGTTAGAAGAGTGGATGTAAGCTTCCTAATGTTGTGTATAAAATGCCAGAACAGTTCAAAACCCCCCCCCCCCATTTTGGAAAGTAGACACCCCAAGCTATATACTGAGAGGCATGTCGAGTCCATGGAATATTTTATATGTTGACACAAGTTGCCGAAAAACGACAATTTTTTTTTTTTTTGCACAAAGTTGTCACTAAATGATATATTTGTGACAGCAGGAAGGTAAAGTCACCTGGTTGCATCCAGGGGGGTAGGTATATTTCTCCCAGATTCAGGCTTTATGCCGACTTATACAACTAGGGAGAGAGTTGATGAAGCCCAGCTGAGGCTAGTGGGCTCATGGATGATTCATACCTCTAGGGAGAGTGCTGGGCGTCGTGCAGGCAGGGAGTTGATGAAACCAGCTGAAGCTTGTCAGCTCGTTTAAGGCCTCTATAAAAACTCCCAGCTTCATTAGGTGTTTGCTCATGCCTGGAACCAGACCTGTGTGGACTGTCTAGGGAGAGTGAACCCCTGTGCGGTGAGACAAAGCCTGTGTGGCTATTTGTTTGGACATTTACTAAACCAGGGACTTAGGGACTAGGACAGCACCAGGCTGATCCCAGTTGTTAGTTAGGGAAACCTTCATGTTTAGTCAGAGGTCAAGCTGACCAGGATTTATTTTGTTTATGTTTCTTTTTGCTTTGCTTTGTTTTTGTCACTGTAAATAGAGAAATAAACCGCACCTTTTGATCTTGAAAACCACAACCTCCGTCTGCTGGGCCTGTTTTTGTGTGGGGAGCCCATCCAGGGGGTCACACACACCCGCTACCGAGCTAACCCCCTCACAGTTGGTGGAGAATGCAGGCAGTTTTTTTTTAAGCCAGCATGGAGGAGATACTGAAACAGCTGGCTCTAGCAAATGCCAATCAACAGCAGACAAATGCAGGTTTGCAAAAGAGCTTCGCAGCCCAGCAACAAGCCCAGCAGCAATCTGAGGCCCGCTTCATAGACCTGTTGCAGAAGCAAGAGCAGAGACTACAACAACAGATGGAAGCAGTAATGCAGCAACGTCCGCAGACCAGTGAGGAAAGCCGTCCCACTAATACCGCGTCCTTTGGGGTGAGTCGTTTATTGACAAAAATGACTGGAGAGGATGATCCAGAGGCATTTTTGACCACATTTGAAAGGACTGCTGAAAGAGAAAAGTGGCCTGAGGAGCAGTGGGCTGGACTGGTGGCTCCTCTGTTAACTGGTGAATCGCAGAAAGCTTACTATGACCTAGAGCCTGACCAAGCAAAAGACTATGTGATGCTAAAAGCTGAAATATTGGCAAGGCTGGGTGTCACCCTGGCTGTCCGGGCTCAGCGTGTGCATAACTGGACTTTCCAGCTTGGAAAACCCCCCAGGTCTCAAATGTATGATCTCATTCACCTGAGCAGGAAGTGGCTACAGCCAGAGACTTTGTCCGCACCGGAGATTGTGGAACGTGTTGTGATGGATCGTTTCTTGAGAGCTCTTCCTACCGCCATTCAAAAGTGGGTAAGCCATGGAGACCCAGAAACGGCCGGTAAACTTGTGGATCGTGTAGAGAGATACTTGGCTGCAGAGAACCTGACGGCCTCTTCCAGAGACTCTCTGACTTTCCACCCTAAGACCAGACCATCCCCAGGGGCGGATAAGATGATTCCAAGGGGTGAGGGTGGAGAGAGTGAGAGGGTGGGAGCTCTGCCCAGGGTTTGGCGAGAACAGCCTGGGAAGTCGGGGGCTCAAGAGGCAGCCAAAAGGATTGTTTGCTACCGCTGCCGGCAAACGGGACATATTGCAGCAAATTGCCCGGTTGTGGAGGAACCCATGCAATGTGACTTTCTGACGGACAGACGTCAGTCGCTGTGTGCGACAGTCGCATGCACTGCCATTCGGGGAACTGAGAAACATTTATGCAAAATGTGTATTAATGGTAGAAATGTTGTGGTATTACTGGATTCAGGTAGCCTTGTGACCCTGATAAAGGCTGAATTAGTTAAAACAGAGGTCTCTGGGAATAGCAAGGTAGCTGTTATTTGTGTGCATGGGGACACCCGAGAGTATCCAGTGACTACAGTGTGTTTCAAGACCCCCAAAGGTACCCTCTCTCATCCAGTGGGGTTAGTATCTCAATTACCGCATGATGCCATTGTGGGAAGGGATTTTCCGAAGTTCTGGGAACTGTGGGATGATCCTGAGCCCCCCACTGGTGCCCCTATGTACCAGGAAGGTGATAGCCAGAACTCCTCTGAGAGTGGTGAGGACTCTCCAGAATTTCCCTTGTCAGTATTGGCAGGCGAGACTCAAGTAACTGGAGAGGAGCCCACCTCCTCAGACGAAAACCTACCGTCTGTGGAGTTTTCTGATCTTGAGGTTCACAGGGAAAATTTTGCCACAGAACAGTTAAAGGACCCCACCCTAATAAAGGCACGGGAAAACGTAGTGGAAATAGATGGCGAGTTAGTGAACCCAGATAATACCTGCACTTACCCATACTTCAGCGTAGAGAAGGACCTACTGTATCGGGTGGCAAAAAGGGCAGAAGAAACCGTTGAGCAGCTTGTGGTGCCCAAACCTTACAGGAAGTTGGTGTTGGAGTTGGCCCATGGGCACATTCTTGGAGGTCATCTGGGGACAGAGAAAACCCGAGAGAGGGTATTACAGAGATTCTATTGGCCTGGGGTGATGAAGGACATAGAAAATTATTGTTCCTCCTGCCCTGTGTGTCAGAGGTAGGCCCCAATGCCACATTTCCGTAGCCCGCTGGTCCCTCTACCCATCATTGAGGTCCCGTTTGAGAGGATCGCAATGGATTTGGTAGGTCCTATAATCAAGTCCGCTAGGGGGCACCAGTACATATTAGTTATAATGGACTATGCCACCCGTTATCCAGAAGCGATCCCTCTCCGAAATACCTCGGCCAAAACCATAGCCAAAGAGCTATCTCTTGTTTTTAGCCGGGTGGGTATTTGTAAAGAACTGCTTACGGACCAAGGTACACCCTTTATGTCCCGGGTTATGAAAGAGCTGTGTAAATTGTTCAAAGTGACGCAATTGCGTACGTCTGTGTATCACCCCCAAACCGATGGGCTGGTTGAAAGATTCAACAAAACCCTAAAACAAATGTTGAAGAAAGTGGTGGATAGAGATGGAAAGGATTGGGACTGTCTACTTCCTTATTTGATGTTTGCTATTAGGGAGGTGCCCCAATCCTCTACGGGATTCTCCCCCTTTGAGTTACTGTATGGGAGACACCCAAGAGGGCTGTTGGATATTGCCAAGGAAACTTGGGAAAGTGAGAGTTCTCCCCACAGGAGTGTGATTGAGCATGTCGCCCTGATGCAAGATCGAATTGCACAGGTAATGCCCATCGTGAAGGAACATTTGGCCCAAGCGCAGTTGGCACAGCAGAGAGTGTACAACCGTGGAGCCAAGACCCGTACCTTTTCCCCGGGGGATAGGATATTGGTACTTGTCCCTACGGTTGAAAGTAAATTCCTTGCCAAATGGCAAGGCCCCTACGAGATAATGGAAAAAGTGAGCGAAGTGAATTACAAGGTCAGACAACCAGGAAGGCGAAAGCCCGAACAGATCTATCACGTTAATCTGTTGAAAGCCTGGAGGGATAGAGAGTCCCTAGTCGCAGAAACTTGGTCACCAGCTCAAACTGGTTGCGTGATTCCGGAGGTTGGAATAGCAGCCACCTTGTCACAACCCCAACAACAGGAGGTTAAGGAGTTTGTGCTTCGCAACAAGGAGGTGTTCTCTGAGCTGCCGGGACAAACATCTGGGGTAGAGCATGATATTATTACCCCGCCCGGTGAAAGGGTGAAGTTAAAACCCTATCGGATCCCAGAGGCCCGACGGGAGGCAATACGGGAGGAAGTACAGAAAATGCTGAACTTAGGGGTGATAGAGGAGTCCCAAAGTGATTGGTCTAGTCCCATTGTGTTGGTGCCTAAACCGGATGGGAGCTGGCGATTTTGTAACGATTTTCGTCAGTTGAACAAAGTTACAAAATTTGACACCTACCCCATGCCACGTATAGATGAGTTGATCGACCAGCTGGGAACAGCCCGATACATGACGACTCTTGACCTCACAAAAGGGTATTGGCAAATTCCCCTGGCCAAGTCGGCCAAAGAGAAAACCGCATTTGTAACCCCAGACGGGGCGTTCCAATATAAGAGAATGCCGTTCGGGTTACAGAATGCGCCGGCCACATTCCAGCGGAAAATGGACCAGATACTGAGGCCCCATCGGAAGTATGCTGCGGCTTACCTGGATGACGTAATTGTCCATAGCACAGATTGGGCCTCACATCTGCCAAAAGTGCAAGCAGTCCTAGACTCTATCCGGGAAGCGGGGTTTACGGCTAACCCCAAGAAGTGTACCATTGGGCAGGAGGAGGCCAAATATCTTGGGTACACCATTGGCAGGGGAGTAATAAAACCCCAACTCAACAAAGTCGAGGCCATCCAGAGTTGGCCACGTCCCAACAGCAAGAAGCAGGTACGAGCCTTTCTGGGAATCGCGGGTTATTATCGGCGCTTCATTCCCCACTTTGCTTCTAAGGCTGTGCCCCTAACCAACCTGACGAAAGGGAAAGGGTCGGTCATGATTAAATGGACCCCCGAGGCTGAGGCAGCGTTCCAATTCTTGAAACAAGCCTTATGTAGCCAGCCAGTGTTGTACTCACCCGACTTCTCTAAAGACTTTGTCGTACAAAGTGATGCGTCAGATGTGGGGTTAGGAGCAGTATTGTCCCAGGTCTGGAACGGGGAAGAGCACCCAGTCATTTACCTCAGCAGGAAGTTGAAGTCCCATGAGGTAAATTACGCCACGGTTGAAAAGGAGTGTTTAGCGGTGAAGTGGGCTCTAGATTCCCTTCGGTACTATCTGCTAGGTAGGCACTTTGACATGGTTACGGATCACGCTCCGTTAAAGTGGATGGCTCAAAACAAGGAGACAAATAGAAGAGTAAATAGGTGGTTCCTGGCCCTACAGGAATTCAACTTCACAGTAAAGCATCGCCCTGGCGTTCAAATGGGGAATGTGGATGCTTTGTCTCGAGTACATGAATGCCTGATTGCTGGTGTTCCAACCCCAAGGTTAAAACAAGAGGGGGGGGTATGTGACAGCAGGAAGGTAAAGTCACCTGGTTGCATCCAGGGGGGTAGGTATATTTCTCCCAGATTCAGGCTTTATGCCGACTTATACAACTAGGGAGAGAGTTGATGAAGCCCAGCTGAGGCTAGTGGGCTCATGGATGATTCATACCTCTAGGGAGAGTGCTGGGCGTCGTGCAGGCAGGGAGATGATGAGACCAGCTGAAGCTTGTCAGCTCGTTTAAGGCCTCTATAAAAACTCCCAGCTTCATTAGGTGTTTGCTCATGCCTGGAACCAGACCTGTGTGGACTGTCTAGGGAGAGTGAACCCCTGTGCGGTGAGACAAAGCCTGTGTGGCTATTTGTTTGGACATTTACTAAACCAGGGACTTAGGGACTAGGACAGCACCAGGCTGATCCCAGTTGTTAGTTAGGGAAACCTGCATGTTTAGTCAGAGGTCAAGCTGACCAGGATTTATTTTGTTTATGTTTCTTTTTGCTTTGCTGTGTTTTTGTCACTGTAAATAGAGAAATAAACCGCACCTTTTGATCTTGAAAACCACAACCTCCGTCTGCTGGGCCTGTTTTTGTGTGGGGAGCCCATCCAGGGGGTCACACACACCCGCTACCGAGCTAACCCCCTCACATATTGCTCAAACATGCCATGGGCATATGTGGAATTACACCCCAAAATACATTCTGTTGCTTCTCCTGAGTACGGGGATACCACATGTGTGAGACTTTTTGGGAGCCTAGCCGCATACGGGACCCCAAAAACCAAGCACCAAGCAGGCTTTCTAAGGGTGTAAATTTTTGATTTCTCTTCTCACTGCCTATCACAGTTTCGGAGGCCATGGAATGCCCAGATGGCACAAAACCCCCCCAAATGACCCCATTTTGGAAAGTAGACACCCCAAGCTATTTGCTGAGAGGTATTGTGAGTATTTTGCAGATCTCGCTTTTTGTCACAAAGTTTTGAAAATTGAAAAAAAAATATATATATATATATATATATATATATATATATATATATTTTCTTTCTTCATTTTCAAAAACAAATGAGAGCTGTAAAATACTCGCCATGCCTCTCAGCAAATAGCTTGGGGTGTCTATATTCCAAAATGGGGTCATTTGGGGGGGTTTTGTGCTATTTTGGCATTTTATGGCCTTCGAAACTGTGATAGGTAGTGAGGAGTGAAATTAAAAATTTGTGCCTAGAAATCCTGAAGGCGGTGCTTGGTTTTCGGGGTGCCGTACGCGGCTAGGCTCCTAAAAAGTCCCACACATGTGGTATCCCCGTACTCAGGAGAAGCAGAAAAATTTATTTTGGGGTGTAATTCCACATATAACCATGGCATGTGTGAGCAATATATCATTTAGTGACAACTTTTTGTAATTGTTTTTTTTTTTGTCATTATTCAATCACTTGGGACAAAAAAAATATATTCAATGGGCTCAACAGGCCTCTCAGCAATTTCCTTGGGGTGTCTACTTTCTAAAATGGGGTCATTTGGGAGGGTTTTGTGCTATTTTGGCATTTTATGGCCTTCGAAACTGTGATAGGTAGTGAGGAGTGAAATCAAAAATTTGCGCCCTTAGAAATCCTGAAGGCGGTGCTTGGTTTCCGGGGTCCCGTACGCGGCTAGGCTCCCAAAAAGTCCCACACATGTGGTATCCCCGTACTCAGGAGAAGCAGCAAAATGTATTTTGGGGTGCAATTCCACATATAACCATGGCATGTGTGAGCAATATATCATTTAGTGACAACTTTTTGTAATTTTTTTTTTTTTTTTTTTTTTAGTCATTATTCAATCACTTAAGACAAAAAAATAAAAAATTCAATGGGCTCAACATGCCTCTCAGCAATTTCCTTGGGGTGTCTACTTTCCAAAATGGGGTCATTTGGGGGGGTTTTGTACTGCCCTGTCATTTTAGCACCTCAAGAAATGAGATAGGCAGTCATAAATTTAAAGCTGTGTAAATTTCAGAAAATGTACCCTAGTTTGTAAACTCTATAACTTTTGCGCAAACCAATAAATATACGCTTATTGACATTTTTTTTACTAAAAACATGTGGCTGAATACATTTTGGCCTAAATGTATGACTAAAATTGAGTTTATTCGATTTTTCTTATAACAAAAAGTAGAAAATATCATTTTTTTCAAAATTTTCGGTCTTTTTCCGTTTATATCGCAAAAAATTAAAATCGCAGAGGCAATCAAATACCATTAAAAGAAAGCTCTATTTGTGGGAAGAAAAGGACGCAAATTTCGTTTGGGTACAACATTGCATGTCCGCACAATTTACAGTTAAAGCAGCGCAGTGCAAAATTCTGAATTCACCTCTGGTCCTTTAGCTACCAAATGGTCCGGGGCTTAAGTGGTTAAAATCACTGCTACTGAAAAAAACTGCAGTTTTTAAAACTGTTTTTTGCATTGATACATGAACCCTGGGGCAGGACCCGGGTCCCCAAACCCTTTTTAGGACAATAACTTGCATATTAGCCTTTAAAATTCTCACTTTTGATTTCTCACGTTCGAGTCCCATAGACTTTAACGGGGTTCGAAAGTTTGCGCAAACTATCGATCCATTCGCATGTTCTGGATGCGAACCGAACCGGGGGGTGTTCGGCTCATCCCTACTGCTGATCTCAGAAATGGTATTTGCCTGTCTGTCATGATTCAGTGGCTGAGAAACTTTATAAGTATGTAGACTATGGACTGTCACTTCACTTTGACTAAGCTCTATATTTGAATAATCCAAAATCAAACTCATCATGCTCAAGCTGGATAGGCTCAATATTTGTCCCTGATGCCTACCATAAAGTCTGTATTCAAAATCCGGCACCCATCCACAGACTGTAAAATCTTCTTTATTAAATAACTGTGATTAAAACACCATGGTACAGATAGCCTTTCATAACAGGGTGTACCTAATTGAAACACGTCAATACTGTCTATAACAGTGTTTTAATCACAGTTGCAGTCCGTGAATGAGTACCAGCTTTTACATTCATGCTATATATTTGCTCTGTTAGTCAAAAACAAACAAAGGCATATAAACAGCTTGGCAACCCTATAACAAGCATTTTAGGGGGAAGATTGCTACTCACATATTTTTCAAGCACTGGTTTCCCTAAAAACTGTAACTATGTAAGTTGGAAAATTATATTCAAACAGGAACAATAAAATGATTATCATAGCGAGAATTATTGGAGATTTGTCTTACATGAAGCTTAACCTCAATGAAATTTGCTATGTAAAATTGAGTCATCAAAATTTCAAGCATCAGACCTCATTAGAAAGCTCTTTTGTGAGGTACAGTCAGTGCCGGCCGAAGACATTGTGCTGCCTGGTACCAAGAATGAAATGCTGCCCCCCCCCCCCCCCCAAAAAAAAAAAAAAAAATCACGCCCACCAAAATGCCCCCACATCCATCATTTTATATCATGATAACTAAAGTGGACCTGTCATGGCTCTATAAAAAGGACCTGTTATGGCTCTATTCATGTATATAGGAGTATAAAGAGGACCTGCCATGGCTCTATACATGTATATAGAAGTATAATGAGGACCTGTCATGGCTCTATACATGTACCGTATTTTCCCCGTCTATAAGACGCCCCCATGTACAAGACGCCCCCCACTTTTCCAACCCAAAATTAAGAAATCAATATTTTACACATAGGTAAAACAGAACACATTTTTATTTAGTAATTACCGCAGGTAACGTTTAAATACTAGTATATTATGCAGGGGTTGTTCTTCCTGTTTTCTCCACTGTCTATCATACACTCTGCGGAGGCAAGTCCAAACTGTTTCTCTGCAGCTCTATTCCCACGCTCTTTTTTGCATAGCTGGCTACATTTGGTTTGATTTGGCAGAGTAAGACAATCACTTACTTTTATTATTTTCTGACATCTTGGTCCCAGAACACTCCGGTCCCTGTTGCATCTGTGCATCTCCACTTCCAACAGGATCGCATCTGCTCACTCTCCACCTCCACCCCCAGCTTTAGCTGACGTCAGTAACATACGGCTCGTGATTGGAGAAAGCCACTTGACAAGCTATGGGCCGCGACGCACCTTCGCGGATGTCTCCCAGGCTGACCAACCGTGTATAAGACGCTGTTCGATTTACAGGCTATTATTTTAGGAAAAAATAGCGTCTTATCCACGGAAAAATACGGTTTATAGAAATATAAAGAGGACCTGTCCTGGCTCTATACATGTATGTAGGAGTATAAAGAGGACCTGTCATGGCTCTATACATGTATGTAGGAGTATAAAGAGGACCTGTCATGGCTATATACATGTATATAGAAGTATAAAGAGGACCTGCCATGGCTCTATACATGTATGTAGGAGTATAAAGAGGACCTGTCATGGCTCTATACATGTATATAGGAGTATAAAAGGACCTGTGCGTAGCCGGCGGCCGCGATGTCACCGGCCACACATAGTGGATTGTCACTTGTCACAACGTCACCTGCCACACGTTGCAGATTGTCACTTGCCACAACGTCACCTGCCACACATTGCGGATTGTCACTTGCCACAACGTCACCTGCCACACGTTGCAGATTGTCACTTGCTGTGTCCCAGAGTAAAGGCAGGCAGCAGAGAGCTAATGTAATCTCTCTGCTGCCCGCACAGTGGGGGCGGAACTGCAGTGATGCAGGGCGGGCAGTGAGAGATGATGTCATCTCTCTGCTCCCCCGCCCGCTGTTTGGCCAGCAAGCCCGCTCACTTGCTGACTGTCCCGCCCGCTGACTGTTCCTCTGTTCTGCCCGCATGCTCCATTCACCTGGGCCCAACGCCCAGGTGAATGGAGCGCGCGGGGAGCGGAGCGGGCTGGCTGGCGGGCGGGCGTCAATTTGCCTCACAGCGGAGCGGGCGGAATGGGTTAGCGACAATTTGCCTCACAGTGCAGAGTAGGGTTGCCACCTTTTTGTCAAGCCAAACCCGAACACATTAGCAGCACACGCCAATATATATATTTTTTTGTAGTACATTAAATTCATTACCTCTGTACAAAGCAATGCACAGCTATTTTTTTTTTTATTTAGTATACCCTGTACATATATTTTTGTGATTAAATAAATTTTCTAATCATATGGAGTTAATCACAAGAGTCCCCCCTTATATCAGAGTCAATAGAGGGTAAGATGGGGGCAGTATGTACAGGAGAGGAGTGCAGAGGGTATAATGGGGGCAGTATGCATAAGAGAGAAGTGTGGAGGGTATGATGGAGCAGTATGTATAGAAGAGGAGTTGAGAGGGTATGAGGGGGGCGGTTTGTACAGGAGAGGAGTGTGGAGGGTATGATGGGGCGGTATGTACAGGAGAGGAGTTTGGAGGGTATGAGGGGGGCAGTATGTACAGGAGAGGAGTGTGAAGGGTATGATAGGTGCAGTTAGTACAGGAGAGGAGTTCGGAGGGCATGATGGGTGCAGTTAGTACAGTACAGGAGAGGAGTTCGGAGCGTATGATGGGTGCAGTTAGTACAGGGGAGGAGTTCGGAGGGTATGATGGGTGCAGTTAGTACAGGGGAGGAGTTCGGAGGGTATGATGGGTGCAGTTAGTACAGGGGAGGACTTCGGAGGGTATGATGGGTGCAGTTAGTACAGGGGAGGAGTTCGGAGGGTATGATGGGTGCAGTTAGTACAGGAGAGGAGTTCAGAGGGTATGATGGGTGCAGTTAGTACAGGGGAGGAGTTCGGAGGGTATGATGGGTGCAGTTAGTACAGGAGAGGAGTTCGGAGGGTATGATGGGTGCAGTTAGTACAGGAGAGGAGTTCGGAGGGTATGATGGGTGCAGTTAGTACAGGAGAGGAGTTCGGAGGGTATGATGGGTGCAGTTGGTACAGGAGAGGACTTCGGAGGGTATGATGGGTGCAGTTAGTACAGGGGAGGAGTTCGGAGGGTATGATGGGTGCAGTTAGTACAGGAGAGGAGTTCGGAGGGTATGATGGGTGCAGTTGGTACAGGAGAGGACTTCGGAGGGTATGATGGGTGCAGTTAGTACAGGGGAGGAGTTCGGAGGGTATGATGGGTGCAGTTAGTACAGGAGAGGAGATCGGAGGGTATGATGGGTGCAGTTGGTACAGGAGAGGACTTCGGAGGGTATGGCGGTGGCAGAATGGGGAGGGATTTCTTGCTGTGTCTGTGGGGTGACCAGGGAGTGATGTTGGGAAGATAGGGGAAGGAAAGTGACCATGAAATGATGGGGGGGGGGGGGTAGGAAGCAGCTCTGAGTGACGTCTGTATGAAGTGGTCTGGGGGGGTGATGCAAGCTGGGGGGAGTTGGGGGCTGAGAAGTGGTCAGATAGCGATGTATATAATAAAAAAAAAACTCATCCACTAAAAACATACAACAATAAATCATACAACAGTACTACAGATCTATGTAATCCAGCTCCCAGCACTCTGTATACCCAGATAATGTGAAGGTAATTTATGACCATTCATGTAACCCTGTGTTCTCCAGGCTCTGAGTGTACAATCAGAGGTGTGAACTCACCACATATATACAGGTTACATGAATGGTTATAAATGACTTCACATTATCTAGTCTGAACAATTGGATTGGAGGATGTTTGCACAGACTTTTCATGCTAAGAAGTGATCTGTCAAATGTGATCGGGCTGCTGCAGACCCCCCACTCACTATCTCCTCCGATTCTTCTGTCAACTTCTGTTAACCCTTCACTGCATCTCCTGAAGAAAAAACCACCTTGAAAGCAACTACTATCCACCCTAGAAAACTTCTCCCAGAAAAAATCAGCTCACCTCCTCCCTTCCTCTGGCCAGCCTGACAGGAGACAGTGAGCTCCGCCCCCCAGTTCTCACAACACTCCGCACTGGTGATTGGGGGGGGGGGGGGGAGGTTGAGTCGGAGATAACAGGGACCCCGCACTGCACGAGACTGGAGGGAGGGGGAAGAGACAGAAAGGAGTTTTTTAAATCCAGAACACACACCGCAGCCGCAGGCACAGTGTATTCTTTACAATGCCGCTGCTGCTGTTTCACAGTGATAGGTGGAGTGGGGGAGAGGAACGGGCGGAATGGGATGGCGGGCAGGCGGCAATTTGCCGCCCCCTAAAAGTGCCGCCTGGTACAATGGTACCATCGGGTCCCATGGTAGGGCCGGCCCTGGGTACAGTATATCTTTATAAAATACACTGCCTCGAAACTTGCTGCTATTTGAACAGAACCACTTAGCCTCTTAATAACAACTCTAATGCCCTCTACACACGATCGTTTTTTCTGATGAGAAAAGTCAGATGGACTTTTTTCATCGGAAAAAACGATCGTGTGTGGGCCCCATCAGACTTTTTTCCATCGGTGTGAAACAATAGAACATGTTTTACATTTTTCCGATGGAAAAAAAATGATAGGAAATTCAGATTGTCTGTGTGGAACGGAGAAAAAAACCCACGCATGCTCAGAATCAAGTCGACGCATGCTCAGAAGCATTGAACTTAATTTTTCTCGGCTCATCGGAGTGTTTTACGTCACCGCGTTTTGGACGGTCAGAATTTTGTCTGATGGTGTATATGCAAGACTGATGGAAATCAGCTTCATCGGAATTCCAACGGAAAATTCCATCGGATTTTATCCCATCGGAAATCCGATCGTGTGTACAGGGCATTAGGAACCTATTTCGTATTCAGATGAAGATTTATCTTTACCTTTCATTTATCATTTTCATGAAGCGGTGCACACATGATGATAGTAATAAAACAAGTGTCTAAAGAAAAAAACAGTCACTGGGAAATATAATACAATAATTTGAAGTGTATCTAACCCAAGAACAAAATGTAATATATGGCCTTGAACCAGTGCTCTTTTTCAGACTTTTTCACTTCGTGATCCACAAGAAAAGGAACTAAAATGAAAACACTAAAGCCCTGTACACACAATCGGATTTCCTATGGATTTTTCCATCGGAATTCCGATGAAGCTGACTTCCATCAGTCTTGCCTACACACCATCAGTCAGAAGTCCGACTGTCCCAAACGCCGTGACGTAAAAAACTCAGATGAGCCGAGAAAAATTAAGTTCAATGCTTCTGAGCATGCGTTGACTTGATTCTGAGCATGCGTGGGTTTTTTCTCCGATGGAGTTCCACACAGACGATCGGAATTTGCTATCGTTTTTTTTTCCATCGGATAAATTTAAAACATGTTCTATTTTTTCTCACCGATGGAAAAAAGACAGATGAGGCCCATACACGATCGGTTTGTCCGATGAAAAAAGTCCATCTGACTGTTATCATTGGTAAAACCGATCGTGTGTACAGGGCATAACTGTATTGTACCTATGAAGGAGCAGCAGCATTGTTACCCTAGAACCGAAAGTATGTTACGACTACAGAACATCCCCTTTTAATTGTAGTAACTATTCGCTATTGTCTTCCTGCTTCTCCTCCCGGCCAATCAGGAAGACCCGATTGGCCGAGAGGAGAAGCGACCGTATTAGCCGGGAGCAGAAGCAGGGGGGAAGCTGCCAAGGAGGAGAAGCAGGGGGAAGCTGCCGAAGCTGTCCATGACCTGAATGAGGTAGTGTGGGGCTGGTGGGTGACGGGGGGGGTGAGGGGTTTGATCGATTGACCGACCAAAAGGGGGGGGAGGAGTCGGGTGGTTTGTTTGCCGCCCCCAACCCCCCAAAAAATGGAGCACCAGCCGCCACTGATCGAAGGGGAGAAAATAATGGAGGTTATATACATTTTAACCACTTCAATACTGGGCACTTTCATCCCTTTTTCTGCCCAGACCAATTTTCAGCTTGCTGCCACACTTTGAATGATAATTGCGTGGTCATACAACGGTTAACCCATATGACATTTTTATCATTTTTTTCACACAAATACAGTTTTCTTTTGGTGGTATGTAAACTAATCACCACTGGGTTTTTTTATTATTTTTTGCTGAATAAACAAAAAAAATCCCCAAATCTTAAAAAAAAAAAAAAAAAAACATTTTTTTTTGGTTTCTGTTATAAAATTTTGCAAATAAATAATCTTTCTAATAATTTAGCCCAAAATGTATTCTGCTACATTTGTTCGGTCAAAATAATCCAAATCAGTGTATTTTTTTTAGTCTGTTATAGAGTCCACAAACTATTGGATATATATCTGAAAATTGATCAATCCTGATGTACTGACTTATTTCTTGAGGCACAAAATGCCAGGACGTACCCCGGCAGGTAAGAATCTATTACCAGCTATCTTTATCTATGTTCTTGATCATGTTTGCAAGGTGAGACGGAGGAATATCTGGCCACCGTTTTTATGGGGGGGGGGGGGGGGGAATCTATATACCATCCCAAACAGGCTATCTGTCTCTCAGTCCAGAGAGATGGGCGCCTGTCTTTTTCCCTTTTGGGTTGATCCAGAGGCTCCGTCTCATTCCCTTCCCTTATTTCATATGGAAAAATGTATACATATTTTTTCCTTTTAGGACCATATAGTCTGACTTTTGGCTGGTGACTGATCTAGTCGGCCCACACAGTCTAGAGGGATCCTTGCTGTTGTAACCATCTCACTTTGGGCCCTTTCATTCAGCAACTACCTTCTATTAGGGATGAGCCGAACACCCCCCAGTTCGGTTCGCACCAGAACTTGCGAACAGGCAATAAATTTGTTCGAACATCCGAACACTGTTAAAGTCTATGGGACTCGAACATGAAAAATCTAAAGTGCTAATTTTAAAGGCTTATATGCAAGTTATTGTCATAAAAAGTGTTTGGGGACCCGGGTCCTGCCCCAGGGTATCAATGCAAAAAAAGTTTTAAAAACGGCCGTTTTTCGGGAGCAGTGATTTTAATAATGCTTAAAGTGAAACAATAAAAGTGAAATATTCCTTTAAATTTAGTACCTAGGGGGTGTGTATAGTATGCCTGTAAAGTAGCGCTTGTTTCCCGTGCTTAGAACTGTCCCTGCACAAAGTGTAATTTCTGAAGGAAAAAAAGTTATTTAAAAGCACTCGCGGCTATAATGAATTGTCGGCTCCCGGCAATACAGAGAAAAGTCATTGATAAAAAAAAAAAATGCGTGGGGTCCCCCAAATTCAATTACCAGGCCCTTCAGGTCTGGTATGTATATTAAGGGGAACCCTGCGTCAAATAAAAAAAAAATGACGTGGGGTTCCCCCCAAATATCCATACTAGACCCTTCAGGTCTGGTATGGATTTTAAGGGGAACTCCACGCCAAATTTAAAAAAAAATGGCGTGGAGTTCCCCCCAAAAATCCAGACCAGACCCTTTATCCGAGCATGCAACCTGGCAGGCCACAGGAAAAGAGGGGGGGACGAGAGAGCGCCCCCCCTCCTGAACCGTACCAAGCCACATGCCCACAACATGGGGAGGATGCTTTGGGGGTCTGTGACCCCTCAAAGCACCATGTTCCCATGTTGACGGGGACAAGGGCCTCCTCCCCACAACCCTTGCCCGGTGGTTGTGGGGGTCTGCGGGCGGGGGCTTATCGGAATCTGGAAGATCCCCTTTAACAAAGGGGACCCCCAGATCCCAGCCCCCCTTATGTAAATTGGTAAGGCCTACCATTTCACAAAGAAAGTGTAAAAATTAAAAAAAAAAACACACAAACAGTGTTGGGAAAAGTCCTTTATTAAAAATTAAAAAAAAGATTCCAGCGGTGGTAATCCAATCTCGGTATCCTGCAATGGGTGATCTCCTCTCCGGGGTCCAGCAATGGATGAACTCTCCTCTCCGGGGTCCAGCGATGGATGATCTCTCCTCTCCAGGTCCAGGCTCCAACGATGATGTCCAGCGCAGCGAGGAACAGCAAGCATCCTGTCTCCACCGGAGACACTCCGGCAGGGGCGATCCTAGGATCACAGACGCCTGGGTGCAGAAATATTTCTGGCGCCCCCACATGGGCGTGGTCATCTTACTAACTCCTCCCCATTACAAATATTTATATGGCAATGACTCAAACACAGAGATGCTCCTCTAAGGAGTCTTCGTTACCCTGGGATCCTCCCACGATCTTTTAACAATAAACAAAATACAGGAAGAGAATACACTAATGGGACGTGGAGGGGGTCTCTCTAATGGACACAGGGAGGGCTTCTGTTAGAGAGTCTGTTAGAAAGAGCCCCAAGACATAGTACAGGAGATAGTCAGAGACTGCAGACATGATACTAGAGATGGTCAGAGACTGCAGACATGATACTAGAGATGGTCAGAGACTGCAGACATGATACTAGAGATGGTCAGAGACTGCAGACATGATACAGGAGAAGGTCAGAGACTGCAGACATGATACAGGAGAAGGTCAGAGACTGCAGACATGATACAGGAGAAGGTCAGAGACTGCAGACATGATACAGGAGAAGGTCAGAGACTGCAGACATGATACAGGAGAAGGTCAGAGACTGCAGACATGATACAGGAGAAGGTCAGAGACTGCAGACATGATACAGGAGAAGGTCAGAGACTGCAGACATGATACAGTACAGGGGGAGGGTAAGCAGACCTTGTACAGGGATCAGGGGAGTACAGTAAATGGGCAGTAATGTATTATACAGATATGGTCTCCTCAAGCAGAGCTGCTCAGGGAAGTTGCTTTTACAGATCCCACCTATTCTGGCAGGCTGTCACTGGGCTAAATAAAAATTGGAATGACATATCCCCCTCTACCTTCCCCTGCAGAGTTTCTGGGTCTCTTCTGGCACTTTGCAGGGGTTAAGGAAGAACCCAGAGGTGGAGCATCTTATTACTGCTGCTGCTTGTGTGGGTAGGATGTGTACTGCACCAATCACATGGGATGAATAGGAAAGGGGGATGACCCACACAAGCAGCAGCAGTAATAAGATCCTCCACCTCGGGGTTCTTTCTTAACCCCTGGAAAAAATGGGGGGGGGTGGAAACAATGGGGTAGGGAAGAATGAAGAGGGGGGAAAAGGGAGGACGTGGGTAAGAGATGGGGGGTGGGTAGAGGAGAATTGGTGTGAAACAGGGGGATCTGGGGGATCCTGGTCTGTATAGGGATACAGAACGAGGAGGATTTGTGCTGACATGAGGGAAGGGGGGAGGAGAGGCAAATAAATGGAGGTGAAGGGGCTGGAGAGGGATTGATTATGGACATTTGCAATGTTTGTGTATGGGGGGAGGGGGCACACACCTGTGTGAAGGTGAAGTGCCTCCAGAGAAGAAGACTGGGAGGGGGGAGTGAGGGACTATTGTTGGGAACAGGGCCGGTCCTAGGCGGTGCGCCGCGTGCACCGCACCCAGGCGCCTGCAGAGGGGGGGCGCTGAAGTGCCAGAGTGCTCCCCTCCCGCCTCCCCCTTATTGTCAATGTCTCAGGCTGTGGTGAACCCCTAGCTGGCAGAGAGCCAGAGACCCATTTTTACTTTATTTACTATGCCGCTGGCTCAGTGCCCAAACTGGTTGCTACTTGACGCCCGCTTGGCGTGTAGCAACCAGTGACGTCAGAGCAGGAGAGAGGCAGAGACCTATCAGAGCGGAGGAGATTTAACTTCCTCCTCTGCACCTTCTGTTTAGCTCCACCCACATCCTCCCTGTATGTTCGGGACTCCAGCCAGGCAGCGGCATGCAGAAGGAAACTCTGAGACAGACTGCAGTGCACAGATGAAAGGAAGAGATGGTGAAAGGCAAGTGACATGCAAAGCACTGATTGACCAACATTACACATCCATCGAGGTTAAAATCCTGTCATCTCTCCCCCAGCAGCCACAGTTCAGCACTTCTCAGAAACTCGAGTGTGTGTGTCAGCCTGGAGCCTGGAGGAGCCTCTTAGTGTAGTGTGCAGAATAAGGAGATAAGGGTCAGATAAGGGGTCGGCACTCGGCAGGAGAGGACACTGACAGATTACACCCTGGATGGAAGGAGGACACATCCTTAGATATCAGGGCAGGGTTCATGCTGGGACTTGTAACCCTTCACTTTTGGGGGATGTGACTCCCCCCCCCCCCCAAAAGTGAAGAACTACAGGTCCCAGCATGAACCCCTCAGAGCTGAAGATGTTTCCTGCATCCCTGCACACAACTCCTCCCACTCGGCCCTTCTGTCCAGCTGCTCACTGTCTCTTCTCTCTCAATACTTGTTTGCCTCCCACTGCAGCAGCCCCCCCCCCTCCTCCTTCACCCTCATTTGGAGCAATGTCCCTCTGTCCCTCTTTCCTCCTTGTTTGTCCCTCATTTTGGTCTGATCTATATAGTTGTATTAAAAATGCACTAATTATCTATTAAAAAGCATTTTACAGAGCAAAACCTTTAACCCATATTCCAAATTGCTGCATTTGTAAATCCCAGAAGCCAATATAAAAGAATAGTAGTGGTAAAAAGCACCTGTGGGTTTAACCAGTTTTTTTTGGTATAATTCTCCCTTAAAGGGGGCGTGTCCTATGTCTACATATTTTTGCTAATAGGTGTGCCTCATTCCCATCTCAGAAAGTTGGGAGGTATGCTTCTATCCATCCCACGGTCCCCCTGTCCATCCCACGGTCCCCCTGTCCATCCCACGGTCCCCCTGTCCATCAGTCCCCCTGTCCATCCCACTGCCCCCCTGTCCATCCCACTGCCCCTCTGACTACTCTGCAGCCCCCCTGACCACTCTGTTGTTCTTCTTGATGCCTAGAGCCCACTTTTGATCTTGCACACAGGCCCGCTGATTTCATACGCCCCTGCCCCAAAAATATGCAAAAAAATATGTCAAAAATCATCTTTTTTGGGGGGTGTCCCTGAATGGCAGTTTGGAAATGTGGTCACCCTAGCATAAATAAAACTACTTCCGAACTGTCCCAGCTTTGGAACAGCATGGACAGTTCATGGCCGAATCTAGGGAGGTGTGCTGTGTGCCCGCCTCCCAGGCAACAACTACCAGGATGTAGATTGTGCCTGGGCAGTGTTGCTTAATTTCAGTGAGAAGAAGCTGTCTCCGGGCATGGCATGGCAGGGCGGGGCGGGATGGACAGGCTGGCTGCACCTGTGTGTGTTGATTTTCCCCCAAAGCCATGCCAGCACACTCCCCCTTTCTGCAGAGACGGGACAGGAGAGGAGAGAGATATTGATTTGCTCATCCTCCTCCCGCCCCTCTCCTCTGTGTCTGCCCCGCCCACACTCCAATCCCTGGCTTAGTACTGTGCACGAGAAAGGGGTGTGGTGGGAAATTTTAAGCAATGGAGGAGACAGATCCACCTGAGTGTATGATTGTCACTGTCAGAGCCTGCAGAGACCAGCCCTGGAGTAAGTGAGTTCTACATGACTACTGGGCTCTGCCCAGGGAGTGAGTGTATGGGAGGGGTGGAAGACTGCAATCTCCTCATGCTGTGTGGAGGACTGGTGGCAGCCCACTATGCTGGGACTTGTAGTGCCCTCTGTGGGGGGACTGAGGAATCTTCAGTTCCTCACAAAGGGCACTACAGGTCCCAGCATAGTGAAATGCATTCTTCAGTCCCCTCTAGGGCACTACAAGTCCCAGCATAATGGGAATGCATTCTTCAGTCCCCTCTATTCTAGTGCACTACAGGTCCCAGCATAATGGGAATGCATTCTTCAGTCCCCTCTAGTGCACTACAGGTCCCAGCATAGTGGGAATGCATTCTTCAGTCCCCTCTAGTGCACTACAGGTCCCAGCATAGTGAAATGCATTCTTCAGTCCCCTCTAGGGCACTACAAGTCCCAGCATAATGGGAATGCATTCTTCAGTCCCCTCTATTCTAGTGCACTACAGGTCCCAGCATAGTGGGAATGCATTCTTCAGTCCCCTCTAGTGCACTACAGGTCCCAGCATAGTAAAATGCATTCTTCAGTCCCCTCTAGGGCACTACAAGTCCCAGCATAATGGGAATGCATTCTTCAGTCCCCTCTAGTGCACCACAGGTCCCAGCATAGTGGGAATGCATTCTTCAGTCCCCTCTATTCTAGTGCACTACAGGTCCCAGCATAGTGGGAATGCATTCTTCAGTCCTCTCTAGTGCACTACAGGTCCCAGCATAGTGGGAATGCATTCTTCAGTCCCCTCTAGTGCACTACAGGTCCCAGCATAGTGGGAATGCATTCTTCAGTCCCCTCTAGGGCACTACAGGCCCCAGCACAGCAGGTTGCTCTGACAGAACAGAAGGAGCCTGAGAAGATTGGCGCCGCTCTGCGTGATCCAGGGGCACTGGCAGACTTAATTTGCTGGGCACTGCTAGGCTGCAATTGAGGTATTGATCTCTTGTATCATATCTGCAGTCTCTGGCCATGTCTTGTATCATGTCTGCAGTCTCTCACCATCTCCTGCAGTATGTCTGGGGGCTCTTTCTAACAGCCCTCTCTGTGTCCGTTAGAGAGACCCCCCTTCCAGTTCCCATTAGAGCACTCTCTTCCTGTATTTTGTTTATTGTTAAGAGATCATATGAGGATCCCAGGGTATCAAAGACTTCTTAGGGGAGCATCTCTGTGTTTAATTTGTTGCCATAGAAACATTTGTAAAGGGGAGGAGTTAGTATAATGAACACACCCATGGGAGGGCGCAGAAATATTTTTGCACCCAGGCGCCTGTGACCCTAGGATCGGCCCTGGTTGGGAAGGTGTTAGAAAGAGAATTACAGTCAGCTAGGGAAGAAGCTATATATTATCATGGCTGCTATCATGTTGGAAAACTGGCTGGGAGAAGGTAGCAAGGGTTAACAAGGCTGAGAGGTAAGCAGTGTGACCAGCAGAGACTGATGGATCTGTGTGAGGATGAAAGGAAAGTAGATAGTGGCTGAGGCTGGGAGGGAGTGAGCAGAGTCTGGAGAAAACTTCAAGGCCCCTTCATGCACCTAGGACCCCTGGGCAGTTCCTAGAGGTGTCTGAACATTAAGACAGCCCCTCCTCTCACTGCAGACACATCCACCGGGACAGGAAAGCGCCCAGGCGCACACACAGGGCAGATGTGACCCGGACAATGAGGCAGATCAGTGTGGTGTGCATAAAAAGAAAAAATAGAAAAGCGCCTCTAAGTAAAACAGGTTTATTGTACAGCAGACAATTAATATCCAACACTTACATCAAGGTAAGTTTCAGGCATCCTCCAGCAGGATAAATGTTCAGATTGCGTCCGGGATCTAAGACGCTGCTCCACGGGTTTCCCGGGTCCCAGTTATGGCGGCCGCAAGTAGCCGGGATACAGGCTGGCTTATCCGTGGTGAAGGATAGCAGCGAAAGATGGCAGCGGTCAGTCCGGAGAGGAGCGTCTGACGTCAGCTGGATAATGCAGGGAACCACAACGCGTTTCAGAGCATGCGCGGCTCTCGTACAGGGCATGTGCGCTCCTTTCTCAAGTGTACAGGGGGACAAGAAGGACGGGTATTTAAAAAACAGTTCCGCCCATCAGCACAGCAGAGTTCAATAATCACTTTGACGGGTGTGTTGAATATAAAAGAAAAGGGTTTGCACACCACTAACTTAGGATAACTTAGATAGCAAGGAATAATAATAAATAATAAATTAATTATAACATAGTAATAATGTTACCAAAAATTATTATATAATAAAAACTTTCTAGGAAAATGTCTATATAGACATATGGATGATAAAATTGTTAAAATTATTAAAATTATGTGACAGGGATATGATCCCTGCCAAGCAAGGATAATCAGGTGCAAGCTCTTGGATATTAGACCAAATACATTCAAAATGGTAAATTATAATAAATGTGATATAAGCACAGTAAGTGATCAGCAATCACTAGTCATTATAAGGGATTATCAACGTTACCGATTACAAAGAGGGAAATGATAAAGGGAGGGTATGCTTGTGCGCTTATGTGTGCCCATGTGCACACACACGTGTAAAGGGACACACATACTAGGGCACACAGGCGCACGCCCACACATGCGTGACGACATGTGCTACACAACAGAAAAAAAAATATAAAAAAAAAAAAATATTAAATTAATTATATGTTTGTGAGAGGGAGAACCAAAAATTCCTTGGTGAGGAAGACATACATAAATGCAGCCATGTGGGTGCTTACGCTAACATGTGCACATGCACACTTACAATCGTGCATCGTGAGGAGGGGGCTGTAAGAAAAAGGAACATTTTTTTAGAGAATCGTATTAACCTCTAATTCCTTGTTCAATCCATTGGGCACAAGAGTGTCTAGAGTAAAGATCCAATAGGTTTCGCGCTCACATAGTCTAGAGAAGCGCTCAGCCTCAGATAGGCCCTTGGGTATGGCTTCAATCACCCAAACCTGTAGGCCCTCCGTAGACTGGTCATGAAACTCCAAGAAATGGCGTGGTACACTATGTTCATCGCAACCAGTTTCCACAAAGCGACGATGTTTACCAAAGCGCTGTCTTAGTGGATTGATGGTGCGACCCACATATAGCATTTTGCATGGGCACGTTAGGCAATAAACAACATAGTCACTCGAACAGTTGTAAAAATTGTCAAGTTGATAAATCTTGTCCCTATGAGAGAAGTTCTTTTGTCCATGTTGGGCAAAATTGCAAGTTTTACACAGGGCTTTATTACATCTATACATCCCTTTGAGGGGGACTGGACAGATGGCACTAATTGGTTTAGTGTATTTTAACTTGCTGGGCGCTATCTTATTATTTAGTGTCGGAGCCCTTCTATAGGTGACTTTAGGTTTTTCGCAAACAATTGTAGCTAAGTGGGGATCTTGTTTCAAAATGTTCCAATGTTTATAAATAATATGTTCCATTTTTCTATACTGTCCATGAAATCCAGTGATAAATCGAACAACCGGTTTTTCTGGCGATTTTATTTTCTTGGATTTCTTGCCAGGAAGATAGGTGCTATGGGCATGGTCTATAATTTTTTCTGGATATCCCTTATCCAGAAATTTTTGTTTCAAGTGTGCACTTTGTAGTATATAATCACTATCCCTGGTACAGTTCTGTCTTAATCTACAGTATTGGCCCTTAGGTATGTTTTTTACCCAAAGAGGGTGGTGACCGCTATCATAATGAAGGTAAGAGTTACCTGCAGTGGGTTTAGTATAGTTGCGGGCAAAGATCTTATTTAACTCATGATTGAGTTCTAAATCAAGAAAAGCCAAACTGTCCTTATTCCAGACAGCAGAAAAGGAAAGTCCTAGGTCATTGGTATTGCAGTATGTGACGAAGTCATCAACCTGGGAGGAGGAACCATCCCAGATGATGACGATATCGTCAATATACCTGCCATAAAATACTATGTGTCTAGCAAAGGGATTGTTTTTCCATATGAGTTGGTTCTCCCACAGACCCATGGTCAGGTTGGCATAGGAGGGGGCAAAATTAGCCCCCATTGCTGTACCATGGGTCTGTAGGTAGAAGTCCCCCTCAAAATGGAAATAATTATGCGTAAGGCAAAACAAAGTAGCATCCAAAATGAAATCAGCTTGTTTATTATTGAGCATAGGGTTGGAGGACAAATAATATTGTACGGCCAACAGGCCTATATTATGGGGGATGGAGGTATATAGGGAATTTACATCCAATGACAGCCAGGAATAGCTGTCAAGCCAAGTATAGGGGGACAGAAGTTCCATAAGATGTATGGAGTCCCGTATATATGACTGCTGGGCTCTGAGGAAGAAGTGTATGACTTTGAAACGCGTAAGCCGGCAGTGTCTCTATTCATATGCGTGGAGCGTCTGTGGAGTGTGGTTTCGAGCTCATTTTCAGCTGCCATCTATTTGAATTATCACTACACTGCAAGTTATTTTCTGCTACATTGTAAGTAGTATTCATGCTTTTTTAATAAAACCTATCCTAAGCGATAATACACTAGGCTGGTGCGCCCTTGTTTCTTTTCTTCTATATGATGGGAGATCCTGAGCGAGCGGTTGTAGAAAAGAATCAATGTATTGTGAAAAGCCACCAGTTACGCTGTTCATAGAGGCAACAATCGGCCTACCGGGAGGGTTCTTTAGATCCTTGTGTACTTTTGGTAGATGATAAAAGTACGGTGTACTGTAGTAGTTTTTGCGTAAAAAAGCTGCTTCTTTTTTGTCAATGACTTGATCTACTAGAGCTTTCTTAATCAATGTCTCTGCTTCTATGCGGAACAGAGGTATGGGATCAGATGGAAGTTTTCTATAAGTGTTTTGATCGGACAGCAGCCTCATGGCTTCAGCTACATAATCTGGTCGATCTTGGATAATGATCCCACCCCCCTTATCTGCAGGTTTAATGATGAGATTGGAATCGTTAAGGAAGCATTTAAGTGAGGCTCTCTCACCTGGTTTGAGATTATGATGGCGGTGTTTGCCGGCATTTTCTGTAGCTTGGCATAATTTTTGAAAATCGGCAAACACAACTCTATAATAGGATTCTAGATAAGGTCCCTTGGATTTGGTGGGGTAAAAAATAGATTTAGGCTGTAAAGGTGTATGTGTGACCGGGGGTGATGTTTGGAAATGTTGAGTGAATAATTCAAGATCTATATCTAAATCCAGCTCGTCAGGTTCTAGATCATGAATGTTAGATTGACTATCAGAACTATAAGGAGAAACTTCTGTAGTTGCCTCTGCAACAGTGGCAGGAGAGAGTATGCTGTCAGGATCAGCTAATTTACCTTTGGTAGACTGGATTTCATGGACAGTATAGAAAAATGGAACATATTATTTATAAACATTGGAACATTTTGAAACAAGATCCCCACTTAGCTACAATTGTTTGCGAAAAACCTAAAGTCACCTATAGAAGGGCTCCGACACTAAAAAATAAGATAGCGCCCAGCAAGTTAAAATACACTAAACCAATTAGTGCCATCTGTCCAGTCCCCCTCAAAGGGATGTATAGATGTAATAAAGCCCTGTGTAAAACTTGCAATTTTGTCCAACATGGACAAAAGAACTTCTCTCATAGGGACAAGATTTATCAACTTGACAATTTTTACAACTGTTCGAGTGACTATGTTGTTTATTGCCTAACGTGCCCATGCAAAATGCTATATGTGGGTCGCACCATCAATCCACTAAGACAGCGCTTTGGTAAACATTGTCGCTTTGTGGAAACTGGTTGCGATGAACATAGTGTACCACGCCATTTCTTGGAGTTTCATGACCAGTCTACGGAGGGCCTACAGGTTTGGGTGATTGAAGCCATACCCAAGGGCCTATCTGAGGCTGAGCGCTTCTCTAGACTATGTGAGCGCGAAACCTATTGGATCTTTACTCTAGACACTCTTGTGCCCAATGGATTGAACGAGGAATTAGAGGTTAATACGATTCTCTAAAAAAATGTTCCTTTTTCTTACAGCCCCCTCCTCACGATGCACGATTGTAAGTGTGCATGTGCACATGTTAGCGTAAGCACCCACATGGCTGCATTGATGTATGTCTTCCTCACCAAGGAATTTTTGGTTCTCCCTCTCACAAACATATAATTAATTTAATATTTATTTATTTAAAAAAAAAAAAAAAATTCTGTTGTGTAGCACATGTCATCACGCATGTGTGGGCGTGCGCCTGTGTGCCCTAGTATGTGTGTCCCTTTACACGTGTGTGTGCACGTGGGCACACATAAGCGCACAAGCATACCCTCCCTTTATCATTTCCCTCTTTGTAATCGGTAACGTTGATAATCCCTTATAATGACTAGTGATTGCTGATCACTTACTGTGCTTATATCACATTTATTATAATTTACCATTTTGAATGTATTTGGTCTAATATCCAAGAGCTTGCACCTGATTATCCTTGCTTGGCAGGGATCATATCCCTGTCACATAATTTTAATAATTTTAACAATTTTATCATCCATATGTCTATATAGACATTTTCCTAGAAAGTTTTTATTATATAATAATTTTTGGTAACATTATTACTATGTTATAATTAATTTATTATTTATTATTATTCCTTGCTATCTAAGTTATCCTAAGTTAGTGGTGTGCAAACCCTTTTCTTTTATATTCAACACACCCGTCAAAGTGATTATTGAACTCTGCTGTGCTGATGGGCGGAACTGTTTTTTAAATACCCGTCCTTCTTGTCCCCCTGTACACTTGAGAAAGGAGCGCGCATGCCCTGTACGAGAGCCGCGCATGCTCTGAAACGCGTTGTGGTTCCCTGCATTATCCAGCTGACGTCAGACGCTCCTCTCCGGACTGACCGCTGCCATCTTTCGCTGCTATCCTTCACCACGGATAAGCCAGCCTGTATCCCGGCTACTTGCGGCCACCATAACCGGGACCCGGGAAACCCGTGGAGCAGCGTCTTAGATCCTGGACGCAATCTGAACATTTATCCTGCTGGAGGATGCCTGAAACTTACCTTGATGTAAGTGTTGGATATTAATTGTCTGCTGTACAATAAACCTGTTTTACTTAGAGGCGCTTTTCTATTTTTTCTTTTTATGTCATTTTCCTTGAGTCGGCTTCATCTTGGAGAAGAGCTGCCCTGGGTAACTGAGTTTCTATTAAGGACTTCCTATCCATACTCGTCACTCCAGAGACTTTTAAAACTTTTATGCCACTTGTCATCTTCTGGTAACACCAATAACCTTATGTTTATTTTGATTGGAACTTTTTTGTTGTTTTTTATTTTTGGTTATTACTAATTCCTGCACAATATCCTTTAAACACTTAGGATTAATGGTTTTTGTCTGTACACGCATCCCAAGCGCTGGCATTTGCTATTGTTTTTAGTGTGGTGTGCAGGGTGACTACATTTCCAAACTGCCATTCAGGGACACCCCCCCAGCAAGCACCGGTCGGTGACGTCACAAGGAGGCAGTGCCACCATATGACGTTGCCGAGAGGCGCCGCCCCTTACCTATTTAAGCATTTGTTTCATGTATGTTAGCCCAACATTGCAGCACTTAGATTTACAGAGTGTAATTGTTCTTGCAATGTTGGGCTAGAAACATGAAACAAATGCTGTTTATATCTAAGGCACTAAAGTTGTATATAAAACCCTGTACTTTATACCACAAAATAAATACAAATGACCCAAGGGATCTGTAGTAAAAACTGGACATGCACTGACCTACCCGACTACTACACTGACCTACTGAACCTGATTCCTACACTGACCTACCTGACCACTACACTGACCTAACTGATTGCTGCATTGAAATACCTGACCACTACACTAACATACCTGATCCCTACACTGACCTACCTGATTCCTACCCCCTCCATTGGGGGGGCGTGTCACATCTTCAGCTCTGAGGGGCTCATGCGGGGACCTGTGGTCCTTCATTAGGAGGATGAGGTCAGTGGCAGACTGGCAGTGGTAGGGGGATGGGTTAAGTGGCAGTGCTTGGGAAGGGATGGGATCACTAACTCTAACTTGCTGTCACCTGCTATTCAGTGTCCACTTGGGAGGGGAGAGGGGCTTGGTGAGGGGGGAGGGTGAGAGAGAAGGGGGGTGGGTAGAGAGAGAGAAGGGGGGTGGGTAGAGAGAGAGAGAAGGGGGGTGGGTAGAGAGAGAGAGAAGGGTGGGTGGGAGAGAGAGAGGGTGGGTGGGAGAGAGAGAGAGAGAGAGAAGGGGGTGGGTAGAGAGAGAGAGGGGGGTGGGTAGAGAGAGAGAGAGAGAGAAGGGGGTGGGTAGAGAGCGAGAGAGAGAGAAGGGGATGGGAGAGAGAGAGAGGGGGTGGGAGAGAGAGAGGAGGGTGGGGTGGGAGAGGGGGTGGGAGAAAGAGAGGGGATGGGAGAGAGGGAGAGAGACTGGGGTGAGGGAGAGAGAGGGGGTAGGAGAGAGAGAGGGGGGTGGGAGAGAGAGAGGGGGTGGGAGAGAGAGAGAGGAGGTGGGAGAGAGAGAGAGGGGGGGTGGGAGAGAGAGAGAGAAGGGGGTGGGAGAGAGAAGGGGGTGGGAGAGAGAAGGGGGTGGGAGGTGGGAGAGAGAGAGAGGGGGTGGGAGAGAGAGAGAGGGGGTGGGAGAGAGAGAGAGGGGGTGGGAGAGAGAGAGAAGGGGGTGGGAGAGAGAGAGAAGGGGGTGGGAGAGAGAGAGAGAAGGGGGTGGGAGAGAGAGAGAGAGAAGGGGGTGGGAGAGAGAGAGAAGGGGTGGGAGAGAGAGAGAGAAGGGGGTGGGAGAGAGAGAGAGAAGGGGGTGGGAGAGAGAGAGAGAGAGAAGGGGGTGGGAGAGAGAAAGAGAAGGGGGTGGGAGAGAGAAAGAGAAGGGGGTGGGAGAGAGAGAGAAGGGGGTGGGAGAGAGAGAGAAGGGGGTGGGAGAGAGAGAGAAGGGGGTGGGAGAGAGAGAGAGAAGGGGGTGGGAGAGAGAGAGAAGGGGGTGGGAGAGAGAGAGAGAAGGGGGGTGGGAGAGAGAGAGAGGGGGTGGAGAGAGAGAGAGGGGGTGGAGAGAGAGAGAAAGAGGGGGTGGGAGAGAAAGAGGGGTGGGAGAGAGAGAAAGGGTGGGTGGGAGAGAAAGGGTGGGTGGGAGAGAAAGGGTGGGTGGGAGAGAAAGAGGGGGTGGGGGAGAGAGAGAGAAAGGGTGGGAGAGAGAGGGGGGTGAGTAAGGGGGAGAGAGGTGGTTGAGAGAGAGGGGGGGTGAGGGGGGTGGATGAGAGAGAGGGGGTGAGAGAGAGAGCAAGAGAGAGAGAGAGTACATGAGAGAGAGAGGGGGGTGGATGAGAGAGAGAGGGGGGGTGGATGAGAGAGAGAGAGGGGGGGTGGATGAGAGAGAGAGGGGGAGGATGAGAGAGAGAGAGAGAGGGGGTGGATGAGAGAGAGAGAGAGAGGGGGTGGATGAGAGAGAGAGAGGGGGGGTGGATGAGAGAGAGAGGGGGTGGATGAGAGAGAGAGGGGGTGGATGAGAGAGAGAGAGAGGGGGGTGGATGAGAGAGAGAGAGGGGGGGTGGATGAGAGAGTGAGAGAGAGAGGGGGGGTGGATGAGAGAGAGAGGGAGGGTGGATGAGAGAGAGAGGGGGGGTGGATGAGAGAGAGAGGGTGGATGAGAGAGAGGGGGTGGATGAGAGAGAGAGAGGTGGGTGGATGAGAGAGAGAGAGAGGGGGGTGGATGAGAGAGAGGGGGTGGATGAGAGAGAGAGAGGGGGGTGGATGAGAGAGAGGGTGGATGAGACAGAGGGGGGTGGATGAGAGAGAGAGAGGTGGGTGGATGAGAGAGAGAGGGGGTGGATGAGAGAGAGAGAGAGAGGGGGGTGGATGAGAGAGAGAGAGGGGGGTGGATGAGAGAGAGAGAGGGGGGTGGATGAGAGAGAGAGGGTGGATGAGAGAGAGGGTGGATGAGAGAGAGGGTGGATGAGAGAGAGGGGGGTGGATGAGAGAGAGGGGGGGGGTGGATGAAAGAGGGGGGGTGGATGAGAGAGAGGGGGTGGATGAGAGAGAGGGGGGTGGATGAGAGAGAGAGGGGGGTGGATGAGAGAGAGAGGGGGGGTGGATGAGAGAGAGAGGGGGGGTGGATGAGAGAGAGAGGGGGGGTGGATGAGAGAGAGAGGGGGGGTGGATGAGAGAGGGGGGGTGGATGAGAGAGAGAGGGGGTGGATGAGAGAGAGAGGGGGTGGATGAGAGAGAGAGGGGGTGGATGAGAGAGAGAGAGAGGGGGTGGATAAGAGAGAGAGGGGGTGGATGAGAGAGAGAGAGAGGGGGTGGATAAGAGAGAGAGGGGGTGGATGAGAGAGAGGGGGGATGAGAGAGAGGGGGGGTGGATGAGAGAGAGGGGGGGGAGTGGATGAGAGAGAGGGGGGTGGATGAGAGAGAGAGGGGGGTGGGAGAGAGGGAGATGGGAGAGAAAGGGGGATGGGAGAGAGAGGGGGTGAGTGAAATTGACCCCCTAGGCTGGCCTGCAGTCCTTCCTGTGCCACCCTGTCCCAGTCCCTGTCTGTGGGTAGGTGTGTGTGATGCACCTACCTCCCACCCATGCTCGTCCTCTGGGCCCTCGGTCAGGCGCCTATAATTCTTCTTGGGCACGGTCACAGCTGGAGCCGAGTCACAGCTGGAGCCGACGTTGGAGAAGGTGTGCAGGCTCTGGAGGTGCCGTGCCGGGGATGCTGCTCAGGTCAGGGTGGCGGTGAGGTCTTCTCTCACTCGCGCTGTTCCTTTCAGCCAGCCTCCTGCTGCTCATCGGGGCCGCCACTCTCTCTCTGATGCTGCTGCTGTTGAGTGCCCTGGCCTGCACCCCGCCACCACCGGACCAGTGAGACTGTCCCTCTCTGGTATGACAAGGGGGCGGCCTCTGCCTCGGAGCTCAGTCAGCTGCGTTGGATCCCAGACTCCCAGGAGCAGTAGCGCGGAGGAGGAGGAAGTGAAATCCTCCCTCGCTTTCTTTCAACACTGAACATGGAGGGAGGGCGGGGAGCACTGCAGCCGTGATGTCACTGGTTGCTACATGCCAAGCGGCTCTAGCAACCAGTGGACATGATGAAACTTGTGACAAGTACAGCTGCCGGAGGGAGAGAGACACACATGGCATGTTCCTGTACTACTTGTCCACACTGATCTCTGCCCCATTGTCCGGGTCCGCCCCTATCAGCGTCCCTGGCGACGCCACCGCACACAAGGAGAGGAGGAAGGAGGGGAAGCACTTTGGCACTTCGGCGCCCCCCCTCTGCAGTGCTCGGGTGCGGAGCACCCCCTGCACCCCGTCCAGGACCGGCCCTGCACTCCGGGAATCCCGGCAGCCTGACAGCTCTCTTATGTACCTGAGGACAGGGCCACCCATCATGTGACCCCATCCCCTCTGATGCAAGGGGAAACCCGGGCTTCCCCAGTGACGTGCGGGTGACCCCGCACCCTCTGATGTAATGCAGGTTTCCGTTGAATAGATGA
Source organism: Rana muscosa (assembly GCA_029206835.1). Taxonomy (NCBI): domain Eukaryota; kingdom Metazoa; phylum Chordata; class Amphibia; order Anura; family Ranidae; genus Rana; species Rana muscosa. The sequence goes on along the minus strand of CM055122.1, from coordinate 1,239,405,377 downwards.
ATAGAGGAGGCAGGACTTTCATTCATCAATCCTCCAGTCTTACAGCACGTGTCATTGATGGAAGCTGTAGTATAGCTTCTATGAATGGAGAAGGGGGTGGAAAGGTCAGGAATAGTCAGCACTTTTGATGAGCGCCTATCACAGGTCAGCAGCTCATATTAACCCCCACATCACCAGAAGATAGGGTTATGGGAAGGCGGAGGATTGAAGCAGCCACTAGCACAAGGGACACTGCTCATTCAATGTAAGTACCATCCATTGTACTGATTTGTTTTAGAAAAATTTAACTAAACTAAGGATTTAATCAAAAATTATCCCAAACAAAACTCAGAATGTGTAGAAACAGTAAAAAAACACAGTATGATGTACAGACACCTGTGGATCAGAGCATATTCATAAAAGTCTATGAAAATAAGCCAACCATTCTATGTTAAAATATCCAATATCCCCCCGGCCCCAAAGCACCCCTTCATGTTGAGGGGATGTGGTCTGGTATTGTTCGGGGCGGGGGGGGTCACTCGCTTGTCCCCCCTTTCCTGACCTGCCAGGTTGCATGCTCAGATAAGGGTCTGGTATGGATTTTGGGGGGACCCCACGCCGTTTTGTTTTTTTAATTTTGGCGTGGGTTCCCCTTAAAATCCATAACAGACACAAACTACAATAACAGTATAGAATTAAGTTATTTAAATCACCCATGTTTCCACAAATGCAGCACAACATGCAAATGTCTTATTTTTGGCAAACACATTTCTGGGGGTATTCAAAAGACAAGTATGGGATTTTTTTTATTTTTTTGGAACCATACTTACCTAGGTGGATGCAGCATCGGTCCAATGCTGCATCTGCCTACCGCCGACTCTAATACAATTGAGCGATCAAACACTGCTGATTGCTAAGGTTCTCAGAGCTCCCTGAGCAGAGAGCTGGTGACTGTCAGTGTTGTGCCCCCCCCCCCCGTGCTCACTGGAGTGCTAAGCTGTGGAGGGGCCCGGATTGGAGGGCTCAGCTTCCCCCACAGCTTGCTGAGAGCCTGAGCCGAGTGCTGGTCCAGGCATTTGGCCAGATCCCAACCATTTGGTCGCCATCCTTCCCAAGCCTGGACCGGCTCTGTGACGTCAGCCGACTGCTTAAGCCCGCTGTCTGCTTAAAACAGGATCCACAGGAGAAGTACAGCAAAAGGAGCTTTGGCTGTACTTCTCCTTTAATGGTCAACACAGAAAATGTATTCAAATCAAAATGTTGATGTAGTTTTCTTCAGATTTTCAATCTCTTTAACTTCATTATCAGTGTTTCTGGTCCTATAACAGTAGTGATGTCATTCAATTTCTCATACTTTATAAAAGCTGATTTAATTTGATCTTCTACATTTTTAAAGTTCCACAAACTTTTATACATTGTATATAACATAGTTGTATGCTGAACCATAAATAAAGATACTATAAAGAGTTCTTAGCCAATGGATTGCCACAGCTGTGGCTCCATCTGCGGTCATAAAGTATGGTTACTAAAATGATGTTGATAATAATATATACACGTCCTAATCTCTAAACCCGTGTCTTCCACTATAAAATGGCAAACAAATTCAAAGTATAAAAAGAACTTCAGATACATACTGCCCAGGTAAATTAAGCACATCCAATTTACAGTACAGTTCTTTATCTACATCTACTGTTCAGTAGAAGTAACAATTTTTAATTCCAAACACAGTCTATGCACAGAAGACCTGCCAGGCAGGCTAATTAATTGCAGGACATATAAAAGGCTATACTGCAAAGACATGAAAAGCTCCTCGAAGGATTTATTTACACAATAATCCCCCTGATAATTAAACACTTTAACATTTCAAAATGAGAGTTAATTCCGCTAAATTTTATTTAGCAAATATATCAATATATTCTTATATAATACAAATAAATGACATACACAATCCCCATTCATAATTCTACAATCTTGATTTTAGACTTGTAATACTGCAAACCAGAAAATATATTGCATACTACATACGATTTGTATGCTGTATCTATATAAATCAGTAGTTTTCTGTAACCAGATCTCAATAGAGACTTACCCAATATTTCCCAGGTAGCAGGAAAGGTTCTGTGCAGCCAGCAAGTCACTTCTACTGTCTGCAGCTTCAAATAGCATAGTAAAAGTGTTTGCAGCTTAAACTGCTTGTGAGCAGTCAATGTATTTTCCATGTGGACCAGATTCTTCTATCCAGAGAATACAGGGCAACTTAACTTATTCCAAATAACTTCTGTTTTTTTCTCGCTTGATGCATTGATTGAAAGAAAGACTAATGTCAGGGCAAAGGGGTTATCTTTGTAAATTGACTTCATATTATTCAAGCTAACAAAGGGGTTCACAAGTAAACTGAATCATCATTCTTATGCCTTTCCTTCCAGTACCTTTTGATTCTGCAACAAACTATATACACTATTCTATACATGACTGCCCTCTTGTGGTCCCTTTGAGGAACTGTATTTGACAACCGCTGCAACTTCAGACCTATGGAAAGCTCAGTTTTATGCTGCATAGCATCATTTCACACCTTTTATGTAGAATATATTTATATTCATTTGTGAAATTTAAGTATTGACTTGCTTAAACTAGGGCAAAGAAAACTAAAGCAGATGTTTTTGTTCATGGAAAACCTTTTATTATTTGAAGTTGGTTGTTTATGCTGTTATTGTCATTATAAACAAGTATAATATACAGTGATGGTTTAGTAGGTTTATACAGAAAGGACCTTTTGTTGAATCAATTCAACCAGGTTGGTGTTTCAAGTCCTAAAAAAAGCAAAAAATGCATTTATTTAAAAAAAAAAAAATCACAGTAGCTAAGTGGGTGCTAGCCAATAGAATTAATTTCCACCTGGGCTGGCATGTGCACAGAGCGTGTATTGCAGTCTAAAAACTTAGTTGAATGGCTTTCTCAGATTTTCTGTAACTTTACAAGTCTGCATGAATACACTTTAAACATGTCACAATATAAAACAATGGTTTAAAGCGGTTGTTTACCCGCAAATTAAAAAAACAAAAACCCTGTAAGGCAAAGGCATAATGAGCTAGTATGCACTGCATACTAGCTCATTATGAAATACTTACCTTAGAACGAAATGTCTGCATCGCATCCTGGTCAACATTGAGGGAGCTGACATTTTCACCCCCTGCGTTTCGGTTTGCGGTTCTGGCGCTGTGAGTGGCCGGAGCCGCGATGACGTCCTATGACGTTCTATGCATTAAGATAAAAAGCCTTCTGTGTGCAGCAGCCCCCCTAATACTTACCTGAGCCCCATCTCTGTCCAGCGATGTCCACGAGTGTCTTGGCCATCCGGGAATCTCCCTCTTGATTGGCTGAGACACAGCAGCCGCACCATAGGACCCCGCTGCTGTCAAAGTCAGTTAGCAAATCAGGAGAAAGAGGAGTCGGGGCCCGGCCATGGTTCCGTGTTTGAATGGACACACAAAGCTGCAGCTCAGCATGGGTTGACCCTATAGCAAGCTGCTTGCTGTGGGGGCACTCAATGGGAGAAAGGGGCCAGGAGCACAGAAGAGGGACGAGAGAAGAGGAAGATTAGGGCTGCTCTGTGCAAAACTAACTGCACAGAACAGGTAAGTATAAAATGTTTATTATTTTTATAGAAAAAAAAACAAAAAAACAAGACTTTACAATCACTTTAACTCACATGACTTTGCCTAGGCTGAGATTATTTCAAAAGTCTGTTGCATGCATTTTCTTACAGTTGGAGTAAACTCCCATCTCTAACTTTAACCACTTAACGACCGCCCACCGCCGATTTACGTCAGCAGAATGGCACCGACAGGCAGAATCACGTAGATCTACGTGATCGCCTTTGTGCAGTTGGGGGGTCCATCCGGACCCCCCTTCACTGCAGTGAGCGGCCGTTAAGTGTTCGGGAGCGATCAGGCATGAGGGGGCGGCCGCTCGATTCCGCCCCCCCCCTCGCGATCGCTCCCGGCGAATGAAATTGCTTCCTCCTGCCTGAAATGTAAACACAGGCTGGAGGAAGTGATGTCATCTCCCTCGCCGCGGTCTTTTCGTCCGCAGCGCCGAGGAGAGAAGACACAGGTTAATGCACCGACAGTCCACTGACACGTAGGTACACATAGGCACACAAATCACCCCCCCAGTCACCCCCAGATCACCCCCCAGGTCACCCCAAAGCCCCCAATCACAGTGTCACTGATTGCAGTGATCATTTATTTTACTGATCACTGCATTTAGTGTCATCTGTGATTGTAAAAAGTTGCAGGGCAGTTAGGATTAGGCCCCTTTAGGTCCAGGGTAGCCCCCTAACCCCCCCCTAATAAAGGTTTAACCCCTTGATCACCCCCAGGTAACCCTTTCACCCCCTAACTTCAGCGTCACTAAGCGATTGTTTTTCCGATCGCTGTATTCGTGTCGCTGGTGTTTTAGATAGGCAGTTATTTTTTTTTAGGTTCGCCGCAGGTTTTTATTAGTGTCAGGTACCCCCATATATTATTTTAACCCCCTGATTGCCCCTAGAGTTAACCCTTTCACAAGTGATCGCCGTATAAGCGTCACTGGTGTCACTGGTTAGCCAGTAAGTTATTTAGTTATTTAGGTTACCCGTCAGGTTTTTATATAGTGTCAGGTACCCCCATATTTAACCTAATAAAGGTTTTAACCCCCTGATTGCCCCTAGTTAACGCCAGAGAGGGTCTGCGTCGCCCCAGGCAGTGTTAGGTTAGTGCCAGTAACGCTAACACCCACGCGCAAAGCATACACCCCCCTTAGTGGTATAGTATCTGATCAGATCTGATCAGATCTATACTAGCATCCCCAGCGGTTTAGGGTTCCCAAAAACGCAGTGTTAGCGGGATCAGCCCAGATACCTGCTAGCGCCTGCGTTTAGCCCCTCCGCCCAGCCCAGCCCAGCCCACCCAAGTGCAGTATCGATCGATCACTGTCACTTACCAAACACAACACACATAACTGCAGCGTTCGCAGTGCTTGGTTTTTGGGGCCCTGTACGCGGCTAGGCTCCCAAAAAGTCCCACACATGTGGTATCCCCATACTCAGGAAAAGCAGCAGAATGTATTTTGGGGTGCAATTCCACATATAACCATGGCATGTGTGAGCAATATATCATTTAGTGACAACTTTTTGTACATTTTTTTTTTCTTTTTGTCATTATTCAATCATTTGGGACAAAAAAAAAAAATATTCAATGGGGTCAACATGCCTCTCAGCAAATAGCTTGGGGTGTCTACTTTCCAAAATGGGGTCATTTGGGGGGGTTTTGTGCCATCTTGGCATTTTATGGCCTTCAAAACTGTGATAGGTAGTGAGGAGTGAAATCAAAAATTTATGCCCTTAGAAACCTTGAAGGCGGTGCTTGGTTTTTGGGGTCCCGTACGCGGCTAGGCTCCCAAAAAGTCCCACACATGTGGTATCCCCGTACTCAGGAGAAGCAGCAGAATGTATTTTGGGGTGTAATTTCACATATGCCCATGGCATGTGTGAGCAATATATCATTTAGTGACAACTTTGTGCAAAAAAAAAAAAGTTTGTCATATTCCCGCAACTTGTGGCAAAATATAAAATATTCCATGGACTGAACATGCCTCTCAGTAAATAGCTTGGGGTGTCTACTTTCCAAAATGGGGTCATTTGGGGGGGGTTTTGTGCTATTTTGGCATTTTATGGCCTTCGAAACTGTGATAGGTAGTGAGGAGTGAAATCAAAAATTTGCGCCCTTAGAAATCCTGAAGGCGGTGCTTGGTTTCCGGGGTCCCGTACGTGGCTAGGCTCCTAAAAAGTCCCACACATGTGGTATCCCCGTACTCAGGAGAAGCAGCAGAATGTATTTTGGGGTGCAATTCCACATATAACCATGGCATGTGTGAGCAATATATCATTTAGTGACAACTTTTTGTAATTTTATTTTTATTTTTTTTTTGTCATTATTCAATCACTTGGGACAAAAAAAAAAAAATATTCAATGGGCTCAACATGCCTCTCAGCAATTTCCTTGGGGTGTCTACTTTCCAAAATGGGGTCATTTGGGAGGGTTTTGTACTGCCCTGCCATTTTAGCACCTCAAGAAATGAGATAGGCAGTCATAAATTTAAAGCTGTGTAAATTTCAGAAAATGTACCCTAGTTTGTAAACGCTATAACTTTTGCGCAAACCAATAAATATACGCTTATTGACATTTTTTTTACTAAAGACATGTGGCTGAATACATTTTGGCCTAAATGTATGACTAAAATTGAGTTTATTCGATTTTTCTTATAACAAAAAGTAGAAAATATCTTTTTTTTTCAAAATTTTCGGTCTTTTTCTGTTTATATCGCAAAAAATAAAAATCGCAGAGGCAATCAAATACCATTAAAAGAAAGCTCTATTTGTGGGAAGAAAAGGACGCAAATTTCATTTGGGTACAACATTGCATGTCCGCACAATTTACAGTTAAAGCAGCGCAGTGCCGAATCCCAAAAACAGGCCTGGTCCTAATGGCCCGAAATGGTCCGGGGCTTAAGTGGTTAACTATAGGATAGCCTATAGGTAGTGTAAATATCTCCTAAACGTGCACCGTTTAGAAGATATTTACTATACATGCAACCAGTGACATCAATGGCATATGTGCTCTGAAGGAATGGTCACCCAGGCTGTTCCTTCAGAGCCTTGTGCCGTAAACTGTGGCTCCCACCTGCATGTGCGGGAGTGACCTCATCGGGGCTCCGGACAGTCACACAGTCGGAGTCCGCGAAACCAAGATGGGTGAAGATGGAGCGCCTGCAGCTCTGACATCTCGACGCTGGAAGGACTTCATTTTAAGGTAAGTTTAACATAATTTGCTAGTATGCGATTTACTTTGCAGGGTAAAAAAAAACAAAAAACGTCTAGCGGTTTACTGCCGCTTTAAGTGGGGTACACACTATAAAAAAAATAAAAAAAATCGGGAAAATGATCGGCCGGTTTTCCTCGATGTTTCACAGCAAGTCTAAACTGAGGACAGAAATAATGTATGAAAATTCTTGTGCGACAAAGGCTTTTTTTTTTATTTGTTGTTTCTGATCATGTGCAGTCTTTTGTATATGATATTTCTCGTACAACAACAGTACACATTAAACGAAAATTGTTCTATCTTTTCACCTACTTTTTTGGAGCTTATCCCGGATTATCCTAAATTTTCATTTGCAAAGTCGGAATCGGAAGTTGTGTACACACTATATGAAAATCGAACGATCGTGCCTTGTCCAGAATTGCAAAGCTCTATCACTCTTGCCAGTCCAAAAAAAATTCCGGTGTCATCAGTGATGAGTTGTTGCAAAAGCTCTTCCTTATATTTTCTGATCTGCTGCTCTATGCTGTTTGCGGAGGTCCTCTGCCTGGGTCTTCTGTTGCATTTTTGAGAGAAACCAAAAGACTGGCTGCTTTGATGTGAATGGTGCTTCTTCCTATGATTTTTTTATATTTTCCTTTTCCAAATCATCTTTAGACAGATCTTCATCTTGTGTCTGGGGCAATGTAGATTTTCTTATGGCATACTCCTCTGCCTTTTTATACAATTCCTGAAAATTATCATCAGTCACATCAACATCAATTTGCTGCTGCAAGAGGCAGGAACATTTCATCAGTTGTATCTAAGAATGAAGCAAAATGCTAGTGTACCTTAGAGTAAATTTTGTATTTTGAAGCACTTAAAAGAGCTGTGCAAACAGTGGCGGCTGGTGCTCACATTTTTTGGGGGGGCGCAAACAAACTGAAAAAAAAACAAAAAAAACATCAATTGCCGCCACTGTGCCCATTAAACGCAGCCACTGTGCCCAAAGGCCACTAGTTTGTCCCCAAATGCAGCCAGTTTCCCCCATAATACAGCCAGTTTGTCCCCCATATACAGCCAGTTTGTCCCCCATATACAGCCAGTTTGTCCCCCAATATACAGCCAGTTTCCCCCCCATATACAGCCAGTTTCCCCCCCATATACAGCCAGTTTCCCCCCCATATACAGCCAGTTTCCCCCCCATATACAGCCAGTTTCCCCCCCATATACAGCCAGTTTGTACCCCAATCTACAGCCAGTATGTCCCCAATATACAGCCAGTTTCCCCCAATATACAGCCAGTTTGTCCCCCATATACAGCCAGTTTGTCCCCCATATACAGCCAGTATGTCCCCCAATCTACAGCCAGTATGTCCCCCAATCTACAGCCAGTATGTCCCCTAATCTACAGCCAGTATGTCCCCCATATGCAGCCAGTTTGTCCCCCATATACAGCCAGTTTGTCCCCCATATACAGCCAGTTTGTCCCCCATATGCAGCCAGTTTGTCCCCCATATGCAGCCAGTTTGTCCCCCATATGCAGCCAGTTTGTCCCCCATATGCAGCCAGTTTGTCCCCCATATACAGCCAGTTTGTCCCCCATAATACAGCCAGTTTGTCCCCCATAATACAGCCAGTTTGTCCCCCATAATACAGCCAGTTTGTCCCCCATATACAGCCAGTTTGTCCCCCATATACAGCCAGTTGCCCCCCATATACAGCCAGTTGCCCCCCATAATACAGCCAGTTGCCCCCCATAATAGAGCCAGTTTGTCCCCCATAATACAGCCAGTTTGTCCCCATAATACAGCCAGTTTCCCCCCAATATACAGCCAGTTTCCCCCCCCATAATACAGCCAATTTGTCCCCCATAATACAGCCAATTTGTCCCCCATATACAGCCAGTTTGTCTCCCATATACAGCCAGTTTGTCCCCCAAATACAGCCAGTTTGTCCCCAAATGCAGCCAGTTTGTTCCCATATACAGCCAGTGTGTCCCCATATACAGCCAGTGTGTCCCCATATACCTCCTCAGTGCAGCCTATCAGTGCCCACCAATGCAGCCTCATCAGTATGGCCTCATCAGTGCAGTCTCATCAGTGCCACCAGTGTTGCCTATCAGTGTCCATCAGGGCCACCTCATAAGTGCTTACCAGTGCAGCCTATCAGTGCTCACCAGTGGAGCCCATCAGTAAACCACCTCATCATGCCTACCAGTGCAGCCTATCAATGCCCACCAGTGCTGCATATCAGTGCCACCTCATCTGTATTCACCAGTGCAGCCTTATCAGTGCCCACCAGAGCAGCCCATCATTGCCACCTCATAAGTGCCCACCAGTGCTGCCTATCAGTGTCCATCAGTGCAGCCCATCAGTGTAACCCATCAGTGCTGCCTATTAGTGCCACCTCATCAGTGTCCACCAGTGTTGCCAAACAGGGTCCACCAGTGCAGCCTATCAGTGTCAGCTCATCAGTGTCCACCAGTGCAGCCCATCAGTGTCCACCAGTGCAGCCCATCAGTGTCAGCTCATCAGTGTCCACCAGTGCAGCCCATCAGTGTCAGCTCATCAGTGTCCACCAGTGCAGTCTATCAGTGTCCACCTGTGCAGTCTATCAGTGTCCACCTGTGCAGTCTATCAGTGTCCATCTGTGCAGTCTATCAGTGTCCACCTGTGCAGTCTATCAGTGTCCACCTGTGCAGTCTATCAGTGTCCACCTTATCAGTGTCCACCTGTGCAGTCTATCAGTGCCACCTCATCAGTGTCCACCTATGCAGTCTATCAGTGTCCATCGGTGTAGCCTATGAGCTGGCAAAGTGGTGCTTGCTGTTCCTGAGCCTCTTATTCCGTCCTTGCAGCACTGATGATGAGCGGGTACTTGTGCTGTGCCTGCTGTTTTCTGCCAGGAAACATGCTCCGCTCTGCTCCCTAACCCATGTCCCGCTCTGGCTCCGCCCCATAGACCTCCATGGAGCTTTCAAACAGGTCCGCTTAAAAAACTGAGAGGCGTCCCTAATTGGAAAGCTTGGCTGAAAGGTTCTTAAAGGAAAATGGTTGGGGTGGTAAAAACGTAGCTCAGCTGCTTGTTTTTACTGCCCCCCAAACACAAATATAAACTAGCATCTCACTGCGATCATCACCATTATCATAATCATAGTACAGCAGATGTTATATGGCTCTGTCACAGTGTGTCATATGGTTGTTGGGTGGTGACTTTGTTATAGCTGTACAGTGTTAATCTCTAACACACAATACAGCCCAACAACAACCATATGACACACTGACATAGCCATACAGCATAGGGTTGCCACCTTTTCTTCAAGCCAAACCCGAACACTTTAGTAGCACACAACATCTTTTTTTTTTAGATTGTAAAAGACAAGACCTGGGACACTTGGTTGCCTCAAGGAGAACACTATGCGTAGCGCAGTGGATGTGGCCGAATTGTGAGTGTTATGCACGGAATACAGGGGTCAGGAATATTTACTGTGCAAAATGCAGGGGACTGGAGTGTGAAATGCATATGAGGAGTCATGAGTACAAAACAAAAAGAGTACAGCAGTCAGGGGGTGTGTAACACAGTGTAGGGGTAAGAGGAGCGCAAAATTCCCCCCGCAAGCAATACTCTCCTCCATGTTACACTTTTATCGAATAACTCCCTCTCCTGCAAAAAAAAAAAAAAGCCAGCACTAATTTTAATGCTCACTCTCTACCCCACCAACCCCCTTCCTTAGCACAAGTCCTCCTCCACTATCCCCAAAATCCCCAGTCCTAGTCCTTCTTCCCCATCCCAGAACTTATCCCTGCCCCCCTCAATTCCCTCTCCTAATAGAAATCCTCTTCCCCACCAGTACAAACCCTCCTTCCCCCAATACCCCTCTCAGATATAATCCTCTGCCATCACCAAATCCTACCTCCCAGCACAACCTCCCATTCCAGTAGAACACCCTCCCCCCAACAAAAAAATCTCTTGCAGTATAAATATTTCTCCTCCTCCCACTCCCCCACCAAAAAAAAAGGAAATCCCACATCTAGCACAAACCTCTCCCTAAAAAAATCCCCCTTCCCAGCACAAATCTCCTTCCACCCCACAAATCGCTATCCCAGCAAAAATACCCCACCCCAACATCTCCCCAAGCATAAATCCTCCTCCCAGTACAAATTCTCTCTGGAAATGTGCTGGGGAGAGAGGGGGGGCTAGTGCTGGAATGGGGGGGTTGAAAATGTGCTGGGGGGAGAGGGGGGCTAGTGCTGGAAGGGGGGGTTGGAAATGTGCTGGGGAGGGAGGGGGGCTAATGCTGGAAGGGGGGGTTGGACACAGATGCAGCAAGAATGAAGCAAGTCTTAAAGGGAGCGCTGCGCTCGGATCCAGTCTGGTTGCACCTGAAAACCTCAGGAGGAGGAACGTTGCTGACTTATGCTGACTTGATAAAAATCATCAGAGATGAGGAGGCACTGCAACAGGACCAGCAGTTGATTAGGACAAGTGTTGTACCCGCACAGGTGCTAGTCAATCCAGTAATGACCCCTGAAAGAGATTCGGAGATGGACACCCTGAAAGCTCAAATGTCCAAGGTGTTAGAGATGTTGACCTCTCTGATGGAAAAAGACACAGAGGGTCCCAAGAGAGAAGTACCAAGGAAGGAATTATTCCCAGTTGCCTCAGCACCCGCATCTTTACAAGAATGGGGAGATATCGTCTGCTTTAACTGTGGAGGAATTGGACATATTGCGGCTACATGCTCCAGTCCCAAAAAAGAAGAAAATAGACAACCGCAAGCCGGCGGGAAACTTCAGAGGGCCCCGGTGAAGGAGTCAACCGGGTGCCCATCACCTTCAGTGAGCTCCAAGCTGAAAGCAAAGCAGAAAACAACAGGAGATAAAACGCCTCGGGGGAAACACAACATTCCTAAACAGAGATACACCCCAGAGAAAGGGGGTAAGACCCCTCAGAAGAGGCACAGCACTCCCCAGAGGGGGTGCACACCTAAGAAAAACAATAGTATCCCTCAGCGCGTCCCTACACCCAGTAAAGGGGGGGGGAGTCAATGCATACCAGACTCAAGAAAGACTGAAGTCCAAAGGGGATTGGACGAGAGGAGGTTCAAAGAAAAAAAGTCTGAAGAAAGTGACCCCTGCCGGGCCTTACCCGGAGAAGCTGGTAGGCCCATCTCCTATAGTGTCCATTCAAGTGGAGGGAGTCTACACCAGAGCAATCTTGGATACTGGGGCGCAAGTAACCCTGCTATACAGAGACTTTTACGATAAGTACTTGAGTCACCTACCCATCCGGAAAATAGAGGGACTAGAGATATGTGGGATTGGAACCCAGAACTTCCCCTATGATGGCTACCTGCCTGTCAGGATGACCTTTGACCCATCTGTGGCTGGAAAAACCGAAGTGTTTGACACCCTGGCAGTTGTGTGCCCTCGGCCACCAGGAGCCAACAAGAGTTCCCTGATAATAGGGACAAACACGGACCTGGTCCGAAGACTTCTGACCCCTCTAGTGAAAGAGAAAGGGGCAGCGGTCGCCAAGATCCACCCCATGCTGAAGACAGCTTACCAAAGGCTGGTCTTAGAGCAGAAGACCCCAGGAGAGGGGATAGGGAAGGTGTGGAGACTTGGAAGAGGAGGGATAGTGCTGCAGCCCGGCGAAGTAATCTGTCTCAGAGGCACTGTGAAGCTTACTTGGGAGCAGCCTGGACCCTTTGTCATGTTGGAATCTGATCCAAGAGAAGGGTCCCACGGTCTGGAAGTGATACCAGAAGTGATTCCACTGAAGGCCCTAAAGAAGGCCCATTGTAGAGTCCCAGTGAGTGTTAGGAACAATACGGATGGCCCCATGGAGGTCCCAGCCAGGATGCTGCTAGGCCAGGTGAGCCCTGCTGCCCCTGTCAACCTGTCAGAGGTGGGCGAAGGAGGAGATGCTTGGGAGAAGATATCCATGGAAAACCCGAATCTGCCCAGGGCTTGGAAAGAGAGAGCCAAGGCCCAGCTGAACAGATGGGAGAAGATCTTCTCTAAAGATGAGTTCGATGTGGGGTGTGCAAGGAGTGCCACCCATCGGATCCGCCTCCAGGAAGATAAGCCCTTCAGAGAGAGAGTCAGGTGGGTCCCCCTAGCAGATCTGGAGGATCTAAGGGAACAACTCTCAGAACTCAAAAGGACTGGAGTGATACGGGAATCTAGAAGCCCCTATGCATCCCCGATAGTGGTGGTCAGGAAGAAGAATGGGTCATTGAGGCTCTGTATCGACTACAGGACTCTCAACAGGAGAACCATACCCGACCAGTATACCACTCCAAGGATAGATGATGCCCTACAGAGCTTGTCTGGGGCCAAGTGGTTCAGCGTTATGGATCTCAAAAGTGGGTACTATCAGATCCCTATGCACCCAGAAGACAAGGAGAAGACAGCCTTCATAATCCCAGTAGGGTTCTTTGAATTCGACCGGATGCCCCAAGGTCTGTCTGGAGCCCCAGCTACCTTCCAGCGTCTCATGGAGAAGACTGTAGGAGACATGAACCTTATTGAAGTCCTTGTATACCTGGATGATGTCATAGTCTTTGGAAGAACCCTGGAGGAACATGAGGAGAGGCTGGAAAAAGTCTTGAGGAAACTCAGTGAGGAGGGACTCAAACTTTCGCCTGAAAAGTGTCGGTTCTACCAGTCTTCTGTGAACTATCTGGGGCACATAGTGTCCGAAGAAGGGGTGGCCACAGACCCCGAGAAATTGGAGGCAGTTACCTCCTGGCCACGGCCCACCACAGTAACAGAACTCAGATCCTTCTTGGGTTTCTGCTCCTACTATAGGAGGTTTGTGGAGGGATTCGCCCGAATTGCTAGACCATTGAATGAACTGCTCAAGACTGAGGGGGAAGAGGACAACTCAGGGCCTAGGAAGCCGGGAGAGTCAGTCAGAAATCAGTGGAACCAGAAGTGTGAAGAGGCCTTCCAGGCATTAAAGGAGAGCCTAACCACTGCCCCAGTCTTGACCTACGCAGACCCAACCAAGCCCTATGAACTACATGTAGATGCTAGTCATGACGGTCTGAGAGGAGTACTTTATCAAGAACACGAAGGGCAACAACGGCCTGTTGCCTACGTGAGCAGGAGCCTGACACCCTCTGAGAAGAACTATCCCACTCACAAGCTGGAGTTCCTGGCCCTCAAGTGGGCGGTAGTAGACAAGCTCAAAGACCACCTGTATGGGGCGGAGTTCACTGTGAAGACCGACAACAACCCCCTTACCTACCTTTTCACCACGGCCAAGCTGGACGCCACTGGACACAGGTGGCTGGCCGCACTGTCTGGATTCAACTTCAGCCTAAAGTATAGGCCAGGGGCTGGGAATAGAGACGCAGACGCTCTGTCCAGGAGCTCTCATGCCCCCACCAGTGATATAGAAGATTGGACCCAAGTGGCACCGGACGGGGTGCGGGCCCTTTGTCAAGGAGCTGAATTCCAGGCCAGAGGAGGCTCCAGAGCAGAAGAAATAGGAGTTACCATGGTGGGAGTCCCAAAACACTACTGTGGAGTGACTCAATTGGACGAAGACAACCTGCCGAGATTGTCCAAGAAGGATTTGAGGAGTGACCAATTGGAAGACCCCATGGGGAGATTGGTCCTGGAGGCCCTGGAGAATCAGGATCCAAACAAACTCCTGTGTCATCCCTCAAGGGAAGCTCGCCTGTTGAGGAAAGAATGGGACAGGTTGCAGGTACATCAGGGAGTGGTCTACCGAAGGGGCCCCTCTGATGACTCAGAAGATAAGTGGCAACTGTTCCTCCCAGAGAAACATCGAGAGACTGTTCTGATTGCCCTGCATGACAATCATGGCCATCTAGGGGCTGAAAGGACCTTTCAACTTGTCAGAAGTCGGTTCTATTGGCCCTGCATGAGGGCAGAGGTAGAAGAGTACTGCCACTCATGTGCACGATGCATCCAGAGGAAGACTTTACCCCATCAAGCTGCCCCAATGGGCCATCTACAAAGTCAAGGCCCAATGGATCTGGTATGCATTGACTTTCTCTGCCTTGAACCCGACCTGAGTGGACTAGGAAATGTTCTGGTGATAACCGACCATTTCACCCGGTATGCCCAAGCTTTCCCAACCAAAGATCAGAAGGCCTCCACTGTAGCCAAGGTACTTATGGGGAAGTACTTTGTCCATTATGGGCTACCACAGCGACTTCATTCAGATCAAGGAAGGGACTTTGAGAGTAAACTGATCCGGAAACTCCTGGATTCGTTGGGAATCAAGAAGACTCGAACTACACCTTACCACCCACAAGGAGATGCTCAGCCGGAAAGGTTTAACCGAACCTTGCTCAACATGTTGGGGACTCTGGAAAGTGAGAAAAAGCAACATTGGAGCAAACATATAGCAGCTCTAGTACATGCTTACAACTGCACCATCAGTGATGCTACAGGCTACTCCCCATATCGACTCATGTTTGGGAGAGAAGCGGCCTCAGATCAAAGGGGAGCTCGAAACAAAAGAAACTTCGACTTGAAGGTCCGGTTACAAGACCTACAGCCCGGGGATCGAGTACTGTTACGCAATCTGGGGGTCCCTGGGAAGCACAAACTTGCAGATAGATGGAGATCTGAACC
The DNA here is from genome assembly GCA_029206835.1 of Rana muscosa. Lineage (NCBI taxonomy): Eukaryota > Metazoa > Chordata > Amphibia > Anura > Ranidae > Rana > Rana muscosa. The sequence continues at coordinate 1,239,389,941 of CM055122.1, read as the reverse complement.
TTATGTCATCTGTAGGCAGTTGCCGGGCCTGCCTGTCTACAAGTTGAAGCCGGAAGGAAAGGTGGGCCCTCTGAAGATGTGGCATCGAAACCACCTGCTCCCTCTTGCTGAGGCCGTTAGAATACCTCCCGTGGGAGACTCCCCTGAACCGGCCTCTATCCTGGATACTCCTAGGCCGAACACTCGGTCGCAGGCTTCCTGAGATGAAGATGGAGAGGCCTCTCAACTTAGTGAAAATGAGGATGGAGAACTTAATTAGCTGTGGCCTTCCCCAACTCCAGGAACTTCTACCATAGACCTTCCAACCACTGAGGACACCACAGATGAAACACTGAACCCAGAAGCCACAGAGTTCATCCCCTCTAGTCCTTCAGCAGATTACTGGGAAGATGCCCATGATGGTTACTCAGAGGAAGAGGAGCCTGTGGCACCAGAGCCAGAAATCCCAAGAGAGCAAAGGGCTCGAAGAGTCATCCGGCCTCCTAAGAAGCTAACCTACCCACAAATGGGGAATAGCTCAGAGGATTCTGTAGTTACTGCTAGGAGGAATGCTAAAAATCCAGATCCCTCCACTGTCCATTTAGTGGAGGGCAACCCCAGCTCACTCTCTGGCACAGCTAGGCAGGCCACCTATGATAATGTGACCTGTGGGCGAGGGAATTCTACTAGTTTTGGTGGGAATTCCCTATGCCAACATCGTTTGTAGAATTGTCTAGAGTTGTACATAGTCTTTGTTAAGGTTTATCTTTGGGGACCAAAGAGTTCGAGTGTGTAGCGGGGTGTTCCCCTTTAATGCAGAGAGACTACATTACCCAGAACCCCATTCGGCAATGTTCCGCCGCAGAGACTCATGGGAGGGGTTATAAAAGGAGGAGGCGAGGCTGGGCTCGGTCTCTTTGGGACACGAGACTTCACAGACTGATCCTCCTGTGCGGATGTGTTGGAGTGCAGGGCCTGAAGCCTGAGACCTTGAGCAGCACCAAAGAGCCTTCCACCCCTCTGCGAGCCTGGGTGGCATCTGACTTCGCTTGACTACAGCCTTGTTGGATTGGGGACCCGATCGCTGAAGAGACGGAGTGTGTGTGTGAGGACACAACAGGTGGAAGTTCCCGGACTGGGACCGTAGTCCGGGCGGGTGAGAGGGCATATGCCCAACCGATATACTGTTACTGCATATAGGCCTATAGACTGCCGTGGCCTATGAGTTGTTCTTAGTGCTCTTATTGAAGACCCTTGTTAGAACTGAACCTACCGTTCGCATAGTCAAGTTTCTACTCCATCTTTACCTACCCTATTGGATTACAAAGTTTTGTACTCTGTTAATGTGCACCACCGTTAAAGATCTGCCGGTGAAGAAAAAGGACTAAGTTTGTAGATATCAGAACCAGGCCTGGTGGGATTTCTAAAGTGTTTGGTTACTGCGCCACAGGGCACTTAGCTAACGGTCGCCCGCGTGGCACACTTGTTATGAGTTAACCTTATAGTGTGTTAGTGTGGCTGGGCTCTGCATTACAAATGATTATTCTGTAAACTGTCATTGATGTTACCCTTTTCTTTACCAATAGCTAAAGTAAAATCTTACATTTATTTCAATTTAATATTGTCTCAATGCTCAGTTATTCATACAGTATAAGATATACAAATTTACTGTCAGTACTAGCTGTGCCAGTAGGGGGTAGAGCATATTGCCGGGGGTTGGCGGAGCTGTCTTCAGGGCCCAAACTAAATCTACGGCCTTCTTAGTTGGAGGTATCTCTACATTACCGTATATACTCTAGTATAAGCCGAGTTTTTCCGCACATTTTTTTGTGCTGAAAATGCCCCCCTCGGCTTATACTCGAGTCACCTTTTTGCGCCTGATCTCCCGGACTTTGGGGACCCGGTACTGGCCCCAAACTTGGCACACATGTAGCCTCCCTCTTCCTCTACAAGTGTGCAAAGTTTTTTGGCCGGGGAGCACCGATTTTTCAAAACCGGGCACCATTTCCATAGACTCCCATGTTAAACTGTCATTTCTCTGGTGACTTTGGGGACCTGTTACCGGCCGGTCGTAGGTCCCCTGGAACCGAAACTTGGCACACATGTAGCTCAATTTCTCCTCTATAAGTGTTTTTTGTCTGGGGGACCTACGGCTGGGGAGCACAGATTTTTCAAACCTGGGCACCCCTTCCATAGACTCCCATGTTAAACGTCAGTCTAGTCATGGACACAGTGAGGCACGGACACAGTGAGGCACGGACACAGTGAGACAAAGTGAGGCACAGTGAGGCATGCAGATGGACACCCTAGGCTTATACTCGAGTCAATACATTTTCCCAGTTTTTTGTGGTAAAATTAGGTGCCTCAGCTTATATTCGGGTCGGCTTATACTTGAGTATATACAGTACTTTTTTTTTTTCCTGTTTCACTGCTTGCCTAGGCAAGTATGACATGTCCTACTCCTGCAGTCTCTTCGCATCTCCCAGCATCATAAGTAAGGCCCCTTAAACACAGTAAGGCATATGGGTGTACAATACTATATGTCTGCTATTGTGTCCAAGAGACACAGCTTTGGTGTATTTTTGTGCATAGGATTGTATTACAGAAAATGCTGTCCATCAATAATCATACACATGTAGCACCCTCCTCACTCCCCTCTTTCTCTCGTCTCATCTCTTGTCTAGGGGTATCTTAGAGGGGAGGGAGCGGGGACACCACGCCTGGCCTCCACCACATGTGTCAGTGCGGTATAAGCAACGTTCTTGTATTACCTTCGGGTCAGTGTTGTGCACCTGGATCCTCCCTCCAAGAGTCACCTTGAACAATGTCTGTCAGGAAATGAGCCCCACACCATTAAAGTTCAACACTCCTTTATTCTTCTTGAATGAACACAATCAGTTGAACTCCCTTAGTAGGAACAGAACAGGAAAGGAGGTGTGGATGCGAATAGGCCCAGACACAATGTAGTTCTCCACTTTCCTTCCTGAAAGTAGGTTACGGTCTCCGCACGAGGGGGAATTTCCTTCCAGGCGGTCTCCGACGAGAGGCTCACCTGTCACCGGCAATATGCTGCACGGGGTCTTCAAGTGAGGAGCTCCCCCTGGGTCCATTGCGCCTTCACGGCTTCGGGTACCCACTCCCGGGGTTCCCTAGGATCTCCTTCCCTCGCGGAACTCAGTGTTGGGCACTGGGCTCCGGACCTCCATCCGAGTACCTCACCCCAGGCTAAAGGTGCCTGGGATGGAACACGACCCCCGTTTGTCCTCTAGGCCTAGGCCACCCAGAGGACCGACACGAACCACCGTCCGCAAGCTGAAGGTGCTTGGGACTTCGCCCCTGTGACAAAGATGGCCGGCCCCTTTATACCCTCTCCCAGCAAGCACGGCGGGTTCCCCGCCCCACCATACCGCTGCCGAGGGAGGACAAAAAGGAGGCACAGCACACAGCAATGATTCAACCCCAGCCCAGGGCAACAGCGCCACCTACTGGGCTGCAGGGAATTACACATCACCAATGTCTCTGTCAAGTTCAAATTTACACCCGGGAAAGTACATACCCGCTACACACACATAAGGACGTATTTATCAAAATGTAATATTTGACTTTTTAAAAATACATCCATACGTCACGTGTGCACAAGTACAAGTCGGTACCAGCGGTTATGTTCGCACAGTGTCTTCTGTAATGCAGTCCTATTAGCAAAAATAGGTTGCAGCTGTGGCTCCAGGGCACCACAACAGATGTATTTTACACTGTACACCATACACTGTACTTTACGGCTACATGCAAGAGGCCCAGGGGGAAGGTATGGGGCAGAAAGCACGGGGGTGTGAAGTTCCTCTTCGAAAGAGAAGTATTGACAACGTTTTTTTGTCCATACTTTGTTTCTGGGTCACAGGAGTATACTTATTTCTGCACTCCTGTAACCCAGACTCACCCGACAATGCGCTAAATGTCACAGAAACAGTCCAAGCTCTGCAAGGTTCCTGACTTTAATGTTGAGATCCACCCAGATGCCTGACTGGCCTGAGCCAGCTGCTTCAGCCTCCTCCATGGTCTGGTGTTCCAGTGAGTGCTGAAGGGACAGGACAGAGAGCCGGTCCTGAGCAAACTGAGCCTTTAGTGGTCTTGTGATCACTAGTTTTTGGTCTTAGAGCCAACCGGACATAGCTGCAGCAACAGACCAATGCTTCAGCCATATGTTTGAGAATAGATGTTGTGACGGGAGTCACTTTAGGCGGAGGGCTTGTGGAACCCAGCTTACCTTAGAGAGGTCAGGAAACTCCTTTGTCCAGCTTCCCTGGCCCCTCCTATATGTAAGTAACCCTGTGTCTATTAGGGGCACAGGATGACCGAGAACCCCAGTTGGGTCTGCACTAACCAGACTCACCGTACAACCACACTGGACTCAGCATTTTGTGTTACCCCTGTTATCCTGGGTTCTATATATGTGGTTTGTGTTGAAAGAATGAAGGGGCTCTTTCACTTGGGACAGTAATATTTTTTGGACAATATCCCTCAGGAAATACATGAAAATAATTGAATTCCACCCTTCCAATGCTGGTCTCATAGAGCTTGGTCTCATAGTGGTCTCATACTTTTTTCTAGATTGTTTGAGGTGTGGCTGTATCCCATTGTTCTACTGTTTCTGTCTCCCTTGGGAGCAACCTATTATGAGATGTAAAGTATCTCACAAAACTGAGTACACCCCTCACATTTTTGTAAATATTATATTAGATCTTTTCATGTGACAACACTGAAGAAATGACACTTTGCTACAACGTAAAGTAGTGAGTGTACAGCTTGTATAACAGTGTAAATTTGCTGTCCCCTCAAAATAACTCAACACACAGCCATTAATGTCTGAACCGCTGGCAACACAAGTGATTACACCCCTAAGTGAAAATTTCCAAATTGGGCCCAAAGTGTCAATATTTTGTGTGGCCACCATTATTTTCCAGCACTGCCTGAACCCCCTTGGGCATGGACAGTGTATACTATTATTTATTACTAGTATTGTCACTGGCAGTTAGTCAGAACCCCCAACGTCAGTTAGTGTCAGAGTTCCCACTGCACTCCCATTATAAGTCGTGGATTGCCGACCAGCCGCCGTCATTATACTGTGGCAGGTCGGCACGTTCCTGCGAGCTGTCGTAGCTGTACGTCGGCCCTTTAAGCAGGGATAGCAGGCGTGCCCACTGCACTGCGGGGAAACCAATGCGCATGGCGGGCGGTCGCGATGACGGGCATAAGAGCCAGAACAGGAACGTGTGTGTGTGTGTGTAAACCCACAAATCCCTGTCCTGTGAGGAAAGGAGAGACAGATCGTGCGTCCCTACTAGCTAGGAACAACGATCAGCCTCCTCCTCTAGTCAGTTTCTTCCCCCTACAGTTATAATACAGTGAGGGGACACACTTAATCCCTTGATCACCCCTAGTGTTAACCCCTTCCCTGCCAGTGACATTTACACAGTAATCAGTGCATTTTTATAGAACTGATCGTTGTATAAATGTCAATGGTCGCAAAAATGTGTCAAAAGTGTCCGATCTGTCCGCCACAGTGTCGCAGTCCCGATAAAAATTGCAGATCACCGCCATTACTAGTAAAAAGTAATAATAATAATAAAAATGCCATAAATCTTTTCCATAGTTTGTAGACACTATAACTTTTGCGCAAACCAATCAATATGTGCTTATTGCGATTTTTATTACCAAAAATATGTAGAATAAATATTGGCCAAAACTGATGAAGAAATTAGATTTTTAAAAACATTTTTGGGGATATTTATTAGAGCAAAAACTAAAAAATATTGTTGTTTTTTTTCAAAATTGACACTTTTTTTTGTTTATAGCGCAAAAAATAAAAACCGCAGAGGTGATCAAATACCACCAAAAGAAAGCTCTATTTGTGGGAAAAAAAGGACGTCAATTTTGTTTGGGTACAGCGTCGCACAACCGTGGAATTGTCAGTTAAAGCATCGCAGTGCCGAATCGCAAAAAATGGCCTGGTCATTAGGCAGACAAATCTTCCTGTATGTGGTTAATAGTATTAAAAAAAAAAAAATTAGTTGTAGGCACTATAGCCTTCACACAAACCAATCATCCACATATTGGGATTTTTGTTTATCAAAAACATGTGTAGCGGGTGGGTACATTTAGGGGGAAGCATCTGAGTGGTAACTAGTCTCAGATGCACTGATTGTTGGGTCTCATGGACCATTTCTGTCCCTGGGAGATGGTACTGGTGTGTAGTTCCTTGGGGCCTATAGGTGGCGCTGTTGCCATGGGCCCGGGTTGAACCGCAGTACAAGGTTGTGTCCTTTTTTGTCCCCTCTTGGCAGCAGTACGGCGGGGTGGGGAACCTGCTGTTCCTGTCGGGAGAGAATATAAAAGGAGGTGGCCATCTTCCAGAGGGGTCGATTCCGCGCTCAGGCACCTTAGGCCTGGGTGCGTGTGTGTCGCCTCCGGGTGCCCTAGGCCCAGAGACGGAGCTGCTGTTCCATCTCAGACACCTTCAGTCTGGGGTGAGGTACTTTGGAGAAAGGCCCGGAGCCCAGCAGACTTCGGCTGGGATCTGCCGGGGACCGAGACTCCCAGGGATCTGCCTTGCGAGGGGACCCGTATCCAGGACGAGGAGGCCAGGGAGGTGACCCTTTCTGAAGACCCAGCGCAGAGTCATGGTAACAGATGGGGACTCTGGTAACTCTCCGGAGGGATGTTCTTGTCCTATAAAGGACACTAACGGAAGGAAGTGTGTGTTCTTTATGTCACTGTGACAGTGACACTACGCACCCAAGGTCAGTAGCAGTGACTTTCATCTTTTTCACCCGGTCAGTGGCAGTGACCAACCTCATGGTCTGTGGCAGAGACCGTGCGCCAAGCCTGTTCATGATAATCGGAACAGGAGAAAACCCAAATTCAAGTTTGTGCCTGGACCTCCTCCCACCTTATCTGACCTGTGTCTTGTCCCAACCTGTCTGCTCTCAAAGAGACTGTTTATTGTGCTAAAAGGAATAAATAAGAGTTGGACCTTTCAGTTGGTGTGGAAAGTTGCTTACTGGGGAGAACTAAAGACTTGCTTCTGACTACCACAGAAACGAGGTCAGCACTGGAGGTTTTTTATAACTGGCTGCAAGCAGTCCCGACCTAACTAACACCGCTCAACCTCCCTATTCAGGAGGGTACGGGCTTGTGGTGCTCATTCTTTTCCTGCGGAGGAGCCAAGCAGAAGAAAAGCAGGTAAAGTCTGGGGTTGGTGCGCTCCACATGTAGTAGAATACATTTTGGCCAAAATTTATTAAGAAATTAGATGTTTTTTTTAAAACGTATTGGACATGTTTTATAGCAGAAAGTAATTTTTTTTTTTTTTTTCCCGTTCGTATATCACAAAAAATAAAAAACGCGGTGGTGATCAAACACCACCAAAAGAAAGATCTATTGGTGGGGAAAAAAAATGATATAAATTTTGTTTGGGTACAGCATTGCCGAATAGCGAAAGTGGCCTGGCCACAAAGGGGGTAAACACTTCCGGAGCTGAAGTGGTTAATAAATTGTATTTGGGCGGATACATGAACGTTACACAACAAAGATTATGATTATAATGTAAATTTACAGTCCCTGTAAGATAACATACTACGTTGCATAACTATAACTATTATTAAGCTATAAAATCCTGCACATTAGTTCTCTCAAACAAAAATATAGCAATAAAAACGTGATCCCATAAAGACATTGAGATCAGAGCCTCGTCTATGGCACGTATTGGAGCTAAACACACATTTTGTCCCAGCAAACTACAAACCAAAACAGCTGCATAGTCCAGACTGCTCATTGGTCTAAACTGGCCACGTGATAGCGACGTCATGTAAGGTCCTATATTCTGGGTGTGCAAGTTTTATTATTCTCCGAAAAGACCATGACCGAAAAGTTCCTAAAGAGAGCGGCAGTGGTGGTGAAGGATTTGTGTCCGGGGCTGTCTCGTCATCTCCTGTGAGTTCATAGTGTGCGAGCTTCGTCTGGTGTATGATGACAAGCCGTGTGAGCGGTAACAGGACTTGTCATGGCCACGTGTTTGTGTGGGGATTGTAGCAGATTATCATTAATGCACAGAGGTGGCTGCTGGTTTCTAGCAGCTCACTGTACTTTTATTATGTTAACTCCTTCATGGTAAAAGTGAAACAAACCTTAACCCCCCTTATGACCTCACAACACATATGCCTTGATGGGTGGCAAATGTTTATGTGCGGAGAGCGTGCTAACAGCACTGGGTCTGGACTAAAGATCGGTAGGTGATGGGAATCGGCTACCGATCATGTGACCACCGCTCTCCGCACACTGGTTAATCACATGATTACCACCCGCTACCCAAATGGGGTAGCGGCGCTTGTTTGCACCCTCCACTGCCACATTTGGAACTTTTTTGAGGGAACGGCAGGGTGGATAAAATTCTATTATTATTTTTTTTTTTTTAAAGTTAAGTACCAGCGGCCACAATTGTACTGCGGCAGGTTGGCTCTCCTGGGTGAATCACCATCATTTGTACGTCGGCCACTTTAAGAACACTAGGGGGCGCGCACGACGTCAGTGTTCTGCCGATAAAGGTCCCCTCGGCGGATAATGACCCCCCCTGTACTGCACAGCACGAACCACAACGGAGCCACCGAAGATGTACAGCTGTACACGGCGCCTGCGCAATGACGATGAGGGGCGGGTGTATTACTGATATATCGTGTAAGAGGCGGATGGCTACAAAAAGACGTGTAGTTTATTGCTAAAACCACCCCCAAGTTATCAGCTCTGCACATCAATTTAAAAATCGGCCTCTTTTGTAGCCATCTGCCCCTTACACGATATAACAGTAATACACTCACCCCTTGTCTGCCCCTTACACGATATAACAGTAATACACTCACCCCTTGTCTGCCCCTTACACGATATAACAGTAATACACTCACCCCTCGTTGTCATTGCGCAGGCGCCGTGTACAGCTGACACACAGCTCTACATCCTTGGCGGCTCCGTTGTGGTTCGTACTGCACAAGCGCAGTACAGGGGGGGGGGTCATTGTCCTCCGGGGGACCTTTTTCGGCAGGATACCGGAGCTAATGCGCGTGGCCGCGATGTCCGCCGGCCACCCGCGATTGCTCCTGAGAGAGACAGAAGGGGATCTGCCAATGTAAACCGACATTTCCCCGTTCTGCCAGGGGAGGAGAGACGGATCTGCTGTTCCTGGTGATTAGGATCAGCGATCTGTCTCCTCCTCCAGTCACTACACCCCCCCAGGGGAAACGTAACCCCTTGATCGCCCCCTAGTGTTTTCCCCTTCCCTGCTAGTGACATTTATACAGTAATCGGTGGGTGTTTTTAGCTCTAATCCCTGTAAAAGTGTGTAATCTGTCTGCCGCAATGTCGCAGTCCCGCTAAAAATCACTGATCACCGCCATTACTAGTAAAAAAAAAAAAAAAATTATAATAAAAATTAGAGGTCGACCGATATATCGGCTGGCCGATATATCGGCCGATATTTGGCCATTTTTGATAAATCGGCATCGGCCGATTTATTATCAAGATTAGGCCGATATTTCAGACTGACCTCCGCTCATTCTTCCTTCTCCACACTCAGCGGCTCTGGCTGCATCAAGCGCCGCGCTGAGTGTGTGAGCAGAGAGGAGAGAGAGACAGAGAGGAGCTGTCAGCTTGATGTCGGAGGTGGGTGGGACCCGCCCGGGGTGGGCGGGACCCGGCAGCTAAATTACACCAGCCAATGATTGGGCTGCTTTAGAAAGGGGGCGGGGCCACATACACGTAGCGACCCGCCCAGATACCATCCCATTAGCTGGTGTAATATAGCTGCTGGGTCCCGCCCACCCCGGCCCGGGTCCCGCCCACCCCGACATCGAGCTGACAGCTCCTCTCTGTCTCTCTCTCCTCTCTGCTCACACACTCAGCGCGGCGCTTGATGCAGCCAGAGCCGCTGAGTGTGTGAGCAGAAAGGAGAGAGAGAGAGGAGCTGTCAGCTCGATGTCGGGGTGGGCGGGACCCGGCCGGGGTGGGCGGGACCCAGCAGCTATATTACACCAGCTAATGGGATGGTATCTGGGCGGGTCGCTATGTGTATGTGGCCCCGCCCCCTTTCTAAAGCAGCCCAATCATTGGCTGATGTAATTTAGCTGCTGGGTCTGCAAAATCAGTGCAATCTGTCAGTGCCGCCAGCCAGTGCCACCGCCAGCCAGTGCCACCCGCCACCGTCAGCACCACCCGCCACCGCCAGCCAGTGCCACCCGCCACCTCCAGCCAGTGCCACCCGCCACCGGCAGCCAGCGCCAGTCAACGCCACCGCCAGCCAGCACCACCCGCCGCCACCGCCAGCCAGCACCACCCACCGCCAGCCAGCGCCGCCCGCCACCGCCAGCCAGCGCCACCACCAGCCAGCGCCACCCGCCACCGCCAGCCAGCGCCACCGCCAGCCAGCGCCACTGCCAATCAGTGCCATCTGTCCCAAACTAGTGCCATCTGTCAGTTCCAAACAAGTGCCACCTGCTAGTGCCAATCAGTGCCAGTCAGTGCCAATAGTGCCATCTGTCAGTTCCAAACCAGTGCCACCTGCCAGTGCCATCTGTCAGTTCCAAACCAGTGCCACCTGCTAGTGCCAATCAGTGCCACCTGCCAGTGCCAATAGTGCCATCTGTCAGTTCCAAACCAGCGCCATCTGCTAGTGCCAATCAGTGCCTCCTGCCAGTGCTAATCAGTGCCTCCTGCCAGTTCCACACCAGTGCCACCTGCCAGTTCCAAACCAGTGCCACCTGCCAGTGCCAACTGTCAGTTCCAAACCAGCGCCATCTGCTAGTGCCAATCAGTGCCACCTGCCAGTTCCACACCAGTGCCACCTGCCAGTTCCAAACCAACGCCATCTGCTAGTGCCAATCAGTGCCACCTGCCAGTGCTAATCAGTGCCTCCTGCCAGTTCTACACCAGTGCCACCTGCCAGTTCCAAACCAGTGCCACCTGCCAGTGCCAACTGTCAGTTCCAAACCAGCGCCATCTGCTAGTGCCAATCAGTGCCACCTGCCAGTTCCACACCAGTGCCACCTGCCAGTTCCAAACCAGTGCCACCTGCCAGTGCCATCTGTACTGAGGACATCAAGTGTGTGCTAGAGTGACGGGAGTAAGCAGGAAGGAGTGGAGTGGGTGAGGGTTTTTTTTTTTTTTTTTTTTTTTTTTTTTTAATCGGCCACACAAAAATCGGCCACAAAAATCGGCCATCGGCCGCCCAAATTTCTAAATATCGGCATCGGCATCGACCAGCGAAAAACCCATATCGGTCGACCTCTAATAAAAATGCCATAAATCTATCACCTATTTTGCAGACGCTATAAATTTTTCGCAAGCCACTCAATATATGCTTATTTTTATTTTTTTAAATATGTAAAAGAATAAATATCGGCCTAAACTGATGAAGAAATCTATTTAAAACAAAAACAAATTGGGGGTGATATTTATTATAGGAAAAAGTAAAAAATATACACTGCTCAAAAAAAATAAAGGAACACTTTTGAGTCAGAACTCCTGGGATATTGATCTGGTCAGTTAAGTAGCAGAGGGGGAGGGGTGTATACAGAGGGGGTTGATAATCAGTTTCAGCTGCTTTGCTGTTAATTGAAATTAACAGGTGCACTAGATGGGCAACAATGAGACGACCTCCAAAACAGGAATGGTTTTTCAGGTGGAGGTGTCTGACATTTTTTTTCCCTACTCATCTTTTCTGGCTGTTTGTCACTAGTTTTGCATTTCGCTAGGGTCAGTGTCACTACTGGTAGCACAAGGCGATACTTGGACCCTAATAAAGGTTGCACAGGCAGTCCAACTCCTCCAAGATGGCACATCAATACGTGTCATTGCCAGAAGGTTTGCCGTGTCCCCCAGCACAGTCTCAAGAGCATGGAGGAGATTCCAGGAGACAGGCAGTTACTCTAGGAGAGCTGGACAGAGCCGTAGAAGGTCCTTAACCCACCAGCAGGACCGATATCTGCTCCTTTGTGCAAGGAGGAACAGGATGAGCACTGCCAAAGCCCTACAAAATGACCTCCAGCGGGCCACTGGTGTGAATGTCTCTGACCAAACAATCAGAAACAGACTTCATGGGGCTGGCCTGAGGGCCCAACATCCTCTAATGTGCTCTGTGCTCACTGCCGGACACTGTGGAGCTTGATTGGCATTTTCCATTGAACACCAGAATTGTCAGGTCCGCCACTGGTGCCCCATGCTTTTCACAGATGAGAGCAGGTTCACCCTGAGCATATGTGACGGACGTGAAAGGGTCTGGAGAAGCCGGAGAACTTTATGCTGCCTGTAACATCGTTCAGCATGACCGTTTGGTGGTGGGTCAGTGATGGTCTGGGGAGGCATATCCATTGAGGGACGCACAGACCTCTACAGGCTGCACAATGGCACCCTGACTGCCATTAGGTATCGGGATGAAATCTTTGGACCCATTGTCAGACCCTACGCTGGCGCAGTGGGTCCTGGGTTCCTCCTGGTGCACGACAATGCCCGACCTCATGTGGCGAGAGCATGGAGCCAGTTCCTGGAGGATGAAGAAATTGATACCATTGAATGGCCCCCACGCTCACCTGACCTAAATCCAAAAGAACACCTCTGGGACATTTATGTTTCGGTCCATCCGGTGCTGCCAGGTTCAGGAGCTCAGTGATGCTCTGGCCCAGATCTGGGAAGAAATACCCCAGGACACCATCCGTCGTCTCATTAGGAGCATGCCCTGATGTTGTCAGGCATGCATACAAGCACTTGGGGGCCATACAAACTACTGAGGACCATTTTGAGTTGTTGCAATGAAATTTCATCAAAATGGACTAGCTTACTGCATAATTTGTTCACTTTGATTTTCGGGGTGTCTTTGAATTCAGCCCTCTGTAGGTGAATAATTTTAATTTCCATCAAATGATGTGTCATCCTTTCATTCCTAGCACATTACCAAGTCCATATCAGTATAGATATCCAGCATGAGATTTTGCCCCGTTGAGATCTGATGTGTTTTCAAAGTGTTCCTTTCATTTTTTTGAGCAGTGTAATTTTATTTTATTTTCAAAATTTAAAGCTCTATTTGTGGGGAAAAAGGGACGTCAATTTTGTTTGGGTACAATGTCTCATGAACGGGCAATTGTCAGTAAAAGCCGCAGTGCCGTATCGCAAAAAATGACCTTTCATTAAGGGGGCAAATCCTTCAGGGGCTGAAGTGGTTAATAGACTTTAGCACAAAGAGAGCTGCAGCAAGCAAAGTCAGCAGACAATTGGCTTGTATAAAAAAGGAATTTCCTCCAGAAAATCTTTCCAGTCCTTAAGTGGTTAACCACTTCAATACCGGGCATTTTCACCCCCTTCCTGCCCAGGCCAATCTTCAGCTTTTAGCGCTGTCATCTTTGAATGACATTTGCGCGGTCACGCAAAACTGTATCCATATGACTTTTTTTATAATTTTTTTTTCCCACAAAAAGAGCTTTCTTTTGGTGGTATTTGATCATCTCTGTGGTTTTTATTTTTTGAGCTATAAACAAAAAAAAATGTAAATTTTGAAAAAAACACAATTTTTTTACACTTTGGTATAATAAATATCCCAATTTTTTTTAAAAACAAACATTTTTTTCTCAGTTTAGGCCGATATGTATTCATATTTTTGGTAAAAAAAAAATCGCAATAGTGATTGGTTTGCGCAAAAGTTATAGCGTCTACAAATTAGGGGATAGATTTGATTTTTTTTTTTTTTGACAGGACTGCGATATTGCGGCGAACAGATCGGACACTTTTGACACTATTTTGGGACCGTTGGCATTTATACAGCGAACAGTGCTATAAGTAGCCACTGATTACTGTATAATTGTCATTGGCAGGGAAGGGGTTAACACTAGGGGTGATCAAGGGGTTAAATGTGTTCCCTAGGGAGTGATTCTAACTGTGGGGGGAGGTGACTGATGGGTATTTGATCATCTCTGCGGTTTTTATTTTGTACAAGGGACACACCATCGGTCTCCTGGCTCTGTAACTGGCGATCGCGGGTGCCTGGCGGACATCGCGGGCCGCCAGGCTCGCACATCGGCACCTGAGTGATGCGGCGTGCGCGTGCCACCTAGCGGCCGGGAGGCCCGAAGACGTCATATGATGGCCGCCCAGGATGGCAGAGCCACCTTGTGGCCGTCATTTTACTATATGCGGGATGTGAAGCGGTTAAACAAATCAAAAATTTTTATTTATTTTAAAAATTTTTTTTTTATATTTAAAGCAGAGATCCACCCACTGCTGCAAAAATGAAACCAGCAGCTGCACATACTATAGCTGTTGGCTTTTAATAATCAGACACTCGCCTGTCCTTGAGTGCAGCAATGTTTCCATCAGCTGTCGGGTGCATGCCGCCTCCATTGCGAGTAAGGGAACCACCCTACTGCGCATGCGCGAGGCTCCGCTACTCTCTCCTACTGGCCCGGCGGCCGGGGGAGGAGGAGGGAGCCTGGGCGGTGACGTCAATACCTGTGGCTGAGGCTCCCGGAAATGGGGAAAGCATACCTCTGTGAAAGACAGGTATCCTGTCCCCCCACCCCCCGAAAGGTGCCGGAGGAGGGAGTACAATGAGCAGAAGTTCCACTTTTGGGTGGAACTCCACTTTAACCACTTGCCGACCTCCGCACGCAGATGTACGTCAACACAATGGCACGGGCAGGCAAATGGGCGTACCTGTACGTCCCTTTAAATTTGACGCCCAGCAGGCACACGCGCACCAGCCGTGTGCTCGCGGGTCCCGGGAACTCGATGTTCCCGGGCGACCTGCGATTGCGGTCGGCAAAGGCAGAACAGGGGGATGCCTTTGTGAACAAGGCATTCCCCTATTCTGCCTGAAGACATGTCACTGGTGGCTGTTCCCCGTGATCGGGAACGGTTATCAGTGACGTGTCACTCATAGCCACGCCCCCTAACGGTAAGAATCACTCCCTAGTACTGACTTAACCCCTTCAGCGCCACCTAGTGGTTAACCCCTTCACTGCCAGTGTAATTTTTACAGTAATCGGTGCATTTTTATAGCACTGATCGCTGTAAAAATTACAATGGTCCCAAAAGTGTCCGATGTGTCCGCCATAAAGTCGTAGTCACAATAAAAATCGCAGATCGCCACCATTACTAGTAAAAAAAAAAAAATATATATTAATAAAAATGCCATAAAACTACGGCCTATTTTGTAGATGCTGCAACTTTTGCGCAAACCAATCAATAAACGCTTATTGCGATTTTTTTTTTTTTTTTTTTTTTTTTTTAAACCAAAAATATGTAGAAGAATACAGCCTAAACTGAGGATTATTATAGCAAAAAGTAAAAAATATTGATTTTTTTTTTAAATTGTTACACTATTTTTGTTTATAGTGCAAAAAATAAAAACCGCAGAGGTGATAAAATACCACCAAAAGAAAGCTCTATTTGTGAGAAAAAAAGGACGTAAGTTTTGTTTGGGAGCCACGTCGCACGACCGTGCAATTGTCAGTTAAAGCGACGCAGTGCTGAATCCCAAAAAGTGGCCTGGTCTTTGGCCAGCGAAATGGTCCGGGGCTGAAGCGGTTAAATCAGATTTTTTTATTTTTTAAATCAAATTTATTAAAATGCTGTTGGATAGTGTTTTTTTTTATTTTCAATTTTTTTTCTATTTAAGAAACATTAATAATTTTTCGTTTTTTCAGTATGAAGTGGAGCTTAGTTTTGTAGCATGAGGCTGTATATTCTGCAATATTTTTGGTAAACTGGCAATGTTATTGTTTTAAAAAAATAAAATAATTTGAGTAGTTCTCCAACTATGTGTGATTAAAGTGGAGTTCCACCCAGAAATGGAATTTCCGTGGATCTGATTTATCTCCCCTCCAGTGCCACATCTGGCACCTTTTCAGGGGGTAGCGAATACCTGTCTAATCCAGGTATCTGCTCCCACTTCTGGGGAAAAAGATCGCTGCAATGTTGTGCTGTGTTGAACTATGAAAGGCCTGGCCCTCCTCCCCCTCCCCCCCCCCCCCCTTGCTGCCTTCTGGAAGACACACAGGGACCATTCAAAAGTGACTCCTGCATGCGTGATAAGGCTTCAATACCTGTTTCCCTTAGTAAGGATGCCTGCACCCGAAGCCGAGGGATGGGTCGGCTTCCGGTGCCGACATCACAGGCTTCCTGGACAGGTAAGTGTCATATTAAAAGTCAGCAGCTGCAGTATTTGTAGCTGCTGAATTATTATTATTTTTTTACCCAGGTGGAACTCTGCTTTAACCACTTCAGCCCTGGAAGAATTTACCCCCTTCCTTACCAGAGCACTTTTTGCGATTTGGCACTGCGTCGATTTAACTGACAATTGCGTGGTCGTGCGACGTGGCTCCCAAACAAAATTGACGTCCTTTTTTCTCTTATCGTCCATGGACTGACACAGCCTCTTCATACTGAAACACGTGGGTATATGTCCCTGCTTGCAGGAGAAGATCTAGGCAGAATGTTTGATGTTATAACATACATTCTAAAAATCCAGAACTGAACAGCCCCACCCAGGGGGCGGTCCCTCCAGACATAACCCTCCTACCTGCAGTCAGCAGCCTCAGTTCATAACAAAGCAGTACAAACCTTAAAAGGAAGGGTGGGTGCTGTGTCAGTCCATGGACGTCAGAAAAACAGATTTTGCGGTGAGTACAAGAATCCTATTTTCTCTCATCGTCCATGGACTGACACAGCCTCTTCATACTGAAACACGTGGGACTTCCCAAAGCAGTATAAAGAAGAGGGTGGGAGCAGTAGTAAAGGAAAAACCAAACCAGAGCTCAACGGAGGATTTGCAACTTTAAACAGCGGCCTGCAACACCTTGCGGCCAAATTAAGCATCCGAAGATGCAGCCACATCAACCTTATAGAACTTAGAAAAGGTATGAACGGACGACCAGGTCGTCGCCTTGCACACTTGTGCAACTGACGCTTGATGTCGGAAAGCCCAGGAAGCACCCTGGTGTAATGCGCCATAACCGGAAAGGGAGGCGCCCGCCCCTTAAGGGCATAGGCCTATATGACGGTCTGCCTGAGCCACCTAGAAATGGTGGCAGACGACACTGCATGGCCCTGTTTTGGACCAGAGACAGACACAAACAGGGAGTAAGACTTCCGAATGGAAGCCGTAGCAGACAGGTACACCCGTAAGGCTCGTACCACATCCAATGTGTGAAGCGCAAACTCTCTGGGATGCGATGGGTGAGGACACAAGGACGGAAGAACAATGTTCCCATTAAGGTGAAAGGCCGAGACCACCTTTGGCGGTCCCTCCGGACATAACCCTCCTACCTGCAGTCAGCAGCCTCAGTTTTTTTCTGTCTAGCAGAAGAAGACGTGGCTCTCTCAGGAGCCAGTCTCCTGGAAGATTTTTATTCCTTTTTGAGAATTTTATTGTTTTATTTTTAAGATCTTCAATCAACTGTCGGCTGGGCAACAGGTTGGGTACAAGGTATCCTCGTAGTCTTCCCTGTCCGACCATCGAGCGTGCTGATCCTCGCCTTGTGTGTGTGAGACTCAGTTCACAACTTGCCCAACGACTCCAGGGGTGGCCGGTGGGCTTTCATGCTCCGCGGTCCTCACAAGATTGAACAGTGCCTGCTGTGTCTTTTGCGGTGGACCGGGCCGACAGCTACTCGGTACTGCACTGTGATAGGTCAGTCAGAAACACACCAGCGGGTCCCTCCTGGGACAGGTAAGTAGTCTCTCCTGCTTGCAGGTGAGTACATGCTGTGTGTTTCTCTGTATGGGGGATTTTCCCTGTCTCCCCCTTGTTATGCTGATCTCTGCACCCTAATCTGGCGCTGTGCTGTGTGGGGGTGCCTGGGGGTTACTCTGGCCTGGCGGAGGGGGGGGGCTCATGTCTGTACGCATTGAACTGGGGATTTTTTGTGTGATTGGGCCTGGGCGCCTTGTCTGTAGTATTTTACTGTGCGCACGGCGGCCATCGTGCCGCTGATTGATGGCGCAGTTGCATTCGGCCGGCGGCCATTTTCTTGAAGCCGCGCGCGCCTTTCACTTTACTTTTGGCCTCTATCGCTGCTGCAGCGGCGCAAGTCTCCTCACACTCTCCTCACGGCTCACTTGCGCTGGTTCAGCGCGGTACAGGCAGCGGAACTGAGCGGTCCTCTCCGGGTTGGTGAGTCCTCTGGGTATTCCCTCCTCAGTCAGCGCAGCCAGTGGGTGGACTTTTTATTCACTTTGTGCATTAAGGTCTCAGAGAATGGCGAGTTATGGAGTCTGGTTCACCTGCTTCCCCACTCCTGTCAGAGGCAACGGGCAGTGCTCCAGCACCTGCGGTCCCTATGGACCAGTTGTCGGCAGTCCTGGAAACTTTTCTTGTCAGGATGGAAGCGGTGTGCGAGCGTAAGGGAGCTATAAAGCGCCCTCTACCCACACAATCTCCACATGGGGAGTGCTCTGATTCAGTTATGGGCCTAGCTGCTGAATATTGTTAATGTTTTTGAACAGGACATTCCTTGTGAGGAAGACTCCAGTTCTGAGTCAGTAAATGACAGGGCGCTTGTAAGTGAACTCATTGATGCTGTGAGGGACACTCTCAAGCTGGATACTGCGGCTGCGGAACCTCAGATGGAGGCTGTCTCCTTTTTGGTTCCTTTTAAGGCCATGCCTTCTAAAAAGGTTTTTCCATATACGCCTTTCTTTGATAGGATTCATTGATCAGGTTTGGGAAAAGCCGCAGAAGACTTTGATGGTCCCGCAGCGTCTATCTATTAGGTACCCCTTTGAGGAGGCCCTGGTTAAAAAGTGGGCTTCTCCCCCAGTGGTCGACCCCCCCCAGTCGCCCGTTTGAATAAGGCTACCACTCGCCTGATGGAGGGGACTCCTGCATTTAAGGACCCCACTGACAGGAGGTCAGAAGTGGTGAGCAGAACTATGTTTGCCTTGTTGGGATCCGCCTTACGTCCTATCGTAGCGGCGACCCTTGTGTCCCAGACACTCACAGAATGGGCAAAGATTTTGCACCAGACTGTGCAGGAGCATAATCTCCCTCCAGATACCATTGCCCTGGCCCATCAACTTGTGCAGGGTCTGTTGTATGTGTGCGATGCCACTTTGGACGCGGCCCCTTTTTAATATCTGGGGCCTCTATCTCTGTGGTGGTGTTGCGTCATCTTATCTGGTTGAAATGCTGGTCGGCTGACCTAGCCTCCAAGAAGCTCCTGGCTGATTTGCCCTTTAAGGGCGGTAGACTGTTTGGGGCTGCCCTGGATGACATCATTAAGGATGTCACAGGGGGTAAGAGCACCCTCCTTCCTCAGTCTACTAAGGGAAAGGAGCCCCGCCGTAAGCCGGGCCCCTCCTTTCCAGCAATAAAGTTTTTTTTTTTTTTGTTTTCTCAAATCGCCTTTCAGGACAACCTTGGAGAGAGCGTAGCTCCGCCTCTTTAACAGGAAACACTTTCAGCCTTTAAATCCCTCCTCTTCCACCATGGCCTCAGTTATTGTGTTTCCTCCGCCATGGTGGAAGCAACAGGTGGGAACCAGGGTGCTACGCTCTTTCCAAGGGGGAAGCAGTAAGGCTTACCTTTCTTTTTTTCTGCCTGGTGTGCAGCTTTTATTTGGTACTTGTACCAGTGACCATCCCAGCACCCCCTCCACCGCAAGCGGGGGGTGTTCCGGAGTCCCCAGTCTCGCCTGCTCAGGGGAGTAAAGGACCCACAGGAGACGCAGCATCTTGTGCCCGGAATCCGCGGTAAGGCTCCAGGAGCCGAGCGGTTGCCGCTGCAGGTCAGCGGCGCGAATCGCATGACGGTTCCGGGTCCTGGCTGGCGGGTGACATCAGTTCCGGCGATGCGGTTTCCTGTGGGGGCGTGGCGCTAGTGGTTCCCAGCGCTTGGAACGCAGAGACTAGGGGGCGGGTCTATCGACCGGCGCTTCCGTTTCCGGCCTACGTGGATGACGCGGGAACCGGGAAAATTTAAAACACACACTGTGTGTATAACCCAGCTGCGCTCTCGACAAGATGGAAGAGAGACAGACAGCAATGGCGGAAGCAGGCGCCCTAAGCTCCGGTCAGGCTCAGGTAAGAGGGGTACAATGGTGCCTTTTATTCTTATCCAAATGAGTCTTTTTTGCTGTGTTGTTTTGTTTGTTTCCTCCCTTAAGGGAGCCTGCTGCTGTACGGTCGGTGGTTACTTCTCTCTGACCTGCTACAGCTTGGACATTGGTGGTTGTTTTCACTGGGACACTTCTTTTCTATCTTTGGTGGTGGCCTAAATGACACTAATTGGTTAGGTGTGGCTAGGACATTAGGTGAATTTCTATTGTTTATCTCGTTTCAAGAGAAAGCTGTAGCAAAAACCAAACATGTAAACCCACCAAGCCAGAGGAAGTGTCCCTCCTGCAAAAATCCTTTAAGGGATTCATGGCAAAAAGCTATGTGCAGGTCTTGCATTAAGGACTTAGTGGAAGAGGAAACATCCCAGCAATTCAAGGATTTATTTTCCTCAGTAAGAGAGCTTACAAGTTCTCTTGGTTCGGTTAAATCTCTGCTAAGTCCAGCAGTCTTAACTGAACCCCAGCAACCACCGTCCAGCCCAAGAGCCTCCACCTCTAGACCAGCAGAGAGTGTGGACTCTGGGGACGAAGGGGCAAGTACTCTCCCCTCTCTCAAGGACTCAGATGAGGAGGAAGAGGAAGATGACGGCAAAACCTCCAGATATAAATTATCTTTGGAAGATGTGGATGATCTCTTAAAAGCAATCTACACTACCCTGGATATTCAGGAGGAAAAGGTACATCTTTCAGTACATGATAAAATGTACCAGGGTCTGGATGATTCCAAGCAAAGAGTGTTCCCAGTCCATAGGGTCATATCGGACACTATCAAAAAGGAATGGAAGGACCCTGAAAAAGGTCCCTTCCTATCAAAGACCCTCAAAAGTAGAGGCAGGTACTCCAAGGAAAGACCTGTTGGAATCCTTCCCTCTAATTTTGAAAGCGGTAAAATACATGGCAGATGCATCCGCTGAATCAATCAAAATGGCTGCTAGATCAGCAGCATTAGTGAATTCAGTTAGGCGTGCAGTCTGGCTAAAGACATGGTCGGGTGACACAGCCTCAAAAATTAAACTCTGTGGCCTACCCTTCTCGGGGGATTTGCTGTTTGGTCCAGAGCTAGAAACTGTGCTGGATAGAACAGCTGACAAGAAGAAGGCTTTCCCTTCTAAAAAGAAGCAACCGTTTAAAAAGAATTTTCGTTCTGTTCAGCAAAGCTTCTAAAAACAAATGACAGCATTACTCCAGTGGGGGGAAGACTGTCAGCTTTTTTCCCTCAATGGAACCAAGTATCCAAAAGTCCCTTTGTGAGGAACATCATTTCACAGGGATACAGTCTAGAATTCTCAGAATGCCCCCCCAAGCAGGTTTTATGTCACAGCCCTACCACGGGATCAGGAAAAAGCTTCCGCTATGATGACCCTCTTACAGGATCTGATACAACAGGAAGTGATTGTTCCAGTCCCAAAACATCAGGAGGGCCAGGGGTTTTATTCCCATATATTCTTGGTAAAAAAAAAAAAAAACCTTCAGGCAAGTACCGACTGATTCTGAATCTGAAGATCTTAAACAAATCAGTAAGGTACAAGCACTTTCGTATGGACACAATCCACTCCATTACAAAGCTGTTGACTCCAGGTTGCTTCATGGCGTCCCTGGACTTGAGGGACGCCTATCTACATGTGCCGATAGCTCTGGCTTCCCAAAGATTTCTCCGCCTAGCCATCGATCTGGGGACGTCAATATGGCATCTCCAATTCACAGCCCTACCATTCGGGCTTTCATCCTCGCCCAAGATTTTCACAAAAATCATGGCAGAAGCCCTAGAGCCTCTGAAACTGAGGGGGATCTCGGTCATTCCATATTTGGACGACCTACTGTTTTTTGCAGATTCCAGGGATCAGCTTGTGACAAACCTGCAAGTGTCACGGACTCATCTCAAGAATTTAGGTTGGCTCCTAAATCTGGACAAATCAAACTTAGATCCAACTCAGGAGATGAGGTTTCTGGGCTACACCATAAACTCAGTTCTTCAAAAGGTCTTTCCCCCCCAAGAAAAGATAGAGAAGATTTACTCTGCAGTGGGTCAGATTCAGACAAATCTCCCAACATCTGTCCGATTGGCTATGGCAGTATTAGGCCTCCTCACGGCCTCAATCCCAGCCGTACAATGGGCAAGGCTACACTCCAGACCCCTCCAGAGGAACATTCTACAAGTTTGGTCACACCAGGAGTCACTGGAAAAGTGCTTCAAACTAAAATCAAACGTAAAAAGAGCACTCTGGTGGTGGAGAAACCCAAACAACCTGACAAAGGGTCTCTCGTGGGTGTTTCCACTGGACAAACGTCTGACAACAGACGCAAGTGCTTGGGGTTGGGGAGCTCATCTGGAAGGGCAAACCGCTCAAGGAACTTGGTCCAAGTGGGAAGCAAAGAAGTCATCAAATTGGCGGGAGTTAAAAGCCATATTTCTGGGCCTCCTTACCTTTCAGCAGACAGTCAAAGGACGTCATGTTCAAATTCTGTCAGACAACACAACAGCGATAGCTTATGTACAAAAGCAAGGGGGAACCAGGAGCCCAGGTCTCATGGAGTTAGCCAGTCAGTTGTTGTCCTGGGCAGAGCTAAACGTGACCTCCTTATCAGCGGTTCATTTAAAGGGATCCCAGAATCTGTTGGCAGATCTGCTAAGCAGAATGGAGTCTGAGCCAGGAGATTTTCTCCATGATCTCCAAAGAGTGGGGGAAACCCCAGGTAGATCTATTTGCCAACCAGCAAAACACGAAAGTCCGAGAATTCTTTTCTCTCCACAGAGGGGATCAGGCAGTTGGAATAGATGCTCTAGCACACCCATGGCATTACCAGCTGTGTTACGCCTTTCCCCCATTTCCCCTAATCCCATTGGTATTAAGAAAGTTCAGGGAAGAGAACACCAGTCTTATCCTGATTGCTCCATATTGGCCAAAAAGACCTTGGTTTGCGACACTTCTAAACCTAGCCGCAAATTCTCCTTGGAGGCTACCACTCAGGAAGGACTTGCTATCACAGGGTTCTGTGAACCATCCGGAAGCAGACAGACTACATCTGACTGCTTGGCTTCTGAAGAAGACCTCCTAAAAGCCAAAGGACTTTCAGATAAGGTAGTAAGGACCCTACTGTCCAAGTAGAAAGGAGGTAACTAGGGCCATCTACCTTAAAGTATGGAAAAAATTCAATTCTTGGTATTCTTCCAAAAACTTTATAGTCAAGAGTGTCGTTTCAGTTTTAGAGTTTCTCCATGAAGGAATGGAGAAAGGATTGGCAGCCAGCACCTTGAAAACCCAAGTTGCGGCTCTTTCAGTTTACTTTGAAAAAGCTTTGTCCAAAAAACTTTAATTTCCAGATTTTTTAGGGCCTTGGCTCGGAACAGACCCATAGTCCTTAAAGTTTTTCCCAGTCGGGATCTATCTGTTGTTTTACAGGGTCTCACGGGAGCTCCGTTTGAACCCCTTCAAGAGACTTCCTTAAGAAGTTTAGTTTTCAAAACAATTTTTTTAGTTGCCATTACATCGGCAAGGAGAGTCAGTGAACTCCAGGCTCTGGCGGTTACAGAACCTTTTTTGAGGGTCTTTCCAGACCGAGTGATCCTTCAGACGGATCCAGCCTTCCTACCAAAAGTATCTTCAACCTTCCATAGGTCACAAGAGATAACCCTGCCTACCTTTTCCTCAGTCCCTAACAATGCAGGAGAGGAAGCTTTCCATACGCTGGATGTGAGAAGATGTCTGCTCCAGTTTCTAGCAGTTACCAAAGAGTTTAGAAAAACAAATGCCCTCTTTGTAGTATTTTCAGGTCCCCGCAAAGGGGAGAAAGCTTCCAAAAGTACATTAGGCAGATGGCTTAGACAAGCAATTACAGAAGCTTACCAAGCTAAAGGAGAAATACCTCCCTCAGGTATTGCTGCTCATTCAACAAGGTCAACAGCAGTTTCCTGGGCCGAGAGGGCCGGTGCTACGCCTGATCAGATTTGCAAGGCTGCCACTTGGTCCAACTACTCAACTTTTCTCCGGCACTATAGGTTGGATTTGCTGTCTGCCGCAGATCAAGCCTTCGGCAGGAAGGTACTGCAGGCAGTAGTCCCACCCTAGGGTAAGTTACTCGGTTATCCTCTCCAAGGTTGTCCTGAAAGGCGATTTGAGAAAAACTTAGTTAGACTTACCGGTGACGGTATTTCTAAGAGCCTTTCAGGACAACCGCTATTTCCCTCCCTAATATATCTTAGAAGTATTGATTAAGTGTCTATCATGGTCGTTGTGGTTGTTCTGTGCTTTTTTCTTCCAGTTTGTCGGAAACCACAATAACTGAGGCCATGGTGGAAGAGGAGGGATTTAAAGGCTGAAAGTGTTTCCTGTTAAAGAGGCGGAGCTACGCTCTCTCCAAGGTTGTCCTGAAAGGCTCTTAGAAATACCGTCACCGGTAAGTCTAACTAAGTTTTTTTTTTTTCCCGTCAGTCAGAATCCACGGGTAAGCCCTCCCAGACTGACAACAGTGCGGCTGGTGGACAGAAGCATTCCTGGGTGCGTAAGCCGCACAAGCCGGCTCCCAAGCCCGCCACCGCATGAAGTCTTGCCCCCGCCCGACTCTGGGGTGGGGGGACGACTTTGCAGGTTCACGGATCAGTGAACCTCCCGGATCTCCGACCGGTGGGTGTGCGAGGTGGTCACCTCGGGGTACAGGATAGAGTTCCGTTCATGACCCCCAGACAGATTCTTCCCCTCAAATCTCCCTCTCCTTCCTGTCCCTCGGGCGGCCCTTTTAGGGGGCTGTACAGGATTTGCTCAGGTGCGGAGTAATTGTGCCGGTTCCGTCACAGGAGAGGTTTCGGGGGCTCTACTCGAATCTGTTTGTTCTTCCCAAGAAGGACGGGGTCCGGCCAATCCTGGACCTCAAGGCCTTGAATGCCTTTATGAGGTTGCAAAAGTTCCGTATGGAATCCATTCGCACAGTGATCGCAGCACTCCTTCCGGGGGACTTTCTGGCATCCTTGGATATCAAGGACGCCTATTTGCATGTTCTGATCTGTGCAAGTCACCAGAAGTTTCTGCACTTTGCGATAGGCTAAGTCCACTATCAATTTGTGGCACTTCCCTTCGGCCTAGCGTCAGCACCACGGGTTTTCTCCAAGGTGCTTGCCCCGGTTCTAGCTTTGCTGAGACGGCGAGGCATTGTTATCGTGGGCTAGCTGGACGATCTTCTAAGAGCAAGAAATGGCTCAGAGTTGGAAGAAAATGTGACAATAGTCAGTCAGACCCTCCGGGTGGCTCCTGAACATTCAGAAGTCGGTCCTGGTCCCGACTCAGCGTTTGGAGTATCTGGGTTTGATCCTGGACTCCTCAGAAACTAAAGTATTCCTGCCCTCGGAGAAGTTGCAGACGCTTCAGTCGGCAGTACGGGTCCTGACGTCCCAAAAATGGTCGTTAATCCATTTTCTGCATGAGAGTACTGGGACTCATGGTGGCCTCCTTTATGAGGCCATTCCGTATGCCCAATCACACACTCGGGCATTGCAGAAGGAGATCTTGTCCACTTGGGACAAGTCCCTGTTGTCATTGGATCTTCAGATCCAGGTGAGTCACCCTGTAAGATCGTCCCTGACGTGGTGGCTGAGGTCCCTGGCTCTTCGGTCCGGAAGGTCGTTCCTCCCCATCCAGTGGACGGTGATCATGACGGGCTGGGGCGGAGTTTGGGGAGTCCTGTCAGCTCAGGGGCTCTGGACCCCGGATGAATCCCGTTTACCGATCAATACTCACAGCGCATCGGCGCCACGCACCACTCTACCGTGTGACGTCACCCACGGGCGTCACACTGTGGGCGTGTTTTTCCATCCTGACTGACATGGTGGGTCACATGGCGTCAGTGTTGGCGCGGTTGTTTCCTCATCCGCCCTGACTGAGGCCCCGCCCCATGCCTCGTCGGACCTGCGTGACGCTGGTGGCAATTTCCCTCACATATGGGACGCATATAAGGCGTCTCCCCATACTCTAAGCTCACTGCCATATACGTGTAAACACTACAGCCCTGAGAGACCCAGCTTCTAAGCACAACACAAGGTAAATATCCTACAACCCCGGTACTTAGTCTTTATGTTACTATGTGCATTTCCCATTACCATGGGCAATCTCTGATGGACCCCCCTATCCATTACAGACACTTAGACATTATCAAGACCGGATACTCGCTCTTTATGACTACAATGGCGGTTTGCCTTCTGGTGTTGATGCCTTGCATCCTGTCGTTTGCTGGAATACTTGCCACCTCAGTTCCCGGGACGGACAGTCCCCACGGCCCATTTCCCACATACACCCTAGCTCGATACATCTCGTAAGTATCCAACATTGACACATTGTCTTCTTGGTGGCACTGAGTCAATCATCTGACTTGACAATACCCTGTCCTTTCAGGTATCCTGTAGCATCCGCCCCTGAGGAAGTGTGCATCCACACGAAACGCGTCGGGCAACAAAGGATGTAACTACATGGGTCTTTAGTGACGTGATTCAGACATGCCAATTTTATGACTTTTTCAATTTTATTTGTGTTTTGTGCTGCTTGGTTTATATGTGCGAAAAATGGAAGGAAACTATTGGACAGCCGCACTCCAAAAACAGTTCCTTTATTGGAAAATCACGGAAATCCAAACCACAGCAAAGAATGAGAGCAGACAAGCTGACGCGTTTCGCACTGTAATTTCAGTGCTTACTCATAGCTAACCTATGAGTAAGCACTGAAATTACAGTGCGAAACGCGTCAGCTTGTCTGCTCTCATTCTTTGCTGTGGTTTGGATTTCCGTGATTTTCCAATAAAGGAACTGTTTTTGGAGTGCGGCTGTCCAATAGTTTCCTTCCATTTTTCGCATCATTATATGCATTGCCTGCACCCGTGGCTTGGGATAGAAGTGGAAAAATCAATCAGGTACATCTGAGCGGTAATTTTCTTGGTTTATATGTGGTCATAGATATTGTATGCTACGTATTGTTGTTTTTTATGAAAATATCATGTATATGGAATGTACTATGTACCTGTGGAAAAGAAAAAAAAGCTGCGCTAATATGAAAGTGAAGGTGAGAAAACAATGAATTAGCATAAAACTCAATGTAGGAAGTCAATAAGACCTAAAGTGCAAAAAACAGAGAAGCAAAACTTGCAGTCCATATGTGATGTATGAAAACCAAGTATATATTTGCATATAGTCCATAAAACTTTAAATGGGTCTCCACTGTGCAAATTAACCCACAGCATCCAGACAGAGTGGTGATAGAAAAGTGCTTCCACCTTAATGACACACTGCCGCTTACCAGAAGTGCATGATCTCTTATTACAGGAGATCAGTCAGCGCATAAACAGATAATCCCAATAAAAGGTGTCCTCAGCAGGCAGCGCTACTTGCTTGGATGACTCATGAACAGTAGTCAATCAGGATATGCCACATAAATGAAAAGAAGGCTCACATAGCATAAAATCCTTTTAGACTTTTAATAAGAAGTAATAAAAAGCACACTTACAGACGTAAGATGAAACAAAGCATGTAAAACGATCAAGCTGGCCGGCTCCTCGATCTGGCTGCCCATATCTTCCGGGTCTAGCGTATGATGCGGTGACATCAGAACGTCGCTTACCCAACATTTCGTCTCAACAGGGACGTGGTCATGTATATGGAATGTACTACGTACCTGTGTACTCATTTAAGACAAAAATCTCCTGCGCTCTCGGTGTATCGTCAAAAACAGGTGGTGAGGTTCTCTCTAGAGGCAAAGTTTAGAATCTTGCAGCCCTCCTCAGAACAATGGGTGTTCATATGGCTAGAAAAAAGGAAAAAAAGGAGGGCGCACCGACCTAGCGCATTACCACTTAAAGGTTTATTAAATGTGATTTAAAAAAGCAATAGTCCTACTCGGACAGAGCTTTAGTACAAGCTTATCAGACAAAAGGGCTGGAATTCTCGGCATCCATCGACTGGACTCAACAACAGAGAGGGTCAGACGATACCCCAAAACATCCAGGTGGCTGACGCGTTTCTGGGGCGCGCCCCTTTCATCAGAGCCTAGGTGGTCCGTAATACCTCTCACACTAACCTCCAATTTATATGTGTGTGTACATGTGAAGAAGGCACCAGCTCAGTTGGTTGGCAATTACCAATTCCCACCCCTTGCTGCTGGCTCACCCCACCCATAGGGATGGGGCTAGTGCCAGCCCACCCCATAGGGGGCAGCCCATAGGTAGACCATAGTACCTGGGGGAGGGGAGGGGGTCAAAGGGAAGGGAGGGGAAGGAGAGGGACAAGGGAGGGGAAAGGGAAGGGGAGGGAAAGGGGAAAAAGAGTGGGCACCAAAAAACTACCCTCTATTGTTGCTACCTATTAGTAGTTTGCTCTCTAAACATTCTGACAACAGCTACCAATGGCACACATCACCAATAGGCACAGCTACTCAAGACTCGGGCTCCCCAAACCACAGGGGGTTCACGCTGAGAGGAACACCAGCGTGAGCAGAGACAGTCAGATCAAGAGGACTTAAATACATACATGTATGTAAATGCATGCATATCGCTCTCTTACCCCAAACAGAGGGCCAGCTCATCGTGGCACAATGCATATTGCAGCTGTATACTCAGCCTGTGCCCTTATGGATTTGCGGGGAGCATACAGAGTATACAGCTGCAATATGCATTGTGCCACGATGAGCTGGCCCTCTGTTTGGGGTAAGAGAGCGATATGCATGCATTTACATACATGTATGTATTTAAGTCCTCTTGATCTGACTGTCTCTGCTCACGCTGGTGTTCCTCCCAGCGTGAACCCCCTGTGGTTTGGGGAGCCCGAGTCTTGAGTAGCTGTGCCTATTGGTGATGTGTGCCATTGGTAGCTGTGGTCAGAATGTTTAGAGAGCAAACTACTAATAGGTAGCAACAATAGAGGGTAGTTTTTTGGTGCCCACTCTTTTTCCCCTCCCCTCGTCCCTCCCCTTTCCCCTCCCTTGTCCCTCCCCTTTCCCCTCCCTTGTCCCCCCCTTTCCCCTCCCTTGTCCCTCCCCTTTCCCTTCTCTCTCCTTCCCCTCCCCTCCCCCAGGTACTATGGTCTACCTATGGGGTGGGCTGGCACTAGCCCCGTCCCTATGGGTGGGGCGAGCCAGCAGCAAGGGGTGGGAATTGGTAATTGCATGTACACACACATATAAATTGGAGGTATTACGGACCACCTAGGCTCTGATGAAAGGGGTGCGCCCCAGAAACGCGTCAGCCATCTGGATGTTTTGGGGTATCGTCTGACCCTCTCTGTTGCGTCCAGTCGATGGATGCCGAGAATTCCAGCCCTTTTGTCTGATAAGCTTGTACTAAAGCTCTGTCTGTGAGTAGGACTATTGCTTTTTTAATCACATTTTAATAAATCTTTAAGTGGTAATGTGCTAGGTCAGTGCGCCCTCCTTTTTTTCTTTCTTTTCCTGTGTACTCATTACCTGTATATATGTGGATCATCATTAAAATACATGTATACCATACCAATGTGTCCAATATCCTTCTTCAAACGCCCACCAGTCTACCGCTTCATCTAAAGTCCCAAACCTCCCTTTGCTTCGTTCTTGAATACGGGATGGAGGCACATCTTCATGATGAGCCTCGTTTAAAGTCCCAAACCCTCCCCCCTCCTTTGCATGTTTACCGATCAATGTCCTGGAATTGCGAGCAATCGGACTGTGCCTCTCCTCGTTGTCGGAGAAGCTACAGGGGGCGCTTGATCAGAATCCAGTCGGACAATGCCACGGCCGTGGCGTATGTCAAGCATCAGGGGGGAACTCTGAGCTCGGCTGCGGCATCCGAGGTGGCCCACATCTTAAGGTGGGCGGAAAGAAGCGTGCCGGCTCTGTCGGCCGTCTACATTCCGGGCGTAGAAAACGGGCAGGCGGACTATCTGAGTCGCTGGACCAAGGGGAGTGGTCCTTGCACCAGGAGGTTTTTCAACTTTGCCAGCGGTGGGGCACGCCGGATGTGGACCTGATGGCCTCTCGATTCAATCGCAAGGGGTCGAGGTTTGTGGCCAGGTCAAGGGACCCCTGGGCGGACGCCTCGGACGCGTTGGTTGCCCCGTGGGGTCAGTATCGCCTGATATATGTTTACCCTCCGCTGCAGTTGCTCCCTCGTCTGCTGTGCAGGGTAGCGGCCGAGGGAGTTTCGGTGATCCTCATTGGCCTTGGCATCATTGGTACACCGATCTGGTATGTCTCATCGCGGACGTTCCTTGGCGACTACCAATGAGGGAGGACCTTCTGTCTCAAGGTCCTATATTTCATCCTGCTTTACAGTCTCTGGCTTTAATGGCATGGCTATTGAGAGCCAGGTGCTGAAGGACCGAGGTCTCTCGGATTCAGTCATTTCGACCATGCTGAGGGCACGGAAGTCTTCCTCTAGAAAGATCTGTCACCGTACCTGGAAGGCTTGCATCGCTATGTGCGAAGAGCTAGACTGGAGTCCAAGGACGTATTCTGTCCCCAGAATCCTGCGGTTCTTGAAGCGTGGTGTGACCCAAAGCTGGCTTTGAGCACAATTAAGGGTCAGATTTCATCCGTTTTCTTTCAACGACCGCTAGCAGGCCATTCCTCGGTTAGCACCTTTGTGCAGGGGGTTCGACATGTGATTCCCCCTGTCAAGCCTCCTCTCCCTTCTAGGGATCTGAATTTGGTGCTCTCGGTTCTCCAAGAACATCCCTTTGAAAATATCAGAGAGATTCCTCTCTTGACCTTGTCCCAGAAGGTGGCTTTTTTAGTGGCCATTACTGATGGGTGTCTGAGTTGGCGGCCTTGTCCTGCAAGTCGCCTTACTTGGTCCTACATAAGGATAAGGTGGTGTTGCGCCCGCGACCGTCTTTCCTTCCAAAGGTCGTCTCGGCCTTTCACCTTAATGAGGACATTGTTCTTCCGTCCTTGTGTCCTCACCCATCGCATCCCAGAGAGTTTGCACTTCACACACTGGATGTGGTACGAGCCTTATGGGTGTACCTGTCTGCTACTGCTTCCATTCGGAAGTCTGACTCCCTGTTTGTGTCTGTCTCTGGTCCAAAACAGGGCCATGCGGTGTTGTCTGCCACCATTTCTAGGTGGATCAGGCAGACCGTCATACAGGCCTATGCCCTTAAGGGGCGGGCGCCTCCCTTTCCGGTTATGGCGCATTACATCATGGTGCTTCCTGGGCTTTCCGACATCAAGCATCAGTTGCACAAGTGTGCAAGGCGGCGATCTGGTCATCCGTTCATACCTTTTCTAAGTTCTATAAGGTTGATGTGGCTGCATCTTCGGATGCTTAATTCGGCAACAAGGTGTTGCAGGCCGCTGTTTTAAAGTTGCAAATCCTCCGTTGAGCTCTGGTTTGGAGTGAAGTTTGTTTTTTCCTTTACTACTGCTCCCACCCTCTTCTTTATACTGCTTTGGGAAGTCCCACGTGTTTCAGTATGAAGAGGCTGTGTCAGTCCATGGACGATGAGAGAAAATAGGATTCTTGTACTCACCGTAAAATCAGTTTTTCTGACGTCCATGGACTGACAGCACCCACCCTTCCTTTTTTAAGGTTTGTACTGCTTTGTTACGAACTGAGGCTGCTGACTGCAGGTAGGAGGGTTATGTCCGGAGGGACCGCCCCCTGGGCGGGGCTGTTCAGCTCTGTTTTTTTAGAATGTATGTTCTAACATCTAACATTCTGCCTAGATCTTCTCCTGCAAGCAGGGACATATACCCACGTGTTTCAGTATGAAGAGGCTGTGTCAGTCCATGGACGTCAGAGAAATGGATTTTACGGTGAGTACAAAAATCCTTTTTTTCCCACAAATAGAGCTTTCTTTTAGTGGTATTTGATCACCTCTGCGGTTTTTATTTTTTGCGCTATAAACAAAAATATAGTGCCAATTTTGAAAATATTTTTTACTTTTTGCTATAATAAATATCGCTGAAACAGCGTTGATTTAAGGTAAGCATTTCATAATGAGCTAGTATGCGATTTTTGGGGTTGAGTTTACAACCACTTTTAATGGGACAGCTGGTGATGTGGCAGTGATGCAACAAGGTGAGGGACATGGCGGCAGCAGGTGAGTGGACGCCCGCTAACAGGCGCTGCCATGATAGATCTGAAATGACAGGTGCTCTTTAAATGTAAGGAATTATTCTTGCTGGTAGTTAGAATATTTGCAAACAAAATTAAGGTTTTCTATTTAGAATAATAAGCCGTTAGGTTAGCAACATAGCAATATCAGAAACGATTTTAGGGTAATGGGTTAACCTCTTCACATCCCGCCCATAGTCATATGACGTCCACAAGAGGGATCTCCCATCCTGGGTGGACGTCATATGACGTCCTGGGTTTCCTGGCCATTTAGGGGGCGCGTGCCTGCGGCATCGCTCGGGACCCGGTGCGTGTGCCCGATGGCTGCCGGGCACCCGCGATTGCCCGCAATCACAGCAGGACCGTGGTGTGTGTGTGTGTGTGTGTGTGTGTGTGTGTGTGTGTGTGTGTGTGTGTGTGTGTGTGTGTGTGTGTGTGTGTGTGTGTGTGTGTGTGTGTGTGTGTGTGTGTGTGTGTGTGTGTGTGTGTGTGTGTGTGTGTGTGTGTGTGTGTGTGTACAGATCCACGTCCTGTCAGAGGTGAGGAGACCGATGTGTGTTTCTCTGTACCGGGAACACACATCGGTCTCTTTCCCTTGTGAGTCTCCTCCCCCTACAGTTAGAATCACTCACTAGGGAACATTTAACCCCTTCTCTGCCAGTCACATTTACAAAGTAATCAGTGCAGTTTTATAGCACTAATCGCTGTATAAATGTGAATGGTCCCAAAAATGTGTCAAAAGTGTCCGATATGTCTGTCCCAATGTCACGGTCACAATAAAAATCGCGGATCGCCGCCGTTGCTAGTAAAAAAAATAAATAAAAATGCAATAAATCTGTCCCCTGTTTTGTAGACGCTATAACTTTTGCGCAAACCAATTAATATACGATTTTTGCGATTCGGCACTGTCGCTTTAACTGACAATTGTGCGACGTGGCTCCCAAACAAAATTGACGTTCTTTTTTTTTCCCCACAAATAGAGCTTTCTTTTGGTGATATTTGATCACCTCTGCGGTTTTTATTTTTTGCGCTATTAACAAAAATATAGCGACAATTTAGAAAAAAATTCAATATTTTTTACATTTTGCTATAATATCCCCAAAAAATCGCAATAAGCGTATATTGATTGGTTTGTGCAAAAGTTATAGCGTCTACAAAATAGGGGTTAGACTTATTGCATTTTTTTTTTTTTTGTGACCGTGACATTGCGATGGACATATCGGACACTTTTGACACATTTTTGGGACCATTCACATTTATACAGCGATTAGTGCTATAAAACTGCACTAATTACTTTTGTAAATGTGACTGGCAGGGAAGGGGTTAACACTAGGGGCGCTGAAAAGGTTAAATGTTCCCTAGTGAGCGATTCTAACTGTAGAGGGAGGGGGAAGAGACCGATGTGTGTTTCTCTGTACTGTGAACACACATCAGTCTCCTCACCTGACAGGACGTGGATCTGTGTGTTTACACACACACAGATCCACGGTCCTGCCATGATTGCGGGCAATCGTGGGTACCCGGTGGCCATCGTGGCCGCCAGGCACGTGCACCGTGTCCCGAGACCCAGGATGGGAGATCCCTCTTGTGGACGTCATATGACTATGAGCGGGATGTAAAGAGGTTAACCCATTAACCTTAAATCGTTTCTGATATCGCTATGTTACTAACCTAATGGCTTATTATTCTAAATAGAAAACCTTCATTTTGTTTGCAAATATTAAAGATTCTAACTACCAGCAAGAATAATTCCTTACATTTAAAGAGCACCTGTCATTTCAGATCCATCATGGTAGCGCCTGTTAGCGGGCATCCACTCACCTGCTGCCGCCATGTCCACTCACCTGCTGCCGCCATGTCCCCTCACCTTGTTGTGTCACTGCCACATCACCAGCTGTCCCATTAAAGTGGTTGTAAGCTCAACCCCAAAAATCGCATACTAGCTCATTATGAAATGCTTACCTTAAATCGGCGCTGTTTCAGCGGTCCTCGCACACCGATGTGACCGGCGACATGTCTCCCGGAGTTATTTCCGGGTTTGCGGGCTCCGGTGCTGTGATTGGCCGGAGCCGCATGCACTCGGGAGCCGCCGGTAACGGCACAGGCTCTGAAGAAACGGCGCAGGATAAACGGTGAATATGTGCAAATTTAGGAGATACTCACGGTACCTACAGGTAAGCCTTATAGGCTTTCCTGTAGGTAAAAGTGGTGTAACTAGGTTTACAACCACTTTAAAGTGAATGGGACTGGCGGTAAGTCAACAGCGAGTCAGAGGAGGAGGAGCTGCTGCAGGACAGAGATGACAGTTGCTCTTTAAAAATTATGATTTTAATCAAGTTGATTTAAATCAACCCTTTTTACTAGTGATTTCAATTTTGCACTGTCATTTTCTTTACTACTTCAGCGGTTATTTTGTGGATGTTTTGCCTGTATTTCTGTTGATTTCTCCATACTAATATTTCAATAAAAATCTATTGAAAGTAAATCAAATCCACCCTGGGGAGCGGATACCTGGTTTTAAGTTACCCGCTCCCACTTCCTGCTCAGATTGCCGCTACGAGGATGTTCAGCTCCTCCAGTGCACAAAGCCAAGGTCCATAAAGACATGGATGAGCGAGAAGTGCCTGTGGGCAGCCACATTCGGCTGCACAGGCACACCATTGTCGGTAAAGCGCAGGAGGAATGCTGATTTAGATTGGACTATTGTTTTTTAATCAGACAATCGGCAATAAAAATCAAAATTACTCTTTCGTTCATGAAACGACACAGCTTCTCTATTGACAAAGTGGGTATTATCCTTTTATTTAGGAGTGACTAGGCAGAAAAAAACTTGTAAAAAAAAGTGTTGCATCACACCTTCTACAGTACCGCCCAGAGGGCGGACCCCCCAGGTATATCCCCTCACTCTGCATCCCCCCCCCCCAGTTTCGGCCATCGAGCGTGTGCCGACCCTAGCTACGACGTGCTGGGTTTTCCACGACATACCCGTCGCTCTATGGGTGGCCGGTGAGCCTACGCTCCAGGGCCTGCATCGCACCGCTCGGCTTCGGCTGACCTTTCGGCTGAATCGCAGTAGCCTGTCCGGTGAGCTTTTACGCTCCTAGCTTGCATCGGACCGCTCAGCTTCAGCTGACCTTACGGCTGATTCGCAGCAGCCTGGCCGGTGAGCTAATGCTCCAGGGCATGCATAGGATCGTTCCCCAGGGTTCAATCACAGATGATTTGTCCGGAATGTCTTCCAGCATGAGACACGCAGGAAGGGTAAGTAGCTCCCCTGCTTCGGCAGGGTGACATTGGCTGGACATTCCCGGAGAGATCAAGTAAGTGGTTATGACCCCTTTCTTTCCTCTCTCCCTGCCTTCCCTCCTCCCTCGGCTCTGAGCTAATGTTGCTGGGTGCTGGTCACCATGGGGGGTCCCATCTGGAGTGGTGCTGCGCTGTGTTTGTCATTTAAAAATGTAATTGTGTGTGTGCTTCTCCCTCCATGCTGTCGGCGGCCATTTTGCGATCGTCCATGCCTGTTTCGGCCTCTAGTGAATGTCCGGCGGCCATTTTCTTGTAGTTCGCGCCAATAGCTTTAAAATCGCTGCCCGGCGGCTATTTTCTTGTAGTCCACACCTGCTTTGGCCTCTACTGACTGTTCGGCGGCCATCTTTTATAGGATTCTCGCCTGTATGTATATACTGCCGCTCGGCGGGCATTTTGTTGTGGTCCACGGCTGCTTTTTGCCTCTATATTCAGGCTCGGCGGCCATTTTCTTAGAGCCCACATTGTAATATACAGCCGCTTGGCGGCCATTTTGCGGTAGTCTCCGGCCTCTAGGGTGCATTTCTCTGGCGCAAATTTTCACAGAAGACGCTGATAAGAATCGGACTGACACAGACAGCGGTGGGATGGCATCACAGGCGCAGCACATGGCAGCATAACAGTACCGTTCCAAGGGTGGCGAGTCCTCCGGGAGACCCTGCATCTCTGTATCAGTATCTCTGTATCAGCTAGGAGGGTGGCCTATTGATACCTTGCCTTGATACCTTGCCTGGAGCCCTGTGGGTGTCAGCGCGTGGGTCAGCATGGTGTCTGAAGCAGACGTTTCTTCCACGGGAGCACGGGGGTAGTAAACGCTCCCGTCCCCTGCAATCTTCCGGGGATGATTCTGATGCAGAACCAGGCCCAGCCATGGCTCATGACCCGGATTCTGATGCATCAGAGACTGCAGACCGTGACCAAGTGGACAGTGAGAATGACTCCAAGTCCAGGTCAGTACGCGAAAAGGCTTTGGTTATCTGACCTTATTACTGCAGTGCGGGATACGCTAAAGTTGGAGAATGCTGCAGAAGCAGCAGAGACTCTGATCGCCTTTTGGGTTCTGTAAACCTACCCGCACTACTAAGATGTTTCCTTGTGTCTTATTTTGATAAGCTCTTCTACAAGGAGTGGGAGAACCCATCAAGGGTTTTTACGCCCCCAAGGAATCTTGCGGTACGGTACCCCTTTGAGGAGAGTTTTCTGAAGAAATGGACCTCTCCCCCGATAGTGGACCCTTCGGTGTCTAGATTTTAATAGGGCTACCACAATTCCAGTGGAAGGGGCTCCTGTTTTCAAGGACCCTGTGGGTAAGAAAGCTGAAGCACTCACTTGCTACCTATACACAGTGGTAGGCTCAGCGGTGCCCCCAGCATTGGCTGGGTCCTTGGTGTCTCAGACACTTACTGAGTGGGCAAAATTGCTGCTCCAGGGGTTAAAAGAGCGAGATGCTCCTCCTAATGATATAACTTTGGCCGACCAGTTGGTACAAGGCCTTAAGTTTGTCTGCGAGTCAGACATGGACACTATCCCCTTGCTGTCCAAAGCTTTGGTTTATGCGGTAGCTATACGCCGCCTGATCTGGCTAAAGGGCTGGTCTGCGGACCAGGCTTCCCAGAAGGCCCTGTTGGATCTGCCCTTTAAGGGCGACAGACTTTTTGGAGCCTCTCTTGATGACATCATCAAAGATGCCACAGGAGGTAAAAGCACGCTGCTTCCTCAAACCATAAAGGGTAAGGGCCCTCCTTTACTGCACGCAAGTGTTTTTTTCGTCTGCCTAGAGCGACAGAAAAAAGACCCCCAGGCCGACAAAGTGCCTGCGCAAGGACACAGGCGTTCTTGGTCCCGCAAGCCCAACAAGCCTGCGTACGAATCTGCGTCTGCATGAAGGTCCGCCCCCACCCAGTTCTTGGGTGGGGGGACATCTTCGCAAAATTGCGACTCAGTGGACATCTCTGACCAGTGGGTTTGCGAAGTGATCTCCTCAGGTTACAAGCCAGTTCCAGAGCTCGACCCGTGTCTGACCCTTCTAAGACAGAGGGGCATCGCTATCATAGGCTACTAGGATGACCTTCTTTTGAGGGCCCCTTCAAGCTCAGAATTAGAGGTAAGCGTGTCCATAACCTATCAGACTCTCCGAGACTCTGGTTGGGTATAAAACACGCAAAGGTCAGTATTGGTGCCGACTCAATGTCTAGTGTATCTGGGGTTGATTCTCAGATGTCCATCATCTCTGGATTATCTAATCCGGGCAAGCCACCTAGTCAGGAGATCCCTGATAGGATGGCTGACCCCACTGGCTCTTGGCCGGGAGGTCATTCCTTCCTGTTCATTGGATTGTGATCACGACGGACGCCAGCCTTAGAGGAGCCCGCCTGCCGATCAAGGTCCTGGAACTCTGGATGATCAGGCGGCACCTCTTCAGATGGTTTCAAAGGCTGCAAGGACTTCCAGTCAGGATCCAGTCAGACAACGTCACAGCGGTGGCAGACGTCAATCATCAGGGAGGAACAAGAAGCTCAGCTGCAGCATCGAAGGTCACTTGCAGCCTGAGGTGAGCAGAAAGGATGGATCCGACAGATAGTGATCCAGGCCTACGCCTTAAAGGGTCAAGCGCCCCCCTTTCCTGTCACGGTGCATTCGACCAGGGCAATAGGTGCCTCCTTGGGCTTTTCGACATCAAGCGTCTGTTTCCCAATTATGTAAAGCGGCGACTTGGTCGTCCGCTCACACTTTCACAAAATTCTACAAGGTTGATGTAGGTGCATCTTCGGATGCCTCTTTCGGCCGCAAAGTTTTGCAGGCGGCTGTTTAGAGTTGCAACTCCTCCGTTGGAGGAGTGCTGTTTTGTGTTTGGGGTGAAGTTTACTTTATGCTGTTACCACCCCTCGTTTTTTTCTTTGACACTGCTTTGGGATGTCCCACTTTGTCAATAGAGAAGCTGTGTCGGTCCATGAATGAAAGAGTAAATAGGATTTTTGTACTCACCGTAAAATCCTTTTCTCTGAGTTCATGGACCGACACAGCACCCACCCCTCCTTTTTAAGTTTGTACTGCTTTTTGACAATCTGATCTGCAAGATGCAGAGTGAGGGGATATACCCGGGGGGTCCGCCCCCTGGGCGGTACTGTAGAAGGTGTGATGCAACACTTTTTTTACAAGTGTGTTTTTTTTTGTTTTTTTGTTTTTTTTTCTGCCTAGTCACTCCTAAATAACGGATAATAATACCCACTTTGTCAATAAAGAAGCTGTGTCGGTCCATGAACTCAGAGAAAAGGATTTTACGGTGACTACAAAAAATCCTATTTTTTGTTATGCATACTAACCAAAGGCACATTTTAGTTTTACATTTTTTAGCAGCGCAGTATTTTTACAACACACAGCTGTGTTGTGGTGTGAGGCAATGGTTTTTCTTTGTATCTTAGAGATGATCAGCATTGTTCTTGTGCAGAAAAACACAGTTTACTGCATATAGTTTGAACAAGGTCTTGCTGTATGCAGTTGTCCTGAATTTTTGGCTTTTTGTATTCATGTTCTATAATTTTTTTTTTTTTTTTTTTTCTTCCAGGTCCGTTTGTCCTGTTCCAAAAAGTGAGTATATTTTAAGAAGAGAAATTATTAATTCCACAGCCAAGTTATGGCAAGATATCTGCACGTAGTGTGGCTGCAAGTGGCAAACTTTCACCTTTTATTATTTATTATAAAGGAAATTCAAACCAACAGCCACTTTGGCATTGTTATAGTTTGTCCCATCACCTGGCACAGTTACCTTTTACTTCACCCTGGTTTGCATTTTGAACACCATAATAAAACATTTTGAAAATGTGTTTTATAATAATCATCAAAATAATTTGGCCCCATATTAGCTAATTAACAAATGTTGGCGTGGCTGAACTCTGCGATCCTACTACCCCCATTCACACGCTTTCCTATTCACCAGGGAATTGGCCCAGCACATTTGGTAGCCATTGGAGACATTTTTGGTGGGAGTTAGCCAAAACATGACCATGCCAGCTCTCGGAGTGCTTTATCTAACGGGTGTGGATTTTTTTTAAAAAAAACTACTTGTCCAAGGGACTTATTTGGGGCCCCAACCTACTTGTCCTGATGAAAAAAAAACTATTTAACCAAAACTGTATTTAAATAAGGTTTGAGCATTGCCCTGTTTATCTCCTGCTCCCCTCCCTGCCTGTCCCCAGCACCGCACCCAGGGGAGAGACCTTGCAGTGTGACCAGCACAGATTTGTTTGTTTTTTCATTGAAGTGTATGTCCATTCAATACCCCTTTTAATTTTATTCAGACTAGAGTGGGATAGGACTTGAACCCTGTCAGGTTAGGGTTAGCGAAGCGTGGGAGCTGTTTTAGTTCAGTTGGCAAGCACACTTGGGTGGAGGGAAGCCACACCTCCTGACCTTTTAGGGCACAACTCTTGACCTTTGGGGAGGTCCCTAACCCCATCCCTAAGTCTTGACCTTCAAGGGAAAACCCTAACTATGCTCCCCAGGGCCTAGTTGGAGGCTACTGGGAAATGCCTCCCTGATGCTAAAGAGAATATAACGGCTATTAAAGTGGTTGTAAACCCTCTCATATATTCAGTGAAGTGACTGGCCTCAGGCGATACACCGGAATGAAACAACTCCTACATAGGTTTTACTTGTTTGTCTGCAGTCTTCTCTTCACCCCTTCAAAAGGGCAGAATCGTGAGGTTTTACTTGTTTGTCTGCAGTCTTCTCTTCACCCCTTCAAAAGGGCAGAATCGTGTTAAAATTCTTACTCTGTTAGTATCACAGAGAAGGATACAGAGCTGTGTTCTGAATAGACAAGCTCAGTGCTAAGCTCCCTCCCCATCACAAATGTATCTCATGTATCGTGAAAACGTCTCAGAAGTGACTCAAGCTGATAACGGAGGAAAGAAGCACCAGAGAGAAATGGCATTTAGAGCTCTGAAGAGATAATTAAACACAGATATACTGTTGTGCTCATAAGTTTACATACCCTGGCAGAATTTATGATTTCTTGGCCATTTTTCAGAGAATATGAATGATAACACACAAACTTTTCTTTCACTCATGGTTAGTGTTTGGCTAAAGCCATTTATTATCAATCAACTGTGTTTACTCTTTTTAAATCATAATGGCAACAGAAACTACCTAAATGACCCGGATTAAAAGTTTACATACCCTGGTGATTTTGGCTTGATAACATGCATACAAGTTGACACAAAGGAGTTTGAATGGCTATTAAAGGTAACCATCCTCACCTGTGATCTGTTTGCTTGTAATTAGTGTGTGTGTATAAAACGTCAATGCGTTTCTGGACACCTGACAGACCTTTGCATCTTTCATCCAGTGCTGCAGTGACGTTTCTGGATTCTGAGTCATGGGGAAAGCAAAAGAATTGTAAAAGGAACTGTGGGAAAAGGTAGTTGAACTCTATAAAAGGGAAAGGGATATAAAAAAAATATCCAAGGAATTGAGGATGCCAATCAGCAGTGTTTAAACACTAACCAAGAAGTGGAAAATGAGGGGTCCTGTTAAAACCAAACCACGGTCAGGTAAACCAACTAAAATTTCAGCCACAACTGCCAGGAAAATTGTTTGGGATGCAAAGAAAAACCCACAAATAACTTCAGGTGAAATACAGGACTCTCTGAAAACGTGGTGTGGCTGTTTCAAGATGCACAATAAGGAGACACTTGAAGAAAGATGGGCTGTATGGCTGAGTCGCCAGAAGAAAGCCATTACTATGCAAATGTCACAAAGTATCCCACTTGCAGTACGCCAAACAGCACAGAGACAAGCCTCAAACCTTCTAACACAAAGTCCTTTGGAGTGATGAGACCAAAATTTAGCTTTTTGGCCTCAACCATAAAGGGTACATTTGGACAGGAGTCAACAAGGCCTATGATGAAAGGTGCTAAAATCGACCTCCTAATATTGCATAAAACTATAACAAGGATCCCAATATAGGATAATAATATAAGTTAATGAATAAAAACGTAACAATAAAAAATCCAATGTGTAAAACAAATGTTCACCATCACCACATTGTGAGTTGCCTGCTCACCTAATCGTAATTAATGAGTGCCGATAGAGACAACTAACTTGATTTGTAATTAGTCCATAGATCAATTCCAGATTTATAGCTCGCAGATCTATCTGATATTCTTCATATGCGATGGATGATTTTATCTGAACTTTTCCGAATGCAATAGTTCTCAAAGAAAGGAAAATATCATCATTGCGCAAAATTGCTATGATAGTATTAAGTCAAGGGTTTGGATAGTTACACTCACATTTATTCGATAGTATAACGCGCATATATAGCGGTCAATTGCAAGTTCCTCCTCACTCCACATCCAGCCCAGTCAAGCACCGTCAATGTCACTGGCTCCTCCCGACTTGTTGCGTCAAATGTCACGAGGGAGGAGCCATTGACGACATCTACGGTGCTTGACTGTGCTGGATGTGGAGTGAGGAGGAACTCGCTGTTTGCAACTGACCGCTATATATGCGTTATACTATCGAGTAAATGTGAGTGTAACTATCCGAACCCTAAAATCAGTCGCATACGAAGAATACCAGATTGATCTGTGAGCTATAATCTGGAATTGATCTATGGACTAATTAAAATCAAGTTAGTTGTCTCTATCAGCACTCATTAATTACGATTAGGTGAGCAGGCAACTCACAATGTGGTGATGGTGAACATTTGTTTTACACATTGGATTTTTTATTGTTCCGCTTCTAGTCATTAACTTATATTCATTATTATCCTCTATTGAGATCCTTGTTATAGTTTTGTGCAATATTAGGAGGTTGATTTTTAGCGCACTATTTGGTGTTGGAACACTTTTTTGAATAGCTGCAGCTCTAATCATTTATTTATCTTTTAATATCACCTGGTTCATTTATTCATATCAGCGCTTAATAGGGGTGCCAAAATTAATCGGTGCATCGCGATTCGGGTGTCCTCGATGCGATTCCTGTGCATGCAACTGGGAGAATCGATTACCGGGATGATGCCCGCAGCTGCAGGCATCATCCTGATACCGTTTTTAGAGCGGGCGGTCGGCTTTCCAGTGATAACAACCGATGCGGCTAAAAGCCGCTCGGTTGTTATCCCAGAGGAGCAGGAGGGGACATCCCCCTTACGCCACTCTTACCGCGACTCTCGTCCCACCGGGAGACCCGATCCACGAGCCGCTACTTCCGACGGCTAGAGACACTGTTACGAAGCGTCGGCTTCGTTCCAGTCTGTATGTAAACACGAAAGCGACGTCACTTATGCTTTACTTGGCTGCCAATGGCACCAGTTTTAAAAAGACAGTATTCAGAATCGTCGTTTTTGACGATCTGAATACTTTGAAGTGCAAAGGAGGGATTTGGGGTCTTTTAGACCCCCGATCCCTCCATAAAGAGTATCTGTCACCACCTATTACTATCACAAGGGATGTTTACTTTCCTTGTGACAGCAATAAAAGTGATCAAACATTTTTTTTAAACACAATGTAAAAAAAAGAAATAAAATAGAAAAAAAAATGTTTTTTTAAAGCGCCCCTGTCCCAGAGAGCTCACGCAGCAAAGAAAACACATACTCATGCCGCGCCTGCATATGTAAATGGTGTTCAAATCACACATGTGAGGTATCGTCGGAGCGAGATAAATAATTCTAGCACTAGACCTCCTCTGTAACTCTAACCTGGTAACCGTTAATCTTTTTTTAAAGCGTCGCCTATGGAGATTTTTAGGTATCGTAGTTTGTCGCCATTCCACAAGTGTGCGCAGAAAGACACTCTGTGGAGAGAAGCACAAAAGCGCCAGTCTAAGTGCAGTATAATCAATAAAATGTAATGTTTAAAAAAGGGGGGAGCATATATATACTCACAAACATAACGTTAAAATGAGCATGTAGATAAAAATCAAAGTCTTATCTGTAAGAAGGCAGTGACGTGGGCCAGATGATCCTAGTGGGAGCCGATGTATGCCGGCACAGCACTTCCGCGGATGTAAAGGAAGGCAGAGTAAGAGAAGTCCACAGCGAGCGGTGGATGGATGAATCTTGCTGCACACCGTGACTTAGGAACAACTTCCGGGTGGACAGCTGGCCGTGACTTGCGGTGAGTATCCGGGTTGAAGGAGGACCAATAACATCCGTGTGACTGGTAACCAATAGGTGGTCTCACGGATGTTATTGGTCCTCCTTCAACCCGGATACTCACCGCAAGTCACGACCAGCTGTCCACCCGGAAGTTGTTCCTAAGTCACGGTGTGCAGCAAGATTCATCCATCCACCGCTCGCTGTGGACTTCTCTTACTCTGCCTTCCTTTGCATCCGCGGAAGTGCTGTGCCGGCATACATCGGCTCCCACTAGGATCATCTGGCCCACGTCACTGCCTTCTTACAGATAAGACTTTGATTTTTATCTACATGCTCATTTTAACGTTATGTTTGTGAGTGTATATATATGCTCCCCCCCCTTTTTTAAACATTAAATTTTATTGATTATACTGCACTTAGAGTGGCGCTTTTGTGCTTCTCTCCACAGTTCTTCCAGGATTCGCTTCATATTCTCACTGGGCTGCCTTCTAGGTGCATTAAGATAGACTAAAAAAGGACTTTTTACAGTCTTACAAGAACTATCTTTTATAATTTTCCACTCAGTGCCTTTTTAATTTTCTCCATTTTTAGTTTTTATATTGTCTTTGACACCAGCGCCAACTTTTTCCTATGTGCAGAAAGACACTCGCCTGTCCCACAATCCAGTAACGTGGCCACCTGAACCCTCCATTCTCTCCCCCCGCCTGTCCATGGCGCTGGCAATTCTACGGTAGGCATCCGGCTGTGACAGCTTGCAGCTTCACAGCCGGGTGCGCATGTCTCACTGCGCTGTCCTGCATAGACGGGCAATCTTCTGGGACCTGTGATGTGTCCCAGAAGATCGCAGGGAGGAAGGGACGCCTAGGCTGCCCAAGCGGAGGTGGGAGCTCGTCGGTAATCGTGATGCATCGCGGAATCGAATCGCTTACCAGATAATCGTAATCGAATCGTGAGACCCGTGAAGATGCGCACCCCTAGAGCTTACGTTTTTATTGAATTTTAATTTCTATGATGAAAGGTACGGAGGTGAATCGCTGATGTTTTGGGGATGTGTGGCTACAAAGGCACAGGAAATTTGGTCAAAATTGTTGGCAAGATTAATGCAGGAAGCTGCTCATAGGACGTACTTGGACATTCCAACATGACAATGATCCAAAACACAAGGCCAAGTCGACCTGTCATTGACTACAGCAGAATAAAGTGAAGGTTTTGGAGTGGCCCTTTCTGTCTCCTGACCTCAATATCATTGAG
This sequence comes from Rana muscosa, assembly GCA_029206835.1. NCBI lineage: Eukaryota > Metazoa > Chordata > Amphibia > Anura > Ranidae > Rana > Rana muscosa. The sequence continues at coordinate 1,239,345,103 of CM055122.1, read as the reverse complement.
CCACTCTGGGGAGATCTCAAACGTGCAGTTCATGCAAGACAGCCCAAGGATTTACAGGAACTGGAGGCTTTTTGCCAAGAGGAATGGGCAGCTTTACCATCTGAGAAGATAAAGAGCCTCATCCACAAATACCACAAAAGACTTCAAGCTGTCATTGATGTTAAAGGGGGCAATACACGGTATTAAGAACTGGGTTATGTAAACTTTTCATCAGGGTCATTTGGGTAGTTTCTGTTGCCATTATGATTTAAAAAGAGTAAACACAGTTGATAATAAAAGGCTTCAGCCAAACACTAACCATGAGTGAAAAATGTTTTTGTGTTGTCATTCATATTCTCTGAAAAATGGCCAAGAAATCATAAATTCTGCCAGGGTATGTAAACTTATGAGCACAACTGTATGTGCTTTGTTCAGATTTCATAACTGGGGTTTACAACCACTTGACATATCTTGTGGATACATACCAACCCTTATACTTGTGTGTTTGTTTGTTTTTTTTTTCCCTTGTGTATAAAAAAAAAATAAAAAAAAAATTTGCATAGCTGTACGTCTATTGAAGCTACATTTAAACATTTTCTGTGTGAATAGGGCAAAATTTTATGTCCTCAGGCTATATTCTCTGTAATTTTGAATGCGTCACTTTAACTGCGACGCTGTACCCAAACAAAATTGATGTCCTTCTTTTTTTTTTCCCCCCACAACTAGAGCTTTCTTTTTGGTGGCATTTGATCACCTCCTGCGATTTTTATTTTTGCGCTATAAACAAAGAGCGACAATTTTGAAAAAAAAAACACTAACTTTTTGCTATAGTAAAAAAATAAAAAAAATTCTCTCTGTTTAGGCCGATGTATATTCTTCTACATATTTTTGGTAAAAAAAAAATAAGCGTATATTGATTGGTTTGCGCAAAAGTTATAGCACCTACAAAATAGGTTATTGATTTATGGAATTTTTATTATTATTTTTTTACTAGTAATGGTGGTGATCTGCAATTTTTATCGGGACTGTGACATTGCGGCGGACAGATCGGACACTTCTGAGACTTTTTTTAAACCATTGACATTTATACAGCGATCAGTGCTATAAATGGCCACTGATTACTGTATAAATGTCACTGGCAGGAAAGGCACTGGCACTAGGGTTAAATGTGTTCCCTCACTGTGTGTTCTGTGGGGGATGGGACTGACTGGGGGAGGAGACCAATCAGTGTTCTTATATACTAGGAACACACGATCTATCTCCTATCCCCTTACAGGATGTGTGTGTGTTTACACACACATTCACGTTGCTGCTATGTCACGAGCGATCGCGGGTGCCCGGCAGACATCGTGGCCGCCGGGCACGCGCATTGGCTCCTTGATGAGGTGGCGGGCGCGCCCCCTCTATAAAGCGGCTGCCGTACGGCTAGGGTGATTTGCGCAGGGGAGCCATTCTGGTGGTGGGCAGTCGGCTAGTGCTTAAAGGGTTTGTAAACCCTCATGGTTTTTTTACCTTAATGCATTAAGGTAAAAAACATTCTGTCATGCTGCAGCCCCACAGACCCCCCGTTTTACTTACCTGAACCCGGTCTTTCCCCCCCCCCCCGGGGACGAGCACACCAGCTCTAGCTGGTGTCTCGTGTCCTGATGGGATAGCAGCACAGCCATTGGCTCCTGCTGCTGTCAATAAAATCCAGTGATGCGGGTGCTGAGTTCTGCTTTCTGTTTCAATAGACGCAAAGAAGCAGGACTCGGGAGCGTGCCCGCACGGGTGTCCCGAAGGAGAGTGCTTCTCCGATGGGGCACTCGAGAAGAGGAGGAGCTACTAGCGCCATTGAGGGACCCCAGAAGAGGAGTATCGGGGCCACTCTGTGCTTAACCAATTGCACAGTGGAGGCAAGTATGATATGTTTAAAAACAAAGGTTTAGTGACCCTTTTAACTTTTACACTTCAATAAAAAAGGTACATGTTGAAGAGCCTTGTCACTGCTAAATCCATTCTTTGACAAAAGGTTTTTAGAGAGAATAAAGCCATCAGTTTTCTCATCTGAATATGTTCCGGTTTACATTAAAGTGCTTTGTGCAATGTTTATTTTATAATTACCCCATCTTTATGTACTCTTGCAGCAGTAGCAAGTGGAAAAAAAGGAATATGCCGATTCTGCTTCCAGATTTTTACACCTGATAATCATAAAGTTCGTCTGAGGCCAAAAATGAAAATAACACCACGCATTGAAATCTTATTAAAGAGAGAAGCAAAATGCCACAGATTAAACCTTAAGCAAACTAAACTCCTTAGGAAATACAAATGTTCAAGAAGTGTCCTGGTAAGATATTTGTTAAAGTACATTTATTAATATGTGTTTGTAACAGTTTTTCTATTGTATGAGATGGTAACTGAATTATAGATCTAAATGTATGAGTTAAAGTCTAGTATTTGGGGTGTTAATAAATAAAGTAATTTTTCAGCCAGTTTAAGTAGATCTAAACACTATCCCTTATGGCAGTTTGCAAAAGCACTGTGTACCATTAAAAATTGGCATATTTATTTAAATTAAAATACTTAGTTTCGCCTTTTTTGATCTTCGTAGTATCTTGGTACTTCTGGTCACCTGCAGCCTTTTTGCAGCCACGACCTATCTACAGGTTTCGCAGCAATGGTATTACAAAGTTCAAAGAAAATATATAGCACTCCAGGCAGCCAACAGCTTCTGCAAATAAAAGCTTCCACAGGAGACCATCGCTTCACACCTGTGTTTAGGACCAGATCTCCCTGCAGCGCAGCATAGCTATAATGCATCTTGTAAAGTAGAAGTATGATTTGGGGCAATCATGACTTTTCACTCTCCTTTATTGCAGAAGTTAGAAATGGTGAAAAGCACCTAAAGGGATTGTCATGATAGAAATGTCCAGGGTGCCATTGCTGGCCTTTTCAAAATTCTACTTGCCTGTCATGCTGATGCATTGGCTTTTAATGCTTCGAGTGATTCACCTAAAACTAATATGGCGATAAGTAGTTCTTACACTCCAGCATGCATAATGTCAGATGCCACCAAGCAACTAACATTTTTGGAAGAAGGCCAGCAGTGGCAGCCACCGTACTTTTTATGAAAACCTGGCCAACCACTGCTTTCATGTTTTCACCGTCTCAGTTTCTCAAGGAACACTTTGAGAAAGTGTACAGGTGACTACACAAAAAAGGCTGTGTTTTTTGTGCTTTAAGACCGTTAAAAGTCATGAGTGCCCTGGATCATATTTCCAGTTTACAATCTAAAGCAATTGCTGTACGGCTTTTCTGAGGGTAGGGTACCTAATGGAGACAACAGCGTCCAATGCCTGCACAAGGTGTGTCGAAAATGCCACCTGTAGTCTCAATCAGAAGTTCATGTGATAGGGTGACAGTGCATGAGCACAACCTGGAAACAACAGAGGGTTGTCACCTCTACAGCCTATATGAGATTTTAGTATTTGGGTTTAGATACAATTAAAATGGGGGAAAAAAAATTAGCAATAAAACAATGGCTGACAACTTTGTTTATAAGTGTTAAGCCTCATACAAACATATCAAAATTTGGCCGGTTCAGCAGGAAGCTTTCTGTTTAGCATCTATGCTATATATTTTAAATAATAGCACTAATATTTCTTTCTCGTACATCACGGGACACAGAGCGGCATAGTCATTACTATGTGGATTATATAGATACCTTCAGGTGCTGGCACTGGCAACTTCCAAAACCGGAAGTACCCTCCCCTATATAAGCCCCTCCCATCCGGGAGTACCTCAGTTTTTTGCCAGTGTCTAAGGTGTTGGCCAAGAAGTAACGTGTTTTCACTGAGCTTGCGTACAGGTTCTTTTGGGCCTCAGTAAGCTATTCCGGATCCGACCAAAAAAGCTTCATAGCTAAACGGTCGGTACCCGGGCCTTGCAAAGAGAAGAGCAAGGTTTTGCCTGTAATGCCTCTCTTAGGAGGGCTGGACCCTGGGATCCAGAGCTCTGGTCATACCCACGACCAAGATGTTTTCTGTGCAGGGTGCTATACAGGTCCAGGGGAGTGGAATCCTTGGGAACCCGGTCCCTGAAGGTTTAATTACAATGCCTGCCTTGATAGGTGAAGTTTGGGCTTCTGTGGACCAAACAGAGTCCTGCGGCGAGGAAAAGGTAAGTGGGGGCCCTCAGGAACTTGGTTCTATTGGGGGACCCCCAAGCCTATTTCTTTATCGTACACCACGGGACACAGAGCTAGTCATTACATAATGGGTTAAGGGTCACCAGCGGTGATTGGACACTGGCACAACCAATGGAAGACAGTTCCCCTCCATATAACCCCTCCCATCAGGGAAGTACCTCAGTTTTTTTGCCAGTGTCGAAAGGTGTTGGACGCGTTAGGAGGTGCTAAAGGAAAGCTCTACCAAAGAGACCCTCTGGGGGTAAAAGAGCTATGCTTTCGGATCCATCCAAGACGCCTACAAATGAGCTGAATCTGGATGGGATCCGGGCCTCATCCATGAGGCGTCGCCTGTAATGTCTCTCTTCGGAGGACTGGGCTCTAAGATCCAGCACTTTCGCTATTTCGCTATAAAGTCCTGGTAAGAGTCTTGTACAAGGCCCAGGGGAGAGGTATCCTTTAAATAGGAACCCATATCCCTGAAGGTTGGCACACATAGCCCACCGTGAAGGGTGAAGTTTGGTATCTGTCTGAAATCTTTCAGCAGAAAAACCTGCGGCGTGGATAAGGTGAGATTAGAAGGTCCATAACTAGGTTGGGACCTTTTTCAAAAAGTGGATGTCTTCTTTTTTTCCACCACTGGGGGGAGTAAAGAGCTGAATATACTCACCTCACTCTGTTCAGTGTCGGCTTCGGCGAAGTACACTGCTCGTCACCTCCGCTGCTGAGCTTGCTGGGGCACCCCGATCCTCCTTTCGGTGGCCGACCAGACACCTGCAGATGCAGGTAAGTGGGAACAAGGGCTGATGAGAGTCCTCTCACTATGGCCACCGCCATAGCGCTAAGGGCCGCGCGGGAGCGCGCTTTATCGGAGGGGGGGGGCGAAGGCGTGCGCGGGCACGTGGCGCGCGCAGGCACAGAAACGGCGCCAAATTTAAAAGACTGTCAGTGTGAGAAGCACTGCAGCAGCAAGCAAGCTCGTTAGTTCTCTTGTTCCTGGCAGAGAAACACAGCAGCTATACAGGGACGTAAGACTCCATGTGGTTGGATTGGGTACTTCCTAGAAGACATCCATGTTATGCATAGTTATGTGTTAAAAGTTGCATACTTAATGTATTTGCTAAACTGAACACGGTAGTATATGCATTTAGGTACCTTGTATTTTGTCTAAACAGTAAGCTATCCAGGGGAAGTAATACGGACAAAAAGAGATAAGAAAGCACCACCGCCTGAGAGGAGGCTCTAACTGTGCTGACTCGGTACCTTTCTCTCCTGTGTTGCTAAATGCACCTGTTCAGGATGAGCCATTACCTCTGTCAGGTATGGCGGCTTCCCCAGTGAAGCCTGGGCCTGTATATGTCACTGAGGACACTTTATCAGCTGCCCTAAATAATCTGGAGGAAAAAAGTTGCTACCTTAATCGCTAAGTCCTCTAAAAAGGGACAATAAGCAAAGCAGGTCTCTTCCAGTATTGGACCTCCCTTCAGAAGTACCTGAGGGAGGAGGATGAGGAGGAGGAGGCTACATCAGCAGAGGATAAGGCCAGATTTTAAGGTCACAGGTACAATGCTATAGCAGTGCATTTAAGTTAACCTCTGCGGAGGTAACGGAATTACCTGTCTCCTCCCTAGGGTCATTAAGATCCCTGCAAGGTGCATGCTCCTTCCCGGTTCATCCGTTACTAGAGGATCTAATATACGCAAACTGGCAACATCCAGATAAGCGTTTCTCACCTCCAAAAAGGTTTAACATTCTTTATCCTATGGGGGAAATTTTTTTTAAGAAATGAAGCCTGCCTGCGGTAGTTGCGGCTATTTCTTGTGTAAATAAAAACCTGACATGTCCGGTGGATAATGTACAAGGGTTTAAAAGATCCTTCTGAGAGGAAGTTGAAATCCTCCTTCCTTTTTGGCCGGCTCAATTACCCAACCTGCAGTAGCAGCAGTCGGTATGTGTCAGGTCATCAGCCAACAGGTAAAGCAGGGGCTGAAGGAACTGCCTTCAGAGCAGGCTAGAAATTGGGAAAATTTGCCTAAAGCTTCACAGTGGATGCCATGAGAGATTCTATCATACAGGCATCACACCTTACACTCCAGCTGGTACAGATGCGCAGAGTACTTTGGCTTAAGCATTGGTCAGCGGAGACCCCATGCAAAAAGCTGTTGGCAAGTTCCCGTTCCATGGCGAACGCCTATTTGGGGAAGATTTAGAAAAATATATACAGAAGATATCAAGGGGTAAAACGACTTTTACCTGAGAGAAAGAAAAACAAGAGATCTTGTTTTAAACGCTCTCTCTCCCCAGCTCCCGGGAAATCTGACTCCAACCAGTGGCGGCGGCCTGTTTTAGCCGCCCACAAAAGCCAAGGGGCAAGCTCAGAAGAACAAGAAGCCGTGGGGTGCAAGAGCTAATAAGCAAGCCCCCAAAGCCTCTCAGTGAAGGGGCGCCCCCGCTCGGCCGAGTGGGAGGAAGGCTTTGTCAGTTCTGAGCGACTTGGTGGTCAGAAATCCAGGACAATTGGGTAGTATCCACAATATCCTCAGGGTACAAACTGGAATTTCGAGAGATCCCACCTTCTCAATTCCGAGGTTCAAGACTCTCCAAGGATCCACAAAAAAGAGAATCCTTCTTCAAAGGTTTGAATCACTTAATGGCTCAAGGGGTAGTTACAGACGTACCCCAAAAAGAGCGAGGTTCAGGTTTTTACTCAAACCTCTTTGTGATTCCAAAGCCAAATGGAGATGTCAGACCCATCCTGGATCTAAAATCCCTAAATCGGGTCCTGAACGATCGCCATTTTCGAATGGAAACGATCCGATCCGTGGCCGCCACTTTAAAGGGCGGAAAATTCATGGTGCCCATAGATATCAAGGACGCACATTTACACATACCCATCCTCCCCGCTCACCAAAGATTCCTAAGGTTTGCGGTAGAAGATCGCCACTTTCAATTTGTGGCTCTGCCGTTTGGTGTAGCCACCGCGCCCATAGTATTCACAAAGGTGCTAGCTCCTCTGTTAGCAAACCTAAGAACACGGGGCATTGCGGTAACAGCCTATCTGGACGATCTACTAGTAATAGATCAGTCAAAGGACGGATTGGGTCACGCTGTACACACTACAGTAGGATACCTGGAGCATTTAGGATGGATTATAAACTTACAAAAATCCTCTCTCCAGGCCCAAAGAAGGATAGTGTACCTGGGCATGATCATAGATACAGCCCAAAACGGGGTATACCTGCCAGAACCGAAGATACAGTCTCTGAAAGACCTGATCCACAAGGTCAAAGCAAACAAGAGGCCGTCTATTCGCCTTTGCATGAGACTATTGGGAAAGATGGTAGCCTCCTTCGAGGCGGTCCCTTACGCCCAGTTTCATTCGAGACTACTTCAAGGCAATATTTTAGCTTCCTGGAACAGGAAGAGCCAAGCTCTGGATATACCCATGCGCCTGTCCTCACAAGTACGCCACAGCTTCGATTGGTGGCTAGAAGCCAAGAATTTACGGAAGGGAAAGTCCTTCCTCCCAGTGGCCTGGAAGGTGGTATCTACGGATGCCAGCCTATCGGGCTGGGGTGCAGTATTCGAGGAGGCTTCTACCCAGGGACCTGGGCCAAGACTCAGGGGATCCTGCCCATCAATGTGCTAGAGATCCGGGCGGTATATCTAGCCCTCAAAACCTGGACATACATGTTACAGGGCTACCCAGTTCGGGTTCAATCCGACAATGCTACTGCAGTAGCTTACATCAATCACCAAGGAGGCACCCGCAGTCGGGCAGCCCAAAGAGAGGTGAACCGGATCCTGGCATGGGCAGAAGAGCATGTACCTTGCCTTTCTGCAATCTTCATTCCAGGGATAGAAAATTGGCAAGCAGACTACCTGAGTCGTCAGCAGCTGCTACCAGGAGAGTGGTCTCTTCACCCCGAGATCTTTCAGGCCATATGTCTGAGATGGGGAAACCCAGATGTAGACCTGCTAGCTGCCAGGTTCAACAAGAAATTGGACAACTTTGTGTCCAGAACGAGAGATCCTCTAGCCTACGGGACAGACGCTCTAATAATACAGACGCTCTAATAACTCCATGGAATCAGTTCTCACTGATCTATGCATTCCCTCTGATCCCTCTTCTACAAAGACTGCTTCGCAGGATCAAGGAGGAGGGAATACCAGTAATCCTAGTGGCCCCAAACTGGCCCAGGAGGCCTTGGTACGCCGAGATTGTAAAAATGGCGATAGGAAGGCCCTGGAAGTTTCCACTTCGACACGACCTGCTGTCACAGGGTCCAGTATTCCACCCTTCCTTACAAAGGCTAAAGTTGACGGCCTGGCTGCTGAGACCCACATTTTTAAAAAGAGAGGGGTCTCTGGTCCGGCTCTTTCTACGCTCATTAATGCTAGAAAGCCAGCCTCCAGACTCATCTATCATAGAGTCTGGAGAGCATACGTTTCCTGGTGTGAATCCAGATGTTGGAATCCTCAGAAATATGAAATAAGTAGGATTCTTGCTTTTGCCAGTTAGGAGTGGATATGAATTTAGCCCTTAGCACCATCAAAGGGCAAATATCGGCTCTATCAGTCTTCTTTCAGAGACCATTGGCATCTCACTCCCTAGTTCGGACATTCATTAAGGGGGTACTGAGGATAAATCCTCCAGTTAGGACTCCCTTGTGTCCATGGGATTTGAATTTGGTATTGTCAGTGTTGCAAAAGCAACCTTTTGAACCTATTCGCCATATTCCTTTAATTATATTGAGTAGGAAGTTGGCCTTTCTGATTGCTGTAGCTTCTGCTAGGAGAGTATCAGAGCTAGCAGCTCTTTCTTGTAAAGAGCCTTATCTAATTTGTCACAAGGACAAAATCGTACTACGACCCCATCCGGCTTTTCTACCTAAGGTGGTGTCGGCTTTTCACTTGAATCAAGACATTGTTCTGCCTTCCTTTTTTCCAAACCCGCGGACGGCGGGGGAAAAATTATTACACTCTCTAGATCTAGTGAGAGCGGTAAAGGTGTATCTGCAAGCAACCGCTCAGATACGTAAAACAGATGTTTTGTTTATTTTACCAGATGGGCCCAAGAAGGGCCAAGCGGTATCAAAATCCACCATTTCCAGGTGGATTAGACAAGTAATTATTCAAGCTTATGGTTTAAAGAACAGGACTCCTCCTTTTCCTGTTAAGGCGCACTCTACCAGGGCGATAGGTGCTTCATGGGCAGTGCACCACCAGGCTTCGATGGCTCAGATCTGTAAAGCTGCAACTTGGTCTTCAGTCCATACATTTTCCAAATTCTATCAAATAGATGTGAAAGGACATGAGGATTCCGCCTTTGGGCGAAGTGTGCTGCAGGCAGCAGTATAGGGCTTCTGGTCCGCAAGCGGCCTGTTTTGATCTGTGTCTCCCCCCCTTCATATGAGCATTGCTCTGGGACGTCCCATTATGTAATGACTAGCTCTGTGTCCCGTGGTGTACGATAAAGAAAATAGGATTTTTATAACGGCTTACCTGTAAAATCCTTTTCTTGGAGTACACCACGGGACACAGAGGTCCCCCCCTTCTTATGGGAACCTTACTGCTTTGCTACAAAACTGAGGTACTTCCCTGATGGGAGGGGTTATATGGAGGGGAACTGTCTTCCATTGGTTGTGCCAGTGTCCAATCACTGCTGGTGACCCTTAACCCATTATGTAATGACTAGCTCTGTGTCCCGTGGTGTACTCCAAGAAAAGGATTTTACAGGTAAGCTGTTATAAAAATCCTATTTTTGTCTTTCTGCCTGTTACCTAAGGTATTCCCGCTAATATTCTGTGCATGCCTGTTACTACTGAGAAAATGTAAAAATTTTAATAGTAGGCAAGAAAAAAAAAATGTAAGACCGCGGTACCTGTGTTAACCACTAGAGGCCGCTATGGTGCTTTTTCTTGTAATGTGGATTTTTGTTCTTCCAAAATCAAATCCAGGCAGTTGGTAAGTTCTCTGCTGGGAAGCTGTCTCCTCTGCCCTGTTGCTGCGCTCATCCATCCCCGGGCCCTGCGGCAGGGACCCTGGCTCCCGTCTAGCTCCTTTATTTTTTTCAAAATAGAGGCGATCTGGAAAAAGGGGCAGAGCGGGTGGATGACGCTCGGTGTGCGCCGCGGCGCTACTGCGCATGTGCGGGCGTCCAGCGTGTTTAAAAGCACAATCACAGCTGGCTATTGAAGTGCACAGACAGAGCTAGCAACAGTAAAAAGGCACACAGAGGCGGTTGATGCAGGCATCCCCTAGAAAGGCACTTTAGTAGACACCAACTGTTATATAGCAGCAATTGTGCTAGACTATTATCAGTAAAAGTGGTGTATTACGGCTGGAATACCTCAGCTTTGGGCTTAGGAATATGCCGTCCAGAAGCTCCGGAACTAAATCTTCCAGGAAGCGAAGGGGGTCTCCATCGGGCTCTGAGGATCTTGGGCATGCTTCTGCTGCACCAGTCTCCCCTGAAAATTCAGAGGTTAGTGACCGTAGAGACCCCACAGGAGTACCTGGTACTGTGGCTGTCCTCAGTTCACCTGCTCCTGTGTATGTAACAGAGGAGGTTTTTTCCTCAGCTCTGGGAGGATTGGAAGAGAGATTGTCAACATTGATCGCTGCCTCACTGTCACAGGGAAAGCACGCCCGATCTCCGTCTCCTCCTTCAGAGTACCTGTTAGCGGAGCAACAGTCCCATACAGGGATCGACCTGCCTGAAGGGGATCAGGATGAGGTTGATTCTGTTATAGAGGAATCAACAGTGGAGGAACCTTTCTCAGCATCTCAAGCTGAAAGATTATGGGTTCAGTCCCTGACTAACATGGTCCGATCAGCATTCAAAATGCACCTTGCGGAACCATCAACCACTACTGTCTCCTCGCTGGGGTCGCTAAAAGCTCCCCAGACTGTCTGTTCCTTTCTACTTCACCCTTTACTGGAAGGGCTCATTTACCAGGATTGGGAACATCCTGATAAAATATTTACTCCCCCCCCCCCCCAAGAGATTTCCGGTGGTCTATCCCATGGAGGATAAGTTCATCAAAAAATGGAGGGTCCCTACAGTGGACGCAGCCATCTCTTATGTGAATAAATCACTGACATGTCCAGTGGATAATGTCCAAATGTTCAAGGACCCAATAGATAAAAAATTGGAGTCCTTATTAAAATCTGCTTTTTCTACAGCAAGCTTGGTGACACAACCAGCAGTAGCAGCTATTGGGGTCTGCCAAGCAGTGAAGGATCAGTTGAAACAGGTCTTAAGGGACTTGCCAGATCAGCAGGCCCTTGCCCTAGCTGATCTACCTAGAGCCTTATGCTTTGCGGTTGACGCCATAAAGGATTCAATCCATCAGGCCTCCCGCCTTACGCTGTCTGTAGTACATATGCGCAGGCTTCTATGGCTCAAAAACTGGTCTGCTGAAGCTCCCTGTAAAAAATTGCTGGTTAGCTTCCCATTTCATGGTGAACGCTTATTCGGGGAAGACCTGGACAAATATATCCAGAAAATTTCCAGCGGTAAAAGTACACTCTTGCCGGTTAAAAACAGAGTTAGAGGTCCCTCTTTTAAGAGGCCTGCTTCTCCAGTCCCTGGGGCATCGGCTGTGAAACAGTTCCGACGGCCTCCTCGGTCAAATCCCGGGGGTAAAAATCAGGGACAATCGCAGGGTAACAAGAAGCCCTGGGTCAGGAGAGGTACAATACCTCCCCCAAAGTCAAATGCATGAAGGGTTGCCCCCACTCAATCGGGTGGGGGGAAGACTCCAGTTGTTCGCAGAGACCTGGCGGGACACGATCAGAGACAGATGGGTGCTCTCCGCAGTAAGTCTGGGATACAGATTGGAGTTAAAAGACTCTCCTCCTTCCCATTTTATGAGGTCAAACGTGCCAAGGGATCCCCGGAAGAGAGTCCCTCCTGTTGGCACTAGAACAACTATTGCTCCAAGGAGTAATTATGGAGGTTCCCCTGGAAGAATGGGGGTTCGGGTTTTACTCAAACCTCTTTACAGTCCTGAAGCCAAACGGGGACGTGAGGCCCATATTAAATCTAAAAGGGCTAAACAAATTCCTGCATATCAGGACTTTCCGGATGGAGTCGATCCGATCGGTGGCCACTGCCCTACAAGGGGAGGAATGGTTAGCCTCGATCGACATCAAAGATGCTTATTTGCACGTTCCCATCTTTCCAGTCCACCAAAAATTTCTACGCTTTGCAGTAGAAGGGCGCCATTTTCAGTTCAGAGCCTTACCCTTCGGTCTGGCCACAGCACCACGAGTGTTCACAAAAATTCTGGCCCCATTATTGGCCAATCTAAGAACACAAGGTGTAACGATAATGGCATATCTAGACAACTTGTTGCTGATAGACCACTCAGTGGAAAAACTAGAAGTGGTCGTTCACAAGACAATCAAGTATCTGGAATCTCACGGTTGGATTATCAACCGAGACAAGTCAGCCCTAAAACCAGTCAAAAGTCTGGAATACTTGGGGCAAAGGCTAGATTCAGGCCAGAGGAAAATATTCTTGCCTCGAAAAAAGGTGTTGTCTTTGAGAGATTTGATCCACTTAGTGGGTACAAAAAGACAGCCGTCCATACGCCTGTGCATGAGGCTGCTGGGGAAAAATGGTGGCATCATTCGAAGCAGTACCCTACGGTCAATTCCATTCAAGGAATTTGCAAAGGGCCATACTGTCAGCCTGGAACAAGAAAGTTCAGGCCCTGGACTTACCAATGTCCTTGTCCCCTTCCGTTCGCAAGAGCCTCCGTTGGTGGTTGGTTCCCCAGAATCTGGAAAAAGGGAAATCCTTCAGTCCGATTTCTTGGAAGGTGGTCACTACAGATGCCAGCCTTATAGGCTGGGGAGCAGTACTGGAGCAATGGTCTCTCCAGGGCAGATGGTCGGATGCAGAAAAGGCCCTGCCCATCAATCTCTTAGAGATACGAGCAGCCCGGTATGCCCTAGTAGCATGGACATCCAAACTCCAAGGGTCCCCTGTCAGAATTCAATCGGACAATGCCACGGCAGTGGCATATATCAATCATCAGGGTGGCACCAGGAGTCGTGCAGCCCAGAGGGAAGTAAATTGCATCCTGAAATGGGCAGAAAGATATGTCCCAGCCATATCCGCGGTATTCATTCCAGGAGTGGAGAATTGGAAGGCGGACTTTCTAAGTCGCCAACAATTATGCCCAGGGGAATGGTCCCTTCACCCCGAGGTTTTCCAGACAATATGTCAGCGGTGGGGAACACTGGATGTAGATCTGCTAGCATCCAGATTCAACGCAAAGGTGGACAGGTTTGTCTCTTGGACAAGGGATCCCCTAGCTTGCGGCTCGGATGCCCTAGTGTTCCCTTGGGATCAGTTCAAGCTGATATATGCATTCCCACCGCCACAATTGTTACCTCGATTACTCCGCAGAATCGGGGTAGAAAAGAAACCAGTGATTCTGGTGGCTCCAGCGTGGCCCCGAAGAGCATGGTACGCGGAGATTGTAAAAATGTCTGTGGGGAGTCCTTGGACCCTCCCACATCGTCCGGACCTGCTTTCGCAAGGACCGATATACCACCCTTCCTTACCAGCCCTAGGTTTGACGGCCTGGCTATTGAAGCCCACATTCTAAAAAAGAGAGGTCTCTCTAATCCTGTGGTATCTACCATGATCAATGCCAGGAAGCCGGTATCCAGGCAGATCTACTATAGAATCTGGAAGGCGTACATCGCCTGGTGTGAGGCCAAGAAATGGCATCCACGTAAGTATGTAATAGGTAGGATTCTGGACTTCCTACAGTGGGCTGTAGATAGGAAGCTTGCCTTGAGTACTATCAAGGGTCAGATTTCGGCCTTGTCAATATTTTTTCAGAGGCCCTTGGCTTCGCATTCACTAGTCAAAGCCTTTATACAAGGAGTGATGCGTATTAGCCCTCCGGTTAATATTCCCATATGTCCATGGGACTTGAACCTGGTTCTGTCGGTTCTACAGAAACAACCATTTGAACCATTACAGCATATTTCCCTGGTTCTTCTCACCAGGAAATTGATTTTTCTAGTAGCCATTTGTTCGGCTAAAAGAGTGTCGGAATTAGCCGCTATGTCCTGTAGGGAGCCATATCTGGTTATCCATAAGGACAGAGTAGTGTTACGTCCTCATCCAGCCTTTCTTCCTAAGGTGGTATCGAGGTTTCATTTGAACCAAGATGTGGTTCTTCCTTCTTTTTTCCCCAAACCTAGTTCAGTAGAGGAAAAATTATTACATTCTTTGGATGTAGTAAGAGCAGTTAAAGCTTATCTAAAAGCCACTGCTCAGATTCGCAGAACGGATACTTTGTTTATTCTGCCAGAAGACCCCAGAAAGGGTCAGGCAGCGTCAAAATCTACTTTAACCAAGTGGATTCGACAGGTCATAATGCAAGCCTATGGCTTGAGAAGGAGACCGCCTCCGTTCAAAGTTAGGGCGCACTCCACGAGAGCAGTTGGAACTTCATGGGCAGTGCATCACCAGGCCTCCCTGGCTCAAATCTGTAAGGCCGCAACATGGTCTTCAGTACACACGTTTACTAGGTTCTACCAGGTGGACGATGCTCATGTCTGATAGCGCTCAGCTTATGTATGGTGTATCCCCCCCCCTCATTGGGCATTGCTTTAGGACATCCCACATAGTAATGACTATGCCGCTCTGTGTCCCGTGATGTACGAGAAAGAAAATAGGATTTTTATAACAGCTTACCTGTAAAATCCTTTTCTTGGAGTACATCACGGGACACAGAGCTCCCACCCCTCTTTTGGGGACACTTATTGCTTTGCTACAAAACTGAGGTACTCCCGGATGGGAGGGGCTTATATAGGGGAGGGTACTTCCGGTTTTGGAAGTTGCCAGTGCCAGCACCTGAAGGTATCTATATAACCCACATAGTTATGACTATGCCGCTCTGTGTCCCGTGATGTACTCCAAGAAAAGGATTTTACAGGTAAGCTGTTATAAAAATCCTATTTTTATGTACCTGACGTGGATTTATTATGTAAGGTAGAGAAATTAACCTTACTTTAGAAATATCAACAGAGATTTTCTAGCAATGTCACAATTGTATTATGTAAACACAAATTATTAATGACCAAACAAACAGTTTAAAACATGTTTAATGGTTTTTACTATGGTTGCACCGATACCAATATTGGTATCGGTGCCGATGCTAGGCATTTGCATGGGAATTCGGTACTTGTGCAAATGTACCGAAACCGATACCTTCTGACAGCTGTAATGTAAAAAAAAAAAGAATGCGGGTAATTATTGGTTGTTAACCACTTAAGCCCCGAACCATTTGGTAGCTAAAGGACCAGAGGTGAAATCAGAATTTTGCACTGCGCTGCTTTAACTGTAAATTGTGCGGACATGCAATGTTGTACCCAAACAAAATTTGCGCCCTTTTCTTCCCACAAATAGAGCTTTCTTTTAATGGTATTTGATTGCCTCTGCGATTTTTTATTTTTTGCGATATAAACGGAAAAAGACCGAAAATTTTGAAAAAAAATGATATTTTCTAATTTTGTTATAAGAATAAACTCCATTTTAGTCATACATTTAGGCCAAAATGTATTCAGCCACATGTTTTTAGTAAAAAAATGTCAATAAGCGTATATTTATTGGTTTGCGCAAAAGTTATAGAGTTTACAAACTAGGGTACATTTTCTGAAATTTACACAGCTTTTTAAATTTATGACTGCCTATCTCATTTCTTGAGGTGCTAAAATGACAGGGCAGTACAAACCCCCTCAAATGACCCCATTTTGGAAAGTAGACACCCCAAGGAAATTGCTGTGAGGCATGTTGAGCCCATTGAATTTTTATTTTTTTTGTCTTAAGTGATTGAATAAAGAAAAAAAGAGAGAAAGAAGGGTCTGGTGTCCCCAGTGACACACTTCCATCCCTGTAACATGTGATAAAACAAAGAATTCGCCCTTTGGGACTTTAAATGAAGTGTGTGACGTTTCCGCCAGTAAACATAAACAGTAGTAAATACAGTATATGGTTTATTCAGGTAAAATTGTTTACATGCATGGATAACACCAACAGTTGCCAGTTAAAATAAACAAGGAATATTGGTACATAAATGTAGTAACGGTCAGAGTACACGGGCATCATACTACCCGACTAGTTTTGCGAGATCCAGCTCGCTCTTCAGGGGTGGATGCGTGTAACAATGTACCTAAGATGAAAAAATATATATGTTTGACAATATGGCACAGTATTGGTTATAAAGGCACAGGGTGGGAGGGGGTGTGTAGATCCCCATACTCACCACTGAGCTTGACCATGGCTACAGATGTGCGGCCCCAAGACCGCGGCAGCAGGTGCCTCGCCAGGGAGCTGAGGGGGGGGGAGTACAGATGGGACCCCACCAGGAGCCAAACGGAGAGCAGGCATGGCATGGGTGTAGTGATGTATCCATAAAGACCTCGTTAGTCCATAAAAAGTATAGGCTGTGAACATAAGTATGTTTGTCAGGCATCTAAAGTAGAGTAAACAAGTATTGGCATAAGAATATATATGCATGAATGAAAGGCCTGGGCCAAAGGTGGTCGGGACATGGAGGTAATTAGAAACTTAATATGGCAGAGGGATATTGATAGTGGCGAGATAGAAAAAAGGGCAAAGAGAGGAAAGAGAAGTGAACTGTGGATGTGTGTAGTGATGTATCCCTAGAAACATCGTTGGTCCATAAAGAGTCTAAACTATAAACATGAATATGTTTATCAGGCGTCTGAAGTAGTAAAGTAAAGTCAATGAGTATTGACATATGGGTGTGTGTGTGTGTGTGTGTATCTCTCTCTCTCTCTCTCTCTCTCTCTCTCTCTCTCTCTCTCTCTCTCTCTCTCTCTCTCTCTCTCTCTCTCTATATCTATATCTATATCTATATCTATATATATATATATATATATATATATATATATATATATATATATATATATATATATATATATATATATATATATATATATAATCTCTATATCAATAATAAGCCTGGGTCAAGGATGGTAGAGACCTGAAGATGATGGAAAAACATAGGATAGCAAAGGAGTAATAGCAAGTGACAAGATGAAAAAGAGATGAACTGTGTAAGTGATTGAATGATGACTAAAAAAAATTACAAAAAGTTGTCATTAAATGATATATTGCTCACACATGCCATGGTTATATGTGGAATTGCACCCCAAAATTCATTTTGCTGCTTCTCCTGAGTACGGGGATACCACATGTGTGGGACTTTTTAGGAGCCTAGCCGCGTACGGGACCCCGAAATCCAAGCACCGCCTTCGGGATTTCTAGGCACAAATTTTTGATTTCACTCCTCACTACCTATCACAGTTTCGAAGGCCATAAAATGCCAAAATAGCACAAAACCCCCCCCAAATGACCCCATTTTTGGAATATAGACACCCCAAGCTATTTGCTGAGAGGCATGGCGAGTATTTTACAGCTCTCATTTGTTTTTGAAAATGAAGAAAGAAAAAATATATATATATATATATATATATATATATATATATATATATATATATATATATATTTTAATTTTCAAAACTTTGTGACAAAAAGCGAGATCTGCAAAATACTCACAATACCTCTCAGCAAATAGCTTGGGGTGTCTACTTTCCAAAATGGGGTCATTTGGGGGGGGGTTTGTGCCATCTGGGCATTCCATGGCCTCCGAAACTGTGATAGGCAGTGAGAAGTGAAATCAAAAATTTACACCCTTAGAAAGCCTGAAGGCGGTGCTTGGTTTTTGGGGTCCCGTACGCGGCTAGGCTCCCAAAAAGTCTCACACATGTGGTATCCCCGTACTCAGGAGAAGCAGCAGAATGTATTTTGGGGTGTAATTCCACATATGCCCATGGCATGTTTGAGCAATATATCATTTAGTGACAACTTTGTGCAAAAAAAAAAAAATTGTAGTTTTTCCGCAACTTGTGTCAACATATAAAATATTCCATGGACTCGACATGCCTCTCAGTATATAGCTTGGGGTGTCTACTTTCCAAAATGGGGTCATTTGGGGGGGTTTTGAACTGTTCTGGCATTTTATACACAACATTAGGAAGCTTACATCCACTCTTCTAACCACTTGAAGACAAAGCCCTTTTTGACACTTTTTGTTTACATGAAAACATTTTTTTTTTTGCAAGAAAATTATGTTGAACCCCCAAACATTATATATATTTTTAAAGCAAAGGCCCTACAGATTAAAATGGTGGGTGTTGCATTTTTTTTTTCTACATAGTATTTGCGCAGCGATTTTTCAAACGCATTTTTTGGGTTAAAAAATACTTTTTTTTAATTTTAATGCACTAAAACACACTATATTGCCCAAATGTTTGATGAAATAAAAAAGATGATCTTAGGCCGAGTACATAGATACCAAACACGACATGCTTTAAAATTTCGCACAAACGCGCATTGGCGACAAACTACATACATTTTTAAAAGCCTTTAAAAGCCTTTACAGGTTACCCCAGTAGATTTACAGAGGAGGTCTACTGCTAAAATGACTGCCCTCGATCTGACCTCACATGCATGGTGCAATTGCTGTTTACATATGACGCCAGACCGACGCTTGCGTTCGCCATTGGGCAAGAGCAGGGCAGGACAGGGGTGCTTTTTTTTTTTTTTTTATTTTTTTTTTTATTATAATTAATTTTTGCTATTTTATTTTTAAATTGTTCCTTCAAGTATTTTTTTTTATCATTTTTATTGTTATGATAGCAATAGGTAGTGACAGGTACTCTTTTTTTGAAAAAACTGGGGTCTAGACCCTAGATCTTTCCTCTGCCCTCAAAGCATCTGACCACACCAAGATCGGTGTGATAAAATGCTTTCCCAATTTCCCAATGGCGCTTTTTATATCCGGGGGGGGGGGGCATTCCCTCCCACTGCTTGTAAAAGCAGTCCAGAGGCTAATTAGCCGCTAGGATTGCTTTTACATGAAAGCCGGCCGCAGGCTGAAAAGAATGATACCAAGATGATACCAAGATGATACCTAAACCCGCAGGCATCATTCTGGTATAAACATTCAAAGTCCAGCAACATACCAGTACGTTGCTGGTCCTTGTTGGACATGTATTGTAATCTTTTTTTTTTTTCATGCAGCCAGTTGGCTGAACGAAAAAAGAGATTGATCGGTGGGTATGCCCACCATTAGAATACCACCCTTCATCCACCCACTTCCAATGATGGGCATACACGCACCATTTATATATGCCGAAGCATGGGGGCATCCTCCCGCAAAAAAGTTATGCCACACACATGGTCTGACTTTTCCACGGGCAAGCCTCCGTCGGAATTTCGACCGTATGTACGCGGCATTAGGAGCAAAATCGCTCCTCCGCCCCTGCTGCCCCAATGCTTCGGCATATATGCTTTTTTTATTTAACTGTGGTGGTGAAATCACCTCCTACAGCACTGGAGTCGCAGGGATCAGGCCTGTCTCTGCGAGCGCTGCAGTTATGTGTGTTTTTGTTTTGTAAGTGACAGTGATCGATCGATACTGCACTTGGCTGGCCTGGGCTGGACGGAGGGGCAAAACGCAGGTGCCAGCAGGTATCTGGGCTGATCCCGCTAACACTGCATTTTTGGGAACCCTAAACTGCTGGGGACGCTAGTATAGATCTGATCAGATATTGATCTGTTCAGATACTATACCACTAAGGGGGGTGTATGCTTCACGCGTGGGTGTTAGCGTTACTGGCACTAACCTGACGCTGCCTGGGGTGTGACGCAGACCCTCTCTGACGCTAAAACCTAATTGATATCACCCGCCGGGCGATCAGGGGGTTAAACCTTTATTGGGTTATATATACGGCGGGTGCCCTGACACTATAAAAAGCAAACTAACTAACCAGCGTCACCCGTAACACTTATATGGTGATCACTGGTGAAAGGGTTAACTAGGGGCAATCAGGGGGTTAAAACCTTTATTAGATAATATATGGGGGTACCTGACACTATATAAAAACCTGCGGCGAACCTAAAAAAAATTACTGGCTACCGATCTGCATCACCGACACTAAGACAGCATTTAGAAAAACGATTGCTTAGCGACAGTGGTGATAGGGGGTGAAAGGGTGATCAGGGGGTTAAACCTTTATTAGGGGGGGTTAGGGGGCTACACTGGACCTAAAACTGAATGTACTGACACTTTTACAGTCACAAATGTCACTGATTGCAGTGATCAGTAAATAAATGGTCACTGCAATCAGTGACACTGTGACTGGGGGCTGGGGGGGGTGGTCTGGGGGGGCGATTTATGTCCCTATGTGTCCTGGTGTCAGTGTAGTGTTGTGTGCACTGACCTGATGTCTTCTCTTGTACGGCGCTCGGTATATGTGAGCGCCGCACCAGAGATGACATCGCTTCCTCTGCCTGACACAGACAGAGGGGGCATTTCCATTCGCCGGGAGCGATCGCGAGGGGGTGGCCGGAAACGAATGGCTGCCCCCTCATCCCGGAACGCTCCCGGACACTTAGCCACCGCTCACTGTATAGGAGGGGGGTCCGATTGGACCCCCCAACTATACAAAGGCAATCACGTATGCTCTACGTGATTGTGCCTGTCGGTGCCATTCTGCCGACGTGTATATATACAGTGAGCGGTCGTTAAGTGTTTAAGGAGCAGGCTCGCCGCGTATTTAACCAATGATATTTCATCTGTCCACGGGATTCCCCTCCCCGCCGCCCAGTGGAGTAGCATGGTGGACAGCCGGTACTCTTGTGCTGGGCGTGACATTTAGGGGGGTGCAAAATTATTCCTCTGCCGTCCCGTGGGTCTGTGCTGCAGCCTATTGCCTCCCCTGGCCCCTACACCTTCACTTCCCCTCTGCAGCACCCTACAACTCCCCCCACCTCATGGCTCCTTTGATCCAGCCTGCCCCTCTGGTGTGGCCTGTGTGTGAGAACAGGGGAGGGGCGCGGTGCACAGTGCAGATGGGAGAGGTATAGTGGCTGTTGGCTGCCCCCCCCCGGCAGGGGATACATCGTACTGTGTGTGTGTGTTGGGGATGGAGTGTGAGTAGTGCAGGAAGTAGAAATCAGGTAGGTCAGTGAAGTGGTCAAGTAGGTTAGTGTAGGGGTCAGGTAGGTCAGTGTAGGAACCAGGTAGGTCGGTGTTAGTGGTCAGTGTAGGGGTCAGGTAAGTCAGTGTAGTTACCAGGTAGGTCAGTGTAGTGGTCAGTGTAATAATCGGGTAGGTCAGTGTAGTGGTATACATTATTAACCACTTAAGGACTGGAAGGATTTTCCCCCTTAATGACAGGACATTTTTTGTGATATGGCACTGCGCCACTTTAAAGCGGTTGTATAGTCCTTTTTTTTTTTTTTTTTTTTTTACTTTTACCTACAGGTAAGCCTATACTAAGGCTTACCTGTAGGTAAAATAAATTTCTCCTAAACCTTTACGGTTTAGGAGATATTCCCCTTGCACTGTGCCGCTGACTGCAGCGGCGCATGCGCACAGGGGATTCTCGGGTGAAGGCCCGGCGGACGCCAGACCTTGCCGGAAAGAAGTCTCCCACTCACAGCGCTGGAGCCGCGATACCCGGAAGACACGCCGAGGCATAATGTCAGCTGCCTCGGCTTGGACCGGGAGGGACACTGACGCCTCGTTCTAAGGTAAGTATTTCATAATGAGCTTGTATGCTGTGGTCTTCAAGCGGTTAAATTGCGATCATACTGCACTTAGATGGTGCACTTTGTTCCTAGAGTGCCTTCCAGCACCCTGCCCTTACACCAGCCTTACCCAACCCTAACTCCCTAATTTATTTGGACAATCATTTTGTGCCTAGCTCTTCTTTTTCTTTTTTTTGAGTCCCCTTTTTTGTAACCGGATGGTACCTACAAGGCCACTCATGATTTAAATTCTGCCCAATTAGCAGGAGTCAGCTGAAATTTGTATGGCCAGCTTTTCTCTCAGGCGACACTGCAGGTCAGATTAGATTGTTAAATGTGTTTTAACATGGCATTTGTACATCATGAACTTGCTGTTCAGAGTTTTGTATGTGCAGTACCATTTTTTTTTTTTTTTTTGTGTTTTTTTTTTTTTACAGCGAGATCGAAGATTATCACAGTAGTGGCTTCTTATCAGATCATTTTATATTAAACTGACAGCTTGACAATAGGAGCTCCCTGTACATCTGAGTAGAATCTACACATTTGAAGGTCATTCATGCCTAGAGGTAAGGGTCAGTTTTGCTTTCATAACATCACTATTCATGCTAATGGGTGATGCAGTACTTATCTATAATATTGTCAATATTGTCTGCCAGCTGCTTGACCTTCTCATAGTTGCGCAATGAAAACTACACTGGCTAACAGCATTGGGTTCAATTACATTACAGCATGTTCTGGCTTGTGACGACCTTATGTAGTTGCACATGGGAAGATCAATAAATGATGTCTGAGTACCAGAGATTGTATTCTGTTGAAATTTGTAATGAAAATTGATTATTAGAGTAGATATACATGCATAGCTGTACATAACTTTGCGTTTAGGGGAAACTCAATGGCGAGAATTGTATTAACATTGGAGCAGAATCTGGAGCAACTGTGCATAGTAATCAGTCGGCTTGTTAAGTTTTGAAAATGAATTATAGAAGCTGATTGGTTGCCTTGCACAATGCTCTGTCTGCTTCAGTCTTACTAAATTCCCTTTTGGTGTGTTTTCTTCTGTTGTGTCATAACCTCTCTCCTTTCTACATATACAGTACCTCAACATTACTGCCAGAAAAAGCAACTGAACTGCTAGCCATTTCTCCCTAAAATTATAAAAAATTATGCATTTGACTTGACTCTAAAGCTGAGTGTACACACCGTGAGTTTTTTCTTTTCGTTTAACCAGCGGGCTGAACAAAAAAAAATAACTCCTTAATCCCTGCATCCACACAGCTACACAAACAATGTGGATACAGGGATCTTCACCTATGCAAAATAGTTTTTTCACGGTGGAGACTATAAACCCCCTCAGAAAACACTGTTCAGCCACTGGCTACAGTGGCTGAACAACCAGTTTTGTTCAGCAGAACTGTTTCACAGAAGCCAGTCTAAATATTCGCTTCTTTTGAACAGGCAGGGCTACACACAGCTCAACACTCATGCATACAGTTGTCAGCCATTGTTTTTTTTACTAACCTTGCACACTCTGAAAGTGTGATTTTGCGTGAAAAATTTTCAAACCGTGCCTGATACAGCAGTTTGCAGAACCTATGGCAAATTATTATTGTATTTTTATATATATATATATATATATATATATATATATATATATATATATATAATTTATTTTTTTCTTTTTGAAAATGCATTTAAAAAAAAAAAACAGTAAAGTTAGACCGATATTTTTTTTTTTTTTTTTTGCATAATGTTACGCCGTGTAAATTGATACATAACATGTCACGCTTCAAAATTGCACACACTCGTGGAATGGAGCCAAACTTCCGTACCTAAAAATCCCCATAGGCAACGCTTTAAATAATTTTACATGTTTTACTTTCAATAGATTTTTATTGTATTATTCAGACAGAAGGAAGAGAATAAAAAAAAACATTGGTTTATAACGACTTACATGTTACCAATAAATTCACAGCAGGGGTACATATCTAAAAACAAATCGCAAATGAAGAATCTTATAAGGCCTTTGGATAATGAGCTGAGGAATGGGGAAACCAGATGACAATTCTAGAGATATAAAAGGGGGGGCGACTGTCACCTCAACACCCCAAGAGGGATCAAGCTGTGTCAAGGGGTGGGGGGGGCGCCTGTATGGGAAGACCCGTGTTTTTCCTGATCATGTGGAAAATTTTGTTCCAAAGTGCTCTGAGTTTGGGACATTACCACCATATGTGCATCACCGATCCAAATGGTCTGCAATTTCAGAAAAACAAAGGGGAGGATGTTGGGTAGATTCTAGCTAGAGATACCATCACATTAAAACTTTTCAGGTTTGCCTCCACTAGCGCTGTATTCAAAATCCCTTTAAATCAGGAGGTCGAGGCCCTGTGCCATTCTGCTGAGCTCCAGGTTTGACCCAGATCCCTCTCCCATTCCAACATGAAGAGGGACTTAGAATCAACCCGAGCCAATGACTGATAGATCACTGAAATTTCCCCCCCCCCCCCTCTGCCCAGTGGCATGTCCACACCATTGCTCATAATCTGTAATAGTAAGTGTGTCAGGTTTTGAGGTCCAAAATGTATGGATAAAATGGGAGATTTGATTAAATCGGTAGCTTTCAGAAGTGGGCATATCTAGTTTGCTTACACAGTGAGCGAGGGTGAGAGGGCCAGTGGAGTTGACGAAATGTCCAATCCTATACATCCTGTTGTTTTGCCACCAGTGAAAGGATTTTATGTCCATTCCCGGGGGGAAAGAGGGTTGCGGAAAAGATGAGAAAGGGGGTGCCAATTAGAGATTAGATGTGGGTTGTTTTTAAGGGTGTCCCAAATCACCAGGGAATGGGATAATGTGGGGGTCAGAATGGCTGGCTGAATTTACTCTACCTAACCGAGAGATTCATTTTGTCCCAATGTGTGAGGTCTTCCTCCAATTTACGGTAAATTGGAGGAAAGTTGGCCTGCATATAACCGGTCCACTGAGGCTGCCAGATTGCCCCCCAAATAGGGGATGACCGTATCGCTCCATACGAATTGGAATTTTTCCTTAAGTCGTGTTACTAGATTTTCTGGAAGGTTTATATTTAGCTCCATAGATTTTTCGAAGTTCACTTTGAGGCCAGAGATTTTGCCAAAGTCATCTAATAATTTGCAAATGGTGGGAAGCAAGATTAATGGTGAGGTTATAAAGAGCAGAATATCGTCTGCAAAAAATGCACATTTGTGGCTTTGTGGCCTGCAACTAACCCCATGAATATCTGGATGATCCCTGATGGCAATAGCAAGTGTGTTTATGATGATGGCAAAAATCAGTGAGCATAAAAGGCAACCCTGCCTAGTGCCCTTGCAGATCAGGAAGGAGTCTGAGTGATATCCCTATAGTCGTGTTTGTGATTCAGGGTTGGGGTAGAGGGCCCCTATCGCATTCATAAAGGTATGGCCAAAGCCCCATTGGTGTAAAATTTAGACCAGGAAGGGCCAGGAGACAGAGTCAAATGCCTTCTGGAGGACCAGAGAGAGAAGGAAGCCTGTTTGGGTAGGGTTGCCATCCCAACCCGACCTCAGAAGAGAAATGACGTCAATAGCTCATCTAATTTGATCAGGGCCTTTTCTCCCTGGGATAAAGCCGACCTGGTCCTTGTGGACATAGAGGGCAATGAAAGACGATATACGGTCTGCTAGAATTTTGGTTAGTATTTTGAGATCATTATTAAGGATATGGGATGATAGTTGCCAACTGAGCTAGGGTCTTTGCCCTGCCTGGGAATCGCTGATATAAAGGCTGAGTTTAGGGTCCTTTCCAGTTGGGAACCTTTTATGAAGCTCATTAAAGAAATGGGCCAAGTAGGGGCCTAAGGTGGCAGGGAAATGTTTATAGTATGGCGGTGAAAAGCCATCCGGGCCAGGAGCTGAGTAGCTTTTCAGGTTTTTAATAACCTGTGAGATTTCTTCAACTGATATCGGTGCTTCTAGTCTATTTTAATCTTAGGGAGATTGTGTGAGCTAAGGAAGGATTCCAGAGGGTTTTCCAGGCTTGGATTTCCCTCGTTATATAATTTTCTGTAGAAGTCATGAAAAGCCTCCCATGATTCTCTGGGGATATTGTGACAGTGCCATTCCCCAGTTTAATTTTAGGTAAGGTGTGTGATCGCAGTTTAGGGGACAATCTGGCTGCCAGTAGGGATCCCGGTTTATCTCTCTGGTGATAATAGTGGGCCCCACTCCAACGTAAGCTTTTTTCCACAATGACGGTGAGAGCTAAGTTCAGGGCTGTACGCGCGGCATCTAATCGTTACTGAAGCGGGTATAATTTTGTTTTGTGCCTTCTTTTTCTAACTTCTCTATATCTGCCTGTCTTGCTTTGCGTAACCTAAACGCCATTTGGATGAGTTTTCCCCTGATGGTGGCCTTATGGGCTGCCCATAACCTAGTTGGGGAGACATTCGCCACATCATTCAATAAGAAAGATTCCTGGATACTCTTATTTAGCTGAAATGGGTTAGGTTACTAGGGATTGAAGCATTCAATCCCCAGTTGCGTCCCCTTTTTGGTCCTGTCGGTCTGCCTATTATCAGAAAAAAAGCGTGAGTGGTCCGACCAGACAGAGTTCTTTTTGTAGGATTTCGTCACTAGTGGGATATCAGTCACTGATATGAAAAAGTGGTAAATTCTCGCAAAGGAATTGTGGGGGTGAGAGAAGTGCTTATCCAGAGGTCAATCCTTGACGATAAATCTATCTGGCAAAATTAAGACTGTCTGGTGGGGTGTAGCAGTTCCCTCCCCAAGGGTCGTGTGTTTTTTTTTTTTATCTAGCCCTGCATCGAATGCTACATAAATTACGATGCCTTCTGTCAGGGGGTTTAGGGTACGAAAAAGGGCATGGAAGAATTGTGACTGACCCTTATTCAAGGCGTAGTATGAGACTAAGGAGTGGAGTCAGTCGTCTATAAGGCCCTTGATAAGTAAGAATCTACCCTCCGGGTCCTTAAATTCAGAGATGAGTGAAGATTTACAAATACGTGAAAAAAAATAGCTACCCCTTTTCGTTTTGGTTTCCACATGAACAGTGGAATTTGGGGTGGATATGCGAGGGGGTGTAGGAGCGAGGAAGGTGAGTTTCTTGGAGAAATAGTATATCTATTTTCTGACTGTGATAGTACTGGAAAATTTTCCGGCGTTTGACAGCTGAGTTCATTCCCTGTATATTGTGCGAGGCAATGTAAAGAGAAGGGTTTGGTTTGGGTGGATCAGCCATGGAGCAGCACAGAGGAAAACGCCAGCGATCTCCAGTCACTTACCCCCAACCTGCCGCGAGTTCTGGTGAGGAAGCAAATGAGTCCATACAGTCTGATGTCAGTAGGAATCAAGGAGGGATGCAAGGTCATCCCAGTCACTAGGAAAAAAAAAGTTAGTATGGAAGAAAAGGTTCAGATGGAAGAGACAAAAGAAGAAGAAAACAAAACCTAAAGGGTAGAGGAGGGATGAACCCACCATACCCTGTACTGTAAGGTTTCCCCTCCAACAGAAATATACCAAAAATACAGTGAGGTGCTGCTTCCAGGACTTCTGGAGGTGTTTAATCGGGCAGCAGAGGAAGGAAAGCTACCGGTGTCCATGACGGAAGCAACAATTATAGTATTATTGAAAGAAGGGAAAGACCAGTTGGAAACGGCCTCGTATAGACCCATATCTTTACTGTGTGCAGATGTAAAAATCCTGGCCAAAATTATGGCAATGAGGTTAAATAAAATAATTTCAAAACTGGTGCACTCGGACCAGACGGGATTCATCCCAGGCAGATCTACTAGCTCCAATATAAGGAGAGTATTTTTGAATACTCAACTGTCAACAGAAGTAGAAGGGTCAAGGGCCATCTTATCTTTAGATGCAACCAAGGCGTTTGACAGCCTGGAATGGCATTACCTTTGGAAAGTTCTGAGAGTTCCAGTTTGGCCCTAAATTTATCCAATTGATTAAAATACTGTATGAAAGTCCCAGAGCAAAGGTAAGGATAAATGGTGAATGTTCAGACTGGTTCCAGTTGGCGAGAGGGACAAGGCAGGGATGCCCTTTATCACCCCTGCTCTTTGCCCTTGCCATGGAACCATTGGCCATCTCTATAAGGGAATCCCCGGGTATAAAGGGTTTCAAGAGGAGACTGAGGGAAGAGAAGGTAGCCATGTATGCGGACGATGTCCTGATCTTTTTGGGGGATACCCAAACCTCATTGGAGAACGCAATAGATATGATAGGGGAATTTGGTAAGTTCTCGGGACTGACAATTAATTGGGATAAATCTGCACTTTTGCCGATAGACCCATTGATAGGACAGATTGCTCAAGTAAAGGTGGTAGCCCAAATGAGATATTTGGGAGTAAATATAACAAGGGATCCAGGGCAGTATATAGACAGAAACCTAGTGCCATTGCTGACAAAACGCAGACAAAAATGTCGGGTCTGGAATAGGCTTCCTCTTTCAGTGGCTGGTAGGAGCAACCTGGTAAAAATGATATGGATGCCACAAATTTTATATTCTCCATAACTCCCCGGTATGGATACCAAAACAGTGGTTCAAAAAAATAGAGGGGGTGTTTAGAGAATTAATTTGGAGGAATGGAGCAGCAAGGATTAGTCTCCGAGTCCTACAACAACCCAAAGAGAAGGGAAGATTGGCCCTCCCGAATCCCAGATACTATTTTTTTGGCCGCTCAGGTGCAGTATATGAGGGGTAGTAACCGAATAGCAGGAAAAGAAGGGCTTATGTTAAACGACACATGTCATGACACAGAGGTGGAGGCAGTGGAGGCAGACTCCTTTAGCTCCAGATGCATGACGGCCCAATTAATGGCTAAATGTTGGAAGGAGGTTAAGAGAGTCCTAGGATACAAAGGATTCTCTGAATTCTCTCCTATATGGCATAACAGTAACCTGCAGGAACTTAAAGCGGCGCCCCGCTGGAAAAAAAAAATAAAAGCCAACAGCTACAGCAGCTGCTGGCTTTTAATATTTGGACACTTACCTGTCCTGGAGTCCAGCGACGTCCGCAGCAGAGGACGAGCGATCGCTCGTCACTCTGCTGCTCCCTCCGCCATCCTCGCTGAGGGAACCAGGAAGTGAAGCCCTGCGGCTTCATGCCCGGTTCCCTACGGCGCATGCGCGAGTCGCGCTGCGCCGTTCTGATTGGTGCTCCTGTGTCCTGGGAGCCGAGTGTCTCCCAGAACACCAAAGGAAGTCTGCGGGAAGTGACGTAACTCCCGCAGATTCCCGGAGAGAGGACTCCCGGATGTGGGTGAAAATACCTGTCTTAGACAATTGTGACACCGGAGGGGGGGAGGGTTCCAAATAGCAAAAGTTGCTATTTAGGGTGGAGCTCCACTTTAAAGTTATGGGGAAGGTAGAAGAGTGGGATGGATTAGGAATACACCTGTTGGCACAACTTTTTAAGGCAGGAAGAATAAAGTCATTCCAAGAAATAAGGGAGGATTATGCGGTCCCAAATAAATCCTTTTATAGATATTTACAAATTAGGCATACGTTGCATGCACAATTTGGACAGATTACACCGGTGTGGAACGATATGCCTCTTCTCCAAAAACTAGTAAATACAGAGGCTACTAGAGGAGCAATCTCCGAGATGTATAACTCCTTAGTAAAAGCTGATTGGAGGGAAGCACCAGACAATAAAAACAAAAGCAAATGGGAGAAAGAAGTGGGCCCACTGTCAGAGGAACAATGGGAGAGAATATTAGCAATAGGACCCAATGTGTCGCTGTCATCATTTCCCATCTCTACCTAATATATAGAGTATATTCTACACCCCAAAGGATGTTTCAGTTCGGTATGAGATCGGATTCGAGATGCCAGATATTCGGGGATGAGAGGGGAGACCTAATGCATATGATCTGGAGGTGCCCCAAGTTATATCAATACTGGAAGCAAATAGTTGAAAAAATAAATACAGTGTTTGCGACTTCATTGCAACCAGTAGCCAGGCTATGTGTATTGGGTCTCCTGGAAGAAAGGGGACTCTCGGGAGATGTACGAACAGCAATAACAAGATGTCTGTTCCATGGAAGGAAACATAGCGCAGAAGTGGCAGGCGGAAAAACCTCCTACAGTAATAGAATGGAGAAGGGTGATAGTTGACACTGTGACAAAAGAAGAATATATTTATATTAAGAGAGGAAATAAAAAGAAATTTAATAATATATGGGGAAAATGGTTAGAAGTGGAAACATGTTAATAGGTGGGGGATGGATGAGTAGGTGAATAGGGAGGTTGGGTGGGTGTGAATGAGGGATAAAGCGTGGAATACATGGTTAAGTCACATATGTATTACTGTATAATGGGAAAATGGATGTATGTTACTCTATTTCTTTTCCAAAAAAAAAAAAAAAAATATTGGATTAAAAAAAAAAAAGGTTTCCCCTCAAACAAGAGGGGAAATCCTGACCATGGGAGGGGGGAAAAATCCACGTCTCCTTCACGAGTACCGTTCTGGCTGCAGCACTTCCTTGTGACAAATTTTAGAATTTGCAAGAACTTCGGCATCATTGCCAACACCTGTGAGCAGAAAACATTAAAGACAGGCCTAGGTGGGGTAAGCAAGTTGTGAGCAAGAGGATTCGAAAGTGAGGGCTATGGGGGCAGGGAGGGTAGAGGAGTCAAGTATAGAGGGGGAATAATGGAATATGTATATGTCCAAAAACCTAACGAGTCCAGAGAAGTAACCGTTGTGGCTGAGTAATAAATCCGCACCAATCCAGGGGGGAAAGGGAGTGAGACTTAGATGGGTCCTCCAGGTACTAACGATGAGTATCGGAACCACCAGTACAGAGTATAGCTATGTTGATGACGACCAGTTAGTAGAGCTTAGCTATACATGAAGAGGTTGTGTTTCGGAGGGGAGTTCATCTGATATTTGGGGAAAAGAAAGTAGGACTCTGGGTAGATTGCTTCCTTGAGGACGTAGTCCTTTTACAGGGAGAGATTTTGGCAAAAATCTGGATAGGATGCCCCAGGATCTGCAGTTGTGGGGTGGAGCGGGCCTTTTTTTTTCTTCTTTGACCGCGTAGAAGTGTGGTTTGACCACAATATCCCAAAGGGAGACCATCAGACTATGAGCTCGATCAAGCTCCAGCATGTGTGAGTGAATCTCGGGAATGAGTTCCTTGATGAGGAAACGGGCTGCTTCTGGTACATCAGTGACAGATTTGGGTAGCCCCCTGATCCCAAAATTATACAGTTTTGGATCTGTTCTCAAGGTCCATTGATTTTGGCCATAGCAACATCAAGTTGGTTGTGCAGGTCTTGGATGCGGTCCATGTTTTGGTTGGCCCGGGCAATCGTGGCATCCATTTTGGTCTCAATGCGAGAGCCCAGAGCTTGGAGGTCCCTTTTTTATGTCCGAAGTAATTTTGGTAGCTGTCTAGGATAATCCCCTGTCCAGCATCTCAGCATATTTGGTGAAGATGAATGAGATCTCCTGTGGTTGTGGTGGGATCTGACCTATGCTGTACAGGGGCTCGTTAGGCCTTGGTGAGGCTGCAGTCATGGGGAACATAAAAAGTTCATCCAGGGTTTGGTGGATGAGGGATTCGGTGGACGCTGGAGAGGTTGTGCTCCGGAGTTAAGTGGAGTGGTGTTAGGAGTGCCCCCACATACCTCTGCCTGCAGCGTGTCCCGCCAGGTGGAATGATCAGGGATCCCTATGTGAGCAGCCTCGTGGAACGGCCGCGCCGACGCCATCTTGGAAATCTCGTCAGGCTCCGGGATCTTGCCGAATTGGGCTCGTAGGTTGCACCTGGCTATCCCCCTGACATAAAAAGGTCCCCACGGGTGTCCCAACTTACTGGCACGTGCACTAAGGGGGGTCGGCTGATGCCTCCGGTTACTGGGAGCGATGGAGAGCCGGACAGAGCTCCGAGGCTAAGCCGCCATCTTCCGTAACTCTGCGCATGCGCCTCTCTGGTTACATGTTTTGAGTTAGAGGAGGTCTAGTTCACATGTGTGGTTTGAACGCCATTTACATATGTAGGCACGACTTGCATATGCGTTCGCTTCTCCGAGGGGGCCAGGGGCACTTTACTTTTTTTTAATTTTTTTTATATATTGTTAATTTTACTTTTATTTTTCTAATTTGATGCCCTTTTAAAAAAAAATAAAAAAATTGATCACTTTTATTCCTATTATAAGGAATGTAAACATCCCTTCTAATAGAAATAGTGTGTTACAGGTCCTCTTTACAGTGAGATCTGGGGTCAGTACGTCCCCATATGTCTCCTCTAGGCTGGGAAGCCTGAAATCATCCAAAAAATAAAGATCTCTTGCTTCCCAGCCGAGGCGGCAGCATTTTTTCAAATGCAGAGGCCAGGCATGACCTCATAATATTGGGCCCGGCCTTTGAACGATCATAGAGACTACGGGGACCATCTGGCCTGCCGGAAATCTCTATTGTCAGCATCCGGCGCTGGTCGGTTCCTTCTCCGATCCGCCGATGGCAGGGGCGAGCCGGGAGAAGCATCGGAGAGCTGCGAAAGGGGGGGGGGATGTCCCCTTCCGCCACTTGTAAGAATGATCAAGCGGCTGAACAGCCACTATGATCATTCATGTGGTGAAGGGAATCGCTGGCTGAAAAAGAAGATATCTGAATGATACCTGTAACTGCAGGCATCATTCAGACATCACCGCTCAAACTTGACTACATCACGTTGGGCGGGTGGGAATTGGTTAAGGAAACAATCCCCTTTACATATACAGCAAGTTGAAAGCTTTTTAGCGCAATTTAATTCAAACTCTTATCTTTTGCTCTTTCTAAACATTCATGTGAACCTTGCTATATTCTTTCTCAAACTAAATTCAACTTGCAAGGGATCTGTGGCTTGCTTTCAGTGAGGGTTTTTACAGGCGCTGTATCGCCTCCTGACCGCCTATTTAAACCCTTCAGTACCACCCACCAAACACGACAGGAGGGATAATTTTTTTCACCACAATATATGTATACCCCTGTTCAGCTGCCTTTGCAGCTTGGCAGGTGGTTTTTACCACCCAACCACATATGTAAATGAGGCTCAAGAGTTGCCCTCTTTATCAGCACCTACATATTCAAATTTTTTGAGATGCACCTGTAAGTATAAGCATTTGCTGCTCATTTTCCTATTACAACACTGAGACGGCCTAGGCATTTTTATGGCATCCCCATTATGGTTTGCTTCTGTGCAGAATATACAGGTGCATCTCATAACTTTTTGATGATATTCAATTTTTAATTGATTTCAGTAATTCAATTCAAAAAGTGAAACTCATGTATTGTAGGGGTGCAACAGATCAAAAAACTCACGGATCGGATCGATCCGATCCGTGACCCCTGATACGAGGATAATTTTCGGATCCGCAAAAAAAAAAGAAAAAACCTTGTTACCCCCACCGGAGTTTTAGATTTCACAGTTTTTTTCAGCACAAAAACTGAGCTTATATGCTTAAATGCAGTATTTGTAAATCCAATGGATGGTTTACATGTTACATTTTAAAAGCAGCAGCAAGCCTGCTGACCTTACATGGTTGTTAATGTGACAGAACACCTCCTGATTTTCACATTTAACATTTAGTTAAATGTGAAAATCAGGTGTTCTGTCACATTAGCAAGCATGTAAGGTCAGCAGGTTTGCTGCTGCTTTTAAAATTGAACATGTAAACAGTCTGTTGGATTTCCAAATAATGTATTTAAGCATATAAACTCAATTTTGTGTTGAAAATAACTGTGAAATTTAAAACTCCGTTGGGTGTAACAAGATGTCCGCTTGGCCCCTTCTTACTATCATTACTGTGCAGGAGTGTAAGTGGAGCAAGATGGCGGCTCCGGGTGTACCAAGATGGCCGCCGCTCCGGAGCTAGGCCGAAGCCTCGGCCTTTCCTATGGCCGAGGCTCCGGAGCGCTCCGCGGATCGCGTGGTGATCCGATCCAAACAGGGTGACCCGTTCTGATCACCACCGATCCGTTGCACCACTAATGTATTGTATAGATTCACTACACACAGAGTGATATATTTCAAGCATTTCTTTCTTTTTAATTTTGATGATTATGGCTTGCAGCTAGTGAAAACCCCAAATTCAGTATCTCAGAAAATTGAAATATTGCATATGACCAAAAAAAAAAGTACTTTTAATACAGAAATGTTGACCTACTGAAAAGTATGTCCATGTACAGTGTAGTATACACTCAATACTTGGTCGGGGCTTCTTTTGCATGAATTGCTGCATCAATGCGGTGTGGCATGGAGGCGATCAGCCTGTGGCACTGCTGAGGTCTTATGGAAGTCCAGGTTGCTTTTTATAGTAGCCTTCAGCTCATCTGCTTTGTTGGGTCTGATGTCTCTTATGTTCCTCTTGACAATACCCCACAGATTCTCTATGGGGTTTAGGTCAGGTGAGTTTGCTGGCCAATAAAGCACAGTAATACCATGATCATTAAACCAGGTATTGGTACTTTTGGCAGTGTGGGCGGGTGCCAAGTCCTGCTGGAATATGAAATCGGCATCTCCATAAAGCTGGCCAGCAGACAGAAGCATTAAGTGCTGTAGAATTTCTTGGTAGAGGGCTGCATATACAACACAGAGGGCTGTAGATACAACACAGTGGACCAACACCAGCAGATGACATGGTTCCCCAAATCATCACGGACTGTGGAAACTTCACACTAGACCTCATGCAACTTGGATTCTGTGCCTCTCCACTCTTCCTCCAGACTCTGGGACCTTGCTTTTTAAATGAAATGCACAATTTACTTTCATCCAAAAAGAGGGCTTTGGACCACTGAGCAACAGTCCAGTCCTTTTTTCTCCTTGGGCAAGGTAAGACACTTCTGACATTGTCTCTGGTTCAGGAGTTGGCTTGACACAAGGAATGCAACAGTTGTAGCCCGTGTCTCTTGAAGCACTGACACTAGCCATAGTCCACTCCCCAAATTCTTGAATAGCCTTTGCTTCACAATCCTCTCAAGACTGTGGTTATCCCTGTTGCTTGTGCACCTTTTTTCTACCATTTTTACTTCGACTCAATTTTCCATTAATATGTTTGGATACAGCACTCTGTGAACAGCCAGCTTATTTAGCAATGACCTTTTGTGGCTTGCCCTCCTGAACTGTCATTAAGCCTTCCCCATGATTGTGTAACCTACTGAACTAGACTGAGAGACCATTTAAAGGCTCAAAACATTTTACAGGTGTTTTGAGTTAATTAGCTGATTTAGAGTCCACAATATTGAACTTTCCCTTTTCGTCTTTCAGGACAGCCACAATGAGAGCTAGGCTCCTCCCCTTCCTCAGGAAACACTGTGCCAGCACATAAATTCTCACTTCCCCTGCCGGACCTCAGTTATTAGTTTCCTCCAGCGGGGAGACACTGTGCAGGGAACCAGGCCGGTCAGTCAGGGGATTGTGGCCAAAAATCTTTTACCCAGTAAAGGAAAAAAGGGCTTCCAGGGTATATGGTGTGGTACATACCCGCCTCTTGCAAGCCACCCAATCCTTGTCGAGCGCGGCAGAAGGCTGAGGGGGACCCCTATCGCGTCCACAGGGCCGCAGCATGGAAGCAACGCCGCTCTCCCTGTATGGTATACAGGCCGCATTTTTTTTTGCTGGAACCAGCGGGCCGGACGACGGGTGACGTCATTTCCGGCGGGGGGAGGCGGATGCTTTCCCTTTGACCCGTGACTTCCGGGTCGCGGTGCTGATAGGGGGCCGGGCTCAGGCTGGAGAGAGTCTGGATTGCGCACAGGCAGCGTGGGACTCGATAGAGGCAGCCACCTGCAGTCAGCATATCAGAAGCAGATGCTCAATCGACACATAGTGACACTACCTCCAGGCTTCCTACTGTAAGAGTACCCTGGGGAGGGTTCCTCTCTATCTAGGAATGCCCTTCCATACATGGTTCCTGTCTATGAGGGAGCAATCCCCCTGGGTGGTCGGGGGGGGGGGGGGGAGGCTCTGGTTCTTTGCATACGTAAAGGATCAGTGCACTCCCGGGGTTGTATCTGTCTGTTTCAATTGCTAAATTTTATTTTCTGCATTTTTTTTTGGGTACTTGTATTTCAGAAAGCTACAGAAAAATCAAAGTCAGCCCATACCTCCTAGGAGGAAGTGTGCCTCCTGTAGGGACACTCTAGGGCAGGGATATGCAATTAGCGGACCTCCAGCTGTTGCCAAACTACAAGTCCCATCATGCCTCTGCCTCTGAGTGTCATGCTTGATGCTGTCAGTCTCGCTATGCCTCATGGGACTTGTAGTTTGGCAACAGCTGGAGGTCCGCTAATTGCATATCCTTGCTCTATGGGAATCATGGGTAAAAGTCTCTTATGTAAGAATTGCATAGGCACTTTGGTTAGAGAGAGGGATTCTGAGCAGGAGTCGGGACTAGCAGCTTCCGTAAAGGAACTCTCGTCCACCTGTTCATCTTTTAAAAGACTCTTTCAAAAATTTCAACTCCCCTCCAATCCCATCTCCCAGGATACAACCCCTCCACTGGCTCAGGGCTCTGCACCTGCCAATCCTGCCACTACACCGAGGGCAGAGGAGGCTTCAGGTCCTTCCGGTGTAGAACAGGCACATCCAGATAGTGCAACCTCTGAGTCCCAGGAGGAATCAGAGGGAGAGGGCCAGGACGGGGAGTCCAGGAAGCCCTCCAGATATAAATTGTCCCTGGATGAGGTAGAGGACCTCTTGGGGGCAATCTATACAACCCTTGGTATCCAGACCGACGACAAACCTCTGACCCTCCATGACCAAATGTACAAGGGCCTGGGGGAGCAGAAGAAAAAAGTCTTCCCAGTACATGAGGTACTGATTGACACTGTTAAAAGGGAATGGCAAGATCCCGAGAGGAAACACTTGCTTCTTTTCTAGGTCTCTTTTAAAAGATTTCCTTTTTCGGATGACCCAGCATCTATTTGGAACAAGACCCCCAAATTAGACGCGGCCTTCTCCCAGGTCTCCAGAAACATTGACCTAGCGTTTGAAGACATGGGAGCCTTAGCTGATGTCATGGACAAAAGGATAGACTCCCTTCTAAAAAAGACATGGGACTCTAAAGCCAGAAATGGCTGTTACAGTTGTGGCCCGCAACTTGGCACACTGGCTCTCCAAGATCCAGGAGCACATTGAGGCTGGAACAGCTAAGGAAACCATCTTGTCTTCCTTCCCTACAATCCTGCGAGGAATCGCATATATAGCTGACGCCTCAGCGGAGTCAGTACGCATGTCGGCCAGATCGGCAGCCCTGGCTAACTCTGCCAGAAGAGACCTCTGGCTCAAAACTTGGCCAGATGACAGTGCCTCTAAGGCCAAGTTATGTGGGATACCCCTGACAGGAGACCTACTCTTTGGCCCAGGTCTGGAAACGGTTCTAGACCGCACGGCAAATAAGAAGTCATCCTTTCCTCTTAAACAGAAGGCCCCAGTGCAGACAAAAAAAAAGGTTTCGTCCGCAAAGACAGAAAAGGGCACCCAAGCCTGAAGGGCAGAAGAAGACTTGGACCCCTAAAGGCAAGGTCAGAGGAGGGGCGATTTTTCGCCCTCCTGCGCAGCCCAGTAAAAACCCATGAGACTCCAGTCAGGGTGGGAGGAAGACTGGGGACCTTCCTCCCACAATGGGAGACCATTTCTCCCAACCAGTTCATACTGGAGATCATAAGAAGGGGGTATCATCTAGAGTTTGCAAGACCACCCCCCCAAAGATACCTGGTCACGCAGCTACCCAAGTGCAGGGAGAAGTGTGAAGCCTTGTTGGGGGCCTTAAGGGATCTGGAAAGTCAAAGTGTAGTCCGCAGAGTTCCTGAAGTGGAGGAAGGGAAGGGATTCTATTTACATATTTTTGTGGTGAAGAAACCACCTGGAAAATTCTGATTAATTCTGACTTTAAAGCCCCTGAACAAATCAATTACATACAAGCGATTCCGTATGGAGTCGATATTTACAGTCAGGGCCCTCCTCCCCCACAACTGCTTCATGGTATCTCTGGACCTCAGGGACGCGTATCTACATGTCCCGATCGCAGAGAGCTCTCAGAGTTTTCTGCGACTAGCGGTAGACCTAGATGGAACAATAGTACACCTACAGTTCCAGGCACTGCCATTCGGGCTATCCTCATCGCCCAGCATTTTTACCAAGGTTTTGGCGGAACCGGTGGTGTTTCTGCGACTCCAGGGAGTGTCCATAATGGCTTACCTGGACGACCTGCTTCTTTTTTTCACAGCATCTCCAGAATTATCCAGAGACCTGGAAATGACAAAGAAGGTCCCAACAGACCTGGGGTGGCTACTGAACTAAGAAGTCCAGCCTAATCCCGTCACAACGTATCACTTACCTGGGATACGTTTTGGACTCGACTCTCGAGAGTGTTCCTCCCGATGGAGAAAGTCTTAAAGCTAGACAGAGCAGTGGCCTCCCTCCAGTGCAATCAGCAGGTCTCGATAAGATCTCTGATGTCAACGCTAGGTCTGTTGACATCTACCCTCCCAGCAGTCCAATGGGCAGGACTACACTTTCGCCTCCTGCAGGCCTTCGTTCTAAGGGTGTGGGACCACAGTTTAGAGGTTCTAGACACCTTAGTTCAGGTACCAGTTCAGGTAAAAAGATCCCTCTGGTGGAGGAGGAAGGTTACAAACCTGTCGCAGGGACGTCTGTGGCTTATCCGGTGTCTTGGGTGGTATCCACAGACGCAAGTGGCAAAGACTGGGGGGCACACCTGGGATCCCTTCCAGCATAGGGCATCTGGAAGTTTGAAGAACTAAACAGGTCGTCCAACTGGAAAGAGCTGAGGGCAGTGGGTCTGGC
This sequence comes from Rana muscosa, assembly GCA_029206835.1. NCBI lineage: Eukaryota > Metazoa > Chordata > Amphibia > Anura > Ranidae > Rana > Rana muscosa. The sequence goes on along the minus strand of CM055122.1, from coordinate 1,239,306,475 downwards.
TCTCAGGTTTTTCCAGGAAGAACGCCAGGGGCACCACACTCAGGTGAGGTCGCACAATTCCTCGGCCATAGCTTACTTAAACAAGCAGGGTGGCACAAGAAGCGGAGTTCTGTCGGCCCTAGCAGCGGACATTCTGGGCTGGGCCGAGATCAACACTCTCTCTCACTCTCGGCAGTCTTTTTGAGAGGCGAGAAAAATGTGTTGGCAGACTTTCTCAGTCGAAGGCAACTAAGCGAGTGTGAATGGGTCCTCAATCAGGAAGTCTTCTGTCTCTTGGCCAGGAGATGGGGACCACCGGAGGTGGACCTCTTGGAGTCGAGAGAAAAAACCCTTGTTTTTCCTCTCTAAACAGAGGAGAGGAAGCACTGGGGTTGGACGCACTGACCCAAAGCTGGCAGTTCAGAATGTGCTACGCATTCCCGCCACCGGTATTACCTGCAGTTCTGAGGAAGTTTCAGATGGAAAACACTTCCCTGATCCTAGTGGCACCACATTGGCCCAAGAGGGGATGGTTCTCAGTTCTCAAACAGCTGGCGGTAGAACCTCCCTTTTTCCTACCACTTCAAGAGGATCTCCTCTCACAGGGTCCAGTCCTCTGCCCACAGGTACACAAATGGAAGCTAGCGGCCTGGCTACTGAGGAGGGCATACTAAAATCTAAAGGGTTTTCAGAAAGCTTAATTGCCACTCTCCTTAATAGCAGGAAAAAGGAGACTCGCCAAATTTACAGGAAGGTCTGGCTGCGCTTTAACAAGTGGTGCGTAGGATGCTCCTGTTCGGTGCAGAGCCCCACAGCCATTCTAGAATTCTTAGTGTGGAGCAGATAAGGGACTTTCCATTAGTACCCTCAAAGGTCAAATTTCAGCACTCAGTGCATACTTGGGAAAAACCTCTGGCCACCAACCCCTGGGTAGTCAGGTTTTTCAGAGCTCTATCCAGACAGAGACCAGCTCAGGGCCCACCCTTTCCCAGTTGGGACCTGTCTTTAGTTCTACAGACCCTTACGGGGGCTCCCTTTGAACCTTTAGACGAGTGTCTACTAAAGGAACTGACCTTAAAGACAGTATTTCTTTCTCGTACATCACGGGACACAGAGCGACATAGTCATAACTATGTGGGTTATATAGATACCTTCAGGTGCTGGCACTGGCAACTTCCAAAACCGGAAGTACCCTCCCCTATATAAGCCCCTCCCATCCGGGAGTACCTCAGTTTTTTGCCAGTGTCTAAGGTGTTGGCCAAAGAAGTAACGTGTTTTCACTGGGCTTGCGTACAGGTTCTTTTATGGGCCTCAGTAAGCTGTTCTGGATCCGACCAAAAAAGCTTCATAGCTAAACGGTCGGTACCCGGGCCTTGCAAGAGAAGAGCAAGGTTTTGCCTGTAATGCCTCTCTTAGGAGGGCTGGACCCTGGGATCCAGAGCTCTGGTCATACCCACGACCAAGATGTTTTCTGTGCAGGGTGCTATACAGGTCCAGGGGAGTGGAATCCTTGGGAACCCGGTCCCTGAAGGTTTAATTACAATGCCTGCCGTGATGGGTGAAGTTTGGGCTTCTGTGGACCAAACAGAGTCCTGCGGCGAGGAAAAGGTAAGTGGGGGCCCTCAGGAACTTGGTTCTATTGGGGGACCCTCAAGCCTAATTTGTCTTTCTGCCTGTTACCTAAGGTATTCCCGCTAATATTCTGTGCATGCCTGATACTACTAAGAAAATGTAAAAAAATTTAATAGTAGGCAAGAAAAAAAAAAAAATGGTAAGACCGCGGTACCTGTGTTAAACACTAGAGGCCGCTATGGTTCTTTTTTCTTGTAATGTGGATTTTTTTCTTCCAAAGTCAAATCCAGGCAGTTGGTAAGTTCTCTGCTGGGAAGCTGTTTCCTCTGCCCTGCTGCTGCGCTCATCCATCCCCGGGCCCTGCGGCAAACAGGGACCCTGGCTCCCATCTAGTTCCCTAATTTTAAAAAAAGCGCCAAAGGCGCGCGTGCACGCGCCTCTATATATAGAGGCGACCTGAAAAAAGGGGCGGAGCTGGTGGATGATGCTCGGTGTGCGCCGCTTCTGCGCATGTGCGGGCGTCCAGCGTGTTTAAAAGCACAATCACAGGTGTCAGCTGGCTATTGAAGCGCACAGACAGAGCTAGCAACAGTAGAATAAGGCACACAGAGGCGGTTGATGCAGGCATCCCCTAGAAAGGCACTTTTGTAGACACCAACTGTTATATAGCAGCTATTGTGCTAGACTATTATCAGTAAAAGTGGTGTATTACGGCTGGAATACCTCAGCTTTGGGCTTAGGAATATGCCGTCCAGAGGCTCCGGAACTAAATCTTCCAGGAAGCGAAGGGGGTCTCCATCGGGCTCTGAGGATCTTGGGCATGCTTCTGCTGCACCAGTCTCCCCTGAAAATTCAGAGGTTTGTGACCGTAGAGACCCCGCAGGAGTACCTGGTACTGTGGCTGTCCTCAGTTCACCTGCTCCTGTGTATGTAACGGAGGAGGTTTTTTCCTCAGCTCTGGGAGGATTGGAAGAGAGATTGACAACATTGATCGCTGCCTCCCTGTCACAGGGAAAGCGCGCCCGATCTCCGTCTCCTCCTTCAGAGTACCTGTTAGCGGAGCAACAGTCCCATACAGGGATCGACCTGCCTGAAGGGGTTTAGGATGAGGTTGATTCTGTTATAGAGGAATCAACAGTGGAGGAACCTTTCTCAGCATCTCAAGCTGAAAGATTATGGGTTCAGTCCCTGACTAACATGGTCCGATCAGCATTTAAAATGCACCTTGCGGAGCCATCAACCACGACTGTTTCCTCGTTGGGGTCGCTAAAAGCTCCCCAGACGGTTTGTTCCTTTCCACTTCACCCTTTACTGGAAGGGCTCATTTACCAGGATTGGGAACATCCTGATAAAATATTTACTCCCCCCAAGAGATTTCCGGTGGTCTATCCCATGGAGGATAAGTTCATCAAAAAATGGAGGGTCCCTACAGTGGACGCAGCCATCTCTTGTGTGAATAAATCACTGACATGTCCAGTAGATAATGTCCAAATGTTCAAGGACCCAATAGATAAGAAATTGGAGTCCTTATTAAAATCTGCTTTCTCTACAGCAGGCTTGGTGACACAACCAGCAGTGGCAGCTATTGGGGTCTGCCAAGCAGTGAAGGATCAGTTGAAACAGGTCTTAAGGGACTTGCCAGATCAGCAGGCTCTTGCCTTAGCTGATCTACCTAGAGCCTTATGCTTTGCGGTTGACGCCATAAAGGATTCAATCCATCAGGCCTTACGCTGTCTGTAGTACATATGCGCAGGCTTCTATGGCTCAAAAACTGGTCTGCTGAAGCTCCCTGTAAAAAATTGCTGGTTAGCTTCCCATTTCATGGTGAACGCTTATTCGGGGAAGACCTGGACAAATATATCCAGAAAATTTCCAGCGGTAAAAGTACACTCTTGCCGGTTAAAAACAGAGTTAGAGGTCCCTCTTTTAAGAGGCCTGCTTCTCCAGTCCCTGGGGCATCGGCTGTGAAACAGTTCCGACGGCCTCCTCGGTCAAATCCCGGGGGTAAAAATCAGGGACAATCGCAGGGTAATAAGAAACCCTGGGTCAGGAGAGGTACAAAACCTCCCCCAAAGTCAAATTCATGAAGGGTTGCCCCCACTCAATCGGGTGGGGGGGAAGACTCCAGTTGTTCGCAGAGACCTGGCGGGACACGATCAGAGACAGATGGGTGCTCTCCGCAGTAAGTCTGGGATACAGATTGGAGTTAAAAGACTCTCCTCCTTCCCATTTTGAGGTCAAAAGTGCCAAGGGATCCCCGGAAGAGAGAATCCCTCCTGTTGACATTAGAACAACTATTGCTCCAAGGAGTAATTATGGAGGTTCCCCTGGAAGAATGGGGGTTCGGGTTTTACTCAAACCTCTTTACAGTCCCGAAGCCAAACGGGGACGTGAGGCCCATATTAACTCTAAAAGGGCTAAACAAATTCCTGCATATCAGGACTTTCCGGATGGAGTCAATCCGATCGGTGGCCACTGCCCTACAAGGGGAGGAATGGTTAGCCTCGATCGACATCAAAGATGCTTATTTGCACATTCCCATCTTTCCAGTCCACCAAAAACTTCTACGCTTTGCAGTAGAAGGGCGCCATTTTCAGTTCAGAGCCTTACCCTTCGGTCTGGCCACAGCACCACGAGTGTTTACAAAAATTCTGGCCCCATTATTGGCCAATCTAAGAACACAAGGTGTAACGATAATGGCATATCTAGACGACTTGTTGCTGATAGACCACTCAGTGGAAAAACTAGAAGTGGTCGTTCACAAGACAATCAAGTATCTGGAATCTCACGGTTGGATTATCAACCGAGACAAGTCAGCCCTAAAACCAGTCAAAAGTCTGGAATACTTGGGGCTAAGGCTGGATTCAGACCAGAGAATTTTTCTTGCCGCAAGAAAAGGGGTCGTCTTTGAGAGATTTGATCCACCTAGTGGATACAAAAAGACACCCGTCCATACGCCTGTGCATGAGGCTGCTGGGAAAAATGGTGGCATCTTTCGAAGCAGTACCCTACGGTCAATTCCATTCAAGGAATTTGCAAAGGGCCATACTGTCCGCCTGGAACAAAAAAGTCCAGGCCCTAGACTTACCAATGTCCTTGTCCCCTTCCGTTCGCAAGAGCCTCCGTTGGTGGTTGGTTCCCCAGAATCTGGAAAAAGGAAAATCCTTCAGTCCGATTTCTTGGAAGGTGGTCACTACAGATGCCAGCCTTATAGGCTGGGGAGTAGTACTGGAGCAATGGTCTCTCCAGGGCAGATGGTCAGATGCAGAGAAGGCCCTGCCCATCAATCTCTTAGAGATACGAGCAGCCCGGTATGCCCTAGTAGCATGGACATCCAATCTCCAAGGGTCCCCTGTCAGAATTCAATCAGACAATGCCACGGTAGTGGCATATATCAATCATCAGGGTGGCACCAGGAGTCGTGTAGCCCAGAGGGAAGTAAATTACATCCTGAAATGGGCAGAAAGATATGTCCCAGCCATATCCGCGGTATTCATTCCAGGAGTGGAGAATTGGAAGGCGGACTTTCTAAGTCGCCAACAATTATGCCCAGGGGAATGGTCCCTTCACCCCGAGGTTTTCCGGACAATATGTCAGCGGTGGGGAACACCGGATGTAGATCTGCTAGCATCCAGATTCAACGCAAAGGTGGACAGGTTTGTCTCTTGGACAAGGGATCCCCTAGCTTGCGGCTCGGATGCCCTAGTATTCCCTTGGGATCAGTTCAAGCTGATATATGCATTCCCACCGCCACAATTGTTACCTCGATTACTCCGCAGAATCAGGGTAGAAAAGAAACCAGTGATTCTGGTGGCTCCAGCGTGGCCCCGAAGAGCATGGTACGCGGAGATTGTAAAAATGTCTGTGGGGAGTCCTTGGACTCTCCCACATCGTCCGGACCTGCTTTCGCAAGGACCGATATACCACCCTTCCTTACCAGCCCTAGGTTTGACGGCCTGGCTATTGAAGCCCACATTCTAAAAAAGAGAGGTCTCTCTAATCCTGTGGTATCTACCATGATCAATGCCAGGAAGCCGGTATCCAGGCAGATCTACTATAGAATCTGGAAGGCGTACATCGCCTGGTGTGAGGCCAAGAAATGGCATCCACGTAAGTACGTAATAGGTAGGATTCTGGACTTCCTACAGTGGGCTGTAGATAGGAAGCTTGCCTTGAGTACTATCAAGGGTCAGATTTCGGCCTTGTCAATATTTTTTCAAAGGCCCTTGGCTTCGCATTCACTAGTCAAAGCTTTTATACAAGGAGTGATGCGTATTAGCCCTCCGGTTAATATTCCCATATGTCCATGGGACTTAAACCTGGTTCTGTCGGTTCTACAGAAACAACCATTTGAACCATTACAGCACATTTCCTTGGTTCTTCTCACCAGGAAATTGATTTTTCTAGTAGCCATTTGTTCGGCTAAAAGAGTGTCGGAATTAGCCGCTATGTCCTGTAAAGAGCCATATCTGGTTATCCATAAGGACAGAGTAGTGTTACGTCCTCATCCAGCCTTTCTTCCTAAGGTGGTATCGAGGTTTCATTTGAACCAAGATGTGGTTCTTCCTTCCTTTTTCCCCAAACCTAGTTCGGTAGAGGAAAAGTTATTGCATTCTTTGGATGTAGTAAGAGCAGTTAAAGCTTATTTAAAAGCCACTGCTCAGATTCGCAGAACGGATACTTTGTTTATTCTGCCGGAAGGCCCCAGAAAGGGTCAGGCAGCGTCAAAATCTACTTTAGCCAAGTGGATTCGACAGGTCATAATGCAAGCCTATAGCTTGAGAAGGAGACCGCCTCCGTTCAAAGTTAGGGCGCACTCCACGAGAGCAGTTGGAACTTCATGGGCAGTGCATCACCAGGCCTCCCTGGCTCAAATCTGTAAGGCCGCAACATGGTCTTCAGTACACACGTTTACTAGGTTCTACCAGGTGGACGTTAGAAGTCAGGAGGATGTCGCCTTTGGGCGCAGTGTGTTGCAGGCCGCAAAAGATCCTCATGCCTGATGGCGCCCAGCTTATACATGGTGTATCCCCCCCCTCATTTGGCATTGCTTTGGGACGTCCCACATAGTTATGACTATGTCGCTCTGTGTCCCGTGATGTACGAGAAAGAAAATAGGATTTTTATAACAGCTTACCTGTAAAATCCTTTTCTTGGAGTACATCACGGGACACAGAGCTCCCACCCCTCTTTTGGGGACACTTATTGCTTTGCTACAAAACTGAGGTACTCCCGGATGGGAGGGGCTTATATAGGGGAGGGTACTTCCGGTTTTGGAAGTTGCCAGTGCCAGCACCTGAAGGTATCTATATAACCAACATAGTTATGACTATGTCGCTCTGTGTCCCGTGATGTACTCCAAGAAAAGGATTTTACAGGTAAGCTGTTATAAAAATCCTATTTTTTGGTTGCAGTGACTACTGCTAGGAGGGTAAGCGAGTTAGAACCTTTATCCGTAAGACCCCCATTTTGTGTTATTTTTCCAGATCGGGTCGTTTTTAAGACCGATCTAGCATTCTTACCCAACATGAGTTCGAAATTCCACAGAAGACAGGAAGTAGTTTTACCTTCTTTTTGTCCCAACCCCTCAGGTGAAGGAGTTGAGATTTCATACCTTGGATGTCAGGAGATGCATCCTACACTACCTAGAGCTGACAAAAGTATTTAGAAAGTCAGACTTATTATTTATTTATTTTATTTTCTGTGGCCAGAAAAGGTTACAAAGCGTCTCAACGCACTATTGCCAGATGGCTCAGAACAACCATCGGGCAGGCATATACTTTAGCTGGTAAAGAGATCCCTACGGGAATAAAGGCACACTCTACCAGAGCTTTGGCAGCTTCTCGGCCAGAACAGATATGCAAGGCAGCAACTTGGTCCAGCTACGCCACTTTCGTAAAACATTACAGAGTGGACCTGGTGTCGGCAGGTGAGCAAGCCTTTGGGTGTGAGGTTTTGCAAGCTGTAGTCCCACCCTAGTTGGTAAGTGCTCGTCTATCCTCTCATTGTGGCTGTCCTGAAAGACGAAAAGGGAAAAATAGAGTTACGCTTACCGGTAACGTCTTTTTACAGTAGTCTTTCAGGACCGCCCTAGTTACCCACCCGAAAAATTGGGGGGTCTTACTAAAGACCAGAACGCAGCATGATAATGATATATAATAGTATGTTATTAATGTGTTCTTGTGTCTCCCCAGCTGGCCGGAGGTGATCTTTAAAAAACACGGAGGTCCGGCAGAGGAAGTGAGAATTTGTGTTGGCGCAGTGTTTCCTGAGTAAGGGGAGGAGCCTAGCTCTCATTGTAGCTGTCCTGAAAGACTACTGGAAAAGACGTAAGCGTAACTATATTTTTTTTCACAATGTTCTCATTTTCTGAGATGCTGAATTTGGGGTTTTCACTTGGCTGTAAGCCATAATTATCAAAATTAAAAGAAAGAAATGCTTGAAATATATCACTGTGTGTAATGAATCTATATTCAAGTTTCGCTTTTTGAATTGAATTACTGAAATAAATTTAACTTTTTGAAGATATTCAATTTTTTTTGAGATGCACCAGTAATTAGTGTGTGCACTAATTCACAAAGTATTTTTGATTGTCCACATATCTGGTCAGAAATTGGCTCTGAAAGTATTTTTTAATCACCTGTAGGCAAGTTAACCACTTCAAGACCATTATGGTAAACCCCCTACTTGTTCAGGTTTTTTAGCTTTTAGCACTGTGATAATATGACTGATAGTTACTCAGTCATGCAGTACTGTACCCAAACCATTTTTATATTCTCTTTTTGAGACTGATTTTTATTTTTACTAATATGAAGAAAAAAATACATTTTGAAAAAATAAGTTTTTTTCCCTTTAGTTTCTCTTATAAAACTTTGCAAATAATCTTTCTTCATAAATTTAGAGCAAATGTTATTCTGCTACATGTCTTTGGTTTCAAACATAGTGTATATTATATGAAACGCAAAGTCTACAAACAATGGTGTATAAATTTGAAATGTATCATTCGCGATGACCTGATCTGACTACCCATCTCATTTCTTGAGACCCGCAAAAAGCCAGCATGGTACAAACACCCCCCAAAGTAGACAGTCCAAGGTATTTAGTAAGAGGCATAGTGATTTGTTTTTTTTGAAGTTGTAATTTTTTGCCACGTTTTGTAAAATGAAGAAAGCGGATAAAATTTTAAGTTTTTTTAATCTTAAGTTATTTCTTGCACACGGCATAGGAATACTTATTGCACTCCAAAACACCTTTTGCTACTCTTGACTGCTTATCACAATTATGAAGGTCATGGAGTGCCTGGACAGTGGAAACACAGAATTGCCACATTTTGAAAACCAAACACCCCAAGGTATATTTAAAGAGGCATAGCGAGTCTTTCGAAGGAAAGAAAAAGGAAAGTATATATATATATATATATATATATATATATATATATATATATATATATATATATATATATATATATATATATATATATATATATATATATATATATATATAATTTTTTTTATTTTTCTTTACATAAAGTTGTTGATTTAAAATACTTGGAGGACACTGTAACTGGCTTTGGTTCACTGTACATGTACTTGGATGCACATTAGGGAAACCCAGCTGATGGATGTGTGAGAGGAAACAGAGTGTAGACTGCAAAATGCAGCCTTTGTTTACATTTGTGATTGGTCACAGTGATCAAGTAATATAGGGTCGTGATTGTTGGCTCTGTGATCTGCCATGTCAGATGGACACATCAATCGCAGAGCGTGGTTGTGCTTGCGCTAAAGGGCGCACACAAGCATTGCAAATGGGAGGCCTTTTTGAAGCGGCTAGGAGAGGTCACAGCATTCTCAATCTCATGTCATTGTCACTTGGGTAGAGCGTTATTAATCTCTGAGCTGTTGAAATGGAGTGCCATATTGGTAGGCCATCCTGTTTGAGTCATCCCCTTTTTCTATATTCATTTACCAGACTCAGCTGTTGTAGAACAAGCTGGTCAAGCATCTGACTAAATTGTCTGTCCCTGATGATCAGGTAGTGCCTTACCTAGGTCAAGTCTTAAAAATTCTGAGGTTGGGGAAAGTCTTCCCTACCTTGTGGAAGATCCTGTCATTGGAGAATTCTCGTGTCCAGGTTTACACTTTAAATTTCCGTAAAAAAAATGTGATTCCTTTTCATCTCCTGGGCAGATCCCCTGATATGAAGCTGATTTATTACCATCACAGTGCTGGTGTGCCTCTACTATCTAGGAGGAACAAGACCTATTGTTATAACGGAGGTACTGTGCATCCTAAATTGGACAGAATGCCCTGGGGCAACTGCATGTGAAACTGGCTCATTGCCTGGTGAAGGAATCCTCTGGCAGAAGCAGGAACTGTTCTGATGACTGTGGGGGATCTTCAAACCATGATTTGTGCCTTTGCTATTTGTTTACTTTACAAACTCATGAAGAAAGGCAGTCTGAAGAACTACCTTGCTATGGTTTCATCCAGGTGTATGTTTCTCTCCATCCTGATCAGGCTCCTGACTGTTTGTTTCCTAGACTCTGTTGCTTCATTGGATCTGGTGAGTCAGGAGCAATTCCAGACCTGCGACTTTTTGAGGCTTAAGAATTGACAGGATCCTTTTCAGCACGTTTTCCTATGGAGCTTTACTTCAGGTGGTGGTTTCCTTCTTTGCTGATATGTGGGAGTTGTGTTGGGTCCTCCGCTCTTTGAGTAGGTCTGTGCTTAATCCCCAAAGAAATTCCCAGCTCGCATACCGACCAGCCTGCAACAAACCAAATTCTCCTGCCCTTAATTCATCCATTATTATTTATGTGCTAGAACTTTGGAGGTTCTCAAAATTTATAGAGTTAGGACTGCAGTACACTAGGGTGCCATGAAGCGGCCCTGCAGCTTGCGCATATATTTGCAAATGTGTGCAAACGAAACCTCTGGTTTTAACGCAAACTGTTAGGACAATTTGGTTTGCTGCAGGGTGGTTGGTAAGTGAGCTGGGAATTTTTCTTTGTTTTTTTTGACATGCGTCACCCTTCCATGTGCTTTTTTCTGCAAAGGCCAGTTATAGAATGGGGTGGTTGCCTTTTTTTTTTTTTTTTTTTTGTACTACCCTTAATCCCCTGCTTAATCCTTGTATAGGGAGTTTCTATATATTTATCCTATCTGACCATGCTGACTTGTTTGGAAAAAACTGTAGTTCTCTAGGTGTTCAGAAACTGCCCTTAGATTACCTATAAACAGGCATAAACTTAATTAGGTTAAAGTTGCAGATGTAGCAGTTTGAGGGTTAAAACAAGCCATTTTTTTTTTTTAATAATTCAAATTTTATTAAACATTTTTCTTTATATGTAATAACAAACATATATTACCATTCATATTCTTACATAAACCATATACTACAGATGGGGATGCCTCCCCACCGACATCCACCCCCATCACTCCCACTCAACATGTGAAAAACAGCAACAAGGAGAGAGAAAGAGAAGGGGAAGAGGGGGGAAAAAAAGGGGGGGAGGGGGAGACCCCCTCTCATCCCACCCCCCCTCATCCCACCCCCCTCGTGTCTGTTCAGGGTGGATATCATGTGTCCTACCGCTTAGTCTGAATACTGTGCTCTCCATACTATTTTAAATAATTTACTTTATGTAAGAGTGACCCTATTTTCTAAAAAAAAAACAAAACATTTTTTCCTTATTTTTTTTCTTTTCTTTCTTTTTTATATATATATATATATATATATATATATATATATATATATATATATATATATATATATATATATATATATATATATATAATAAATATCCCCCATACCTACCCCTATTTAGTGTATATGTTATCTACTAAATATATTAGGACCGTCGATCCGATCATTCTATGTCATATGTGTATTAAATACGTACTCGGTGTGTGAAGTGACCCTTCCCACCCTTCTCCTTCAACGGAGAAAATAAATAAATAATAGGATTTTTATAACAGCTTACCTGTAAAATCCTTTTCTTGGAGTACATCATGGGACACAGAGCGACATAGTCATTACTATGTGGGTTATATAGATACCTTCAGGTGCTGGCACTGGCAACTTCCAAAACCGGAAGTACCCTCCCCTATATAAGCCCCTCCCATCCGGGAGTACCTCAGTTTTGTAGCAAAGCAATAAGTGTCCCCAAAAGAGGGGTGGGAGCTCTGTGTCCCGTGATGTACTCCAAGAAAAGGATTTTACAGGTAAGCTGTTATAAAAATCCTATTTTCTTTCTCGTACATCATGGGACACAGAGCGACATAGTCATTACTATGTGGGACGTCCCAAAGCAATGCCCAATGAGGGGGGGGATACACCATACATAAGCTGAGCGCTATCAGACATGAGGATCTTTTGCGGCCTGCAACACACTGCGCCCAAAGGCGACATCCTCCTGACTTCTAACGTCCACCTGGTAGAACCTAGTAAACGTGTGTACTGAAGACCATGTTGCGGCCTTACAGATCTGAGCCAGGGAGACCTGGTGATGCACTGCCCATGAAGTTCCAACTGCTCTCGTGGAGTGCGCCCTAACTTTGAACGGAGGCGGTCTCCTTCTCAAGCCATAGGCTTGCATTATGACCTGTCGAATCCACTTGGCTAAAGTAGATTTTGACGCTGCCTGACCCCTTCTGGGGCCTTCCGGCAGAATAAACAAAGTATCCGTTTTACGAATCTGAGCAGTGGCTTTTAGATAAGCTTTAACTGCTCTTACTACATCCAAAGAATGCAATAACTTTTCTCTACCGAACTAGGTTTGGGGAAAAAGGAAGGAAGAACCACATCTTGGTTCAAATGAAACCTCGATACCACCTTAGGAAGAAAGCCTGGATGAGGACGTAACATTACTCTGTCCTTATGGATAACCAGATATGGCTCTTTACAGGACATAGCGGCTAATTCCGACACTTTTAGCCGAACAAATGGCTACTAGAAAAATCAATTTCCTGGTGAGAAGAACCAAGGAAATGTGCTGTAATGGTTCAAATGGTTGCTTCTGTAGAACCAACAGAACCAGGTTTAAGTCCCATGGACATATGGGAATATTAACCGGAGGGCTAATACGCATCACTCCTTGTATAAAAGCTTTGACTAGTGAATGCAAAGCCAAGGGCCTTTGAAAAAATATTGACAAGGCCGAAATCTGACCCTTGATAGTACTCAAGGCAAGCTTCCTATCTACAGCCCACTGTAGGAAGTCCAGAATCCTACCTATTACGTACTTACGTGGATGCCATTTCTTGGCCTCACACCAGGCGATGTACGCCTTCCAGATTCTATAGTAGATCTGCCTGGATACCGGCTTCCTGGCATTGATCATGGTAGCTACCACAGGATTAGAGAGACCTCTCTTTTTTAGAATGTGGGCTTCAATAGCCAGGCCGTCAAACCTAGGGCTGGTAAGGAAGGGTGGTATATCGGTCCTTGCGAAAGCAGGTCCGGACGATGTGGGAGAGTCCAAGGACTCCCCACTGACATTTTTACAATCTCCGCGTACCATGCTCTTCGGAGCCACGCTGGAGCCACCAGAATCACTGGTTTCTTTTCTACCCTGATTCTGCGGAGTAATCGAGGTAACAATTGTGGCGGTGGAAATGCATATATCAGCTTGAACTGATCCCAAGGGAACACTAGGGCATCCGAGCCGCAAGCTAGGGGATCCCTTGTCCGAGAGACAAACCTGTCCACCTTTGCGTTGAATCTGGATGCTAGAAGATCTACATCCGGTGTTCCCCACCGCTGACATATTGTCCGGAAAACCTCGGGGTGAAGGGACCATTCCCCTGGGCATAATTGCTGGCGACTTAGAAAGTCCGCCTTCCAATTCTCCACTCCTGGAATGAATACCGCGGATATGGCTGGGACATATCTTTCTGCCCATTTCAGGATGTAATTTACTTCCCTCTGGGCTGCACGACTCCTGGTGCCACCCTGATGATTGATATATGCCACTGCTGTGGCATTGTCTGATTGAATTCTGACAGGGGACCCTTGGAGTTTGGATGTCCATGCTACTAGGGCATACCGGGCTGCTCGTATCTCTAAGAGATTGATGGGCAGGGCCTTTTCTGCATCCGACCATCTGCCCTGGAGAGACCATTGCTCCAGTACTTCTCCCCAGCCTATAAGGCTGGCATCTGTAGTGACCACCTTCCAAGAAATCGGACTGAAGGATTTCCCTTTTTCCAGATTCTGGAGAACCAACCACCAACGGAGGCTCTTGCGAACGGAAGGGGACAAGGACATTGGTAAGTCTAGGGCCTGAACTTTCTTGTTCCAGGCTGACAGTATGGCCCTTTGCAAATTCCTTGAATGGAATTGACCGTAGGGTACTGCTTCGAATGATGCCACCATTTTTCCCAGCAGCCTCATGCACAGGCGTATGGACGGCTGTCTTTTTGTACCCACTAGGTGGATCAAATCTCTCAAAGACAACACCTTTTCTCGAGGCAAGAATATTTTTCTCTGGCCTGAATCCAGCCTTAGCCCCAAGTATTCCAGACTTTTGACTGGTTTTAGGGCTGACTTGTCTCGGTTGATAATCCAACCGTGAGATTCCAGATACTTGATTGTCTTGTGAACGACCACTTCTAGTTTTTTCACTGAGTGGTCTATCAGCAACAAGTCGTCTAGATATGCCATTATCGTTACACCTTGTGTTCTTAGATTGGCCAATAATGGGGCCAGAATTTTTGTGAACACTCGTGGTGCTGTGGCCAGACCGAAGGGTAAGGCTCTGAACTGAAAATGGCACCCTTCTACTGCAAAGCGTAGAAATTTTTGGTGGACTGGAAAGATGGGAATGTGCAAATAAGCATCTTTGATGTCGATCGAGTCTAACCATTCCTCCCCTTGTAGGGCAGTGGCCACCGATCGGATCGACTCCATCCGGAAAGTCCTGATATGCAGGAATTTGTTTAGCCCTTTTAGATTTAATATGGGCCTCACGTCCCCGTTTGGCTTCGGGACTGTAAAGAGGTTTGAGTAAAACCCGAACCCCCATTCTTCCAGGGGAACCTCCATAATTACTCCTTGGAGCAATAGTTGTTCTAGTGCCAACAGGAGGGACTCTCTCTTCCGGGGATCCCTTGGCACGTTTGACCTCATAAAATGGGAAGGAGGAGAGTCTTTTAACTCCAATCTGTATCCCAGACTTACTGCGGAGAGCACCCATCTGTCTCTGATCGTGTCCCGCCAGGTCTCTGCGAACAACTGGAGTCTTCCCCCCCACCCGATTGAGTGGGGGCAACCCTTCATGAATTTGACTTTGGGGGAGGTTTTGTACCTCTCCTGACCCAGGGTTTCTTATTACCCTGCGATTGTCCCTGATTTTTACCCCCGGGATTTGACCGAGGAGGCCGTCGGAACTGTTTCACAGCCGATGCCCCAGGGACTGGAGAAGCAGGCCTCTTAAAAGAGGGACCTCTAACTCTGTTTTTAACCGGCAAGAGTGTACTTTTACCGCTGGAAATTTTCTGGATATATTTGTCCAGGTCTTCCCCGAATAAGCGTTCACCATGAAATGGGAAGCTAACCAGCAATTTTTTACAGGGAGCTTCAGCAGACCAGTTTTTGAGCCATAGAAGCCTGCGCATATGTACTACAGACAGCGTGAGGCGGGAGGCCTGATAGATAGAATCCTTTATGGCGTCAACCGCAAAGCATAAGGCTCTAGGTAGATCAGCTAGGGCAAGGGCCTGCTGATCTAGCAAGTCCCTTAAGACCTGTTTCAACTGATCCTTCACTGCTTGGCAGACCCCAATAGCTGCCACTGCTGGTTGTGTCACCAAGCTTGCTGTAGAAAAAGCAGATTTTAATAAGGACTCCAATTTTTTATCTATTGGGTCCTTGAACATTTGGACATTATCCACGGGACATGTCAGTGATTTATTCACACAAGAGATGGCTGCGTCCACTGTAGGGACCCTCCATTTTTTGATGAACTTATCCTCCATGGGATAGACCACCGGAAATCTCTTGGGGGGAGTAAATATTTTATCAGGATGTTCCCAATCCTGGTAAATGAGCCCTTCCAGTAAAGGGTGAAGTGGAAAGGAACAGACAGTCTGGGGAGCTTTTAGCGACCCCAGCGAGGAGACAGTAGTGGTTGATGGTTCCGCAAGGTGCATTTTAAATGCTGATCGGACCATGTTAGTCACAGACTGAACCCATAATCTTTCAGCTTGAGATGCTGAGAAAGGTTCCTCCACTGTTGATTCCTCTATAACAGAATCAACCTCATCCTGATCCCCTTCAGGCAGGTCGATCCCTGTATGGGACTGTTGCTCCGCTAACAGGTACTCTGAAGGAGGAGACGGAGATCGGGCGTGCTTTCCCTGTGACAGGGAGGCAGCGATCAATGTTGACAATCTCTCTTCTAATCCTCCCAGAGCTGAGGAAAAAACCTCCTCTGTTACATACACAGGAGCAGGTGAACTGAGGACAGCCACAGTACCAGGTACTCCTGCGGGGTCTCTACGGTCACTAACCTCTGAATTTTCAGGGGAGACTGGTGCAGCAGAAGCATGCCCAAGATCCTCAGAGCCCGATGGAGACCCCCTTCGCTTCCTGGAAGATTTAGTTCCGGAGCTTCTGGACAGCATATTCCTAAGCCCAAAGCTGAGGTATTCCGGCCGTAATACACCACTTTTACTGATAATAGTCTAGCACAATTGCTGCTATATAACAGTTGGTGTCTACTAAAGTGCCTTTCTAGGGGATGCCTGCATCAATCGCCTCTGTGTGCCTTATTTACTGTTGCTAGCTCTGTCTGTGCACTTCAATAGCCAGCTGTGATTGTGCCTTTAAACACGCTGGACGCCCGCACATGCGCGGTAGCGCCGCGGCGCACACCGAGCGTCATCCACCAGCTCCGCCCCTTTTTCCAGATCGCCTCTATATATAGAGGCGCGTGCACGCGCGCGGGCACGTGCGCCTTCGGCGCTCTTTTTAAAAAAAAATAAGGAGCTAGATGGGAGCCAGGGTCCCTGCCGCAGGGCCCGGGGATGGATGAGCGCAGCAACAGGGCAGAGGAGACAGCTTCCCAGCAGAGAACTTACCAACTGCCTGGATTTGACTTTGGAAGAAAAAAATCCACATTACAAGAAAAAAGAACCATAGCGGCCTCTAGTGTTTAACACAGGTACCGCGGTCTTACCATTTTTTATTTTTATTTTTCTTGCCTACTATTAAATTTTTTTACATTTTCTTAGTAGTAACAGGCATGCACAGAATATTAGCGGGAATACCTTAGGGAACAGGCAGAAAGACAAATTAGGCTTGGGGGTCCCCCAATAGAACCAAGTTCCTGAGGGCCCCCACTTACCTTTTCCTCGCCGCAGGACTCTGTTTGGTCCACAGAAGCCCAAACTTCACCTATCACGGCAGGCATTGTAATTAAACCTTCAGGGACCAGGTTCCCAAGGATTCCACTCCCCTGGACCTGTATAGCACCCTGCACAGAAAACATCTTGGTCGTGGGTATGACCAGAGCTCTGGATCCCAGGGTCCAGCCCTCCTAAGAGAGGCATTACAGGCAAAACCTTGCTCTTCTCTTGCAAGGCCCGGGTACCGACCGTTTAGCTATGAAGCTTTTTTGGTCGGATCCGGAATAGCTTACTGAGGCCCAAAAGAACCTGTACGCAAGCTCAGTGAAAAACACGTTACTTCTTGGCCAACACCTTAGACACTGGCAAAAAACGGAGGTACTCCCGGATGGGAGGGGCTTATATAGAGGAGGGTACTTCCGGTTTTGGAAGTTGCCAGTGCCAGCACCTGAAGGTATCTATATAACCCACATAGTAATGACTATGTCGCTCTGTGTCCCGTGATGTACGAGAAAGAAAAATGTATTTCCCTTCCCCTCTCTCCCCCCTCCTAACCCTCCTCCCGCAAAATATCTCCCCCCACATTCAGGCGGATGGGGTGAAGACGTCGGCGGGCCCCCCCCCCCCCTACACACATCACAAACTTAACTCCAATACATACTCTTAAAAATGTTGCAGTCGATCCTATATAAATATACACCATCATATTCCCTTTGGGGGGGGGTCGTGGGATATTATCCTGTCTATACCTCTTATCTCTTCTACTACTATGTTCTTAACCTCTTTCTATTTCTGGGGCATGGAAATCCCATCCTATCCATATTTTCTTATGTTCCTCCTGTTGGTATCTTATCTTAAACACCCACCTTTCTGCTTCCATTATTAGATCAACTTCCCTTTTCCAATCTGTCAGAGGGGGACATGTTGCCTGCTTCCAATACTTAGGTATTAATTTCTTTGCTGCACTTGATAGATGCGGTGTTGCACTTTTTTTATATAATTTCATTGCGTCTATGGATCCGTGAAACAGGATATGCAAGGGATTGGACTCTATGGGTATACTTGATAGCTTCTTAATCCATGGTATTACCTTAACCCAAAAGCCTCTTATCTTAGGGCAAGACCACCAAATATGCAAAAACGTACCTTGCTCTTTACATCCTCTCCAGCAGAGACTATCCACTGTCGGATATATCTGTGCCAGATGCATCGGTGTTCGGTACCATCTAGTCATAAATTTATGACATCTCTTGAATAGAAGAACTTATGGCAGATGAATATGTTGCTTCTATAAATGTATTTTTTTGTGTTACTGTGAATGTATATCCCAGTTCTTTCTCCCATTCTTGGATAAAGTATGGGATTGTGGTGTTTGTGTTTTTTTTCACTCAGGACCAATTTGTACATCTGGGACATGTGTCGGGTTCCCATCTTCCCCGCACACACAGCCTCAAACGTCATCATTGAGTCCCGTGTCCTAATCTGGGGTTCTAATTTTTTAAAGAAATTACTCATCTGATTGTATCTCCATCCTGCCATTGCCATATTTCCTTGTGTTGCTATCAGTTCTAATTGGGGTATTAAATAACCTCCTGGAGCGTACCGTAAGCACATTGTGTTCCCATCCGACTCCCATGGGCCTAACGCTCCTTTCTTCCCCTGGAGGAAACCAGGGGTAACCCCCTAGAGGGGCCAATGGTGATGTCCTGGGTGCATACTTGCCGTTTTTATTTATTCTGTCCCATACTACAAGTGTGTTTAATGTCAGTGGTGATGTCCATTTTGAAAGTCCCCTAGACTTGAATGGTATTCATGGGGCTCCTGCTAAATTCCTACCGGCCATATTTCCCTCTATCAGCACCCATGCTTTATTCTGAGCGTCTTGACACCAATTCATGATACGTACTAGCGTCATTGCTTTGTAATAAAGATTTATATCTGGAAGTCCCATTCCTCCCTCCTTTCTGTTTCTACGCAGGATATCATATGCTATTCTGGCATTCCTATCCTTCCAAACAAAGGACGTAAATGCTCTGCGGATTTAAAAAAAAAATATTTGAGGTAATGCCATGGGTACCGTATTTAGGATATATATCAATCTTGGTAGTACATTCATTTTTAATGTGTTAATCCTCCCAAACCAAGATAATGTATGGTCCCCTCCATCTATGCAGATCCTCTATTATTTTTTCAACCAGGGCCCCATAATTAAGTTCATACATTAATTTATTATCTGCTGTTATATGTGTTCCCAGGTAATACAATGAGTCTTTCTTCCATACAAAGGGATAGGTTTTCCGTAGAAACTTGATCAAGATTGATGGCACGTGACTGGGCAAGATCATCGATTTTTCTATATTTATCTTAAAATTGGATAATTCCCCATATCTTTTTACTTCCTTCATCAGGGCAGATATTGATTCCTTTTGGTTTTGATAGAAAGAATAACAAATCATCAGCATATGCTGATACTTTCTATTCTCTAGAACTTATCTCTACTCCTGATATTCCTGTATTTGCCCTTACACTACATAAAAATGGCTCTAGGGTCAGGGCAAACAATATTGGTGACAAAGGGCATCCTTGCCGGGTGCCATTGCTTATATGCCCGATAAGGTCCCGTTCACCTTAACCCTGGCTTTCGGGCCTGCATACAATGCAGCTATCCAGCCTATCATCCGTTCTCCCAATCCTATTCCCTTTAAAACCTCCATCTATGTCCAGTTTGCCCTATCAAAAGCCTTCTTGGCATCCATTGAAAGGGCTACTCTTGCTTCTTTATTAGGTCCATTCTGCATCCAGTGGAATAGGTGAAGTGCCCAGATGGTGTTATCTTTAGTCTCCCTGCCCATATCAAAAACCTGTCTGATCCTGGTGGACCAATTGTACTACTTTATCCTGCAATCTTGTGGCCAATATTTTGGATAATAATTTTTTTATCTGTATTGAGGGAGATAGGCCTATAATTTGCACAATCTTGTAAGTCCTTCCCGGGTTTTGGCAAGATTGTCACATGTGCTAATAGTGCTTCTAAGGGGGGGGGCGGATTATTCGATCTAATTTCATTAAAATAATTACATAAAGGTCCTACTAAGGTATTTATGAACTTCTTATAGTAAGAGTTTGTTAACCCATCTGGTCCAGGGCTCTTCCCATTGGGTAACTGCTCTATAACTTTTTTTAGTTCCTCTGTGGTAATTTGTTCCAATTGTTTAACCGTTTCCAGCGGAATAGATGGTAGTGCTGAGTTTTTTATGTAATTTTTTTATATCTTCTACTTGTTTCTCTTTTTCTATTTTTAATAACGGTGGGTAAATATTATATAAGCTTGTGTAAAATTGTTTAAATTCCATCGCTATGGACTTAGTATCCACTATCTGCTTATTATTTACTCGTATTTCATGAACATGGGACAAATCTTGCTGTTTTTTTAAATGTCTTGCTAACAATTTCCCGCATTTGTTCCCATGCTCATAAAATCGGCACGCTAAAAATCTATATTTATCCCTCACATTTCTATCCAGGCAAGCTGTATGCTTCCCTCTTAATTTCACCAGCCCTTTATCATCCTCTGGATCACAGCCCTTTTTATGCTTGACCTCCCCCTCCTGTATTTCTCCTAGTAAATCCTCAATTTCCTTCCTTTTTATTTTTTTTAAACTCGTGAACCATGTGCTATCAACACCCCCCTGATCACTGCTTTATAGGCTTCCCATAACATTTTTTGAGAGACTTCTTCTGTTTGATTTATTTCAAAATATTCCTCAATTTTTTTTTTGTTTTTGTTTTTTTGTATGTCATCTACTATCTGTTTATCATCCAGCAAGGACTCATTCAGTCTCCATGTTCTCTCATGATGACCTACCGTTACTGGCCTTAGTGTTAACATTACTGGGGCATGGTCAGATATTGTTGTTGGATTTATAGAGACTGCTTTCACATATTCCAAATAATACTGATCCACCAGGAATAGATCCAGTCTTGAATACACTTTATGTGTTTTGGAATAATAGCTATAATCCATTCTCTGAGTTTAGTGCCCTCCCAGCTATCCACTAGATGAAGGGATTGAAAAACCTTTTTCACATATCTGAGGGCCCTAAATGATAAAGGGATTTTTATAACAGCTTACCTGTAAAATCCTTTTCTTGGAGTACATCACGGGACACAGAGCGACTTAGTCATTACTAATGGGTTATATAGATTACCTTCAGGTGTTGGCACTGGCCAATTCCAAACCGGAAGTACCCTCCCCTATATAAGCCCCTCCCACCCGGGAGCACCTCAGTTTTGTAGCCAAGCAATAAGTGTCCCAAAAAGAGGGGTGGGAGCTCTGTGTCCCGTGATGTACTCCAAGAAAAGGATTTTACAGGTAAGCTGTTATAAAAATCCCTTTTTCTTTTTCGTACATCACGGGACACAGAGCGACTTAGTCATTACTAATGGGACGTCCCAAAGCAATGCCAAATGAGGGGAGGGATACATAAGCTGGGCGCCATCAGGCATGAGGATCTTTTGCGGCCTGCAACACACTGCGCCCAAAGGCGACATCCTCCTGACTTCTAACGTCTACCTGGTAGAACCTAGTAAACGTGTGTACCGAAGACCATGTTGCGGCCTTACATACTTGAGCCAGGGAGGCCTGGTGATGCACTGCCCATGAAGTTCCAACTGCTCTTGTGGAGTGCGCCCTAACTTTGAACGGAGGCGGTCTCTTTCTCAAGCCATAGGCTTGTATTATGACCTGTCGAATCCACTTGGCTAAAGTAGATTTTGATGCTGCCTGACCCTTTCTGGGGCCTTCCGGCAGAACAAATAAAGAATCCGTTCTGCGAATCTGAGCAGTGGCTTTTAGATAAGCTTTAACTGCTCTTACTACATCCAAAGAATGTAATAACTTTTCCTCTACCGAGCTAGGTTTGGGGGAAAAAGAAGGAAGAACCACATCTTGGTTCAAATGAAACCTCGATACCACCTTAGGAAGAAAGGCTGGATGAGGACGTAATACTACTCTGTCCTTATGGACAACCAGATATGGCTCCTTACAGGACAAGGCGGCTAATTCCGATACTCTTTTAGCCGAACAAACGGCTACTAAGAAAATCAATTTCCTGGTGAGAAGAACCAAGGAAATGTGTTGTAATGGTTCAAACGGTTGTTTCTGTAGAACCGACAGAACCAGGTTTAAGTCCCAAGGACATATGGGAATACTAACCGGAGGGCTAATACGCATCACTGCTTGTATAAAGGCTTTGACTAGTGAATGCGAAGCCAAGGGCCTTTGAAAAAATATTGACAAGGCCGAAATCTGACCCTTGATAGTACTCAAGGCAAGCTTCCTATCTACAGCCCACTGTAGGAAGTCCAAAATCCTCCCTATCACGTACTTACGTGGATGCCATTTCCTGGCCTCACACCACGTAATGTACGCTTTCCAGATCCTATAATAGATCTGCCTGGATACCGGTTTCCTGGCATTGATCATGGTAGATACCACAGAATTAGAGAGCCCTCTCTTTTTCAGAATGTGGGCTTCAATAGCCAGGCCGTCAAACCTAGGGCTGGTAAGGAAGGGTGGTATATCGGTCCCTGCGACAGCAGGTCCGGACAATGTGGGAGGGTCCAAGGACTCCTCACTGACATTTTTACAATCTCCGCGTACCATGCCCTTCGGGGCCACGCTGGAGCCACCAGAATCACTGGTTTCTTTTCTACCCTGATTCTGCGGAGTAATCGCGGTAACAATTGTGGCGGTGGGAATGCATATATCAGCTCGAACTGATCCCAAGGGAACACTAGGGCATCCGAGCCGCAAGCTAGGGGATCCCTTGTGCGAGACACAAATCTGTCCACTTTTGCGTTGAATCTGGATGCTAGCAGATCTACATCCGGTGTTCCCCACCGTTGGCATATTGCCTGGAAAACCTCGGGGTGAAGAGACCATTCCCCCGGGCATAATTGTTGGCGACTTAGAAAGTCCGCTCTCCAATTTTCCACTCCTGGGATGAAAACCGCGGATATGGCTGGGACATATTTTTCTGCCCACTCCAGGATGCAATTTGCTTCCCTCTGGGCTGCACGACTCTTGGTGCCACCCTGGTGATTGATATATGCCACTGCCGTGGCATTGTCTGATTGAATTCTGACAGGGGACCCTTGGAGTTTGGATGTCCATGCTACTAGGGCATACCGGGCTGCTCGTATCTCTAAGAGATTGATGGGCAGGGCCTTTTCTGCTTCTGACCACTTGCCCTGGAGAGACCATTGCTCCAGTACTGCCCCCCAGCCTATGAGGCTGGCATCTGTAGTGACCACCTTCCAAGAAACCGGACTGAAGGGTTTCCCTCTTTCCAGATTCTGGGGCACCAACCACCAATGGAGGCTCTTGCGAACGGAAGGGGACAGGGACATTGGTAAGTCTAAAGCCTGAACTTTTTTGTTCCAGGCTGACAGTATGGCCCTTTGCAAATTCCTTGAATGGAATTGACCGTAGGGTACCGCTTCGAATGAAGCCACCATCTTTCCCAGCAGCCTCATGCAGAGGCGTATGGATGGTTTTCTTTTTGTACCCACTAAGTGGGTCAAATCTTTTAAAGACGACACCTTCTCTGGAGGTAAGAAAATCTTTCTCTGATTTGAATCCAGCCTTAGCCCTAAGTATTCCAGACTTTTGACTGGTCTTAGAGCTGACTTGTCCCGGTTGATAATCCAACCGTGATATTCCAGATACTCGATTGTCTTGTGAATAGCTACTTCCAGCTTTTCCACTGAGTGGTCTATTAGTAGCAGGTCGTCTAGATATGCCATTATCGTTACACCCTGTGTTCTTAGATTGGCCAATAATGGGGCCAGAATTTTTGTGAACACTCGTGGTGCTGTGGCCAGACCGAAAGGTAAGGCTCTGAACTGAAAATGGCGCCCTTCTACTGCAAAGCGTAGAAATTTCTGGTGGGCCGGAAAGATGGGAATATGCAGATAAGCATCCTTTATGTCGATCGAGGCTAGCCATTCCTGCCCTTGTAGGGCGGTGGCCACCGATCGGATCGACTCCATCCGAAAAGTCCTGATATTTAGGAACTTGTTTAGCCCTTTTAGATTTAATATGGGCCTCACGTCCCCATTTGGTTTGGGGACTGTGAAAAGGTTCGAGTAAAACCCGAATCCGCTTTCTTCCAGGGGAACCTTCATGATTACACCTTGGAGCAATAGTTGTTCTAGTGCCAGAAGGAGGGATCCTCTCTTTTGGGGATCTCTTGGCACGTTTGACCTCATAAATTGGGCAGGAGGAGTGCCTTTTAACTCCAGCTTGTATCCCAGACTTACTGCGGAGAGCACCCATCTGTCTCTGATGGTGGCCCGCCAGGTCTCTGTGAACAACTGAAGTCTTCCCCCCACCCGATTGAGTGGGGGCAACGCTTCATGCCTTGGGGGGAGGTTTTGTACCTCTCTTGATCCAGGGCTTCTTGTTACCCTGTGATTGTCCCTGATTTCTGCCCCCTGAATTTGACCGCGGAGGCTGTCGGAACTGCTTCACAGCCGATGTGCCCGGGACTGGAGAAGTAGGCCTCTTAAAAGAAGGACTTCTACCCTTGTTCTTAACCGGTAAGAGTGAACTTTTACCGGCAGAAATTTTCTGGATATATTTGTCCAGATCTTCTCCAAATAAGCGTTCTCCATAAAATGGGAAGCTAACCAGCAGTTTTTTACAGGGAGCTTCAGCAGACCAGTTTTTGAGCCACAGAAGCCTACGCATATGTACTATAGACAGCGTAAAGCGGGAGGCCTGTTGGATTGTATCCTTTATGGCGTCCACCGCAAAACACAAGGCTCTAGGCAGGTCAGCTAGGGCAAGAGCCTGCTGATCTGGTAAGTCCCTTAAGACTTGTTTCAACTGATCTTTCACTGCTTGGCAGACTCCAATCGCTGCTACCGCAGGTTGTGTCACCATACTTGCTGTAGAGAAAGCAGATTTTAGTAAAGACTCCAATTTTTTATCTATTGGGTCTTTGAACATTGGAACATTATCTACTGGACATGTCAGTGATTTGTTAACAGAAGAGATGGCTGCGTCCACTGTAGGGACCCTCCATTTTCTTATGAACTTATCCTCCATGGGATAGATCACCGGAAATCTCTTGGGGGGAGCAAATATTTTATCAGGATGCTCCCAATCCTGGTAAATAAGCCCTTCTAATAAAGGGTGGATTGGGAAGGAACAGACAGCCTGGGGAGCTTTTAGCGACCCCAGCGAGGAAACCGTAGTGGATGGTGGTTCCGCCAGAGGCATTTTAAATGCTGATCGGACCATATTAGTCAGAGACTGAACCCATAATCTTTCAGCCTGAGAAGCTGAGAAAGGTTCTTCCACTGTTGATTCCTCCATAACTGAATCAACCTCATCCTGATCCCCTTCAGGTAGGTCGATCTCTGTGTGGGGCTGTTCCTCCACTAACAGGCACTCTGAAGGAGGAGACGGAGATCGGACGCGCTTTTCCTGAGACAGGGAAGCAGCGATCAATGCTGTTAATCTCTCTTCCAATCCTCCCAGAGTTGAGGATAAAACCTCCTCTGTTATATATACAGGAGCAGGTGGACTGGGGACAGCCGCAGCACCAGGCATTCCTGCGGGGTTTCTACGGCTACTGACCTCTGAATTCTCAGGGGAGATTGGTGCAGTACAAGCATGCCCAATATCCTCAGAGCCCGATGGAGACCCCTTTGGCTTCCTGGAAGATCTATTTCCGGAGCGTCTGGACGACATATCCTTTAAGCACAAAGCTGAGGTATTCCCGTCGTCATACACCAATTTTGCTGGTAATAGTCTAACACAGGTGCTGCTATATACCAGCTGGTGTCCACTAAAGTGCCTTTCTATGGGGATGCCTGCATCAACCGCCTCTGTGTGCCACTGTTTGTTGCTAGCTCTGTTTGCATGCAGCTGACACTTGTACTGTGTCTTTTAACCATGCTGGGACGCCCGCACATGCGCAGAAGCGCCGCGGCGCGCATCGAGCGTCATCCACCCGCCCCGCCCCTTTTTTTCATAGGAGGCGCGTGCACGCGCCCGCGCGCGCGCCCGTGCGCCATTGGCGCCCTTTTCGAAATCAAACAGGGGACTAGGAGCCAGGGCCCTTTTTGCCGGAGGGCCTGTGCGGTGGATGAGCGCAGCAACAGGGCAGAGGAAGTGGATTCCCACAGAGAAACTTACCAGCTGCCTGGATCTTTTGACTTGAGAAAACCAAAGATCCACATGACAAGAAAAATGGACTACAGCGGCCTCTAGTGGTTTAACACAGGTACCGCGGTCCCTGTTTTTTTTTTTTTTCTTGACTACTATTAAAATTTTACATTTTCAGTAGTTATAGGCAAACACAGATATTTAGCGGGAATACCGTTAGGTAACAGACAGACAAATTAGGCTTGGGGGTCCCCCAATAGAACCAAGTTCCTGGGGGCCCCCACTTACCTGATCCCCGCCGCAGGACTTTGTTTGGTCCACAGAAGTCCAAACTTCACCTATCACGGCAGGCATTGTAATTAAACCTTCAGGGACCGGGTTCCCAAGGATTCCACTCCCCTGGACCTGTATAGCACCCTGCACAGACAACATCTTGGTCGTGGGTATGACCAGAGCTCTGGATCCCAGGGTCCAGCCCTCCTAAGAGAAGCATTACAGGCAAAACCTTGCTCTTCTGCTGCAAGGCCCGGGTACCGACCGTTTAGCTATGAAGCTTTTTTGGTGGGATCCGGAACAGCTTACTAAGGCCCAAAAGAACCTGTACGCAAGCCCAGTGAAAACACATGTTACTCTTTGGCCAACACCTTAGACACTGGCAAAAAACTGAGGTGCTCCCGGGTGGGAGGGGCTTATATAGGGGAGGGTACTTCCGGTTTGGAATTGGCCAGTGCCAACACCTGAAGGTAATCTATATAACCCATTAGTAATGACTAAGTCGCTCTGTGTCCCGTGATGTACGAAAAAGAAAAAGCTGTTTTCCTAGATGTAGTGTCAAATTTCGGATCCAAGATTATATTGAAATCCCCTCCTACTATAACAAACCCTTCCTTGAACGCATCTAATTTTTTCATAATTTTCCCTACAAAATCTGCTGTACCTACATTGGAGGCATATATAGCCGCCAACGTGTAACAGCATCCATGCAGCGTACCTTTTAATAAAGAGATACCGTCCATCTGGGTCTGTCTGAACTGTTGTAATGATTAGAGGGCACCCCTTCCCCAGGCCTATATTTACTCCCCTAGCCCTTGCTACTGGTGATACAGAGTGAAACCATTGATTGAACATTGATAATGGCAATTTACCGTATATACTCGAGTATAAGCCGACTCGAGTATAAGCCGAGGTACCTACTTTTACCAAAAAAAAACCGAGGGGGGGGGATGTGCCCATTGCCCAACCTTACTGTGCCCATTGGCATCTCACTCTGCCACCTCACTGCCCATTGTCACCTCACTGTGCCCATTGTCGTCTCACTGTGCCCCCTTACTGTGCCCATTGCCATCTCACTGCCCACTGTCACCTCACTGTGCCCCCTTACTGTGTCCATTGCCGCCTCCCTGTGCCCGAGTCAGTACCTCAAAATCTTGTAATTCCGCGGCGGCGTCCATTGTTCAAATCTCGCGCCGTTCTCCCTGTCCCTTCCGTGATAGGCGTTTCCAGCAAACACTGTTGAGTGTTTGCTCCTATCACGGAGGTCCTCTCATTCGCCGACTCCGTTTCCCAGCAGGCACTGTGTTCAGTGCTCGGCCAATCACGGACGTCGGACAAGAGGACCTCCGTGATAGGCACAAACACTCATCACAGTGTTTTCTGGAAACGCCTATCGCCGAAGGGACAGGGGAGAACGGCGCGAGATTTGAACAATAGACGCCGGCCGCAGAATTTCACGATTTTGAGGTACTGACTAGAGTATAAGCCGAGGGGTATACTTTCAGCCCTAAAAAAAGGGCTGAAAAACTCTGCTTATACTCGAGTATATACGGTAGGTATAGAATTCAATGTAAAATGGGTCTCCTGCATAAAAACAATATCAGCTGTATAATGTTGCAATTCTTGCCATAAACGGCCTCTTTTATTTGGTGAACTAAGCCCCCTTAAATTATATGTTATAAATTTTTTCCCGCTCTTCTAAATTTTTTAATTTCGCTCCCTTTTACCCCCCCTCTGGAGAAATTTGCAAAAAAAACGTATATCCCGTATCTACTACAACATAACACCCTATCTATTAGAGTGTACCATCTAATAGGCGGGTAAGGCTGTATGGGTACTAACCTGACCCATTAACGTCCTCCCACCTGGCTGTATTCCGCAGCTCCAACAGTCCCTTTCGGGACTCTCCTAATTCTAGTTTAGAAAATGCCAAACTCTATCTATTTATTTTAACCCATACCATATCATACCCGGACCTAAGCTTCTTTCTCTTTCCCCTCCCCCTTCTTCCCTCCCCTCCTCATTCCCCCCCCCCTCCTCATTTCCCCTCCCACTTATCCCAAAGGGGGGCACAGATGGCAAAGTAGAACCTAACAGTTCCTTTCTTCCTTTCCCAAGCCTTCCACCTATTTACTTCATATTCCCTTCACATTCTAACCAAATTCTGTGAAAAAGAGGGGGGGGTAGGAGGGTGCAGAGGGCAAAGGAGCAGAGAAGGGGGATGGAAGCAAAAATAATCGGGAGAGGGCGGACAAAAACCAAAACATAATACCAAAACCACCATCCATCTCGCCCCCCCCCATCAACTTTAAGTATGTCCCCTTTCCCCCCTTTCTCCTCCCATTAAGTCCTTTGTCTGGTCCTCTCTGGTACTCTGGACCATGACTCCTGTCGTTGCATAGGGGGATTTGTGTTCATTATTCTGCAGTCTGGGAAATCTGTCGGGGGGAGGTCAAGAATTTCCAAAAATCTTTTTAGGTCATCTCTTGTTCGTAATGTTGCTGTTTTCCCCTTTCGTGTAGCTATTAAACGAAATGGAAACCCCCAGCGATACCTAACATCTGCCAGTCGCATAGTTTCCAATAATGGGCGCACCATTCTACGTTGCATTAATGTGCGGCGCAATATGTCTGGATATATAGAAATCTGGTTCCCTTCAAACGCTATCACTGACATATCTCGTACTGCTCGCATTATAACTTCTTTCACTGGATACTTATGAATTCTGCAAATCACATCCCTTGGTCTGTCTTTGTTTTGATTGGCGGGGGGGGGGTAATACGGTGCACCCTATCTATTCCCACCAATTCAGATGCTTCCAATCCTATGATTTGCTGAAAAAGTGTTTGCACTGATGCTAATAGCTCCTCCCCTTGATACTTCTCCGGAAAACCACGGATCTTTATATTTTGGCGACGATCCCTGTTTTCAAAATCATCTAATTGGTCCCGATATGTGTTTTAATAATTCCTTGTGATATTTAATAGTATCTTGGTTGTCTGCTATTGCCTGCATCATTTCCTCTTCAAAATATTTTATTTTTCAATTATAAAATAAATCATAAAATAAAACAAATAATATACAGTATAACCTACGAATAATTCATACCCCTTTTTTTTTTTTTTTAACCTTTTTTATTAAGAATTTTAAAAACATAGATCCCAAAGAGAAAAAAAATATGCTGTACCTGCTTATAAAGTGTGAGTTTGAATTTGGATTCAATTTCTTAGTGCATCTAAATCTGCTAGTACATCTAGCACCCCCCTCCCCCAGGTTAACAATGCAGCTGTCCATAGATGCCCCTGAGCTCCTTCAACCAGAGTGGAGGGACTCTAATGCAGGAGGTGTGTTATTGGCCAGATCACCATGTGAAAACAGAGGGAAAGAAACCTAAAAAAAAAGAAAAATGAATGAGTAGAATTGGTATGCTGAATATTAAAAATTTTTTGGTTTAGGTTTAATACCGCTTTAATGTCTGACCTGATGGCCATTTCATGCCTGAATCTCCTGAAACTATAATTTGACCATGGGAGTTGAGGCCTAGAGCCACCTCCTGCCCTAAGGTGGCTTTGTTCTCCCTTTACCAGGAAATCCTTTTCAGATCCCTCTGTCCAACCCCTGAAGTTTACTTACCGTATATACTCGAGTATAAGCCGAGATTTTCAGCCCTTTTTTTGGGGCTGAAAGTCCCCCCCTCGGCTTATACTCGAGTTATATAAATTTTTACATTGTAAATATTACCTGTAAAGAAGCTGCGGCGTCCATCGTTCAAATTCCGCGGCGTCCATCGTTCAAAATTCCGCGGTCTCTTCCTGTTCCTTCCTTGATAGGCGAGTCTCAGCAGACACACTCCACCTATCACGAACGTTCTCTCATCCTCAGTTTTCCAGCAGACGTCTGTGATTGGCGGAATACCCAACACAGTGTCTGCTGGGAAAACTAAGGATGAGAGAATGATCGTGATAGGCGGAGAGTGTCTGCTGAGACTCGCCTATCAAGTAAGGAACAGGAAGAGACCGCGAAATTCGAACGATGGACGCCGCGGAATTCGAACAATGGACGCCGCAGCCGCAACTTCTTTACAGGTAATAATTACAATGTAAAAATTTCTATTTACAGGGAACAGCGAGCTAGGGAACAGTGGGGCATCGGCTTATACTCGAGTCAGTGAGGTTTCCCAGTTTTTTGGGGCAACATTAGGTACCTCGGCTTATACTCGAGTATATACGGTAACATGCAGCAGCCTCTCCTGCTCTCGTGTTACAGCCTCATCTTGAGCCATTCTGCCAGGCAAAGCTCCAACACTTTTGAATAGTGTCAGAGCTTACTGATCCTCTTGTGCGCCCAGGGTTGCAAGGTGGGTTGAATATGACAGATTTTTCAGTGAGGGACAGCCCAAGTTTTTCAAGGCCATCTATATCCTGTCTATTTTAAAGTACAACTACATTTTACACACATTTATTGCAGAATTTCTGGTAATAAAAATGTACATTAGTGCATACTTGCAAAGGTTTCTTTGCAGTGACTGCATGGATATGCCCCAGTTAATTTGCAGATGCAGCAGCAAGAACCTGCTTTATGACTTAAGCCGGCCATACATGGATTGAAATTCAAACTTTTAATTTGTTACATAGTTATCTTCAAAGTAGAGTCCTTAACCACTTAAGGACCGCCGCACGACGATGTACGTCGTCAGAATGGCATGGCTGGGCACAAGGGCGTACAGGTACGTGCCCTTTAAGATCCCAGACGTGGGTCGCGCGCCGCCGGTTCTGAGCTCCAGGACCACGGGACCCGATTGTCGCCGGTGTCCCGCGATCGGGTCACAGAGCTGAAGAACGGGGAGAGGTGAGTGTAAACAAACCTTTCCCTGTTCTTCCTAGTGGCAGTGATCGTCTGTTTTCTGTCATAGGGAACGACAATCGGTGACATCACACGCCAAGCCACGCCCCCTTCAGTTAGAATCACACATTAGGTCACACTTAACCCCTACAGCTCCACCTACAGGTTAACCCCTTCACTGCCAGTGACATTTTTACAGTAATCAGTGCATTTTTATAGCACTGATCGCTGTAAAAATCACAATGGTCCCAAAATGGTGTCAAAAGTGTCCGATGTGTCCGCAATAATGTCGCAGTCACAATAAAAATTGCTGATCGCCGCCATTACTAGTAAAAAAAAAAAAAAAAATTAATAAAAATGCCATAAAACTATCCCTTATTTTGTAGATGCTATAACTTTTGCGCAAACCAATCAATAAACGCTTATTGCGATTTTTTTTTTTTTTTTTTTTTTTTTTTACCAAAAATATGTAGAAGAATACGTATCGGCCTAAACTGAGGAAAAAAACCCTTTTTTATATATATTTTTGGGGGATATTTATTATAGCAACAAGTAAAAAATATTGATTATTTTTTTTCAAAATTGACGCTTTATTTTTGTTTATAGCGTAAAAAATAAAAACCGCAAAGGTGATGAAATACCATCAAAAGAAAGCTCTATTTGTGGGGAAAAAATTACGCCAACTTTGTTTGGGAGCCACGTCGCACGACCGCGCAATTGTTAAAGCGACACCGTGCCGAATCGCAAAAAGGGCCTGGTCTTTTAGCTACAAAATGGTCCGGGGCTTAAGTGGTTAAGAAGCGGAGTATCCGTGTCCTGGCTGTGGGGGGTGTTGTTTGGTGCCATGGGGGGGCCTCCGCGCTGAGGCCTAGCGTGTTCTCTTTTTACTTCAGAAGCGCTCGGCGGCCATTTTGGCGGCGTCCGGCGCCATTTTCTTGTAGTCCACGTGCTTTATACAGGGGCGGCTGGCGGCCATTTTCTTGTAGTCCTGGCTCGGTTTTTGCCTCTAGCAGTGAAAACGTCCCTTCTGAATGGCGCAGAACACCTCAGGCACAAGAATACACTGCAGCCATGCCTGTTAGGAGGCATAGGGGGAGAGCGGACGGCGGCGCTGGCAGCACCTGGATCAGAGCGGTGAGTCCCCTGGGGTCCCTCACTCTGAGCAGCTAGGGGGGTGGATTTTGTTTTTGCTGCCTTGCCTTGGTCCCTATGGGTGTCAGGCAAGTGCGGGTTTCATGGCGTCAGAAGCTGGCATTTTCGTTCCCTGACATCCTGTGGTGGTAATCTGTGCCCTTTACCTGGGGTGCATATGGACGCCTTGTCGGTGGTCCTGGAGTCCCTTATTACCAGGGTAGAAGCGGTGTGCGGGTGCAAGGGGGGTAAAAACGCCCCCTCCCCCCCACCATCTTCGGGGTAGAGTTCTGATTCAGACTTGGACCTTGCTGTGGCAGATGTCCCCTGCTCTGACCTGTCAGAGGATGCAACCCAGGACCTTCAGACTGTGTGGAACTGCGTTCTCGCTTGCTTCCGTGTCCGGGTCAGCGCTTGTTGGAGCACTTATCACCACGTGCGGGCTCCCCAATAAAATGGAGGTTACGGCGAGTTAATCTATTATGGTGTCTGTCCCTTCTGGGTCCCACAAACTGGCCCGCACTGCTGGGAGGTTTCCCCTACATAGCTTATTGGATAAGTTTACATGCTGAAAATGGGAACGGCCGCAGCGTTTCAAAAAATCGCATGGCTGTCCGTTGTCCCTTTTGCGGAATGTTTCCTGATAAAGGACATCTCCCCCGATGGGGCCCCCTGGTATCCAGAGAATTACCATGAATCCGGTGGACGGGACCCCTGTTTTGTTTTTTATGGACCCTGCAGACAGGGGGACCGAGGCGGTGGCCCGGCCCTTGTCCAGGGTATGGGGGTCAGCATTGCGGTCACTGTTGGCCACAACCCTGGGGTCACTGATACGTCCTTATTGGACAAGATTTGCTGCACCGTGATTTGGATAGCAACTGGCTTCCCCGGTCTGCATGATCGCGGACCAGGTGGTGCATGGCATTAAGTATGTCTGCAATGCTGCCTTAGATACTAATGGTACTGGACAGCCAGGAAGCTGTATCTGCGGTGGGGCTACGCCGCATGATTTGGCTGGGATGCTGGTCTGCAGACCAGACGTCCAGGAAGGCTCTGGCGGATTTGCTCTGCCGGGGTTAGAGGTTTTTGGAACCTCGCTGGATGACATTATTAAAAATGTTATTTGGGGTGAGAGCACGGTGCTCCCACAAACGTTGAAAAGGCAAGAAGCCACGCCGTAGGCCAGGGCCCTCCTTTTTTTTCCGCTCACAAACGTTTTTTTTCCTTCTGCCGGGCCCGCAGGTAAGCATTCCCGGGCCGACAGGGCTCCCGCTAAGGGACTAAAAAGTATGCCTATTTCTCGCAAGCAAAACATGCCTGCGAGCAAATCTCCGGCGACATGGAGGTTTTTGCCCCTGCCCGATTATAGGGTGGGGGGTTGCCCTCGTGAGTTTGCAGCTCGGTGAACCTCCCTACTTCCGACCAGTCGGTCTGTGAAGTGGTTTCATCTGGGTACAAGATGCAGTTTTTCCTTCTCTTATCCACCAAAAACTTTTTTTCTTTCTTTCTTTTTTTCCTCCAACCTTCATCCCCTTCTGGCTTGCCGGGCCGCCTTGTTTGGGGCAGTGCAGGACCTGCTCATGCGCAGGGGATAGTACCTGTGCCGGCGGCGGAAAGGTTTTCAAGGAATCTACAATCTGTTTGTAGTCCCAGAGAAGAGAGGGGTCGGTCCGGTCCTGGATCTCAAGACCCTCAACAGCTTTGTGATGGCACAAAGGTTCAGGATGGCAGCTTGTCACTTTGTGGTCGCTGCACTACATCCGGGGGATTTTTTTGCTACCATCCTTTGACATCAAGGACGCATTTTATTGCAGCCCCCATATGCGTCAGGTATCAGAGGTTTCTGCGGTTTGCAGTCTGGGATGAGCACTACTAAATGGTGGCTCTCCTTCTTTGGCCTGGTGTCGGCACCGGGAGTTTCTGCAGGATGCTCGCCCCGATCCTGGCCTTGCTGAGGCAACAGTGGATTGCAATCATGGGTTATTTGGTTGATCTCGGTCTGAGAGCAGCTTCCGCCTCAGAACTAAGGGAGGATGTGGCGATAGCCAGTCTGACTCTTTGGGAGTTTTGGTTGGGTACTGAACCTCCAGAAGTCTGTGTTGGTGCCGACTCCATGCCTGGAATACCTGGGTTCGATTTGGACTCAAAGGTGAGAGTCTTTCTCTCGCTTCGCAAGTTGCAGACTCTTCAGGCTGCGGTACAGCGGTGGGCGTCACGTTGGTGGTGGTCACTGCGCTTTTGTATGCGAGTCCTGGGGTTTCATGGTAGCCACCTTCGAGGCAGTCCCATGTGTTTTATTTCTACACTCGAGTCTTGCAAACGGAGATCCTGTCGACATGGGACACATCTCCATTGTCCCTGGATTGTCAAATCCGTGTGAGCCGGCTAGTCAGGGATTCCCTGATCCGGTGGCTGAGGTCTCCGGCCTTTCAGTCCGGGAAGTCGTTTCCTTTTTGTTGGACGACACAGGGTCGCTGGACCCAGGAAGAACCCCGCCTGCCGATCAGGGTGCTCCTTCGGGTGTTCAGGCGGTGCCCCTCCACTTGGTCACGGAGGCTGCGGGAACGTCCAGTCAGGATCCAGTTGGACAACGCCAAGGCGGTGGCATATGTCACCCATCGAGGGGGAACAAGTCGCTCGGCTGCTGCATGCTGTCGCTCACGTCCTGCGGGAGCAGGGCAAAATGTGCTGGCTCTATCGCCCACATACAGTCTGGGCGTAGGACTCTTGTCAGGCGGACTCCCTGAGTCAGCAGTTGCTGGGCCATGGACTATGGTCTCTACACCCGGAGGTGTTTTGACTCCTCTACCGGAGATGGGGATCTCCTGGCTTCTTGACTCAATCGGAAGGTTTTGAGGTTGTGGCCAGGATCGAAGATTCCTGGGAGGACGTTTAAGACGCGTTTGTGGTCCTGTGGGGACACTATCGGCTATGTATGCCTTCCTCCTGAAAATACTCTTCCTCATCTGCTCGCAGAGTAGAGGCTGAGCGGATTCCGAGTAGTCTACTTGCCCCAGATTGATTCCGGCGTCCCTGGTACGCCGCTTTAGTGCGACTGGTGGCGCATGTTCCTTGGCGGCTGCCAATGCGAGAGGACCTTTTTATCGCAAGGTCATACATTTCATCCTGCTTGCAGTCACTGGCCTTCACGACATTGCTGTTGACAGTCGGATACTAAGTGACCGTAGCCCGTCGGTTTCGGTGCTTCCACCATCCTGAGGGCACGGAAGTCATCTTTTCGGACAGTGGCGGTGCGTCCATAGAGGGCGCCGGAGCGCCGCCCCCTCTCGCTCCTGCACCGCCACTGAATGACAATACACAGATTCATGCATTGCATGAATCTATGTATTGTCACCGCTGCCGCGCTGCCCACTATTCATATGGCCGGCCTCCCGGTGAGCGCCGGCCATATGAATTAGAGCAGCGGTGGGTGTAACTTGGAAGTGCCTATCAGAGCCAGCGGCTCTGATAGGCTTTCCGAAAACGGCTCTCGTGCTGTATTCGGCTTCCAAAAACTCCTCCCAGGTACGCACGGGGGTGCGTTCCTTGGAGAAGACTGTGTGGAGGTTTCAGCCAATCAGGTTCACCGGATCTGGTTACCGGTAACCTGATTGGCTGAAGCGACATCGAGGGCGGGAGAACACATCGAGGACGGCGCGGACCGAGGAAGGTAAGTGCAGGGCTGGGGGGAGGGAACTGGCTGTATATGGGGGACACGCTGGCTGCATTTGGGGGGAACTGGCTGTATATGGGGGACACGCTGGCTGCATTTGGGGGGAACTGGCTGTATATGGGGGGACAAACTGGCTGCATTTGGGGGGAACTGGCTGTATATGGGGGACAAACTGGCTGCATTTGGGGGGAACTGGCTGTATATGGGGGACAAACTGGCTGCATTTGGGGGACAAACTGGCTGTATATGGGGGACAAACTGGCTGTATATGGGGGACAAACTGGCTGTATATGGGGGACAAACTGGCTGTATATGGGGGCACACTGGCTGTATATGGGGGCACACTGGCTGTATATGGGGGCACACTGGCTGTATATGGGGGCACACTGGCTGTATATGGGGGCACACTGGCTGTATATGGGGGCACACTGGCTGTATATGGGGGCACACTGGCTGTATATGGGGGCACACTGGCTATGTATATGGGGGCACACTGGCTATGTATATGGGGGCACACTGGCTATGTATATGGGGGCACACTGGCTATGTATATGGGGGCACACTGGCTATATATGTGGGGGCACACTGGCTATATATATATGGGGGCACACTGGCTGTATATGGGAGCACACTGGCTGTATATGGGGGACACACTGGTTATATATATATGGGGACACACTGGCTGTATATGGGGGCACACTGGCTGTATATGGAAACAAACTGGCTGTATATGGAAACAAACTGGCTGTATTTGAGGGGGGCAAACTGGTGGCGTTTGGGCACCAGCCGCCACTGTTTTCGGATGATTTACCATCGCACTTGGAGGGCCTACATCTCTAGGTATGGAGATGGAGTGGCGTTCACGTACATATTCGGCTTCCAGGATCCTGCTGTTCATGACAGCGTGGAGTGGTTTAAAGACTATATCAGCCTTGGCTGGTTTCTTCCGCGATCCTTGGCGGCTCATTCACTGGTGGGCACGTTTGTCCAAAGGGTTTCGACATGTGGCCCCTCCGGTTCAATCGCTGCTGCCTTTGTGGGATTGAATCTGGTACCCTGGGTGTTTTCAGAAACCAACTTTTTTTAAAGTACATAGAGAGATTCTCCTGTTGGCACTCTCTTGGTAAGTAGCTTTTGGGTGGCTGTTACCTCTACCAGAGTGTTTTTGAGTTGGTGGCCTTGTCTTGCAAGTCTCCCTACTTATCCAAAAGGATAAGGCGGTGCTGCGTCCGCATCCTTTGTCTCTACCTAAGGTTTGTTTCGGCCTTTTTCAAAATGTGGACATTGTGCTTCATCCTTGTTTCCTCGTCCGTCGCATTCCAAGAGGTTGCTTGCTTTCCTTGGGCTTGGTACAAGCTCTGCAGGTGTATCTGTCTGCCACGACTCCGTTTCGGAGGTCAGACTCACTGTTTGTGTCAGTGACTGGTCCAAAGAAAGGCCTGGCGGTCTCGTCGGCCACCATGTCTCGTGGATCAGACAGATTGTAATTCAGGCTTATGCCCTTAAAGGGTGGGCGCCTCCCTTTCCTGTCACGGTGCACTCGACCAGGGCAATAGGTGCCTCCTGGGCTTTCCGACATCAAGCGTCAGTCTCACAGGTGTGTAAGGCGGCAACCAGGTCGTCCGTTCACTTTCACTAAGTTTTACAAGGTTGACCAGCATGCGTCTGCCTGCTTCAGCTGCAAGGTTTTGCAGGCAGCGGTTTAAGGTTGCAACTCCTCCATTGAGAAGCTCTGTTTGTTTGGGGTGAAGTTGGTTTGATTGTTCCCACCCCTCGTTTTTGACACTGCTTGGGGACATCCCTAATGTCAAGATTAAGATGCTGTGTCTGTCCATGAATGAAAGAGAAAATGGGATTTTTGAACTCACCGTAAAATCCTTTTCTCTGAGTTCATGGACGGACACAGCACCCACCCCTCCTTTTTATATGTTTGTACTGCTTTTTGACAAACTGAGCTGCATGATGCAGGGAGAGGGGGGGACCGCCCCCAGGGCGGTACTGTACAGTTTTGATGTGTGTTTAACACTTAACATGCTTTTCTGTCTAGTCCTCTCCTGATAGCATCTTAATCTTGACATTAGGTATTAGCCTGTGTCCGTCCATGAACTCAGAGAAAAGGATTTTATGGTGAGTACAAAAATCCAATTTTTCTCGGGTCCCTCTTCTGTGCTTCTGGCCCCTCCCTCCTGTCAAGTGCCGCCCAAGCCGAGTCACAGCTCTGTGTGTCCATTCAGACACTGAGCCCCGGTGTCTCTCTCTCTCTCTCTCTCTCTCTCTCTCTCTCTCCTGACTAACTTTGACAGCAGCGGGAGCCAATGGCGCCGCTGCTGTGTCTCAGCCAATCAGGAGAAGCGTCTCGGCTGGCCAAGGCATGCGTGGACATCACTGGAGAGAGATGGGGTGCAGTTAAATATTAGGGGGTGCTGGAGGGCGGCTGCTGCACACAGGTTTTTTTATCTTGAGGCATAGAATTAAGATAAGAAAAAACTTCTGTCTTTACAACCCCTAAAAACCCAAAGCCAAAAATGATTGATTGATTTTGCAGCCTTCAAAACATTCGATGTGGTTTTCTTTTTTAGAAGTTTTTTTTTTTTTTTTTCCCCCAATTTCACCTGGTCAAGTTTAGGATTTTGAGGATTCATGCTTTTAATTAATTTTTGTTTTTGGTTGGTGCTACTGGGGCAGTAAAATGCTAAAATTAGAAGTGCTCAGAGCTATTCCGAAGCCCCATCAGTAGTCCCAGGCTTATAGAGCAGAAAAGGTAAGCCCACAGATCCTGTTGGAGGGTGGTCACTACTAGGTCACTCAGTAGAAGTGATTGGGTGACTTTACAATTGCCCAGATCGCTTCTGCTAAAATTGGAAAGCTATCAGAACTAAAGCAAGCTGCTAAGCAATCATAAGCTTGTTTTAACACTTTAATTGTGATGTACCGTATATACTCGAGTATAAGCCGACCCGAATATAAGCCGAGGCACCTAATTTTACCACAAAAACTGGGAAAACGTATTGACTCGAGTATAAGCCTAGGGTGTGCCTCACTTTGCCTCACTGTGTCCATGCCTCACTGTGTCCATGACTAGACTGACGTTTAACATGGGAGTCTAGGAGACCTACGGCCGGCCGGTACCGGGTCCCCAAAGTCACCAGAGAAATTACCGTTTAACATGGGAGTCTATGGAAGGGGTGCCTGGTTTTGAAAAATCGGTGCTCCCCGGCCGTAGGTCCCCTGGACAAGAAACTTTGCACACTTGTAGAGGAAGAGTGGGGCTATATGTGTGCCAAGTTTGGGGTCCAGGGGACCTACGGCCAGCCGGTACCAGCTCCCCAAAGTCCGGGATATCAGGCACAAAAAGGTGACTCGAGTATAAGCCGAGGGGGGCATTTTCAGCACAAAAAATTGTGCTTAAAAACTCGGCTTATACTCGAGTATATACGGTACTTCCTTAGCAGTCATAAGGTTTTACAAACTGCTGTCCTGTCTTTGTGTAGGTAAACTCTGACATAGAACTCTTATTTGATATGGTTTTGTCTAATAATAAAAAAACAAAGTGTCAGTTTGCACCACATGCAGTCCAGTGCGGTTTTTTTTCTGCATCAAAAACGCATGGAAAGTAGGTTTATATGGTTTTCAATGGCATAGTTCACACCAGTGCCTGCAGTTCCAGTGCATTCTAGTTCCAGAAAAAAGTAGAACATGCTACATTTTTACTGCACTGTACTGGAATGCTGTAAAAAGCACCAAAAACACACTGGAACACACATGTCCCTATTTAAGTTTAAGAAAAAAGAGGGGGAAAAAATGCACTGGACTGCATCAAAAACGTGCATGCATAAAAGCATCTGGAACGCATCCGGACTGCGTTTCTATAGTGTGAACTGGCCCTAACAGCATTTGGTTATATCTGTAAGAAATTCAGAGCTGTCCTGTGTTTTGTGCAGTCATTCTGTTTTATCTTAAAGAACTCCAGGAATGGCAGAACTTTTAATTTATAAATGTACTGGTTTTCTAGGGGTTGGGTAATGCCACCTTATGGACTTCTCTTTTTTTATTGCCTATTTAAATTTTTATGGAGTGCTGGGAGTATATCTGTTGCTATGATCCTGGCTCCCTAAGAGACAACACCTGCTCTGCCCTGCTCTCCCCTCCGCTATCCATTCACGGAAACCTTTTAGGTTCATATAATACATAATTGGGCAAGAGGAGAGGAAGGGTGGGCAGAGTGAGTGGCTGCAAATGTCTCTAGTGTCAGAGCACCTGAAGTTTAGTGATAGCTATGTTCAAGTGCTCAGTGTAAATGGTAAATAAATGGTAGAAGCGCATGAGGTGGCATACACCTTGTTGGCATTAACCGTTTATAAGCCAGCACTGTTTTGAAAGTGCTGCAGTTCCTGGAGTCCTTTTTTAAATTTAAATATAATTAGAAAAATATTTTAACAGTCTAATCAGTGCCCCTACCCCATATCCTGAACTACAGAACAATTACTCTCCTATGTTGTAGAGAAGGAGCGTGGGAGGCATT
The DNA here is from genome assembly GCA_029206835.1 of Rana muscosa. Classification (NCBI taxonomy): domain Eukaryota; kingdom Metazoa; phylum Chordata; class Amphibia; order Anura; family Ranidae; genus Rana; species Rana muscosa. Next base: position 1,239,265,958 of record CM055122.1, on the reverse strand, counting down.
TTGTAGTTTAGCAAAAGACATGTCTTAGAAAAGGCACTTTAATGTCAGCCCATAATAGGAATTTATTTTTGTGTGTGTGCAGTCTTGAAGCGATAAAACATGTGGAAATGTGCACGTATTAGATGTATGTAATGTAATGTTTTTTTTTTTTTTTTTGCCTTGCCGTTCACTTTTATAAGGTCACTAATTTGTTGCTGTTCCTGCCAAATACTACTTTATTTTGCAGGGACATAAATATAATGACATATTTGATTTTACAACTTAGAGTGGTAGCGGTAATGATTTTAGAGGAACTACCAGGCAGCCCCTCGGTTATTATTGATGATGGATTTGCATCACTAGTGCTGTATAAATACGCTGATCTCTGTGTCTGAGTGCCACTTGATTTTGCTTTCTGAACTAGTTTTCCCTGGTCTCCTTTCTATACAGGATGGCAGCTTTTACTTCAGCAGTGGGTTTTTCATTCTCTATTCCTTTTGTACATGAGTTTTGGATGCAGCATGTGTATGTGTTCACCCGTTGATGCAAACAGAATATGACAGTGTGACAATGTCTATACAATAGTTTTGAGGGGTTTTTTTCATAGCCGGTTTTCTCATTTGTTCAGCTGTCTAGTTGCCACTTAACTCTAGAATAGTATTATTGTTTTTATTATTATGTATGGAGCAAATTTCTCTCCTGTTGTTCTCCTTGTATTACTTTCTAGTATCTATAATTGTTTATGTGGATATCTAATTTGATTCCTTTTTCCAGGTGGTTACATGCAACACGTGTAAAATGGTTTCCAAATATCCTGGGGAAAGCAGAAATGGTCTTGCTAATGGTCCAGGTACACCTAAAACAAAGAGGAATTTTGGCTCTCCTGACCTGAGGACACCTGGATCGAATAGGAAGGTGAACCTCTCTTACAGCGAAGAGAAGCTCAGCTCGAAAAGCAAAAGCCCAGTACTAACACCCAGGTATAGTATAATCTAGGATGCATGCCTTGTAAGCCACTACTGTGCTTTCTTTTCAGTTATTGGTTGGGACCCGTTGCTAGCATGCATAACATTATAAATCTTTTGAGCATGAAAGCACTGCCAATTTAGCATTTGAATGCAGTGTACATTATGGAAACTGAGAATTTTGATATCGGGTAGGCAAGTATGTTAATATTGTCATCCAATTTTATTTTATAATTGGCAGATTCAGCATGTTCTTGCTGTCGTGTGTGAACCTAATGATGGTTCTAGAGCTACAAGGGAAAGGTGTCTGTTACTTTACCACTTGAGCTCCGGAAGGTTTTACCCCCTTCATGACCAGGCCATTTTCTGCTATTTGACACTGTGTGGTATTTTAACTGGTAGTTGCGCAGTCATGCAAAGCTGTACCCAAACAATGTTTGTATCTTTTTTGTTCTTTTTTTGTTGTTCGCACAAATAGAGCTTTCTTTTGGTGGTATTTGATCACTACTGGGTTTTTTATTTTTGGCGATGTAAACGATAAGACGGAAAATTCAAATAAACAAAACAACGATATTTTCTACTTTCTTCTATAAATCCACCAAAAAAAGATCTTCAAAAATTAAGGACAAAATGAATTCTGCTACATATCTTTGACTAAGAAAAATATAATAAGTGTATATTGATTGGTTTGCATAAAAGTTATAGCGTCTACAAACTATGGTGTATATATACTGGAATTTTTTTTCTTCTTTTTATATACTAGTAATGATGATGATCAGCGACGTATAATGGGACTGTGATAGTGCAGTGGGAAATCTAACACTAACTGATACTTTGTGGGAACTAACTTCCACTGACATCTCCAGTGACACGAATACAGTGAACAGTACTAATAATATACACTTTTACTGTATTAATGACACTGGCTGGGAAGGGGTTTAACATATAGTGCGATCAAAGGGTTAACCATGTACCTAACAGTTGTTAATGTATTTCGTGTGTGCTGTTTTTACTAAACAATGTGCCAGTTTTTACTCCCTGCTTTGCAGAGAGAAAAAAACCTGCACAGCGCTGCGGTCTGTAGAGAGCTCTGTGTTTACCAACACAGGGCTCTCTTCTGTCATTCGCTCAGCCAATCAGTGGGTGCCGGCCATAAATCATTGGCCCGAACCCACTGATTGGCTTGTGCCGCAGTTCAAGCTTCCGGGCGCACGCGCTGACCTGGGAGAAAGTTGTGACGTACAGGTATGTGATTGTGCCCGTATGAGCTGACCTGCCACAGTAAACGTACTGGGCCCCTGGGAGGTTTTTGCCATAATGTGTAAATATGTACAGTGAATTTGCAAATTGTGGTACAATTGCATAGCAAAGCAATGCCTTCCAGCACTGCAGTGTTGGTGCTCTCCTCTGTAGCCGCCACCTTCATCTTTTTTGCAAGTTTGGGGTCTTCAACCTCCTGATAGGCTGGGCTCAGAATGATTCTGTGCTGCATCAAAAGTAACTCCCATGTGCTTGTGTGAAAGTTATGTCATCTGAGACTGTACACCTGAGTTCTGAATGCGTGATTCAGTTTAAACTATAGAGAAGGTAGGTAGAAGCATTTGTCATTAAAGAGTTAACGCAGTGGATTCTGTCCTTAACCACTTCCCGCCCAGCCTATAGCAGAATGATGGCCAGGCGGTGGTTGTATATACTGACTGGACATCATAAGACGTCCAACAGGATAACCTGTGACCGTGTGCCCGCATGGGCAGGCAGCGATCGGTGGTGTGGTGTGTCACTCTGACACGCTGCAACTCCGATCGTGGTAAAGAGCCTATGACAGTGATGGCGAATAGGGGCGCAACGGATCAAAAAACTCACGGATCGGATCGATCCTCGGATCAGAGCCACGGATCGGATCATTTTCGGATCAGCAAAAAAAAATACTAATATCCACGTCATCTCCCCCTGTAATATCCACGTCATCTCCCCCTGTAATATCCACGTCATCTCCCCCAGTAATATCCACGTCATCTCCCCCAGTAATATCCACGTCATCTCCCCCAGTAATATCCACGTCATCTCCCCCAGTAATATCCACGTCATCTCCCCCAGTAATATCCACGTCATCTCCCCCAGTAATATCCACGTCATCTCCCCCAGTAATATCCACGTCATCTCCCCCAGTAATATCCACGTCATCTCCCCCAGTAATATCCACGTCATCTCCCCCAGTAATATCCACGTCATCTCCCCCAGTAATATCCACGTCATCTCCCCCAGTAATATCCACGTCATCTCCCCCAGTAATATCCACGTCATCTCCCCCAGTAATATCCACGTCATCTCCCCCAGTAATATCCACGTCATCTCCCCCAGTAATATCCACGTCATCTCCCCCAGTAATATCCACGTCATCTCCCCCAGTAATATCCACGCCATCTCCCCCAGTAATATCCACGCCATCTCCCCCAGTAATATCCACGCCATCTCCCCCAGTAATATCCACGCCATCTCCCCCAGTAATATCCACGCCATCTCCCCCAGTAATATCCACGCCATCTCCCCCAGTAATATCCACGCCATCTCCCCCAGTAATATCCACGCCATCTCCCCCAGTAATATCCACGCCATCTCCCCCAGTAATATCCACACAATCTCCCCCAGTAATGGCCATCTCCCCACTTACTTCAGTCTCTCCCGCCGGCCAGTTCAGATCCACGAGCAGTGAGGGGTGATGACGTCAGCGCGCACAAGGCAGCCGCCGCCGGGTGTACCAAGATGGCCGCGGCTCCGGAGCTAGGCCGAAGCCGCGGCCTTTCCTAAGGCTGAGGCCGCGGGGTCGCTCCGCGGATCGAGTGGTGATCCGATCCGAACAGGGTTACCCGTTCGGATCACGGATCACCGCCGATCCATTGCAGCCCTAATGGCGAACCTTGACACCCCAGATGTTTTGGAACTACATTTCCCATAATGCCCATGCACTCTGCAGTGTAGTTGAGCATCATGGGAAATGTAGTTCCAAAACATCTGGGGTGCCAAGGTTCGCCATCACTGGCCTATGACGTAGGCTCTTTACCACCTGATCAGCTGTGACCAATCACAGCTGATCACAGCGTGTAGCCAGGAAGTGCCGGTAAACGGATTTCCTCGGTTCGCACTGACAGGGAGAGCCGATCGGCGGCTCTCCTGTCAAAGGGGGGGTCTGCGCTGATAATCCGCACATTGATTATCAGCGCAGTCCCCATTAGAGGTGCCCACCACAGCTGCAAATCAGTGCCCATCAGATGCCAGTCAGTGCCGTTAAGTCCAAACAGTGCCCATCGGTAAAGCCTGTCAGTGCACTAAACAGATGCCAATCATTGCCAATCAGTAATGACTCAGTACATCATCATTAGTGCTGCCTATCAGTGCCATCTATTAGTGCCCATCAATTCTACATATTAGTGCCTCCTCATCAGTGCCACCTTATCAATGCCAACTCGGTGCCACCTCATGAGTGCCCGTCAGTGAAGGAGAAAACGAAATTTGAAAACAAAAACAAAAAAACTTTTATTTTTATTTTTTTTCGGTCGTTTAGTTTGTTTAGCAAAAAATAAAAACCCCAGTGGTGATCAAATACCACCAAAAGAAAGCTCTATTTGACTCCTTTCACACTAAAGGCGTTTTAATGCATTTTAGCACTAAAAATAGCACATGTAAAGCACCTGAATAACGCCTCTCATGCCACCCCAATGTGAAAGCCCGAGTGCTTTCACACTGGGGAGGTGCACTTGCAGGACGGCAAAAAAAGTCCTGCACACAGCATCTTTGGGGCAGTGCGGGAGCAGTGTATACACCGCTCCTAAACCGCCCCGTAATTGAAATCAATGGGCAGTGCTGCCACGGCACCTGCAAAGCGTTTTTGGTAGCAGCGTTTTTCGGGTGCTTTTAACCCAGGGCTTGACAAATTTGCTTGGAATCTAGGAGCCAGCTAAAACGCGCCCCGTCCCGCCGAGCTTGCGCATACGTGAGCAGCGCCCGCATATGAAAGCGGTGTTCAAACCACACGTGAGGTATCGCCGCAATGGGCGATCGGTAGATCGAGAGCAATAATTATAGCCCTAGACCTCCTCTGTAACTCAAAACATGCAACCTGTAGAATTTTTTAAACGTCGCCTATGGAGATTTTAAAGGGTAAAAGTTAGTCGCCATTCCACGAGCGGATGCAATTTTGAAGCGTGACATGTTGGGTATCAATTTACTCAGCGTAACATTATCTTTCACAATATAAAAAAAAATTGGCCTAACTTTACTGTTGTCTTATTTTTTTATTAAAAAAAAGTGTATTTTTTCCCAAAAAAGTGCGCTTGTAAGACCGCTGCGCAAATACGGTGTGACGGAAAGTATTGCAACGACCGTCATTTTATTCTCTAGGGTGTTAGAATAAAAAATATATATAATGTTTGGGGGTTCCAATTAGAGGGAAGGAGATGGCAGTGAAAACAGACAGGGAAACTCCATTAGCATTGCTGTTTGTCTTGTCATACCAACGGCCACCACAAGATGGCGATAGATCGCAGAAGGAAGCATAGGCCTGCAGAAGGCCGCAAAGCCGCGGCCTCAATTTCCGGCCGACGCGATCCCGCGGCGCGGAGGGGGGGGCACGGAGACACAGGATTCCCCAGCTGTGCTGCCCCAGGCGCCAGGTCGCTAATTCTAGTCGCAATGGCGACCTGGCGCCCGGGGTTTGTCGAGCCCTGTTTTAACCCCTTGTTAACCCCTTCTTTGGGATTAAAAGTGCCCCGCTCCCGCCCGCACAGAACCACTAAAACTAGTGGTGCTTTACCGCTAATGCATCTCATGCCCCAGTGACTCTGAGTGGGAAGAAAATTATAAAATTATAGTTTGGGTACAGTGTTGTATGACCGCGCAATTGTCATTCAAAACGTGACATCGCTGAAAATTGTCCTGGGCAGGAAGGGAGGGAAGTGCCCAGTATTGAAGTGGTTAAAATAGCATGCCACTGTTACAAAAAAAAATGGTATTCTGTAAGTAATGCAATGTATACACTATATTGCACATACAATAGTATTGTATGCAATTTTAATGTGATGATAATGAAGCTCGTTCTCACAAGTCGGAGTTGGCTGTCTGAAAACAATGCACTGTCTTATGGAAAAAAAAACGTCTTATTCCATGGATTGGTATTTCTGTTTTACATGAAGAAGTTATGTATGTTTTTTGTTTATACTGTGAGTTCTCAAAGACACCTGTTAGTTATATCTGCATTATTGTCTTTGTAGGTCATGTGTTTCTGCTCATTCTTCACCTGCCACAATAGCGAAGTCTGCAAAGAAGGGCAAATTTCAGTTTTCCAGATTAAAAATGCTTCTTAGCCAAGATGAAAAGGAACCAAGTAAAAAGGGGCAATTACAAAATTTCCTTACATCTCTTACTTGATGAATATTAAATGTATCTCTGTCTCTTGAATTATTGGACATACAAAACCATGTACAGTCAGCTAGAGGAACTTGAAGAGAAGTATTGTTTTGCAAAACTATTGATGCACACGCATTTGGAATATTGATTTGCCTTTAAAACATTTTAGATGTATTTTCTGTGTACTTGTAAGGTTTGATTCTGTTCTTTTATTTTGAGAGGTTTATCTAAGAAAACACTTTCCTCGTGTTCTTCATGATCAAATAATATGGTGAAGAGAACCGTAATAAAGATTTTTATATTTAAAACCAAGCTTTATGTTACAGTCTGAGAAAAGCTATAGTTTGTTACAACCAGATTTGCTTTTTCATGGTCCCAGTGCAAAGCTGAATTGATGTGTTGTAGGCAACAACAACTGTTTTATGTATGAGGCCCAATGTTTTAGCAAAACAATTACAATAAGTTGTCTGCTCCAATCAGAGCTTGCGTGATAGTAACACAATTTGCAGATGAATATAGGATCCATGCTAGCAGCATACAGTATGTTCAGTTTGTTTAATTTGCACTTAAAAATGAAATGAGAAGAGTACTCCGGTTTTTGTAATATCTGACAATGTGTTACATAGGATTGGTAACTAATGCTTGATGAAATGGCAGCTGTTGATCTTTACATCTTTTATAGTGTAGGGAAGGATTAGAACAGGTTTTATTGTATCCCCAAATTCATCCTATTTCTTCTGGTGACAATTAATTGATATGAAATAAAAAGTTCTATGGGTATTACTGGAATAGGAACCAAGGAAAAAACATTCTGGGGAAACAGTCCATGTCCTTTTTTTAAGGGGGGGAGTTTCCATTAACGGGGCACCACAAAAAATTTAATAAACATCAAAGAAGATTTAATCACTCCAAAACGAAAAAAAAAAAAAAAAAATGCTGATTTGGGTCAATTGTATTTCAGTTTTTTTTACTGTTGGTTTTTTTTTTTTTTTTACAGATTTATTTCCCCCCCCCTTTTTTTTTAATTTTTTTTTTTTTTTTTTTTTTTATTTAAAGCCTTTTCTAAATAAACATTACTTCATGGTGCACCTTTGCATTATGGGTTTTGTAAACTGAGAGCATGGCAGTAGCTGTTTGCTTTCAGACGGTCATTCTCTATATGTGTAAAAACATTTGAGTGAAAGAGGATGCGGATCTCCCCTCATCGAGTGTGCGTGCTTGCATAATTTGAAATTTAGATCTTTAAACCCGTTTTTAAAAAAGCAGTTCATACTATATCAGTGGTCATCGACCATGTCCTCAGGGCCCACTAACAGGCCAGGTTTTATGTATCTCCTTGAGGAGATGCAGACTAGAATACTGCAATCACTGAGCAGCATATGATATCGCCTGTGTTGTGTTGTATTTCAGGTACCTTGCAAACCTGGCCTGTTAGTGGGCCCTGAGGACAGGGTTGATGACCACTGTACTATATTACCAAAAGTATTGTGACACCTGCCTTTACACACACACACACACGACATCCCAGTCTTAGCGCGTAGGACTCAATATTGAGTTGGCCCACCCTTTGCAGCTATAACAGCTTCAACTCTTCTGGGACGGCTGTCCACAAGGTTTAGGAGTGTGTCTATGGGAATATTTGACCATTCTTCCAGAAGCGCATTTGTTAGGTCAGGCAGTGATGTGGACGAGAAGGCCTGGCTTGCAGTCTCCTTTCTAATTCATCCCAAAGGTGTTCTATCGGGTTGAGGTCAGGACTCTGTGCAAGACAGTCAAGTTCCTCCAACCCAAACGCAGTCATCCTTTTCTTTATGGACCTTGCTTTGTGCACTGGTCCAAATCATTTGGTGGAGGGGGGATTATGGTGTTGGGTTGTTTTTCAGGGGTTGGGCTTGGCCCTTTTAGTTCCAGTGAAGAGGCCACTTAAGGCATCAGCATACCAAGACATTTTGGGCAATTTCCTGCTCCCAACTTTGTAGGAACAGTTTGGGGATGGCCCCTTCCTGTTCCTGTTCCAACATAACTATGCACCAGTGCACAAACAAGGTCCATAAAGACAAGGATGAGCAAGTTTGGGGTGGAGGAACTTGACTGGCCAGAGTCCTGACCTCAACCCGATAGAATAGGCCCAGAAGAGTTGAAGCTGCTGCAAGGGTGGGCCAACACAATATTGAACCCTACGGACTAAGACTGGGATGCCATTAAAGGTCATGTGCGTGTAAAGGTAGGTGTCCCAATACTTTTGGTAATATAGTGCATGTAAACCCTAATAATATACAAATGAAAGTGTTTGATTAGAACAGATCAAAAGGAAGGAAATATGTACATTTATCTGTACTATAAGTGCAAAAGAAGAAAATACAGATTCAGTCAGAAATTCAAAGCCAACAAAGAACAAATCATTATTGTGTGGAGATGGAGAGGGGGAAAGATTATTTGGACAACCGGCAGGGATGACACCATTCAGGCCACAAAACTGCTGCGTGTTGTCAGCCCAAAACAGGAAACTAGGGACTGAGTGTATTTTACGGCAGCTCAACAGGAAATTTTCTGTTGATCTGCTAGAAAGGCCGCTCTTAAAATATATTTCCACTTTTGCAGCCAAATTGGGATAACGCCTATTTATGTATTTCTTACATGTTCCCATTCAAGTATATGTAGCGCCCTGCTACTTTTGAGCAGGCGCTATTCTGTAACTTTAGGGGTATCTGAGCTGTAAATAGCTCAGAGTGATTATGTAAATTGTTGGTTTCTGTTCAAGCTTTGGCTGTTTGTGTCACTGTTGTCCCAGGCCAATGAGAGAAATACAGCCAGCTGAAGTGTATTGGATATTCTTTCTCCAGAAAACAGCCCAATCAGGAGTTTCTTTGTAGCTGGGCACGCTGGGGAAGGATATTTAAGGGGCAGTGCCATGTGCTTCGGGTTCGTTCCTGCCTCATGGCCCTCCAGGCCTGAGGCTACGCTGCTGGTTCTTCTACCTTGGGCCCTGCTGCTACAAGTAGGCCCAGAAGTCTGTCTGGGGCCTACTTAACTGAAGGTGGTCCTGTGCTGTCCGTCCTGCGGGAAGAAGCCACTCAAGCGGAGAATATTCCAGGGGAGGACCTTACTGGAGAGGACCGAGCTGATGGCTGGTATCTCAGGAAGGGCCTGGTGACTCGTTTGGAGGATGCACCCAAGTTAACCTACCTCACAGTACTGCTGGATGGCTTAAAGGCTCAGGTACTGTGCAGCTGACCTAACTGACTATTGGATACATAATCCTGTGGCAGAGGATTATCCAGGAGTTTCCACTTTTCACTCAAGTCTGTGGCAGAGACTTTGTCCGTGCTTCATACCGGCTGCTAGGTCGGTGTGAGAGGCCTATCCGGTTGTCGCAAGAACCAGAGACAAAGCTGTTGTCATCTGGATTCAAGAACCACATTAGTGATCAGCAAAATCAAGGTATCTGAACTTCCCCTAACCCTCTATCTTCTACCTGAAGTTGTTTAATAAAGCAATTGAGAAAAAGACTGAAGTGACTGGCAATCACCTTTTTCAAAACTACTTAACATAGACACTTAAGTTCTGGGATGGTGAAATGTGGGGTAACGGCAGGACCCAAAATTAATCCAGCAGCCCCTTCGGGGGTATCGCTACATATATAAACAGTAAAAAAGGGAGGACAGGCCATATTGGCCCCATAAAGAATGAGGAAGTACATCTGGTTACAAAGGAAGGGGAGATGGTGAAGGTATTGCATTTTTTTCTTCTCCTCAGTCTTCACGAGGGAATCGGGGGGGCTTCAGTAACCAAAATGTTTGTCCTCCTGACACATCATAGGAAGCACCTCCATGGTTAACAGAGGACAGAATAAAAATTAGACCTGGGAAACTTAACATTAATAAATCACCGTGACCAGACGGCTTGCACCCGAGGGTACTTGGGGAAATCAGTCAAGTAATTGCCATACCATTGTTTCTAATTTCACTGACTGGAATGGTACCAGCTAATTGGAGAAAAGCCAATGTAGCACCAATATTTAAAAAGGGCCCAAAATACATCCCTGGGAATTACAGACCAGTTAGCCTAATATCAACAGTATATATACTCTTGGAGGGGATGATAAGGGACTATATACAAGATTTTAGTAATGAGAACGTTATTTGCAGTAATCGGCATGGATTCATGAAGAATCGTTCTTGCCAAACCAATCAATTCTCCTTCTAAGAGGAGGTGAGTTTCCATCTAGATAAAGGAAGGGCCGTAGACGACGTGGTATATCTGGATTTTGCAAAAGCATTTGACACAGTTCCCCATAAACGTTTACTGTACAAAATAAGGTCCATTGGCATGGACCATAGGGTGAATACAGTGGATTGAAAACTGGCTACAAGGGCAAGTTCAGAGGGTGGTGATAAATGTGGAGTACTCAGAATGGTCAGGGGGGTGGGTAGTGGGGTCCCCCAGGGTTCTGCGCTGGGACCAATCCTGTTTAATTTGTTCATAAACGACCTGGAGGATGGGGTAAACAGTTCAATCCCTGTATTTGCGGACGATGCTAAGCAGGGCAATAACTTCTCCGCAGGATGTGGAAACCTTGCAAAAATATCTGAACAAATTAATGGGGTGGGCAACTACATGGCAAATGAGGTTCAATGTAGAAAATTTTAAAATAACACACTTGGGTGGCAAAAATATGAATGCAATCTATACACTGGGGGGAGAACCTCTGGGGGAATCTAGGATGGAAAAGGACCTGGGGGTCCTAGTAGATGATAGTCTTAGAAATGGAATGCAATGCCAACAAAACAAACAGAATATTTGCATGCATTAAAAAGGGGATTAACTCCAGATATAAAACGATTAATTCTTCCACTCTACAAGTCTCTGGTCTGGCCGCACCTGGAGTATGCTGTCCAGTTCTGAGCACCAGTCCTCAGGAAGGATGTACTAGAAATGGAGCGAGTACAAAGAAGGGCAACAAAGATAATAAAGGGTCTGGAGGATATTAGTTATGAGGAAAGGTTGCGAGCACTGAACTTATGCTCTCTGGAGAAGAGACGCTTGAGAGGGGATATGATTTCAATTTACAAATACCATACTGGTGACCCCACAATAGGGATAAAAAAAAATTTGCGGAAGGGAGTTTAACAAGAAACGTGGGCACTCATTAAAATTAGAAGAAAAGAGGTTTAACCTTAAACTACGTAGAGGGTTCTTTACTGTAAGAGCGGCATGGGTGTGGAATTCCCTTCCACAGGCGGAAGGTCTCAGCGGGGGCATCGATAGTTTCAAGAAACTATTAGATAAGCCAGTGTTTCTCAACTCAAGTCCTCAAGGCTCCCCAACAGGTCAGGTTTTCAGGCTTGCCATTATTTTGCACAGGTGAATGGATCAGTTTCGAAGCCTTCGTAATTACCACAACCGATTCATCGGAGGGAAATCCTGAAAACATGACCTGTTGGGGCGCCTTGAGAAACACTGAGATAAGCACCTGAACGACCACAACATACAGGGATAAACAAGGTAATACTGACATAATCACACACATAGGTTGGACCTGTGTCTTTTTTTTCCAACCTCACCTACTATGTATCTAACAAGGTCCCCAAGATCCTTGTCTGTGCTCACAAGGCCCAAGGACTGATGGAGCCCCCTTCCAAGCAATGCCCTTCAGTGATATCAGACCGATCTTTGGCAGGCAGCTCCCCTTTAGTCCGCTTCTTTCAAGCACCTGTGTATCTGCATTTCTCCCTCAGGTCACCCACCTGAGGCTTTGTCATGGCAGACTGTACCTGAGAGAGCAGCATTACCCCCTCAGGCTGGACTCCTCCCCTCTAGGACAAAACCCAGGGCTCTGTGCTGTGCCTTTAAAGCCTGCCTCTCTGGGATAGGCTGGGGCTGTATCAATATTTATGCTGCCATCTGCATAACTCCACACCTATCATCCAGAAACTTCTCAAGTTGCCTGGATACAGAGGGAGCTATCCAGTAAACTGGCAGCAGCAGAGCACACAGATCAGGCCTAACTAAACACTCACAGCTCACTGGATACAATGACCTCTACAGACTGTGCTTTTACCTTAACATTTAATGTCACACTGCCTACAGTCTGGCAACTAAATTTACCTATCAAAAACACACTCCAACACTCCTCTAACTACCCTAGCACCTACCTAGGATGGTGCTGCATCTATATATAAATATAGTTAAGTACTATTTTTTTTTTCTAGAAATGTTTGTGGGACAATAAGTCTCAGCAAGACTGTTAGCTCAACTTCTGTAAGCTGTTTGTGCCACCTCACCTTATTGAATGCTGTTGGATTGTGAGGAGGAGACACTGCAGAGTGAAGTTGGATAGGGTTGCCACCTTTTCTTCGAGCCAAACCCGAACACACACTTCGGCGGCCCATAGCATTTTTTTTGTAATATGTACTATGGGACTGTAAAATACCTGGGACACCTCTGTATGCCCCAGGGAAGTAGTAATGTGGCACACCTAGCATGCTACGGCAAACAGTGGGTGTGGCCAATTGCATTAACAGTGAAAATGGCTTAAAGGGGCATTGGGCCATGAGGTCTGATGTGGCCAGTAATGGCTTGTCCTGTGCCAAGTGTAGCGCCCACCCCATTTAGGGGTGCTATATACCCAAATTTAGGGGCTGGACTGAGATAGTAGTTGGTCTCAGACCATTCTCAATTTATAGGTTGTGCTGCTTTATTTCCAGGATGGTATACTGGTGTGCAGTTCCCTGTGGCCTGTAGGTGGCACTGCCATAATGGGTCAGGGTTGAACCACTGGTATTAGTGCTGTGCCTTAGGGTGTCCTCTCTCGGCAGCGGTGCAGTGGGTGTGGTCGACCTGCTGTGCATGCCGGGAGGGGATACATAGGGGGCAGACGCCACCTGGGAGGGGTTTTCGTTACAAAGTCTGAGTCCAGGTGCGTGGCGCATGGCCCTCCAGGCCATGGGGCCATGTGTGCATCAGTCCCAGTCACCTTTAGTCCTGGGGCTGCATCTTCAACACTGGGCCCAGCACCTTTAGCTGGAGCCTGCTTCGAGGAGGAGAAGTCCCAGGGTGTCCCTCGCGAGGGAGCCAGCTTCTGAGAGGAGGAGGCCGGGGGAGGACCTTTCTGACGAACCGGTGAGAGTTTATGGTGAAGGAAGGGGCCCGGTAACTCCCTGGAGGGATTCTTCTATCCACCAAGGGCCTAGTAATGTGCTGCTGCTGGCACCTGTCCTTTAAGTACCAGAAGCTAAGAGGTTCGGGGTCTGATAGATTCTGTGGCAGAGTCTCCCGATCGCATCTAAAAAAAGAACCTGATCAAACGTCCGAGCATCACTTCGGCTGCTAGGATCCACTTTGTAGGAGACTATCCGGGTGAGCTAACCCTACTCTGGGATAGAGTAGAGATTGTGATATCCATTTGTGCCTGGACTGACCTCCCAAACCTTGCTGTCCTGTCTCTCTTCCACCCTTTTCCTATCTGCTGAACATTGAGAAAATAAACTCAACGTTGGAGTTTAAAGTGGTGTGGACATTGGAATTACTGGGGGGGGGAAACAGAGACTTGTCCCTATAGCCTAGGAGATGAGAACCAATTGATGGAGAACCTAGCTGTGGGACCCAAATACATAACACCGCTTAACCTCCTCATCCAGGAGGGTACGGGCATATAGTACGGTGTGCCGTTTTCCTGCAATTGAGCCAAAGCAAGGGAAAGGGGTCCGTGTGCTACACAAGTATTTATCCCAGCACATGTATATACATACAGCAAATCTATAATGGGAACCATTTTCCTCAGGACACGTTCTGTCATGCACCCAGGCCACCCACCAGGCACTAAGAGACATGAGGGAATGGGAGGAGACTCCTACTACACACTAGTGATGAGCCGAACACTCCCGGGTTCGGTTCGCACCAGAACCCGCGAACGGACCGAAAGTTCGTACGAACATTAGAACCCTATTAAATACAATGGATGCGAACGTTCGAATTCTAAAGTGCTAATTATAACAACTATTATGCATGTTATTGTCCTAAAAAGGGTTTGGGAACCCGGGTTGTGCACCAGGGGACATGTATCAATGCAAAAAGAAGTTTTAAAAACGGTCGTTTTTCGGGAGCAGTCATTTTAATGATGCATAAAGTGAAAAAAAAAAAAGTCAAATATTCCTTTAAATATCGTACCTGGGGGGTGTCTAAAGTATGCCTGTGAAGTGCCACGTGTTTCCCATGTTTAGAACTGTCCCTGCACAAAATGACACTTCTAAAGGAAAAAAAAGCCATTTAAAACTGCTTGCGGCTTTAATGTAATGTCTGGTCCCGGTAATATGGATGAAAATCTTTAAGAAAAATGGCATAGCTACCCCATGACCCCCCCCCCCCCTACTCCAGCCCATTACCAGCCCCTTTGGGTCTTGTATGGATATTAAGGGGAACCCCGCACATAAAATAAAAAAGGCCCTATATACTCTGAACAGCCGTATACAGGCGGTGCATACAAGACAGGGACTGTAGGTTTGTTCTTATGTAGAATCTGTTTGTAATTTTGAACAGGTACATTGTTTAAGTGTAGCTCCAGCCCAAAAATCTATTTTTAAACTTTTTGGAAAACATAGGTAAGGGTTATCACCCCTGTAACATTTGTTTTGCTGTCTGTGCCCCTGTTCAGAACATTTCACCTCACTTTCTGTCCCAATGACAACTGTTTTTGAAATGTGGTGTTTTTCTTGAAACAAGGATTGCTGATAAAGCATCAGTACAGAGGAGACACCTTTCTCCCATATTAATTCTTACAGGAGAGAATTTTCCTTCCAAGGGGTAGATTTCCTCTCACTTCCTGTTGTCTTCTTGCGTTTGCAAGTAGGAGTCGTTTGTAAGTTGGATGTTTGAAAGTAGGGACCTGCCGTATATACTCTGCAGAAATAGGCCCCTTAGTTGTTGGTGTTGGCACAACACTGTAAGCACTCACAGTTACTCTTGGTTGGTGCTGGAACACCCTGCTGTCAACTATTATATCAGGAATTTTAATTACATATAATTGTTGAACAGTGGTAGTAAAAATTGGGCCTTTGATGGTGGTGCTGGTGCCACAACACTGTAAGCCCTGACAGTTACTCTTGGTGGGTGCCGGAATGGGCCCTGCTGTGAATTATTAGATCAAGAATTGTAATTACATGCCCCTTTTGAACAGGGGCTGAAAAATTGGGCCTTTCGTGGTGGTGGTGGTGGTGGTGGCGGCGTTGCCACAACACTGTAAGCCCCCAGAGTTACTCTTGGTGGGTGCAGCAATGGGCCCTGCTGTGAATTAGTAGATCAAGAATTGTAATTACATGCCCCTTTTGAACAGGGGCTGAAAAATTGGGCCTTTCGTGGTGGTGGTGGTGGCGTTGCCACAACACTGTAAGCCCTCAGAGTTACTCTTGGTGGGTGCAGCAATGGGCCCTGCTGTGAATTATTAGATCAAGAATTGTAATTACATGCCCCTGTTGAACAGGGGCTGAAAAATTGGGCCTTAGGCACTGGTGGCACGACACTACAACCCCTCACAGATACTGTACTTGGAGCACAGCAATGAGCCCTGTTGCAAAGTATTGCTTCAAAAATTGTAATGACACGCCCCTGTTAAACAGGGGCTTGAAAAATTGGGCCTTAGGCACTGGTGCCACAACACTCCAACCCCTCACAGATACTGTACTTGGAGCACAGCAATGAGCCCTATGGCAAATTATTGCTAAAAAAATTGTAATTACACGCCCCTGTAAAACAGGGGCTGAAAAATTGGGCCTTAGCCACTGGTGGCGGCACCCATAAACAAAAATGATCTTCCAAGCTATCATCATCAATCGTATCATTGAGGACTCGGAGGAGGAGGATAGCCAGTCAACATAACAGCACAGGCACTCAGCATCAGCATCAGTCTTGAAGGGATGTGACATGTTAAAATCAATTAGTCTGTTATATCAGCATCAGGTGTGTGGTAGCTGGTGGTGATCCAAGACTGGTTCATCTTGATGAAAGTCAGTCGATCAACCGAGTCGGTGGACAGGCGCACCCTGTGATCCGTGACAAATCCTCCAGCAGCACTGAATGTGCATTCCGAAAGAACGCTGGATGCAGGACAGGCCAGTAGCTCAATTGCATACTGTGCAAGCTCTGGCCAGTGATCCATCCTCAAGTCCCAGTAAGCCAGAGGATTTTCGGTGGGGAAGGTGTCCAAGTCTGACCTTGCCCCTAGATATTCCTGCACCATGTTTATCAGACGCTGGCGATGGTTGCTGGAACCGGTCATACTTTGGGGCTGCGGACTAAAGAATTGTCTGAACGCATCGGTCAGACGGCCACCTTCCCCACCGCTCCTTCTTTGACTGGCCGAAGCCTCAGCAACTCGTTGTCCAGGACCAGGAGTTTGTAACCTCCCAGTCTCTGGGAACGCGTTGCACAGACCTTTCTGCAAGGCCTCCTGGAGTTGTCTCATCCTCTGCTCCCTCTGCGACGGTAACATAAGGTCCGCAACCTTACCCTTGTACCGTGGATCAAGGAGAGTGGCCAGCCAGTAATGGTCCCTCTCCTTGATCCGAAGAATACGAGGATCCTTCCGCAGACTTTGCAGGATCAGGGAGGCCATGCAGCGTAGGTTTGCTGAGGCATTCGCTCCGGAGTCCTCTGGGTCACTAAGGACGACATGATCCGCAGCCACCTCCTCCCAGCCACGTACAAGTCCACTGGTTTCTTGGGACTGTAAATCATCCCTAAAAGACTGCTGCTGATGATGCTGAGTGCCAGCCTCCACCTCCATGCTGACACAATCCTCCTCCTCCTCCTCGTCCTCTTCCTGTGCGATGGGTGGGACAGAAGGAACACTGTCTGGGTAAAGGGGGCCTTGAGAGGCAAGGAAGTCCTCCTCTTCCTGCCTCTGTTCTGCCTCAAGTGCCCTGTCCATTATTCCACGCAGCGTGTGCTCCAACAGGTGGACAAGAGGTACAGTGTCACTGATGCATGCACTGTCACTGCTCACCATCCTCTTGGCCTCCTCAAATGGTGCCAGGACAGTGCATGCATCCCTGATCATGCCCCACTGGCGTGGAGAAAAAAAACCAAGCTCCCCTGACCCTGTCCTGGTGCCGTAGTCGCACAGGTACTCATTGATGGCCCTCTGCTGCGTGTGCAGCCGCTGCAGCATGGCCAACGTTGAGTTCCACCTGGTGGGCATGTCACATATAAGGCGGTTCTTGGGCACGTTCAACTCCTTTTGCAGCTCAGCCAGGCGAGCACTGGCATTATAAGATCTGCGGAAATGCACACAGACTTTCCTGGCCTGCCTCAGGACATCCTGTAAGCCCGGGTACCTGCCCAAGAACCGCTGCACCACCAGGTTAAGGACGTGAGCCACACAGGGCACATGGGTCAGTTGTCCCTGTCGGAGGGCGGAGAGGAGGTTGGTGCCATTGTCGCAAACCACCATTCCTGGCTTAAGCTGGCGTGGCGTCAACCACCTCTCGGCCTGGCCCTGCAGAGCAGACAGGACCTCTGCCCCAGTGTGGCTTCTGTCCCCCAAACACACCAGCGCAAGCACGGCATGGCATCTTTTTGCCTGCGTACTTGCGTAGCCCCTTGAACGGCTACGGAGCACCGCTGGTTCATAGGACAAACCACAGGAAGAGGCCATGGAGG
This sequence comes from Rana muscosa, assembly GCA_029206835.1. Lineage (NCBI taxonomy): Eukaryota > Metazoa > Chordata > Amphibia > Anura > Ranidae > Rana > Rana muscosa. The sequence continues at coordinate 1,239,247,956 of CM055122.1, read as the reverse complement.
AAGAAGAAGAGGAGGGGGTGGAGGAGAGAGGTGTGTCACAACCAGTAGTAGCATTTTGGAGGCGTGGCGGTGGAACAACCTCCAACACTACTGCACCTTGTCCTGCATCCTTCCCAGCTGCCAAAAGAGTGACCCAATGGGCCGTGAAAGAAAGGTAACGTCCCTGTCCATGCCTGCTGGACCATGAGTCAGCGGTAATATGCACCTTACCGCTGACCGCCCTGTCCAGCGAGGCCAAGACATTGCCTTCCACATGCCGGTAGAGAGCCGGAATAGCCTTCCGTGAGAAAAAGTGGCGTTTGGGAACCTGCCACTGAGGAACCGCACATTGCACAAACTCACGGAAGGGGGCCGAGTCTACCAACTGAAAAGGCAGCAGTTGAAGCGCTAGCAATTTAGCCAAGCTAGCATTCAACCGCTGGGCATGTGGATGGCTGGGAGTGAACTTCTTTAGACGGTCCAGCAGCTGGGGCAGGGAAATTTGCCTGCTAGAATCGGACGTCGGTGTACTGCTAGCAGAGTGGCCGCAAGTACTTGGCTGTGACACACCTAATTCTACACCTTCATTCCTCTCAGTGCATGTTTCAGAGAGGACTGAAGTTATAGTGGGGTTGGAGATCCCAGCTGATGCGGTGCAAGGAGAGGTCCGCTTTGTTCTTTGGTGTGCGTCTTTGAGGTAGGCTTGCCAACGAGCTGCATGGCAGGTCAACATATGTCTGGTCAGGCATGTGGTACCCAAGCGGCTGATGTTTTGGCCACGCGATATACGCTTGAGACATATGTTGCAAACAGCAGCTGTGCGATCTGATGCACTAGCCTCAAAAAAGGCCCACACCAAAGAACTTTTTGAATGACGGGCAGAGGCAGCGCCCTGCACAGGCGGAGCTCTGCGGTGTGATTCCGTCGGTGTACTGCCCTTACGCTGGCCACCAAAGGGCATCCTGCCTCGTTGGAGATGTGCCTCCTCCTCATCCTCCTCCTCCTCCTCTCTCCTATTAGGCACCCACGTGGAGTCAGTGACCTCATCATCCCCTCCCTCCTCATCACTGGAGCCAATCTGGCAGTATGCTGCAGCTGCTGGAACATGACTGCCAGATTGGTGTCCTTCTTGAGCATCCCCTCTGTCTGCTCTCACGCTACTGCCTTCCTGTAGCTGGGTTTCATCATCAGACCCTTCGAAACGCTGGGCATCCTCCTGGAGCATGTATCCAACACTGTGCTCAAACAGTTCGGGGGACTCCTCAGGAGGAGGACATGGTGGGTCTAGGGAAGGAGTGACTGATGATGAGTCTGACATTGATACCAGGGAAGAGGACGCTTTGGCAGCTGCTTTGCCAGTACCCTGAGCCTGGGTGAGAGAGGAGGAGGAGGAGGGCTTGGTCATCCACTCTACCAAGTCTTCGGCATGATGTGGCTCAACATGTCCAGCTGCCGAAAAGAAGGACAAGCGTGTCCCATGGCCATGTGCTGATGACAATGCACCGCGTCCACGACCAGCACTGTTGCCCCCAGACACAGAGCCTGCTTGCCCTCTTTTATTGCCTCCTGACTGTCTGCCTCTCCTTGTTTGCCTTCCAGACATTCTAATAGATGGCCTGCAGGGAGATGGGAAAAAAGCAATAAGGGCTACCTTCAGGTGTCCTTCTCTGTCCCTTTACTTAAGGATTTCTAAATATGGTTGAGGATGATTGCTTTTGCACAGAATAGCACAACAACAATTTCCCTGACTGTCCAAAAAACAAGGATTTCAAAGATGGTTGATGAGGAATGCTTTAGCACACTATAGCACAAGGAGAATTTCCCTCACTGTCCTTCCCTGTCCCTAGAAACAAGGATTATCACAGTGAAAGAAACTGACACTCTTCCTACCTATAGTTTTCTGTCCCTAGAAAAAATGTTTTTTTAAAGCACACTATAGCACAAGGAGAATTTCCCTCACTGTCCTTCCCTGTCCCTAGAAACAAGGATTATCACAGTGAAAGAAACTGACACTCTTCCTACCTATAGTTTTCTGTCCCTAGAAAAAATGTTTTTTTAAAGCACACTATAGCACAAGGAGAATTTCCCTCACTGTCCTTCCCTGTCCCTAGAAACAAGGATTATCACAGTGAAAGAAACTGACACTCTTCCTACCTATAGTTTTCTGTCCCTAGAAAAAATGTTTTTTTAAAGCACACTATAGCACAAGGAGAATTTCCCTCACTGTCCTTCCCTGTCCCTAGAAACAAGGATTATCACAGTGAAAGAAACTGACACTCTTCCTACCTATAGTTTTCTGTCCCTAGAAAAAATGTTTTTTTAAAGCACACTATAGCACAAGGAGAATTTCCCTCACTGTCCTTCCCTGTCCCTAGAAACAAGGATTATCACAGTGAAAGAAACTGACACTCTTCCTACCTATAGTTTTCTGTCCCTAGAAAAAATGTTTTTTTAAAGCACACTATAGCACAAGGAGAATTTCCCTCACTGTCCTTCCCTGTCCCTAGAAACAAGGATTATCACAGTGAAAGAAACTGACACTCTTCCTACCTATAGTTTTATGTCCCTAGAAAAAATGTTTTTTTAAAGCACACTATAGCACAAGGAGAATTTCCCTCACTGTCCTTCCCTGTCCCTAGAAACAAGGATTATCACAGTGAAAGAAACTGACACTCTTCCTACCTATAGTTTTCTGTCCCTAGAAAAAATGTTTTTTTAAAGCACACTATAGCACAAGGAGAATTTCCCTCACTGTCCTTCCCTGTCCCTAGAAACAAGGATTATCACAGTGAAAGAAACTGACACTCTTCCTACCTATAGTTTTCTGTCCCTAGAAAAAATGTTTTTTTAAAGCACACTATAGCACAAGGAGAATTTCCCTCACTGTCCTTCCCTGTCCCTAGAAACAAGGATTATCACAGTGAAAGAAACTGACACTCTTCCTACCTATAGTTTTCTGTCCCTAGAAAAAATGTTTTTTTAAAGCACACTATAGCACAAGGAGAATTTCCCTCACTGTCCTTCCCTGTCCCTAGAAACAAGGATTATCACAGTGAAAGAAACTGACACTCTTCCTACCTATACTTTTCTGTCCCTAGAAAAAATGTTTTTTTAAAGCACACTATAGCACAAGGAGAATTTCCCTCACTGTCCTTCCCTGTCCCTAGAAACAAGGATTATCACAGTGAAAGAAACTGACACTCTTCCTACCTATAGTTTTCTGTCCCTAGAAAAAATGTTTTTTTAAAGCACACTATAGCACAAGGAGAATTTCCCTCACTGTCCTTCCCTGTCCCTAGAAACAAGGATTCGCACAGTAAAACACACTGACACTCTCCCTACCTATCCTTCTCTTTCCCTAAACTAAAGGAATCCAGGTTAAGCAAGAAAAAATAAATGTCACTGTCCCTGCCTATGCTTCTCTTTCCCTGCTCCGGAACACACTACACTAGGCCGCCGTGCTGGCGGCCTTTTATAGTGTGGGGCGTGTACTAAACACCCTCAGCAATAATTGGCCACAGGCATCCTGCCTGTGGCCAATCATTGCTCTCCTCGCTGCCGGCGCTGTGATTGGCTAAGCATGCGGGGTCACAGTGCATGCTTGGCCAATCACAGCGCCTGGATGACACTGCGATGGCGTAGTGCATTGTGGGCCGTTCGCGTCACTCGAATTAGGCGCGAACGGCCCAAATCGTTCGATCTTCGTCGAACGATCGAACAGCCGATGTTCGAGTCGAACGTATGTTCGACTCGAACACCGAGCTCATCCCTACTACACACACACACACACACACACACACACACACACACACACACACACACACACAGCTAGAATGGACTACAAGTCCCAGAATTCCACAAAAAAAAAACAGTGCAGAAAGAACATACCCGAGAAGCCCATCAAAGTCCTGGTATAAAAGATAAAGTCAGTAATGCTAGTGTCCACAGTGAGCAACTAAATCAGTTGTTGAGGCCCACACAGCCCATCAGAAGAAATCTGTCAGGCATGACATGCAGCCAATCCATCCATGGGATGGATCTAACCCAGGGGTCGGCAATCCCCGGCACGCAAAGCCTCTTTTGCTGGCACTCGACTCTCTCCCCATCAGCAGAACAACGCAGGGAAGTGTCAGTGAGACACTAATGCATTCCAATCTCACAATTCCCCATGCCACACCTGCACTGAGGGAAAGACACTGTGCTCCCCACTTATTGTAAAAGATGGGAAACATTGTTTGGTTCTCTAACTTTTCTGTAGCTGTGATCGTCTTCTTTTGTGATGGGGAAGAGATTGGGTGCAGTTCTGGTAAGGGGACGGTCCCTGTTTCCAGGAGGAGGACTGTCATTGCCCACTGCTAAAGCCAATCACAGTCCTGCTAGCCCCATCCACCATCTGGAGGAAGATGATTTGCTTGGTTGCCACTACCAATCTCAGAAAGAAGGATTTCACTGTGATTGAGAAAACCACAATCAGGTGACAGTTTATGGAATTACTGTTGTGCTTCTGGGAACTTTGTTGAAATTATTACTGAACCTTTGCATCACTTACTACTGAACCCCTGCACTCTGTATCCTTTTAATCCACAGCCAGTATTCAGCGCAATAGAAATCACACCCAACTTTTGATGCGTGGCGCAGAAACTTTTTCTCAACTGCGGAGGTCCAACTTATGATCCTGCACACAGGCCCACTGCTTTCAGAAAATTCCCATGGCCTGAGCTCATCATTGCGCATCCATTCCAGATGCTTGTATGTGACATCACATACAAGCACTTGAGTTGGATGCGAGAGGTGGATCAGCAGGATGAGTGTGCCAGGACAGATAGATGTGTCTCATCCCTGCTTCCTGTCACCACTCTGCATATCACACATATCATAGATGAGAAGAGGGTATAGCGGTGAAGCAGATGAGCAGCGAGGTACAGTGGTGAAAGATGAGAAGGGGGTTAAGCAGTGGGACAGAAGAGCAGGGGGTAAAGTGATGGGGCAGATGAGAAGGGGGTTACAGTGTGGGGGCAGATGAGCAGGGGGGTTCAGTGTTGTGGTAGATGAGAAGGGGGTTCAGTGGAGGGGCAGAAAAGCAGGAGGGGTAGAGCAGTGGGGCAGATGTGAAAGGAGGTTTATTGGTGGGACAGATAAGCAGGGGGTTACAGTGGTGGAGCAGGGGAACAGAAGTGGAGCAGAAGAACAGGGGCACAGAGGGAAACAGATGTGCAGGAGGTACATTGGTAAGGCAGATAAGAAAAGCGGGTTACAGTGGTAGAGCAGATGGGTTCAGTGTTAGGACAGATGAGAAGGTGATTTAGTAGTGAGACAGAAGAGCATGGGGATACGGCAGCAGAGCAGATGTGCAGGGAGGTACAGTGGTGGGGCAGATGAGAAAAGGGGTAAATTGATGGGGCAGATGAGCAGGGGGTACAGTGGTGGTGCAGGAGGTACAGTGGTGGGAGGGATGAGAAGGGGGTTCATCAGTGGGACAGAAAAGCAGGGGGTACAGTGATGGGGCAGATGAGAAGGGGGTTACAGTGGTGGAAAAGATGAGCAGGAGGGGTTCAGTGTTTGGGCAGATGAGAAGGGGGTTCAGCAGTGGGACAGAGGAGCAGAGGGTTACAGTGGTGGGGCAGAAGAGCAGGAGGAACAGAGGTGGGATAGATGTGCAGGAGGTACAGTGGTGGGGCAGATGAGAAAGGGGATTACAGTGGTGGGGCAGATAAGATCAGTGTTAGGACAGATGAGAAGATGGTTCAGCAGTGAGACAGAAGAGCATGGGGGTACGGCGGTGGAGCAGATGTGCAGGAAGGTACAGTGGTGGGACAGATGAGAAAGCGGGAACATTGGTGGGGCAGATGAGCAGGGGGTTACAATGGTTGGACAGAAGAGCAGGGTGGTACATGGGGTTACAGTGGTTGGGCAGATGTGTAGGGTAGTATATTGGTTGGGCAGATTTGCAGGGGGTTACAGTGGTGGGGCAGATTTGCAGGGGGTTATAGTGTTGGGGCAGATTTGCAGGGGTTTACAGTGGTGGGTCAGATGTGCAGGGGGTTACAGTGGTTGGGCAAAGGAGCAGGGGGGTGCAGTGGTGGGGCAGATGTGCAGGGTAGTATAGTGGTGGGGCAGATTTGCAGTGGGTTACAGTGGTGGGGCAGATGTGCAGGGGGCTACAGTGGTGGGGCAGATTTGCAGGGGGTTACAGTTGTGGGGCAGATGAGAAAAGGGGTACATTGATGGGGCAGATGAGCAGTGTGTTACAGTGGTGGGACAGAAAAACAGGGGGTTACAGTGGTGGGAATATGAGCAGGGGGTACAGAGGTGGGGCAGATGAGCAGTGTGTTACAGTGGTGGGACAGAAAAACAGGGGGTTACAGTGGTGGGAATATGAGCAGGGGGTACAGAGGTGGGGCAGATGTGTAGGGTAGTACAGTGGTGGGGCAGATGTGCAGGGAGTTACCGTGGTGGGGCAGATGTGCAGGGAGTTACTGTGGTGGGGCATGTGAGAAAGGGGGTACATTGGTGGGACAGATGTGCAGGGTGGTACAGTGGTGGGACAGATGTGCAAAGGGTTACAGTGGTGAAACAGATTTGTTGGTGGGACAGATGAGCAGGGGGTACAGTGGTGAAACAGATTTGTAGGGGGGGACAGTTGTGGGACAGATGAGCAGGGGTTACAGTGGTGAAACTGATTTACAGTGATCTGAGCTGTGGAGTTGCGAGAATTGGGGCTGATCTGAAGTGTGGATTTGCAGGAATTGGGGCGGAGAGGAGGCGTGAGAGTGCAGGATGTTAATTTCTCACTACTACTTAAGTAGTTTATAGCATTTACTTTATAAAAAATCCTTTTTCGTGATTGAGAGTGTGAAGTTGACATTTTTTTTGTTATAAAATCGGCACGCTCAATTTCTTTTAAAACAGTTTTTCGGCACACAAGGTTGCCTACCCCTGATCTAACCTGTGTAATGGCTCTATCTCAGCTTGCAGGATGTCAGTGACAGATGGAGTAGATTGGTTTATTGTACAACATTGTATCCTTAGAAAAACAAGCAATCGCAATGTATCCCTTCAGAGAACAAACAGCCAGTCTCTGAAACTGAGTGAAAACGTGCTAGATAGTTAGGTCACACAGCCGAAGAGGTGGCGAAGAGCTCGGGCTGACAGACAGATGAAGGCTCTTGTGTAGTGAGATGGAGAAAACCACACATACCCTTGAGGGAGCTGCCAGGAACACCCGCTTACCCACTGGTAGAACCAGGGAAAGCCCAGGTGACAGATGGAGGAGGAAGCTAAAAACAACCCATTCCACTCATCCTGTCTGGAACCAGACCACTGGCGCAGAGACAGAAACAGTTGCTGGAGCTTGGTGAGCTACCCGAATTTCCTGCACCTGTGTGTGTTTACTACACGCTCCCCACCCCACTGCTCCCACCAATACTGAGCACCCCCAACACCAACCATCAGTGTTGCCAACCGTACGTTAATTTACGTACAGCACGTAAATTTAACCCCCTTTTTCGGGTGTACGTAAAGTCCGTTGTGGGCATCGGCTGCCCATAAAAAAGATGGCCGCGAGCCGACCATGCAACGGCGCATGCGCCGTTGTGAAGCCGGCCGGACTCTGGAAAGCTCGTATGCGTTCGGCCGAGCGGCGCATGCGCAGTAAGGTAATGGCGCCGCCCGGCGCCATTTTTGAATAGACTTTCAGCCAGGACGGGGCTCTGGAGTGCTCGCGGGGCGGGCTACAGTGTCTCGCAGTCGCCGTAGGAGGAGAGGACTCGGCTGAGCAGGGGTGAGGAGGAGGGGGGGATATAAAGTAAGAGGAGGACTGCGCTGGGAGTGGGAGCCCGGAGGGTGAAGCGGCCATGGCATGCAGGGGAGGGACAGAGACTGATGTGCTCTCTCTGTCCACCATCATATAACTTCTCCTCCACATCATCAGTATGCTGTGTCCTCCTCCTGTGCCCTTTTCACCTCTCCACAAGTCAGAGCTGCCCTGACCTGTGGAGAGGTGAAAGGGGCACAGAAGGAGGACAGCATACTGAATGATGATGTGGAGGAGAAGTTATATGATGGTGGACAGAGGAGGAGGCCACTGTGAGGGGGTAAGGAGGACCCTATCATGTCCGCAGCCTCTGTCCCCCTCTTGTGTCATGTCCGCAGCCTCTGTCCCCCTCCTGCGTCATGTCCGCAGCCTCTGTCCCCCTCCTGTGTCATGTCCGCAGCCACTGTCCCCCTCCTGTGTCATGTCCGCAGCCTCTGTCCCCCTCCTGTGTCATGTCCGCAGCCTCTGTCCCCCTCCTGTGTCATGACTCTGCAGCCTCTTTCCCCCTCCTGTGTCATGTCCACAGCCTCTGTCCACCTCCTGTGTCATGTCCGCAGCCTCTGTCCACCTCCTGTGTCATGTCCGCAGCCTCTGTCCACCTCCTGTGTCATGTCCGCAGCCTCTGTCCACCTCCTGTGTCATGTCCGCAGCCTCTGTCCCCCTCCTGTGTCATGACTCTGCAGCCTCTGTCCCCCTCCTGTGTCATGTCCGCAGCCTCTGTCCACCTCCTGTGTCATGTCCGCAGCCTCTGTCCACCTCCTGTGTCATGTCCGCAGCCTCTGTCCACCTCCTGTGTCATGTTCGCAGCCTCTGTCCACCTCCTGTGTCACGTCCGCAGCCTCTGTCCACCCCCTGTGTCATGTCTGCAGCCTCTGTCCACCTCCTGTGTCATGTCCGCAGCCTCTGTCCCCCTCCTGTGTCATGTCCGCAGCCTCTGTCCCCCTCCTGTGTCATGACTCTGCATCCTCTGTCCCCCTCCTGTGTCATGTCCGCAGCCTCTGTCCACCTCCTGTGTCATGTCCACAGCCTCTGTCCACCTCCTGTGTCATGTCCGCAGCCTCTGTCCACCCCCTGTGTCATGTCTGCAGCCTCTGTCCACCTCCTGTGTCATGTCCGCAGCCTCTGTCCCCCCCTGTGTCATGTCCGCAGCCTCTGTCCCCCTCCTGTGTCATGACTCTGCAGCCTCTGTCCACCTCCTGTATCGTGTCCGCAGCCTCTGACCATCTCCTGTCTTTTATGTCTGCAGTCTCTGAGGGGATCCTAGAAAGATGTCAAGAGTGGGAGCGCCGTGATGGGGGTTACGGGAAGAAACGGACGTGTGGACTGTGGAGAGGAGGTCAGAGCCGCCAAGCTGGAGCCGTCTGACTGAGCCCCGCACTGTGGACCTGAGAGCAGGTCAGTGACAGCGCCGCCAGGCCAGTCTGAGGGGGGGGGCACTGATCTTAGGAGGGGAGTAAATACAATAATGTAAGGGGGCACTGATATAAAAGGTCCCCCCCTATATTAGTACCCCCCCCTTACCTTAGTGTATTCACTCTGTGGAAGGTGGTCTCTATTCACCAGAGCCCCCCTCCACATCAGAGTTCCCCCTTACATCATGATCTGCAGCGTTCCCCTTTACATAAGAGTTCCCTTGCACTGTAAGGGGGCATCCTGCAGACTCTGATGTAAGTGGGAACTCTGTGCTGGCTGGGTTATAGTAACCTAACCTTCATGTGAATTGAGAAATATGTTTTTTTACTTTTGTTTAACTGAAACACATTGATATTAGCATTAGCTGTGTGTTTATAGTTGAAATATTGATTTGCACTGTTTAGCACTAAAAACAGTAATTTTAGGTACTTTTTTGCAGCGTCAGTAAAAAATGCGGCTCTGCCAGTAATCTTCATTTTTTTTGCCAGTAAGAAATTGGTGCCGTACAGAAATTTTGGCATCCTTGCCAGTAAATTTCACTTCAGGGGGTTGGCAACACTGCCAACCATGTGTTTGTCTCCTGCAACGCTCTGCTCTGACCTCCTCCCCCGGCTATGGCAGCCACACATCTCCACTGCACCTGTCTGTGTCCTTGTCTGCCAGCACTATTCATCAGCCTGCATTGAAGGATACGGGGGAAAGAGAGAGCGCTCAGCAGTGGAGCCGCAGCCTTCAGAAATAATTAGCTGCACTGCATTGAAGGATATAGGGGGGGCGTGGACTGGAGGTATGGACCCCCCACTGAGTTCCCACACTGGCTGGGACTGAAGGTATGCTGCTGTATTTGAGTTTCAGGAGGACAGAAACCTGGACACAAGTGTCAAAAACCCGACGGTCATTCCCGTACAGGTGGCAACCCTAAAGTTGGATGAGAGGCGCAGTTCTTGGATTAATGGAAAAACTGCTCCATCCTTAAATGGAAACTACAGCTCTCATAGGGCTATACGGTGGTGGTGGGGGAAACAAAGCGGCTTTAGAAAGTTTGGAGTGGAGCGTGAGACAAGTGGAGGGAGAGGACATGCTGACCTGAAGCTCTGAATTTGTGGGGGACCTTCTGTCCTCCAGTGTGGCCTGCCTCTCTGAATAGGGAGTCTTCAGTTCTTCTGAGCGAAACTGCCAGTCTATTGGAAAGATCTATAATATCTGCCAGTCGCCACAGACAAGTCTTTGGCTGTTTACCTTAGACAAATGTTCCGCCGGTCACCTCAGACAAGTCTTTGACCGGTTGCCTCAGACAATCATTCTGCCAGTCACCTCAGATAATCATTCTGCCAGTCACCTCAGATAGTTTGCAGCTACTGGCAGCCACCTAAAACAGTCTATAGTATCCTATGGCAGTGTTGGCAGCAATTACTGCAGCTTACAGTAATGAGTATGTTTATCAGCGCCAGCATTCTCCCTAAGCTTCTCAGCACATCAGAGTAACATCTCTAGTCATCTTACACTCCTGGTGTTTCAGCCTTAACTCTAGAGCTTAAAGCAGAGCTCCACCCAAAAGGGAAAGCTCCACTTGTTTGCTTCCATCCACTGCCATATTTGGCACCTTTCAGGGGGGAGCAGGTACCTATTTTTGACAGGTAGCCATCCCGACTTCTGGGAGACCTCGCTACTGCGAGGTCCCAGGGAAGTTCGGCCTCCCAGAAGTTTGGCCCCCTCCTCATTTTACCGCCGAAGGTCCATTCAGAAAGCGCAGCGGACTTCACGCATGGGCAGTAGGGAACCAGCTGTGAAGCCGCAAGGCTTCACTCCCAGTTTCCCTTACAAGGATTGGCAGCGGCAGCACCCGAGAGCCAATTGAAAAAATCAGCTGGGGTGCTGACATCACGTCATCTCTGGACAGGTAAGTGTCCAAACAGTATTTGTAGCTGCTAATTTTTAATTTTTGGAGGGGGCTGGAGCCCATGAACTTATAAATGTACAAGGGGCCTCCCCATCGACGGAGTCCTTGGTCAAGTGGTAAAGACTGACACTACATTTGTCCATTCACTTGTCCTAGATCAGCTTGCTGGAATAAAGTATTTTCTTTTTTGTACATCACGGGACACAAATCTGCATAGTAATTACTATGTGGGTATATATCACGTACCTGGTACTAGAGGCCAATGGAGAGAGAGGGCTTCCCTTGCGGCTAAGTTCTAGACCCCCCTGAGGGTGAAAACAGGAAAGGTCAGGCCCAAAGCAGCACGGGTTGCCTGCTGGACTGTATGCAGGAGGTTCTGGAGTACAGCTGGTGTGCTGGGGTAGAATCAGCAGACAGGTGACAACCATGAGGTGTTGCAGGATTCAGATAATGCTGCGACTGGAGCGTAGTCACAAGGAAGCCTAGGTCGTAAACCGGGTTTGGGATCAGAGCAGACGTGGTCAGGTGGATAGCTGGAGTCGAACACAGGAAGCAAACAGGAGACAGGTCAAGGACAAGCCGGATCGGTAACAGGAGACACAGGAACAGGAATATCACAAAGATAACACACTGGAGGAGCCGAAGATCAACCAGCAAATGCAGACACTTGCAGACTTCCTTATATAGGCCCTTGTGACCTGCTGGTAGAGATTTTGGGTCCTAAAGTCCTTCTGCCAGAGATTCTGGGTCCTAAAGTCCTTCTCCTGCCATAAGTGTTGGTAGAGATGCTGGGTCCTAAAGCCCTTCTCCTGCTGTTGGTTCCCTGACAGTGCCCCCCCCTGACGGGCAGCCTCCGGATGCCCATCTGGGCAATTTTCTCCGGGTATTTGGCCCGAAATTCTCGGAGTCTAGGAGCATGTACATTGGCTTCAGGTTCCCAGGAGCTCTCTTCGGGTGGATACCCTTTCCATTTAATTAGGAATTGGGTTTGTCTCCCTCGCTTCCTGCAGTCAAGGATTGATTCTACTTCAAATTCTGTGTCCTCTCCAATAGTTACTGGTGGCGGCGGTGGCTCCGCTCTCCCGGGAAATGGATCTGGAACAGTTGGTTTAAGCAAGGAGGTGTGAAAGATCGGATGGATCCTATATGATTCAGGCAGAGACAGTTCGTACGCCACTGGGTTTATTTCCCATTTGATCTGAACGGGGCCAATATACCTTGGTCCTAGCTTCCGTGAAGGGCAGGCCAATTTCAGGTTGGCAGTAGACAGCCACACTTTGTCCCCTACCTTGAAGGCAGGATTCCCCCTCCGTTTCCGATCAAAGTGTTTCTTGTAATCCACTTGGGCTTTCTGTATGGACTCCCGGAGGACCTGATAATTGTTTTGTATGAAAACCAGTCTGTCCTGCAAGGCAGGTACAGTAGTTTCAGGCATAGTTTCAGGCAGGGCAGCAGGGTGGAATCCATAATTGGCCCAAAATGGGGACTGGTTTGTAGCTGAGTGGACAGAGTTATTATAGGCAAATTCTGCCAGTGGGAGCAGGGATGCCCAGTCATCTTGGGAAAAAGCTGAAAAGCAGCGGAGGTATTGCTCCAGGGTTTGATTTGTGCGTTCTGTTTGCCCATTACTTTGGGGATGATAGGCGGATGATAGGCAGAGTTCCACTTCCAAGGCTTTACAAAGGGCTCTCCAAAACCTGGAGGTGAATTGCACCCCCAGATCTGAAACAATGTTCTTTGGGAGTCCGTGAAGTCTGATGACCTCCTTGATGAAAGTATGAGCTGTTTCGGCCGCAGAGGGAGTACCAATCATTGGTATGAAGTGGGCCATCTTGGATAGTCGGTCAACCACAACCAGGATGGTCGTGAAGTTTTCAGAGGGAGGAAGGTCAACAATAAAATCCATAGAGATCATCTCCCAGGGGCGATTAGGGATAGGCAAGGGTCTCAATAACCCCCAGGCTTTGGCTTTGTCGCCTTTGCTACGTAGACATGTTGTGCATGACTTGACGTAGGATCTGCAGTCCCGACTGAGGTTAGGCCACCAAAAGGACCGCTGAATGAGCTCATTAGTCTTACGGGCCCCAAAGTGCCCTGCAAGTTGGTGGTCGTGGAATGTCCCGAGAACCTGGAGCCTTGCTTCCTGAGGTACGAAGATTTTGTCCTGGTGCCAAAGTAATCCATCCAGCCTCCTTAATGAGTCCTGTTCAGATTTGGGGCAAGATGCAGAAGCTTGTTCAATGGATGCCTTTAGGCTGGGTTGAATTAGCAAAAAATGTTGCGCAGATAAGATGGTGCTTGGAGGAGCACATTCAGTAGATTCAGGGAACATCCTGGAGAGGGCATCGGCTTTCCCGTTTTTGGAACCCGGGCGGTATGTCAGGTGGAAGTTAAATCTAGAAAAGAATAAGGCCCATCTGGCTTGTCGAGGTCTTAGGCGTTTTGCAGATCTTAGATATTCCAGATTTTTGTGATCTGTCAAAATCATAATTGGGTGGTTAGCACCCTCCAGCAGGTACCTCCATTCTTCGAGGGCGACTTTAATTGCCAGGAGTTCTCTGTCACCCACATCATAGTTTCTCTCGGCCTGATTCAGCTTCCTGGAGCAAAAGGCTACTGGATGAAGCAGGGACTTTGGTCCCTGACGCTGAGAGAGAACGGCTCCCGTAGCTACTTTGGATGCATCCAGCTCGAGGACAAAGGGAAGAGCTGGGTCTGGGTGTTGCAACACGGGAGCAGAGGTGAAGAGGGCCTTCAGCTGTTTAAAGGCCATTTGAGAATCCTGGTTCCAGGAGAAGCATGAGTGTAGGCGAGTGAGCTGGGTGATCGGGGCAATGATAGTTGAGAAATTTCGAATTAATTTCCTATAAAAGTTAGCAAAGCCCACAAACCTCTGGACCCCTTTCTTGTCAGAGGGTGCAGGCCATTCCAAGATTGCAGAGACCTTCTGAGGATCCATGGAGATCCCCTCTGTGGAGATTATGAGTCCCAAGAACTGGATAGATTGTTTCTCGAACTCACACTTCTCTGCTTTGGCATATAAGTCATGAGTTCTTAAGGTCTTTAACACTTTTCTGACGTGCTCTCGATGGAAGTCAAGTGAAGCTGTGAAAATTAGTATGTCATCCAGATAGACGATTAAGAACAGGTCGAGGTATTCCCTGAAGATGTCATTTACAAAATGTTGGAATGTCGCGGGGGCATTACATAGCCCGAATAGCATTACAAGGTATTCAAAGTGCCCAAAGCGTGTTCGAAAGGCGGTCTTCCACTCATCACCTTCCCTAATACGAACCAGGTTGAAGGCCCCCCGTAAGTCCAACTTTGTGAAAACCCGAGCTGTTTGAAACCTTTGGAATAACTCAGGAACGAGAGGGAGTGGGTATCTGTTCTTGATGGTGATTTTATTAAGGTCCCGATAATCAATGCATGGTCTGAGAGAATGATCTTTCTTCTCAACGAAGAAGATGCCAGCTCCAGCAGGCGAAGAGGAGGGGCGGATGAATCCTTTGGCTAGGTTTTCATCTATATATTGTCGGAGGGCCTCCAGCTCCAGCTCGGATAAAGGAAAGATGCGCCCGAAGGGTACTTCTGCCCCGGGTAGCAACTCAATTGGGCAGTCATAGGACCGATGCGGGGGCAGGGCATCAGCCCCTTTCTTGTCAAAGACATCAAGGAAATCAAGGTAGGCTGAAGGGACAGTATGACAGGGATCTGGTGTAGGTTGAACTGAGAGACACACTGAAGGGTTGACAGGCGTGGGGATGCCACAGTGTTGGAGACAGTGGGGAGATGAGAAGTTGATTTCTCCCTTGGGCCAGTCGATTTGCGGGTTGTGGGCCCGCAGCCAGGGTATCCCTAGCATGGCTGGGAATATTGGAGACCTGATGACGTCAAAGCGGAGTAATTCCTGATGGCCTGCATCTGTGGCGGCAAGGATAGGGATAGTCTCCTGAGTGACAGGTCCAGAGCTGGGAGTAGTACCATCTGCTAAATGTACATCAAGTCTTTGATCCTTTAGTTTCAGGGGTATGCGCAAGTTCTTGGCAAGGTTGATGTCCAAGAAACAACTACAGGCTCCAGAGTCAACGATTGCCCGTAGCTTGACTTCCTTTCCAGCCACCTGCAGAGATATGGGGAGAATTACATGAGTGGATACAGTCCCAGGTAAATAGAGGTGCGAGGGGTGTGGAAGGCTGGATTTACTTGGGCGAACAGGACAACTGTGAAGGAAGTGGCCCGAAGCTCCACAATAGAGACACAAGTTAGCTTGTCGTCTGCGTGCTCTCTCTTCAGAGGTTAAAGCAGGGCGGAGTAGGCCAATTTGCATAGGTTCCCTGTCAGAAGTATTGATAGGCTGGGAATCAGAGACTGGGATTGTTGGTCCTGGAACCATTGGCATTACCCATGTGGGTCGGAAGGTCTGGGTGCGTTCGGACCGTCGCTCCCGAAGCCGTCGGTCTAGTTGGATAGAGATTTGGATGAGATTCTCTAATGACGTGGGAGCCTCGATCCTAGCTAACTCGTCCTTGAGAGTCTCGGATAAGCCTTGCCAGAACTGGTATTTCAGGGTGGCATCATTCCACCCGGTATCAGCTGACCACTTGCGGAACTCCACAATATAAATCCTCCACAGGCTGTCTGCCTTGTACTAGGGCATGAAGGGCAGACTCGGCGGAAGCAGTCCGCTGTGGATCGTCATATAGTGTAGCCATAGCTTTGAAAAAGGTGGCAACTGAATCCAGTACAAAGTTCTTTTGCTCAAGGAGGTTATGAGCCCAGGACTGTGGCCCATCTGATAAGAGTGAGATGATGAAACCCACCTTGACGGTCTCAAGACAAAAAGTCCTTGGTTGCAGGGCAAAGTAAAGTTCACATGCGTTTTTGAAGGCCCTGAATTTCCAGCGGTCACCTGAAAAGCGCTCAGGAGTGGGGACTCTGGGCTCTGGAGGAAGTAATCCCACAGCAGGTGTGGCTATGGCAGGAGAGCTGGCCATTGAAGCTGAGCCAGTGGAGCTAGTAGCTTGGTTAGAATCAGCAGGAGTCATAGAGGTAGTAAGGGGTGAAGGCGTCCTTCCAGCTGAATGTAGCCGTCTTGTAAGCTCTGGACTACTTGCGTAAGAGCCGTCATCTGCTGACATAGGGACTCCAACGTGGAAGCACCTCTCTCGGCCTCAGACATCATGGCTGGTTGATACTATCACGTACCTGGTACTAGAGGCCAATGGAGAGAGAGGGCTTCCCTTGCGGCTAAGTTCTAGACCCCCCTGAGGGTGAAAACAGGAAAGGTCAGGCCCAAAGCAGCACGGGTTGCCTGCTGGACTGTATGCAGGAGGTTCTGGAGTACAGCTGGTGTGCTGGGGTAGAATCAGCAGACAGGTGACAACCGTGAGGTGTTGCAGGATTCAGATAATGCTGCGACTGGAGCGTGGTCACAAGGAAGCCTAGGTCGTGAGCCGGGTTGGGATCAGAGCAGACGTGGTCAGGTGGATAGCTGGAGTCGAACACAGGAAGCAAACAGGAGACAGGTCAAGGACAAGCCGGATCGGTAACAGGAGACCCAGGAACAGAAATATCACGAAGATAACACACTGGAGGAGCCGAAGATCAACCAGCAAATGCAGACATTTGCAGACTTCCTTATATAGGCCCATGTGACCTGCTGGTAGAGATTCTGGGTCCTAAAGTCCTTCTCCTGCCATAAGTGTTGGTAGAGATGCTGGGTCCTAAAGCCCTTCTCCTGCTGTTGGTTCCCTGACAGTATATATGGAAAAGAAAGGAGCCCTGGACTGCCGCACTCTGTATAAGCGATTTATTTCCAAAATTTCAAAATAAAATCCAAAATTAATCCATAAATCCAAAAACAGGCAAAACAGAAAACTGACATGCAGGGATGGATGGCTAATGTGGGTATATAGGCCACCTTCAGGTGATGGACACTGGCACACCCAAGACAGGAAGTTCCCTCCCCTATATAACCCCTCCCAGACCAGGAGGTACCTCAGTTTTTTCACCAGTATCTAAGGTGTTTGTCACGGTTAAATAAGTATTTTGAATAGTTCCTCTGGAAGGTCCTTCGTGATCAAGCAAGCTATGTAACCGCATCCATCCAAAGTGCCATTGAGGCCAAAGTGGATGGTACCCAGGCCATGGTAGAGAAGAGCGAGGTTTTGCCTGTAACGCTTCTCTTAGGAGAGCTGGACTCGGGAAGCCAGTACTTTGGTTATGCACAGATACCAAAGTGGAAATCCTAAGCGGACCCCGGTCCCTGAATGTCTTTGACATAGCCCGCCGTGATGGGTGAAGATTGGGTCTGACTTTTTTTTACCAGCAGGATCCTGCGGCGGGAGAGGTAATTGAAGATTCCTAAAGGAACTGTAAGTTCACTTATGGGTGTCTCTTCTTTTAAGTAATGTGTAATTCCTATTTTCCACCACTAGAGGGTACCCAAGTAGAATACCTTTAGTGTATTGCAGAGTTTAGCAGGCTTCCTTGCAGGGTGTAGTCCAGCCATGGTGAGATATTCATAGGGGTTTGGTGGTGGAACAGCAGCAGCAGCAGCATGTGTGTGTACGGTTCCCCCCTCCCCCTGTCGGCGGTGTATTCCTGGCCTTGTGGCGACTGGTGCCCGTCTGTCTCCTGCTCGCAGAGGTCCTGGGGTTTTCTTTCTCCTCCCCCTCTCCCCCTCCCTCCTTGCCCAGAGCCTGGTCCCGAGCGGCGCTCGCGGGAAACAAGTTTAAAGGTTCCGGTGGGAGTTCCAAAGAGAGGAGGGGGCTTCATGCGGCGCTGTGTGTGCGTGGCTTGGCGTCTACGTCTCCACACGGCGCAGGAGCAGGGCTGGTCTCCCATTTAAGAAGTTCACCGCGTGGAGGTGCAAAGCTGCGCAGGGACACAGGAACGCTAGGACCATGAGTGGTGGATACAGGCACTCCAGTGACACTTTTATTAGCGTCAGGCTAAACGGTGGATAGCAGCATTTGGCTGGACTATAGTTTAGCAGTGGATGCATTGTTATATATAGTACCTCTGCTTTTGTGCTTAGTACTATGTGTAGCGGGGTGTTGCCCTTTAATGCAGAGAGACAAGAAGTTCCAGGTGAGAGGTGAGTCGGGAGGAAGTAAAGAGACATTACTGGAAGTGAAAGCAGAGGAGAGAAAGAGACTACATCTCCCAGTACATCTTGCAGCACCCAGGGTGCATTGCTCCAGAACAGAGACTGCTGGGGCAGACTTTATAAAGGGGAGGCGGAGTTTTGGTCGGCCTCTTTGGACCCCCCTCTCCTAGCAAGAGGATGTCTGTGCTGAACTGCTGTGTGCACAAGGCCTGAAGCCCGGGCCGTGTGCTCCTTTCCAAAGAGCCCTCTGCCAGCCTAGCAGAGCCTTAGAGACATCTAATCCTCCTTGCTGCAGTACACCAGAAGGATTGAAGACTTGGATGTCGGTGGATTCCTGTTCCTAGACGAATCGATGGAGGAAAGGGACTTGGACTTGTCCAGGTGGTGAGAGCTGTTTAAAGACAGATCCTTTATCTTTACTATTCGTTGGGATTACAAAGTTGTTCTTCAAGTGCACCACCGAGAGATTGCAGCGAATATTGTTTCACTGAACTTCCATTTAGATCAGTCAGGCCTGACTGCATAGGTAGACATTGCTGGGTGTTAGTCTACCCATGAGGGGAAGTAGCTGTAAAAGGGCAGCGCTAGAGTTGCATAGCAATACTTTATTATTCTGATTACTCTGTTTATCTTTATTACTGTTTATTGCAGGGATCTGCAACTTGTTATACTGTTGTTTATTACTTGCCCATTAGCCTCAGTAAAATATCTGGGTAAAGTACATTTGGTGTCAGTTCCGCTTACTTTAATAGGAGTTTTAAAGTATATTCTGTGTATGTTTGTTATAGGACTGCGTCACCAACAGTTGCGATCACGCGGTCCTATCTCTCTATCACCAGCTGTGCCACGGGAGGTTAGAGCCGATTGCCGGGGGTTGACAGCAGTGCACTACAGGGCCCAAATCAATATCAGCGGCTCTCTTAACTGGGGGTAGCGCTACACGTGGGGGCTAGAGTCCGGGATCCTTGTACGTTGCACGCTGCAATCAAGCCGGTCAGAAGTACCAGCATGGACCCGCTGGCAATGTCACAGTGGTGCGCAGCGATTGGCGCCGATCCAACCGCGGCGGTAGTCATTGTACTCCCGGGGGAAAGATGGAAGGAAGAGGAGATAAAACAGCTCGTATTGTTACTGTCTCCGAGCCACAAAGCATGGGTGATGGATTTTAGGCCAGATCCAGTGATCTCGTTTACATACGCACTGGTAGAATGGAAAAACGAAATCCCAGAGCATTTTAAAAGTCAGAGTATACAAGCCATAGATAATCAGATCTATCACTTGATACATACGCTGCCAGTGAAGGAAGAATGGTTTCAGACACCAAAGCCATCACTCCCACAATTATCTCCACCACTATCCCCTAAAGCAGAAAAGCTTAAGGAACTATTAAGCCCGGGATCACCGCTGGCCGCTATAGGGCCTGAATTGTTGAATGCTCTAGGAGACCTTGTAATTAAGTGCCTGAAAAGCAGTACGGTGCATGTGGAGGCCGGTTACCGGAAGCTTAGCACCTTCTCAGGGAAGCTCCCCGTCCCTGCGGGGGAGGAAGATTTTGACACTTGGGTGGAACAGGCATTGCAGGCAGTAGAAGCATGGGAGGTGCCTGAGGCACAGAAGAGACAGCGAGTCTTAGAAAGTCTGAAAGGTGCCGCGGCAGAAGCGGTGAAGAGCTTCCGGTTTGGAAATGAAAACTGTACAGCTCAAGATTGCCTGGCCATGCTGCAGGAAGAGTTTGGTGAGCTGGAGAAGGTGTCAGAGATGATTTATCAAATTGAACACACTCTCCAGCAGCCGAATGAGAAACTGTCAGAATATGTTAGAAGGCTGAACAGGCAGTTATGCAAGATTGTACTGAAGAAGGGAATGCTGCCCAAAGATGCAGATGAAGCACGCATGAAGCAGATCATGAGGGGAGCGCGGCGCTCAGACCCGGTCTGGCTGCACCTGAAAACCTCAGGAGGAGGAATGTCACTAACCTACTCTGATCTAATAAAAATTATTAGGGACGAAGAGGCGCTGGAGGAAGATCAGCAGGTGGCCAAGGCGAATGTCACACCTGTACCAGTGTTGGTCCATTCGGTCAAGAGCCCAGAAAGAGATGCGGAGGTTGACACTCTGAAATCGCAAATGGCCCAAGTGTTGGAGATGCTGACCTCTTTGATGGAGAAAGATCAGAGAAGACGAGAGAAACCAAGCCCAAGAAAGGAGTTGTTCCCGAACACCTCAGCACCGGCCTCCCTACAGGACCGAGAAGAGGTGATTTGCTATAACTGCGGAGGGAGTGGCCACTTTGCTAACGTATGCTCCAGCCCAAAGAAGAAGAGAACAGATAATTGCAAGCCGGCGGGAAACTCCAAAGGGCCCCGGTGAAGGAGTCAACCGGGTGCCCATCATCTTCAGTGCGCTCCAAACTAAAAAAAAAGGCCAAGAATGGAGGAGACAAAACTCCTAGGAGGAGGTATAGTACACCCCCACCAAGATGTACCCCAGAGGGAGGGGGCAAGACCCCTCAGTGGAAGTACAGCACCCCAAAGAAGGAACATCCACCTAAAAGGAACAATAACATCCCTCAGCGGGTTTGTGCCCCCATTGAGAGGGAGAAAGTCAATGCATGCCAGGCTCAGGAAAAATTAAAGTCCAAAAGGAGCAGGGCAAGGGTCGGAAAAAAAAAAAAGAGGTGACCCCAGTCCGGCCATACCCAAAGGAACTGGTGGGCCCGTCTCCTACTGTGCCCATTCAAGTGGAAGGAGTCTATACTAAAGCTCTTTTGGACACCGGAGCACAGGTGACTTTACTATACCGGGACTTCTATGATAGGCACTTGAGTCATCTGCCTATCCAGAAGATAGAAGAGCTGGAGATATGGGGACTTGGAACCCAGAGTTTCCCTTATGATGGGTACCTGCCCATAAAGATGACTTTCGACCCATCCGTGGCTGGGAAGGCTGAAGTGTTTGACACCCTGGCAGTTGTGTGTCCCCGGCCGCCTGGAGCCAGCAAGATTTCCCTGATCATTGGGACAAACACGGATCTAGTCAGGAGACTCCTGACCCCTCTAGTGAAAGAGAGAAACCATTCAGCCACCAAAATCCATCCCATGCTAAAGACGGCCTACCAACGACTGGTCTTAGAGCAGAAGACCCCGGGAGAGGGGATAGGGAAGGTGTGGAGACTTGGCAGAGAAGGAGTAGTGCTACAGCCCGGAGAAGTAACCTGTCTTAGGGCCACTGTGAAGCTTTCGTGGGAACAACCTGGCCCCTTTGTCATGCTGGAATCAGACCCAAGGGAAGAGTCCTCAGGCCTGGAAGTGATACCAGAAGTGATTCCGTTCAAGGCCCTGAAGAAGGCCCATGGCAGAGTTCCGGTGAGTGTTAGGAACACTACGGGAGGACCCATGGAGATCCCTGCCAGAGTGTTGCTTGGTCAGGTGAGCCCTGCTGCCCCGGTCACTTGGTCCGAAGTCAAGGGGACGGGTGACGGAGGAGATGTTTGGGAGAAACTGTCCGTGGAAAACCCGAACCTACCCAGGGCTTGGAAAGAAAGAGCCAAGGCCCAGCTGACCAGGTGGGAGAAGATCTTTTCCGAAGATGAATTCGATGTGGGGTGTGCAAGAAGTGCCACCCATCGGATCCGCCTCCAAGAAGATAAGCCCTTCCGAGAGAGGGTCAGGCGGGTCCCCCTGGCAGATCTGGAGGATCTGAGGGAACAACTTGTAGAACTAAAGAAGACTGGTGTGATCCGGGAGTCTAGAAGTCCCTATGCCTCCCCAATCGTGGTGGTCAGAAAGAAGAATGGGCCGTTGAGGCTTTGTATCGATTACAGGACTCTCAACAGGAGAACCATCCCTGACCAATACACCACGCCAAGGATAGAAGATGCCCTACAAAGTTTGTCTGGAGCCAAATGGTTCAGTGTGATGGACCTCAAGAGTGGGTACTATCAAATCCCTATGCACCCAGAAGACAGGGAAAAGACAGCCTTCATAACCCCGGTGGGATTCTTCGAATTCAATAGGATGCCTCAGGGTCTGTCTGGAGCTCCTGCTACCTTTCAACGCCTTATGGAGAAGACTGTTGGAGACATGAATCTTATAGAAGTCCTTGTGTACTTGGACGATGTCATTGTCTTTGGAAGAACCTTGGAAGAACATGAAGCCAGGTTGGAGAAAGTATTGAGAAGACTCAGCGAAGAGGGACTTAAGCTTTCCCCCGAGAAGTGTCGGTTCTACCAGTCTTCTGTGAACTATCTGGGGCACATAGTGTCTGAAGAAGGGGTGGCCACAGATCCTGAGAAGTTGGAAGCAGTCACTTCCTGGCCACGACCCACCACAGTAACAGAGCTCAGATCCTTCCTGGGGTTCTGCTCCTATTATAGGAGGTTTGTGGAGGGGTTTGCTCGGATTGCCCGCCCGTTGAATGAATTGCTAAAGGCAGAAGGGGAAGAGGATGACTCAGGGCCCAGGAGGCCTGGTGAGTCAGTTCAAGATCAGTGGAACCCAAGGTGTGAAGAGGCCTTTCATGCTCTGAAGAGGAGCTTAACCACTGCCCCAGTCCTGGCCTACGCCGACCCTACCAGACCTTATGAATTACATGTGGATGCCAGCCATGAGGGTCTAGGTGGTGTACTCTACCAAGAACATGAAGCACAACTGCGACCAGTGGCCTATGTGAGCAGGAGCCTGACCCCCTCAGAAAAGAATTACCCCACTCATAAGCTGGAATTCCTGGCCCTCAAATGGGCGATAGTAGACAAGCTAAAAGACTACTTGTATGGGGCAGAGTTTACTGTGAAGACAGACAACAACCCCCTGACCTACCTCTTCACCACCGCGAAACTAGATGCCACCGGACACAGGTGGTTGGCCGCATTGTCTGGATTCAACTTCAGTCTGAAGTACAGACCAGGAGCCGGAAATAGGGATGCAGATGCCCTGTCCCGGAGGTCTCATGCCACGACAAATGACTGGGAAGATTGGACCCAAGTGGCACCGGACGGGGTGCGGGCCCTTTGTCAAGGGGCTGAATTCCAAGCCAGAGGAGGCTCCAGAGCAGAAGAAATAGGGGTTACCATGGTAGGAGTCCCCAAACACTATTGTGGGGTAACTCAACTGGAGGAAGACAACCTACCGAGACTGTCCAAGAAGGAGTTGAGGTGTGACCAATTGGAAGACCCCATGGGGAGATTGGTCCTCGAAGCCCTGGAGAATCAGGATCCCAACAAATTCCTACATCACCCCTCAAAGGAGGCTCGCCTGTTGAGGAAGGAATTGGACAGGCTACAGGTACATCAGGGAGTGGTCTACCGAAGGGGCCCCTCTGATGACTCAGAAGATAAGTGGCAGTTATTTCTTCCAGAGAAGCACCGAGAGACTGTACTAATTGCCCTGCATGACCATCATGGTCACCTAGGGGCAGAAAGGACCTTCCAGCTTGTCAGAAATCGGTTCTATTGGCCCTGCATGAGGGCAGAAGTAGAGGAGTATTGCCATTCCTGTGCACGATGCATTCAGAGAAAGACCCTACCCCATCAAGCTGCCCCAATGGGCCACTTACAGAGTCAAGGCCCAATGGATCTGGTATGCATTGACTTTCTCTGCCTCGAACCCGACCTGAGTGGATTGGGGAATGTTCTGGTAATAACCGACCATTTCACCCGCTATGCTCAAGCTTTCCCAACCAAAGACCAGAAGGCATCCACCGTGGCCAAGATACTTATGGAGAAGTATTTTGTCCATTACGGACTACCACAGAGACTCCACTCAGATCAAGGAAGGGACTTTGAGAGTCGGTTGATCCGAAGACTTTTGGATTCATTAGGAATAAAGAAGACCAGAACCACGCCTTACCACCCACAAGGAGATGCTCAGCCGGAGAGATTTAACCGGACCCTGCTCAACATGTTGGGAACCTTAGAAACAGAGAAGAAGCAACACTGGAGTCAGCACATATCAGCCCTAGTACATGCCTATAACTGTACCACAAGTGACGCCACTGGCTACTCCCCTTATCGACTTATGTTTGGGAGAGAAGCAAGGCTACCTGTGGACCTGGCCTTTGGCACTTCTATAGACAATACCTCAGCTACATCCCACAAGGGATACGTGGACAGACTTAGACGTAGCTTGCAGGTGGCCTATGAACAAGCCCAGGCGGCTTCGGATCAAAGGGGGGCCCGCAACAAGAGAAATTTTGATCTGAAGGTTCGAGTGCAAGATCTGCAGCCCGGGGACCGAGTACTGCTACGCAATCTGGGGGTCCCTGGAAAACACAAGCTTGCCGACAGGTGGAGATCTGAGCCCTATGTTGTCTGTAGGAAGTTGCCCGGTTTGCCTGTCTACAAACTAAAGCCAGAAGGAAAGGTGGGTCCACTGAAGACGTGGCATCGGAACCACCTGCTCCCACTTGCTGAGGCAGTCAGAATACCTCCCGTGGGAGACTCCCCTGAACCGGCCTCTATCCTGGATATTCCTAGGCCGAACACTCGGTCCCAGACCTCTCGAGCCAAAGATGGGGAGGCCTCCCAATTGAGTACAGAAGAAGGTGGAGAACTGGACTGGCTGTGGCCTCCCTCGACTCTGGGAACGTCCGCCATAGATCTCCCAAATGGAGGGGATACCCCAGATGCAACGCTGAATCCGGAGGCTACTGAATTCATACCCTTCAGTCCCTCAGCTGATTACTGGGAAGATGTTCCTGACACTTGCGCAGAGGAGGACTCTAGAGATTCCATACGTCAGTCGACTTCTGAATCAGAGGTTCCAGAACCAGCAATGTTACCTGAACTTACTCCTGAAGAAGAGCCTGTGGTGCCCGAGTCAGAAGCACCAAGAGAGCAGAGGGCTCGCAGAGTCATCAGGCCTCCCAAGAAACTAACTTACCCCCAAATGGGGATGAGCTCAGAGGACTCTGTTGTAACGGCTAGGAGAAGTGTTGAACAACCTGATCCTTCCACCGTCCATTTGGTGGAGGGCAACCCCAGCTCACTCTCTGGCACAGTTAGGCAGGCCACTCATGGTAGTGTGACCTGTGGGCAAGAGAGTTCCATCCCAAAGTTTTGGTGGGAATTCCCTATGCCAACATCATGCTCGACATTGTCCAAAATGGTGAACAGTATTTGTTGAAGTTTATCTTTGGGGACCAAAGAGTTCAAGTGGGGGGAGTGTGTAGCGGGGTGTTCCCCTTTAATGCAGAGAGACAAGAAGTTCCAGGTGAGAGGTGAGTCGGGAGGAAGTAAAGAGACATTACTGGAAGTGAAAGCAGAGGAGAGAAAGAGACTACATCTCCCAGTACATCTTGCAGCACCCAGGGTGCATTGCTCCAGAACAGAGACTGCTGGGGCAGACTTTATAAAGGGGAGGCGGAGTTTTGGTCGGCCTCTTTGGACCCCCCTCTCCTAGCAAGAGGATGTCTGTGCTGAACTGCTGTGTGCACAAGGCCTGAAGCCCGGGCCGTGTGCTCCTTTCCAAAGAGCCCTCTGCCAGCCTAGCAGAGCCTTAGAGACATCTAATCCTCCTTGCTGCAGTACACCAGAAGGATTGAAGACTTGGATGTCGGTGGATTCCTGTTCCTAGACGAATCGATGGAGGAAAGGGACTTGGACTTGTCCAGGTGGTGAGAGCTGTTTAAAGACAGATCCTTTATCTTTACTATTCGTTGGGATTACAAAGTTGTTCTTCAAGTGCACCACCGAGAGATTGCAGCGAATATTGTTTCACTGAACTTCCATTTAGATCAGTCAGGCCTGACTGCATAGGTAGACATTGCTGGGTGTTAGTCTACCCATGAGGGGAAGTAGCTGTAAAAGGGCAGCGCTAGAGTTGCATAGCAATACTTTATTATTCTGATTACTCTGTTTATCTTTATTACTGTTTATTGCAGGGATCTGCAACTTGTTATACTGTTGTTTATTACTTGCCCATTAGCCTCAGTAAAATATCTGGGTAAAGTACATTTGGTGTCAGTTCCGCTTACTTTAATAGGAGTTTTAAAGTATATTCTGTGTATGTTTGTTATAGGACTGCGTCACCAACAGTTGCGATCACGCGGTCCTATCTCTCTATCACCAGCTGTGCCACGGGAGGTTAGAGCCGATTGCCGGGGGTTGACAGCAGTGCACTACAGGGCCCAAATCAATATCAGCGGCTCTCTTAACTGGGGGTAGCGCTACATATGCGTTCCAGAAATTCAGGGACAAAGGATGCTAAAACAGGGACAAATTCCTCTAAGAGGGTTCCAAAGGCTTCGCCATCAGGCTCAGAGGACCCTGGCCAGGCCTCCACAGTACTATCCTCCCCAGATAGATCAGAGCTGGCTGACCAGGGTGAGTCATTGGAGATGTCAGGTGCGGCAGCTGCCCCTGATCCTCCAGTCCCTGTCTATGTCACTGAAGAAGTTCTTTCCTCAGCCCTCGTAGACTTGGAGAACGATTAGCATCTTTAATCGCCTTTTCCTCCCAGGGTGGAAAGAAGCGCAGTAGGTCCCCCTCCCCCACTCTAAGTCCTCAGGCCACAGAGCAACAATAGGCAGGGGGGATGTGTTACCCTCAGGAGATAGGGAAGAGGGTCAGACTGAGGATTCCTCTTCAGAGGAATCAACCGTGGAAGAACCTTTTTCAGCTTCTCAAACTGAAAAATTGCTGGTGCAATCCCTTACCGAGATGGTTCATTCAGCATTAAAGTTGCCCTTAACAGAACCGGCTGGGAAGCCTATTTCTTCCTTGGGTTCTTTGAAAGCCCCACAAACCAGGTATACCTTTCCTGTCCATCCTTTGTTGGAGCAGCTGGTATATGAGGATTGGAAAAATTCACCAGGAAGTGGAGTGTGCCAGCCAATCCCTGAAAGAGCAAATGAAACAAGTACTCAGGATTGTTCTTGCTCAGCAAGCCCGAGACTTAGCCGACCTGCCGAGGGCGTTATGTTTTGAAGTTGACGCTATTATGGATTCTGTTCATCAGGCCTCACGCCTTACGCTCCTATTGGTGCATATGCTTAAAATCCTGTGATTGAAAAATTGGTCAGCTGAGGCGCCTTGCAAAAAGTTTTTGATTGGTTTCCCGTTTCATGGGGAACAGTTGTTCGGGGATGATTTGGACAAATACATCCAAAAGATCTCTAGTGGGAAGAGTACTCTCCTGCCAGTTAAAAAGAAGAGTAGGCGTCCGTCTTTTAAACAGTCTTCTTCTCCAGCTCCAGGGACATCAGCCTCTAGGTAGTTACGACGGCCTTTACCGTCAGGGTCTAGAGGAAAACCTCAAGGTCAGGCCCAGGGACATAAAAAGTCCTGGGGGCGGAAACCTACTAAACAGAGCCCCAAGGCCTCCTTATGAAGGGGCGCCCCCGCTCGATCGAGTGGGGGGGAAGGCTTCGGCAATACTCAGCAACTTGGCGGGAGTTGATCCAGGACAAATGGGTAATCTCAACAGTATCTCTAGGTTACAAACTAGAGTTACGAGAATTTCCACCGCCCTGTTTTCTGAGATCAAGCGTTCCGAAAGATCCAGTAAAGAGAAAACCTCAGTTTCTGGCACTAGACTGGTTATTGTCCCAAGGGGTGATCATAAGGGTTCCCACAGAGGAGCACGGCTTGGGATTTTATTCAAATCTCTTCACAATTCCAAAACAAAACGCAGATGTCAGACCTATCTTAGATCCCAAGGGTCTGAATCAATTCCTAAATATCCGCTCTTTTCGCATGGAGTCAATCCGTTCAGTTGTCTCCACCCTACGGGGAGGAGATCTACTAGCATCAATCGACATCAAGGACACATATCTGCACGTTCCTATTTTCCCTGCCCACCAAAAATTCCTGCGCTTCGAGGTAGAGCAGTACCATTATCCGTTTGTAGCCTTGCCCTTCGGCCTAGCTACTGCACCCCGGGTGTTTACAAAAGTTCTGGCTCCACTCCTGGCCAGGCTCAGAGCTCAGGGTATAACAGTAATGGCGTACTTGGATGACCTGCTGTTGATAGATCAGTCGGTAACCTGCCTGAACCTAGGTATCCTAAGCAGGGTCAGGTATCTAAGAAACTTGGGTTGGATTTTCAATTTAGAGAAGTCATCCCTGCAACCAGTAAAGAGCCTGGAGCAATTAGGTCTGATCATAGACACAGATCAGAGGAAAGTTTTTCTGCCCCGGGCAAAGGTCAAATCTATAAAAGAGCTGGTCCAGGTGGTCAAATCAAAGAAGGACCCCTCTGTTCGCCTCTGTATGAGGTTGTTAGGAAAGATGGTGGCCTCATTCGAAGCCGTTCCATATGCTCAATTTCATTCAAGTCTGTTACAAAACAGTATCCTCTCCGCTTGGAACAAGAAGATCCAAGCTCTGGACTTCCCTATGTGCCTGACTCCAGCGGTGTGTCGGAGTGGTAGAGGTATTCCACCACTTAGCCTTGGTTCACACTGGTGCGACTTTGAAGTTGCGCTACTTCAGTGCAATTTTAAAGGCGCAGGTCAGTGTGATTTGCACTGCCAATTTATGTGCACGACTTCATTTAACAGAAGTCTATGCAAGTCGCAATTAAATCTGAAAAAAGTAGTGCAGGAACCTTTTTCATAATCGCTGATATGAACGGTTCCATTGCCGGCAATGGGTTGCGACTTGTCATGCAATTTGGAACTGTCAAATCATATGACAAATGGCACGAGTGTACACGGGGGATTAAGTTCAGTGAAAGAAATCAAGCTTCAGAGGGATTACTAAACTAGCGGCTCATGCGGGCGTGCGCTACAAAAGCATAGTAGGATTTTTAAAACAGCTTACCTGTAAAATCCTTTTCTTGGAGTACATCACGGGACACAGAGCAGCATAGTCATTACTATGTGGGTTATATAGAATTACCTTCAGGTGCTGCCACTGGCAACTTCCAAAACAGGAAGTACCCTCCCCTATATAAGCCCCTCCCATCCGGGAGTACCTCAGTTTTGTAGCAAAGCAATACGTGTCCCCAAAAGAGGGGTGGGAGCTCTGTGTCCCGTGATGTACTCCAAGAAAAGGATTTTACAGGTAAGCTGTTTTAAAAATCCTACTTTCTTGTTCATACATCACGGGACACAGAGCAGCATAGTCATTACTATGTGGGACGTCCCAAAGCAATGCCAAATGAGGGGGGGGATACACCATACATAAGCTGGGCGCCATCAGGCATGAGGATCTTTTGCGGCCTGCAACACACTGCGCCCAAAGGCGACATCCTCCTGACTTCTAACGTCCACCTGGTAGAACCTAGTAAACGTGTGTACTGAAGACCATGTTGCGGCCTTACAAATTTGAGCCAGGGAGGCCTGGTGATGCACTGCCCATGAAGTTCCAACTGCTCTCGTGGAGTGCGCCCTAACTTTGAACGGAGGCGGTCTACTTCTCAAGCCATAGGCTTGTATTATGACCTGTCGAATCCACTTGGCTAAAGTAGATTTTGATGCTGCCTGACCCTTTCTGGGGCCTTCCGGCAGAACAAACAAAGAATCCGTTCTACGAATCTAAGCAGTGGCTTTTAGATAAGCTTTAACTGCTCTTACTACATCCAAAGAATGCAATAACTTTTCCTCTACCGAGCTTGGTTTGGGGAAAAAAGAAGGAAGAACCACATCCTGGTTCAAGTGAAACCTCGATACCACCTTAGGAAGAAAGGCTGGGTGAGGGCGTAATACTACTCTGTCCTTATGAATAACCAGATATGGCTCCTTACAGGACATGGCGGCTAATTCCGACACTCTTCTAGCCGAGCATATGGCTACTAAAAATATCAATTTTCTGGTGAGTAGAACCAAGGAAATGTGCCGCAAAGGTTCAAATGGCTGCTTCTGCAGAACCGACAGAACCAAATTTAGATCCCATGGGCATATGGGAGCTTTAATTGGTGGAATAATATGAGTCACCCCTTGCATAAAGGATTTGACAAGTGAATGCATAGCCAGGGGCCTTTGAAATAGTATTGATAAGGCCAAAACCTGGCCCTTGATAGTACTTAAGGCAAACTTCCTGTCTACAGCCCACTGCAGGAAGTCCAGAATTCTGCCTATAACGTACTTACGTGGATGCCATTTTCTGGCCTCGCACCAAGTGATGTACGCCTTCCAAACTCTATAGTAGATCTGCCTGGATACAGGCTTCCTGGCATTGATTATAGTTGATACCACAGAGTTAGAGAGACCTCTCTTCTTTAGGATGTGTGATTCAATAGCCAGGCCGTTAAACTTAGAGTTAGTAAGGAAGGGTGGTATATCGGTCCTTGCGAAAGCAGGTCCGGACGACGTGGAAGGGTCCAAGGACTCCCCACAGACATTTTGATGATCTCCGCGTACCAGGCCCTTCGGGGCCACGCTGGAGCCACCAGGATCACGGCTTCTTTTCCAACCTGACTCTGCGAAGGAGTCGAGGCAACAATTGTAGCGGAGGGAATGCATATATCAGTCTGAACTGATCCCAAGGGAACACCAGAGCATCCGAGCCGCAAGCGAAGGGGATCCCTTGTCCGGGAGACAAATCTGTCCACCTTTGCGTTGAATCTGGATGCTAGCAGATCTACATCCGGTGTTCCCCACCGCTGACATATTGCTCGGAAGACCTCGGGATGAAGGGACCATTCCCCTGGGCATAATTGTTGGCGACTCAGAAAGTCCGCCTTCCAATTCTCCACCCCTGGAATGAAGACAGCTGATATACATGGGACATGCTTTTCTGCCCATTCCAGGATGTGACTTACTTCCCTCTGGGCTGCACGACTCCTGGTGCCTCCCTGATGATTGATATATGCCACTGCTGTGGCATTGTCTGATTGAATTCTGACAGGGGACCCTTGGAGTCTGGATGTCCAGGCTACTAGGGCATACCGGGCTGCTCGTATCTCTAAGAGATTGATGGGCAGGGTTTTTACTACATTTGACCATCTGCCCTGGAGAGACCATTGCTCCAGTACTGCCCCCCAGCCTATAAGGCTGGCATCTGTAGTGACCACCTTCCAGGATATCGGACTGAAGGGTTTTCCCTTCTGGAGATTCTGGGGGATCAACCACCAGCAGAGACTCTTCCGAACGGAAGGGGACAAAGCCATCGGGAAGTCTAGAGCCTGAATCTTTCCGTTCCAGGCTGACAATATGGCCCTCTGTAAATTCCTTGAGTGGAATTGGGCGTATGGCACAGCTTCGAATGATGCTACCATCTTTCCTAGCAGCCTCATGCACAGGCGTATGGACGGCTGTCTTTTTGCACAAAGCAGACGGACCAAGCCCCTCAAAGAGGATACCTTGTCTAGAGGTAAGAAAATCTTCCTCTGGTCTGAATCCAGCCGTAGCCCTAGATATACCAGGTTTTTCACTGGCTGTAGGGCTGACTTGTCCAGGTTGATGACCCAACCGTGAGATTCTAGATACTTGATTGTATCGACAATTACCACTTCTAGCTTGGCAACTGAGTGGTCCATCAACAACAGGTCGTCTAGGTATGCCATTATCGTTACACCTCGTGTTCTTAGATCGGCCAACAGTGGGGCCCGAATTTTTGTGAACACTCGTGGTGCTGTGGCCAGACCGAATGGTAAGGCTCTGAACTGAAAATGGCGCCCTTCTACTGCAAAGCGTAGAAATTTTTGATGACCTGGAAAGATGGGAACATGCAAGTAAGCATCTTTGATGTCGATCGAGGCTAACCATTCCTCCCCCTGTAGGGCAGCGGTGACCGATCGGATCAACTCCATCCGGAAAGACCGGACGTTTAGAAATTTGTTTAGACTCTTTAGGTCCAATATGGGTCTTATGTCCCCGTTTGGCTTCGGGACTGTGAAAAGGTTTGAGTAGAAACCCAACCCCCACTCTTCCATAGGAACCTCCATAATTACTCCTTGGAGCAATAGTTGTTCTAACGCCAATAGGAGAGACCCTCTTTTCAGAGGGTCTCTTGGCATGCCTGACCACATAAAATGGGAAGGAGGAGACTCTTTTAACTCCAACTTGTATCCCAGAGTTACTGCGGAGAGCACCCATCTGTCTTTGATCGTCTCCCGCCAGGTCTGTGCGAACAACTGAAGTCTTCCCCCCACCCGTTTGAGTGGGGGCAGCCCTTCATAGGCTTGACTTGGAGGCTGGTTTAGTACCCCTTCGGATCCAGGGTTTCTTATTACCCTGTGACTGTCCCTGATTTTTACCCCCTGAGTTTGACCGAGGAGGCCGTCGGAACTGCTTAGTAGCAGACGTCGCAGGGATAGGAGAGGTAGTCCTCTTAAAAGATGGACCCCTAGACCTCTTCTTACTCGGTAAGAGAGTACTTTTACCACTGGAAATCTTCTGGATATACTTATCCAGGTCCTCGCCAAAAAGGCGTTCCCCATGAAATGGGAAGCTAACTAAGAGCTTCTTACAGGGAGCTTCAGCAGACCAGTTTTTGAGCCACAGAAGCCTACGCATATGTACCAAAGACAGCGTGAGGCGGGAGGCCTGATGGATAGAATCCTTGATGGCGTCAACCGCAAAGCATAATGCTCTAGGCAGATCAGCCAGAGCCTGGGCCTGCTGGTCTGGCAAATCCCTCAGGACCATTTTCATCTGATCCTTTAAAGCTTGGCAGACCCCAATAGCTGCCACTGCTGGCTGTGTAACAGCCCCTGCTGTGGAAAAAGCAGATTTTAATAAAGATTCCAATTTTTTATCTACTGGATCTTTGAACATTTGAACATTATCTACTGGGCATGTCAGTGATTTGTTCACAGAAGAGATGGCTGCATCCACCGCAGGAACATTCCATCTCTGGGTGAACTTTTCCTCCATGGGATAGATCACCGGAAATTTCTTAGGCGGAACAAATAGTTTATCAGGATGTTCCCAGTCCTGGTATATAAGTTCTTCCAATAATGGATGTATTGGAAAGGAGCAATTAACCTGGGGAGCTTTTAGCGACCCCAATGAGGAGACAGCAGTAGTTGATGGTTCAACAAGAGGCATTTTAAATGCAGATCAAACCATGTCAGTTAGGGTCTGGACCCACAATCTTTCAGTCTGTGATGCTGAAAATGGTTCATCTACTGTCGATTCCTCAAAAACAGAGTTAACCTCCTCCTGATCCCCTTCAGGGAGGTCGGTCCCTTTCTGGGACTGTTGCTCTGCCAACAGGCACTCTAATGGAGGTGATGGAGATCTGGCGCGCTTTCTTTCCTGCAGAGAAGAAGCGATCAATGCTGCCAATCTCTGCTCCAATCCCTCCAGAGTTGAGGCAAAAACCTCCTCTGTTATATATGCAGGAGCAGGTGGACTGAGGACAGCCGCAGTACCTGGCACTCCCGGGGGTTCCTTATGGGTATTAACCTCTGATTTCTCAGGGGAGGAGGGTGCAGATGACTGCTCCAGATCCTCAGAGCCCGATGGAGACCCCCTACACTTCCTGAGAGGTATATCTCAGAGTTTTTTAGGCGGCATATTCCTTAGTTCAAAGCTGAAGTATTCCAGCCGCAATACACCCCTTTACTGAAATAGTCTAATGCAATTTGCTGCTATGTACATCAGTGGGTGTCTACTAATGCGTCTTTCTGGGGATGCCTGTATCAACCGCCCGCTGTAAGCCCCTATACCATGCTACCAGCTCCTTTTCATGCTCTGTGTCCATAGCAAGCAGCGTGGACTGAGTCCTTTTATCTTGCTGGGACGCCCGCACATGCGCAGAAGCGCTGGGCGCACAGAGCGCGTCATCCGCCAGGCTCCGCCCACTTTTTTGAAGCTAAATCTATAAAAAGAAAGCGTGTGTGCGCGCGCGCGTGCACGTGTGCGCTCTTGGTGCCCTGTAGGGAGAGGAGCCAGGGTCCCTGTTTCACCAGGACTCGGGGATGGAAGGAAACTACTTGGCAGCATGACAGAGGAATGCAGCTTCCCTGATAGAGAGCTCACTCATCTGCCTGGACTTTCACCATGGAAGGAATAGTCCCAAGAAAATAAAACGTTCCACAGCGGCCTCTAGTGGACAAACACAGGTACCGCACTTTTGTCTTTTTTTTTTTTTTTAAAACCTCCTTTATGAAAAACATTTCCAGGTTTACAGTTTTTAAAACTTCCTTTATGAAAAGACATTTCTAGGATTTCTTAGGCATATACAGCTATTAGCGGGAATACCTTTAGGTAACAGGCAGAAAGACATATTAGGCTTGGGGGTCCCCTCAATAGAACCAAGTTCCTGAGGGGCCCCCACTTACCTTTTCCCCGCCGCAGGACTTTGTTTGGTCCACAGAAGCCCAAACTTCACCTCTCACGGCAGGCATTGTACTAGACCTTCAGGGACCGGGTTCCCAAGGATTCCACTCCCCTGGACCTGTATAGCACCCTGCACAGATAGCCTCTTGGTTTTGGGTATGACCAGAGCTCTGGATCCCAGGGTCCAGCCCTCCTAAGAGAGGCATTACAGGCAAAACCCTGCTCTTCTCTGCAAGGCCCGGGTACCGACCGTTTAGCTATGAAGCTTTTTTGGTCGGATCCGGAATAGCTTGCTAAGGCCCAGAGAACCTGTACACAAGCCCAGATGAATACATGTTAACCTTGGCCAACACCTTAGACACTGGCAAAAAACTGAGGTACTCCCGGATGGGAAGGGCTTATATAGGGGAGGGTACTTCCTGTTTTGGAAGTTGCCAGTGCCAGCACCTGAAGGTAATTCTATATAACCCACATAGTAATGACTATGCTGCTCTGTGTCCCGTGATGTATAAACAAGAAATAGGGATTTCCTCACAATGACTAAGCATGTGTTTATTAGTTAGTAAAGACTTTTAACCTTAGAGGATATTGAATACCTAAGCAAATAAAACATTGGTAAGTGCATGGTATGGCTGTCGCTTAATATATGAATAAAGTGTACTCGGCAATCTTATGCAATGTAACAACTCCAATAAGAAAGAATCTAGTAAACGAGAATACTGATTCTATACAAAAAAATGTTTAGTGCACTTACAAGTAAACTCAGCTCCCCAATCAAAAATACCCTTCACACCTCCCCGTGAAAGTTAATATGAAAACGTTGTCATCTGTTCCTCCAACGGATATTTCACACACAATCACCACACTGGTACCAGTAAATGATATTATACTAAACAAACTGCCTCTGATGATCTTATCACTGCCTGAGGCTGCCCAGGAACTTAACCAACAACATGCAAT
Source organism: Rana muscosa (assembly GCA_029206835.1). NCBI lineage: Eukaryota > Metazoa > Chordata > Amphibia > Anura > Ranidae > Rana > Rana muscosa. Next base: position 1,239,212,611 of record CM055122.1, on the reverse strand, counting down.
TATAAAGCTGGATGCACAGCACTTTCACAGCAAATATTGCTATACATAGTCCTCAATAAGAAGCACAGAGGCAGCAGGCTCATAAATTGCTAACAGTGTAACAGACAGCAGCTTGATCAGTGAAAAGGACTTAAAGGAGCACTAAAGCTTCCCTTTTTTTTGCCCAAAAATAACAAACATGTCATACTTACCTCCACTGTGCAGCTCGTTTTGCACACAGTGGCCCCGATCCTGGTCTTCTGGGGTCCCTCGGCGGCTGTCTTGGCTCCTCCCCGCAAGGACTCCACACCATAATGCGAGTGAGCTCGCATGGTGTGGAGTGATTGCGGGCGCGCTCCCGTGATACAGCGGCGGCCATAGCCGCCGACTGTATCACTCGGCCCCGCCCCCCGCGCGCCGCGTCATTGGATGTGATTGACAGCAGCGCCAGCCAATGGCTGCGCTGCTTTCAATCCATCCAGTGTAGCCAATCGGCGGCCAGGCTGAAAAACGAAGAGGATGACGGGGACAAGCGTGGGACTTTCGAGGGGCCAGGTAAGTAAAACGGGGGCTCGGGGGGGGGGCGGTATTGTCGAATGTTTTTTCACCTTAATGCATAGGATGCATTAAGGTGAAAAAACATGTAACTTTACTACTCCTTTAACATAAGTAACAGTAGGTATCTCTTTTATAGTCCATGTGTGCACAGCGGTAACAGCTGAACCATAAGGCTGAATTGATGATACTGACAGCAGCTGAATAACAATGTATCAGTTCATAAAACTGCAGATCCAAATGGTATCTTTACTTTACAAACCAGCCAGGGCTTGTGGTATCCCATAAATCGTACGGACATTTGAGAGCAGGCAAAGCAACATTGTGGCGAACACCAGCTGGCTGCGCAGCAGAACAGTCTCCTCAGTAATTAACCATAAACAGTACTAATCACAGACGGTCGGTAATGCTGAGGTGCACAGGCAAGAAGTTTAAAGTGATTGTAAAGCTTTGTGATTTTTTTTTAAAATAACAAACATGTCATACTTACCTCCACTGTGCAAGTCGTTTTTCACAGAGTGGCCCCGATCCTCCTCTTCTGGGGTCCCCTGGTGGCGCTATCAGCTCCTCCCCGCATTGTATAACCCCCTAGGAGAAGCGCTCTTCCAGGAGGTTACCTAGTGGGCTCGCTCCCGAGTCCAGCATTTGCGTCCAAAAACGCTTAATGTAGGACTCGGCCCCACCCCCTGGTGTCCGCATCACTGGATTTGATTGACAGCAGCAGGAGCCAATGGCTGCACTGCTATCAATCTATACAATCAAGAGCCAAGAACCCCGGGCAGAGAGGTATAGCATGCCTCCGTCGAGTGATCAAATGGAGTCAGGTGAGTAAAATGGGGGGCTGGGGGGCCAGTCACTGTCAGAAGTTTTAGGTTGCATTAAAGGGGTTGTAAAGGTTTGTGTTTTTTCACCTTAATGCATCCTATGCATTAAGGTGAAAAAACACCTGGCAATCACGGGCCCCCCAGTTTTACTTACCTGAGCCAGTTCACCTGCTCTGCTCGTCCCCGGCATCCTCTTCTCCACGGAGTCTCGGCGTTGATTGGATAGATTGATAGCAGCGCAGCCATTGGCTCCCGCTGCTGTCAATCAAATCCAATGACGCGGCTGCCGGGGGGCGGGGCGGAGTCATACACTCGGCGGCTATGGACGCCGACTGTATGACACGGGAGCGCGCCCGCAAGGTAACCCCCTTTGGGAGAGAGCTTCCCAGAGGGGGTTAGCTATTGCGGGGAGGAGCCGCGAGAGCCACTGTGGGACTCCAGAACAGGAGGATCGGGGCCACTCTGTGCAAAATGTACTGCACAGTGGAGGTAAGTATGACATGTTTGTTATTTAAAAAAAAAACAACTGAACCTTTACAACCACTTTAAGGTGAAAAAGCACGACCCCTACAACCCCTTTAAGTCAGTTTAATCATGCAGCCCAGTACACTAGCATGCAAGTACAGGAGTAGGCCTGTACCTGGGTGTGTGGAGGTGAGGAGGGGGTCAGTAAACATTGGATACAAATTAAAAGTATATTTCTCTTATCGTCCATGGACTGACACAGCCTGTTTAACACTTTACCAGTGGGTTATGTCCCTGCTTGCAGGAGAAGACCTAGGCAGAATGTGAAATGTTATGCATACATTCTAAAAAGCCAGCGCTGAACAGCCCCGCCCAGGGGGGCGGTCCCTCCAGACATAACCCTCCTACTGCAGTCAGCAGACCTCAGTTTTTTTCTGCCTAGCAGAAGGAGAAGACGTGGCTCTCTCAGGAGCCTGTCTCCTGACCTATTTTTATTCCTTTTTGGATTTTTTCTTGTTTTATTTTTAAGACCTTCTATCAACTGTCGGCTGGGCAACAGGTTGGGTACAAGATATCCTCGTAGTCTTCCCTGTCCGACCATCGAGCGTGCTGATCCTCGCCTTGTGTGTGCGTGAGACTCAG